>JAUPFZ010000013.1:7990359-9330719 GCA_036937285.1 Euphydryas editha | reverse complement strand
CATCTCCTATTCGACTACTGCAAAGTCATGCCAGTTGACGTTAAAATAAAATATCTTGTACTAATAGAACAATATCTGAACACAAAAATTCAAATAAAAGTTGACAACTGTAAAAGACTGAGAAGTAGTAAGAATCCAAAATTAGAAATGCCCAAAGTCATTAATAACTGTGGCAAACATTCACTTAAATATATTGCTCCTACTTAATTGAATTCACTCCCAAAAACCCGAAAAGATGAAATGAACGAAAAAAATTATAAACATAAACTAAAAAAGCACTTTTTAGAGGATTATGTATAGATACCGGTTCTGCTGACGGCGTTGATACGATGGACGGATGAATTCTATTTTTATGTTTAGACTACAGACTAATATAATTTTATATATAATTACTTACATATAGTTTAACTACAGTGAACAAACACGGTAAAACTAACTTTTGTTTATGGGGCACTGCATGTTAATAAATAAATAAATAATAAATATATCTTGCACAAGGCTATTTATTTTTTCATTGTTTCTCCGAGTATTTTAATTAATGTTAGAGGTACGCCGTGCGGTGACCGACAGAGAAGAATAGTCCCGACCTCTTTCTTGCCGAGGTGTGGTAAAAGGCGACTAATGCCATAGTTTTGCGAACAACTGTGCACCGACCGGGGTGGTGATGGGCAGCAGCGTCACCATATCCTGGATAACAAACTGCGCTCGCCAACACGCATGCCAAGCGCGGCGAGTATTGGCAAATCCCCCCGAAATGACAGTTCGAAATGAGCCCAGGCCCCAAGTCCCCGGTGGTTCTACTATTCAAATCTACGGCAGCGGCTCGGGTAACGGTAGGGCAGGGGGTGCTAAGAATCTCCGGGTGAGATTCCGCTGTCACCCTCGACGACACCTGACCCTGGTGACGCACAACATTCGCACCTTGAGGTCTGATGAAAGGATTGTTAAACTGGAAGAGAAAATGAACCGGTTACATTGAGATATACTGGGTATATCTGAAGTTCGAATGTCCATCCAGTTCATCGTATCCTTCTGGTTCGTAATGAAGTCGTTTTGTACATTTTTCTTTTTATATAAATTGCCGTTACCTTTAATATGAATGTAGACTAAATCAACTCTGTATGTCTGTCCCTATGTGCGCAAATATTCCAGAACCAGATAGTCGATGAAACTTAGTACGATTGTAAATTAAAAGCTGCTTCAACATTGACAGTAGGTATTTCACAAATAAAAGGATTGAATGATTCCCGTCGAATAGTCAAATAACTAAAATTGATAAAGAAGTTTATTTGACGAATAATGTTACATTTTCTCCCTCAAATTACGCGTATCTGGCATTTCAACTTACGTTCAACGACTGAAAGCATTATAAAATTGTATACATTACACGGGAGGGAAGTGATACATCGCAACCCCGAATTTTATACCCGCAAAGATGCGGGTTGCAATGTAACACTTCCCTCCTTAGTGACGTAAGATATTATTGTCACAAGGGATGCAAGTACCTATTACTTTCTGTCCCGCATGTGAAATTAACCCTCGACTTCGGCTCGGGTGGCAAACATGCGGGAAAGGACATCTACTACTTTCGTCCCGTGTTGCACATACTTTTTTTTTTTTTTTTTTTTTTTTATGACAGATAGACAGGCATTTGACCGCTATCTCACCTGATGTTAAGTGCCGATGCGGTCGAAGGTGGAGCATGCCTGCCTAATAACTATTCACTCTGGCCTTGAAGGCACCCAGGTTGTATCGTTCGGGAAACACAGACTCGGGCAACGAGTTCCATTCCTTAGCCGTGCGCATCAAGAAAGTAGTGCCAAAGCGTTTTGTGCGCGTAGGTGGCATATCAATGACATAAGGATGGAACGATCGACCGCGCCTAGTGTCCCGATGGTGGAAGGTTGTTGGGGGAATTAGATCGTGCAATTCCTTCGCACACTCACCAAAATATATTCTGTAGAACACCGACAGACGAGCTACCCTACGCCGATGATCGAGACTCTGCAACTTGGTGTCTGTCAGAGTAGGGTCACCTATGAGTCTCTTAGCTCGTTTTTCCACCGAGTCCAAAGTTGCCAGTTGGTATTTGGCGGATCCATCCCAAAGATGGCAGCAATACTCCATACAAGACCGAACTTGTGCTTTATACAGTTGAAGCAGCTGTTCTGGAGTGAAGTATCGCCTGACCTTAGAGAGGATACCTAGTTTTTTTGCTGCAGTTTTTGCTTTGGACTCGATGTGCTGCCCAAAGTTCAAATTGGACGATAGCTCTACACCGAGGAGCTGGAGGGAGTCGGTAATTTCTACAGAAACATTTCGGAAAGTCGGAGCCAGGTGTAAAGGGCTCCGTTTAGAGGAGAACACACACGCCTGTGTTTTTGTAGCGTTGAACGTGACCAGATTGGCATCGCCCCATTCGGAGACTGCCTGGAGGGCGACGTTCAAGCGGCTGACCATTTCCTCTCGACAAGACTGGATAACATCCTTACTAGCCCTTGCACTCGAAAAGTATCTGTCCGTCACTGTGCTGTCGTCAGCATACCCAAAGGTACCGGGGACGAGCAGATCATTAATATGGAGCAGGAAGAGGGTAGCGGACAAGACTGATCCCTGAGGAACACCGGCGTCGATAGCCTTTTGGTCCGACGAGTACCCGTCAAGGACAACTCGAATTGAACGTTCGTTCAGGAAATCAGAAATCCAAGCGCAAAGGCCAGGTGGAATACCATATGAAGGAAGCTTGCTTATAAGGCTCGCGTGCCAAACTCTGTCAAAGGCCTTCGAGATATCGAGGGACACGGCAAGAGCTTCACCGTGTTTATCAATGGCCTCACTCCAAATATGTGTGGCATACACTAGAAGGTCCCCAGTCGAACGGTTCTGGCGGAAACCGTATTGCCGGTCGCCGAGGAGATCTAACGATCTCCTCGGCGAGGTCGGTCGAAGGTAACCCTTCCAAGTGGGCCAGGAGTTTGTTGTTCAGTGCACGTTCCATAGTCTTACAGAGTATGGACGTGACCGAGATGGGACGGTAATTGACAGGGTCTGCACGACTACCTTTTTTGGGCACAGGCTGCACGTTGGCAAGCTTCCAAGACTTCGGCACTTTGCCAGTCTTAAGTGACAGGCGGTACAGGCGTGTAAGAGGTGGAGACAACTCAGGGGCACATGTACGCAGGACTATCGCTGGTATACCATCGGGTCCGCTGGCCTTGTTCACGTCTAGAGTTTGCAGGATTTTAAGGATCTCATTTTGGCGTATGCGTACTTCAGCCATAATGCAGTCAGCACGAGTTGAGATTGGTGGAGCTTTTCCTGCAGCATCCAGACGCGAGTTCTCAGCAAAAAGAGATGCAAACAAATCCGCTTTCTCTTTTGCAGAATGGGCCAGCGATCCATCAGCCCTCAGCAATGGTGGAAGTTACTTTTTTTCCTACCTAGCTTAGGACGAAAGTTCGCGTTTTATCCCTGTGAAGTGGGGGAAAAAGTGTTACTTTTTCCTACCAAAGCCGAAAATTCAATTTTCTTCGCTGAAAAGCGGGAAAAAGTGTCACTATTGTTTCGCTTCACAGAGACGAAAACCGAACTTTCGGCGGAGGTAGGAAAAAATTAATTTAAGTTTTTATGTGTCTACATCTATTTATATCTCTACATACAATAAAGGTCTAGTGTGTGTTAGTGGATTTTTTATGGGGAAAATATAGAAATCTTCTTTAATTCTCAAAATTTCTTTAAGTGTAGTTGCCATTTCATCAATTAAATTACTCAACAAAATTTTATTTTATGAATTTTAATAATTAAAATTATTTATATTACAATTATTATTTATTGTCAATCAATTGTCAATTTGACACCAACTTTTTCACCAATGTCATGTAGGATGGAGAAGACACAGTGGAGATTGTTCGGTGTGGTCGAGAATCCAACCTCAAGCAAATTTTGGAGATATTTTACGTAATGTGCATTTCATTACAATTTTCAATCTACAACAAAAGAAAAATATAAAGTATTAATAATATAAACATTATACATTAGATATATGGATAATCAAAAGAACTAAGAATTTACAATTAAATATTATTAATTTTAAGAACTAAGTATTTACCATTTAATTTTATTATATTTACATAAAAACGAACACAATGGACTAAACACAAATACGAAACTATTTATACAAATGACAAAACCTATGACGTCGTTGGCTTTAATTATATATCTATTCTTCGTGGCTTTAATAATCACGTGATTTTGACATCGTAAAAAGAAATATATTTAAAAAAAATCAAAATAATTTATATTATCTGTTACGGCAACACTTATTGATAAAATCATTAGAAGCCAGAGCAATAGGAATACACTCTTGGCTATGGATCTTGTTTTTCTTGCATGTTATTGGTTGTAACGATTAATACAAAATTTTAATTGGTTCGTGTATCTTGTATGATCTGATTTTCCAATGAATAAAGAGATTGTAAACGGAAACAAACCATGTGCTAAGTGCTAACATGGCGATTTTTCTTAATCGTCAACATCATTTATAGCAAATCGTCTTACATTTGTGCGATTGTTATGGGATTGGCATTTGATGCCCAACATTTTATAGTTTTTGACCTCTTTGTATTGTTTTGTTCATCGTAAAATTGACGTATAATCATGAGTGTCGACGCGTATGGTCCAAGCTCACAAACGCTGACATTTTTGGACACCGAGGAAGCAGATCTTATCGGTGCTGACACTCAAGGATCTGAATTCGAATTTACTGATTTCACTCTTCCTTCACAAAGTCAAACACAAGCATCCCAACATGACCATGGAATAACATCGAACCAAGTAAGTAAACTGTATTTCATCATTTGCATAACCTAATTTAAATATTTTTTATGTATGTTAATAATTGCTGCATTGATTTGTAGGTGAATGGACTCGGACGGACAGATCTAAATTCGAAAGTGTCAAACGTAGCAAATGCTATAGCGGAGTTACAATTTGAGGAAGAGGATGAAGCACTCTACAGCAGCAAAGAACTGCCAGATCATGCGTGCAAATATTGTGGTATTCACGATCCTGCCACCGTTGTTATGTGCAATATATGTAATAAATGGTAAGGGTTCATGATTTTTCTAAATAAAACATTAACCTTGTAAGACCTTAAGTCAATTATATACTAGCGGCCCGCCCCGGCTTCGCACGGGTATTTAACTAAAATTTTATAAATTTATATTTTTTATCACCTACAGCCATCTATCGTATAATAGTAGAATATCGTTTTTATATTTAGTGACATTTAACATAATAGTACCTATATTAATTGAAAATGATGTTTATCTAAAATATTAAAACGATTTCTATTCCTATCCGACATATTTAGTAAACTTTTAAGTTTAGCAAAATAATAACTCAGACTTAGACCTTAGACCAGATGGCGTTGGCGGTGTAGTACCTATTTCTATTTTCTTAAATATTTATTTTTAAATTTAATTACAATGAAACAAAAACTAAATTATACTGTGAGTTATGTCTAATTTTCTTCTTTATTATATTCTTTTTACGTGGTATGTGAACAAAGAAAAACACGATAAGAGATGGCGCTGATACGAAAAAAAACGCGCTATTAAAATTATTTATGTAATTGATTGTTATTCCAGGTTTTGTAATGGGCGAGGCAACACCTCAGGATCCCATATTATTAACCATCTTGTGAGGGCTAAACACAAGGAAGCAGCACTGCACCGTGATGGACCCCTTGGGGAAACATTACTGGAATGTTATTCATGTGGAGCACGGAATGTATTTGTCCTTGGCTTTATTCCAGCCAAGGCTGATTCTGTTGTGGTACTTCTTTGCCGGTGAGTGTATTAGAAATTTGAAATTAAAACCTCAGAACTTACTGTTTAGACACATATTTACCAAATACAAATGTTTTTACATATTATAAAATCATGATACAGTAAATATTAAATCTTATGGTACTACATAAAACTTACTAGAAGTGGTTCTTGTTAAACACATTATATTAAATTTAATAAAAAAATAATAATATCAATATAAGACAAAATTTTACAGCTCAAGTATCTCTCCATCTCTAACAAGTATTATATATTATAATTTATGTTATTTACTGTCAATTTCAGCCAACCTTGTGCTGCTCAAAGTTCTCTAAAAGATATGAACTGGGATCAAGAACAATGGAAGCCATTGATTTGTAAGTTCTCACCTAAATAATAATAATACCTAATTTATGTATCATACAAAAAATCTACTATTCCTTACAATATTAAAAAATATTTATTTTTTAGCTGATCGTGCATTTCTGTCATGGCTTGTGAAAGTACCATCGGAAGCTGAGCAGATGAGAGCACGACAAGTAAGTAGACTTTTTGAAAGAGAGAAAGTAATTATAAAAGTTATTTTTTCAACTAAAATATGTTATATGTTGTAAATCTACAAAAGCTAAAAAGCTACATAAATTTAATATTTCTTATATTATCTACAGGTTACACCTCAGCAAATAGGACGCCTTGAAGAACTTTGGCGTGATAATGTTGATGCTACATTTCAAGATTTAGAAAAACCTGGAGTTGATGAGGAGCCACATCAAGTTCTATTAAGGTATAATAAATATTGATTACTACAAGACCAATATTAATCTTTGATTTATAAAGAAGTGTTTAATCTAAACCTATTTGTTTTCAGATATGAAGATGGATACCAATATCAGAATATATTTGGTCCACTTGTAAAACTGGAAGCTGATTATGATAAAAGACTCAAGGAATCACAGACGCAGGAAGGAATAGAAGTTCGTTGGGATGTTGGTCTCAACAAAAAGACAATTGCATATTTTACACTAGCCAAGACAGATAGCGACATGAAGTTAATGCATGGAGATGAATTGAGGCTGAGGTAAAAGAAAACTACTTTATCTATATACAACCAAAATAATAATGGAATTGGAACAGTTTATTTGTCATTTAATTATTTGTGAACAACATAAATATGAAACGTAACCTTAAGCATTTCAAGCACGTTAGGATAATCCTTAACACCATATAATTTAAATGAATATAAAATAAAATACATGAAAAATTTTAAAATACTTCAAGTAGTATAGACATCTTACATTTAAATCTTATTCATATATTCGACGCAACAAGCCATTGCGACCCTATGACAGAAAAAAGTGTAGGTATAATATGCTCAACTACCCGTGAGAAGTCGGGAATTTTCACTAGTTTTAATAATTAATTAAAAACCATTAAAAATACCTTCTATATCCAACAACTGTTAACAATGTTCAGTTGTTATTTTAAACATTTTTACAAAGTTCTTTAGTTGTATCATTATTTATAAGGTTTGCTTATCTATAGAACATTTTTAAAGTTATTCTTGGTTTTGCGTAAGAAATCTAATATACATAATATTCTACAGGTATGTTGGTGAACTCCACAAAGCTTGGTCTGGCGTTGGCCATGTGATCAAAGTACCAGACAACTATGGAGATGATGTTGGGCTCGAGTTGAAGAGCGGAGCAGGAGCCCCTCTTGATTGTACTTCCAATTTCGTTGTGGACTTTATCTGGAAAAGTACATCTTTTGACAGGTATAGTCATACATTTTAGATATACACCCAGATAATACAGACAAGAAAAACATGATAAACAATATATGATACAAAAGGCAGCCATTACACTTAAAGATAATATGTGTATATTAAATTATTTATTGACAACCATTCTGGTGTAGTGGTGCGAGTAGTCATGGGCTTGATTCCTGCTCGGGGAAGTTATTTGTATAAATATTTCTTTCCGGTCTGGGTGTATGTCTTTATGGGTCACCTCACCGTGCCAAGGAGAGCATGTAAAGCTGGCGGTCATGGTTGTTATCATAGACATCTGTTAACGATCGATACTCATGGTAGGGAAATTATCTGCCAACTTGCAGTGGAGCCGCGTCGTGGATTAAGCTTCAACCTGTCTCCTATATGGAGGAGAAGTCTTTGCCCAGCAGTGGGACGGTTACAAGCTGATTAAGCTCAGTCCAAATTATTTATATATTTCATTGACAGGTATTTAATTATACAGTGCTGTAACAGTAAACTTTTTATTTACTGTTAGGGGGGAGTAAAGAAATCTTTTCAAATAAAGAAAAAGTATCCATCATTGCTGCTCACTGTGGCTTATACCTACAAGCTTTTAGATAGTTTTATATATATATATTAATAACTCGAGCTCATTAGTTTTTAATTAAGTGACGAATTATGCTTACCAGAATGCAGCTGGCTCTCCGTAAATTTGCTGTAGATGATTCATCCGTTTCTGGCTACATATACCGACGCCTCTTAGGTCATGAAGTAGAAGAAGTACTGTTTCGTGTGCACTTACCGAAACACTTTAGTGCACCCAATCTACCAGACCTAAACAGATCTCAGGTAAGTTTTTAAAAGTATTGAGATTTTAGCTAACAGTTCAGTTGTAGTTAATAGAATAGTCCACTGCATAATGTAGTCCTCTCCCCATCAACCTCCAACGCTACCACTTTGAAGCAGCCTCAATGGCTTCTGTTATATTAACTAGAGATGCCACGAATATTCGGCTACTATTCGGTATTCGCCCTATTCGGCCACTTTTTTTAAAATTCAGTACTCGGCCGAATACCAAATATTAAAAACATGAAAAAAAAAAGCAAATTTTATTCAACAATATATCAATTTGAATCACAAAAAATATTTTAATACATAAAATCTATCAGAGGCAAGTTGTGATGAATGAAAAAAGTTTTTTCTGTATTTGTTGATAGCAAATGACTCCATAATAAATAAGTTGCAATAATACCCGCTTCTGACAATAGCCTCTCACTATATTAAACACTGCCAGGACACGATAGATAAATCTTAGCACGTTAAACGTCGTCTTGTTTTTTTTTTTTTTTTTAGTTTTACTATTTTGGCCATGGGGGACACCATGTGGTCGACACACGATTGTTCCGTTGGAGCCGTGGAGGACACCATATGAACGCGAACCAGAGTCGACTTTGGTCGTGTTTCTATTGAGCCTTAGGGCACAGATATAAAGCTAATACGTATTAGACGTGACCCTCACGGCCCTGCAGACCAATAAATTGTGCTAGGTTTTTAGTAAAAAATATGGCAGAAAAATATTTCAGATATAATAATAGATTAAATAGTTCGAAATAAGTTCTTTAGGCTGGCTCCATCGGCTATATAAGTGAGGCCCAACTGGTATCCCTAATGGTGTTCAACGTGTTCAATTTTATAAGGATTGGATACGGTTTTGCGTTTGCTGACCACCATCTGTAAGAGTTTACAGTCCAATTTAAGCAAGCAGTTTTCAAATAAAAATCAATCTCATTTGCAACAGAACTTTTATCCACATCCTCATATTTTTTTAGTAGATAATTAAGAACTATAAGTAATACAATATTATGTAATAACTAAATAACCCACGCATCGCAATAAGACAAGTCGTAACATGTCACGCACGAAATTCACACATCTGTTGCCGAACATTCGATCGCCAAGAGCATAGCCGAGTATTCGGTATTCGGCCAAATCACTATTCGTGGCATCTCTAATATTAACGATGTTGTGCAAACCTTTAATTTACGTGCATAAAATTTTAACGCTGCAATATTGTTTATAGGTATAAATTTGTTTTATATAATTTTTATACCCTTAATAAATTTATAAATAAATGATTTGTCTAGAATATATATGTAAATTTCAGGTATATGCTGTCAAACATGCGCTTCAGCGTCCACTTTCTCTGATTCAAGGACCACCGGGAACTGGTAAAACTGTTACATCAGCAACAATTGTTTATCAGCTTGTTCGACAAAATGGTGGCCCTGTCCTCGTATGCGCACCATCCAATACAGCTGTTGATCAACTTACTGAAAAAATTCATAGAACTGGACTTAAAGTTGTCCGTCTTTGTGCAAAATCAAGAGAAGCCATGGAATCGTCTGTGTCTTTCCTAGCACTACACGAACAAGCACGTGCTCTGGGTTCGGCGGATAGCGAACTTCGTAAGTTGACAAGATTGAAAGAAGAAGCTGGTGAGTTGTCTGCTGCAGATGAAAGACGCTATAGAGCGCTGCGTCGTGCTGCCGAACGGAGACTTCTGGATGCCGCAGATGTTGTCTGTACCACTTGTGTTGGCGCAGGAGATCCGAGAGTCGCTCGAATGCGTTTTCAATCTATCCTTATAGATGAAGGTATGCAATCTACTGAACCTGAATGTATGGTGCCAGTTGTACTTGGCGCGAGGCAACTTATTCTTGTCGGTGATCACTGCCAGTTGGGTCCGGTCGTAATGTGCAAAAAGGCTGCCAAAGCGGGTCTAAGCCAAAGTCTTTTTGAGCGACTAGTGGTTCTCGGTATTCGTCCATTTAGATTGGAAGTACAATATCGCATGCACCCTGAACTTTCACGTTTTCCGTCTGATTTCTTTTATGAAGGCTCTCTTCAAAATGGAGTTAGCGCAGAAGAGAGACGTTTGCATAAAATCGATTTTCCTTGGCCAAGACCAGACAGACCTATGTTCTTTTACGTCACTCAAGGTCAAGAAGAAATAGCTGGATCAGGAACATCTTACCTAAATCGTACGGAAGCGGCTAATGTAGAAAAACTAACAACTCGTTTTTTAAAAGCTGGTGTTCGTCCAGAACAGATTGGTATTATCACCCCATATGAAGGACAGAGATCATATCTTGTGCAACACATGCAGTATCAAGGAAGCTTACACGCCAAACTCTATCAAGAAATCGAAGTAGCCAGTGTGGACGCATTTCAGGGCAGAGAGAAAGATATTATAATCATGTCTTGCGTTCGTTCAAACGAACATCAGGGTATAGGTTTTTTGAGCGATCCTCGTCGCCTCAATGTCGCACTGACTCGCGCAAAATACGGGTTGATAGTCGTCGGCAATCCAAAGGTTCTCAGCAAACAGCCTCTATGGAATCATCTTCTCGCATTCTACAAGGAGCGCCGCGTTCTCACGGAGGGACCGCTGTCCAATCTCAAGGAGTCGGCGATACAGTTCGCGAAACCCAAGAAACTGGTGAACGCTCATAACCCCGGCTCGCACTTCATGTCGACGTCGATGTTCGACGCCCGCGAAGCGATGGTGCCCGGCTCGATATACGACCGCGCGCGACCGCTGCGCGACCCGCTCGCCTACGTGGGCCCCGAGCGGGCGGCTATGCTGCACGCCCCGGTTCCACCCGCGGCGTTCTCCGCACACCGAGGCCTGCGCCTGCCGCTGACCAACCAGAGAAGCGGTAGAAAGCGACCGCCGCGACTTTCGCAGGAGCCACTCTCGCAACAGCCGCCGCTTTCGCTCTCGCAGGGAGCCTCGCAGCCAGACTTCAGCCAGGAATCCGCCGCACCGGATTGTCCGTCGCAGCCCGACGGGCTTCTGTCGCAGGACTCCACGTACCAGGGCGGTTTTCGCGCGCGTTGCAGCCAGTACTGAGGGCGGGCCGCGCCCCCCAGCCGACCCCGCCCCGGGGTGGAAGACACTGACAAGATACGCCGAAGCACCGACCGTACGCTGACGGGTGGACGACGCCGGGCGGGATCACCAGTTCTCGCCTCTTGACCTCACGCACGTGGACTCTGAATGTGTCGATTGTGTCACGACACAAGTCTCCACAGCGCGTAGCATACCTATACGGTAGATTTGATTCCGACGCGCGAGGGATTTAATCGTAAATTTACAGGTATAGAAATAGAGATGTTCGATCAAATAATTCGGGACTACATTGACTCCTAGATCATAGCATCGAATCAGTAAATGGGTATAATACTTCTTACATGTCTCCAACCATTAAGCACAAAATTTGTTTAAACTCTGTGATTTGATAAGCGTAAAATATTATTGAATTGATATACTACGCTTCAAATCGAAGGTACGGAATCATCATCATTCGCCCTTTAGTAGATAACTTCTTTATTTTTAAAATCAAAACAAAGAAAAAAAAACATGGTAGAACTTTATACATTTAGGGCATTCTTTATTGTGGTTTTGTTTCCATTATTCATTATATTTGATATAAGCAATCATTAAAATCAATGCTCTGTATTAGACAATATTCAGCAATAAATATTTATTGTTTTTCCTTCATAAATTTGAAAATATGACTTTCTATACCACCTATAGCTACTGTATATCTACTCAAGTACTTACTATGACTATGTACTATATATCTGCGTTTGTTTTCTGTATTACATTCGTGTATTTATTTTCTCACAAGGCAATCTTTATATAGATAATAAAAAATAACGAAATGATGTACAATTATAAATTGTAATGACTGTTTGTTTCAATTGATCTAATGGATCTAAGAACTGACTTGATTTCGTTTTCGATAACATGTTTTTATCGCAGTGAAAAATAAAACCAATAGTTTTTAAATGTTTAATCATTGAAAAGTGAGGTTATTTTGACGAAATTTTATTTTTACGTTAAAAAAAATGATAAATGATCCGCAATATAACGTATATACTTTTTAGTTTTTTACAATACGATGTTAGGAATATCAACCTCATGAAATCTGTTGTATGGTTATAAACTAGAATGTTGAACGACAAAACAAAATTATAGGTTTTTTAGGGCCCGTTTCACCCTTTGCTGATAAATTTTCTCTTGCATATAAGTTTGTGATACGTTTTATTAGCGGGGGGTAAAACAACCTTGGGTACTGTTTCATCTTAAGTAATAAATTAAAACCTATGGATTCACAGGATGCGAATAGAAATATCTGACAGATAAAGTGGAGTTCGATGTTGAATAAGAAAAATATATCTTAAACTTTTATCCGTTGGATATCGTTATACGTCAGATAGCTTTATATGCAACCTGTGAAACCGGCCCTAAATGTAGTTGTTTGTTTATTGATGACTCTTTTGTTATAAATAATATTGTTTTAATGAAAACGATAAAATTGTACTTTTTGTACTGTATAGACAAATATACTATATTTTTTCTGATGGAATTTCTTACATAATAATGTTGCTCAATGTTTATTTATTTTGTGAAGGAAAATCAATAAAGACACCCATTAAATGGTTTCTTTTTTTTTCCTTTGTATCCTTACGATTAAAAATAAATAAGTTTTTATAATAGAAATGGTCTATTTCTATTATTAAATTATTTGTCCAACAAAATTGCCGAGATGGCTCAGTGGATAGAAGACTCCAGTATCAGTAGTTAGTGTCGTTCAATAAAATAATTAAACAAGTGCGAGTCGGACTCGCCCATGAAGAGTTCCGTAGCAGCAAGCAACATCATAAACTCTTGCAAAAAAAACGGGCACTTAAGCAAAGAACTATTTTATAGTTACTATTAGTTTGTTTGACAATTTTAGGTATTGTTATCCTCAGAATTTTATAAATTAATTAGGAAGGAATAGTTTTCATCAGTTTTATCATAACATTTTAATTAAATTATTAAGAAATAATGTTTAAGCTCAAAACACTATGATTGTACCTGCTCGCTAAATAAAAATGAAACGCGTTAATTTCTTTGTTTTTCTTGAATACATTAAAAACAGATAAAAGTTTAGTATTGAGTGTGACCCCCTCTTGCTGAAATCACAGCTTGCATTCGTCTGGGCATGCTAGTGAGTATATCTTTTATGGTTTCTTGGGGAATACGTTATTACGTTCCCACTCCGCGGTAATCACATTCTTTAGCTCTCTGATGGTCTGCGGAGCCGGCTGCACTGATCTCACTCGTCGCTTCAGAACGTCCCAGACATGCTCTATGGGATTGAGGTCCGGACTTCTAGCTGGCCAGTCCAAACGACGAATTCCGACTTCTAGCATATACGCATCCACACCGCCAGACCGGTGGGCGCGAGCGTTGTCGTCCATAAAAATTGAGTTTTCGCCAAGAGCGGTTAAAGCGGGTTGTGCATAAGGAATTAGAACTTCCGTTATGTATCAGTGTCCAGTGAGTGTACCGTTTTCGATGAAGACTAACTCCGTACGATCCATAGAATTTATTCCTGCCCAAAACATAACTTTGTGTGATTTCTTCAAAACATACCTCTGCAAAGCGTTTCCCTCGTCTACGTAGCACTCGCCAACGTCGGTCTTCACCATGCAGAGATATCCTGGCTTCATCGGAGAACAATACCCTATCCCAGTCTTCATGAGTCCATGACACACAATTTCGAGCGAAGCTAAGCCTGGCAACTCGATGTCCACGGAGTAATTTAGGGCCGCGTGCCGGGCGATGACTGTGTATATTAGCAGCGAGAAGCCTCCTCCTGACCGTCCATAGACTAATTTGCACATTTCTTACTTCTTCGAGGATGTTCTTGAGGTCCACATAAGAAGATTTGCGATTTATCAACGCTTGACTAACTAGAAAACGATCATCCCGTGGTTCGGTACATGTCTTTCTGCCAGAACCAGGCCTTCTCTTGACGGAACCGGTCTCTTGAGAGCGCTGCCAGGTCCTTTGAACTGTCGACCGACTCACATTTAGCCTCTGAGCCACGAAGCATTGACTGCAACCTTCTTCAAGCAGCGCAATAATTTTGCTCGCTTTTATCACTTTATCTACCATTTTCGAGATTGCTAAACAGCAATAACAATACTTTTAAATGTCAAGGACACCAGATAATTTAATAAAAATTGACAAAAAGTTAATTAGAGTCGATATTAACTATAGGGAATTCGCGCCACAAAATGTAGTTAAAAGTTATTTTCTTTGAAAACCAGGCTCAGTCAAAAATTTGAATTTGGAATGTACTCTTATAAACATTATGGCACTTTTATAACTGGCCAGTAACATGTTCAAATGATTAAAACCTTTTTGGTATTTTATTTTTTTCAGCCAGGAAGAAAATCGAAACCGCCCGTTTTTTTTGCAAATGAGTGTATAAAAGTTCTTGTAAGTTTGATCGATGTTTTAATAAGTGTATTTTTTTATAAAAAAAAGAAAAAAAAATCTACTTACTAGATCTCGTTCAAACCAATTTTCGATGGAAGTTCGCATGGTCATGTACGTCATATATTTATTTAGTTTTATCATTCTCTTATTTTAGAAGTTACAGGGGGGGGGGCACACAAATTTTACCACTTTGGAAGTGTCTCTCACGCAAACTATTCAGATTAGAAAAAAATGATATAAGAAACCTTAATATCATTTTTGAAGACCTATCCATAGATACCTCACACATATGGGTTTGATGAAAAAAAAAATTGAGTTTCAGTTCTAAGTATGGGGCCTCCAAAATGTATTGTTTTTTTTTCTATATTTGTGTGAAAATCTTAATATGGTTCACAGTATACATCTACTTACCAAGTTTCAACAGTTATAGTTCTTATAGTTTCGGAAGAAAGTGGCTGTGACATACAGACGGACGGACAAACAGACAGACATGACAAATCCATAAGGGTTCCGTTTTTGCCATTTGGCTATGGAACTCTAAAAAGCACAATGACGATATTGGATTAGTTTTTAAAAAATCAGACTACGAAGCAGGGTTCGAGGATATATATCAATGGATATATATCATGATATATATCCGATATATATCAAATGACTTTTTATGATATATATCAATATAAAATTGGTTCAAATTTTTTATGTCTCAAATCTCAAACGTAAAAGGCGTTGGAGTAGAGTTAAAACAAACTCCAGTATATTACAAATGACTGATAACTGATTCGATAACTAAAAGACTTATTTGATTATATTCTAGAGTTATTATTTGTACATAATGTTTATTGTTTTATAATAATAACCTTTAATTCAGGACCTTTTTTTTTATCGCAGGGGAATCCATTTACGGATGATATCCAGGATGCCCGGGTTGGCAGTCCTAGACCTATGTTGGACTCGGCACTTTGGGAGTACAATACCGTACTAAACCCCTGCGGGATCCTTCAGCCGCTTTATTTGGAGGGTCCCGGATCTGCAGGCAACAGGATCCCTCCAGCGACAGGCTGGCCTCGGCGAAAAAGCCAGACTTCTCCTCCATGGGGACTATCAGGCTCACCTCTGAACAGTCCCGACGAAGCCGTGTCTAGCAGGACCGGGTTCCCATCCCGGCCCGACACGGGTACAGGGGCGTTACTGGAGGCTCGTTAAGTAGCGCCTCCTACGCACCCCCATTCGTCGCCTGCAGATGGAGGCCACGTCGGCGGCCTCCTCTCTCACCCGCTCGTTGGTCTCCTTCTGGGATATTACTGTCTCGCAGAAGGAGACCATCGTCTTCCAGGACTCGTCGTCGTCGAGCATCGCGATGATAATGCTCGGGAGCGACAAGTCCCCTCCGAAGACCAACGTCAGACTTTGACGCAGCGCCGTCCATCTCGGTCACACCTCGAGGGTGAGCTGGGCGGAGTCCACCGGCGCGCCACAATCGTGACATTCAGTCGTCGGCTCCCTCTGGCCGTCCGGCACAGGTAGTGCCAAAGCAACCATGCCCGGTGAGAACCTGCGTCAGACGGAAGGTGAGGGGCTTGCGTTTTCGATGCATCCACCGCTCAAGGACCGGGCGCATGGCAGCCGTTACGCGTGTGCCGTACGGCTGCCCCGCCAGGTCCTCCCCCCACCTCCGCATAAGTGCTTCCTGCCCACGATACCATACGGGACCCTCGAATCACCCTCACCGCGATTGTTCGCTACGCAGCGCGTAGCGCAGCCTTATTTTTCGCGGTGTGGCGATCCGCCCAAACCGGGGCACCGTACGTCGCCATACTCCGGAAGACTCAGGAGTACAGCTGCATGCAGGCGGCGCTGGGTCCAAATTCCGGACTAGCCCATATAGTGTTAGTTACAAAGTTTTCTTGTAACCGTTAATAATAACAAATTTAAATCGAAATTAAATCAACGACAAAATTAAATCACCTAAAAATTAAAAATCATCATACTCAAAATCAGTACCAAAATTCATTGAAAATTACAAATTAAAATTCAGTCGAAAACTAGAATTACTAAAATTCAATTAAAGTCACAATTAAAATTGAAATCTAAATCCAATCAATACCTACTAAGTTTAAATTACAATTACAATTCAATCAAAATTAAAATTCAAAAACTTCAAAATTAAAACCAAATCCAAAATTAAAATCAAAATCAAGACCAAAAGCAAAATCGAAATCAAAATCAAAATTAAAATTAAATCAAAATTAAAATTAAAAACTTGTTTTGTTACCTAAGTATAGGTATGACCATTGACTGACTAGAATTTATAAAAAGGTTTTATGTTTTTAAGTTGATTTTTTAATATATTAGATTGTATGTTTTTAAATTGATTTTGCCTGATCTAGAAAAAAGATTTTATGTTTTGGTTTCATTTGTCAAATTTTAAGTACCTAAATAAATAAAACATTAAAAGCATTTTAGTTTTTTTTTTTTTTAATTAATTATGTTTATGTAACACATATGCAAATAGTATACATAAATAATACAATAAATTAATAATATAGTTTTCATACAAAATTGATATATATCAAAATTTTGATATATATCGGATATATATCATAAATATCCGATATTTTGATATTTATAATAAATATCGGATATTTTCGAACCCTGCTACGAAGTATTCGTTATTGTTATAAGAAGAAAACAAGTTAAATTCGTACATTTAGGGAGTCGCACGACATCGAAGGTCATCGATCGGAGTTGAAAATGAATTATTGTTAAATGAAGACACGTTTTGTTTTCATATCATTAATGATTATATTCTCTTTTTTTGTAAATTTGTTATACACATTTTTACAAAAAGGTCACTGTGGTTTTTCAATAAGGGGCCATTCATTTAATAAAATAAAAATAAAAATGTTTATTAGTCGGACGACAAAAGGTCCATAATTGTTAGTAAAAATAAAAGATAAAAGCTTAATAACTAAAAGTGACCTTGTAATGTCACTAGGGTTGCCAGATGGCCGGGAAATCCGGGATTGTCCCGGAATTACGTGTCTTGTCCCGTGTCCAGGAATTATAGTTGATTGTCCCGGATTTCGAAAACCACTAGTTTTATCGGTACCATTAGTTTTATTTTATCATGTTACGCGTAGGTATGACATGCACATACCATTATACGATAAATGGTGCAGAATACGTAATACAATTTTTTGAATCGCGCTGTCCAAAACTTCGGCCAAAAGAATGACCCTCGCCCGTATTTAAAAAAAAACGTTTTTCTTTTTTGCATTTAATACCTTAGGGTACTTCGGTCTTGATTGTTTGTTTGTTGTTAAAATATTTGGTTGTTATTTGTTTGTTGATTGTACAAAGTTTGATGGTTATGGCTATTTAAGTTGTAATCTATATATATAAAGAAAGTCGTGTTAGTTACACCGTTTGTAACTCGAGAACGTTTGGACCGATTTTTATGATTTTCGTGTTTTTGTATTTGTCTTCGTCGGGAATAATACTTATTAAAATACGATATTTATCAATGAAAAAATAATTAATAAAAAAATCAGTTCAAATGTTTCCATACATATAATAAATCTGTTAACGAGTCCGTTTTATAATTTTAATCTTAATATAAGACTTATTTTGATTTTTACCAAAGTTTTATTTAATAAATAAGCACAAGCGAGAAAGGGTGTTCAGTTTCTGATTGAAGTTTTGCGTTTTAAAATAATTTAAAAAATACACTGTAAAAATAACTCACCTACCTAGACGTACATTACTCATACAGTGAATAATGTAGGTCGTTTTAAGATATATTTAATAGAATGTTTGCGAAATATTACTACTAAAGCGATTTACAAAAAATATTATCAATTTTCGTATATTTTTCAACCAACCGAATTCGTAATCCTCGAATTGTCCCGGAAATGAGATGCTTGAATCTGGCAACCCTAAATGTCACACATATGTTCGACTAGCGGACAGTCCCCGCCAGCGGCTTGTCACTTCTTACCCCTTCTACTTTCTTATAAAATACCTAATAATACCGTTCACCACAACAACAAACATAAAAATTTAAATCAAATGGTAATCGTGGTATCACTGATTGAAATAACAACATAACAACATTAAAGAATTTTTTATAACTTTGAAATTCAAATACTTTTGCTCAAATAACACGTAGAATTTATTTAAGTTATAATTATATTCAAGACCATTCAAGGCTAATTATATAAGAACTTCCAAATTTGTATAAATTATTTTACCAATATAGTATTCGTACCTATTCACCCCGTTTTACGGAAATTATTTCTTCCTCGACAAATTAGGTTGGTAATATTGGGGTATTACTTGTCGTATATGAATCGTATCTCTTTAGTGCAATTTTCAGTAAGTGCCAAGCCGCTGGTCCCCGCTATCGGCGATGACCCTTAAGACATTATTGCGGCTGCCGCGCACTCGCCTTAAAAGTGAGCTAGCCTTTTTACGTAGAATGGCCGGGAAACTGTAGACCCCTGCATGCGCGAACATACTAGAGGCACTGCAGTACCGCGGCAGCCCCAACAGTGCCCTGAAGCGTGATCTTGAGACAGTAAGACCGATACTGACATACGATTCACAATGCCGGGTACTAAAGCAGATAAATATTCGGTATCGCGCCACCACCAATTTTGAGGCTATTTTTTTTTTGAGAGGTGCGTTATGACTTCACAACATCATAACTAGTGTTGTTATGATGGCGCATGACCTTTTTTGACCTAAAAATTAAAAAAAAAAAAAAATTATCGTACTTATTCGGTATCGCGTCACCAGCCATAATGGGGCTGATTTTTTTTTAGAGGTGCTTTATGACTACAAAACATCATAACTAGTGTTTTCGTGATGGAGCATGACTTTTTTTTACTTGAAAAAAAAAAAATTTAAAAATTATCGTACGAATAATTTTTTTGTTATACGATTATCGAAAGATATGTTTTTAATGTTATGTTATTAGGTTTTTTTTTATTGATAGGTTGTTAGGTCTTTTTTTTTTTTGAGCGTTACTTCTAGTTTTAACAAAGGCATTTATCAATAACTAGTTTTTTAACTAGGGACGACGCGTTGTAACTATAGAGGTATAAATACCTTTATGGTTGTAACTAAAAAAAAATACCTAACAACCTATCTTTAAAAAAAACCTCTAACAGCATAACAATAAAAGAAAAAAATCTTTCGATATTCGTAATTATTCGTACGAATTTTTTTTAAATTTTTTATTTTTTACGCCAAAAAAGGTCATGCGCCATCATAACAATACTAGTTATGATGATCTGAAGTCAAAACGAACCTCTAAAAAAAAAATCAGCCTCAAAATCGGTGGTGGCGCGATACCGAATAATTACCCTAAAGCAATAAGGGCGAGAACATCCTATTGGTTTTCGAGTGTATAATTCTTAAACGCATTTTTGCTGCAATCCGGGAGGATGAATGGCGCGAATAACGGATTAATACAATCACGAGCTTGTTGGTTGGATGGCGTGAAACAGGGCCTAAAAAATATTGTTGAGGGATAGGAGAGAGAAAGCCGGAGATTTAGTCCTATTACAAATCTAACAATATTGTAATAAAACGTTTTTAGCTTGCTTACAAAAAGTATGCCCTGATGGAAATATTTTTTAAAATAACTCGTAAGCTCTCAAAAACTCTTAATAAACTCCGATTAAGTCTTATTTACTCTAAAATACTCTTTTAAAAAAGCCCCAATTTTCTGAGAATATTAGACTTATTAAGAGTTTTGAAGAGTTATTCACACTTGTCAACACATATTTTTACTTACTAGAAAAAATAAGACAGAGAATAATATTTCCACCAGAGCGAAACGTTAAGTAGCATAGGTGAGATGGTAATCTGCATGTCTAACAAGTATGCTTAATTAAAAAAATCAAAAAACCCGACTGCGTAAAATACTCTTATTATAAACTAAAAAGAATAAAACAATTTACTAGCTTTCATTTGATACCCATATTGCTACAGTAAGAAAAAAAATTCAACTCCCCTCCTCATTCCGCCATTTGCCATTTTGAAAATTTATATTGCCTAGCCAACGACACCTCATATATCAAAAACCATCCAGCCGTTTGGGCTGTAGGGCGTGCCAAAGAAATGGACATACATACATACATACACTCGAAAAACATAACCCTCCTTATGTCGCAGTCGGGTAAAAATCAGTATCTTGTGCGAACCAGACTCCAATAAGGACATACTGGTAAAACAAAAACGGGGAAAATTTTAGGTAGAAGAAACAGAGAAGATGCTGGTCATTATTGTAAAATTTGTCAATAAAAACATTTAATTTTGTTTATCTATTTATTATAATATTGTAATAATATAACATATTAATAAAATTTGTAAAAAATGCTAATATTGAGGCCATTTAAAAATGTTATAATTACATATATCAATTAATAATTTGAGATGCCATGTGAGAATTTATTTTTATATATCTTCCACATCCTGCAAAAATGCAAACAGTATATGAAAAAAATATAAACGTTACTACTAACGATAAGATTGCTAATACGTAACATACAAATATATACAACATACAAAGTCACTATTTCGAATACAGTGCCTTGTTAGCTACTAGCGCGTCCAGCATACGTAAATATTATACAAAAAACTAAATGCTAGAATATATTTAAAATGCTTCGAATTATAATTAACCCTTTCCCGGCCGTCACCGTAATATTCCGTGTTTTACTGTTAATGCCTGTGGCGCCAAGCCCGTAATATTACGTTCTATTTTTTCTATGTCTATTTCTTGATTAGATATAAAAAATATGAAGAAATTTTATATTATTTATAATACTTCAGGATGTGTACTTTACAATAATCCAACTTTAAAACAATAGGCTTAACATTCTGATACATAAAAATGCAATTTAAATGCAATAGTCAAATTAGGCGCTATCACAAACCTTACACACAGGGCCGAACCCGTAATTTTACGTAGGCTAGTGATGCACTAGTAAAAACTAAATAATAGAGAAGACTTCCTTTTGAATTATTAATTCTCTTGTTAATACACGTCTAGACTATAAATTAATTATTTAATGTGTTTTTTAAACCTTTTATTTGAATAATAAACCATAATTAAAGAGAATCGGTAGAAAATTACGAAACCAAAAAAATATATATTCCTGATCTCGATATTATTTTGGGACGTCACTAATACAGTTACTGCCCGACGATCACTTGCGGCCATCACCGTGATTTTCCGTGCGGCGCAAGCGACACGGTCGGCATAGTTGTTTGTAAACATCAGTACCTGCAGAGCCGTCCCCGTAATAACACGTTAACTTCATATGCCTAGTGCTGTACAACATTATGTTGGACGACGACGAATTATTGAATATATTACAAGGAGATATCAACAACGACAGTAATTCCAGTTTAAGTAGTACAAGTGATGAAGAATCGGTAAGTTAGTGTTCCTATTTTAAGACTTAATTTTAAAATTCGTCCGCGTGGAAATATATGTAAAATAAATATTCGGGAAACTAATGCAAACTATTATAGTTTACATTAATATATATTATAGTTTACATTATTATAGTTAACATATAATAGTTTAAGATCCGAACTAGACACGATCTTCACCATATTTTTACTTGGTTAGCTTGGATCTCCTACTAATTATAAGTATAGGTAATATTAGTTTTGCGAGTATCTTAACCTGCGACTCATCACTCAATTCGCGCGCTTTTTGTTTCTATGGGGATTACCCTAATTGCGGAGAAACTGAACTACTGTGGATATTTATTTTAAAGACGAAAATTAAAAAAGTAATGTATTTTTAACCGACTGCGACAGAAGGAGGGTTATGTTTTTCGAGTGTATGTATGTATGTATGTATGTATGTATGTATGTATGTATGTATGTATGTATGTATGTCCATTTCTTTGGCACGCCCTACAGCCCAAACGGCTGGACGGTTTTTGACATATGAGGTGTCGTTGGATTTGTCTAAATAGGGTATTCTACTATGTTTGAAAAAGTACTTCAAAATGTTAATTTTCGTAATAAAAAGCCACAAAAAAAATTATTTCGGTAAAATAAACACGCTTTCTTGCCATAAAATTAAATTAAATTTCAAACCTTTTTAATTCCCGCGAAAACGCGGTCACCTATTTTGGTGACGTAATATGCGTAAAGTTGTGTTCCGCTATACACTGAGAGCACTCTGAGGTGTGACGTCAATTCAGTATACTGCGAAGCCGTTACTTTTTAGTTTGCTATACTGTGCTATACTGGTTACTGATAAAACGGAACGCAGTCCATTATACTATCATCCTAATTTTTCGACATTGTTTTCAAATAAAATATTTATCATGTATACGTTTTCTGTACAAAAATAAATTCAAAAATATTCAAAAATTAATTTTTGAATATTGTTGACATTTCTAAATAACAAATCATTCGTGCTGTTATATTTTTTAATCAGGTGTTCAAAGTACTGAGAGCACCTTACTTCGAAAGCGCCAGTGCTTACAGTACAAAAAATATGCTATTTATGACGTCACATATTTCTTTATGGTATTGCGGCAGTGTACTGGCACTCAATAAAGGAACGAATTTTTCACTAGTGAGAGCACTGAGGAGTGCTCGCAGTGTATGTCGGAAACATTGTCTTTACGACGTCACATCATGGCGGCTCGTGTTTTAGATCACGTGATATACAGATTAAAAATTACGACTTTTAATTTCAATATAATAAAACAATAATGTGCTTTTATGACTCAAAATCAGAATATTTAAGTATATTTCTACATAAATTTTAATTTTTATCAAATCTCATAATTTATTTTTCACTACCGAAAGTACCCTATTGTAGTAGTGACATAGGCTATATAAATTGTCAAAATGGCGCCCGCAAATGGCGGAATGAGGGAGGGGAGTTGAATTTTTTTTTCTTACTGTAGCAATATGGGTATCAAATGAAAGCTAGTAAATTGTTTTATTCTTTTTAGTTTATAATAAGAGTATTTTACGCAGTCGGGTTTTTTGATTTTATTTAATTAAGCATACTTGTTCGTGTATTGGTTCATAATAAATGTGTATTTATTAAGTAGGTCTCGTGTGTTTTATGTACCCAGCCTATTTTATAAAATTAATTAATTAATGTTTGTTTCAGGAACAGGAAGTACCATCTAGCTCTTGGGATTCAAGACCTTTCCAACCTGAGATTTTTGAATTCAATGAATATGCAGCGGGCCTTACATGCAATACTTTCGATACTAAATCATTGGAATCTGATTGTTTCCAACATTTTATGTCTGAAGAAGTAGTTAGCAAATTAGCCGAATTCACTAATGCTCAGCACCAAAATTTTATTCGTGAATGTGATATCCGACTACATTCAAGACAAAACTGGCGAGAAGTATCCGTTGAGGAAATGTCAAATGTTCAATTAATATACTATTATGTTAAATATTAATTATGTTAAATGTCACTAAATATAATAACGATATTCTACAATTATACGATAGATGGCGCAGATAATTTTCTGAATCGCGCTGACCAAAACTTCGGCCAAAAGAATGACACTCGCCCGTATTTAAAAATCTGTTTTTCTTTTTTGTATATAATTAAATACTTTAGGGTACTACGGTCTTGATTGTTTGTTCGTTGTTAAAATTTAAAATATTTGGTCGTTATTTGTTTGTTAATTGTACAAAGTTGGATGGTTTTAGCTATTTAAGTTGTAATCTATATATATATATAAAGTCGTGTTAGTTACACCGTTTATAACCCGAGAACGAGTGGAACGATTTTTATGATTTTTGTGTTTTTGGATTTGTCTTCGTCGGGAATAATACTTATTAAGATATGGTATTCATCAATGAGAAAATAATTAATAAAAAAAACAGTTCGAATGTTTCATCCATACTATATATATGTATGTATATATATATATATATATATATATATATATAATCACTCAATCCGTCTATTAAAGAATATTTTCCAGTATCGACGCAGGTGTAGGTGATAAAAAATATAAATGCATAATTTTTAAAATTTTAGTTAAATACGAAGCCGGGGCGGGCCGCTAGTGTGTAATATCGATAAAAATTATTCAGATGTCCCATCACTGTTTGAAATTATACCTAAAGTCGTCTGGCCGTGGGGGCACGATTACTGTACCAAAATCTGGCCGGGAAAGGGTTAAAGTTATAATCAACTAACATTTTGTGTAAAATATCATAAAGCTATAAGAATAACAAAAGTTTAAACATAAACAATATATAGGTTTCTTAAATCTAAAAAGTATAAATTGGGACAAATTTAAAATTGTTGAACAAAATTTACCAGATGTTTCTACTGATGATTGGAATCAATTTAATTAATAGAATGTAAAACCCTAAAAACGGTTTTAAGTTTATCCTTATTTTTTACAAACGAGTTTACTTTCAAATGTTGTCTAATTTAAATCAACCAATCACAACACAATTACTGTCATACATTTAACGGGTTAACGGCGTGTTAAGTCAGCTCCGATATTTGTATTGCAAATAAGATATTTTTAAACTTTTTTTTTAAACCTGGAGAGAAATGTAGAAGTACATAGCTGTCAAGTCATGAAAAGAAAGTCTGCAGGTAGATCAAATCATCGCTAAGAACAGAAAAAAAAATCGGAATCAGAGTTAAAATTATAATATCTCTTTCTAATAGAGTCACGAAAGCTGAACCTGAATTAATTTTGTAACTTTTAAATGTCAACATTAAAACAATGTCACAAAAACCATTGTAAATGAGAAACTTATTTCACAGAACTTTTATTTACACTTAAAATTATAAACATTTAATTCGAAATATTTAATTTTTATCAGCGTTATATATGGGCCTACGAAAAAAGAAATGATAGGTATAGTAATAATATTTTAAGTAGGTATCAAACTGAGAACAGAGTACTAAGTATAGGAGTAATTCAGTGATTTAGGGTCTTTTTCTTTTTTATTTAAATGTATAGGTACTATATATTAACGTATTGTAAAAGTCAACGTATTGTAGTATATAATGTTATACTAATATCACTAATATTACCCGTGAGATTTGAATATTAGTTTTCATTTATATAGCCTGCCTATTATGAAACTTATAATTTACTACTTTTACTAGCAAACCCGGCGAACTCCGTTTCGCCACCAACTTATTTTCGTGAGGGATACTCACAACACGTAGTGGCACCGTCTGCTCCACCACCATGCAAAACCATATTGGTTTGTAGTACATGCTATGTATCAGAGATGGCGCTGTATGTGAAAAATGATTTTCCCTGTTTTCCTGCTTTTCTGTTGACATTTTTCCTAAATTTTGTTTGCTATAAACCTCACGAAGCCCGAGACCTTTCCAACGAATGCAAAACCGTGGAAATCGGTTCGTCCGTTCTGGAATTATAGCGTCAGTAAGGAAAACAATGGAAAGTAAGGAAAACCCGACTTATTTTTATATTATAGGGGTTGATCGTAGAGGGGTGAAAATTGAGAGTAATATGAATTTTTTTTATTTTAAGTCGACAAAAAAAAAATTTGTCAAAAAATTAAAGTTTATATTCACAAATAAAAAATAGGGGTTGATCGTAGAGGGGTGAAAATTGAGAGTAATGTGAGATTTTTTATTCTAAATAATGACAGAATAAAAAAAAATGCCAAAAAATTAAAGTTAATAATTAACAAATAAAAAATAGGGGTTGATCGTAGAAGGGAGAAAAATTCAGGGTCATATAAAATTTTTTATTCTAAGTCATGACAAAATAAAAAAAATTCTTGCAAAGAAATTAAATTTTTTAATTAACAAATAAAAAATAAGGGTTGATCGTAGAGGGGTGAAAATTTATTGTTGCATGTATTTTTGTATGATGTATCATAAAAAAAAAAAAAATTTTGTCTGAAAAATAAAAATAAAAATTTAGGTGTGGACCACCCTTAACATGTAGGGGGATGAAAAATAGATGTTGTTCGATTCTCCCCCCTGGCTAGTATCCTCGCTAAGGATCACGAAAATCGGTCGAGCCGTTTCGGAGGAGTTCAATTACTAACCCCGTGACACAAGAATTTTATATATTAAAGATAAAACATCCACTATTTTTAAGTTCAGCTTTCGTTATTCAAAGTATAACTTTTAACATGGCTATTTTGACGACAGTATTTTGTCTTACAACAGTTTTAGTTAAAAAAAGTACATTTCGCAGCACAATGGTAGACACATTGAAGCCTTATACATAATATATTTTAGGGACTGGCACGTTTACAATTATTTATTTCATTTTATAACAATTTTTACATACTTACATTATTACATAAACAAAAAAGTCACCATCAATCACCAAGATAATTAAATATCTATTTTTAAAGAATCAGATGTAAAAGATAGATGAATATCAATGAAATAACATTAGAAATTTAAAAATTGTAATTTAAAAAACAAGTTTATATAATTTTTTTTATGATAATAAATTAAAGACAATGAGATTTCGCGAATAAAATTTATAAAAAAAAAATTTGGACTATAATTAATAATACCAAAATACATTGAAACTTAAAGCTTTTTGTTTTACAATTACTTTTATATCAATAAAATTTATAAATAGCTTTTTTTTTAGTAGCAGATGTAATTCTTAGAAACATAACTACTATAATATTTGTATAATTTTCGAAAGCATATTTTTTTTTATTTAGTTTGTCATTTTTGTTTTGAGCTACATATAATGTTAAACATACTTTTCAAGTGTAATAATATATTATATAAATCAAGACAAATATTAATATCTTCACATTCCTTCCAAAATTAAAATTATATACTAAATTCAGTAGAACGTTAATCCAATTTGACGACTTAAAAGAAAACTGTCCTTATTACAAAACAAATTGACGATACCTATTTTCGTTTATAGAAAAGTTATATTTCAAAAAGTATATTTTTTTGGTCAATATTAGTTACAGTTTTATTATAACAATATGCTTTTGCCATATATTACATTTAGAAAGTGCATTCTGGTTTAGGAACGGAGAAATCTTATATGTATAAAGTAATTTTTTTTTTAACTTTTTAATAGAGTTGGCCTTGAACACCAGGTTTAGTAGGCCTTTTTAGTAAATAATTAAATCTGTTCCGTCGATTTTATTGGTTAATAGAAGAAAGTAAAACATAAACAGTTTAAAATATCGATTTGCATCCTTTGAATATTTTATTGTGGTAAGGGCGGAGGTTGTACAGCTGCATACGTAGGGTAATATGGGGCAAAATTTACTGGTCCTGCGATAGCCATATTGTTGCTTTCACCACGGTCTTGAATTGTTCTCGCTTGGTATGGAGATACTTTGTAAACTGGCTCCGCTGTTATAAATATAACATCTCTTAGAATTTTAATTACTGTTAAAAAAGTAAAACAACAAATAAAAAACTATTAAATCTCCATAGAATAAATTTAAATACAAATGTCAAACTACTTCCGTTAGCTCTTTTTCTGAACACGGTCCCAACTCTGGACGAATTACTTGTCTCCTTTTAAGGTAAAGGGTTCGAGCTTTATATACACAAAGTTTTTCTTCACCGCCGAACAAGTGATGAATTTCAAAGGCAAAAGCACTTGAATATTCAGAGTGAAAGCCAAATTAAACTGGGGGGACCTCTGATTAATCTTGGTTCTATATTATATAAATAACTTACTAAGCGTTGGGTAAAGCGACTGATACGGAGGTTGCTGCGCGGGCGCCCCGGGCAACACCCATCCTCCCGGCAACGCTTCCCCGCCAGCCTACAAAAGAAAGTATATTTTACTAGCATCCGCCCACGGCTTCCCCTGCGTTGTTGTATTGATAAAAGTTATCCAAACAGCTGAAACTATAGTCAATTTGTTTGATTGTACTTATATTGACGTGACTTCGATATACAATGTATACAATGTAGACTCTGAGACAAATGTATAATATTTTTTTGGTTGGTGTCTCCAGTAGTTCATATAAAAAACCACCCTCAAATAATAAATATTGTTTTTTTACACTTCTGAAAATTAATCAAAAAATATTTTTTTATGACAAATAGAAAAATATTAAAAAATAAATATAAAAAATATTAACAAATTTGACCGCTATCTCACCTGATGTTAAGTGACTTATTTATACAAAAAATACTAAATATAGAACTCATTGATATATTATATTTTTTCGCGTTGGATTCATTTAAATATCTGTCATAGTTTCTGAGAAAAAAAAAACAGCCTTTAGGTGCTGTTACCCCCATATCTCCCTTATGAGTGAAAGCAGAGATCTAAAATCATGAGTACAAGTACTTTGGGTGAAGAAGTGATATTTAAAAGGTTAAACTATATCTAAAGATGCCGGTGCAATTTCCCTATAGTAAGTCAGCTAGACCCTTTATTTATTGTTGATCATATTTCTACACAAACGGACAGGATAACGTCTGCAGGTAAGATAGTACTTCATCAGCCAAATTACACTCTCACATAAAAGATTCCATATCAGCATACACTTTAGATCAAACCACATAATTAATTTTTACTTCATTTAATTTATGTAAATGGCTTAAGTAGAAACACATTCGGTGAAAATTTTTAATCGTATATGTCTATTATGGTTCAAAATATGATGATATCAGATGGACAGATGTTTAGTGCAGCCTTAGTAATAAGGTTTGGCAGGCTTCTTTTGGTCGAACTTGAATCTGAACTAAATGAGCCTGTAAATGTTCCATTGCTGCGCCAAGCATTTCAATCCACTACTGCTACTGCTCCAGTGCAAGTTGGTGGATAATTTCCCTACCATGAGCAACAATTGTTAAGTGTCTATGATAACAACTGGAATGCTCCGAGTGGAACCTGCGACCGCCGGCGTTAAGGAATCTACTCACACCTGTATTGTGTTCTTTTAGTTATGGGATCCTAAACATAGGTACGAACTTTTTCTGTAAAACTTACATTTCCAGGTTGCGCTGGTTGACCTGGCGCTACAGGTAAGACTGCAGGCTGGCTCGGGGACGACTGTCCATCACTAGGCATTATAGGTGCAGATGGAGTCGGTACAGCTTGGCCAGCCATGCCCACCAGTGGAACAGTACCAATGGTTATGTACTTGCGGTCTTTCATGTTAATATGTGTGGTTGGTACAACACATTCCACCTATTAATCAATTAATCAGAAAAGTTAGTAAAATAGTGAATATTGGCTATTCAGTATGTATATTAGTTAGGAAAATCTATTTGACTGATATAATGAATATCTAATAACCATTTATACAATGAAAGTTATAAAACAAACATTGTCGAGCGAAACTTGTACTTCAAATGGTACTGATTTTATTTGTAATAAAATGTATAAAACTATCTACTGTTAGCATATAGTGACATTATATTTACATTTTGAATTTGAATTGGATATGGTATTATTATTAAAAAATATATTATAATAATTGAAATTCATTAACTTAGTTTTCTTTAACTGGTTTAACATAACCTATGACAACCACTTACTATTTATATGTAGGCACGTTACCAATTAAGCTATTTTATGGTTGGTCAAACAGTAAAATGTTTGTATAATATAAACTGAGTTTGAAAGTTGTTGTTTGTAAATTGAAAGTAGAAGGTTCAACACCAAAAGGAGTACTACATCTATAAGGAGTCTCATTGAAAAACAAATTTCCCAAGTTTTACCCCCACCCCCTCCCTTGTTCGAGATATTACCTTTAGATCATAGTCCAAATCAATTATATTGCAGTTGACTAAATTTGAGGGTGGTATTGGAGGTATTTCCATAGATAAATTCCAGTGCTTTGTTGAACCAGCAGGGGCAGGGCCTTCTTGTACTGTTAAAATAATGTCTTTTGTCTTCTTCGTCAATGTAGATGGAGTTGTTGCTCTATAAGTCACCACCTAATTTTGAATCAAATATCGAAAAATCTAATCAAATTTTCCTTATTTAAGTAGGATTCAAAAGCATGTTTGAATCATCATTTTACAAAATAATTATATATCATTTAATAAATTAATTTTAGTTAATGTGAAGTTACCAATAAAAACACCAAGTTAGAATTTTGGAATAAACAGTGTCTCTTTTTAAAACCATCAAAACAATACTCCACTTATAAATTCAATCATATGTCCTATAATACTGTTTTTTTTTTTTTTATTCTTTATTACAGCCATACAGCCTTAAAGACTAAGTTGGCAATACTGTTATTTTATTCAATTTAATACATATAATGAATATTAAAGCTATATGTATCACTAGTAGTAGGTTTTTTGCAATTATATAAAGTAGTTATAAAAATATATGAAGTTAGAAATATATAACTTACTTTTCTCAAGAAAATCTTAACAAGATGCAACTGCACATTGCTTTTGTTCTCAATGTCTATTGTGATTGGTATAACTTGACCCGGGCAGTACCCCGATACGGGAGCTTGAATGTCTACACATAGAGGTGGCGATGCACAGCAGAAACAGCAAAATGTTTTTTCCATTTGAAAATGTATAGGTTCCTAAAAATAATACATAATATTTTAATAAAAAATCATATAATAGATTTATAATTATTAATATTTATTAAATCATAATACAACACTCTTTTAAATAATAGTAAATAAAACGAAAACTTACTTTATATGACGGGTTAAGATTTAAATCCAATGCATTAATGACCGTAAAAGCCATCTTAGTTTCCTGATCAAACTTCCACGGTCTATCCAATGTTACTTTCACGGTATACCTGACATAGCCATACTGTCCCTCAAAGGATGAAGGCAATACAGGTGGTAGAGTACATGTGAAATTGTATACCTGCTTCCCTGCAGGAATTTCAATTTCATTACCTAGTAAAAATAAAAAAAAAACGGTTAAAACAATACAAAAAAAAGTTAAATAAAAAATTTGTTTCTAGTTAAAGAATATATACCTGAACTGCTGCCCAGTAAATAATATGATATTTGAAAGTATTCCTCATTGCCAGTATGAAGAGTATCAGTAGACTGTGTTTTCCCTTCAGCATCTTCCTCTTGTTTACTTTCTCTCCATTCAGTGTGAGCCTCGCCCTTAAACTTAACGTGTATTCCTAGTAAAAAAAATATAAAGGTGAATTTCGGTTTCTATTTAACTAAAATATAATTGCGTACGTGATCTTAGTTTATATAAAACAAAATCCGAATGCGGATACAGCATAAATTTTTTAAGCAAACTATGACTCATTCTTTAGATTAAATAATTATTTTCAAATAGGACATTGTACTCACCTCTAACTTTTTTTGGACTGTCAAAAACATATTCTATCCTTCCGTTTACAGTTTGACCTGCATAATAGGTATTATATTGATTATCCAAATATATAGCAGCTTCCTTAATTCCCATTGTAAATTCTTAAATGATATTCGCTAGTATATATAAATATTCAAAAGTGAATAATGTAGCGAACAAAATACTAAAATAGTAAGCCCATCACTTCTTAAGTTCTTACTAGGGATGGGCAAAAATAATCGATATATCGAAATATCGATATTTTTTTAGAAAATAATCGATAAATATCGGCGATATTTTTAATTTTGAAATATCGATAATCGATATTTATCCCCGAATATCGGATTCGATATTTTTTGATAAAAAATAAATATAATTTTTAAGTTTTCAAAATTATTTTCGTATCGAAATGCTTTTGTCGAAGGATAATGTTGATACTGGACGCCGGATGACCTTTTTTTTTTAGGTATTCGGATAGGGTACGAAGGATAATGTTGTTACTGGACGCCGGATGACTTTTTTTTTTTTTTTTTTAGGTATTCGGATAGGGTACGAAGGATTATGTTGTTACTGGACGCCGGATGACCTTTTTTTTTAAAATTTTTCAGGTAATCGCATTTTGAAATAAAAATATCGATTTATCGAAATATCGATATTTTTTGCTCAGTATGTATCGATATTTCTTGAAAATATCGATACGATATATATCGATATATTTTATACATTTTCCCATCCCTACTTCTTACAAGATTTTGACCATAGATAATACACCAAACTAGCTGATTTTGACCATAGATATTAGATAATACATAGGCACTGTGTATTATTTGACCTCAGATGCGGCCATGCTTTTTTTATTGTTCAATATAAGAGTCTAAACTCTAATAAACCATTATAAAAATCACCCATGCAGTTATTTTTTATAGTTTCGAAAATACAAATTTTTTTCTAATTTCTCAAGGTCATTCATAAAAACTAAATTTTCTTTTATCTTCCATAAACATAAATTATCAGTCCAGCAAATTTTACCATTTAATAGGTAGCCCAAAACTAAACATTTAAACAAATTTGCAAGTGTCTCACCCTAAGGAAAAGCAAGAAATTAATTATTTTCCAAATATAGGAAATATTAAAATATTAAAAGATATATAACGTATTAGCATTTTCTTTTCCTTGTAAAATGTAAGTACCAAATGTAGCTACCTATTAAAGGTACAATGAAATTTTTATATAGCAGGACCTCTAAGATATTGCATTTCTATGGTTTTTCCAGATTTCTATAGAAATAGGGTTGTCAACTTAACAAACTTTAAAATGATGTATTGATACAAAAAAATTGTTTTTATTGGTACAATCTGATCGTGTATGAAAATTACTTAAATAATTTGGAAGAAGTTGCAAGAGATATAGACCAGAAAAAGGTTTTTTTTTTATTTAACTAACCTTCATAATATATCCGAAATGGATTTATTATTCTTTTGGATCCTATAACATATATGTCGTCGGATGTCTTCGCCATCCGATAATAGTAAAATTTCATCAGTGTTAAGTGTGATGTCGTCTTCGTCTCGATTGTTTTCTTCACTGTTAAAAGTCACAACATTATCAGTTGCAACTTTTAACAGTGAGATAACCTTTTTTGGTATTGGTAAAGATTTTTTTTTGTTTCTGGCGGTTAGATATTGTACTAGATGATAAGTAGGGATCGGACGATTCTAGTGCGCGACGGAATAAATCTAGAATAGTAATTTTCCTACCTAATTTTCGTGTATGGTGTTCTCGATCGTAACGCCAATATTTATTTCTGGATTCACCAGCTTGTTCAGACAACATACCTATTGGCAATGAGCTGGATTCTATAATTTGCTGACCGTGAATTAATATTTTATGTAGTGTGACGGACATATAAAACCAATTATATTGTTGTACATACTTAGTGGCGAGAGTTTTGCAAAATACACCAAACTTTTCTCCGTCAATTGGTAGTCCGCTTGAGAGCGCTACTAGAATTGTATGCAAATCCTCAACCAACCATGTCTCTACACCCAAAATTTCAGCAAATACTTTTTGTCTGAGAGCACGGTTCGAGCAGTATTTCCATCATTACTGGTACCTGCATTTGGACGTACTACATCAACCAGACATGACATTTTATCTCTTATTTCTTGTTGAATTCTCTTTTTTCTTTCTTCTACAACTCTTGCTTCCGACGAGTTTTTTGTCACTCTCCACTTTAAAACACCTGGATCATTTTTATACCCCAAGTGTAAGAGGAACTCAAAAATCCGAATCCATGCATGTAAAAGGCTTAAACCGTATTTTAAGGTTTCAGGATTCACAGGTTTATTAATAATATTATCCAGGTCGTTAAATTGTGTTGCAGAAGCACCACAACAAGGACAACGCAACTGTGAATTTGTTCCTGTGATAATATTAAATACTTTGCCATCTATAATAGTTAGATGTACTTTACATTCTGCAATAATGGTTTTGCCAGCTGCAGTTTCCATATACAGTGGCCTTAATTCTTCTATTTCATTTTCAACCTGCATTTTCTCTTTAAGAATAAGTTCTTTTGTTTCAGCTCTATATTGTATCCTCAACGGACGGCAAAATCGAAAGGATTGTGGGCTAGGATTAGCCCACAACACAAAACCATCATCAGTTTTTAAACATAACGGAATATACGTTGTGGCAAATAAACAGTTTTCAGTATCATCATCACCATCTAAAAAATTTTGTTTGTAAATGGACTGCCCTGTAGTACAGTCGAATCCCCACGAACCTTCAATAAGTCCTCTGGTCGGGGCCCAGATGGACATCCCTCAGCAGGACGGGTCAGTGCCTGCTGAGGCAAAGTAGTGCCATGGGTCTTTACCGACTACCGACACCTCACCCCCGCTTCTCCAGTTATTGTGTTTAGGTGTTGGGTTTTAGCAATTGCCTGACGAGGGCGGACCCCTTCCCAACAACACACAATAACCTTCATCGAAGAAAAAATAATTTTTAGGTTTTAGGTATAAAGACTACGAAGTACTATTATTACCTACTAAGTACTAGGTATTGTAATGCTAGAATTGCTGAGTAACTAAGGCTACTTTTTATCTCGATATCCACGCGTACGAAGTCGCAGACATTTTCATTTAAAAAAATTTGCCAGTTAAATTTTATTAGGCGCTTTATAGAGTTGACAACCCTATTCAAAAATTAAAAAAATCGTATTTCCTAAGTCTTGCGGTTGTAGCATCTGATTTTTTTTGTGGGAATATTTATTAATATTATCCATCATTTAAAATAAATAAAAAATGCTAATACGGACAGATGCCTTAGAAAAAAATATACATTCAAAATCGTAGAATTTCATTCTAACTCAAAGATTTGAAAGATTTTTCGATATTTTTTTTGTTGATTCGGTACCTTTACAATACCCCTTTCAATCTAAATTACGATTGATGAAAAATATGAACGTAGAGAAGATATAATTTGTTTTTCTGGTTTCTATGGATTTTTCCTAATTTTCTTTATATCTCCAAAACTATGGCTCAGAGAATGAAAAGATTTTTATTCTTAGGTTTGTTTTAATGAGATCTATCTAATAATCCGATAAACTAAGGATGGCCGCATCTGAGGTCAAATAATACACTGTGATAGGCCGTGTTCCGATATATACTGGAGCACTGCCCCAGTGCTCTCAGTACTGAAAATTCGTTCCGTCATAGACTGCCGCTGCCGCAGTATATGACGTCATATATGACGTCATGAATCGCCGCCATGTTTGTACTGAGAGCACTGACGCTTTCGAGGTAAGGTGCTCTCAGTACTGCTCAGTACTGTGATCACGTGATCAAAAATATGACAGCGCGAATGATTGTTATTATTATTAATTAATATTGTTATTCAAAAATGTCCACAATATTCAAATAATAATTTTTCTTGTTGAATAGAAAACGTGTACATGATAAATATTTTCATTTGAAAAAAAAGTCGTAAAATGAGTATGATAATAGTAGTCCGGTATACTGGACTTCGTTCCGTTATAAACAGTAACCAGTATAGCGCAGTATAGCAAACTAAAAAGGAATACCCCCCACCCCCACCCCAGCCTGGAAATTTGAGATATAAAAATTAAAAAAAAATACTAATCGACGTATTTTTAATAGCACTTTCCAAAATTTTTTATTATTAAAACAGCACCCTCCTAGTTTACGAGTAAAAAATTAATAAAGATACTACACGCTACACCATCGATATCACTTGAAATACTTCGTATTTCGTACTTTTTGCACAGTGGAAAAACTGCACCCTACTCGAAACTAATTGCGCTATCATTAGAATTTCACAAAATGCAATAGTTATTGCAACAATATTCGTAATTTATGGATGGCCCCTGAGTACAAATTAGAAACAAAACTAGACCACAATCAACCTTCTACTTCGGCTGGTCATGCTGCAATAAATATAAAGAAGAAGAAATCCAAGAATTCGACGATGATGAAGATTTAACCCTGATTGGTTCTTAATTCAAAAATATTGTTTTTTATATCATTGTCATTTTATTATAAAAAAAATTGATTTTATGTATCTTTGTTTCATTTCATGCTATCCTAAAAAAAATATTTTATCTAAATAGGTTATTATTTATTGTAACTAGCAAATAGTAAAACCATTTCTGGCGCGAAATCTAGCGCTTTTAAAAAAAAGCTGTTTTAGCGCTTTCTAGCGCTTTTTTACAGCGCTGACATCGCGTTTTTGCTAAGACTAGTTGGCAGCACTGCACCTTAGGGATGTCGGAAATGTAGAAAAATATCGATATATATCGATATCGATATTTATGAAAATATCAATATCGATATCGGTATTTTGATTTAAAAATATCGATATATCGGTACATATGAAAAAAAAAATCTAATTTACTTCAGTCGTCATAAGTACATTACTAGATAAACACTAATCAATAGACATCATTTTTAATAAATCAAAAACAACGATAAAAAATATTAATTATTTATTAACTAAACCAATATTTATCTGTATATGCAGACATACAACACTAGTCATGTCAGGAATGCTCAAATTGATTATTGATTGAATTGGTTAGATTGTAGACTACAATCAACTCAAATGCAGAAATACGCGCGTTGAGGTTATAATGCGGATAACGGATGGATAATTGAATGATTTTATAAGTACCAAATTAAAAAGCAGTTAAGCAGCAAATTGAGTCGACGAAACAAAAACAAAAGAAAATATCGTTTTTGATACGATTTCGATATTGAATATTTGATATCGATATATTTTGAATAGAAAATATCGATATATCGATGTATCGATATTTATTCGACATGCCTACTGCACCTTGCAGTGCTCCAGTATACACCAGCATCGATAATTATCGTATTGTATTATCGATAGTTATCGATAATTATCGAATGAACAGTTATCGATAGTTGGTGATAATTATCGATATTTATTGGATGAAAGTTATCGGACGACGAAAAAAAAAAAAAGAAGGTCGTCCGGCCTCCGTACCCTATCCGAAAACGTAAAACAAAAGGTCATCCGACCTTCTGGGCCTATCCGAAAACCTAAAAAAAAAAGGTCATCCGCCATACCATCATTATCAATTCCAAAAACTATTATCGATAATTATCGGATCGCACTACATTATCAATAATTATCGAATCACACAAAATTATCGATAATTATCGAATCGCACAAAATTATCGATAATTATCGAATAACACTTATCGATAATTATCGAATAAAAAATTATCGAGTAGTTATAATTTATCGATAATTATCGCACACCCCTAACCAGTATATACTGTATATATCAAGTATATATCGGAACCAATCGGAACCACAGAACAATATCGGAACACGGCCAAAATTAATATTATTTACTCTGAAATTAATAGTTTAAAGTTTTTTTTAATGTTGGGAGTCAAGACTTTAATTATTATGTTTATTGAACATAACATGAAGAGTTTGTTTAAATTGAATTTAATTTAATAATTTAATTAATTTATTAATAATAAAGGTAAATGTGCAAGAAATTAATAGTAGATTGCTAAAATGGATGAATCAAAAAGAAATAATCAATCAGTGAATGTTGAAGAACTTAAGAATAAGGGTAACGAGTGTGTAAAAGATGGAAAATTTATCGAAGCTGTTTTACACTACACGCAAGCAATTAAAATGGACCCAAATAATTATGTTTTATACAGTAATAGATCACTTGCCTTTTTGAAGTTAGACCAACATTATTTATCACTTCAGGATGCAAATGAAACTGTAAGATTACAACCTCAATGGGCAAAGGTAAACACAAGTACATATTATTTCATCATAATTATATAAATATAATTTTAATCAGAGTTACTATATTTAATTATAGGGATACTTTCGGCGTGCTGAAGTAGAAGCTGCCAGTGAATTGTATGATGAGGCAATAATTTCATACACTAGAGCACTGCAGTTAGATCCTCATAATCCAAAATTAATGGAATCTATAAAGAATTTAACAGATATGCAGAAGAAAAAAATTGAAGGTTATTTTTTCATTCATTTGAACTTTGAATGTCTTTTATTTACTTCATTTTCAAAATATATATTTTTTTCGTGTTTATTATAAATTTTGTTTGAGTATACGTACAAAAAATAAATTTAATTTTGGTTTTAGGTCAGCAAAACATAATTTGGCTCTGCACTTGTATTGGCTTCATTATTGGTATATGCATAGTAGTACTAGACTTCTTCCTAACAACAAATCCCACATTAACAGTAAGTAAAAAAATTTAATTAGTATTAAAGATATGATACTAAAGATTCTATAAATAAATTTAATTTAATAGATTTTAATTTATATTTACAGACTTATTTTCTGTAGCCTTTACTATACCTTCTAATGTTTATAAATGCAGTTGAAGGTTTTATTTTTTATTTTAGCATCCTTTTAGTATGGTGGCATTTTCAATAGCTCTGGCTGGTTTAGGGTGGGCTATTGGAAAAACTTCAACATTAATGAGTGCATGGAATGCTGGAAAATCTTTGCAACCACCACCAGATTTAGGTTTGTATCATTTAGATATTATTTTGAAATCTTTGATTTTTATTGTAAAGGGAAATTTTCTTTATATTATACAAATTTACAAAACAAATAAATAAATTAATGCTTTAAACTCAACGGCCCCCAATAGGATATTAATCCTGTTTTGGGATGTTGTTATGGAAACACAATACACAAGCACAAATTCCCAGACCATGTCAAACATCTTTATGACCTATATAAATATTTGTTGTGTGCGCGGATAGCACCCGCGACCGCTAACGCATCAGTCAGTTGCTTTGACCACTGCCCTAACTAATCTCATTAATAGTAACATTATAATATCTTACAGATATTGTACTATATAAGACATAATATAGAATAGTAATTAATATGTCATTCGTCTGTATTTTAAGAGGGATATTTATAAAGTTTATAACCATCTTTTTTTTTGTTTTTCTCTCTACCCTCCATTGAGAAAACAGTGTTGAAAATCGTGTCCTATATTTTTTCTTGTATAAAATATAGATAAATTCTTAAAAGTGACCTATACTTAGTATAAACGTGCCTATTAACTATAAATACAAGTGCATAAATAATAAATATCGCTAAGAACCACGATAGTAAAGTGTAGTGAAAGCCATAATACCATAACGGCTTTTCGTGTCAGTTTTGATACCTCGTCTTGTTATAAAATTCAGTAAAATGAAGTTCTTTCAGTGTGAAAATGATCACACAGATGAAATGCATTGCAGTGTGGTGGTTGCAAAAGAAATATATGCCTACAATGCAGTAATTGAATCACACACAAAAATCGCAAATCCTATAATTTAAATGTATGATGTTAATAATATAATTTTGTTATTTTTTTTAGAAAGATATATTACATTGTACATTGTATTGGCTTCCTATAAAATAAATATGCAATGTAAATAATACAATAAAATTTATCTGAATACAATATTATTAGGCATTGACAATAATTAATTGAAAACATATCTGAATTCTATCTGAATTTTTTACAATGAAATTCTATAATAACAGTTAATGTAATGTCTATTACATTAGGGAGCATCTATTAATTGAGACAATTTCGGCGATTTTCAACCCCTCAACCCCTTGGTAAAATGTCGTGAGATATTGCTCGATGCCCTCCCCCCTTCCCTAATCAAACGTGAGATTTTTTAAAATGCGTCTTTTTAATCTGTGCTCGATTAATTTAAATTTATTTAAAAAAAAAAAAAAACAATTTTCTTATTATATATTTAAGACTTTTAATGACGGGAAAAAAATTACATGATATTTGCCGAGACCACTCTCCTCTCCCCAGCGTGAGATTTGTGTGAGATTTCACTCGAAAATTAAACGTTAATTTTATTTATATTTTTTAAATATAATTAAGTAATTAATAGATGCCCTATAATGAGTGGTTAGTATAATTAGATAATTGTATTTTTCAGTTTCAAATGACACGAGTGAAAAAGAAGCAACTATTCCAGAGAAAAAAACTAAATATAGCAAAGCTCAAGCTAGACAAAGGTATAAACAGGGAAAACTTTAGCTGACTTCTTATTATAAATTATTCTTTTCATTGTTTATTTGGTATGGCATTTTATATAGCTTGTGGTGTGGATTAGGCTAAGAAAATGTTTTGAGTAGATTTTTTATGATATTAAAAATATTGTAAAAATGAATGATTAAGTAAACTTTTACAAAGAATACTTTTATTCCATTTAGATTTGTATACATAATATTAATGTACTTTTAAAACCCGAAACAGACTTTGTTGAATTTAAATTACTTGTGATTATTGTATTATTAAAAATATAAGATGACAATTTGTTTCACTTTTTATAATTATTGGTTACATGTGCACTTTTTATAGCATTGTGTCTGTCAAATAAATATATCAATAATTCAATAATTTATATTGTGAAATTCTATACTATATATTTCTATGCTAACTGATTTAAAAAAAAAAGCCTAACTACCCAAAATGGTAGTGAGGCATAAACAGACTCTCAAAATATAATTTTTTTTTAAATCCAGTTTAGGCTAAAAACTACTAGGTGAAACTTTAACTAAGTGGCTTATTGGTCTGTTTGTTGCAGCTAATGTCAGCAACGGTTTAATAATATAAATACGTTAGTTACCTTAAGCATTTAATATATAAAAAATATAAAAAGTACGCGATGACATATATTTATTTTAAGTTTAGCTTCCTATACCTATTCTAACTTGGTATTGGTATTGGTTGTGGGCTCGATTTTCCGCATTTAGACTCGCTTCTGGTCCATTATGCGTGAAAGAGATCTGGCTAATTCAGCCAGCCAAGCTCCTTCCAGAAGCTCAGAAGCCTCCTGAGGCGTTCACAGGCGTCTATTCTAACTTCTAAAATAAAGAAAATGTCTGTGTGTACTTATATACGCACGTAAGAAGTTATACATATAATAATATGTGATGCGCCGAGTTAATTGGTAGTGTGCGCCATCTGTAATCAGACCCTGGTAACCATCTAAAAACAAAGTACTCATCAAGACGAATCAAACGAGCCGAAAGTCGATGGGGTTGCGTCGTTTCATTACAGAGTTCCTATGACCACCTTCCAGCTCCATCATCAGACCCTGGTTATCATTGAAAGACAAACTACTCATCACGACGATTCAGACGAGGCCGAACACGTTGAGGTTGTGTCGTTTCATTACGAAGTTCCTATGGCCATCTTCCAGCTCCATCATCAGATCAGACCCTGGTTACCGTTGAAAGACAAACTAATCGTCAAGACTATTCAAACGAGCCCAAACTCGATGAAGTTGTGTCGTTTCATTGTGAAGTTCTTTTCGCCACCTTCTAGCTCCATCATCAGACTAGCACCATGTCATTATAATATTGCATTGTCACGCGATTTACACATTTATGCAAAATTTCAGCTCAATCGATAACCGGGAAGTGGATCAAATCTAATTTGCAAGATTTGATGACAAACATCGGGACAGACAGATATTCATGGTGCCGTCACAGTGTGCGCGCGCATCGTAAAAATTTATTCTCATAATTTTTTCCTAACGTGCCAAAAGAAGTATAACTTCAAAAAGTTTCGGATCCATGGTGCCCATTAAAAATATATATAGGTACTACTATCTACTAGCTATATAAAATGAAGATTCGTGCAATAAATTGTAAAATACGTAAATAAAAATTGAGGCTCGTCCCCAGCAGACGCGTCTATTATCAGATCAATGAATTTCTAAATTGCAATCATAAATTTTCAAAATTAAAGCTACCAGCAGAACAATAGCTATTAGCTTGAAAATATTTGCAAGGGATGTACCTCTATAAAAGAAAGCCGACGGACGCAGCTGAAGACCGACTAGGCAGTCGTATTTTTTCTTAGTATGAGATCTTGAAAGAGATTGAGAAGTTCTACTGACGGTAATGAGGGGTTATGCAAAATGATTATGAATATAAGTGAGTATGGTTATTGACGACCGTTCTGGTATAGTGGTGCGAGTAGTCGCCTCAAACCGCGGCAGTCGCGGGTTCGATTCCCGCTTGATCTGGGTGTATGTCCTTGTGGGTCTCCCCATCGTGCCTCGGAGAGCACGTAAAGTCGTCGGTCTCGGTTGTTATCATAGATACCTGATAACGATTGTTACTCATATATGGTAGGGAAATATTATCCGCCAACCCGCAGTGGAGCAGCATGGTGGATTAAGCTCCAACCCTTCTTCTATATGGAGAAGATGCCTTCGATCAGCAGTGGGTGGTTTAAAGGCTGATACAGAGTATGGTTATACAAATAATTTATTTTTTTATGGTCTCCTGACAAGTCAATACATTTAGGCCATCTTTTATCATCTAAACTTAGAAAAAAATTCCTTGCCTTGTCTCTCCCAAAAAACCTCAACAGCGACTTCGATGTCGTCTTTAAATTTTTTTCCTCGGAGGCGATCTTTGAGCCGATGAAAAAAGTAAAACAAGTCACTCGGGGCTAAATCTGGCGAATAGGATGAGTATTAAGTACATAATATTATGTAATTCAAACTTTGTTTCTTGAATGGCAACTATCGCAACTGCGGCTTTGTAAGCGGGTGCGTTGTCTAATATCTTGGTGAATCAGCACACCAGCTCGCAGTTTTCCCGCGTTTTATTTTCTTTGATACCCTTCCGCAATCTTCTTATTTGGTCTGCGCAGTGTGAGCCTGTAATAGTAACTCCCTTTTCCAAGTATTTCATTTTAATTATTCTTTCATCGTCCTAAACAACCGACGCCATAACCATTCTAGCCGAACTTGACATCTTGAATTTCTTCAGCGTCAGTGAGGTGACTCGTTTCCAAGTTGGCTGTTGTTTTGTTTCAGAATCCAAATATATGGTGGATCCAAGTCTCGTATATATAAATAAATAAATAAATATAAATATGCTTAAACATACACACATGGTCGACTGTCCCTAAAGTAGGCAACTTAATGCCTGTGTTTTAGTTAACAGTTGACTGATATACATTTTTTTAAAATAAATATACATATTAATAATACATATAAAAATAAATATATATTACACCCAGACTCGGGGCGGGAATCGAGCCCACAACCCAGGAGCAGAAAACATGGACACTGCTAACTGCGCCACGCGCCAGTCAATATGAAAAAAAAAATTCCTGATCGGCTCGGAACTATTCGAGATTCGCTCTCGAAATGTTGATTCGTTTCTTTTTTTTGTTCGTCGGTTAACGTTCTCGGTAACCAACACGAAGTAACCTTTTCCATTTGCAATTCGTTTGTAAGGATTTTTTGGGAACTGGAAATAACTTTTGGATTGGATTACCCCTCGTATTTCAAAGAAATATTGAAAATATCATAATTTAACGTTTTTGACGTGATATCGTCTTGTAAATCGATGAACGCCGGCTGCACGCACGAAAAAGCATGACTCATTGTCACGTTCCGCGAGTGAGAGCGCGGATTCCACTCCATCGGCAGATGCGTCCGAGTAGAAGAGAAAAAAAGATTTGAATTAAAGAGTGCAAATAAATGTTAATTTATTAAAAAACCGGCCAAGTGCAAGTCGGACTCGCGCACGAAGGGTTCCGTACCATTATCTATAAAAATTGCGGTTTACGATTTATGACGTATTAAAAAAAAACTACTAACTAGATCTCGTTCAAACCAATTTTTGGTGGAAGTTTGCATGGTAATGTACATCATATATTTTTTTTAGTTTTATCATTCTCTTATTTTAGAAGTTACAGGGTTGGACACACATTTTACCACTTTGGAAGTCTCTCGTGCAAACTATTCAGTTTAGAAATGATATTGAAAATATTTTGATATTAATAATTAAATGATATTAGAAACCTCAATATCATTTTTGAAGACCTATCCAAAGATACCCACATGTATGGGTTTGATGAAAAAATATTTTTGAGTTTCAGTTCTAAGTATGGGAAACCCCCAAAAAAAAATTTTTTTCTATTTTTGTGTGAAAATCTTAATGCGGTTCACAGAATACATCTGCTTACCAAGTTTCAAGTCTAGTTGTTATAGTTTCGAAAAAAAGTGGCTGTGACATACGGACGGACAGACAGACAGACATGACGAATCCATAAGGGTTCCGTTTTTTGCCATTTGGCTACGGAACCCTAAAGATTGTAATTTTCAATTAACTCCTTCTTTGTATTATACAAAATAAAAAGCGTGTAATAAATATAATTCATTGATAATAATTCAATTGAATTCATAAAAGTACGCAATTTTGTATTGATGTTTTCTTAGGACGTTATCACGTAAAATTATCGTCCGTAAATCGACTACAGACTACCATTTTTTTTTAAAGATTATTAAAGTAAGTCTTTTTAAAAATTAAAATAACTGTTAGGGGCAATACTTTATTGATCCTAATGTAAAATGTATTTCGAAAATTGCATCAATACAATATATCTTTTTAATATAATTCTTGGTCACATACCTTATAATTAAAATAAGTCCAACATAGTATGTGTCACTAAAAACGTAAATATAACAAAATGGAATTTATGCTACATATATTACTACAGAATTTACAATTAAATTAGTTAAAACAAAGTTGTCCATCACCAGATTGCTTAATACTTGTGCTATTTATTAAGTGGTAAAATAATGAAGCCATTTTACACATTTTTTGGACATCATTTTTTCGTTTAATCATATTAGATATAACTAATAAAATTATGTATTTATATTTTATTAACATAACATTTAAATGTGGCAAAATTATAATTTCAATATTAACAGTAATATTACACAGTAATATTATGTAGTTAACATAAAAATATCTAAGCAAAATAATATGACAAAAAAGTAAGGTACTCTTCTTAGAATCGTACCCCTGTGAAAATATAAGGTAACAAACATTTATTTATGTATTAAACATATTTATATTTATTGTATTGTTGAGTTGCACTTTGGTGTTTAAAATTACCGTATTTTTTAAATGAGATATGTCAATCACTATCTGATATAGCTTTCTTTCGACGTTTTGCTTGTTTCGGCTTAACGACGATTTCTTCTTCCTGAAAACAAGATAAAATAATAATTAAAAGTACTTATGAACCTCGTAGAATCGGTTGGTATGCGTCGATCTTAACTGGAATGTAGCGGTAAAATACGGTATATATGATACGTATGATATTTTTTTAATGTTTTTTATCCATCAATGACGTAAGACAATTTTGGCGATTTTTCGACCACCTTGGTGAGATTTTGCTTGACCACCTCCCCCCCTCCCCTAATCCCACGTGAGATTAAAAAAAAATGCGTATATGTAATGTAAATGAATAATTCTGCTCGATTACATTAGATTTAAAACAAAAACAACAATTTTCTTATATACATATTCTTTTAAGACTAGTATTTAAGATTTTTAATGACGGAACCACACGCGAGACTGAGTAAGATTTCCTTCAAAAAAAGTCTTACGTAATTAATGGATGCCCCCTTATGTTTAAAAATTCGTCATGCTCTCAGCGGTGAGGGTAAGCTTTGTGAAGAAAGTAACATGTTTCGGTGTAAATTTTAAAATAGTGCGGCCATATCAATCTCGAATTCTCCCTCTTTTTATATACGTTAGGTATTTTCGTCCCACTGAAGAATATAATACATTTATAGATTGTTACCATATTGTACCTACAAGAACTGTGTTTATGTGTTACATTCGAGGAACTTCAAAAGACGATAAAATTTATAATATTGCAGTGATAAATCATCTAATGATTCATCATTTTATTTTATTTTGCGTGTAGATGTGGGATTAAAATTGATTACGTATGGACGAACCTGACTTCCGTTTACAATACTTTTGTAACATTTACAAATAAATAAACGTCTCACACTCAATGGCCCCCATTAGGATGTGAATCCTGTGTCAGGTGAGGTGAAAAATTTTATTTTGGATCCAAAATCCAAAAGGTTTATATTAATAATAGATATAAGATAAACTCCGTGTACTAAATCATTTGGTTAATCATCGCCTTGAATTAAAAAAAAAAAGACTCATTTTTAAGTAATATTTGAAGAGATATTTTATTTTAAAAAGTTACTAAATTAATAAAATTAGACTCACCTCACTATCCTCATTTGATGAATGTAAGTTAGGGTTGATTGGCAATGAGTTCGAAACTAGTTTTCTGGCTCTCCTCGAAATCGGAAGTTCATCTTCCCAGGCTAATAAAAATAGTTCATTATATTGTCTCTGTAATCATAAAAATATAATCCAAATGATGAAGATAACTTCAATATCAAATTCAAAAAGTATAAATATATATAAAATTAAAAAAGTATAATTAATGAATAATGATAAAAAAGTAATTTGCTTTGAAGTTTGTTTTATTTGTTTGTACAGTAAAATGAATTACTAAAATACTACAAAGTCTATTTTAATTAACTAAAAAAAAAAATGAAATAAATAAATAGAAGGGTTATTTATAAAATTATTATTAATAGCTATAGTTATTAATAAAATAATACCCCGTTTTACGCGACGCGATTTTACTATAACGCGAATTTCGAATTAATGTGGCGATTTCTTTTTGGTCACGGAATACATACAAAATGCTCTTTCAAAAATTTATTCAGTTTCGACATATTGCAGAGTATAGAAAATGATGATGACCGTTTTTTGACCGTGTGTCAAACAAAAACAGCATTGGGTGTTAGGAAAGTTTTTTTATAAGAAAATAAAAGAAAAGCTACTCAAAAGACAATAGATGTATTTTTAGTAAAAATAACGTGTAATAATGCATATATAGTGTTTTTAGAATTAAAGTGATTTTTTCAAATGTTTTGTATTTTTTTTTGTTTAAATTTTGATTATGTAATATTTATATATTTTTCCGGAACGTATCACTCGCGTAAAGTGGGGTATTACAATATATATTTGGTGTTTTTTTAAATTTTATTGCAGGTAGAATAATCATGAATATCTTACCTTTAAGCTATCACTACTATTTGACTGTGATTGTTGTAAAGCCTTCTGCAAACATTCCATGTTAAAAATTGACATATCATCTTGTTCAACACAGCATACTCTTATTTGCTCTAAATGACCTAAAACCTACGAGGAAAATTAACAAAATAAATATCGCAACCATAATTATATTTAAAAATAGCTTATTATTTCCTATTAAGTACATAATTTTGATATAAGTTGATATACTCACTAGTTCTGCTGAAGGTGGCGCATTCGGCGGAATGTTGTGTTTTCCAGGACGTTTTCTTTTATTCGGACTGGTGCCCGGGTATCTTGTGCTTAATAGTACTGCAAGTAAATCTCCAACTTTGTCTTCATAATCCTGACACCAATACATAACAGTTGAAACAACAAATGTATCTTCCTCATCAACTGTTCTGCAAAACATTTGTCTTATAACATCAGCTGTTGGTCGTTCTTGTTTTAACATTAAGAGTACTGATGTCAATGCTTCAGCGTGATCCTTATATGATAATTTAGGAATAATTGGTAATACATCTTCTACTGATATTTCATGAGCTGTTAAAAGTTGCCAAAGGCAATATTGCTCGAATGTTTCCCAGCTCAGACTTGTAGATAGCATTGTTGTTATATCATCAGATTTAAACATCATTAAATTCCCTTGTAAAGTAAGACATACGAGACGTTGTAACTGTCCTGCATCTAACGTCGAAACAATAATATGCAATAATCTGATGTGGTTTTGAACATGATCTTTAAATTCTCTATAGACATCTGGTATTAACCATACAAGTACATTGGCATCACATTCTTGACACTTTTCAAAATCGTCTGCCAAACTTTCAGCAAGTTTTAACTCTAAAAAACCACAATAATCTTTATATACATCTGCTTTAAATTTTACATTTCTTTTTTTCACAGGATCCCTTTCTGCTCTTCGTTCTCTTTCGAAACATACTTTTAAATAAAATAATAAACAGTAACCTACACTTTGAATTGAACTCTGTACATAAATCTCTTTTAATGTTTCTAAAATCAGTTTGCGTTTTGCATCATTGACATCAGTATGAAGATAATTGAACATTGAAAATAATGGTGAGTTTAGAGCTAAATCTAGTTCAGATGGAGATGGATTGCGGCTTATTCGTAAAGGAGATGCGTCTTGTAATGTCGCCGCAAATAAATCGGCGAGAGCAATTGGCGTTGGCATTGGATTGTTGCACGCATTAAGCAATGCAGTTGCGGCTGCAGATGATCGGTCATCTAGTAAAGTTTCAGCAAATGGTCGTAATATAAGAGGTAATGCAGCCGCTAATTCAGGTCTTTCACGCGCTCGAACTTCAGATAGTGGTAAGTCATCGTCATCTGTGTCTTCTGCTATTATTGGTTGAGGATCATCTTCATCATCTGAAAAAGCTGGTTCGTCTGGACCTCCTCTTGGTAAATCATCATTCCCTTCATCTCGAATTCCAGATACACCCTCTCCATTCCCATTATTACAGAATTCTTTAAATGTTTCCCTTACTGTTGTACGCAATTCTCTATCTAACTTTGGGGAGTCAAACAGAGGTTGTAAATTGGGTAACACTCTCTTTTCAATTATCTGTTGAAGGGAATTGAAAATTCCCTGTTTAACTTTATCAGCAAAAGGGGGATAAAAGTGTGGAATAATACGACAAAGAAAGTCTAGTAACGTAGCTGTAACTGCTGGGTGAGATCTCATTGAATGATGCATTACAAGAATAGCGGGTTCAATGTTCATGATGTTATCTTTTTCAGGGTCATAAAAAAGCCAATCATAAAATAAAGCCAATTTTGCATTTGAGGCAGCAACATTTGATGTACAGGTTGTTAATAACCATCCTATGACAGCCCATCTTGGAATTATATCAGAACAAAGTAGTTCATTGGTAGGATGTATGACACCTACAATAAATCTTATCATATCACTTCTAAGTGACTGAGATTCTGGTGTAGCTAAATATTGTCTTTGAAACCATTCTTGATACTTTTTATGATGACCAAATCTAACTTGAGATGTTAAGAAGACTAGTTTACGTTCCATTTCGGGTGTTAGTCTAGACTGTAAATACCTTCTCGATGTTCTTATTTGAAGGAGTTGCATGACATTTGTGAATGTTGGCGACAATGTTTTTGGATTTATTAAAATGTCTTGCCATAGTTGGTTGAATTCAGGAATACGAGCAACATTTTGTAATAGTCGCACTAGATCTCTACCAAGTGTTAAAACTTCATTAAAGTGTTCTCGAATTAGAGCAATGACAAAATTCACCTCTTTTTGTCTTAATGCCATTAACTGTGGTATATTATGGTCTTCTATCAATCTCAAATATGTATACACCACCATACATACAAGTACAGGAAACTTATCAAGCCAAATTCGATTGTCAATATAAATATCTAATAGAGATTCTACTAAGAAAATATTTTTGGGCGTAACATCTCCTCCTGATGCATAACGCATCAAGTTCCAACAAACACTATCAACACCACTCACTGCATTTCTTATCATTTCTTTTAAAAGCCATAATAATTGATTACGAGTAGTGTCTTGGAATTTTAAATACCTTTCTAAAATCAAATTAGATAAATTGTTAAGCACGGATGTTAGTCCATCTCGTGTGACGAGAGTAAGGTCCCGATAACATTTAGTTGCATTATGAGGCTCAGTGAGTATTGACATGAGCATTCCGAGTGACACGTCTTCGTGATTTTTACAAACAGCATTGTTAAGTGCGTCGTGAGCTTCTTTTTCACTACAGTCTGCCACAAGTGATTGAAAAAAGTTGTAAGCTCTTTCGTACCTCTGAAAGTCAAGTGAAAGAAACAAGTTAATTAAAAGTTTTCAAAGGTAGAAGAATTGAAATTTGGCGCCATAGACAGCAGCGCCGCTATCGACACAATAAGAAAAATATGATTTTACATGGCCGACTAAATGATTCTTTGTTGGAAACTATAAAAATGTACACAATACCTCTTCTATTTCATCCTTGTTTTCTATAGCCGTACACACAAAAAGCCTAGGCGAATTGGCTTTAGTTTGTTCCATAATTAGTATTTTTTTACTACTTTAATTAAATAAAAATATAACAGAGATCGCCTGCATGGCTATCGTAGACGAAAAATATATATAAGCAACACAATCACAGATAATACAATGTAATGTATATGACATAAGTACTGTATAAATGTGTGTACATGCGTGCAATGACTTTCTTGACTCCCGTCATGTTTGCTTTTTAGGGTTGCACTAAGCAATATACGGAATCTTTTTATAAAAATATATATTTAATTACGGAAAAAATAAATCGTTTTGAATGATAAATATTTTTTATTATGAAAGTGTTAAAATAAAAACTAAAATGTTATTTTGTTTAAGAAGAAGAATAGATAGATAGAATATGATGACCAAAACTAACTCTAAAATCTAACTCTCTAAATCTAACTGTATTGTACACCATTTTAGATTATACATACGTAAATCAATTATACAAAGTATTTTTTATGTACAAAGGCGGAATATTAAGTTTTTAAGTAAAAGTATTTGATTTTTACCCGACTGCGACAGAAGGAGAGTTATGTTTTTCGAGTGTATGTATTTATGTATGTATGTATGTCCATTTCTTTGGCACGCCCTACAGCCCAAACGGCTTAACGGTTTTTGACATATGAGGTGTCGTTAGATTTGTACAAATTGGGTACGTTCGCGCGCTCTCTTCTAATTGATAATTCATCACTTTTATAGGATTTTTTAATCTATGCATTCCACAGACTACATGCGCGGAAACGGAAATGGGACATGCGTAATAGTTTTTTATTTATCAGTTTTTAATTAAGATAAGTAGTGAATAAATGTAAGAAGATAATTTTGGTTATTATCTTTTATGAACAATAGCAAACAATTATTTACTAAAGTTTGACAGTTAAATTCAGTTTTTGATTAAAGAAGTATCATTTCCGCGCATGTGGTCTGTGGAATGCATAGATTAAAAAATCCTATAAAAGTGATGAATTATCAATTAGAAGAGGGCCCGCGAACGTACCCATTGTAGTAGTGACATAGGCTATATAAATGTTCAAAATGGCGCCCGAAAATGGCGGAATGAGGGGGGGAGTTGAATTTTTTTTCTTACTGTAGCAATATGGGTATCAAATGAAAGCTAGTAAAAAGACCAGTTCAAAAAAAAAATTTATAACATTATGTTTATACTGCTGGTTTATTTAACACAAATATTCATAAAGCGTGGTTTTTATCGCCCGGGCACCCGAATTATCGTTTTCTAACAATACGAATAATGTATCGCGTCAGGAATAGCATTGCCATGAAATTTTCATGGGCTGAACTCTGTTTGAGTGAGCGAAACGTTGTTTGTTTGTTTTTTAATGTATTTTGTTATATAGATCAATTTACATAAAAACAAACTAAAATATTTCTTTAAATATAACATTGATAACTTCTACCTGATTACGGATATAACAACAGTGGGTGATAGTCTGATAGTGAGGGGCACGGTGCTGGGGTGGTTGCATCAAGTGATTCCAATCGTCGGTGTGAAATCCGTACTTGAATTTATTTTTGCGTCCGCCGTTAGTTTTTATTTTGCAATAACTACTAAGACAATAAATATATTACATGATTAATGTATGGTGTGGTTATGCATTTATATTAATTAATACTGTATCCTTATAAATAGTTTTTCAATTACCGAATTGTACGTTACCATTTTCTTAGAAGTTAAATAATGTGTTACACAATACAAAAGAATGTGTTTAACATTGCCTTAAGTCTTCACTTCAAACCTTGAGTTCACTACTTACATGCTGTAATTTGATAGTCATTTGGTGACTAATTAATAAAAATAAGTTATTCGGCCTTTTCGCGTAAATTCAAATCTTTAGTTTCAAAATTTTTAACTTTACAGTTAGAATTAGATAAACTGAACTATTTTTCATAACTATACATATAATAAAACTGTAACAGATCTAAGATTACAACTACAACTAAGATTACATTGAAGATATTTTGGAAAAATTTTGGAGATCAATTAATAATCGATACTGCGCATAAATGAAAATTGAAACTGGGCATGATAGGAGTTCATACTACCAGCTAGGAGACTGGATATTTTTTTGTAGTGTAATCAAACAAATTTCCTTTGGAAAAGGGGTTAAGGTCAAAATGTGGACTTGGTTGTAATTCGTTAGGCGTGATCTGATTTCATTTAATCTATTTTCTTAAGCTAATGTAGGTATTATATCTAATAAACTTAATAAAGGGGATGGCGAATGCGAACAAAGTCGCCAGTTTAGCAAGTTATGAAATTGTTAAAGTTCATGAATCTTACGGCCGTGATTCTATGAATGCTTAATTTTCCTTCGTAGTGTTTCCATAGACCGTCTGTCTACGCTGGTCTACGCCATAGACGTATTATCTATGAGTGTTTCGCGGTTTCACCATTTGGAGTATTTGGATATTTTTATACTCTTTGGTATTTGGACGCCATTTTGTTACAATCCTATCGTAAGATAGTAGTCAGTTTTAATTTGGATTTAAAGATCTTATTAGTGCAAACATATTTGGAAACTTACTACTGGTATTAAATATAGTGCTCGTGAAAGAAGGTAATAGTTTGTTAATTCAGTGTGTATCACGATATACAAACGTGACATTTTGAAACGTAATAAACCGGTGTGGTGAAGCCGGCTTTACTATTTAATAAAAATCAGTACTAAGTTTAGATACTTATTATTTTATCTGTCACTTATTTTTATCTAGCTAGGAAAAAAGAAAATATGGATAATCAAAGGGAAAAAGAAAGAGATCGTTCTAGGCGGGGAGACAGACCCTCAAGATTTTCAGATGCTCCAAGAGATCGATCCAATGATAGAGAAAGATCGGAAGGAAAACGTTTGTTTGTGTCAAATATTCCCTATGAATTTCGTTGGACTGAATTGAAGGATTTGTTTAAAGAAAAGGTATGCATATTTTTAACTATAAGCTTACTCGCGAATTTCTCTGCGTGCAAAACGACTCTTAGGATTTCACTACAATTGTAGTGTATCAAACCTAGCTCAGAATTGAATGTGAAATCACAAGTGTGAATCAGTTTTTTTTAAGCAGATTTTGCTTGATGCTGGAACAAACATGCAGACAGACAGTTCTAAAAATTTTAAATATTTGGTTTGGCTTCTATTGCTCTCATAAAGACCCCTATAATTCATTTTCTTCTCATATCTCTCTTGTGTCGATATTGGATGGTTACAATTTTATGACATTGAAACTATATTTTTCTCCTCAATTACGTACAGGTATAAATGTATACTTATAAAAATGAAATTTTTTAGGTTGGAGACGTAGCCTATGTTGAACTTTTTAACGATGAGAATGGTAAGCCAAGAGGATGTGGTGTAGTTGAGTTCACTAACTCTGAAGCAATGAAGAAAGCTCTTTTTGTAATGCACAGATATGAACTTAATGGTAGAAAGTTGGTTTTAAAGGAGGAAACTGGTAATTTCTTGATTTTATAAAACTAATTTACTTCTTTATAATTATTCTATAACATATAATAATCATTATTAAACACATGAATATAAATTTTCTTTAAATGAATCTACATTAAATTACATGAAATGCTCAAATGACAAACTGCAATTTTTATTAGATTAAAAAATGCTCATCAAACATAACTAACAGCCTTTTTGTGAAATAGGGCTCGGAAAAGTTAATTTATTTTGCATACTTTTTATGTATATGCTATATGTTTTTATTGCTAGGTAATGAAAGAAATAGATTGAATACTTCAAGATCAGGAGGTGGTGGAGGTGGAAGAAATATGAGAGATGAAAAAGAAAAGTATGTAGAGAACATTATTTAAAAATAATATTAGATAAAAAAAATTTTATTATGTATTTTTTTTAAAGTATTTTTTTTAAAGATTGTTATTGTTAATGTTTTTATTTATATATTTCAGTTGGGGAGTAAACAAACCTAGAGAACCTGAAAACTACAATACGTATGGTCTTAGCTTGCAATTTTTGGAATCAATAAATGTGCAGCCACCTTTAGTAAAAAAAGTGTTTGTCGCAAATGTAAGTGGTCTTCTTTTTGGTATTTCAAGAGGGGTGGGAGTACGTTTAGTAAAAAAAAAAAAATTGGTAATACTACTCTATTAATTATATGTATATTTTAGCTGGACTACAAAGCAGATCGTGCAAAAATAAAAGAGGTGTTTAAAATGGCAGGCAAGGTACGCAACATAGATTTAGCTGTGGATAAAGATGGCAACAGTCGAGGGTTTGCTGTGATTGAATATGACCATCCTGTTGAGGCTGTACAGGTAGCTATTTAAATAAAAAGGAATAATTTTTTTTTTACTTTTTATAAAAAAAACATATGTAATTCATATGTTGTTAATTTGTTTCAGGCAATATCCATGTTTGACAAACAAATGTTGTATGATCGTAGAATGACTGTTCGCATGGACAGGGGTGTGTCTGATAAGTCTGAAGTTAGATTACCTGAGGGCCTCAAGAGTGTTGGTATAGGATTAGGACCTAATGGAGAACCTTTAAGGGACGTGGCCAGGAATTTGCCACAAAATTCAGCTCCGAATAATTTAAACCTAGCAAGTGCTGGTACAACAATTGGAGCAGGAGTTTTAGGTGCTGTACCTACTGCAAGTGTGGCTTTGAATGGTCTTGGAACTGGTTTATCTGCCAATACATTAGGTACAAATGCAGCACTAAGTGGAAGTTTAGGATTGCAGGTGAGTTTTAAAAAAGGAAAATATAAAAAATGTATTAGTGATCTGTTGTGTTTTACCTTTGTATATATCTAAATATAAGTTAATTCCACTTTAATGATGTAGATTAAAATGTGATGTCTATCAATATTTATTTTGACAAATGTTATACATTTACAGGCTTTAGGTCTTAGTGGATTGGGAGCTTTACAAAACCAACTTTTACAACAAGGCTTGACAGCTAGTGATTTGGCAACAGTATTGACACAAGCTCAAGCTGCGAACGTTAATCCAAATAACCTAGCTCTCAGTACTGCAGACTTAAGTTCTAATGTTCTTGGCAATTCTGGCCTTAGCAGTAATGTTCTCGGACCAAACTCCACTCTGAGCAGTGGTCCTCTTTCTGGTAATATATTGATAATACTATTTTCAAGTTTTCCGTATTGTTTCCTACATTTAAGAATTATGATATATTTTTATTTTTAAAACAAGATTATGATTTATTACTAGGTACAAATCGTCAAATGGGTGGAGTTTCTGTCCCTGGCCAAGGCTATGGACGTGATTCTGGGGGTCCTCAAGGTGGCCGGGATAAGCAATCTGATATGGTCATCATTACCAATGTAAGTAAATATAAAAAATATTATAAATTACTAACTAATTTTTTTATGTTTGATAACATTTTGAAACAATTTATGTTTGTTATATAGTTTCTATTAACATTTATTCTTTTATTTAAGCTTCCACAAACAGTAACTTGGCAACTGATTCGAGAAAAGTTTAGTGAATGTGGTGATGTAAAGTTTGCAGAAATGACTGCTCCTGACACTGCTATTGTAAGATTCCATAAAGAATGGGATGCCGAAAGAGCAGTCAGTATCCTTTGAAATGTTACAGAATATGCGAAACACAAAAGTTTTTAATTGATATATTTATTTTGGTTACTATGACACTCACACCTGTAAGATTTTCTTGTACTAAGAGGTTGGGGATAGATAAATGGATGGAGGTGGTCAAAATATGTATGTTCAAATGATATAAATTATTCTTTGACAAAGTTTTCTTTAGTATGTATTCTCACTTTACTAATGTATATTTTGAATAGTTGATATATAATATGTTAATATCAATGATATGTAATAATCTGTAGTCTTGTGTTTTTCACTCCCACAGATGAACTGTGAACTAAGGTCCAGATTAACGCTCTTTAGTCCGTTCCATTCCTTGTTCTGAAGACCAATAGTTCATTCTCTTCTCCATTCTCTGAACTCTTGATCACTCTCATTGTCACATCAGGAGAGAGTAAACTTGCAGCACTGTTTTGTGTATTGCAATATCTTTTTTTTTTTGGACTGATAAGTTTTGGTATTGCAAATTGAACACAATATTATACTATATAATACAATCAATCTCTCTTACAAGAAACATAAAGTTATATTATAAAATAAAAACAATGAATAATTAGAATATTTCATTAAACTCATGGTTTTGTTATCAATTTTATCAGGTCTAGTTTAAAATTATTCTACCATGACAAATTAAAAAAATGCCTGCAATCTATCTCCCAAATAACTCTAATATTGTTTCATAATTTTTAAGAGTTTTGAAAAATACTGTTTGTACGTAGTTGTTTGTAGGCAGTCGATGCTAGTGATTTGTTATACAGGGTGACTGGTGAATTACCATCAATATTCAAGGAGAATAACCGGCACATGATCCTCATTCGAATCATGTGAAAAAAATAGGCACTTAATTTTTGACCAAATTCTCATATATTTCAATTCAAAACAAATGAGGCGACGTAGGTATATTTCCAGTCATGCCGGCGGCGCGTGCGATGTGGTGTTTCACTGTGCCGCTAGCACCCGCACTCCCGCCCCGCGGCTAAAGCCACCCGCAGGCGTCTAATATTGCGTTCAAAAATTTCATGTACTTACTTTTTGGCTATCGTTTTTAAAAGTTTCTTAAAAATACTAATTTATTAATTTAAAATAATGTAATTCACGTGGAATAAATATTATGTAAAAATAATAAATAATATACTAATAAATAATAATAATTAATAAATAATAAGCTGTAATCTTTTCATAACATTAATAAAAATCATAATGTATGTGGAGAATACTGATATTGTATGGAATTCCGGGCTTTCTGAATTAATCATATGAATTCAGAGAGACATTCGGATGTTTGTAGCCGGCCTAATTCCCAGTAATTCGCTCGACGAATTCCGCTAGTAGGTCACTAGGTCAGTAAGGCATAAGCCTTGGCATGGCGCGCACGCGCGTGTCGTCCCGGCTCCTGCGCGTCTAGTGATCGATCATACGCGTATACCTAATCTGTCGTGTGTGAGTGTAATCTGTCATTAGTAATTAGGTATGGCTTATCAATACACAAATGCAGAATCACCATTGCTTTCGAAACTGTTAAAAGTGACTGTGTGTGTGTTAGTGTAGTTATGTAGGTAAATAGGTAGTTTAATGATTGACAATCGTTGTAAATAAGTATGATTCCATTTTAAATACGCCGGAAATACCAAGATAGGTAAACAGTTCATATTTATTTTTGTTCAAAGTTTACATTATTTACCTAGTCAACGAATTTGTTGCTCATCACATCAAAATCAAATGGAATAAACATATCTTTCCACTCGTAAGTAATATTTAAAGTAAATTATTTATTTTGTCTAGAAAGTTCGGTGATTACCATGCCTCTATCGGCAAGTAGCAAAACTACTGGTCTGCCAGGACCGTAGTTCCTTGCTTTTATTTAATAAACAACAGTTAGCTGTTCAACAAATGATAAAGTTTATTTTTGTGGTGTTTTTTTTTTTAATATTTTCAAAAGTAACTTTATCATTTTTCAACGTATTAAAAAAATTCTTCTATCAAATCTGATCTTTATCTAGCGACACCTAGTGAAAAAACTATTACAATGTCTGCTAATATTATAATCAATTAATTATTTTGGCTACTGGTCGCTAGATGGCTTATTATTACTATTATTGCTTGCTTTTATTTAATAAACATAATTGTTTTTGTTTACTAGAACTCTGTTGATTCTCAAATAATCATCGTTTCATTTATTGTGTAAAGATATAAGGTTTTTATAGTCGTACACGAGTTATTAACATACATTTTACTTATTTGTTGTCAGCGAAATAGAATGTTCAATGTTTATAAAATAATTAATTCCTATTTAACAGAATCATATTTAGAAATTTAATATAATTTTAAATACAAGTTTATTTTCTTTGTTTACTTGTCATTTACGTCGTACATTACAAACTTGTACTTTTATTTACAGCTAGATGGCTCTGTTTAAGAGATCGTGTCTAAAATTGATTTTATTACTTTAATTCATCTTGAATACTAGTTTTATTTACTAGAATATTTTTTTCGAGAATAAATAAGTGGCTTAGCACTGTTTTAGTTAAAAAAATATGACAAGTCCTTATTTATGAACGACATCATTGTCCACTTTATCTGTGTGTTCTTATTTAATTAAAGCGATATCTCAATTGAAATTCTTCATCCGTAATTTTTCCTACGCCTTAAGTTTCTGAGTAGGGATATATTAAAAATAAAATCCATTGCTTCCAAATCAGACTCTGAGGAGCTGCTCGTATTCATTATGCTAACACTGATTGTTTTTTACTCGACTGCGACAGAAGGAGGGTTATGTTTTTCGAATGTATGTATGTAATATGTATGTATGTATGTCCATTTCTTTGGCACGCCCTACAGCCCTAACGGCTGGACGGTTTTTGACATATGAGGACGTGTCGTTGGATTTGTCTAAATTGTAGTAGTGACATAGGCTACATAAATTTTCAAAATGGCGCCCGCAAATGGCGGAATGAAGGGGGGGGGGGGGTTGATTTTTTTCTTACTGTAGCAATATGGGTATCAAATGAAAGCTAGTAAATTGTTTTATTCTTTTTTGTTTATAATAAGAGTATTTTACGCAGTTGGGTTTTTGTTTGTGTGTTTTTTGTTGTGTTTTTTGCGTGTGTCTTCCCGGCTCCTGCGCGCCTAGCGATCGATCATACGCGTATACCTAATCTGTCGTGTGTTAGTGTAATCTGTCATTAGTAATTAGGTATGGCTTATCAATACACAAATGCAGAATCACCATTGCTTTCGAAACTGTTAAAAGTTACTGTGTGTGTGTTAGTGTAGTTATGTAGGTAAATAGGTAGTTTAATGATTGAAAATCGTTGTAAATAATTCGTTAATATCATTAAATGAAAACACGACACGCGACGTTCTGGTGTAGTGGTGCGAGTAGTTGCCTCAACTGCAACGCCACGCGCTGGTGGTCGCGGGTTCGATTCCCGCTTGGGACAGATATTTGTACAAATATTTTTTTCGGTCTGGGTGTATGTCCTTGTGGGTCCCTACCGTGCCTCGGAGAGCACGTACAGCCGTCGATCACTGTTGTTATCATAGACAAGATAACGATCGTTACTTATGTTAGGGAATTATCCGCCAACCCTGTTAACACTTGGCGGTGTTTGGACGTAATTAACTACCGCGTGGAAACTAGGGTGTCCAGACGACGCGTAAATATTTAGATAACTGTTGGGCAACTTTACTTAGAAGCTTATTAATATTTATGTTATATTTTTACATAATTCGAATGAGAACCATGCACCGAGCACTCTCCTTAAACACCGATAGTATCTCGCCAGTCACCCTGTATATTCAAAGTCCTATTGTCATGTGCATAATATTTGTCAAAAATATTTTCCTTAATGTGTGTGTACAGAAATGTTTGACAGAACACGTATCGATGGCCGAACCATTGATGTTCGTTTCTTCTGAGAAGCATAATGAGCAGGTAAATACAATTTTTTATGATTATTAATTTTTAAAGTCATAAGTTGCTGCAAATGAGATACAAATATATTTCTTAAAAATTCTAGTATCTTTATTCTACCGGTGCCGATGATGAAATTTCTCGAGGTTGTCTTGTAGTTGTTTCGCTTGTATGGTTTTTCTACTCAATTTACAAAATATGTTCTGTCGTCTTATTAATTGATATTTAATAACGTAACAAAACTAAAAGACCGTGAGTTTCTGTAATCTTTTTCGAAAGAATACTTGTTAGACAGAGTTGTTGATTTTTTTTCGTGTTCCTGATTTCACCAACACAATTGAAAATGAGTACTGTGACAAGTTGTGTGATATTTTTTTATATATTTATATGAATCTATTTTGATACTTACTCGTAAGTAATAAAGAGCAAAAAGTTTGCTAGGGTATAATAATAATAATACCTTTTATATATCTTTATTTTGCTTTTCTGATGGAGAGTTAATTTCGTAACATTTAGAATGCAAAATTTCAATAATAAATTATTTTTATATACAAACTTAACATTATTTAGATATTCTTCTATATTGTAGTAAGATTTTTCTAAAAGCCATAATTTAGTTTTTATTTTGAATTTGGTCAATAGGTACTTATGTAGAAATGTATTACCGAAGGTAATTTGTTAAGAATTTTAAGAATATTTCAACTTTCTATATTTTATTTATTTATTTATTTATTTTATATACAAAAAACAGTTGTGTTTTTTACAATTTATATGTAGTTTTTAAATTCGCATTAATCCTACTTCTATACATCCCTTGTGCTAGTTAATTTTCTACTTTTGTGTTTGCCAGTACTGAATGCCGTAATTAATAGTTATGTAATGATCAAGTCCTTACCTATACGACTGTCCATTTTTAACGCGTGATAATGTGAAGATCTTTTATTTTAGTTAGAATTTGAAATTGATTAAATTTTTTTTTCAATTATAAATAAAAAACGGTTTCCGTCTATTCTGTGACCAAGAAAAAAAAATAGTATTAGGGTTTTTTTTTTTCGAATACGACATTGATTCAACTCGTCAGTGCTTCTAGATCAGGCACCAATAAACAAATGTAGTAGCACGTTGCGTCAGTATGGATCGCTTTCATTCTGGTCATTTTCAATTCGACAATGAGCTCCTTGTCTGGTCGGAGAGAAAAGTTGCTATCTATATCTATATCTTTATATGAAAAATGTCAGAATTATTAGTAGTCTTTAATGGAAGCGATAAAACGATACAGATTATTTTCGTGTATTCGCTTTGATACATGCTGTAACTTGTTGATTATGGAATACAAATTGAGAACCGTCAACAGTCTTCCTTCTAAATGTTTTGCGTTGCACATTTTGTCTTCGGTAATGCTACAAGAAAGTAGCTCATTTTGACAAACACAGAACAGCATAGCACAGTTTAGTGTCGAATGTTCATTGGTCCGCTTGCTCCTTGTTTCATAATACAAAAATATTTCTCGGAATTCTGTTCCTCTGAATAGTCAGATAAAACTACAATTATGATAACTTGTACTTTCTTTAAAAAGAAAAAAAAAAAATTAAATAAATGGCAATTTTTATTGATAAGGGCTACACTGTGAATTGAATTTTTTTTTGGTAACGTAATTAGGTCTAATCTTATATTAGCCTATTTGTTTTTCTTATTTTTTCTTTTTTTTTGTATCTTCGTAATATTTTTTAGTATTTTTTTTTCACACTGATTTATATGTAACATTTACAGCAACAATTAATAATTATTATTTTATTGCAATATTGAATGTCGTTTTCTATTATTAAACAAAAAAAAAAAAACAGAAAAAAAAACCATTATGCTATGTTGTAGTTGGTTTAAGCTATAATGGATCTAGTCATATTTTTGGTTTAATGATATGTCGTATTAGTTATTATAAATAAGTATTTAAAAAAATAATCCTAAAGTCGTGTGACACATCAGGATTCGAACCCGCACCTTAGGAATCACTCTCGATCATTTCAAGACATGGTATGAGTCGACGTATTAAGATGTTGTATGTTTCTGTCAACGTGTTTGTAGTCTGTTTTCAAAAAGCTTTATGTACCAATGGAAATAAATGTTATATTGACGGTATTCTGTTTACCGAAGTACCTATCGTGATTTATTGTTATAAAATGTCGGGTTTTTGTATTTAAATAGGATGTAATGTAGTTGAAGAGTGGTTGGTTAAATAAATTTGTTTTTGTTTTTCAGGAATATGTATTGAAGTTGGTCTCTTGGTCGCAAACTGCTTTTCATCATCGTCTTAAGTACATCTGCTGCGTAATTATAGGCTACTTTCTTTAGATTGAACTTTATTCTTGACAAATACTTGTAATTAGGTTATTTTAGAATAAGCTATGGATTTTGTTTACACTCGAGGGTCTAATAAATGAGTTACATTTAAATTTAAGGACAAAAATTATTCTTTGATTTGCAACACCATTCATCGGCTTATTGTCAATGTTTTAGATGTATTAAATCTGCTCTTTCTACTTCTACTTGGTGGTATTGGATGAAACTGTCCTGAGATATTGTAGTACAGCTGTCTCTTTCTTGGCACACATTTTATGACCTCGATAATAGATATTTTAGTTGCCACATTTGTAATTTATAGTTCATTTTGAAGTCAATAAATTAATATACCCCATGCTTTTAAATTATTGACCCTTGTGATTCCGAGTATTTTTTTTTTAAATTAGTAAATATTCTGAGGATAAGTCTGAGAAAACAATTTATGGAATGAACTAATATAAGAGAGCGAGTGACAACATTGACTTGTAGGTTTGTCCACACTATAGAAAGTTTTAAATGTTTTACATATATGTATATCTAATCAATTAATTTAAATTTTGGTACAATTTTTTCCAATTTCCATTTGTATCCTTAGAAAATTATGTGTGATAAACGTACAAATAATTCAAAGTAAGTAAACAAAAAAATAAATATATATATTTTTTTATCAATGGATATCTGAATTTGATTGATCGATCCTGCATTTTGGTAAGCTTGAACTTTTGATCGTTTTACATCTTTATAATGTTTTGTCTAAGGTCTTAAGAATAAAGCTGCTCCTTCTGACAAGGTTGATGTTTCGGTACGAAAAGAAGACTTTATCGGTTGTTCAACAAACGACTCCGGCTCAGAGGAATTTAAGGAATTTTCTTTTTTTATACGCAATGAGTGGATAACATTGAATTATAATCGATAATAGCAATGTCAAATATTGATTTGTTAACCATATGAATCGCAACTGTTGCTATACAACGTCTAATCCATTTATTTTGATGTTTTGTTTAATTTTTGCATCGTCTATGAACCCATTTTGAAAATATTTCGAAGAAAGAATATCGGTATGGAGTAAGGCTCAGTTGTCGACTCGTCTTCAGAAAACATTGTGTTTTAATGGTAAGTGTCTCAATCATCGAAATTGGAGAATTTATAATTGTTTGGTTGGGTATGCATGGATGGCGATAGGCGTATGAGCCTATTGTCTTTTTCTTTTGAGAAGAATGTTGGAAACTTCTTTACAGAAAAATATTTTTCATTGACATTGTTAACATTTCTTTATCTTTAACAAAATTCTGGGTTGATTGGTCTGCGACACATCGTATTCCTCTCACCTGTGAATATGTGCACCTGTGCTATTTGGAACGTTTGGTAATTTTTAGCGACTTTTTTTCAGAAAATTATCTTTGCTTTAAAATGCAAAAATAGTAGGCTTTTAAATAAAGTTGCAATGTTTGAATGACATTTTCGAAAAACTGTAAGATTGTTTGATGTATTTCAGATTGGCACCATTTGTGAAAATTTTCACGATGTTTCGAAAAGGTAAGAGTCAAAGAAAAGAATGTCGTGGTAAAAGTACAATGGTGATGGTAGACTAATTAAAGGTAAATATTAAAAAAATATTTTTTTTTTTGCGTATTGACCATATTGATTGCTATATCGGCCTGTGACTATACTTGAAAAGTAGAGCTTTCATGTAAAGAAAAAAATATATAAGAAAAAGTTGTGTTCGTCTGTTTATTAGGAAAGGCAATAATTAGCAAAAAAATATAAAATACTCGGCACTTTTTGTACTATTCCTTACATGGTAAGGAATAGTACAAAAATGATTGAAATATTTCTATTATATAAAGATGTTTATATACTTATATTATAAATATTATAAAAAGATGTTTGTGAGCTTGGATGTTTGGGGTACTACTGATTCGATTTTCAAAATTCTTTCCCTAATAGAAAGGTATATTATCCCTGAATGCTACAGACTACTTTTGATTTTGATAAATATATAATTTCAATAAATATAATTGAAGTCGGCAAACATTCTGTAATATAGTGTGCGCTTATAATACAAGAATAAAATCTATAGCAAAATATTCATTACTTTTAGCTTTACGAAAAATTCCATGAGACACCATATATCTAAGCTTGATATCTTAGCCAAAAATATGATTTTTATGTTAAGAGTAAAATAAATTTTATAAGATTTAGAGCGTATTTTAAACGCGCAGACGACGCATAGATGACCGCGTATACGTGCTTCAAACGAGATTCGAATTTCGAACGCAACCTTGTAACCCATGCAAACAGGGCGAGCGTGAGACGCGCCTCTACTGCGCGTATATTGGAATTTTCGTATCTTGTACTGTGTAGGAAATCGCACGCTAAGGTAGTTCTAGCATGAAACCACTTTTCGACAAATTCGGCTAAAATTTTTTTCACGGGTTCAGAATAGCTTTATTTATGAATTCCTAAAATTTCATAATTTTTGACGGTTTTGATCGCGAGATATTTAAAGATTTATCGAAAAAATTGTAATTGTCAATGTACTCCTTTGATCAAAATCATGATAATTCTGTGATAATAATTCTATGCAATTTTTCATAAATTTTTTTTTATGACTTTATCGCGTAAAATTATCGTCCGTAAACCGACTTTATAGACAACCAATTTTTTTTTTTTGTAACGTACGAAAAAAAAGTTATTTTTCGGGTTCTAGTTACCTACCACAAACTAGAAGTATCCTTAGGTTGCTACACGTCAATGTAGGTATAATTTTATTTTGTAATTTTTAAAAAAAACTTTGATAACCAATTTAATTATTTACCAAAAAAGTTCGGTAACTTTTTATCTGATCTTCCAAAATAGGGCATTCTACTATGTTTGAAAAAGTACTTCAAAATGTTAATTTTCCTAATAAAAAGCCACAAAAAATATATTTCGGCAAAATAAACACGCTTTCTTTCCATTAAATTAAATTAAATTTTAAACCTTTTTATTGCCGCTAAAATGCTGTCAGCCATTTTGGTGACGTAATATGTGTAAAGGCCGTGTTCCGATATACATAGAGCTCACTGCGAAGCCGTCCCTTTTTAGTGTGCTATACTGGTTACTGAAGAAACGGAACGCAGTCTAGTATACTATCATTCTCATTTTTCGACATTATTTTTAAATAAAAATGTTTACTTTTTCTGTTCAACAAGAAAAATTATTATTTGAATATTGCTGACATTTTTGAATAACAATATTAATAAATAATAATAACAATCATTCGCGTTGTTATATTTTTTGATCACGCGATCAAAGTACTGAGAGCACCTTACCTCGAAAGCGCCAGTGCTCACAATACAAAAACGGTGGCTATTAATGACGTAATATATTTCTCTATGGTATTGCGGCAGTGTACTGGCACTCCATAAAGGAACGAATTTTTCACCAGTAAGAGCACTGAGCAGTGCTCGAGGTGTATATCGGTACATTATCTTTATGACTTCACACCATGGCGGCTCGTGTTTTAGATCACGTGATATACAGATTTAAATTACGACTTTTAATTTCAATATAATAAAACAATAATGTGCTTTTATGACTCTATGAAACATTAAATAAAATGATGATACCGTTTAAAATTAATTTAAATAAACAAAAAGTTATCAAGTATTAGTATTAGTAGCATACGTATTATCAGTCAGAGCCTTAAAAACAAATTTAAGAGCGGGGCGTAGTCAAATAGCCTTGCCTTTTATGTGGTCAAAACCAAGAAATATCCTGTATTTCGCAGTATTTACAGGTTTTACGATCTTACCCCATATCCGAACTTAGCCGAACGCACCCTACAACTAAGGGTTATCTTAAGGTAGGTTATAAGGTAGGCTTGCGGCACAAGATAAGATAACTTTGAATACAGATGCCTAAACTAATAACACAGGCATAGTAATTATGAATTAAATAAAAATTTCTAAATAGGCCGTTCATTTTAAAATCTTAGAGAATATTATTGCAGTAGTTTCACACACGTCAAAATACCAGCCTTACTAAAATGTGTTGAACAGTTTAAATGTTACACAAACAAATACTGCACCCATGCGAAGCCGCGGAGAGTGGCTAGTAAATTATAATTTTATTATTGTTATAAGAATATTGTTGTAAATGAGATTTATTTTTCAGCTTCGAGATAAAGAATAAGATAAATGTGGAGACGAAAATAAATAAATTTTCCATTTTCAACACAAAGAAATGAATATTATTCGTATGTGCAGATGAAATTTATTAAGCAAGGTAAAGTATATTATACACTACTGGAAAAAATTAAGGGATCAAAAAAAAATTCCAAATTTTTTGGCAATTTTCAACAGGCCGTAACTTTGAGAGAAATGGTCGTACAGGAAATTAAAAAAAAAAGGAAATTGTAGCTCCAAGTGTCTAGTTTTAGGAATAGAACTTTAAAATTTTGTAATCGCCGCGGTTTTTGAGTAATCCTAGGAAAGCCAGCAACAAAAAATTTTCAATATTTTTTTGGTTTTTTTTTTGGTCTACGGGCGTGGAAAAATTTTTTTTAGCTTAACCACTATAAAGATCGGATACTTTGTTCATTTAGCTTTAATTTGTTTTTTTATACACTTTGATACGTCCACTTCTCGCCGAGATATCGGTCTTTAAATCGAAAAGGATCCTTTTGTCTTTGATTATCGATATCTCAGCAACCAATGATCGCACAGAAAGATAAAGGTAGGTTTAAAGAACTTGAATAAATTCTCCTTAACGACTAGCTATTGTTTTTCCGAAAACAATTTTTTTTTTCTTTTTGTCACATGAATTTGAAAATGCAACAAAAAAGGGCTTTTGGTGGTTTTTTGGAAAATCAAGCGCTAGATCGAAAATATTGAGGAAACCACTAATGTTAAGTGTGCCATTTACAGTTCAATACGTTCACAAAAACCTTACAAAAAACCAAATTAATCCAGCCATCCGTTTTTTTGTTTCACTCGATCGAATTTTTGAAAAAATTAAAGGATCACTTTTTTTTGCTCTGAAAAGCTCATAATTTCTAAAAATGAGAAAAAAAAAAGTTTTTCTGACCTTTTTCCACATTTTTGCTCTAGAAAGTGCGTAAATTTAAAACAAAAAAAAAAAAAAATTCAAAAATAAGTAAATAAATATTATATATATTTTATTATATATAATATTTATTTACTTATTTTATTATAAGTAAATAAATATTACTTATAATAAAATCTTGGACGAAAATCGAAGTTAATTGTCAAATGAAAAGTTCAAGATTGTTCACACATGCTATTACGATGGGAGCATATCCTGAAATGAATGATGATAGCTATTTTGAGATTTTTTTTTCACAAATAACTTAGAATTTTGATCTCGAATGGACAGAAAATATTTATATTGATGGATTCAACATTAATAAAAAATCTGCTCACATAAGTGCAAAACACACTATAGTCTGTTCGCGTTAAGAAAATAGTGACTCATCAAAGTAAAGGCGTATTCATACTAGGGTAAAAATTAAACCATTAATATTAAAGCAAAGTTTTTATGACAGTATTTTAAAATATTAAAATAAGGTAGTTATTACATTAAAAATATGATTAGAATCGTCAGAACCGTATTTTCAGAAACACCGCATTCACTAGCCTTTTTCACTACTATACTCTCCATAGTCACGTTTTGGTCACCACACTGTATAAGTACTTAAAAACATTGTAAATCACTCGTCTTTCTCCGCTATGTAATATTGATCCACTATTATTTTTAAGAATAGGTGAGGTATTCATTTTTAAAATTGGCAAACAACACGTGCGTACTGTCTGAAGGGTTTCAACTGTTCAAAGTGAACACGACTTTATAATTTACTGTAATCTTATTGGTCAAGAGGCGTGGCTAAGCTGAGTGACAATGATGAGTCACTATTTTCTTAACGCGAACAGACTATAGTACTTCCATTTTTTGCGATTTTCAGCGATTTTTAGTGTTTTTCGCAATTCACTCAAAATTCAAGCTCGATAGAGCAAACCGGGATTCGGATTCAGGATATTGAAAAACATAAAAAATTAGGTCTATACTGACAACTTTTTTTTTTATCAGATCGAATAAAAGAAAGCAATAAAAGAAAATTGTATAAATTTATAACTTTAATTTTAATTAGAAATAGGTTATGGTTACATTACCACTAAAACCACATGTCGTTTCGACGGCAACGTTGCGTGAAATTGCATTAGTAATGAAAAATATTTTGATTTAGATACATACTTTATTTAATAAGATCAGTTTAACCCTCTAAATCAAACGCTCGTAAAAAAGAAAGTATTAAAAATTTATATTCTATTTTAATTTTTATATGTCAAGTATTTTTGATTTGATGAAGAGAAGTGTGTTTTATTCTAAATAAAAATTAATAAATACACAAACACAGCGTTGGTAGTTTTTTTAGTTTTAACAGAAATCGTCGCGATTGGTGAACTATAGATCCATTTGACTATGTTTTTAAACGTAAATGTCGAGGGGCGTGATAACTGACAATAATGCTATTAATTGCTATTTCCTTGACGCTATTCCGGACGCTAATATTCATCGCTTGAGATGTAAATAAATTAAACGTAACAAAATTAAGTTGTCAACATTCTTTGTGTTGTTGTAAATATTATTTTTGATTGTCGTAGCATAACATACTCATAGTTATATATAATATATTCCTAACTGTAATATTTGTGTTGTTCTAGATGGTAAAGATGGTTATTTGCCAAATTTACTAATATTTTCTATATTAACATAATTCGACGAAGATTATTACCTCGACCGCACCGATTAATCTCCATTCTACTTGACATTGGCGAAATCATCTCTACCTCTTTGGCACCATTGAAAGCCATTAAACCAAATTAATGAGTGAATGTCGCTATGGAGGGTAGAGGTAAGAAGCACTATTTCATATGACTGTTTGACACAAAAAGTGTCCGCAAAATATTATTACATAAATTTATAACGCCCCTTAGGGGGCGCTGGTGTAGTGGAGGGTATGGTCTGAACTCAAATGTTTTAGATGACTTGAAGTTTGCTGAGTGGAAGTAGTAAAATATGGAGGATAGAGATATTAAATGTGTTGTAACTTGTAATTGAAAGTTAAACGGCTAGCGTAGGTAAATAAATAATCTAATAATTATAAAAACTGTACTACTTTAAACTACAAAGCAAATAAAAAACGTATTGTCTTTTAAATTCTTAAAAGATAATATAAAAACCTTATTTAATGATAGGTAAAGTTTGTGCAATAAAAAATTGCGATAGTGGACGTTACAGTTTCTTTAATATACGGTCCTCTTATTTTGGAAATACTTTGTATCATAAGATTGTGCTCCTTACTTACCTCTATCCTCCATACTTGGCGACTAGTTTCTGACTGCGTAACTAACATTTATGACATAAGTATACATATTACAACTTTCTAAGAATTAAGTGTGTGTCAGTTGTTCGTGTTCAGCAATAATAATTTTCTGTAAAAACGGTGAACAATGATTAATTATTATTAGTAAATAAATTAAAGAGTATGCAGTAATTAGTAACATAATATAAAACAAAGATTATTTTTCAGATAATTACGAAGAAGGAACGAAGTTGAAGAAATATAGAGAAAACATCGTCACTCAGGCTTACATTTATTATTCTTAATTAATTTAAGTTAAATAAATTATATTTTTGATCACACCATTTTTTTATTTTATAAAAAGTCATCAACACACGATTTTTTATTAATAAGAGAATTTTTATGAATATAAAAACGCACGTTTTTTGAATTATTAAAATAATTTCCATTATGGAAATAATAGAGCTGCCAATGCATAAGTTTACAACCCCACCACTTTTTACTGTAATAAAAAAGGTATTATATAAAAATAAATAAGATACAATTTATTATTATTGTAAAAAAAAAAATACTTACACAACATATCGTAATAGTTGAAAATAATATCTCTTAAAACTCTTACTTTTGGGAACGATGTGATTTTTATTTTTAATTTGTTAAAATCCTTTTTAGGCTCGAAGTCCTCTTTATCTTTATAATATAAGTCCAGATCACAAGTGCTAATGCAACCGCAGTCATGAGATATTCTGGGCAGATCTTTGTGATAATTGAATCTCCTTAATGTTTTCTCAGAAGTTTTTAAAGTAATTATTTCTTTTTTATATTTTAAAATACATTGCAACTCTGATACATAACATATACGTTCATGACCTGTCAAGAGTTAATTTAGTTAACTTCAACTTTGACTATTTGTAATAAATGATTGTGGTGGGAATGAATGAGGTGACTGGTGAATTACTATCAATATTTAAGGAGATAACTCGATATGTACGCACTACTAACATCAGCTATTCCGGGGATTATATATATATAAGGTTTGTGGGTTCGATTCCTGCCCCAAATCTGGGTGTAATATGTATATGTTTATTTATATATGTATTATTTATATGTATATTTATTAAAAAAAAGTATATCAGTCGGCTGTTTCCTAAAACACAGGCTTTAAGTTGCCAACCTTAGGAACAGACGACCTTGTGTGTGTGTTAAACATATTTATTTATTTATTTATTCAGCAACAACAACATCACCTCCAAAAATTGTTTAGTTTCATTACGTTTCAATCGAGAATCTCAAATGAGTACACGATTCATTAAGTTTCTTTCAGTGAGCTCATTTGGCACCCAAATATCGACCTTTTTTTGTTTAGCCAACTTTTCCAAATGGGTCAAAACTGTTTTGTGGCCAATCCTTAAGTTCCTCGGCTATGTCGTAATTACTAATATGCCGATATTGCTTCATTTTTTCAAAAATGGCTTTATATTTATCCGTATGAGGGCAACCACAGCGACCTGCATCTTTGACATCAAAATCCACAATTCTTTCGCTTATTAACCAACTTTGTGCTACTCTTACTAACACTGTATATTAGGTCCATAAACGCCACAATTTTTTTTTTTCGCTTTTTTGTAATAAAACTTCAGAATGCATCGAATTTCTTCGTTAGATCCATTTCAAACCACACAAACAGTATGTCCAAAGAGATTTTTCCTTTAATTTTATACATAGATACAAAATACGAAAAGACTTACCTCGACCTATTATTTAAAGGTGCGTTTAAAACTTACTTAATGGTTTATAAAAATGTGGTACACATCCGCAAAGCTTCTGAATCATCTTTATTCTACATTCCAATATGCAATGGCCATATGAATAAATTGGATACCTGTTGCTTATAGGTTCGTGACTAAATCTGTTAAGAAAAGAGTTAAAATAAATTATAAATAAAATAAATATGTAAAATAATGTATAGCACAGACTTTTCAGAGGAAAACTTTAGTCAAATATGTAACAAAAGAAATATTTTTATAGTGTTATCTTTTTTGTTACAGGAAAACACGTAGGTCACTCGATAAGTTTTGAGATGCTCGTAATTTAAAAATGGAACGCCTCCTTACCTACATATTTTATATTTATAAAAACCAAATTTATAAAAAAAAAGAAAAAAACTTAAGTAGCTAGGTTGTTGGTTTAAAAAAAATGTTCGAAGATAGACCATAGAAGTGTTCGCCCACAAACGGCAGTAACTGCGGAAAATGTGTGGCCTACTGAAATAATTGTCTGAGAAGACCCACGACAATTACAGTAACATTATTTTGCATCAGCATCTTGGAGTGAGGAAGTTTTGTTGTCGTTTAATCCGCGTTTGCTCTCAGACACTGAAAAACAGGCCCATGTGGATTCGTGCTGCGAAATACATTTATGATTTAAAAACGGATCGTCAAGATGTGTTTTGGAAATCATCACAGGCGACGAAACTTGAATTTATCAATATGATCCAGAAAATAAGAGACTGTCGGCAGTATGTCTTTTCAGAAGGAAAGTTGCCGACAAAACTGCAGACCTTGATAAAAAAAATTTTTTCATCGCAGCGGGCATGTCTCGACGACAATGTTGGAAAATCATAGATCTGTTAACTCAGAATGGTATACAACAGTAGCACATCCGAAAGTTTTCCAAGCTCTGCGAGAGAGGAGACCAAAAGCTGGCCTTCGGGGAATCATGCTGCATCACGACAACGCTTCGTCACATACATCCCTCAGAATAAAGGCGTTTCTTTAGGAATCCGGTGTTGAAACCTTCCCTATCCACCGTATAGTCCTGATTTATTTTTGATCCCGATAATCAGGGATATATATATCGGATCAAGACTGGTAAAAGTGTTTTAATATTTGGTTTAGGCGAATGAAATTTTGTATAGAGAATGAAGGCGAGTATTTCGAAAAAATGTAAAATAAATATTGTTCATATCTTGTATAGTTTTTCTTGTCCCAAAACTTATCGAGTTACCTACGTACTTTGATTAATACAATAATAACTAATCGGCTACAAACACGCTCTAAAAAAAGAGGTCTTTAAGATATCGTAGCTAGTTATCTTATGGAAGTCTTAGGAAAGAATCCCTCAAAAGGTCTTTCTGACTTGTTTCCTGTCTGGGACGTACCAGAATATCTAAAAATGCCCGCAGTGTTATCTCAAGTGAGATCCGAAAAGATTGTCTTATTCTTTTAGATGGTGCTCGGAATATTGAATTCATATTCCCGTTACAGAGTCAAGAATTAAGACATACTGCTTTACCTGCATTTTCTTAGAAACCGTGGTGTATATCGTAATGCGTCTGATATTCTACTACTCCAAACAGACAAGCCAAATGTGATTATTCCTTCTACCTCGAAGCCGAAGGATGATGTTATACTTGTGGTTACTTCTTCAGGACTGTGTATGAAAACCTGTTAACAAAAAATTGTTTTTACCTTTCATAAAGTTATTATAATTATTCGATTGGCTCGCTGGCGCAGTTTGCCTTCTGCTCCTGGGTTGTGGGTTCGATTCCCTCCCCGAGTCTGTGTAATATATATTTATATATGTATTATTTATTATATAGTAATTATTCAAATATATTATATACACATATGTGTATCAGTCGGCTGTTACCTACAACACAGGCATTAAGTTGTCTACTTTGGAAACAGACGATCGTATGTGTGTTAAGCGTATTTATTTACTTTTATATTATTTGTGGAACTAAAGTACCTATTGAACAAAAGCTAGACCTTAAAGACAATTTTAAAGAAAATAACAAATTGTTGTTGAAACAATTTTATTGTCATAAACATTCTTGTTTATTTAAGTACAAAGGCGGTTTTATGGCTAGAAGAGCGATCCCTTCCAGACAATCTTTGAGTACCTATAGGAAACGTCACAATAAAAAGCGGCTAAGAAGAATAAAGTAAAAGATAAAATAAGTTTAAAATTATTTTTTAAATTAGTGCGTATGGACAAAATAGTACACCCAGACTTAGGGCGGGAATGAAACTACCACAGAAACTACATACATACTACTACTACATAAACTACAACAGAAACTACCTTTTAGAGAGGTAGGGCACAGTGGGGTATATGTATACCCTACTCACATCGGAGCAGCCCGACTGGCGAAGTACCTCCGTCTTACAGAAGATCGCAGCCAAATAACATTGTTCTCTGACGGTGTTGTGTTCTTGCGGTGAGTGAGGTATCCAGAGTTCCCGAGGATTCCTTGTGTTGGTAGCGGAAGGCCGGTGATGCAAACGATACAGTCATCGGCAGGTGTAGGCGCAGAGTGTGGGCGCAGCGGTCAGTGAGACCCAGTGAAACGGTTTGTCACTGGCCGCCCGCGGGTCAGTAGAGTTTCCGAACCCAGGGATCACTTAATCTCCGCCCTGGAAACTTTTGTCTGTCGTTCTTACCACCACTGCAAAATACCGACGGCAACCTGGCCCATAGCGCCAAGGAGAAAGCCGATCTTCTAGGTACACTCTTTGCCTCAAACTCGACTTTGAATGTCAATGAGAGCGCCGTACCGCCAACCATCCCGCGGTGTGGACACTCCATGCCGGAAATAAACTTCTCACAAAGAAATGTCCGGCGGGAGCTGCTTACTCTCGATGTTCATAAGTCGAGTGGGCCCGACGGCATTCCAGCGATGGTGCTGAAACAGTGTGCTCCAGAGTTGTGCCCTGTATTAACGCGACCTTTCGCACTTTCCTACCACACTAGGCAAGTACCGTCTTCACCGAAGACCGCTCATGTGCACCCGGTACCCAAAAAGGGCGATAGATCAGATCCATCGAATTACAGGCCTATCGCTATTACGTCCCTTCTCTCCAAGGTTATGGAGCGTGTTATTAACACCAAGCTCCTCAGGTACGTAGAAGAACACGATTTGATCAGCGACCGGCAATACGGCTTTCGCCACGGTCGCTCGACTGGTGACTTTCTAGTGTATCTGACACACCGATGGGCTTCAGCCATCGAGAGTCAAGGTGAGGCATTGGCAGTTAGCCTAGATATGGCGAAGGCGTTCGATCGGGTCTGGCACCGGGGTCTTCTATCGAAGTTGCCATCGTACGAACTACCCGAGGGTTTGTGCAAATGGGTTGCCAGTTTTTTGTCTGGTCGATGCATACGAGCTGTTGTAGATGGCTGCTGCTCTGCAAAACTAGACTTAAACGCTGGCGTCCCGCAAGGTTCTGTACTGTCTCCAACGCTGTTTCTCCTGCATATCAATGACTTACTGTCTATTGATGGCATTCATTGCTATGCGGACGATAGCACTGGAGACGCTTTCTACACAGGCCGTGCAAACATCCCTCGTTCCGCTGTGGTAGAAAGTCGCGAACAACTGGTGTCTCAAATCGAGAGTGGTCCCGATTGGGGTCGAGAGAATTTAGTCCAATTTAACCCCTCCAAGACACAAGTTTGTGTGTTCACCGCTAAGAAAACCCCATTCACTGTGGCCCCTCAATTCCAGGACACAACCCTTACCATCTCTAACAGTATTGGTATCCTTGGTGTCGACATATCCAGCGATGTCCAGGTCCGATGTCACCTGGAAGACAAGGTCAAGATGGAATCCAAAAAACTCGGTGTGCTTAACAGAGCGAAGCGGTACTTCACGCCGGGGCAAAGACTGCTTCTATATAAATCGCAAGTCCGCCCCCATATGGAGTACTGCTCTCATCTCTGGGCGGGAGCACCAGCATACCAGCTTGGTCCTCTTGACTCGGTTCAAAGGAGAGCTGTGAGAATTGTTGACGATCCTATACTAACGAGCGATATCGAGCCCTTAAGTCTAAGAAGAGATCTTGCATCCCTATGCGTGATCTATCGTTTGTATAATGGGTTGTGTTCCGAAGAATTGTTCGAAATGATGCCAACGGCCACTTTTTATCATCGCATCGCTCGCCATCGACAGGGAATTCATGCTCACACATTGCAGCCCAAATGGTCCCGTACAGTTCGGTATCAGAGGAACTTCCTCCCACGGACCATTCGGCTGTGGAATGAACTCCCTGCCGAGGTTTTCCCACAGGACTACAGTATGGGCTCCTTCAAGAGGGGAGTAAATAGGTTTTTGAAGGGTCGGCAACGCGCATGTGATGCCCCTGGTGTTGCAGGCGTCCATAGGCTACGGTAACCGCTTACCACCAGGCGGGCCGTATGCTTGATTGCCACCGTCGTGGTATAATAAAAAAAAAATACCAACCTTGAGAGGATAGCTGGATGCAGGATCACTACTAATTGCGCCTACTGGCTGCTCAAATTAATACATACTATCTAATGCCAAAGTTAACTTCTGAGATGAGCGCTTTTTGGTTTGTTCAAAATAATAAAGTATTTATGCACCGTAGATAGATTATTAGTATGAGGAAAGCTGATTACACGGCGAGGTGGAAGCCACAATTATCTATATATTAATACGTGAAGCATAAACTTTGTACCCCTTTTTACGAAAATTGCGCGGACGGAGAAGTATGAAATTTGGCACAGTTAAAGTTTATATGGAGAAGAAGTGCAGAATTCTAATATTTTTTATAATAATGCTCAAAAAATACATTAAATTAATAATAAAAAAAACACTACTCACACTACGACACACACATATGTACAATGTATAAGTATATATACACTTTTGGTACTTAAATACAGGTCTTGCAACGAATTTTTTATCGAAATTTTTTATGACAGATAAGGTCCAATGACTGCTGCATATGTCGTTCACCATGTTATGCGCAATATGTTGACAATGCTGTCAATTATAGATCAGGTCGAATTTCGACCACTGGGTGACCACTAGTATAGTCTGAAATACGCTAATATTGTTTATAGATATGTTGTTGGTTAGCAGGAAAGAGGAGGAAAGGCCATATTTGGCCTTTCACTTATGTACAACAATAAATTTGTAGATGCCTGAAGAAGATTCAATAAAGGATCGAAACGTCGCATGAATTTGCAATTGGTGTTTTTGATTGGTAGGTACCTGATGTCCTCTTTCCTGCTAACCAACAACATATATAATAGTATGGACGCAATAACAAATAATATTGTTTATAGATTTCGAAATGACCTTTAACATATTTTTATTTTGCATCTATACTTTAGTCGACGTATCATTGACGACGTATCGTATTACGTATACCTACCGTTGGTATAATGGTATTGGTGTAGTGGTAACTACAATCCCATTAACGCCGATGGGTTATCAAAAACATGATAATGGTGCAATGCCCAAGTGTGCGGGGTCGCACAAGAGAGAGTGCCCGATGGGGCTGCCCCTTGCGGGCCACGGAGCAACGTACGCGGTACCCGTGGTCCGCATTGTAAGGGCGGGTGAGGGAGCACGGCGGGTTATTTTAGTGGAGGGCCCCACACTACCCTGTTGTCTCCCTGGACGACGGGGTGTGCGGTCAGGCACCTTTTTTCCCGCCAAAACAAAAAAAAGGTAGAGAAATTATCCACCAGCGTGGTGGTTAAAGTTCCAGTCCTATTATATTAATAGAGGAGAAGCCTTTGCCCAGCATTAGGACATTTATGCCCTACAGGATCCGTCTACACCGTGTATATTCAGTGTGAATTCGGTGTAAATTCAGGGTAGTGTATACTTAGATGAATACCTACGTATACATACTTGTTTGGCCTACCGTAGGCATACTTGGTTGGTGTTTATTGAATATACTACACTTAGTGTAGAAGAAGTATACGCCTAATATATGCGGTCTTAATTTGAAACATACCACCATATATTTTGCCGCTCATACGTGCAATATTTTTAGGGTTCCGTAGCCAAATGGCAAAAAACGGAACCATTATGGATTCTTCATGTCTGTCTGTTTGTCCGTCCGTATGTCACAGCCACTTTTTTTCGAAACTATAAGAACTATACTGTTGAAACTTGGTAAGTAGATGTATTCTGTGAACCGCATTAAGATTTTCATACAAATAAAAAAAAAAAAACAATAAATTTTGGGGGTTCCCCATAGAACTGAAACTATGAACTAAACTAACGATCTATGGATAGGTCTTCAAAAATGATATTTAGGTTTCTTATATCATTTTTTAAACTGAATAGTTTGCGCGAGAGAAACTTCTAAAGTGGTAAAATGTCCCTCCCCCCTGTAACTTCTAAAATAAGAGAATGATAAAACTAAAAAATATACTTATATGATGTATATTCCCATGCAAATTTCCACCGAAAATTGGTTTGAACAAGATCCAGTAAGTATTTTTTTTTTTATAAAAAAATACACTATTATTAAAACATCGATCAAATTTACAACGAACTACAAGAACTTTTATAAGACGTTACTTGCTGCTACGGAACCCTTCTTGGGCGAGTCCGACTCGCACTTGTTTAATTTTTTCATTACTGTTTTTCAGTGTTTTTACCTAGTTTTTAAAATATATTTAGGTATTTTCACATAGTAATTACGTAAATTGTAATAAGTTTCAAGTCAATCGATTGGTAAGCTCGTCAGTCGAAAATAATTTTGGATTTCAGAACTTAGAGAAAAATTTAATAATTCGAAAAATTATACCAAGAAAAAAAAAATTTTGGTGTATACTTGCGGTGAAGTTGACTCGTATACAACGTGTAAATTTTGGTGTATACTAACAATAAGTGTAAACCGATCCGCTAGGGCCGGTTGACTCAATTTCGTTAATATTAGTTAAACATAATTATGTTATACTTACTTATGTACATTATACAAAATAATAACAGTGTGTAGCTACTAACCTTGAAGACATTTGAATAATTTCTTATCTCAGTAACGAAATCTGCTTCAAATACGGAGAGCTCGATGTTATTTTTTATGGACGTCGTTGCATTAGCAGTTGTACCTGTAATCCATGAGCTATAAAATACAAAAGTAGTTAGTTGAATTTTAATGTCAATTACATATTGTATGCTACGAAATATTTTTTATTGTATATACATTCCAATATTCTATTTTAAATATATACAAATATTTTATACATTTCAACGAGATTTCAACCGATTAAGAAAAATCAACAGATAATATTATTTAAGCAGCTTACATATAGATACTCTCAGCATCTTACATATACTCTCATATCTTGAATGGATCAATTTAATCAAAATGTTTTTAGAGTAATTCTTAAATTTATGAAGTGGCAAATCTAATACCGTAAACAGTATGTTTTGGAATTTAACATAGATTTACCTATACGTATAGTGTAAATGTAGTCCCACAAACGATATTAACCGTACAAAGCTAGAAAATAGTGTTGTTGATTTATCATTATTTCGTGTGTTTATTTTTACTCGTACAATGTTTATCGGTGTGCCTTTAAAACTATTCGTGTTATAGTAATAATGTGAAACAATTGTGACTAATGGAGTTTACCCGGAGTAATATTCCATAAGATAACGTGAAAATAACTGAAATAGAATACACGATCTGTACTAAAATCGGTTATCTCATATATGTATTTCAGAAATAAACAAAGATCCAAAACTTGTTTCTAAGAACACTGATTTTAAATATTCGTAAATAGTCAGATGTTGATTTAATCAACATAATTATAAAGATCTACGGCATTGTCTATAAAACATTTTTCCAGAGTGGGGATTGAATCCGAAAAGTCTACTAAGCCAAAACTAAGGGATTTTCTTAATATAAATAGATATTAAAAAAAGTTTCTGAGTATATTTGTAAAAATCACACAAATTAGAAATAAAATCGAAGATCGAAGCTTGTTCGTACAAATAGGCTTAAAATTGAATACCTACAAAAAAATTGTATTTATAAATAGGGTAAGTAGTATAATGATTGGACCTTTAAGCAGAACATTGACTTTAAAATTTTATTCCGTCGAATTAAGGGTCAAAAATAAATAACATTTGCTGGAAAGGTGTTGAGTAACAATCTGAGAATTCGAATAAACCACAATTGTGATAGTATTACATCTCTTTATGTACTTTATCGAAATAAACTTAAAAATGAAGCCAAAAGTACAATCATTGGCCTAGGAGTACAGTGAATGGCATACCAAAAGTTAATGGTTGGCATGTCAATCATTATACTTTTGTATACATTTGCACTGCCAATCTTTATAAAGTGTTAGTGCCAATCACTAGTTAGACTCTTTTTCTACCAATTAAAGTATATAAACCTAAAATCAATGATAAATAACCTATAGGAATGAAATAAAATGGAAGAAAACAGGAAATTTACATTTAAAAAGTACTAACTTCTTATGATTTCCGTAATAATCTACACCGTTTACATGCACGCTGCTAAACTATTTTTTTTTCAAGTATTGCTAACTGATATTTAAAAACTGCCAATTTTATTTAAGAGCATTGTTAACATAGAAAAATATACATATTTTTTATACCTTTTACTTAATGAAAACGCTTAATAGATTGATTTTAATGTCGGAAGGCCAATGATTGCGGGGGGGCCAAGATTACTATAGCTTACCCTATGCCTTTTCTATATAATTAACCATTTGTATAGGTATGGTTAAAAATACGAAAATAACTTACTGGGGTCTGTCGTATATCGCAACATTAGAATTAATCACGTGACACATGCCCATTTCTGTCATAGCTGCGTCCACAGTAATCGACCAGTTCGTACTAGTGGCCAACCAGCTGTTTTGGGATTCCCTGAACATCGAAGCTGCCAATGTTGCGTAATCTTTCGGATGAACCAGCTATCGAATTGGAGGATGAGATTTGTTAATATATATAATAAAATTAAAAAAATATATAATTTTGTTTACAAATGTGTAAGCTTAAATTTATTTAATAGCATTTTAAATATAAAATCAATATTGAGCATTTTATAGCATTTTAAATATAAAATCAAATTGTAAAATCAAGTTGTAGAATTAAGTGGTAGAAATAAGTGTTAGCATTAAGTGGTCAATGTGGACTCATGTTTCCAGAACTAGAGATCCTAAGTATAGTTCATAGGTATTCAAATAATGATCAAATATAGTCTGCTGATGTAATAATGCCTGTGTAACAATTTATAAAATCAGTAAAAAATGGTACGGGCGTCTGTAAGCTCGTAGAGGAAAATTAATAATAAAAAAAAAAAAAAAATATAAAATCAATATAAGAAGAAGCTGACATTTTGTTATTTTTTTTTGGTATTTTCAAAAGAACATTTAAATTTAACTACGAGCTTTTACGGTTTTGTATTGTTAGGTATAGTAGTTTTCCTTCATGTATCAATAAAGTAGGTGTTTCAGAATTTTAACTCTCATTTTGATGAAATGTATAAGTGAAGATAAATAAGTAGAAGGTTACGTATTAGGACATCAATGGAGCCATACATACGAATAAAACCTACTTCAATGTTGTCATGGGGGACTTTAACGCGAAGACAGGCAAAAGACGACACGATGAGCTGAGGGTGGGGCAATTTGGTTAAGGTCAGATAAGAGGCCGATTTTCTGGAGAAGGAGGGATTCTTTATGATGTACTCTTTCTTCCAGAATCCGCCTCATATGAAATGGACCTGGATTAGTCCTGAAGGTTCAACTAGGAATGAAATAGACTTCATCATGACCACCAGACGACAGATATTCAATCAAGTGATCAACTATTGGTTAGAAGCACATTGAATATCAGTGTTAAACTGGAACGGTGTCGCCTGATGAGGTCTACATTTCGACCATATAACGCACATATCCAAAACGACAGCTTTCAGCACGAACTAAATAGTTTCGATTTCCTTGACGATTGCGTTTATGTGGACAATATAAAAACGGGTTGGTGAACACTGTCCATACAGTCAGGAGCAGATTTTACAGACCCGGCCGTAAAAGCGACCCTCGAAAGCTCTCTGACTAAACTCCAAATCTTGTGGAAGAACGACGCTTATTAAACATGCAGTCCTCTGGTGACGTTGAAGTACATAGGCAGATCAACAGACACATATTAAATCTCTGAGACACGATATACGTATCTTTAACACAAAACGTATTAAAGATACGATAGAGCGGAATTGGGGCTCTAAAGTATTTTCAAGGGATTCTTCTGTTGGTCAAAGCCGGTTATCGAAGCTGAAAACAGAGGATGGAGGTACAGCGTCGATTAGAGCCGATATATTGAGGGAGGTCGAGAAGTTTTACGGACAGTTGTATACCTCGGTCAACCAACCTGTTCCTGGCTCAGCTGAAGATCCAAGAGCCGAGCTTACCCGACATTATTCCAAAGATATCCCGCACATAAGCTTGTACAAAACAAGTATGACTCTGGGACAGCTTAAAAACAACAAGGCACCGGGTGAGGACAGTATTACGTCCGAGCTTCTGAAAGCTGGTGGAACACCGGTACTTAAAGTCCTCCAGATGCTAATGTCGTCTTGTCCGAGGGCGTAAGGCCAGAAGCCTGTAACTGAAGTGTGGTGGTGTTCTTCTTCAAAAAGGGTGATAACCGCTCCTATGTCCGGGCTTCTCAGGCCTTGTTGGCTAAAGTGTCCCGCGTTCTTTGACTTATGACTATGAATTGAAATGACTATGAATATATATAGCAAATTTTACGAAGAAGCGAGATAAATAACACAAATCGGCCTTAGCGCGACAAAGGTGGTTATTATATAACTTTGTTCGGGAACATCCGGATCGCTTTGCTCTTGTCAACTAGTAGTCGACGGGCCATTTTAGAGGTAAAATATTGTCGACTAGTAGGCGACAGGAGCAGCCCAGCGGATAACATCTTGTTAAAGAATTACAGGCCCGTTTCGCTTTTGAGCCACTACACCTCTAGCCATTACAAATCGCCTGACGGGTAAATTTGATGGCTTCCAGCGTCTTAAACAAGCCGGTTTCCGAAAAGGCAATAGTAGGTACCATAAACGTGTGGTAAATATACGCTGCGGCAGATTATACAAAAAACCGAGGAGTATAATCGGTCATTGGCTTGGCGTTTGTGTACTATAATGTATCGCATCGCATTATTGTATATAATGTATTGAATCGCATAAATATATGCGATTCAATCGAAATTTGGGCAGTACTGCACTCTCCAGCGGTGTCACATTGACTACTGGTATATCAAAGTATTGCACTGTTTATACAAAAACGCAAGTATGTCGGGTACAGGATTATAGCACGAAAGTGATTCCAATGCAGCGAGGTGTGAGACAGGGAGATGTCATCTCTACGAAACTGTTTACCGCAGTATTGGAAGACGCTTCCAAGCTTATGGAATGGAAAGGTTTCGGCATCAACATAAACGGCGAGTACATCACTCACCTTCGGTTTGCCGACGGTATCATGCTTATGGCAGAATCTCTGGAAGACCTCAACATTATGCTCAGTAACCTCGATGGAGTTTCTCAACGGGTGGGCCTTAAAATGAATATGGGCATGTTAAAAATCATGTCGAATGTCACTTCAGTGCCTGAAGTCAAACGTCTTCGATCAATGTGTGTTACCAGTGATGACATATGGATCTTAGACGTGGTCTTTGACTATGGGCCTTTTAAACAAGCTCCAAGTAGCACAGCGTACAATGAAGGGGGCTATTCTTGGTATTTCTCTGCGAGATCGAATCGGCAATTATGAGATTTGTGTGGGGACACCTACTTAATAACGATCGTTATTCTTATTAGGGAAACTATTCATTAACCCGCAGAGGAGCGACCTGCCGGATTAAACTTCCTTCTCGTATATGTTAAAAAAAAGCCCTTGTGAGCAGTTAAACATTTACAGGCTGGTTAACTTGAGTTCAGCATTTAAAAGTTAAAAATTTTACCTTGAAGGGAGTGAAGTGAGGATGAAAGTTGTGTATGGGGCTTTTGTAGTTTTTGAAGTATAATGAAGTCAGAAGCGTTAGAATAGAAGCGTTATTATTTAGGCATTTGATTATGTAGGTACTCGTTCAAAGTAAACAAAGCTGTATACAACTTATCTAGCACAATGTTATTACCGAGACTATATCTTCCGAAGAATTTAAATCCATGAAGTCTAGTGTGTACAGAGAGGCTTGAGATATTGCGTATAAATATTTTTCTATAGATAATCCCGTGTCATTGTATGTTTTGCTGTAATCATTACATTGTATTAATTGATGACTGGTGAAAAAATTAAATCATACAATCACCAAAAAACAATAGGGCTCACATAATAAATGATTGAATTTTGTTTCCATCTGATTTATATACCGGACAAAGAGTTATTGCTGGATATGAAATATTCCAGTCGAAGTAGTTCATCTCGACGCTCATCACAGTAGGAGCATCCTACCAACAATCTATATTTTATTCACATGCGTAATTTTTACATACGTTTATTAATTTAAAATAAACATATTAATAAGCTATTTATTATATAAATATGTAGTAAATATAATAATATGTAGTCATTTCAAGTCAGAAAAATATGTAAAGAGAAACTTACTATAAATCTTAAAAACTGCACGTTTAGTAATAGTACCGCAAGTGCCATGCATACTATAAAGTTTCCTACCCAGAAAAGCCTGCAAATTAGAACTTTACTTTAGAAAAGCTTGGAGGAAGTTATACAGTAACTTTAGTCTAGCTTTATTTGATATTCTTAAAGTAATGAAATTTATTTGAAATTGTACATTGACGCCACTTACTTTTCCAAATAATGCAAATTATCCTTTAATAAATAGGATAGTCCATGTGTAGTCGAAGCTTGTAATTCTTTTTTTAAATATTTAATGAATTCCTGTTTTTTTAACAGGCCGTTATTGCGTTTAAAACATACTTTCTTTATTCTAACATTCATATTAGACCTTAATTTAATTTTCAATTTGTTTTTCATGTTTTTACAATACTTTAACAACGTATTATTTGTGATATGGATGTAAGTTCAAAAGCGTTTGTAAGCAAAGTCGATAGAATTCATCTAATGGCACTTATATATACTCGTATTATGTTTCAGTGCTTAACAATACCGGTCCAATAATAACATGAATACGTAATAATGTTATAGACAATCTGATTATTTAGACTACTGGTATCTATTGAAACTTATACTAATTGTAAGATAAATATATATTATTATTTATATTTATTGTTAATTTTATTTTATACATATTTAACAGACTATGCAAAGTAAATTTATCAGCAAAATTATAAATAATGATATTTGAATAAATTATAATCACGATTTTGAAATCAAGCGAAATATTTTTGAAACAATGTGTATATTAATTATAAAATAAAATATATAATTAATAAAAAAATAAATAAAAATATAAATCAGTGTGACTTTTCGCATTTGGATTTTTTTGTCAATTAATAAAAAATGTCTGTATAAGGTAACTGAAACGAAGAATAAAAGCATACATAATTATTGTCTTACGTGTATTACTAGCTACGATTTTTGTTAATGTACCTAACATTAACCGAAAAATCTACTTTACAAAATGTTTAATTTGCATACTACTCTGTAACATCTCTGTGCTTAATATTATGTTCTAATGGAATACTAATAGCCCTGATATAGTAGATACCTAATAATTACTATTTTTATATAAAGTCCTAAGTAGATGGTTCTGTCTATATTTGTTGCAAAGTTTAATTAAGATATCTCGATTGCATATCAAAATATCATAACAGTTTTGTCTCATAATATTACGCACGTAATTTAATTAAAACTAATTTATACAACTGATTGATTGGACTGATGGTTCTTGATGGAAATTCATGTTTACTAATAACACTACAATCTTTTTTACACTTTTCCATTTTTTATTTTATTTTAAATATAAATTACTCGGCCGGTTTCGACAGTGATCGTCAGGTAATTTAAATCATCATCCTAAAATAGGGCATGAAAAGTTGGACGAAAGTCCGTTTTTTCATATGTATATTAGAAGTATTTTGTATAACTTTATTTTAGGATAATCTAAAATACAATGTTGTACCCATTGTGTATGTGCTTTAATAATTTATATTAATGTTCACTTGGTACGATGTTCTTTGTAACACATACTTTATTTATAACCTACATAATTATATTTATTAATGTTTATACAAAAAATAAATCATAACGCCAGGTACGGGGTTTTAATAAATACCAGAAAATGAAACATTTTAGTTTTACTTGCTTGAAGACAAGATTTATTTTGTCCTAATGGGAACATAAATATAGTTTCGTATTGGTATGGTATATTGAAATTAAATGAGTTCGAGTTGTTGACAATTAATGTAAATTTGATCTCAATCTCTAAGAGTTTTATAGAGGTAAAAAAAAGTATAAAAACTGTTCTTCTAACTTTATTTAAATAATATGACTTTGAGCGTTATAAATTAGATACCTCAAGTAAATTTCTCTTTATCAAACGAAAACCTTTCGATTATGAGATACTTATGTCCGATAATCACCGGGATAAAGCGAACTGTTTTATCAGTAATCTCCGAAACAAAGTTGTTATCTCGGCGGTAGGTACTAGCGTTTTGTTGAATTAGTAAGAGGGTACAGACAAATAGCTAGTAAGAAACACAGAACGATCTCGGACTCGTTTCGAAAGCGATAGTGCTCCGCTAGTTACGATAATAAATAGGGGCTTAACGCTTCCAAATGGCCGATTAGGGCATTCTTGACTACAACACGGGCCTTCTGATAAAGTTAGCGTTTGTTTGCAATGAGTCTCATGGAGTTTATAGATAACAAATATGTTGGCCTCTCTTTAAATCCCATTTCTATTTTAATTTATACTCTGTTGAAATAAGAAATATGTGTAAATGTAAACGTTTAGACTTTTTAAAAGCAATAAGCATTATATTATGCTTAAAAAATTGTCATAATCAAGTACGTCGAAATGTCGAAATAAAAACCGAATACTAATTTTGTAAGAGCTCAAGTTTATTTAGATGTCCGCTGCTGAACGTAGGCTTCCCTCATCGACCTCCAAAGTAGCCAGTTTGAAGCAGCTTTCATCCAGGGTCTTCCGGCCAAAATTGTGCCTCATTTAAATTAACATAACTCGTACTAGAATAGTCAAAAAATGGTTAAAGGAAAACTAACATAACTAACAGGAATGAGAAGAGAGTTGCTTAGCGTTCTAAGAGAATTCATTGCAGCAAACAATTTCATACTCATTATATTTATTTTACTTGACCAAGATAGATGTTTGTCAAAAATAAGGTCCAGATTCTTAACCTTATAGCTTATTGGTATACAATTTCAATCAATAACCACTTACGGATCTTGTGAACAGACAATGCATGATATAAAACTCTGACTACCGATAACAATAACTTCAGTTTTCGAAAGATTGAATCTCAATCCGTATTATTTACTTCAATATTGTATACTCATGAGATCTTTACTTAATAAATTAATACTCCACCTTACTTAACTCAACCTCACTTAGAGGGGATAGTGAGTAGATTTAGTGATCATCTGCATACGAGGGATGGAGAGAAGAAATGTACTCAGTGATATAAGAAATATAATTAACGATTGGTGGTGACATTACACTTTGTGACGTAAGGTACGATAAAAAACACACACTCTTCTTGCCACCACACTCATGCAAACACGTCTCAAATTTGTTGCAAAAATGCACAAATAATTATTTCGATTCCTACGTAAATATGTGTATAAATCTGAAATAAAAATTTATCATTCAAAAACACCCGAAAGAATTATGGAGGAAACTAATTATTTTTGTTTGTACATTAGTTCGTTTATCTAAAAAGTATTTAAAATAACTTATAAAAATATGATTTTCAGCTATACATCTGATTATTATTTTTAGTACTAAAATTGAATCTGTTTACCTTATAATCGGGAAAAATTTAAGTAAGAAGGTTACTTACTACCTATATATATACAGTCAAACCTGGATAAGCGAGAGTTCAAGGGAGCACAATCTCATTCTCGCTTATAGAGGTTCCTCACTAACCCGAGTTTCTCGCTAATGCAGGTACATGGGTAGCGTTTCTCTCTTGTAGAGGTACGCAGCAATAACAAGTCACAGCAAGTACGAATGTAGTAAATATGTTATATGATAACATTATGTGCATAATATACTGTGTACATAGTATATTTTTTTAATAGTGTGTATATGTTACGTTCATTAGATTTCGATATATAAGTAGTTTATAAGGGTAGGTATCAAGATGCTTACGAAAACAAAACAAAAATTCATGCACTATGTAATTTTATTTTATTTAGAACTTATTTACACTTAAAAAAATCTGTCAATTTCGTTTGGGTTTATGTTTTTGTATTTTGAATGTTTTTCTCTAACTCATAAATTTTGTCGAATATTGCTTGATTAACAACCGCCGCGTATTCAAAGTACTGATGGAAGTGATGGACCGTCTCCAACGCATTTAAAGCTAGCTTCATTGGAATGCCTCGTCTTCACTGTCATTTCTACCAATACAGGTATTCACACAATTCTTAACGATATCGTCGTCGGTTTGTTCTCCAGCGGTAGTTACGTCGTCGTCAATTTGAACGAAATATTCGAAGCTCGGCATTAACATATTGGATTCGTGAGACACAAGCTTACTACTGTATGTGTGTATCTTTTATGTATGTATTTTTTTTTATATTGTAGCTATAGTTCCTCCTAAATAATATAAATAAATGAAGCTCGACTGTCGCTTATAGAGGTATAGATAAGTAGCAGTCTCACTTACGGAGGTCCATGAGGGTAAAATGACTCTCTCTTACAGAGGTTTCTGTTTCTCGCTAATAGAGGTTTTGGGAGCTTAAAATGACGGGTCCTGGCTATTACTCTCACTTATAGAGTTTTCTCACTTATCCAGTTCTCACTTACCCAGGTTTGACTGTATATATATATATATATATATATATATATATATATATATATATATATATATATATATATATATATATATATATATATACATAATACAGCCAAAAGTATCTACAAGCATTGAAGATCGTAAACCGTCGTTTGGTATATTGAAGCTGAAAGGCATAACAAATTTCCTATAAAGGTATTCGATCAAAGGGAAATTTAGTAGGATTTGCTTTCTTGAAGGTTATCATCAACTTTCACGATACAACATCTGAACGATGCTTTTACCGTGGCAATATATTTATCGTTAAATAAGGTGTTTTTTACCCGACAGCGACAGAAGGAGAGTTATGTTTTTCGAGTGTATGTATGTATGTACATATGTATGTATGTCCATTTCTTTGGCACGCCCTACAGCCCAAACGGCTGGACGGTATTTGACATAGTAGTGACATAGGCTGTAATATATTTGATAATTAATATACATATACATATATATATATATATATATATATATATGTATATTAATTTTCAAAACGACGCCCGCAAATGGCGGAATGAGGGGGGGGGGGAGTTGAATTTTTTTTTTCTTACTGTAGCAATATGGGTATCAAATGAAAGCTAGTAAATTGTTTTATTCTTTTTAGTTCATAATAAGAGTATTTTACGCAGCCGGGTTTTTGATTTTTTTAATTAAGCATACTTGTTATCATCACTAGCTTTGTTGTGTCATCACTACATATTACAACACAGTTACGCAAAAATTATGTATGTATGATGTAATATATTATGTATGATGGAATTGATTGACATTAAAAGTTCTAGAAAAAATCCGTGGCAGTATATATTATCTATCTCTTATGGTTGACTCATTATAACGTTTTTATAGTATGTGTTATTCGCGAAGGTGGTTTTATAGACATGATATTAATCCTTATCCAAACAAATAAGTTATTCATCACAGGTATTTCTTTTTGAAAAAAATTGTCCTCAACATCATTTGATTTCAATGAATATCTTAGAAGATATCATAGTTTTGAAATAACTCCGCAACGAAGTAATGATAAAAAAAATTAAAGGAGATTTTATTGCATTATTATTAGCCAGACATATGAATTCTTACGAATTATAAATACTTCATCAACGAGGCAACTTCATGAAGATAAACTTTGTCTTTTATAGTAATTAAATACAAATTAACATCAAATTACTAAATAGGTTGTTCATTTTAAAATTTTAGAGTAGGTATATTAGTGCAGTATTTGCGGCTGAAGGCTCCCGCAGGGGTTTAGTACGGTATTGCACTCCCAAAGTGTCGAGTCCGACATAGGTCTAGGATTGCCGACCCGGGCGTCCTGGATATCATCCGTAAATGGATACCCCTGCGTCACAAAAAAAAGTATTTTCACAAACGCCAAAATACCATCCTTACTCAAATTTGTTGAACGGTTTAAAAGTTACACAAACAAATCTTGCAGTTATGCTATGCTTATGCAGCCAACACTTTGGTTGAGAAGTTTTTAGTCTCTTTCAATGCTGCCAAAACACCTAATTAATTAAATTTGATGCTTATGTATATTATTTCTCTTGAATTGTCATTATTCCCTTGACTCAAACGAAACATATGTACCAGCGATACAGGTACGCTTGATTTGACTTTGGTATGAACCATTTTTTTTGTTTAATTATACTACTGGAATCGTCTCGTTTTGATTGCATTTCGGGTAATCTTTTTAACTTAGCGTATCTCACTCGACGACGTGGAACTGATGGAAGTATAGGAAAAGCTATGGGACTGTAAAAACTTATGTAATTTCACCAAGATGTAAGTGATGTTTCCAGCTTTGAGTTGGCCACCGTCAGTAATGACTCTTTTCCCTTGGCTCCATACAAAGCTGACTATTTAGAATGATTAAATATTTAAATACGGTCTTTTGTGTATTTTCTACAACAATATAGATAGTGGAAAATGTTATATAACATTTCGCATTCAATGTGCCAAAATTTCTTCAATCTTAATGCTATGAATTGTGTAATGGTGACAAAAGTTTCATTAACGCTGACAGTCGCGGGTTCCAAATTGGAGCAGATATTTGTACTAACACAAATATTTGTTTCTGGTCTGTATGTTAGTCCATGTTAGTCTCCCCAACGTATCTGGAAAGGAGGCCTTTAGGACAAAGCGGCGTTTATCCAGCAGTGGAACATTTACAATTTGTTATGATTATGAATCAGGGTTTCGTGCCCCAATTCCCAGATCTCCATTACATATTAGTATTAACATTTTTATATTAAATATATTTACATTTACTCAAACAACATATGATTTCTGCAGATATTAACTCATACTTTCTAGAAAAGTATATTTTGCTCAAGAAAGTGGTGCGTTCTTTCACTGAAAGGCAACGAGCATTCGGAAATGGCAAACTTTGAACTAATTTAACTTTAAAATGGCTTTTCCCAGTTTCAAGAGTAGGTAAGTTGACAAACAAATATCTGATTTTCTTGAAATGGAGTCATACGTTGCGTTTACTTAATTCTCCTATTTAATAATTTAGATATTTTTTTAGCTATAGTGATATACTTTGGACCATGATGATCAAATATTACTTTTTATGCCTTAGTAGTAATAAAATTTTAGCAAATATAATTTAATTTTAGTTTGTTTAAAACAAAATACAAGAGAATTTATATGAGTTTACTGATTATAATTTTTTTTTCGCATTGATTGTTAACTAAGTTTAAGTTAGGAAAAAAAATCCAGCTTGTTACTTATGAAATCATATTAGCTGCACATATGGCAAGTGTAATTTTGTTTTGTTGTAGTTTGTTATAGACACATATTCAGCATTTTGAAATAGGTTCTATTACGCTTACAGAATAGTTTTTCTACAATAAATTGTTTGTAATGAATTAATATTATCAAAATGAATTAAATTAATACGAATAAAAAAAAATGTCGCCAAATTTATATATGTACATTTGTATCATTTTTAGAAATATCTGTCTTTCTGTTTGTTTCAAAATGCATCACTGCTAAAGTACTAACATAAGTGTACGTTAAAATAATCATGAAATTCATAAAGCCTGTCTCGAGGTAACATATAGTCTTATTTTATCAAAATCGCTTTAAAATTTATTGTACTTTTAATTTTATATTTTGAATAATAGGGTTAGAGAAATGTAGGTAAATTAATATATTTAAATGTGATTCGATAAATAGTAATAACGTTGTATAAAATAATCTTTTTTATAGCATTTACTTAATGATACTTAATAATTAATATTCAAAATTCGGTTAAGGAAAAAAGACGAAAAAATAAACGTCTATATGTGGGACTGCGATTTATTTTTTCAACAGTTTGAAGTACGACACTATCATAATAGATGGCGCTGATGGCGCTTTCTAGATCGTGGTCAGTTATTACCTTAAACAACTACAGACTAAAGTGATACTTATGTGCGGGTGACACCGCGAGAACAGCTAGTACAAAATAAGTATAGAAGTATAGTAACATTAGGTATTACGAACTCATTTATGTATGTGGACTACTTACGTGACTTTGCATTTTGAAACAAGATTTTAGTACGACCATTGCATGACATTACTGACGTATATCACAATATTATTAAAAGTTATAATATTATTCTCTATAAGTTACATGCGACGTATGCTTTACCTCTACTACTTATATTTATTTCTATTTAAAACAATATCATAATCTATATCATTATATTTCCATATCAATTTGATAATTATTGAATACTCAATAACGGTAAATCTTAGGACTTTTTTTAAATTTAATGTGAAATTTAACGATTATTTATTAAAAGCTCTCGCTATCGCTGATTATTAGTTTGTCCTTTCTTAACTATTTATTAAAAGTAGACAATTTAAAAAATCTTAAAAAAATGAAAGCCGTTATTTTATAAAAAAAAAAAAAACGAAATTTATAGATAACATTATACACCATACATAGTAACATACATCTTTTTGTATTTTGTATGTGAAAAATCACTTTGGTTTTACTGTTTGTATCTAGCTGGTTTTATAATTAATAAATATGGAACATTAAGAAAAGAAAAAAAAAGCTCATTTCCGGAAATTTTTAATTTTTTTTTCTTTCTGTCAAAATGAGTGAATCTAACAAAAAATTCGATACATTCTGAAGTTTTATTACAAAAAAAGTAACACACACACACACACACACACACACACACACAGACACACACACACACACACAAACACCTTGGGCCACAAAACAAAATTGAAAGAGCTTGGCCAGAGGCCATATAGTCCTGACCTTGCATCCAGAGATTTTCCCCTGTTTCGGTCTCTTAAGAATTATTTGAGTAGTGTTAGGTTAACATCAAGAGAGGTCTGTCAAAACTATTTGTCGCATTTTTTTGATCAAAAATCCCAAAATTTCTACAGGAACGGGATTATGTCACTAGAGACAAAATGACCATAACTTTTCGAACAAAATTGCACACATATGTAATAATTTAATGTAATTAAACTCTGAAAAAAATATGTCTTGAATTTGTATATAAAATACGAAGAAACCTTTTCCCCGACCTAATATATTGAGAACGTAAATGTTGAATATATCCGAACAAAATTTTTAACTTTAATTAAATGCCTTGTTAATTAACCACAGAACCGACGTGTTCACATACGGCTCTGAAAGTTTCCCAATTATCATTTAAGTAATATTAAATGTTTTAATAAGGTATGGTTTCATATTCACACAGTAAAAGAAATGATATATACGACTTTAGATGTATAACTAAGTTCTTATTATTTAAATATAATTTATTATATTGTATAATTTAGGTGCTCTTTATTGCTATTAATAAGAATACGTAGGCGGTGAACTCTATACAAAATTTTAAGATAAATTGAGAATTTACATTACACTGTTGAAAAGAATTCGAGCAATGCGTCCTGCCTGTGTGATACTGACGATAGAACTAGTTCACAAATATTAAGTCACTCAAAGTGCTATTGAACGAGCTATGCTTGAAGTCTCTCTCAAAAATAAATTCAGCAATAAGATTATCCGCAAGAGAACCAACCGCCTCACTCTCTACTAGGATGTGACCCTATGTCAGGGGTCCGAAAACATGCAAAATACACATGCACGTACGACCAGATAACAGATCAGATTTTAGCTATAATATACACAGAGGGATAGAAAGCTTAATTGGGTTAAAGTAAACTTTACTTCTAAATACTTTATTGAGGTCGCTAATGAAACAAAAACCGTATTTCTAACTTTTATCTAGGCTCACGCGTTATTGCACTTTAGGAAAATTCTGTGAAATAATGGCCCTGTAAGGGATAGGATATAAAGTTTTCCTCTCAAAGTGAGAGGTAATGCTGGGTTCGTTGAAAAACAATTCTTGTACGTGACCCTCGCCGCATATCCTTTGGGAGCCTCTCATTGATATATTGCTGCAGGTGTGTATCGAAAAAAGATGTTAGATTCCTCTTATCAAAGAGAGTCTCACTATGTAGTATATTTTTTTTTTACCTGTTTATTACTGTTAATAATATACTTGTAATATATGGCAAGCATTTACTATAGTTTTTGAAATGTCCATAATTTTCGATTTTGAGAGAATTTATCGATTGATTAATTATTTTGTTTTATTATCACATACATTCCAAGAACAAATTTGTATTCCAGTTTAAAAGAAAATGTAAAAATTTTGATGATTTAAGTAAAAATTAAAAAAAAAAAACTTGCATCAGTAGGAGCGACATCGGTGATCATCCCATCTGCTCAGCGTGGTCGTTGTTTAGACATTCATTCATAGTTAGCCATCTATCAATAGCGATCCCGACATTCATAGGAATTTCTGTTTGTTGTAGAGGTTTAAAGCCGTGATCACATACACTAGAGCCTTTAGGATTGTAACAAATATACGGTCAAGCTTACCAACTCTTCCTGGTTTTAATGAACTTTATGTATTTCGGCGTGTAGCTAAGGTCATTGAACTCCTAAGTGATGTCGTTGACTTACGTTTTCGTTTGTAGACCACGGTGTCGACCTTGATGCTTCGTTTATATTATGGTGATTGTACGAGATCCAGAATAAGTCTTAAGTCCTCTTTAAACCGACTTCACTTGAGGTTAAAGTTTATTTTAAGATGAAATTTTCTTGATGAAACTTAAAACAACCTTCGTAAAGTACGAAGTTGGATTAGCAATAAAAAAGACAGATATTTTTTAAAATTCTAGCAACTTATAAATAGTTATTATTTTATCTCCTTACAGTAATCTTTGTTTCAACATTAAGGACACATAAAATTTTAATTTTTATTGCATGTACGTATTAAAAGATGTTAATAGATCCAATGAGTGGTCAAATTAAAGCTGGATCTGCTGTTTACACATGTTAAATGGTATGTTCTACAAAAATTTGATCTCTCTGAGAAGTATTAATTTATATCTGTATAGGATGCTTTCGTCGGTATTCATTTACCATTTTTTTTAACAATTTTTTATACCCACGGGCTCATTTTGCCCATGCCTTTTGAATTCCTATTTATTATTTTATCAGTTCGTACTCAGTACATTGTAGCTGCTACATTAGTAACTTAGTATCTCTAAACTTAGAATCTCTAATGTGGAGCGTGAGTCCACCGACCGAAATATTTTCTCTTAAATTTACTTACATCTATATATATATATATATATATTTTAATTTTTTATTTATTTATATATTTATTTATTTATTTTTTACTATATATCGCTCATTCGGAGCGACTGTGACACAAGTGCAAATTAGTTAACTTTACACCCAGGTCAGAATAAAGATTATTTCATAGTTCAAAAGAAGATTCTGAAGCATTATTACGGCTAATTATTATTTTAAAATTGATTTATTATAGCTGGATATTGTGGCAATTTCACTGCCAACGCAGATGTTTATGCGTAGTATTTTGGCATTAATAAGTCATTTTCGCGTATTTTTGCAAATGTGTCACCTCCGCCCCAAACGAGCTATATATATATATATATATATATATATACATACATTTTTTTTACAGTGTTGGATGTCATGCTAACTTACTAATACTAGACTTATTTCCCCAAAATAGTATATAAGCTATTTTTTATAAATAAATTATAAACAACTATGTCCCCGCACCGGTGTTTTTGCACAACATATCGAGCACACTCTCAATGACGGCGGTATCTCTGTGATGGATCGCCATCTTGAGACTGTGCTCGAGGATTTCCTTGTCTGTGTCTGTTCACGCTGCCCTCGCCACAAAGCGACCGATTGCGTCGTCGCAGTCATCGGTGTAATAGACACAGGTGTTGGTGTGTCTAGTCACTGCGACTACAGCGTGCGATACGCTGTCATGGATTCGGAGCCTCCTCGTTTTAGTCTGGAGAACGATGACGTCCTCGAAGATCTGGCCCTGCGCCTCATGGATGGTTAAGACACGCGATCCCTCACCAGACCCATATCCTTGGTCAGTCAGCAATCTCTTCTCCTCTTGCGTAAATACCAGATATAGGGTACGGTCCCCTCCTATGGAGATACGCGTGCCTGTGAGGCTCTCCATTCGCAATGATCGGATCTTGGCACTTGAACTATATATGGTCTCGTAGACTTCGCTGGTGACAAAGGCACGAGATGGTTGTTATCAGGGTAGGCCTACAGTACCGCATTTCGAACAGGTTATCTCTGTCGATATACGGCAGCTGGTTTATATCTCCGATGAGGATCACCTTCTTAGCACCGGATAGTCGGGCGGCCATTACTATGGCTCCAAAATGGTTCATGAGTGCCTCGTCCACCGTTAGGCGGGTGATTGTCGAGCCCTCACGAAAACCATTTAACCATTTTACCATTATAAATGGGGCCTACCTTGAACTCTGACGTGAATTGAGATGAATCAACTTTCACCATGTTTTTTTATTTTAAAATATAAATAGTAACAAATAAAAAATACAAAAATCGACCGATAATAAAATATTGAAAAATCAATTACTAATAAGGATTTATTAATTATATTCAATAGTTACAATAGTGGTTATTTTATAATATACTCGTACATTTAATCACTATTTTTAAAAGTGCTTAATGACCTAGTGAAATAAAAATTATCCAATATGTTTTATGAATTGGACCTTTTTACATTAAATAATCGTTTTTAATAAATAAAATAACTAGTGTTTCGTAAACTATATGAAACTTTACTAATTATTAGTAGAACAATGTTAAAACTGACATTAATAATAAATGTTTCGATATTGAATACCGTTATAAAACCTTGGAAGTAAGTGAAAATTACGCTAACTAACGCTATTAATTAAAAGTTTATAGTGAAAGAATATTTTCAGTGAATTGTTTTTGCTTTTTTAATTACTTTTAGTTTTTGTGCTTTACAGTGAGTATATATATATATTAGTTGCTTTTATCCATTTTCATTTTAAAAAAAAAACGAGCCTCGTTGTGTCTGCGTGTGTCTATTTTATAATCTCATACCCAAATTGTTTCTGCTTTAACATGTCAACAAGTACTAAAAAACTTCTAAAAGCTTATTGTAAATACGTGTACTACGCTGGAGCTGGAAATTTTTGGTTTGAAAATATCCGTCAGGAATCAGTATATTACAAAATTTATAACTTGGTTTCGTTCACTATATACTTCACAATGATTTTTCTTGAAAACTTGGCAGCTATATTCGGCAATTTTCCGGAGGTGGAGAAAAAATCAGCGATTATGTTTTCGGCTATACACGATATAATACTCATCAAAATGTTTTTTATGCTTTATTATAAGAGTTCCATTAAGAAACTGAATTATGAAATGGTATCTGTAATGCGAGATAAAGAGGAAGAACATATTATGAAGAAACAGAAGAGGACTGTAGTATGGGGCATCATATTTTACATTATAACTGTTTATTTGTCTCTAGGTGCTTATGGAATCGAAAGTTTAAGAAAAGCGATTGTTGAAGGTAAATAGTTTCTTATTTTTATTTTTTTTAGAAAGATAGTTTTATAAAAGTTTTAGTATAAATATAAAAACCACCCGATTTTTATCATTTTCATTTGAATACATGTTAAAGATGTTCTAACATCCGATTGTATAAATAAAAAGTATGCATAAATATGACGTAAAATAAATGTGTAAACATATATTAATAATTAAATATGTATGACAACAAATTTATTTCACATATCACCCATGTAAGGCACATACTTATGCTTAAGAAAAAACATTCAAGTACTTTGTTTTTTGTTAAATTCGGTTATATTTATTAAACTTATACACATTTTCTTTTAATATATTTATACACATATATAAACATATTTGTTTTTATTTATCTAATCTCGTAAGGTTTAATAAGCACAAAATTTTAATGAGTGGAAATGAATTTTCAAAATAATTAATATTATTAATATTTTTGAGAACAATATTCATTTTTAGTTGTTTTTTAGACACGCCGTTTTATACAGTCGTCACCTACTTTCCTGGCTATTATGATGACTCTATTTTAGCAAACATATTTCGTGTATTCTTTTATATAACTTGGTTGTACATGATGCTACCTATGATCTCAGTTGATTGTATGCCAATAATTCACCTTATTCTTATGACCTACAAATTTATCACTTTATGCCACTATTATGAAAGCTTAAGAGTAACATTTGAAAATAATCTTACGGTTATGAGTAATGAGGATGCTGCTAAAATATTAAAAGCGGGATGCATAGAGGGTATTAAGATACATCAAAAGCTTATGTTGTGAGTATGATATAAATAGGACAACATTTATTTGGAAAGATTAATTACGGAATTGTTTAAATATTTATATACTTTTTAAATTTTTCTTTATAGTTTAGTAGAGGAAATACATCGGGTATTCGGTATCATTATGTCCTTACAAGTCTGCGAAAGTTCGGCTGTGGCAGTTTTGCTTTTGCTTCGTTTGGCGGTAAGCTCAACTTTCTTAAACAAAGAAGTAGAGTTGTTTACAGAAACCTGAAATGTAATGTCTTGAAAACTTTCAGCTTTCTCCTCATCTCAACTTAACGAATGCTTTCATGACTTATACGTTTGTGGGTTCTCTATTTTTTTTACTAGCATTGAATCTTTGGAATGCGGGCGAAATTACTTATCAGGTACGAAAATAATGGATAAAATGTTATAAGTCGTATTATTTATTGTTTTGCTATTCAATTAAAGCGATTTACTTTTTCCAGGCTTCGCTACTATCAAATTCGATGTTCTTTTGTGGCTGGCACTTATGTGAGACAGATAGACAGTTGCACAATGATATTAGACGCATCGTTCTCATTGGATGTGGACAAGCACAGAAACCGCTTATATTGAAAGCTTTTGGAATTCAAGACTTGTCTTATTCAACTTTTGTTTCAGTAAATATTTTGATATAAGAATACTCTTAGAATATAAATAGACTTTAGAATTTAAGAGAATTTTAACTTAAGTAATTAATCATCATCATATCATCATATCAGTCATTGAATGTCCACTGCCAAACGTCGGCCTCCCTCATCGACCTGCAGAGTGAACGGTTCGAAGCAAACTTCATCCAACGGCTCCCGGCGACTCCTCTCAAGTTGTCTCTCCATTTTGTGGACGGTCGTCCGACGCTGCGCTTGTCAGTAGTCTCCAATCGAGAACCTTTCTGCTTCATTGGCCGTCAGTTCCACGAGCTATGTGCTATCTCCATTGCCACTTTAGCTTACAATACGCTGAGCTATAGTATAGCTCTATCCATTGCTCATTGTACGACTTGGGTCTTGTTGAAAAGGCATCACTGGTAAGATACATTGACCGAAGACTTTGGACTTAAGGCACTGAGGTATGACGGATGAAAATATGTTTTTTAACTTTCTAAACTTTGCCAATCCTAACATTCCTAACTGGATTCGACGATTGAGCTCTCTCTCAAAGTTATAACAAGGATGTAGATTCAAGTTGGACTTTTGTTCCATCTGCTTTCAGAATTTCTGACATAGTACCGTTATGCCTAGTGCCTTGTTGTTTTTAAGCTGTCCCAGAGCCATAATAATCTCGTGCAAGCTGATGAAGCTGTCAGGGATGGGTTGTCAGTTTACTCAGTTTAACATTAATATTTAATGTGTGCCTTCGAATCAATAAGTGAATACTCTCTCCCGGTTTTAACCCTATGGATCACAGTGACGTCATTGAATATTTATCGCTAGGGGTTCATGATGAAGTCTATATCATTTTTAATGACACGATTAAGACACATTAGGTCCATTTCCCGTAAGGAGGCTTCTAGAAGAAAGAGTCTGTTTCTAAGTAACTGTATATACATATATATATATATATATATTTTAATCAATATACGTATATATTACACCCTGACTCAGGTTGGGAATCAAATCCTCAACCCTGGAGCAGAAAGCAGGGTCACTGCTAACTGCGCCAACGGGCTCTCATAAACAGTCAATCATAAAGAGTCTCTTCTTCTCAAAATTTAAATAATTGATGGATCAATATTCCTTCTAGGTGTGATCTAAACAATTTATCATTTTTATATCATGTCAACAATTGCTATGAAAATGTTTAAAAATATATATATATTCCTTTTATTTCAGGTAGCAAGAATGACGTACTCTGTCTTTGCAGTATTTTACCAGAGACGAGCATGAAAATTTTGTTTTATTACACCATCTAAATACTAAACTTAATTAACACTATTTAGTATATAAAATACAGTAAAGTAGAGTAGTAGCTTAAGCTCTAAACTTTCTCCGTTATAGAAAAAGAGAGCGATGTCCACCAGTGGAAAGCTTACAGGATATCTCCTCCTCCAATATAGAGATAGAAGAAGATTATACATGAAATATCTATTCAATCGAATTTTCGGTACCATTTTATTATAATTTATATTACTGAGCAATAAATCTGTTTGAGTTTTTAGTTAATTATATTATATACAGGCAAAATTATTTCTCCCATAGAAACACATTTACATTTTCGTTATCAAAATTACTAACATAAATTTCAGAAATGTGAATTAATTTTATTTTTGTTATAAACACACAACGTATGTATTAATTATTATTATCGAAATTAATTTCAAAAGCAATAAATATCGCTTATCACACAAAAATTAATGCCCGCTGTTCATAAATCAAGGTGGCACTAGTGACAATAGTGTTCAATATGAATCGTAATATTAACGCTTGATTAAATAGTGAACTAAATCGTAATAAGTATGTATAACATGTTTGTACTCTCAATAGAAAAGAAATATGCTTGAAAATATATGAAAATACATAATTTATCTTAAAAATTGATATCAATGTAAATCTATTTATGAAATTATTATTTCGAATAGGCAGAGTTTTGTTGCTTTTTGTGATTTAAAGGCTTCCTAAGAAGTGGTTTTGGAAATAAGACATTTAAGTGGGTGAAAGTAGGTGACATGGACAGTACAGGAGATAAACAAATTCTGCAAATATTGACATAAAATTTTGAGAAAAAAGAAAATAAAATTTTGTTCATCGTTAGTAAATAAATTGCGTCCGTAAAAATCGAAGCGGAAAAAGTTAAACGCAGTTTTTTTTTTAAATACACTATGGTATAATAAGTATATAATAATGCAATTCACTGAGAATCGAATAAAAGCTCAAAGTTCTTTAGTAAAAGAATTTGGCATTTAAAAGTTAAAGATAATTTCTGTTTGTTTGATTGTTAAAAGTACTGGACTATCACCATATCATTATACAGGTTGACTGGTAAATTACTATCAATATTTAAGGAGACTACTTGGTGCATGATTCTCATTCGAATTATGTAAAAAAATAGGTAAATATTAATAAACTTTTAAGTAAAGTTACTCAACAATTAACCATTTATGTACGCGTCGTCTGGACACCCAAGTAGCTAGCTGCACTTTCGACACAAAATAGGTAGTTTACCTACGTTTTAACGCCGCCACGTGTTAACAGGGTAGCAGGATAAACAAGCATGATCCAGTCCCCCTTAATACTTTAATCCTGGCTTAGGATAGGCAAAAATACTAAGATATTTTACTCGTTTAAGCAACAAATTTGTTGACTAGGTAAATGATGTGAACTTTGGAAATTTTTAGGTGTGAACAAGCGGCACAGTACAACACCTGTGCACGTGCCGCCGGCATGACTGGAACAGTGTCAACGCTTCATTTATTTGAATTGAAATTTATGAAAATTTGGTCAAAAATTAAGTACTAATTTTTTTTACATAATTCGAATGAGAACCATGTACCGAGTATTCTCCTTAAATATTGATAGTAATTTACCAGTCATATATATCATACATGTCAATATAGTGTATATATTAATATTATATTATCATTTATACATGATAAAGAGTAGATTAAAAAAAGTATGTATTTTTTTTTAAATGCTATAGGGTATATATAATATTTTATAGTCATTAAAGTTTTATAAATAACGTTACTATTTATTTTGACTCTACAGTTCTGATATAAATATACTTCTAATTTCTTACTTTAAAAACATTACGCGTCACTCGTTCTTGTTTTGTTAGTTGACTACTAAGTAGTAGTAACATTTTGAGTTCACGTACAAAGTGCCAATGGAGACGTACCTAATTGTTTGTGTTCTTCTTGAAGTTGAACAAGACTTTCATTTAAATTAAATTTTACTTTGTCGTTTGTTACTTAGTAAGTCAACGTATAAATTGCTAATAAAAAGTCTATTTAGAAATTATAAGACTTACGCCGAGTTGCACGAAACAAATTTTAAAATTTAAGTGTTTATTAAACTAATTTAATCACAAGAATCGTGATTATCTGTTGCACGAAACCTACATCTGATTAAGTTAACAAAAAAATTTAGTTTAATTAAAGACCTATCTAACGGATGATTAATTCCAACAGCTTTAAATTAATCATAAGATCAACTAATTTTAAGATTAATTGCAACTTAACTAACGGAAAGTTAGCGACGGTTTCGTGCAACTCGCCGTTAATGTGCTAATTGGAAATTTTACTTTTTAAGGTTTTTTGGACCAACTTAAAATATTTTCCAAAAATATTATGATTTGATTTGTAAAAGGTGCTTTGTTTAAATCAGAAGATATAATAGGTATCCTAGAAGAAAATTTTGTTTTTACATAATCAATATTATCTGATACTCTGTGATATATTTGTAATTCTTATCAAGTTTAGTAAAATTCGATTTTGTAAGATTCACTGTTATAGCATTGTAAATTTTAGTAAGGTTCGTAATAAAGTCAGCGATACAAACCTGACAGCACGTGCGCGGTATGGTCATATGGCAGCTTCAGCATTCATCTTGGCAACTATTCAAGTTCTGAACACGTATAAAACTATACGCAAATTGGTGAACTCATCCGAGCCAAGTGACATAGCGGTTATTATAATATTAAAAATAATTTGTATGAAAATAGATGAAAATTATTTTTAATCTTTATGAATAAGCTGTATTTAGCAGTACATTAGATTTTGATATTTTAAATACATTTAAATTGCAGTATGTTAATATTCTACTGCTTGATGACGGTATTTTCTATAGAAATATCGTCTGCTTGTTTTATTTTTTATTCGCTCTCCCAGTGGGACCGTGTTAAATTAAGGAATAAAAAATATCAAGTATCCTAGATCATAGTATGGACTCAGATAATACAAAGTTTATTCAAACTAATTCAGTACTTTCGGAGTAATGCGTGGCCACGATATAGAGAGAAACAAAACCAGACTCCCGAAGAGAGTCATAATCCAGCTTGGTCTCAATTTCTTATTACGAGTAAGTTACATAAAATAAACATAAATACAAGGTAGGGGTGCATCATTATCTGTCAATGTATAATCAAATTAATTCCAGGTCTCAGTATGTTGCAGTGTTCAGAACTGTAAATTATAGGTAAATTAAAAAATAAATCGATTAAGAGATAAAAAAATCAAATATTCTACTTTTTCCAACTAAATCAGATGATACGTTATAAGATATACGCGTGATGTGCGCGGTTAATAGTTAAATATTCAGTGGGCCAATGATTTATTTGCCCTTTTCTTATCCTCAGGGATGGAACCTTTTTTCTCTTTTCTCGTTTTTGTGTATGATTCTCAACCAACTTATATAGATGAGATGACCTCACGATATTTTTATTCTTACTTCACATTCTCACTTGTCTTATAAAATACAGACACTTGAGCCGAAAGGAGTTAGTTGTGTTATAAATTTTTTTAATGATGCATTTGATTTTTGTTGTACTTGTAGTAGTTTTTGTTAATTACTTTTTATGTTACATTTCCGTACATGCATATCGTCACTTTAGGAGCCTTGAATAATTTACTCGTTAAGTAACTTAGTACGAGCTCAATTAACCGAGTACTATCTATTGATCAGTAAAATTAAATTTTAAAGTACTGTTTTTATAGGAACAGATGATTTATCAGAAAAATCAAGCAAATATTTTTAGTAAATAAGTATACGTTTACCACGGTTTCATTTGCGTTTAATTTTGATGATTGTTGAATGAGTAGACTATAAACACTTCTCTTCATCTTTGCTTGATGTATGTCTAGCGTTTTTCAATGACTTGGCTTTTTAATACAATAATATTTTTCTAATCGAATTGGGTAATCCTGATATAAGCATGTTCAAACAAACAAATAAACTCATCGGCTTTTTATATCAGTCGAGGTATGTGAAGTGTAGATAATCACCTTTTTTAAAGTAGCAACCGATTAGGATCTGCTTTATTTGTAATGAAAGCATAAAACAACATTAATATATAAAATTGATACTAATATTTACAATATGTAATTTTAAATATAATTAAATTAATAAAATTTAACGAATGTATGTATAAAAAATAGTTACTTTAATTTTATATTTTATTAGTCTTTTCGCTTATTAATAACTTGAACCATAGAGGTTATATGCCTCAACGGCGGAGACTTTTTTCAGTGAAATAGACTCATTTTCATTTCAGCTTTTGGAGCTGAGTGAGAAGAGCCTAAAATACTTATTTATTTATTTATTTACTTATTCGGGAAACATACAATTTAGTTTTACACAAAAATAACAAATTTAAATTAGATCTAAACCAATCAAATTGTTACAGTTTACTAACACATTAGGCACATCAATTTAAAATATAACGGAATTTAACAAAATTATAATAATAATTAAAGAAAATTATTATTAAAAAAAAAACTAATTTGTAAAATATAATATGTAACGAGAAAACTGAATTTAAAAAAGGGTAAGAAATTCAAAAAAAGAAGCTTAGTCGTGTGTCAATTTTAAAGACTTGGAAATATCTCAAACTTAAAAAAATTTTTATGCAACAATTAAGTTTTGTTGTTTATATGTTAAACTTCAATAAGCGTACTAACATAAGTATATGGAGTAACCTCTGTGGTATTGTTTGAATGTCGCTACGTTAAAGTTTCGTAATTTATTGAACTTTAATTGAACATTGAATATTCACTGAATGAATTAATGTAATCAAATATAGTTTGCTATATTTGATTACATTAAACCTAAATATAATTTGATTATATTATTATACATTTTAATCATACAATATTAACAATTTGTAAAAAAGAGAAGAAAAAGAAATTTACAATTTTTACAAAGCTTATTTTCTGTAAATATTATAACGATTTTGATTCATTTCCAAAAGTGAGACGAATCTAACAACATGTTTTGTGCGGTAGGAAAAATATATTGCTTATTATTTTTAATCAACATTTAATTAATAAATTTTAATAATACTATAACAACAATAACGTAATGATAATTTATATCAAATCTTTGGGTCAACAGGTTACAACGAACCGAATAACGTAATGATAATTTATATCAAATCTTTGGGTCAACAGGTTACAACGAACCGACAGAGACCTTTGCTGTCTCCAAATATCCAGGTAGTCGATCATATCTTCAGTGATACACTGATTTACTCGTAAATATTTAAAGCTATCCACTATTCTTAGAATTATGTTACAAAGGGTAACATATGAAAAATAATTATATAGTTTATGATGAGGTCTGAAAATCGTATATTCACATTTACCTGAATGTATTTATGATCGTGAGCCACTGCATAAGATTTCCAAAACACTGCTTGATGGGTTCAGCGACACCATATTATCTGCATATCTACTGTTATTGACATGAATACTTTAGATGGGCTATATGGCAATTGATTCCGATACTGCTAAGCTCATCAATCAGTTTATTCATGAACAGGGGAAGATACAAGATCTCAAACCTCCTTGTATCACCCCGCACTCCAGTCCATAATCTTCTAAGAGCATATCTGCCCATTTAATATATTTCTTTTTTTGTCATACCAATGCTTGAAGAACATTATAATTTCATCGGGAAAATCGGTGATGATAGAAGTTCAAGACAGATTGTCCACTATCTTCTCAATAACAGTTGCAAGAGTTGTTTATCTATAATTATAAAAATAGTGTTAAAAGTATGTTTAATGACAGGTTTTTTTATCCTACTTTGGAAAGTTGATATGCTGTATGGTTCATATTGATTTTTTAGCCTACACTTATTAATTTAGAAGTGACGCTTGTTCAAAAAAACAAGAATAAAAAAATAAAATAAAAAAGGTTAATTTATCAATAACCAACACATTACAATAATTTCACAAAGGAGTCACTTCAAAAGAAGTCACTCTTCCTTAACACACTCATACTTAATAAAAAGTTGTAAGATGAAATAAGCTAAGCTTTACAAAAAAAATTCAAATATAAAAAAAATATACATATAAAAAACAGACACACAGACAAACAGATAGAACTTTCTACAGATGATAGAAATGTGTGTATGTAAATCGTGTTTTTAAACTTGTACAATAAATACTCTCTATATATATTTCATACCAAAACCTTCAATTAATTTTCGAAATGGATTCCAGTCTGATAAGTAAAACTTTTTCGCTTTCCTTTAAAATTAATTTTCCAGAGTTAGAAGTACCTACGTAGAAGGCAAGGAGGCAAATTTCTTACAATAAAACAGAGAATTTAAATTAAAGATCTAAATGGAATTTGTATTGGTCTTCAAACAATCCATATGCTGCGCCTTCAACACCGACAATTTGCATAAGAATGTAATCAGTTGGATTTTCTTCTATGCATAATATTCTGTGATTTCAGTAAAAAGCGACGTTTGTTTGTTTTAAGGAAAATTTTCTTTCCGTTATTTTCGGAAAAAAAAAATAAGAGCCATGTAAACGTATGGGTAGATAAGGTCTAAATGTCAACATCGTCGATCAATAGTGATTTTGTTTTATAATATAAAATATAAAAATTAGTGAGATTATAAAATAATATTTTTAAGTTGTTATTCTACGGAAGGTTATTAGTGAAATTGAATTACTGGTAGCTAAATACACTACATATATAATGTGTGACACAGTGTCACAGCAACTTTAGTGGTCACAGTGACTGTCTTTGCGTCTGGTCTCGGTTCATAATAAATGTTTGTATAGACCATACACATGTCAGATTGTGTCATTTGTGCTTGTCTTGAGTGTGTTTTTTTGTTTTCGACAAAAGGTTCTCCTTTCTATTGAAGGCCGTCGAGTGTAGGGCGTTTATTGATTTCTTACAAACAATATATAAAGAAATATCTTTTCTATAAAAATTAAGCAATGTCTATGACGATGAAACAGTTTTAACGATTACATATAGGCCGTGTTCCGATATATACTGGAGCACTGCAATGTGTGACGTCATTTCAGTATACTGTGAAGTCGTTCCTTTTTAATTTGCTATACTGTGCTATACTGGTTACTGTTTATAACGGAACGCAGTCCAGTAGTATACTGGACTACTACTACTGTTATCCTCGATTTACGATTTTTTTTTCAAATGAGAATATTTATCATGTACACGTCTTCTATTCAATAAGAAAAATTATTATTTGAATATTGTGGACATTTTTGAATAACAATAATTATTCGCGCTGTTATATTTTTGATCACGTGATCACAGTACTGAGAGCACCTTACCTTGAAAGCGCCAGTGCTCTTATTGTTAGTGCAAAAATGGCGGCGATTCATGATGCCTTACATTTCTTTATGGTACTGCGGCAGTGTACTGGCAGTCTATAACGAAACGAATTTTTCAGTACTGACAGCACTGGGCAGTGCTCCTAGTATATATTGGAACACGGCTATAGTTTTTTAAATATTACTACTAATTTAAAGTAAAACACAAACTATTGAAGCTACACAGAAACTGTTATTTTTAATCGTGATAAATAGCAAAAATTTAATTAATTCACACCCTACTTTTAATTTTTGTACACGTTCTATTGAAACCAAGATCATAAATAAAGCGAGTTTTAAAAGCTACAAAAATTTTGCTATTGACAAATATAGAATTAGATTTACGTAATTTAGTGTAATACTATAATAATTTATAACATTTTGAGGATAATTATATATAACCTCCGTACTCCGATTTAGATACTAATCTTTTAATTCTACAGATTGTATACATACATACATACATATAAATCACGCCTCTTTCCCGTAGGGGTAGGCAGAGACCACTTCTTTCCACTTGCTACGATCCTTACATACTTGTTTCGCTTCGTCCACTTTCATTATTCCCTTCATACATGCTCTTCGGTTTAGGGTACTCTTGACCTGGCCTTTTTTCAAGACGTCTCTAATTTGATCTTGAAACGTCCGCCTAGGTCTACCCCTTCCAGCACTTTCATTCACACTCGCCTTATATACTTTTTTCGTCAACCGTTCTTCATTCATTCTCTCGACATGGCCAAACCATCTTAGCATACCTTTCTCAATTTTTGTCACTACCTCTTCTTTCAGACCACAACGTTTCCTTATCTCACTATTTCTTATCCTTTCACTCAATTTAACTCCTATCATACTTCTTAACGCTCTCATCTCAACTGCATTTATTCTGCTTTCATGTTTCTTCTGCCATACCCAACTTTCACTTCCGTACATGAGTGTCGGCACCAACACCCCCTCATGAACAGCCAAACGAGCCTTGTTAGACAACTTTCGACTCCTCATAAAGGAATGCAAAGCACCATTCACCATGTTTCCTGCATTCACTCTTCTTTCAATATCACTCTCACACTTACCATCTCTTGTAAACTTTGAACCCAGATACACAAACTCATTCACCTGTTCAATTTGTTCATCTCCAATCATGATATTGCAGTCTGTCACTGCCTCCTCTCTTTCAAACACCATCACTTTCGTCTTCTTTACATTCATCTTCATTCCCTTTCTAACAAAAGCTTCACTCATAGCAGTTACCATCTCCTGCAACTCCTCGGCCGAAGACGCAAGTAATACTTGGTCATCAGCATAGAGAAAACATTTGACGAGTAACTCATTCATTCTCAACCCCCTTTCATTCGCTTTTAAATCTGTCAAGCAATTGTCCATGAACAGATTAAACAGCCACGGTGACGCTACACATCCCTTTCTAACACCTTTTTCGATATTGAACCATTCAGTGTATGTCCCGTTTATCCTTACACAAGCACTAGAATCCCTATAAAGAGATTGTAATGCTTGTATGAGGACACTGCTCACACCGTACACGGACAATGCTGACCACAATTCATTCCTCACCACTCTATCATAGGCCTTTTCTAGATCCACGAATGCGCAATAGACCCTCTTGTTTTTAGCCAAGCACTTTTCGGCTATGCACCGCAAAGAAAAGACCTGATCCGTACATCCCATTCCCTTTTTAAATCCCGCTTGTGCATCCCATATTTTTTCCTCTGTTTCATTTACAACCCTTTGAATCAACACTTTCGCATACAATTTACCGACGACGCTGAGTAGGCTTATACCGCGGTAATTTATGCAGTCCTGCCGTGACCCTTTTCCCTTATATAACGGCACAATTACGGCTTTGCACCAGTCCCCCGGTACTTGGCCATTTCGCCAGCACAAATTGAAAAGGCAGTACAGCTGTCTAGCCACTATGCTTTGTCCAGCCCTCAGCATCTCGACGGTAATCCTGTCATACCCTGCGGCCTTACCCAATCTCATACTTTTCAACGCTTTCACTATTTCATCCATGCTTATCTCACTTTCATGAACATTTATGTTAGTTTCCATGGAAGGTGCCGAATGATGTACCTGCACTTCCTCTCTTTCAAACAGACTTTTAAAATACTCTTTCCATCTCTTTAACACACATTCTTCTCCTTTTATAATGCTCCCATCTTGACTCCTGATTGTACTCAGCTCCAAAGTAGAAGTTTTTCCTCTGGCTGTTTTGATGGATTTCCAGAAAAACTTGATGTTTGACTGGAAATCTTCAGTGAGCCTCCTATCGAAATCATCCTTTCGTTCTTCTTTCTTTCTAGACACAACTTCTTTCGCTGCTGATTTCAGTCTTTTATACTTCATTCTTGCTTCCTTTACCTCGTCATCCGTTGCCTTTTGAACTTTTTGGTTAGCTTTTGTTGCTAACCAATCCAACCACGCTTTCTTCTTTTCTTTTACAGCCCTTTGTACATCTTTATCCATCCATACATTATAGTCCTTTCTTCCTTTCCTTCTTTTAGCTACTCCGCATACCTCAATAGCAACATTCACGACCCCTTTCTTAAATGTCTCCCACAAATCTTCAATCACACCTATCTCTTCTATGCCTTAAAAATATGAATATAAAAAAAAAACCTGCTACTATTGTACTACTACTTTCTTCTATATGCCACATAAGCATTAAAGGAAACGACCGTTCTGGTGGTCTGCTTAACAAAGTTCTATTGACGCCGATGATTGGTAGTTCGATTCCCTTTCAGAGTGGATTTTGAAAAAAACCAGACGTTTTTATCCTTGTGAGTATTCCCACCACCATACCTCCACACAAAAAGTGGTCGGTTAAGTTGCTATTATAAACACCTGATAACGATCGTTACTCTTGATAGGAAAGTCATTCGCCAACACGCAGTGGACTATTTTGGCGAATTAAGGTTCAATCCCTTACCCCTGTAGTGGATATTGGAATATTTACAGACTGTTTTAATTCAGTTCATTTAAAATGATATTTTACTAAGTTTTCTCAAGGGTTTGTTGTCAGTATAGTGAATCTTTGATAAAACGCGCATAAAAGAGCATCACAACGACTTGAGGTGTAATTATGTTGAGCATTCCATCAACAACATATTTATTATGAATTTACTACGAATATTAATAAAAAAGCAATTTATTGAGTCCATTGTATCTCTATATTTCATAGATACTATAATTAGTTGAAAAGTTATGAATTGATAATTCACGATTAGAGGGAACATTTATGCGGCAGCAAGCGTATTAAAAATAGGCGTGATGAGTCCTGCAACATCTTCGAACTGGTCGAAGATCTAAACCAATTACTTGTAATTTGAAATCCTAATCGTCGTTGTTAAATACAAGTATTTGTATCGGTACGCTTCAACTGTTGTCAATATAACTAATTAAATGTTTCTATTTACATTTTCAACTTGCACGAATGTTTGATAAATTTTCCCCAGTGGAACGACAAATAGTTTTACGCTACTGGATATATTTCTTTCCATTCTATTTAGCCAAATGACTGAAATAAATTGCGTGTTGGATCGACAAGCTAGGAAAGCGGAATGAGAATGTTAAATAATAATAGCATTTAATGTGATCTTCCGTGACATTTGTCTTGATTTCAAGAACTTCACTGCGAAATATTTGTGGTTTGAATAATATATCTGCATCGCAGTGTTCTAAAATATCCGATTATGGTCATAAATATTAAAACATTCTATATTTATCATATAATTACAATCATATTTATCAACAGACTAGAATATTTTTTGTAAATTATTTATGAATTTTAATTTCGTAGCCCTAAATTAATATACTACGAACGAAGGTTGCCGATATAGCCCAACGGATCTGCAAGCTGAAGTGGCAGGGGTAGAGCGCATAGCTCGTAGACTAACGACCGATGGAGCAGAAAGGTTCTCGAGTGGAGATCACGTACCGGCAAGCGCAGTGTCGGACAGCCGTCCACGAGATGTATAGACGACTTGAAGAGAGTCGCCGGAAGTCGTTGAATGGAGGCTGCCTCGAACCAGTCACTCTAGAGGTCAATGGGGGAGACCTACGCTCAGCAGTGGACACCCAATGGCTGATATGATGATGATGACGATTATGATGAAATTAATATATAAAAATGATTTATTTAATCAGCCTGAATTGAAATAGAAATGAAAAAGAAAATATACTGGACAAAATAAAGTTACGGTAAAAACATGAAAATACATACATACAAATGTGGCTTATATTCGAATGTGTAACTTAAATAAATAAATGTTATGTACATTGCAGTGTTTAAATTAAAAATCAATCATTACCGTGTGACATACCCACTGAAATGATTTATTATTAGGCTTAATAAATATGTATATACTCAGTGTCAAAATTATAATTCTATTCGTAATTGTAAATAATTAGTTTGAAAGTTAATTGAAAAAACAAAAAAAAAAAAAAAATCGTTGCTCAATGTACCTTTTTTGTCACCAAATTTGCCTAGCCTTTTTAGGGTTCCGTAGCCAAATAGCGAAAAACGGAACCCTTATGGATTCGTCATGTATGTCTTTCTGTCCGTCCGTATGTCACAGCCATTTTTTTCCAAAAGTATAAGTACTATACTGTTGAAACTTGGTAAGTAGATGTATTCTGTTAACCGCATTAGTATTTTCACACAAAAATAGAAAAAGAAAACAATAAATTTTGGGGGTTCCCCATACTTAGAACTGAAACTCGAAAAATTTTTTTTCATCAAATCCATTCGTGTGGGTATTTATGGATAGGTCTTCAAAAATGATATTAAGGTTTCTAATATCATTTTTTTTCTAAACCGAATAGTTTGCGCGAGAGACACTTCCAAAGTGGTAAAATGTGTGTGTCCCCCTGTAACGTCTAAAATAAGAGAATGATAAAACTAAAAAAAAATGATGTACATTACCATGCAAACTTCCACCAAAAATTGGTTTGAACTAGATGTAGGAAGTAGATTTTTTTAATATGTCATAAATCGTAAACCGCAATTTACCTTTCATTCAATCAACTCAAATATAAAAATACAAGAACTTTTATATTATGTTACTTGCTGCTACGGAACCCTTCATGGGCGAGTCCGATTCGCACTTGGCCGCTTTTTTTTTATTTTAAATTTAAGACGATAATTGGTTACTAAGATTTTAGAAAAACTTTAAAGATCATATTTAAGTTATTAAATCGAAATCTTCATTATAAACGTATATTCTTCATACAAATCTACATTTATGGCTTGAATGTATGCGTGTGCAAGTTATACGAGTACATTATAATATGTATTTCCGTAATATGGTACATAAGAGATCATATCTAGGATTTTTTATTAAATACTAGTATAAAAATAATGACTAAACTTTTAAATTTTAATAATAAGAAAGAAAGTCAAGTGTACAGCATAGTTGTAAAGTTAATAAAAAGTTAAAATAAAAAAATTTGACCACTTGGATCAAAAGTTCGATTTTCGATCGTAATTTTAGGGACGAAAGTGACGAATAATTTTAAAAGCGCATGCTTCTTATTTTTCATTTCATTATTTCATCTTCTTTTTCACTTAATGAATTAATTTCATATGCTTATAATACTGGTGTTATAACAACGCGTTGCTAGGATACACAACATCATCGAGGATACCAAATGAATGAGTCAATTAATTTAAAAACGTAATAATTAATATTCTATCTATTTTAATTACAACCGAACTTTCGATCTTAACGTTATAAAAAATTGTATACGTTACACGAATGGGAAGTGATACATCGCAACCCCGAATTTTATTCCAAGATAAACAAAGATGCGGGTTGCAATGTAACACTTCCTTCCCTAGTGACGTAATATACTTTTGTTGGTTAACTGTTATTGTTCACAGCACTAACCAGTTGATAACTTACTGGATAATGCTTAATAGCATCTTTTCATAATCATTTTATGTTTACAACCAAAATTTCATTGATGATCATAATTCCTGGTTTGCCTTAATTGGTTTGATTTTATAAATAAAGAAAAAGAAGATCGTGGGATAGGAGAGCAAGAGCTGAATATTAACTATGTTTTTCAAAACGATCATTGATTAAATCTGACAGACAAGTAAGAAAAATGTTTGTTTTGAAAATGAAATAAAATAATGGATATGTGCATATGTGCTTTAATATGAATAACGTTAAAATTAGTCTCTTTAGAAAAATAAGAAGCAGGAGAATTAATCTATGTTAAAATAATAAGATAAAATCACCAACACACAAGAAAAGTTACTTAACCTGTTGTTTGAAAGTCAGCTAGTGTGAGTGTGAGTGAGTGCTGAGTGTGAAGTGTGTGAGAGTCAGCTATAAAATTAAAATAAGTAGCATAAAATACTATTAATGTTTTATTACTTATTATTTGATAAAGTTGTATAGATATATGAAAGCTTTGTGCATGTACCTAAGAAATTAAGAATTTTACCGACGTAAAAGATGTTGACTTCTTTTTTGCGTGGATTTACATAATAACTTATTACAGGAACCGAAAGCGCTATCAACGGATTTTACATGTCGCTCTTACATATATGTTTTTTTTTTTTTTTTTTTTTTTTTTTATGTGTTAGTTGAATAGGCAAACTGGCAGACGTGCCACCTGATGGTAAGTGGTCGACGTCGCCCATGAACATAAACTAGTTTAGCTGGAACTAGCCCAGCCAACTCATTTATGTGTTGCCTATCCTGAGACATATGATGTTAAGTCTCGGTGCCAGTAATTACACTGCCTGTCTTGCCCTTCTTTCCGAAACACAGCAAAGCTGTTTCACGGAAGAAATAAGCAAGATGGTGGTACCCATGCAGCCGGGAGCGCGGCACAGCGCATCCCTCCCACCGGTATGTAAATTGGTACTGAAAAAATTCAGAAATGTCCTGAATATGAAACGTTTTAAAGGGGTGATTTGACACGACACGTGTCAGCTGTCGATCACTGTCGAAGAATTAGTGAACCATTTACAATGAAATCTCTCGGGAGCAGCCCTTGCCAGGTTTGAATTATTAGGATAATAAAATAATTCAATACTGTATAAAATAAATAAATACAAATGTGGAAGGACTTGATAATGGATATATATATGTGTATATTAATTGAATGTTGAAGCTATAATTAATACATACATATTTGTAGGAACCAGCTGATAAGAATTGAAATGGTTCTCTTTATGTAACTGAATTAACATTTTGTCACTGTTATTTTGTATCTTTTCTGCACTTACGTGCTTTTATGTATATCAGGGAAGAGTAAATGGTGCTGAGTAACAAATGACAGGTGTAAATTTTGATTTATATACTTGAAATTACTTTTCTTATTATCATTATTTAACATATTATAATAGTGAATAAGAGTAGTAATAGTATGAATTTAGTTTTTGAAGTAAATTATAACTTGCTTAAACAGACATTTTTTCTTTTTAATTTTAATAATAAAATTAATAATGAAACACGACGGTGAGATTTTTTTTAAAAGTTGTTTTGCTTATGATTTTTTTACATTCTACTAACTATATAAATAAAAAAATATAATATATTATAGTAAGACGCATCGACCATATGAAAACCTATTAAGTATCAGAAAATTAGTAGGCTTTGAAATGGTTAAAGTGACTTACTAGGTTTTTAAGTGGCTCAAAGCAGTGAATGGTGCACTTACTAGGTATCGATGCTTAAATATATCTGATAATTTTCGAGCTTTCACTGCTGAAGTTTTTATATCGGGTAATGACTTATTAGGTTAGTAAGATTGTCACAATAAGTCTCTTTTCGTAATATGTGTCCCTTACTGGGTTTCGAAATGAGACACCCGAGTTCCTTGAAAGAATACCTCCAAAATTTAACAACAGTTAAGCACCGGTACTTAAAGCCATTCAGAAGTTCTATAATTCTGTCTTGCTTGAGGGCGTAACGCCGGAAGCCTGAAACAGAAGCGTGATGGAAGAATTACAGGTCCATTTCGCTTCTGGGCTACGTTTATAAGCTGTTTTCTAGAGTTTCTAAAGTAGCTTTGGAAGACGCTTTCAAGATTCTGAAAGGAAAGGATTCGACATAACTAATAACGGCGAGTACATTACTCACCTTCGATTTGCCACCGATATCATGCTTATGGCAGAATCTCTGGAAAACCTCAGCATTATGCTCAGTGACTTATATGGAGTTTCCCAACGGATGGGCCTTTAATTGAATGCTATCAAATAGATATAATTTCAAAGTAAATAATGTTCAGTACGAAGTCTCGAGCAAAAGAGGTCGTATCTCCGCCAAGCCGCATGTTTATATATTAGGGTGGATCGAAAAAAAAATTTTTTTTTTTTTACTTAGCCTGGGGGTAGAATTTGTAGCTTATAAAAAAAGAAAATTTTTCAACAAAAAAAAATTTTTTTTCGCAACATTTGGAGGTAGCCCACTCGTTTTTTAATAAATTAATGGATCAAATGGACTTATTCTAGCGAAAAATTTTTTTTTCCGTCAAAAATCGTGGAAAACATGAAAAAATAATTGAATATGATTTTTTTTTTCACTTACCTTTTACTTAAATACAGATAAAAGGGCTGCTTAATTCTTTATTTTTCGCTTAAGTTACAAAAATAATAGGAAAAAATTTTTTTTGACTTCTGATTTCCATTTGGCTTTCAAAAAGACATTCCACAGATTCTAAAACATCGTTAAAATATTTTATTATTTTTTCGCTAGAATAAGTCCATTTGATCCATTCATTTATTAAAAAACGAGTGGGCTACCTCCAAATGTTGCGAAAAAAAATTTTTTTTTTCGATCCACCCTATTATATATCCACGTCAACAGGCAATAACTGGATGGTCTACTGTCAATGTTGTTAGTGTTGGATACATTATACGAGTAATATCGCCGAATTGCTTACTTAAATGCAATTTATACATGTTTAAAATATTTCTGAATTTGTTTTATTTTTTTATAATTTTTAAGTTTAGCATTTTGTAGCTTAAAAGCTTATCACAATTTTTATTGTCTTGTAATTTATAAACATACAGTTTACATTTTTCATATAGAGCTTTATTGAAGTAGATGAAGGTTTTTTTTTGTGTTATTATATTTATACGCTCAAAATATAAACCCATTGATCATAGAACAAAATACTTTACCCTAATACTTTGCATCGGTGCATGCAATTGCGTGTAGCCATTTACTAGATGTACTGATTTCATTTACATAGAAGATACTAAGTGCTCAGTTGAACTTTCAAAATTTAATGGCAGTTAATTAAATAAAAAAATAAAAGAAATCTTTTTATTTTTAAATTAGTTTCAAGTTATATATAGGTATATGATACCATAAAAATATGGACTTTAATAAAATTGTAAAATTCAAATACATACTATGCTATTTTAGGTGTAGAAATAGCACAATATGAAATCATAATATTTTTATATTCCCTTTATATTTAGCTTTATGTGCCACTTTTTCCGTCTGCTGTACGACCTTATTCAAGTACTCGTAGCGACTACTGTAAAAATTGTGATAGATGAAATGACCTAGCATAACAGACTTGTAATGTTAGAATATTTTCTATGAAAGACTTGAGCTAATGATAATTTATTCTGTTTCTGGTTATATTGTGAGTAATATAACATTTTGAAATGTTTGCCGGGTGATATTTTATGTTCTTTGTTAAGATTTGAAAAAATGTTCGCAATTTTGTTAGAGATTTAAAAATCTGTCTCCTACTATCTGAAAGTCTGTCTAGACTTTTATTATATAGATTTTATAGTTAATACTAACAATAAGTGATATTACTTTTTGTTCGTACTATACTGTACTTTATTATAACAATCTGTTTATATTATACTGCTATCAAAAGTTATCTTTTCCGTTATTATTTTAGTTCTAGAAATTTCAAACTAATTTAAACGTCTTAAAATCAGATGTTTTATTTATTTATTTATTTATGCTTTATTGTACACCATTTTTATAGACACAGCTTAAATAGTCTTAGTAATTAGATAAATGTACAAAGGCGGTCTTATCGCTAAGTAGCGATTTCTTCCAGACAACCCGGACTACACGGAATATGTATAGAAAAGGCAGGTGGTGTACTATTACTATAAACTTAATATATAGATGAAATAAACAAATATATATATATATATATATATATATATATATATATATATACAGGGTTAATTCTAAAACACCAGCAACCTCGCAGGACAAGATAGCTAACATTATGTACAACAACATTTGTTCTACGACTTTTGACATAACTCAATACATTAATTAAAAATGATTTTTTAAGCTTTTATTGTACTGCTCTGAAATTTAGAGTCTATGTTTCATTCATTATCGAAAGGATGACGCGACGCTCGGGCGCGCTTGCATAATAATAGTAATAACACTTTCTCTGCCCGATAATTCTAGTTAATAAAATTAATATAAATTGCTTGGTGGGTTTGTGGGCAGTATCATAGTATGTATATCGCAGTGACTTAAGTGAATAATCAAATTTCTGTTTTGTCATGTCCCTGCAATACGTAAACTGAGTCCACAATCCCTTCATACTTTACCAGGATTAGAACTGGCTATATTAAACGATAAAAAACAAATAAATCGTATGTATAGGAGGGCAACACATCTGCATAACCTCCAGAGGTTACAGCACAACCAGTTGTGCGGTAGACATCCGGTACCTAGTCATCAAAAGGCTTCGACTGTCCGTATGCCCGCCAATACTATAAAAATGTAGGTATGTAGATTAGGTACATCTGAATTCTGAACATAAAAAAATATGTGAAAATTATTAACGTAGGTAATTATTCTTTAACGTTTACTAAAGTCTAATTAAACCAATTTAATATCAAATATTGGTAGCTAGGTATTATTCACTTTTTATTGTTAAATACAGGCATAAGTATTTCAAAAGTGAAATCAGCGTATTTACAATAATTAAAAAATTAAAAATAATTGACAATAAAATAATATTTACAAACGAAATATTACCTCTAAGGTTAAAGTAACGCGCATGTCGGTGCGTATCGCGCAGATAGCGTTCAAAATAGTCACCATCACAACCAACACACAGACAACACCTAAAAATCAGCTGTTCACTAACACGTGCTAACACTTCCGAATTAGTTTTAATTTGATTGAACGCACAAATTATTTTAGTTAACCGAACCAGTTACAAAAATTTACTCGTGCTAGTTTGTCAGATTCGGTGAGTTGACATTGTCTCACGGCTCGGTGTAGGTAAGTTCGAATATCTAGCTGCATATTGCCGACAGGCTTCCGACACATTGTCATCACACTTAGCCAGTATCCTCACCATTTCCGTGTATTCGACATTAGAATAGCGGCGGTACCATGGTTATAAAATAACTTTAATACAGGTACAATACATCGATCGATACGAATAAAATAAATACGAGTAGCACACAAAATCATATGACGCGCGCGCATCAAAGTCGCCCGCCGCCGACTGCCGCGGCTGGCTAAATAGGTCAAGTTCAAAGGCGCTAGCGCCGCCGCCCCGTTCCTACCTTTCCCCTCACATTAGTACGTGGTCGTTATTTACCTAATCTTTGGGACGCGCGTAGAGTTTATTGCATTCACGCGTAAAATTAAATTAATATTTATTTTTGTATGAAAATAAAATCTAACAAATTAACAAAAGTGGTAGAACAAATGTTGTTGTACATAATGTTAGCTATCTTGTCCTGCGAGGTTGCTGGTGTTTTAGAATTAACCCTGTATATATATACACACATACACACACATACATACACACACATACACACACACACACACACACATAAATATATGTATACACATACACAAATACCCATATTTACACATATAATTATATATACATCTATAATACATACCACATGTACATAATATACATAAGTCGTCATAATTCATCAGAATTTATAAGTTGCAAATTTATAAATAAATAATAAAAAGGGGAGAAAAATACGTAAATACACGATTAGAAAGTAGTGCAAAATATTAATAAATACGACTAATTAACCATAGCGAGATAGTGTTCTTTGACAAGATTTTTAAAAGATGTTAGTGTCTGTGCTTGTCTGATCTTGAGTGGTAAGGCATTCCACAATTGAACTGCCTGTACAGCAAATGACATTTGATAAAATTTGGTGTTGTGCACAGGTACCCTCAATGTGAGATTCTCTGCTGATCTTAAAACTTTGTTGTGTGTTCCAAGAAATTAAATTTTTTCTTTAAGGTATGTTGGAGTTTTTGCATGAAATAACACACAATAAAGCAGCGAGAGAACATGCAGATTCCGGCGAAAGCGGATAGGTAACCACTTGAGTTTTGATCGGAATGCTGAGACATGATCATATTTGCGCAAGCCAGATATGAAACGTATGGCAATATTTTGGAGACGCTCAAGTTTATTAATTTGTTCTTCGGTTAAATTGAGATTGAGAGAAATTGTTCAAAGTCAAAGTCAAAATTATACATAAACTCTTTTGCAAAAAAAACGGGCACTTAAGCAAAGAACTATTTTATAGTTACTATTAGTTTGTTTGACAATTTTAGGTATTGTTATCCTCAGAATTTTATAAATTAATTAGGAAGGAATAGTTTTCATCAGTTTTATCATAACATTTTAATTAAATTATTAAGAAATAATGCTTAAGCTCAAAACACTATGATTGTACCTGCTCGCTAAATAAAAATGAAACGCGTTAATTTCTTTGTTTTTCTTGAATACATTAAAAGCAGATAAAAGTTTAGTATTGAGTGTGACCCCCTCTTGCTGAAATCACAGCTTGCATTCGTCTGGGCATGCTAGTGAGTATATCTTTTATGGTTTCTTGGGGAATACGTTCCCACTCCGCGGTAATCACATTCTTTAGCTCTCTGATGGTCTGCGGAGCCGGCTGCACTGATCTCACTCGTCGCTTCAGAACGTCCCAGACATGCTCTATGGGATTGTGGTCCGGACTTCTAGCTGGCCAGTCCAAACGACGAATTCCGACTTCTAGCATATACGCATCCACACCGCCAGACCGGTGGGCGCGAGCGTTGTCGTCCATAAAAATTGAGTTTTCGCCAAGAGCGGTTAAAGCGGGTTGTGCATAAGGAATTAGAACTTCCGTTATGTATCGGTGTCCAGTCAGTGTACCGTTTTCGATGAAGACTAACTCCGTACGATCCATAGAATTTATTCCTGCCCAAAACATAACAGAGCCCCCTCCATAAGGTGTGATTTCTTCAAAACATGCCTCTGCAAAGCGTTCTCCTCGTCTACGTAGCACTCGCCGACGTCGGTCTTCACCATGCAGAGATATCCTGGCTTCATCGGAGAACAATACCCTATCCCAGTCTTCATGAGTCCATGACACACAATTTCGAGCGAAGCTAAGCCTGGCAACTCGATGTCCACGGAGTAATTTAGGGCCGCGTGCCGGGCGATGACTGTGTATATTAGCAGCGAGAAGCCTCCTCCTGACCGTCCATAGACTAATTTGCACATTTCTTACTTCTTCGAGGGTGTTCTTGAGGTCCACATAAGAAGATTTGCGATTTCTCAACGCTTGACTAACTAGAAAACGATCATCCCGTGGTTCGGTACATGTCTTTCTGCCAGAACCAGGCCTTCTCTTGACGGAACCGGTCTCTTGATAGCGCTGCCAGGTCCTTTGAACTGTCGACCGACTCACATTTAGCCTCTGAGCCACGAAGCATTGACTGCAACCTTCTTCAAGCAGCGCAATAATTTTGCTTGCTTTTATCACTCTATCTACCATTTTCGAGATTGCTAAACAGCAACAACAATACTCTTAAATGTCAAGGACACCAGATAATTTAATAAAAATTGACAAAAAGTTAATTAGAGTCGATATTAACTATAGGGAATTCGCGCCACAAAGTGTAGTTAAGAGTTATTTTCTTTGAAAACCAGGCTCAGTCAAAAATTTGAATTTGGAATGTACTCTTATAAACATTATGGCACTTTTATAACTGGCCAGTAACATGTTCAAATGATTAAAACCTTTTTGGTATTTTATTTTTTTCAGTCAGGAAGAAAATCGAAACCGCCCGTTTTTTTTTGCAAATGAGTGTATATTTATTACAGAAATTTTACAATATTATACATATTTACAATTCAAAACTTAAAATAATTATTTACAAACAGTTTTGGAATAAATCATGTCCGCGTGGAATGGTGCCAAGAATACTAGCAGCATTTCATCAGCCCTCCGGTCACCAGTGGAGGCTATGAGTCGTGGGGTTAATTCTTTTAGATTTTTTATGCACTGCTACTCCAAGGTCCAAGTGTTTCGACTGCAAACGGCACAAAAACATAACTTTGGACAAATGACGAATATTTGTGCCGTTTAGTCATTTCAGCCTTCTCCGCAGCGGCTCCCATTCTTACAGCCGTTTCCCTGACACGAGACGGAGCCAATGTATCGACGCAGGTTGCGTCCCACAAAAGCGCCCGTCTCCTTTCCCAGGGAATCAGCATTAAACTATCAGGCCTCTTGCCATCATCGCGACTAAAAGTCAAAATATTTTATTCAGCATAAAATTATTACAATTATTTACTGAACGTCATGAGTCTACCAGTCTTCAATTCGGAAAGAAGAAGCCTCTGACCTGAGAAGAACTGGCGAAAGAAACTCAGCGGGACTAATATTTTTTTTTTACGTAACGGTTTTTTTTCCAAAGAGTTTTTTGTTCCAAAGAGTTTGTTGAGTAAAAAGTAAAAGGAATTAGAAACATTTTACAGATAATTATCATTTCAAATAATTTTATTTAGGTTCTTCTGTTTAGCACTTAGAGATTGTGTCCTAAATTTATATATGTACCAAATTCTAAATGATATGTAGTAAATATGATAAATTATACAATATTTTCAGCGTAGTGTTACGTAGATAAAAACGCTGTTTTATATGATAATACAATCAGTATTTAAAAAACAAAAGAGATAATTCCAAGAGCATGTTTTATTGCGGTAAGTGGTCATCAATCTTCATTAATGAGCCGACAACTTGACGTACCCATCCTCGAGAATTGTATACGAGGACAGAGAAACTCATAAATTATATAATGACTGTACTCAAGTGCGAATCTGGTTCATTAGACAGAATATTATTTGTTAAATACATAATATTTCATCTGAAAGTAATTTTTTCTTTTATGAATAAATGGTTATTAGATAAATTGGTCTATCATTATCGTAAACAAATTGGTATCAGCTAAAAAAAGTTTGAAAAAGTGAATTGTGGTTTTTGTGATACATTTTGGGATTAGTCTTTTATACGTTCAATGAAAAAGAGTTTTCAAAATTCATCAAACCCAATATTACAAAGGTTGAAGCGAAGATTTTATCATCATAAATCTGAACAAAAACTCTCAACGAGAGATTTATCACACAGAACGTTAACAACGGAAAATTTCGAAAACTGTTGGATACCGTATACTGTTATTTTAAAATATAAAACTCAATTATACGTTTACTAGTTGCAAAGCGGCAGATTTTTAATAAAATTATCTACTATAGAATCTTAATTCGCGGTTGCATCATAATCTATTCTAGGATTTATTCAAGTTGATTTTTTGTAACAAGCGAGAAGCGTGATAAGCGTATAATTTAATTGGTCCTTAACAGACCATTGATAGTGAAATCTCATCAACTATATGATTAATACATTTCATTCTATAAAAATAGAAATAAAACAAATAATTTACTTAAATATTTTTTGAAGTAAAACTTCTATGTATATTAGGATTTTTTCTGTCACGAAAAAGCGTTCTGTGGAAGGGGTAGACGATATATCGCGTGGTGAGAGACGCCAGCGGCCGGCGGAGGGAGAGAAAGGCTGGCGGCGGCGGAGAGATGGCAACTATGGTATTAGATGGATATAATGCGCATTTATCTGCATTTATTGGTTCCGGATTGAATTCAGTTTTTTTGTTTGATAAAATAAAATATATTTAAAGAAGAAATGCATTCATGAGACATTTTTTAACTATAGTTCCATTTTTAAAGTAAATATAACATCACTCTTTTACTGAGAATTTGCGAAAAAAAAAACTCAATAATACGTTGAACGACCCAGGAATCAAACCTGAGACCCCTTACTCGGCAGTAACGCTTGCGAACACTCGACTAACGAGGCGGGTACCTACCTACTTGTAGAGTAATTGTTTAAAAATATTTAAGTACGTTTTTCCCTCAAATTAATGCGGGTGAAACCGCGGGGCAGAGCTAGAAAAAATATTTAGGAAGCATAATTGATGGATAAGAAACGTCTTGGTATTTTTATTAAAATATCTTCAAAAAACGTAGAAAATTTTCCGTACGACTATTAATAAAGAACTTTTCGAAGTAAGGCAAATGTTTTAATTGAAAAAAAAGCCGTAAAATTACTTTGAATTTGCTATAAAGATAGAAAAGAAATCTAATTAACTTGAGCGTTTACTGTTTTTTTTTTATGTGTATGTAATCAGTCTTACTTTTGGAATCTGACATGAAACTGCACGTCGTACGGAATTGCTGAAAATCACTACTCAGTCCCGTGGTTCCATTAGGATGTAGCTTGGAGAGCAATCATGTAATAAATCTACAATGATACACGTGAACAAGAGATAGGTGACTCAATCGGCTGAGCTTAGTGTTAGGTTATCCATCTTCAACATAATTTTTGACGCTAAATCTTACTGGTACCTAAGTATGTTACTACACGTAGGCAAAGAGGGAGCAGGCTGTTTACAAGGATTATTATAAATGCCTGACAAAGATTGTTAGGGACTGTTTTCAAGCGCTGTCATAAGCTTTAAGCTTATGGTCAATGGGTCACGGCCGCTTTCTATAAGCTTTTGGTGCTAGCAGTCCACACCGAAGTCGTTAATTACGACACTGTATAGCCTCCGAAAATGTGGTTTTTGCGGTCTATTTAGCGTCAAAACCTTAAAACATTTTACAAGAGATGCTCCACGCATAAAATGTGGATAGTAAGGCCTTAAGGAAACCGAGTGTTTCTTTTCCGTATAGTACAATGTCAGGTAGTTAAGATGAAAAATGAGTGAAAGTATAATATAATCTGAAAGATAATTTCATTGCACCCCTAAGAAAAAATAATAAAAATATATTGACACATACAAATAAGTCTTACCTACGTACAATTGGCGGCCTTATCGCTAATTACCATATATAAATAAGACAACATAATTGTAACAAAAATATGAGCATACTGTCTATATTATACATATTTGAAACATAAAAATAATAAAATACATAAATAAATTAATATAATAAATATAAGTTAAAAAAATTACTATATTATAAATTAGTTAATGTAAGCCTTAAGATATGATTATAAAATATAAGAGTTTGTGAAAGTGTAATTTTGGTTGGTATTTTATAATATTCCTAAATTTCTAACAAAGCTGTTACCATCATCAAAAAATAGGAGGTATTTGTGCAAATACAGCTAAGCGACCAAGATTATTCACAGATCTATACTCTTACGTACGGTCTCCTGCTACAGATGATGACGTGTGTGTGTACTTAACACATCGGTGCCAGAATTCGAACGCGTAAGATGATGACGTGTGTGTGTACTGAACAAATCGGTGCCAGAATTCGAACGCGTAGGACTATAGCTGTACTGGGCCTGGCTTATCGCCATTAAAATTATAAAACTGATTATGATCAACAAGCCCAATATCCTAGTTATGGCACAGGCGAGAATGTTTCTAGTCAAAATCACCATCAAGCAATTAGTATGGTGAAAACCAAAGAAACGAAAAAAATATAATATTAATTAGGCTAAATATAATATTCTTTACTGTACATCAAAATGGAATCAAACACACTAATAATAAAGTAATATATATATATATATATATATATATATATATATATATATATATATATATATATATATATATATATATATATATATATATATAGGAGACTTTCTATAGATATAGTCACTCATCACGATATCTCTGGAACTATGAGACCTAAAAACTTGAAATTTGGTAGGAATATTCCTTTTGCCAAGTAGAGATCAGCTAAGAACGGATTTTACGAAATTCTACCTCTAAGGGGATGAAAAAGGGAGGCAAAGTTTGTATGGGACAGCGTGATTCCTTGGTCCAATCCACTTCAAATTTTGCTTAAATATTTTTAACAGAATTGATTGAAGACGTGTTTCGTATTTTATCGAAATTCATTCCCTAACGGGGTTAACAGGGGGTAGAAAGTTATTTTGATATAAATACTCCTTAGTGCTTTTGATTTAAATTACATTTTATTTTGACACATGCTTGACAATCAATACGTCTATTATAATAATTTTATTTTCCAGTATTGACGTGTAGGTGATATATTTTTTTGGGTGCTCCTGATAGAACAGGTAAGACTTCATATTAAACGTAACAAAATTGAGTTGTAAATATACCGTGTGATTGCTTTATTGTAAAATAGTGTCTTATACAATATTTTTTACTTCAATGTTGGTGTTGTGTTAAGTCAAGGTTTTAAACTAAATGACTCATCAGCAAGGCATCTGTAGTTCACAATGATACAGATATAGAAGACACCAAAGTGAACTTGGAAACATTTTTGAATTATACGGCATTAACACCCCAATTAGTACAGATTGGCACCACGGACTAATATTGGAACAAGATCAGAAAACATTATAAATCATGTACCCATTTAACTTTATCTTACACTAAAACTAATAAGGAGGAGATAAAAGCTGTCTTGGACTATTATTAAATATAAATACATACACACATGATCGTCTGTTCCTAAGGTAGGCAACTTAATGCCTGTGTTTTAAGTAACAGCCGACTCATATAAATTTTTTATAAATATACATATAAATAATACATATAGAAATAAATACATATTACACCCAGACTTGAAGCGGGAATCGAACCCACGATCCTGGAGCAGAAAGCGGGGTCACTACCACCTGTGCCGAGACAATTAAAATTAAAAAAAATAATTTTTGCGGGTTTATTCAAATCTAAGAGACAAAATCGTATTGACTTGTGGTGTAATTATACCTACGATACAACGAACGAAGCATTGATGACCGTTCTGGTGTAGTGGTGCAAGTAGTCGCCTTAACGCCTCGCCTCAATGGCGGTGGTCGTAGGTTAGATTCCCGCTCGGAGCAGATATTTGTATTTGTGCCAATATTTGTTTCAGGTCTGGGTGTATATCTGGGTGTAAAGTGGGTTTCCCCACCATTCCCCGGAGAGTACGTAAAGCCGTCGGTCCCGTTTGTTATCATGGATACCTTATAATAATTTTTACTTATGGTAGGGATATTATCCGCTAACCCGCAATGAGCAGCGTGGTGGATTAAGCTCCAACCCTTCTTCTATATGGAAAAAGGCCTTCGCTCAGCAGTGGGTTATTTACAGGCTGCTACAATACACTACAGTACAGGAGCATTTGTGGCCTGCAGTGACGAAACTGAGCCTTACCTTATGGTATATGAGAGTCCATCTAAGGGGAGATGTTTTTTTTTTTTTTTTTTTTTTTATACTAGACCTCCCTGAGAATTTGGGAGACTGTTTTTACATTTATCTTATATAGCGTGTTTAATTTTTATCAAAATAACAAACCTTCCATACTTTCTATCTTTTGCTCTGATCATCAGTCATTCCGCATCCCATTTTCGTCTAGCATTCATCATCATTCAATCATGGGCTGAGGGCCTTTGTGTACTTATATCTAAGTAAAACGCAAGGGGGAGGGCGGGGACAGTGAAGGGGGAGACAGTTGGTATCTATTTAATAATTATAACAATTTTTCCTTATAATCTAAAAACTTACTTAACTATTAATACATCTTTTATATAATAACTAATGATACAACTTTCCTTAATGTCTAATTCTTACATAAGTAATTGGTAGCATCTCTTTTTACTTAACGCTATTATTTACAAGAGGCAGAATTTTTCCAACACAGGTTCAACGAATTAATTATTTACATATAATTTTAATCGTATAAAACAAAATGTTTTATACAATTTACAAAACTTATCGCTAACTTAAAACTATGTTCCTGTATTTCTATTTTACAGTATTCTTATGCTAGCCTACTTATATCTAAAACTATAAATACCTAACATAAATTGCTTAAGACTTATTTCTATTATTAACTACTTTACATATTTTTACACAATATTCCAGGAACAAGTCTCTGTTTTTGCCATATACAATCTGCGGTAATGAACTTACTTCCAATTTAGTGCCTAATACAATCTCTACATTCTGCCTCTCGCGTCCATGGGCCGGGCAGTCCAGGAGGACGTGGAGGACAGATTCGGAACACGCAGGATCGCAGACGCACGATGGACTCTCCTTGCACTTGAAGCGGTGCAAGTACTCGGAGAATCCACCATGCCCCGTCAATACCTGGGTGACAAATCTATCCACCTTTATTTTACCGATGATACGGTATGCGGCTATCGCGTCCGGGAAAAAGACCCGGGTGACACCGGCAGTTTCACCGGCCCGGTATCGTTGGTTCCATTCATCAAGCGATCGCATACGTATGCTTCGCTTGATGAATGAAACCGGGCAGCTGTCGTAGTCAAAGGCGCGTTTGGATTTTAGCGCAACTTCCTTGGCCAGATGGTCGGCACGCTCGTTCCCCTCTAGTCCCGCGTGGGCTTTGATCCAAAACAAATTGACAAGTTTGTCCTGTATCAAAGCCCTGCGCAGGTGGCCCCGCGCCTCGACGGCCAGGGGGTGGAGGGCAACTGGATTAATTGTCGTTTGCAGTGCCGACAGGGAGTCGGAGTAGATCCCGACTGATCTGGCCGAGTTATCTGCGGCCGTCCGCGCCGCCCTGCATATCGCCAGGAGTTCCGCCTGGTAGGCGGTGCAAAAGGACGGCAAGGTAAGCTTGAGGGTTTTGGTTTCGGCGGCGCCTCTCCATATGGATAACGCCGCACCCACCTTGCCCTCAATCTTACTGCCGTCCGTAAATATGTTAATTTCGTGGTCGTTATTGGCCGAGAGTTGTTCCTCGTCCGCCAGGCACTTGAACTCCAGGTCGATATGTTGAGCGGGGTGCGGAGACCGCAGAGCCGAGGACATCCGTTCCACCTCCCGATCCCCTATCGCGTCCTGGGGTATACCCCTCCTCGCGCCATACAGCGCCGCGGCTTCGCGGACGCGCAGGTCAAGGGGAAGTATCCCAGCGAGCAACAGTGCTGAGTTCAGGGAGGTGGTGCGGTATGCCCTGCACAGCTTCTGCGCAAGGCCCCGCTGGACCACGTTCAGCCGCTTTCGAATCCCAAGCTTATCCGCGGCCGGCGCCCAAACGGCAGCCGCATACAGTATCACAGGCTCAACCACCGCTCTGTAAATAACGCGGATAACTTCGGGGTGGAGGCCCCAGCTCGCCTTCGCGGCTCTCGAAAGCTGGGAATAGAAGGTGACGGCCTTCTTACAGACATTCGCGACGTGCGTGTTGAAGGTAAGGCGTTTGTCTAGGACGACTCCCAGTAATTTGATTTCGAACACCATACCGATGTCGACCCCGCCCATGTGGAGGCGTGGGGTGTCATACTTCAGTTTGCGCGTGATGACCATAGCATTGGTCTTATGCGGCGCAAACCTCAGTTTATTCTGGACTCCCCACTCCCTCACATGCTCGAGGGCGGCATTGGCGTGGTTTTCGACCTCAAGAGCCGTCTTACCCTCAAAGACCAACACCACATCGTCAGCGAACGCCTGCACGTAGTAATGTCTAGCCTCCAACTCACGAAGCAGTGGATCCAACAAGAGGTTCCACAAAATCGGCCCACCGATAGACCCTTGCACGCAACCCTTCCCGGTTTCTCTCACGTGCTCTTCCCCACAGTACCGTGCGCGAACATGCCTGCCGCTCAGGTAGCTACCCAGGAGCCTACGGATGTTAAACGGCACTCGTTCCTCCGCCAGCCGGACTTTTATGCGTGGCCACCAAGCGTTGTCGAAGGCGCCCTCTATATCCAGGGACACAAGCATCATCAGTTTTTTATTTGTCAGACCTAATCTAATGTGTTGGACCAGTGTATAGAGGGCGTCTTCGGTGCTCCGCTGAGGCATAAAGCCGAACTGTCGGGTACTGAGCCTGGGCGCTATATGATGTTTAAGCCTGGCGACAAGCATTTTCTCCAGCACTTTCCCCAGCACCGGAAGGAGACCAATCGGCCGATAAGACCGCGGTGCCGTGTAAGTAGTCTTCCCCGGCTTCCGGAGGAAGATCACCGTGGCCTCCTTCCAGGGCTCGGGAAAATGCCGGAGTTCGAGGCACCTGTTGAAAAGAGCCAGTGAGAGCTCGGGGTCAAACTCTATCGCGTGCAAACATATATCGGCGGTAAAACCGTCCGCGCCTGGAGCCTTCTTCGGATTGAAGGACCGGCAGGCCAACTTCAACTCCAAGGGAGTGAAAGGCGGGTCCGTCGAATCCGAAGAAGTTTCAACGTCAAAGAGCTCAGCTTGTACCCTCACCCTTCGGTGCTCCTCGGAGTCATCCTCTTCGGAGTCCTCCGGGTAGAAGGTTTCGGCCATAAGCCTCGCCGAGCCTTTGGCGTCTAGCTCCATATCGTTTACCACCAGCGGTGGATCTTCGTCTCTCCTGGAGGTTCTGCCGAGGACCCGGTAAATGCCCCCCCAAACCGATTCCCCGTCTTGGCGCTCGCGGAAGGAGACCCAGCTGCGCGTTTGCGCATGCCTTACCTCGGTCTCGTAACGCACCTTCGCCTCGAGGTACTCCCCAACTACTTTTTGACGCCTAACCGGCGCTGCACACCGAATCCTGCATCTCTTGGTGGCCACCTCACGCTTGAGCGCTGCCAACCCTTCGTTCCACCACGGCATATTCAACACATCCTTCCGCTTTATGGGCGGAATCGACGAGGCACATGCTTCGGCTATTATGTTGTTATATTTTGTGATTGTTGTATCTAATTGTGAACCAGTCATTAAATTTTTAATATAGTCTATTGTAAAGTGTTCTCTATTAATAATTTGGCCCAGTTTCTCACGAAACTGGGCCCAATTTGCCTTTTTGGTGAAGTAAATCCTGGTTGTGTGCTTGATGTAATTTTTGTTAATGCGCCCCGTCGTTAATGTGTAGGATATGCCATTGTGGTCCGAGCTGGTCAGGTCTTCGCGCACGCGCCAGTCGTCCACCAAGCTATACAGGTCCGGCGATACAGCAGTTATGTCAACATAACTGCTGTACCTTACGCCGCCCCGGATAGTGTCAAATGTAGGGGTTTCCCCTCGGTTCAGGATGCAGAGCCCGAGGTCCTCCAGTGAGCCGTGCAGTTCCTCGCCGCGGCGATCTGTCACGGGACTCCCCCACCAGACGCTCTTGGCATTGGAGTCGCCCCCAATTATAACACTCCGAGCTCCTGTCTCGCGCTGCACCCGGCGCAGGTGTGCTAGGTACGAGTCCATCGGCAGGTCGGGCTCAAAGTAAAATGAAATCAGGATGATCTCCCAGTTGCGGACTCGGATCCCCACCACTGCGATGTTGGTCGTGGTGAGTTTCGGGTACTGTGTTATGTGAAGGTCCGCGTCAAAAACTATGATCGCGGCCTTTACAGTCCCACTTCCATGGTCCGCACACTGGAAGACTCTGATCCCATTCTGACCCTTCACGCGCCCTATCCCGCCGACGTATGGCTCCTGTACCAGAGCAAACCGCGCACGCTGGTTAGAGGCTTCGATCAGCAGCTCGGAGTGTGCCAACTTACTGCGATGGAGGTTCGTCTGGAGGACTTTGAGAACCACTGCGTTCGCCGGCACGCCCTTAGCAATACGCTACGGATTGCCGGGCGAGGTCATCCCACCTCTTCCTGACGGGACAGTTGTCGCTAAATGCGTTGTGTTCAACATTGTCGAACTTCGCGCGACAACAGTTCCGGCAGGAAGGTGGGAACCCCGCCAGCCAATCCGCGCACTTGGAGCGTAAGTGCGGCCCGCCGCAGTGGCTACAGAGGTCTGCCGGGTCTTTGCAGAACTTACGCCCATGGCCGTATCCGAGGCATCGCGTGCATTGGACCAGTGGAGACTGGTCCTCCGCTCGCACCCTCTGGAGGTCGATATGGACAGAGCCCACACCGGTTATCCTCGCCCAGAGGGTGGGCGACGCACTCAGCACGACGTTGGCCACGTGCGGGTTCCTAGCCCTTCTGCGATACCTTACCTCGAGTCGGTCATCCCCAGGGCCGAGGCCGTCAAAGAGGTCCCGATTCTGGTTCCTTAGGGCCTTCACAATATCACCATCGGTGTTTATTGTTAGGACACCTCTAAGGACCAGAAGCGGGTCTCTATTTTTGACGTCCTCGACGTTGAGGCCCGACCCTTCCTTCGCCAATCTCTCCTTGGCCTTTCTCCGGTCCTCGGCAGTGCCAAAGCCCATGACGACCTTGCGGTCTTTGGCCTTCCGGACCCGGTCGACTTTTACCCATCCCTCCTTCGCGTTTAGGGTTTTCCTCACCTTTCCAAGGACCTCCTCTCCTGTGTCCTCTTCGTCCTTGGAGGTGACAACCACCGAGTGGAGAGCCGCGGGCCTCACTGGCTGCTGCGGCCTCGCAGCAGCCACGCAGGCGTAACTACGCTGCCGTTCCTCGGCCGACCTGCCGCACATAATAAGCTGCTCCTGGAGTGCCTTCATCCTCTCATTGCTCTCCAGGAGAAGCCGAGAGTGCTCGTCGAGCTTGGTGCTCAGCCCGGAGTCCGAGGGCACCGTAAAAGTGGTGTCGGCGGCTTTAGTCGCCGACACCACCCCCACGGAGCCCCCGGCCCCCTTACGAGCCCTCTCGGCTTTCAGGTCGGCCTCGGATTCAGCAACTAGTTTTTTAAGCTCGTCCAGGGACCTCAACATGGAATCTTTGATATCCTTCCTGAGGTTCCTGGACGATTCCACTGCCTGTTTGGCTATTGTGTAGTGGTGAATGGCCCGCTGCACTCTAGTCCGCTCCGTGGTCGCCACCGGTGAGTGAACCAGGGCTTCCCCCCCCACTTTCGGACTTACAACCCGCTTTGGGGTTGGCGTCTTTTGCTTAGAGGTGGAGGGGGCGCCCGGTCCAGCCGTATAAGCCGACTCGGGTGCCACCCCCACCCCCTTCGGATTCCTACCCGCTCAGGGGTCAACGTTTTACGCTTGGAGGTGGAGGGAGCGCCCGGCTCAGCCGTATAAGCTGACCCGGGAACCGCCCCCTCCCACTTCTCCATACTCTGTCGCGATAGTTTATTCACGATCTTGGGGGGAGTTGAAGGTGGGTTTGGTTTTTCCGGTCGTTTTACCGGAGTCCGGAGCCCCAAAACCATTTTCAGGGAGGTCGCGTGGAACAATAAAATAAAATCGAGAAAATGTAAAATGTCAAATAAAATAAAGTAATAAAAGTCAGAATCAAATAACAAAATAATAATAGTCAAAAAGAACAAAATAAACAATATGTCAAAATTAAAATTACCGCAATAGCGGGTTGTATATCGCAAGAAACAAAGACTGTTCCTGTCTATATAAGTGCTGTAGAGTATCTACAGCACTTCAAATAACCTAAGACTAACTTAAAAGTAAATAAAACCGCTCCCGCAGCCGGTTTACGAAGGGTCTCTACAACGACTCTAGATAGAGTCGCCGGTCCAACACCAATCGGTAGCCCTTGCTGGGGGCTGATATACGGAAAAAACCGCGTCGCTCTACGACCAGCGGTTTCCGAGATATCCCGCCTTGAAATTTCCCAAGATGGCGGCCAGATATTAAGTTTCGGTCTAGACCGAAATTCGAAAATTAATATCTCGGGAACCGCTGATCGCAGAGGTACGAGCGACGGCTTCCCGTGATGGGCTTTTTGCCCTCTACACAAATTTTTCCAAATTTTTGGAATCCGGAGGTCGACTCTATCTAGAGCCGTAACCCAGTATAAGATGTAGAGATAGCCACGACAATTAAGGCAAAAGAAGCCCCAGCTTTCTACGACCTTTTAGTCAAAAGTTATTCAACTTTTAATATTTACAAAATGGCTTTCAAGATGGCCGCCACTATCCACAATTTTTCTAAAAACTGTTAAAATTAACCCAATCCAGCCGTGCTTGGGCTCATTTGAAAGGGCTTAATCCCGTCTATAATAATATTATATTTACAGATTTTTACAAGCAACCCCTGATTTATTGGGGATGAAAAACACAGTTTATTTACACAAATTTATAATTAAAAATGCTAAAATTATTCTAAGAATTCTGAAAAATTTCCTAAGTACTAATTAACTATTAACTAATTTTTTAACATACGTTGCAAAGTTATATCACAAGGGGTTGCACCCCCACGTGCACACCCCAAGTTTTCAAAAAATTGTATCTCAAAAAGAATATATCAGAATTTTCGGCCCACTACGGCCGAAAATTCTGAAATTTAAAATGTTACTAGATCTAATAGGTATCTATCGAAATTAATAAAAATATGGGGGTGGTATCGATCTTATTTTTGAAATAAATAATTTTGAATTTTGGAAAATTTTTTAATTTTAAATAACTTTGCAACGGTTGACCTTAAAATTGTACGGGAAACTGCTCCGTAATGCTGGCAGCGCGCTGCGTCGTTTGAGGCCACTCGCAGATTTTTAGGTCCACGGGATCCAAGACCACGTGGCCACGTGGTCGATGGTTTTCCTTTAATAACTCCCTGGATTTCCACAGGAAAAATCCGAGGGAGGTGTCAAACGAAAGAGCTAAAAAAGCTCCGTCTGGCGATACAAAAATATGTATATGTCGTCGATCGCTATCGAGCAGCGTTCACGTTTGAAAGTTTATAAAAAACAAACAAAAACAAAACTACCACTGGATAGAGCGTCCAGAGGCGCAACTTTTGGTATATTGCACTTCACTGCACGATGAGAAAAAACCACTTTTATTGATTTTTAAAAATTAAAATTCCGCGGAGCGACTTAACAAAACAGCGTATACGTGCGTTCCGAGTAGGCGGTTTTTTCATATACAAGGGGAGATGTTACTGCCGGACAGTTCTCAGACCTGTTGCTTAAAATATGAAATGGTGATTTCCGGGAACCATATAATAATATAATGTATGAGTGTATATGAGTATGTATTTACCATAAACAAAGCTTAAGGTCAAACTCTTACTGTAGCGGGAGTATACTTAAGAGAAAGCTGCTTCTCTCACAGTCAGTTGTATGTGGCATATTCCAGAATAGCCTGGAAAAAAAAAATGTTTATAAAGAAATACTAAGGAAGGTGTAGTATTTCTATTTCGTTGTAAAAAGATAATACCCCCGTGTAACTTTCTCCAGATCAAAGGCTGAGCTTCTTGATCATAAAATATAACAATTTTTATTTTTATTTTATTGTTTATTTAAACTTTAAATCCCTACTCTATAATAAAGATTGTTATATTTTATAAGCATTCAAATATTTTAACATAATAATTTATATGTTATAACAAAATTAATAACGTAAAAAAAAACAAATAAAAATTCTATTATAACGACTTCTATGCGGACAAAGTCGCGGGCTAAAATATTATGTTTGACAAATCAATCCGTCTATTATGAAATATTTTCCAGTATCGACGCAGGTGTAGGTGATAAAGAATATAAATTTATATTTTTTGAAATTTTAGTTAAATACCCGTGCGAAGCCGGGGCGGGCCGCTAGTATATATATATAAATGTAATTTTATTGCTAAAAGAGCGATTTCTTCAAGACAAACTTTGGGCACAGGAAACGACATACTCGTAGTATTAGATAGCGATTTGAAAGTGTACAAAATATAAAAGAAGTATATTTAAAAATATTAAAAAAATAAAAAAATGATGTAAAGGTACATACAAATACAATAAATATAATATATACACACATAAACGTAAAATTTAATTCCACTTTACTTAAATATTACATATAAATATATACATATAAAATGCTTTGTTCTGAATGACTGACTGACTGACTGACTGACGGATCAACAAACAATCGAACGCACAGCCTAAACCGCTAATCGTAGAGGCGTGAAACTTGGAGTGTGTGTTCTTTGTATGACGTAGGCATCCACTAAAAACGGATTTTCCGAAATTCTACTCTTAAGGGGGTGGAAAAAAAGGGGGGGGGGGGGTAAAGTTTGTATGGGATAACGTGATTCCTTGGTCCAATTTACTAATTCAAATTCTGCATAAATATTCTTTAACAGAATTGATGGAAGATGTGTTTCGTATTTTGTGGAAATTCATCCCCTAACGGGGTTAAAAAGAGGTAGAAAGTTATTTGCTTCTAAGTTGATATCAATACTCCTTAGTGCTTTTGATTTAAATTACATTTTATTTTGACACATGTTTGACAACTCAATCTGTCTAATATGAGAGGCCTTCTCTCAGCAGTGGGTTGTTTACAGGCTGATACAGTACAATATAATACAGAGCATTTGTGGCCTTAAGTGACAAAACTGAGCCTTACCATAAATATGAGTCCATTTGAGGGGAGATGTTACTGCCGGACAGTTCTCAGACCTGTTGCTTAAAATAGGATGTTGATTTCCGGGAACTGGATAATAATATAATGTATGAGTGTATATATTTAAATACCTTAAACAAAACTTAATGTCAAACTTTAAAGGTAGCGGGAGTTATACTTGAGGGAAAGCTGCTTCTCTCACAGCCAGTTGTATGTGGTATGAAAAACAAAACAAAACATGGAAGAAAAAACAAAAAATATTGTTTAGTATTTTCATTTGGTTGTAAAAAGATAAAACCCCCGTGTAACTTGTATTTTGTTGTGTAAATTCTCCAGATCAAAGGCCGAGCGTCTTGTTCATAAAATATAACGAAAATTTTATTTTAATGTTTATTTAAACTTTAAATCCCTACTCTATAATAAAGATTGTTATATTTTATAAGTATTCAAATATTTTAACATAATAATTTATATGTTATAACAAAATGAATACTATAAAAAACCAATTAAAAATCCTATTAGAACCATTTTCGACTTCTACGCGGACAAAGTCGGGCTAAAAGCTAGTATAATACATATTACGATTAAGATGTATTAAGCGACATATAATACTGCTTTCTTTCACTTTCATTCAATAAAAACTGTGGATTTCATTACTTTTGTCGATAACTAAAATAATAAAATTGTAATACAATATACGCACAAACATCAACAAGATTTCAAAACGATTTTTCATCTATTGTAATCATGGTAATTGAGAGATGGAACGCGTAGGAGGATGTTTTGACAATGTCAGTTGTATCTAGTTTCAGCGTGAAATAGTAACCATAACAAACAAATTCATTGATTCATCCACCCTTATTAACTTTGGTGTTTATTATATTAACACGGATCACTATAAATACATAATTATGTTAGGTAGGCTTAGAGTAAATCTATTTGTTGGCGAAATAATATATCCAGGGCCATGTTACTATTCTGAAGCATTATTACTTTATTAGAAACCTCTCTGAATCGAAAAACTGAATATTTGAATTTTCATCGTAAAGCGAAAATGTTTAAGATTTGTTATTTTTTTTAAAAATATATTATACATACAATAACTATCCAATAATTAATTTTCTTAGTAATTATCCTTATGGATTATATCTGTTATCATTAACAATAATATGATCTGTACCTCACATTTAGATACGTAGGATTTATTCTTAGAAATCAAAATTATTAACAGTTAATATTATTGAAAAATAAGAGAAAATTTTATAATTTGAAAATTGAAAATTGTAACAGTTCTCATTTATTTTCTCGTACAAGAACAATGTCGTTATAATATTATTCTAGTCATAAATAGTATTAAAATATATGTAAACTATAGATTGCATATTGTAAACAACTTTTATCGTGAAATTGAATAAAATTGTATTCAATCGTAACATGTCGGGACAGTAAAATTTTGGAATTGAAATTCTTTTTCAAGAAGAGTTTTTAAGCGTTGGTAAACGGAAAAATCTTTGAACCTTTCAAATTGTTACCTCTTTATGAGTAAATTTTACAAATTTACTGCTTGAAGCTTACTTGATGAGTTTCTATAGCCACTACACACTAATATGAAGTGGATCTGGAGCGTCAAAACTATAAGAGTCCCATTCTTAGAACATTTTTCTCCATGTTTTTTTAGATCACATTTCCATGTACAATGTGTAGGTTAAGTTCAAATCTTACGAATGAAAATTTTAATCAATTTTTTTTTTATAAAGTTTTTGATAAAACAAAAACTTATCATAGAGATGTAAGTTGGCTATATGAATTTCTTGATTACACTTGACAAACGTATCATAATACTTAGGTTCGTTTAGTTTCTCTTGATATAATGATTTTTGTTTTGTAGTAGGTATTGTCAAAAAACTATAAAAATAATCTTATTTTATTTATAATTTCTTAACTAATGATGATAATTTCGTGTTCATAACTAAATTAAATAAATATAGCGCGCCAACAGTCAGTCAGTTAAATAATTTTTGTTTTTGTCATTTATTTTTGGAGTTTACTCCTAAAGAATTGATTTTCATATAAGGCCCCCGGTATGAAAAAAATATGAGGAGTAAAAATCGTCGATCGCGTTACGTTTTTTTGCGCAACCTATTTGTTAATCGTGAGTACTATGACGTATATTGTCCGCGCGCGAGCTAGCGATCGAGCGAGGAATCGGCGGTTGAGGAAGGGGCGGGTGTGCGCGGGTGTGCGCCGCGCCCGTACGTCGCTTCATACCACGCACTCTCCCGCTACTATTCGATCTTCTTTCGACTCTTACTTAACTTATCGAGTCTTTTTTAATTGAGAAATATTAATTCATTTATTAATTTTTGACTTTATTTAATAATTACTTTTTTTAAATAATTAAGTGTAAAAATCACAATGAGTTCGGATGAATCTGACATTGAACTTATCGAAGACGAGATTATTCGTAATTTTGATGATAAAGCCAAATTAATAACGGACAATTTATTGCTTCAGAAATCGTAGGGGCGCTATATTTTCGCTACATTTCAATAAAAACTGTAAAATAGGCGATAAGTGTTATTCTGTGTCACATACGAATTATTTGTGCCTAGAGAATTGCGTCGGAGCCTGTTGTCTTGTTTACGAATTGGAGAGGGAAATATTTTGACGTCCTTGTTTCAAAAGGCCTCTCAAAGTATCTATAAGAAATTAGTTAATATAACCAGTAAATATGCTTAATATTAGTCTTCGTGTAGTTAATGAATAATTATGCTGGTTTATTGCTTATATATGATTAAATTAACATTTTTTTTTATATCATAAAATTGAAAATTAAGCTACTGATTACTATTCATATAGTTAAATATATAAGATCAACAAAATTAAACAATGGCATTTAAAAATAATCAAAGCTTATTGATTTAAAGGAAAAGTACTCCATAGCTCTATCTGCAAGCAGATTCCAATGAAGGAGTTATCTATTGCAAAACTTCAACGTAAAATTACATCTTTCCTGACGATATTAAATTTCTATTGTCTTCGAGAATTTATGAGAGCTTGTGAGGAGGATATAAGTGAAAATTGTTTATAGGTACCGATTAGTTAATTTATAAAAATAATACAATGTTAATTATTATGTTCCTTTGATTATTAATTTTCGTATTATACCCCTAAGTGCTTACAAATAATAATAATAATAACAAAAAAACTATTAGGACTTTAACAATAAACATTATTTTTTATAGTATTGTGGTTATCGTTTAAAATTGTCGATTTATGACTGTCTTAAAGAACTATATCGATTACGTCGATTTTTGGGGGTATAAGACTGGATAGAAGAAGATATACATACGTAGGTCACTCGATAAGTAATGTTGGTAAAAAATGGTCTCTAGTTTTTTTTTCTCTCGCAGCAGGCATGTGTCGACAACAATACTGGATAATCATAGATATGTTAACTCAGAATGGTATACAACAGTAGTATTGCTGAAAGTTTTCCAAGCTCTGCGAGAGAGGAGACCAGAGACGATCAGTCTTTGGTCGACCAGTCTTTGGTCTTCTCTCTTCGGGGAATCATGCTGCATCACGACAATGCTTCCTCTCATACGTTACTCAAAACAAAGGTGAAACCTTGCTTCATTCACCGTACAGTAATAATCAAGGAAAAAATAAAAAGGAATTTTTTCGTGTTCCGAAGAGCCCGTCTAGAAGTCCCAATTTCAAACTGCAAATGCGATAGCATCAAGACTGGTAAAAGTGTCTTAATAGTTCGTTTAGGCGAATGGAACTTTGTATAGAGAATGAAGCAGAGTATTTCGACAAAATGTAAAATAAATATTGTTAATATCTTGTATAGTCTTTTCTTGTCTCAAAATTTATCGAGTTACCTACGTATGCTTTTGTACAAATATTATTCTCTAAGCCTGAATATTATCATCATCAGTACCAACGGGCTGTTCCAGTCTTTATTGCTGGGCACATAGATTTATAGAACTAGGTTTATGTCACAAATACCAGGTAATGGTTGTTATTTTCTAGAGAAATTATTATAATTGGTTGTCTCGCCTGTATGTGAACAGACGTCAAAGTAAAGTGCTAGTCGTACGCGAAACAAGGTTAACGTTTAACGTCTGGATATGCTAAATATTTTTCAGTGGAACGTCAATAATACATGTAATTGTAAACTTATGCTTTATACATACCTATATATTAGTAGTGAGTTGGTAACAATAGTTTTGAATTGCTACTTATAGAAATCACTTCTAAAACTTTAGATTCAGTCTCTCTCTCTCTCTCTCTCTCTCGAACTCTTTATATATAGATTTGTAATTAAATTCATATTTATTTTCCATTGAGAGTATGTTTAATTAAAATGTGTATGTATTTATTCTATTATTACCGCGTTATTTACTGGTAGATATTGCAATTATATTATCACAGCAGTTTTGTGTTTATTTGCTTACTACATGAATTGGCAATTAGTCATCCGAAATAATTGCGTATTGCGTGTATTTTAAATGGCGGTTTCTGAACATTTAACACGGTTGTAGTAGAGTATTATCGACGGTCGTATCAGCAGTTCAAACAGATAAATTATTATTTATTTTGACATGCATTTTGATTTAGATTAGATGATTTAGATTAGTTTTACCGGTGGGAGGGATGCGCTGTGCCGCGATCCCGGCTGCATGGGTACCACCATCTTGCTTATTTCTTCCGTGAAACAGCTTTGCTGTGTTTCGGAAAGAAGGGCAAGACAGGCAGTGTAATTACTGGCACCGAGACTTAACATCATATGTCTCAGGATAGGCAACACATAAATGAGTTGGCTGGGCTAGTTCCAAGTAAACTAGTTTATGTTCATGGGCGACGTCGACCACTTACCATCAGGTGGCACGTCTGCCAGTTTGCCTATCCAAATAACATAACAAAAAAAAAAAATTAGATACTGTAACTTGTCCATCACTAAACTAAATACACGTTATAGAAATCTAATACTTTAATTAATCAATAAATATATTTCTTCTTTTGACATAATTATAATCTAGTAAAATATATACAAAAACAAAAGTTTTGAATGTAGAGTAAGTTAAAAGATAATGATGGTACCTACTTGTTATTGGACATTAAAATAACTGATGTTAATTGATCTTTACTCGTATTTTATCAACAATAATTAAATGTTTAAAACTTTTGTTCTTTCTAAATTCTCTTCTAAAACAAACCAGAAGTAAATACTTCTTTTCCTTTCCTTAGTCATTTATACTTATTTCTTTTTTTTTTCACGCCGATATTTTTTGTGTAAACACAGTCATAAAATTATTAAATATTAATTATTAAGCTTTAAACTAAATATACAATATCACACAATATAACGTCAAACTTGTAAAATTTTGAAATTCTCATTTTAATATAAATAAAATGTTTTGCGTGAATCCAAAAATATATTTTCGTCCTATGATTACGTATAAAATACCTTTAAGATTACAACTCCTAGGTAAATTTGTATTTATCATATTTTCTATACTATTATCATCATACTTACGTCACTGTCATAATACGGTATCCTTGTACATTTATTTAAAGACAACTTATTGTGTATAAGGTACTAGTGTATATATATATACGTATTATTTAATACTTACTTGATAAATACCTAAAACTCTAACGATACCTGATAACGATTTTAAGATTCACGAGTTTTCTGCTAGAAATATGTTCATCTTTTAACGGCTTCGTACATACGCTTTGAATTTTAAGATACGCAAAAATTTGTTGCTGAAACTCCATCGAGTGTGTATATATTTAAAACTTATGGTTAATTTGGAATAGAGAATGATGATGAGAATTAAATAAAACTCCACCTGTTACTTTTTTACCTATGTAAGATTCACCGTCGTATCTGATAAAACAAAGTCAAAGTAATTTAAAAAACTAAAAAACTCGACTATGTTTCTGTGTAATTTTGTTGTAATGTGTATGTATGTTTTGTAATTGTGTTAATATACCCAGTGTCACTCTCACTGTCCCAAGGGAGTTGCTGGTTTCTTACTGGGCGCGTCCCCCAGTGGCGTATAGGGGAACGCCACTCGAATGCCTCGTGAGTGGTAGGGGTATTCGGACCCCCGCGGACCAAAACCAGCAGCGGTGGACGCGAAAGCGCAGGAGGGGGATGACTCTCTCTCCCCCTCCATTCGGTGGCGCGAAAGCGCGGTAGTTTAGGCGCGGAGGTGCACAAGCCACTGGGCCTCCTGGAGCAGCTGATGTGTGGACCCATCAGCGGGGGTTCACCGTCTGGGGTAGCTGGGCGTCCAGTGGTGTGTGGTGGACGGAGCGCAAAAGCGCGGTGAGAGTGTTGGCACAGGAAATGCGGCCGGTGAGGAAGTGGCGCCTAGAGGGCGCGAAGATTTCGGTGGTGGGGCCGCTCCTGGTACTTCTCTAAGGTCATTTTTAATTTTTTTTGAGAAAGTTGATAAATGAACGTAAACTTTAACTTTTGCTAGCTTATATTGAAATTCATGGCATTAACAACAATTTGGAAAGAGGTAGACGTATTACGCGTAATTTAAATGTATTTATATGTGTCGTGGCCATATCGTAGAATTGCCCACATTATGAAATGCTCGAGAATTTCATGAAGTAGTCACATTTCATAATGTGGGCAACTAAATTTGACCAGATATAGAACAGCTATCAATATTAATTTATCAAATTGGTTGTCGTTAACGTCTAACGACTTATTAGTAGGGTAATAGTGACACGCCTACTTTGAAGGAGCGTTTGTATTGAATAAATCATAAAGACTTTAATACTATTATTTATGATTATCATACAAGAAATCATTCTATATTAAAGTTTCTGATACTTAATAAATAATCTTTTATTAAATAGACAAATAAGTAATCCACTTTCATCAAAAGAAATAAAGTTAATTTTATTTATACTTTTCAATTTCATCAGTTCTACCTGGAAATTTGTGCCAGTTATTTTTTTTAATGTATGGTTGTTATTTTTATAACGTTGGTTATTCAAAAATGTAGCATTCAGGTTTTTTTTTAAAGTAAACCTCATACCTCAACAAGTGCACTTTTGTGCGCAGATTCGGTGTCTTTCAGTGACCTGTATTTGTATACTATGATTTTAATATTATAGTATACAAATAAAGTTATGAATAAGATTGTTTTAATAACCTGTTATTACGAACAAAATATTAATAATAATATTAACAAATAACTAGTTTTATAATTTCTTTTTTCTCTAATAGTGAATTTACACTATTAAATTATATGACTTATAGACTTGTTTGACAACAATTGTTTTTGACATGAATAGTATAATAATAAAATTAATATTGTCAAAAATACTCGGTAATTTTGACTCTAAAACAACAACGATATTAATTATTATTATCTCCTCAAAGATATATGAGCACCTACAGTATTATACACTCATTTGCAAAAAAAACGGGCGGTTTCGATTTTCTTCCTGGCTGAAAAAAATAAAATACCAAAAAGGTTTTAATCATTTGAACATGTTACTGGCCAGTTATAAAAGTGCCATAATGTTTATAAGAGTACATTCCAAATTCAAATTTTTGACTGAGCCTGGTTTTCAAAGAAAATAACTTTTAACTACATTTTGTGGCGCGAATTCCCTATAGTTAATATCGATTCTAATTAACTTTTTGTCAATTTTTATTAAATTATCTGGTGTCCTGGACATTTAAAAGTATTGTTATTGCTGTTTAGCAATCTCGAAAATGGTAGATAAAGTGATAAAAGCGAGCAAAATTATTGCGCTGCTTGAAGAAGGTTGCAGTCAATGCTTCGTGGCTCAGAGGCTAAATGTGAGTCGGTCGACAGTTCAAAGGACCTGGCAGCGCTATCAAGAGACCGGTTCCGTCAAGAGAAGGCCTGGTTCTGGCAGAAAGACATGTACCGAACCACGGGATGATCGTTTTCTAGTTAGTCAAGCGTTGAGAAATCGCAAATCTTCTTATGTGGACCTCAAGAACACCCTCGAAGAAGTAAGAAATGTGCAAATTAGTCTATGAACGGTCAGGAGGAGGCTTCTCGCTGCTAATATACACAGTCATCGCCCGGCACGCGGCCCTAAATTACTCCGTGGACATGGAGTTGCCAGGCTTAGCTTCGCTCGAAATTGTGTGTCATGGACTCATGAAGATTGGGATAGGGTATTGTTCTCCGATGAAGCCAGGATATCTCTGCATGGTGAAGACCGACGTCGGCGAGTGCTACGTAGACGAGGAGAACGCTTTGCAGAGGCATGTTTTGAAGAAATCACACCTTATGGAGGGGGCTCTGTTATGTTTTGGGCAGGAATAAATTCTATGGATCGTACGGAGTTAGTCTTCATCGAAAACAGTACACTGACTGGACACCGATACATAACGGAAGTTCTAATTCCTTATGCACAACCCGCTTTAACCGCTCTTGGCGAAAACTCAATTTTTATGGACGCCAACGCTCGCGCCCACCGGTCTGGCGGTGTGGATGCGTATATGCTAGAAGTCGGAATTCGTCGTTTGGACTGGCCAGCTAGAAGTCCGGACCTCAATCCCATAGAGCATGTCTGGGACGTTCTGAAGCGACGAGTGAGATCAGTGCAGCCGGCTCCGCAGACCATCAGAGAGCTAAAGAATGTGATTACCGCGGAGTGGGAACGTATTCCCCAAGAAACCATAAAAGATATACTCACTAGCATGCCCAGACGAATGCAAGCTGTGATTTCAGCAAGAGGGGGTCACACTCAATACTAAACTTTTATCTGCTTTTAATGTATTCAAGAAAAACAAAGAAATTAACGCGTTTCATTTTTATTTAGCGAGCAGGTACAATCATAGTGTTTTGAGCTTAAACATTATTTCTTTATAATTTAATTAAAATGTTATGATAAAACTGATGAAAACTATTCCTTCCTAATTAATTTATAAAATTCTGAGGATAACAATAGTTAAAATTGTCAAACAAACTAATAGTAACTATAAAATAGTTCTTTGCTTAAGTGCCCGTTTTTTTTGCAAAAGAGTTTATATTTATTTATATAGTTGATAAATTATTCATGAATAAAGTCACTCATTAAATTCGCCCTCATCTTGTCTCGAAGAAAAACTTAGCAAAATAAACAAGAATGGCCTTAAATAGAATATAGCTACCATTAACTATTCAAACAAAATTTTTATTTGTTTTTCGTAAGCAAAACAGGAATAACTTTTTTGAGTTCGGAATAAAAGTTGTTTTCTAATTATTATATATAAATAATTTATTTACTGCATTAAAGTGTCCAGTTTGAGAAATAAATCCACTATATTTTGTAACTGTAGTACTTATATAAAATCAGATCAACTTTTAGCTTGACTAAATTATGTATATGTATTCATAATTGTATTATCTTTTTATTTTATTTTATAATACTCTTAGAGTATTATCAAATCTATCAACTTTTTTTCTAAAAAACAATATGGTTTTCGGGAAAAATCTAATACGCTAACTACAACTATTGACCTTGTGACAAATCTAAAAAACAATATAGATGAAAAACGTGTAGCACTTGGTATATTTATTGATTTAAAGAAGGCGTTTGACACAATCAGCCACACCTTACTTCTCCTAAAACTGCATGATATCGGCATTAGGGAAACTATATTATTATGCTTAAAACGGGTACATACCACGATATAACACAGTGATTTTGTGTCAATATTTCGACCCAGTTGCATGGATCGTGGTCACGACAGGACTGCGGTGTCGCGAGGTGTGTAGCTGGAACTGTCATGGGTAGTAGCGAACTACCCTCTTTCTCGTTCTCTTCACAGGAACTTCACAAAAATTTCGGTAAAATACACTCACAACGTCACTTTTCTCTTTTGCTTTCATGCGGCGCTGTTCTGGTTTGTATAATTCTACCACTGGATTCCACATACTGGCTAGCTTAAAGCCATCCTCACGATTGAAATTCGAATTCGAATTCGAATTGTTTGCGAATTTCAATCGCTACGCGCACTAGTCTAGGTATGTAGTGGCGGTCTGTGGAAAGAACTCGGGGGTTGTGGAGTTCAATCCAGTGATTTGTTCCCGGCTGTAGAATATGCTCCGCGATCGCAGACTTCTGTGGGTCGTTGTTTCTTACCGCTTTTATGTGTTTGTTTTATGTTTTATGCAGACACAGATATGGGCCTCTTGGTTTGACCTATATATGAGCTGCCTCAGCTGCAGTCGATTTTATACACTCCTGGACACTGGAATGGCAGGCGATCCTTCGGAGAACGCATCATCTGGGCAATCTTTTGTAAGTGGGCAGTCTTTTGTAAAATAATAAAACTACTATTCCATTACAATTACTTAACTCCTACAGAAAAAATCTACAAGGAAACTAAACTGATGACACTATCGCAAATATATAAATACAAGACATTCATTTTGGTACATAAGATATTATTATTAGAACTAAGCTAGAATTATATTAAGATTAGAACTAACTACGGAAAGAAAAACTTATTATACGAAGGTGTAGAAATATACAATAAATTGCCTAATGACCTAAAAGAAATTGAATCGTATAGTTTGTTTAAAAAAATCTTAAAATACCATATCTTAAAGGATTTCTCACGTTTTTAAACTAATTTTATTTATTTATTTATCTATTTTTAAATTTTCTAAAATATAAAATACTAACATTATACTAATTACTATTTCTAATTTATAACTCATTCTAACTCTAATTGCTTATAAATGAAAAAAAAAAAAACTTTCTGGACTTGTAATATTAACTAGGCTCTTAACTACGAATAATGTATTATTGCGATCGACTTGCTATCAGAAAACATTATACGTAATTGTGCATTTATTTTTATTAATACCGCCCATAATTGCATAATTTGTGTGTTTGTATTTTTCTTTTGTTACCTTCAATATGTATCACATGTTATTAATGTATGTATTTACTAGTTCCTTATAACCGTGCCGTGCTTCAAAAGTATGTACCTATCTAGTATTAAGAGTAACTTGTATTTCTTAAAATAAGTGAATTGTATTCTTATTAAGAAATAAACGTCTTAAATCATAAAATAAATATTTACATAGCATTTGTTAATTTATTTCTAGAAAAAGTGCTAGCTTAATTAGAATAGTAAAAAACAAGCACTTAAAAACCTAAGGGGTATTTACGTAGATTTTATTAACCCTTGAATTTTTTTTAATGAAATGATTTCTATTCGCTCAACTTTTTATGAATAATTATTATTTTTGCATAAACCGTCGAGGTTATGGTGCATTAATTTGAATTATCTTTAATTTTTTATAGCATAAAATAAGTTTTTTTTTTTTAATTTTACTGGTTAAATTGCATTTCTTCTTTTTAATATTAAATAAACAAATAAGCACTTGTGAAAGAAGAATCCATAGTTTCTCCATTCATGGCTTGTCCACCCCTATGGAGGAGGTGAAGCTTTGCCCAGAAGTGGGACAATAACAACATGTAATCTTTATTGCTAAAGCAGCAATCTCTTCTAAGAAACCTAAGGTAGAGGAAATAAGAAGAACGGTAGGGGTGTACGTGACACACATTATATACATATTCTTGCCCTAAATATTTTTACAAGAAAAAATTTTTTTTATTTGTTTTGAGTATGTTAATAGTTTTAAAAGTACTGGACATAATTTACTTATAAAATAAAATCAGTATATCATATGAAATAGTGAGTAACATATCAGCAAAAGTCCAGGAATTTAATCTCCATTTTATACTTTATTTCTAAAATATTCTGATGTTTATAAAACCTTTGTTCCATAAGGAATAAACAGAAATCTGCTAAATACGGGAAATGTTGTCAGTTCCGCGGGGAAATTGCGCTCGAAAGATATCTACGAATAAATGTGAATAAATAGGGCTTGCGAGATTAAAAGCGTGCTAGTTGATATATTGCAGGCATTATCGCATTCTTGTGATCCAAACTTGAATCACGAACATTCGAATGTCACACTAATTTGACATAGTATTATAGTTTTTATTTGATGACAGTTGGGAATAATTGCATTAAATTATATTCACCATTTATTTTGTCGATTTATCGTTTACGTTATATTTTCAAAGGATAAAATAGCTCATACAAGTATTTTTGTAGCTGATTTGCCTCGCAGTTTCCATCAGTATATTCAATCCCAGATACAAACTTATCCAACTTGTCCAGGTTATTTTTATTTCTTCTGAATTCTCCCTTAGTAAAATAAATATAATGGAAAGTGAAATATCCAAAGTTTAAAAGACAGTTATTATAAGTAGAGGATCTGGTCCAGACGGCATTTGTCTATTATAAAAAAAGCGGCCAAGTGCGATTCGGACTCGCCCATGAAGGGTTCCGTAGCAGCAAGTAACATCATTACATTATAAAAAAGTTTTTGTAGTTCGTCGTTTTATATTTGAGTTGATTCAATGAAAGGTAAATTGCGGTTTACGATTTATGACGTACATTCAAAAAAAAACTACTGCTTAGATCTCGTCCAAACCAATTTTGCATAGTAATGTACATCATATATATTTTTTAGTGTTATCATTCTCTTATTTTAGAAGTTACGGGGGGAGGTGGGGCACACTTACAACTTTGGAAGTGTCTCTCGCGCAAACTATTCAGTTTAGAAAAAAATGATATTAGAAACCTTAATATCATTTTTGAAGACCTATCCATAGATACCACACCCACACGTATGGGTTTGATACGAATGTCCTTGTTAAAAGTTTATTTTCGTTCATATTATTCATATACATATGTAATTCTATGTACCTGCCGTGTGGTAACCGGCAGAGAAGAATAGTACCGACCTCCTTTTTGTCGTAAAAATCGACTAAGGCCAAAATGCTCCGAACGATTGTGCATCAAATAAGCAGAAGCGTCACCATACTCTGCCATAACACACTGCACTAGCCAAACTACCTCCTAAGCGTGGCGAGTGTTGCCAAACCCCGCCAAATTGACTAGCAATACAGAGCCCAAGCCGTCGCTCTGGAGCTCTGGAGCGATAGGGGAGGATTACGTTCAGCAGGGGACATGCGATGCCTGATACGACAATTCTATACATAGCAAGTCGTCTGTGACATACACAGGTACACTACATACATTAATGACTTTATAGATTGCGTTTTAATAACTATGTGCAAAAATTGATTAAAAATTTTTTTTTTGAGTTTCAGTTCTAAGTATGGGGAACCCCCAAAATTTATTGTTCCTTTTTTCTATTTTTGTGTTAAAATCTTAATGCGGTTCACAGAATAGTTTAAACAGTATAGTTATTATAGTTTCGGAAAAAAGTGGCTGTGACATACGGACCGACAGACAGACAGACAGATATGACGAATCCATAAGGTTTCCGTTTTTTACCATTTGTCTACGGAACCCTAAAAAGATAAATAATTTTGTAATCCTCCATCTAAAAATATTATTTTCAAAATCTTTTCAGTCCGAAAAAAAAGTATGGAAAATGCTAAGTTTTGTTAAACGTTTAATAACGCAAATAATTTAAAAATACGCTTACATTTCTTAGCATATTTTATATGTTTTTTCTTGTACAATCAAGTCTTGAATATGATACTTCAATTTGAAACCCTGTTTACAAAATTCTTGTTAGCAGATTAGCATGTATACTATGAAATTTTATTCGTTTTTTGAGCTTTTAAATATACTGGCTGTCCCTATCGTGCTAACTATTACTAGGCTTAAACACTTTAAAAGATAGTCGCTTGGCAGTCGCCGTAAAATCAACGATATCTTCACCCTACATAAACTAATCCATTGAAAATCGTCATCATCACATTTACTTCGGCATATTAAACTAGTAGTTCTTCGAATGATTCCCTGACATCCATTACAAAAACTCTTTTGCACTCTAATTTCAAGAACAAACTTCGCACCTCCCAATAGACTCATAAATACTTTAATAACGCATCATTAATCAGCCATATCGACATTTTTTTATCATAACAGAAAACAAATTGTTAACCACTGCAAGGGTCTAAGTCAATCGATCTCGTAGAAAAATATTATAGTTTCTAATTAACGTATCGTTGACTGTATACGTAATTACGTATCACTTCGAATAATTACCAGTATTAGTAACAGCTTTTGTTAACGTTTAGTAATCATAATCAAAAATTTCTTCAAAATGAAAAAAAGGTTTCGAAAGCACTTTTGAGTCACCATTTTACAAAGTATATAACATTTGTAGATTCTAAATATTATTATTAAAAATAAAATAGTATTATTTAAAATAGGCGTTAACAACATAATCACAAAACTAAATTATTTCATCGGTTTCGCAATTATAGTTACAAGTATGAACTAAAACATCTAATGTATTTAATGTTAACCTCTTTCAGTTTTAATCACTTTACAAGAATTATCCTTCTGAGCAAAATCCAACCTCAACTATTCATATTTACATCACTATATATTTTTTTGCGTTTTTAATATGACCTGTTTGCAGTTCTCTTAAAATGCAACTCATGTGTTTATGGGTACCACTAAAAATTTAGATAGCATTTTTACAATTTGTATAATGAGTGCGGAATAAAATATAACATTTTATTTTGTACTCATTAAAAAGTGTCTACAAGAGAGTAAATTTCGGAATAAATAAGGATTTCGATTATTTATTTTATATTTTTACAGCTAAATGTTGTTTTTTATATTATTATTGAAACTAGTTTTTTTTTATCTATATATATATAGGAGACTTTCTATAGATATACGCCGAGTTGCACGAAACAAATTTCAAATTTAACGGTCTTACTCATAAAGGTTTCTTAATATTTAATCCATTGCTTAACAACTGATCAGCAAAAACCTCACTCATAAACACTATTTAGCGTTAAGAATTCGTTAAGTAATGCGTAAATCGCTGTCAAAATTAAACCCTGCCGAGACATAGTTTAACCCTCGTTAAGCGGCAAGATGGCGGATTTCACATAAATCAGCTGTTCTATTGCGACGTCTGATCTACTTACTTGCGTTTGTTTGTTAGTAAGAAGAGATTTAGAATTAAATTTCCTCTATATAAAAATTAATGTATACTAAATGAGCGTTATCTGTCTGTTTAATACAGATCTTTAGGTACCTAATTTTAATTATAATAACATATTTTTTTGAGGTTATATCTTAAGTAAATTTATTAATTTAATATTTAATAAGCTTTGTTGAATTTTGTAATTGAGAATCCGACTACTAACCCATCAAAATAAAAATGATTAGAAACATATTAGAAATTAGAATATTGATCCAAGTTCCTAACTGTCAATAGAGGTCACTAGTAGTGACTCACTACAATATCGAGCTAGAGTTTTCTCTATAATGTTAATAGATGTCGCTTGAATATAATTTTTAACAATTTCGTTCATTCAATTTCTCTATCTAATCGATTATTTTGGGTATAATCTGTGCCAACCATCTATGTATCGTTCTTTGTTCGTTTCTTAACTAAGTAACAGCTAGTCAATGTTTATAAGTAAACAAAAGTTAATCCTTGATTTATAGCTTATGAGTGGATTAACTAAACGGTGACTAAGTATTACTTAACGAGATTTTTATAAGTAAGACCGTAAGTGTTTATTAAACAAATTTAATCACAAGAATCGTGATTATCGGTTGCACAAAACGTACATCTGATTAAGTTAACAAAAAAATTTAGTTTAATTTAAGACCTATCTAACGGATGATTAATTCCAACAGCTTTAAATTAATCATGAGATCAACTAATTTTAAGATTAATTGCATCTTAACTAACGGAAAATTAGCGACGGTTTCGTGCAACTCGCCGATAGTCACTCATCACGATATCTCTGGAACTATAAGACCTAAAAACTTGAAATTTGGTAGAAATATTCCTTTTGTCGAGTAGAGGTCAGCTAAGAACGGATTTTAAGAATTTCTACCTCTAAGGGGATGAAACAGGGAGGCAAACGTTGTATAGGACAACGTGATTCTTTGGTCCAATCTACTTCAAATTTTGCATAAATATTATTTAACAGAATTGACTGAAGACGTGTTTCGTATTGTATCGAAATACATCCCCTAACTGGGTTAAAAGGGGGTAGAAAGTTATTTTGATATCAATACTCCTTAGTGCTTTTTTTAAATTACATTTTATTTTGACACATGTTTGAAAACTCAATCCGTCTATTATATTATAATATTTTCCAGTATTGACGCTGGTGTAGGTGTTATCTTTTTTTGTGTGTTCCTGGTGGAACAGGCAAGATATAATAAACGTAACAAAATTGAGTTGTATATATAACGTGTGATCGCTTTATTGTTAAATAGTGTTTTATACATATAATATTTTTTACTTCAATGTTGGTGTTGTTTTAAGTCAAGGGTTTTAAACTAAATGACTCATCTGTAGTTCACAATGATACAGATATAGAAGACACCGAACTGAACTTGGAAATATTTTTGAATTATACGGCATTAGCACCCCAATTAGTACAGATTGGCACCACGGACTAATCTTGGAACAAGATCAGAAAACATTATAAATCATGTACCCATTTAACTTTATCTTACACCAAAACTAAGAAGGAGGAGATGAAAGCTGTCTTGGACTATTATGAAGTATAAATATATGTTTGACATACACACACGATCATCTGTTCCTAAGGTAGGCAACTTAATGCCTGTGTTTTAGGTAACAGCCGACTGATATACATTTTTTATAAATATACATATAAATAATAAATAATAAATAAATAAATAAATATTAACCAACAATCACACCACGTTAACCTAGCCCCGTGCTAAGTTCGTAAGAACTTGTGTTACAGGTACTAGGAACGGAAATAAATGTAAGATATAAATACATATATACATAAATACACATCCATGACCCGGTGCAGACATCTATATTCGTCATACAGATTATCTGCACCTGGCGGGATTCGAACCCGCGACCGCTGCGTAAAGTGTCCAGTTGCCTGACCACTCGACCAGTCGGCCGTCGCCGTATAAATAGTACATATGGAAATAAATACATATTACACCCAGACTCGAGCCGGGAATCAAACCCACGATCCTGGAGCAGAATGCAGTCACTACCAACTGTGCTGAGTCAATCAAAATTTAAAAAATAATTACTTGCGGGTTGATTCAAATTTAAGAGGCAAAATCGTATTAACTTGTGGTGTAATTATACCAACGATACAATGAACAAAGCATTGATGACCTTTCTGGTGTAGTGGTGCGAGTAGTCGCCTCAACGTCTCGGCTCAATCCCGGTGGTCGCGGGTTCGATTCCCGCTCGGGGCAGATATTTGTATTTGTGCCAATATTTGTTTCAGGTCTGGGTGTATGTCCTTGTGGGTTTCCCCACCGTACCCCGGAGAGCACGTAAAGCCGTCGGTCCCGTTTGTTATCATGGATACCTTATAATAATCGTTACTTATGGTAAGACATTATCCGCCAACCCACAGTGGAGCAGCGTGGTGGATTAAGCTCCAACCCTTCGTCTATATGGAAAAAAGGCCTTTGCTCAGCAGTAGGCCTGGCTGATACAATACAGTACAGAAGCATTTGTGACCGACAGTGACGAAACTGAGCCATACCATAAATATTAGAGTCCATCTAAGGGGAGATGTTACTGCCGGACAGTTCTCAGACCTGTTGCTTAAAATAGGAAATGGTGATTTCCGGGAACTGGATAATAATATAATGTATGAGTGTATATAAGTATGTATATATCATAAACAAAGCTTAAGGTCAAACTCTAAATCGAATCGAACCCGCGACCATCGGCATTGAGGCGAGGCGTTGAGGCGACGTCATCAATACTTCGTTTGTTGTATCGTTGGTATAATTACACTAAAAGTCAATACGATTTTGTCTCTTAAATTTGATAAGCCCGCAAGTAATTCTTTTTTAAATTTTGATTGACTCGGCACAGTTGGTAGTGACCCTGCTTTCTGCTCCAGCATTGTGGGTTCGATCCCCGCCTCGAGTCTGGGTGTAATATGTATTTATTTCTATATGTATTATTTATACATATGTATATTTTATTTTAAAAAAATGTACATCAGTCGACTATTACCTAAAAGGCTAAAACACAGGCATTAAGTTGCCTACCTTAGGAACAGACGATCGTGTGTGTATGTCAAACATATAGGTATTTATATTTAATAATAGTCCAAGACAGCTTTTATCTCCACCTTCTTAGTTTTAGTGTAAGTTAAGTTAAATGGGTACATGATTGATAATGTTTTCTGATCTTGTTCCAACATTAGTCCGTGGTGCCAATGCCACTGTGAGCGAGACGTAACGTCTCACTAGACGGAGATGCGCCTGACACCGTTGACTGTTAGTACGTTTCGCTCATTCGTCTACTGCGCACCTCTCCGTATTCGCTTGTGTTGATTTAGTTCTGACAACTTTGGCTTCTCTCTTTTGGAATTGGATTTTTGTGTTGGCATCTTTATTATCTACCATGCCTACACGCTACACTTCACATGAATATGCGAACATGCATCTCATTTATGGAGAATGCAGATGCAACGCAAGTGCCACCGCTAGACTTTATCGTGAAAGATATCCAAATTTAGAGCGCTATCCCGATCACCGCGTGTTTGTTAATGTGCACCGTTCACTCACGGAGTACGGCCATTTCCCGAATCAAATACGTTCTGGAGGTAGAGCTCACTTTCCTAACGAGGAGGAAGTGTTGCAAGAGGTAGCAGATGACCCAAGTATTTCAGTTCGTGGAATTGAAGAAAGAACGGGAATACCCAAAAGCACAGCACATCGTATTTTACAAAAAGCCGAAATGCATCCGTTTCACGCACAACGAGTTCAAAGTCTTCTGCCTCGAGATTATCCTGAAAGGATTTCATTTTGTAGAACAATGCTACAGAGGCATAATGAAAATCCCCAATTCATCCAAAAAGTTCTCTGGTCTGATGAAACTACATTTAAAAAAGATGGTTACATAAGCTTACACAATTTTCACGAGTGGCATGTGTCGAATCCATATTTAATGCGAGAAGACAGATCCCAGTATCGCTTTAAGGTAAACCTGTGGACCGGAATTTTAAACGGCAAAGTTGTTGGGCCTTTTGAGCTGCCTGAGAACTTGAATGCCACGAATTACCTAAATTTTTTTACGAGAAAATTTACCAACTTTGTTAGAGGACGTACCCCTAACAGATCGTCGCCACATGTGGTATCAACAAGATGGCTGCCCAGCGCATTACGCAGTGCAAGTCAAAGATTTCCTTAACCAGGAATATCCGGGAAGGTGGATTGGACGTTCAGGCACTATCTCGTGGCCAGCCCGTTCCCCAGATTTAAATCCACTGGATTTTTTTTTATTGGGGCGTTCTCAAAGAAAAAGTTTATACAAAGCCCATTGACAGCGTAGCCGAACTGCGTGAACGAATTTCTCAAGCTGCTGAGGACATCAACTCTCGAGGATATGCCCGGCTAATAAATAGATCTTTTTTTAAGAAGATGTAGAGCGTGTATTGAGGCTGATGGCAAATAATTTGAACATTTATTGTAATAAAAAATGTTATTTCCTTTTATTCTAATAAACCTAAACTAAACTAAGTCGAGATTTTTCATTATTTTATTAATTTTACTTACTTTTGTTGACTTTGGTAAAAGCGGCGTCACTCTCTGTCTCGCTCGCTAATGACAAACATGTCCACTATCCATCTCTCTCATCATTTTGCCGTTAAATTAAGAACCTACCAAGAGCTTGTACGAATAAAAAACATTTGAACTGAGTATAATGGGTTAGCAAAAATCGGGTTACTTGAGGTTTTTATTTTTTTACTAGTTTTTTTTTAGTATGAAACTAACAAGTATTGTACCATTTCACAATCCTGATTAAATGCGCGAACTTTTAATGGTACTTGCCAAGGCACTTTAGTACATTTTTTTTAAAGAAGGGCCTTTCAAAGTCGACAAATTTTGAAAATTTTAAATTCATAGTTTAACAAATAGTCTTAATTCTAGAAAACTTGGGGCAATTGTGTCATTATTTTTGATTGTGGTTCTAGAAATGTTATTTATGGTTACGATTTCAAAGTTTAAATGAACAAAAATAATAAAAATTAACCACAATAACCGAAAAATGGTTACAGTTTGACCAAATTTCTAAGTTTTGCTTAAATGCCCATAATTTCCAAACTGCATGGGATAGATTTTTTTCTGATTTTTCTCATGATGCTTACAATCAATCCTGTCATCCTGTTTTGGCTTGACGTTGAGTTCTGGGACACCTGTATATATAGATACAATAGTACTGAAGTATTTTTTTTAGACCCAGTTTCACTACGTGCTATTAAGTTCCGGCTAACCGGGTTATCTGTCAAAATAAGTACCAGTTAGGTTATCCGGAAGTTAATAGCAAGTGGTGAAACTGGCCCTTAAAGTACTAAAGGTAACTTATTCTTTAATTATTATTAATGTCGTATACACACTGTTAAATAATATCAATAATTAAAGAATTAGATAGGAATTTTTAAATAAAATCACTATTACATTTTTTTTTAACTTGATATTGTTTATATAATTCGACGTATATTACCAACGAATTACAGGAATTGAGTCAATGAACGTACCTTTATTTAATTATAGTTAAAGTGATAATATTTTCTTGCAGCAATTTCCTAATTAACATGGCAATGAGTATTTAATTAAGAAAAAAAATAAGGTTAGTAATAGGTAACTTTATTATGGTTAAAATTAAATAAATATAATTGGGTACCTAACAAAAAGATGTGAGATAACTGTATACTGTTATTATTCTATAGTTCTGCATAATATGCCATAAGTAATTAAAATATTTATTTTGTCAATTTTCTATTATCTATATTAATCTGATGGAAACTAATATATATTTTGACCATTTTTTTAAATTTAATTGACATCTAATTGAATAAAAAATCCGATAATCTCGGAAATATATAAAATTTGCAATATTTTTCTAAAATGGTTTTCTTTTTTCAGATTTTCTGAGTGTGGCGTTGCTGAGCAGATACAGCGACTTGAGGCAACAGCCGGCAGTCAAAAAGGTGTTGTTATGCACTGTACAACGGGTCTCCGTGCTGTCGACGCGACAGCAATGCCATTATAGTGACTTTATGTGTGTGTATTTAAGTGTTCAGTGTATAATTTGATAATATGTCATAAAATTTTATAACAACCAATGCATCTCAACCGGAACTTTTATGTATTTACTGCGGAGGTTTGGGGAGGACCTGGCGGAGTAGCCGTATGGCACACGTATAACGGCTGTCCTGCGCTCGGTCCTTGAGCGGTGGATGCGCCGAAAAGGCAAGCCCCTCACCTTCCGTCTGACGCAGGTTCTCACTGGGCACGGTTGCTTTGGTGACTACCTGTGTCGGATGGCCCACAGGGAGTCGACGACTGAATGTCACGATTGTGGCGCGGCGGTGGACTCTGCCCAGCACACCCTCATGGTGTGCCTGAGATGGGCGGCGTTGCGTCGCGATCTGACGTCAGTCCTCGGAGGAGACTTCTCGCTCCCGACTGTCATCACCGCGATACTCGGCGACGACGAGTCCTGGAAGGCGATGGTCTCCTTCTGCGAGACAGTAATGTCCTAGAAGCAGGCCGGCGAGCGGGTGAGAGAGGAGGCCGCCAACATGGCCTCCATCCGCGGGCGACGAATGGGGGTGCGTAGGAAGTGCTACTTAATCTCCAGTAACGCCCCTGTGTCCGAGTCGGGCCGGGATGGGAACCCGGTCCTGCTAGACACGGCGTCATCGGGACTGTTCAGAGGTGAGTCAGACAGTCCCCATGGAGTAGAAGTCTGGCCTTTTCGCCGAGGTCAGTCTGTCGCTAGAGGAATCCTGTTGCCTGTAGATCCGGAACCTTCCAATTAAAGCGGCTGAAGGCTCCCGTAGGGGTTTAGTACGGTATTGCATCCCCAAGTGCTGAGTCCGACATATGGTCTAGGACTGCCTATCCGGGCGTCCTGGACATCACCCATAAATGGGTTCCCCTGCGATACAAAAGAAAAAACCGAATTCCCACTAAAGCCCATTGATACCGTCGGTGCCATAGTGGGACGCCATGGGATCGCTTTCGCATATAACCATGCTGCCCCAACGAAGGATGGTGGATATCCTTTCACAACACACTGCGCTAGCCAACCCACCTTTCAAGCGTGGCGAGTATTTTCAAACCCCCAAGAGATAATGGGGAGGCCTATTTTCAGCAGTGGACATCCAACGGCTGTTTAATAAAACCACATGGTGGTTTTATGAAATTAAATGATATTCAATGTTAATACTTAATATTACTTTGAATAAGTTACTTGATAATATCACAGTATAAGGAACAACCCTCCTCTGTGATAATATTTTAATTTTACTTTTTTTCGATCGTCGAAATTTCGATGCCAATTTAAATTCGACATCTCGTAGAGCGTTAAATAAATACGAGTATAGATATACTGCACCGGCGCTAATGGACTTTTTGAGTTTGTTACGCATTTTCTTTTATTTTGGCGTTTATCGGCTAATATTTATTTTTTCGGTTACAATATATCTATCTATATTTGTCGTGGGCTCTTCGAAGCTTTTAAAGTCGCTTTTTATTCTCTTCTGAGCACTGAAATGCTAAATTTCTTTCTAATTTTATTGACATATTTTTTATGTAGCTTAATACAGCGAGGTAGGTATTTAAAACTACGTTAGTAGTGAGTTATTTAAAATTGAACAAAAAAAAAAAAAAATGGTGACGTAGGTTATGTCATCATGTATAGGTAATATCCACTTCATATTATTTATTGGAATTTGTTCGCTTCATGATAAACCTCCTGACGGCGCTATCGATCACTGTAATAAACACATTTGTACGTTCGTCATTTTGTAGGGTTCGTGGTGATCGAATGAATTTATTATGACGGATAAGAAAAAAAAAACGGCTCCACAAAAAATATAATTCACACAAGTATATGACACAAATAATTGTATTTTATATTTAGCACAATTTATTAAACCTATAAGCTTTTTATGATTAGAAGTAAATAATTATGTGTTTGATAATTTGCATTAATTAAATATATCTTTAAATAAATGAAATGTCTCCCAATAAGTCTCCATAAGATAATTCTTATGAGTTTTACAATGATTAAAGCTAAAAACGCAAAATTTGATATTAGTAGTTTATTAGAAAGAAATAAATTAAGATGAGGTTCAATTCAAATTACAATAAATAGGTGTTACGACGTATTTTTTTACATCTGAGGGGTAAAATAAAGAAGGGTTAAATAAAAAAAGAGAACATCACATAACACCAAATCACAAGCAAGAACTAGTTATTTTTTATTTTTATTTTTTTAAGAATAGTAATTATTTGTTATTTTCTTAAAGGGTTAGGTACATTCATCAAATAAAATATTTTAGATAAAAGATTATTTTAATATACCAAAAAATATTTTTTTAAATATCGTGTCAATAAATATGCATATTAATATTTTAAACTGAATAAAGCAACTCGACACAACTGAACGTGTTTGTTGATAATTTATATTATTGAGCTCAGGTGTGACGTTAATGATTTTAACTTCATAATATTCTACTTAAATTGCACTATTGTGACCGCAGTGTTAAAAGTCTCTATCGTCATTTTAACAACTGACACTTGCTAATTATCAAAGATTGATGGAGACGCATAAAAGCTTTTACACTGCCATTTCAGTTAAAAAGCATAAAATTATATTTGATTGTTGTATAATAAAGACCGATTACTTTGAGAAAGAACCAACTGTACACCTACTATTAATGCATAGGTACACACATTAAATATATCGAGAGATATTGTGCAAAAAGGTTTGCATAAAAAAAGTTATATATGTACCAGTGTACCTACTATTTACTTATCTTTAAGGAAACACAGATTAAAAAATCTATTTCGATACCATAGCGCAATCATAGAAGAGACACAAATCAGCTGAGCGCGGGAAATAGTAGGTCCGAGGGGAAAATATATTTCAAATAAATGTGAATAAATAGGGCTTGCGAGATTAAAAGCGGGCTTGTTGATATATGGTAGACTTCGTCGCATCCTTTGGGACACGGTCAGGAGTAGCCAAGCAGCAGATAAAAGAAAATTATAACATGAACAAAATTTAAAGAGCTTTGTACAATAATGAAAATTTATGTTCTTACAAAAGTAGCATACACATGAATTAAAATTAAGAAAATTTTAAAAATGTGGTAATAACAACTAAAAAAAAAAAAAAAAAAAAAAAAACGGAACGAGAGGCAGCTTTACTACGTCCTCGACACGTTGAACAACGTATACCAGTAAATGTTTGTATTACATTACATTATGCCTGACGTTCTGTAGAAACAAAAGATATTGCGAAAAAAAAACTCATCCGAGCGACAACAGCACATTAATTAGGTCAAGCAGGGTTTGTACCCTACGAGCTATTCCGCAGGCCGCCTGCGCGTCCTCTTAATGAAATCTGATGAAACAAGTTTTTAGCACCATTGTGCTGCGCTAGGCGTGAAAGAGCCTTTAATTACTATGCCTGATTCGAATCGTCAATGCTCAAAAGATACTTGACTTCAAAGCTGGTTGCTTATAATTAAATAGATCAGCTACGTTTTAATTATGTTAATTTGATAGAGTTTTTTTTTACAAAGTAGTATTTATAGCGCTCGAATTAAGAAAAACTTCTCAATTATTTATAAACTGGTTATTTTATATATTTTTTTAAATATTAAAAAAATTAATGACGTGAACAATTAAAATAAATTATTATATTTAATAAAATTTATTTCAATTTTATATTTTAAAAAATGATTACGGAATATTTTCATTGAATTGAATTTTTTAATTTAATAAGTGTAGTATTGTAGTTTCAAAATCTCCATAATTATGTTAAATATGCTTAATGTTTTTCGTGAAAAGATATTATACTAATAAAAATAACTCATAAAGTACAACTTTTATTCAACTATTCATAGTTTTCACGTATATTTTTAAGTAGAACCTTAAGAAATAAATAACAAAGAGAGTTATCACACCCACAACAGGGAAAAGTTTAGAACGATTGTTAGCGATACCTATATACTTTTGGTATTCTAGGGGAAAAAGGTATGAGTTTGCGAAAGTAGTTGCTCGATAAAGTTCTACCTTCAAACTGGATTAGATATTGATTATTTTTAAATTAATGTGACTTAGTCTGCCTATCCCTGTATCAAATATTTGACGATATTTATTATTTTACCATTCGTACCTAAAATTAGTTCTTAATGTATTGTTATTATATTATTACTATTATATAAATAGTAATAATATAATATAAAAATATGATATTTTGAATGCAACAAGCATTCAAAATATCATATTTTTATAGAATTTAAAAAATAAGATAGCTTCAATAGTTTTTACAAAGTTACTACATCAACGTCGTTAGCGCTCCAGATGTATTTTCTAAGGATCAGATAAAGCAAGACGTTTTAATTCTAATACAGTGTAGTAGGTACATTACTTAATGATTCCACGAACTGTTCCCTTAATGAGATATTTTCAAAATGTTTTGTGTAAGACTTATTTTGTATACGATGATAATTTAAGATCACTAAGTGATTGTTTGGGATCTTGGGTGTATTGTGAAGAAAAAAAAAAAAAAAACAGAAAACACTGGCATGAAAATATTTGATAAATTACTTTTTAGAATAAAACGGGATGATTTTACTTGTATTATGTCCGATTATGTGTTTCATGAGTCGTAGTGTGTGTAGTGTAACATAGAAATATTTTTAGACATAATTTTTTGTGTTCACCAATGAGTATTCTTAAAATTATAATACTTATTGCCTATGTGAGACTATATATTGCATAAGTATTTGCAAAAAAATCGTTATCCAGTATAGTACTAAAGACGCTTCAATGTATATCTTTATATAAAAAGTAAATCGAAGAATCAAGTACGTTAAGCTTTAATGAAGATTGATGATCTCTCAGCAGGGTGTAGGCTTTCAGTTTCTTATGCTTAAAATTCAGAATATATAATCAGCTAGACTAATCATTCCCAGTAAATAGCTTTAAGATTATCTTAAAATCATTTAACTTACTTTATGTTACAAATAATGCATCGTATATAATTATAGGTCAAATATTATAGTAATCAACATATTTTGCATAAATGCATTTTAACATGAGAAGAAGCCTTTTTAAGTAGTAAGTTATTTACAGGCTTTTTTTTAGATTACCACGCATACAAAAGGCTGGTTTTTATTTGTAATTTTAAATTTTTTTATCAGATGCCCTCAAAAATATTATTTATTTATTTCTCAAGTCAATGTCAAATATGTTTATAATTTATTTATATTGAACAATACATTATTGAATTGTCCAAAAGGTGGGCTTAATGCTTAAAAAATTCTATATTATTGTAATAGAAAGAAAAATTTTCTATTTACTTCGGGAATTATAATTGTTGAAATTTAGATTAGTTCTTTCCTGCGTAAAATGGTTTCCTTGGGAGATGGGACAAATGTCAAAATGTGTAATCGCGAATGAATTCGCGGTTAAAGCTTGTATGAAATATTTTTTATCGATAGAGTTTAAGGCCACAAAGGGCTGCTATCCAGATTTTATCCCCGATCTCACCTCCATAAGGGTAAATCTTCAGAAATGTTGAAAGATTTATATAATTATTTATTATCAAAATCAAAGAAAAATTTTAATACTTCTAACTTAAAAACATTGAAATTTAAAGATTCATATATCAGACTCAATTCAATAGCTTCGACATGACCATGATAAATTGGTCAGCCAGGACATATCGTATTATAAGTGTAGGTAAAATATTAGACACTTTTATCGTTGAGTTAGGACGAAGCGCTCGCGTTCTATGAGCAACAAGTATGCGAATACTTAAATTATCAATTCGGTGATTTCTGGATGGGTTGTGGAGGACCCGTCACGTGATCGACCAGAACTCTCAGATCCTCACTGTACTCGATTGGTAAGGCGAGATAAAAAATTTATATACGCTACGTAGCGCTCGAACAAGGGCGAATCAAAGATTAGTATAATGACTGCGTTTGATAAATTAGAAGTGATCCTTTTGTGTTCATCCGCATTAAAGACAAATTGCGCAAACATGTTGGACCCAGTTTCTTGCAAGGAGGTGAGAGTTTTGAATAATTTTGTGGTCTTTTAAAAATAGGTCAAATTTTCGGTCTTTTAAATAATCCATTCAATCGTTATATATTGATAAGATAAATATTTTTAAATACGCAAAAAGTATAGCTAGAGTTTTCCGCCAAATTTTTAACAGAGTTTTAGGGTGTCGAAAATTACTGTCAGAAATACTTTCCAACCTCTTTCAAAATCTCTGACTAAGAAAAAATACGACTGTGTTGTCGGTCTTCAGTTGCGTTCGTCAGCTTTGTCCAATAGAGATACTCACATCCCTTAAAAATATTTTTAAGCTCTTATTCTGCTGGTACGAGTAGCTTTAATAGCTAAATATTTAAAGAGTCTTCAATTTAGGAACCTATTTATTGATCTGATAATAGGTAGACGCGTCTGCTGAGGACTGGAGCCTCAATTCTTATTTACTTATCTCACAATTTATTGCACAAAACTTATATTTTAAAAATTTGTTATGAAATTAATTAACTACACAAATAAAGGGCATAGGCGCATTAATATGTGAATTCTGCCCCCATGGCTTTCTCGACTCATACTTAGGGGATCGATTTGGTGTCGAATGAAAATAATTCACCTCAATTTTTAGCTCTTTAACTCAAACGGTATTCGAGAATTTCAAAAAATATTAAAGTTATTTAGGGAAAGTTTATAAATTTTCCCTAAATAACTACTGCTTCTGTCTCTGTATTTCCTTAGTTAGGATGGATGTTAGTTTGTGAAATTAACTTTAAATGTTACTTCCATTGAAACAGACTTTGAACCATCTACATAACATAGCGGGAAAATGTCTGTTCCTTGTGTACACGTGTCAGTTACTAGTATATCCTACCTTTGTACTGCCACTTAACTATCTCATGATTTATACGTTTAAAGAGACAAGCATATATATTTCACATAAGCTACAACAGCTCTTAAAATTAAACTCACTTTCAGGCTTATTTCGTTACACACATGATAAAGAATAAACGTAGAAAAAACTAGGTATATATAAATATAATATAATCAATTCAAAGATATTATATAGATTGACTTTGAAATACCGATAAAATATAATATGTTGCAATATTTTAAATTATATTAATGATGTTAAAACACAAACATACATCTAAAAGATAAATAACATATATTTTAATAATTATTATTAATTGACGACGATCTGCGAGGTTTCACCCGCGTTTATGTTCAATTGTATACTTTTCTAATTCTATATATCGATAAACTTTTTCCGATAAAAAATCACTTAAGCAAAAATATATATATATTCATAAACGGAACAGAAAATCCAGAGGATTACTGCGTTCGAACATACTTAATGTTCAGTGGTTTAGGTTGTACGTTGTTTCTCAATTTTATAACGAATAATTTTGTTAAAAAAGTTTCGCTAAATCGTGTGATGATACAATACTAGGTACTACTACGCACAGTAGTAGTAGTAATGATATAACTAAATTAGTGTTTCTGTCTGTGTTTTAAGTCATTGCTATGTTTACACTTACAACACACACACACACACACAGACACACAAACACAAGTATTCTCCGTGACATTTGACCATTAATTTTTAGTAGCTCTCAAATCGTCGATAACTTTCGTTAGAAAACCACTTATTGAAATCCAGCCTTTCACAAATTTTGCTCAAGCTTAGTCTGAACATTACTCGTCTATTTCTGATATGATAATCTAGTAAATAGACCGTATATTACACTTTTTTTTTTCAGTTACGCTTTATTAAAGTATTTTACGAGACGATAACAAAAGACCTCACGGCCGGCCGGCGCTCAGCTGTTGTTTTCACAATGTTGTGATATTACGCATTTTATACCAATGGGACTTGTGCGAACAGTGATTATGCAAATTTAGGCGCCTCTTGTGCGGATCACATAAATCGTTTAATATTTTATCACATTTTAGCATAATATATTTTGTGTAAGCCGACCATCAGTTAGAGTACGTGGTAAAAATGGTAACTCATTTGATGATGATTTGTTTCCTTTGCCAGATTTAATAGCAAAAAATATCTAATAACATTAATTACTATTTCGTAATTATTACAAAAATTAAAAACAATAACAACCAATACTTAACTGTATAAAATTATATTTTCACTTAATAATAATTACAAGAAAGAAGATTTTTTTTTCTCATAATAATATGCTATATCTATTAGAAAAATTTAAATTATGATCCTTTAATTTCTAATACGTTACGTAATTGCTGCTTAAACAATTACTTTATAATGATTTGTCTCTCCGCTGTTTCTGGTATTGATACTAACTTTTATAGTAAAAAATCTTATTAAATAATTAACTAATATAACTATACTACTACTAATACTATACTACTATAACTATACTACTATACTATAACTAATACTTTGTTATTTTTGATAAAATCTGTTTTTGATTGATGGAATGGAAATCATTCGCGACGATCAAATCATTTCATAATTCCATGTGATCCCGATTTATATGGTACCATAATAATTATAGTTCAAAACAATCAAAGAATTCTTGACATTTATTTATACAACAGGTACAATACAGTTTCCTTAACCGCGTAGCTTTTATTTCGCTGATTGGACTTCCTTTCGCTTTTGTACATTTTAAAATTATTAACTTTAATTAACGACTTATGTTAAACGCCGAAGTAACTTTGTTTTTAGAAAAAAAGTAGGTTTATTTTTAAATAGTATAGGGGGAAAACAAGCAGTTGGAGCCTTTTGGTGACTACCGACGCTGATGAAAATCCGCAAAAGAGGATGCAAATGTGTTGTCCTCTTTTTCCCCATACCGCCCCAATATTATAGGGCACCGGATACTCACAAACCGCACGAAACGCGACAGCATAGCTGTCACTTTATGCCGGTATCATGTGAGCGAGAGGTACCACCCCGGTCATGCCGGCCCGATTTTTTTTTTGTTTTATATTAAACCTCCGAGACTCAGGTTCAGAGTCCTTGTTTACAATTTATATAATTAAAAAGTTAGTTCTCTTTGTCACTCTATTTACGCTTTTATTCAAGCAATCATTCTGCCTACCTTGTTATTCTTCCAACATACACATCATTCATCATCATTTTTTTCATCATTCATGGGGTATTTTAGCCAGAAAAACAAAAATCTACTATTACCTAAGTCTATAACAATAAAACCAGGATAACAGGAACAAATATTATTATTAACATTTTTTTACTAGGCCTCTTTATTATATTACATACATTTATTCATTTTTCACTTCCATTCTGCATACTAATTTCTTCTATCATTGATCCACATTCATTCATTATGGGTTTTTTCCCAACAAAAAGAAAAATTATCTATCTCTTAGTACTAGGTACACCAAGGGAATAAAGCGGGGAAGGGGTTATAATTTTTATTTATCTAATTCTATCCGGTTTTTTGATTTTTTACAAAATAGTTTAATATCTAATACAAATATAACTTAGTTTACTACAATTACATTTATGAACTTAGGGCTATGAGGCAGACAATTTCACTTATCCACTACTAAAAGTAAACTTATCTATTACAATAAAAACTTAATAGCTAGTGCAGTTTTCCCATTTCTATACAAAACTAAATTTTATATAAAAATATACAAAACTTAAAAACTATTCCTATATTAGTTACAATACAGGTATACACCTATAATAGACACCAGCTCCGCACATTCGCAGGACTGTTGTTGTTTTTATGATTTTGAATTTGTATTTTTTTCTAATCGTCTTGTATTTGTGAGGAGGAATAAATAAATATTATTATTATATTATTATTATAATATTTGTATCCGCCGGAATCCGCCATGACCTGTGTGACAAATCAATGCCGGCCTAATACGGCTGCAAAGTAGCATGGCACTATCTCCTACAGAACGGTAACGGTATAATCGTCTTTGATTTTGTTCAATTGAGCTCGTACAACCACTGTCGTCTCCCTCATCAGTCCCTAAACGTCATGGATAATAAGGCTGCACAACTGTCCTCGAATTTAAGGCGGTCCTTATCTACTTAATAGTTTTATAATTTACTTATTTTAGTATTTATTTATAATTAGGTTTTTGTAATATGCTAATATTTATTATAAAATTGTGTACTATAATTAAATACTTCATTCATTGTAAATTATTACATTATTAAAACCATTTGACGTTCATTGTTACAGTTTTTGTTTCGTCCTTTAACAATTAATAATAAAAAATGGAAGCTAGAAACGTATAAAGTTGTGAAAAACTATAGCTTTGGCCGATGGCAATTTGCATTCGGTTAGAACCGTAGAATTGGCTTTTAACTTCAGACACTTCATTGCATTCAAATGGCATGTTTGTAATTCATACTGAGTGTGGGCTATAAAATCTCTTTCGGCTGATATAATATAAAGTTATGCTGGAATTTCAGTCATTTCAAATTGAACATTTTTTGTTTATCTTACTAAGTAATTACAATTTATTTATATGTATTATATTTTATATATTATATTATTTGTTATTGCGTCCATTCTTTATATATACTGTTAGTTAGCAGGGAAGAGGACATCAGGTACCAATCAAAACACCAATAAATGATGAAAAAAACAACAATAAATTATGAAAAGTAAATAATAATGATGGAAATGAAAATAATGATGTAAAGGTAATATAAAGAGAAAAGAAAAAAGTTTTGTTACTTCATTTATTTCTTATATATTGTAAATTGTATGTACGGCCTTTCATTCATGTGAAACAATTTTTGTAGATGCCCGATGAAGGTCCAATAAAGGATCGAAACGTCGCATGAATTTGCAATTGGTGTTTTGATTGGTACCTGATGTCCCCTTCACTGCTAACTAACAGTATTTATATATTATATTGAATATATTATATTATAATATGGTCATCATCATCATATATTATTTCAGCTATTGAATATGCACTGCTGAACGTAGGTCTCCCTTATCGACCTCCAGAGTAATCGGTTCGAAGCAGTCTCCATCCAACGGCTTCCGACGACTTTTAAGGCCCATGTGTTGGGAAACTTCATCGAGGTCACTGAGTATAATCCAGAGGAGAGGTCTCAGTTTCGAAGAGATAACATCTTTCTGTCTCACACCTCGCTACACTAGAATCTCTCTCGTTGTTATGTTCCTACACTCGAACCGACATATTTGCGTTATTGTGTAAATACTGCAACAATTCGATGTAACAGTAGTCAATGTGGCAGGGTAATGGGTCTATAATTCTTCAACAAGATGTTATCGCCCTTCTTGAAGAATAGCACCAACATGATTCCGTTTCAGGTTTTCGGCGTTACGCCCTCCGATTTACGTACCGCTATTCCACCTGTTTTCAGAATCTCTGAAGTAACCGTCTTCTCCTGGTGCCTAGTAATTTTTAAGCTGTCCCAGAGCCATACTAATCTCGTGAAAGATGATGTCCGGGATGTGTTTGGAATAGTATCGGGTAAGTCCGGCTCTCGTATCTTCAACTGAGCTACGAACTATTTTTATTGCTGCCCCGATTTCATTACACATAGGACTGCCGCTCATTTACTATTTGGCGTTGTTCTAGATTAAGCGCCTATGTATATCTATGATAAATTACAGTGGACAAAAGAAAATATCAAAAGTTAACCCACAACAGCATCGTCCTAAATGTTAAATGGTCCTCTGCACCGATTCGCAGCATTCTGGGTTATTTTCCTATATGCAGCGACGAAGTGTGCACACACACACACACACACACACACACACACCCTGCTGCCCCCGTTTCGGATCCATGGAGTAAACCATAAATGCGTTTCTTGTTAAATACGAAATATATCTATATAATCTACAACTTCAGTTATCATAAATCATGGCTTTAAAGTGAAAGATAAGAGAAAAATGGGTAATGAGAGATAAGTAATCAGTATATTATATTTGACGGCCAGCTGGTCGAGTGGTCAGACAACTGGACACTTTACGTAGCGGTCGCGGGTTTGAATCCCGCCAAGTGCACATAATTTGTATGACAAATATAGATGTCTGCACCGGGTCATGGACGTGTATGTATGTATTTATATCAATTTCTTAAATTTATTTCCGTTCCTAGTACCTGTAACACAAGTTCTTACGAACTTAGCATGGGGCTAGATTAACGTGGTGTGATTGTTGGTTAATATTTATTTATTTATTATTTATATTTATCAAAGTATGAAATTTATGTACGTACAACGTTTTAATTTTATAGAATTTAATATCATTAATCAAATATTAATATAATGGGTTGATACCAATATATATACATGCTTCCGTGTGTATATAAATATGTATGTATATGTGTGCATGTATATTTATATGTGTGCTTGTGAGTACGCATGTGTATGCATAGATAATTAAGAGGAAAGGGTGTACCTGAGAGACTTTTGAAAAATAGATATTTGAATAAAATGTTTCTACCTCGCTCTATGCCGCCGATCGACAAACAGCAAGAAATGGACAACTGCAGCTCAGACCGTTTTAGGTAGATAATAATTGACCAAAACAGCATTTCGTAGTCGACTATTTCCTCCCCCAAACATGCCTATTTTTTTTTTACAACTAAAAATACCTTCAGCTATGCCCTCAGCTATGTTCTCGTTTTTTTGTAAAAGGGGTATTCTACTATGTTTGAAAAAGTACTTCAAAATGTTGGTTTTCCCAATAAAAAGTGACAAAAAATATATTTCGGCAAAATAAACACGATTTCTTACAATAAAATAAAATTAAATTTTAAACCTTTTTTATTCCCGCGAAAACGTTGTCAGGCATTTCGGTGATGTAATATGTATGTGTAAAGGCCGTATTCCGAGGTGTGACGTCAATTCAGCATACTGCGAAGCTGTTCCTTTTTAGTTTACTTTTCTGTTCAAAAAATATTATTTAAATATTATTGACATTTTTGAAAAACAATATTAATTAATAATAATAACAATCATTCGCGCTGTTATATTTTTGATCACGTTATCACAGTACTGAGAGCACCTTACCTCGAAAGCGCCAGTGCTCACAGTACAAAAATGGCGGCTATTTATGACGTCATATATTTTTCTATGGTATTGTGGCAGTGCACTGGCACTCCATAAAGGAACGAATTTTTCACCAGTGAGAGCAATGAGTAGTGCTCGCAGTGTACATCGGAAACATTGTCTTCATGACGTCACACCATGGCGGCTCGTGTTTTAGATCACGTGATATATAGATTAAAAAATACGACTTTTAATTTCAATATAATAAAAAATAATGTGCTTTTATGACTCAAAATCAGAATATTTAAGTATATTTCCACATACATTTTAATTTTTATCAAATTTCATAATTTATTTTTCACTACCGAAAGTACCCTAATATGCGTAATTTTTTTTATGAGTATCTGAAAATGTATAAAAAAAATTAGGCAATATTTCTAGTTTTTGAAGACTCCTACCCCTATGATAATAAGAATATGAAAAAAACCAGACATAGGGGCATGGTCATGACAGTTAAAGGTTGTTAGAAAAATATTTGATCGTCATTATCTAGGGAGGAAACAGTCGACTACGTTTGTATGAAAAAAGAACCGGTATCCTTTCATCTTAATACAGTAATTATATCATTAGAGTTACGAGACTTTCTCACATTATATTTAAGATAAATTTTATAATTTTTTTTATCTTTACAATAAATAGTATTTTTTGCTTTTGATTTTTTTTGGTTGTTAATTGTATACATATATTTTTTAAAGTGAAACTTCTTTATTGACGTATGGAAGAAATCTTATAGCATAGAGTACGTTCGCGGGCCCTCTTCTAATTGATAATTCATCACTTTTATAGGATTTTTTAATCTATGCATTCCACAGACCACATGCACAGTAATGATACTTCTTTAATCAAAAACTGAATTTAACTGTCAAATTTTAGTAAATAATTGTTTGCTATTGTTCATAAAAGATAATAAACAAAATTATCTTCTTACATTTATTCACTACTTATTTTAATTAAAAACTGATAAATAAAAAACTATTGCGCATGTCCCATTTCCGTTTCCGCACATGTAGTCTGTGGAATGCATAGATTAAAAAATCCTATAAAAGTGATGAATTATCAATTAGAAGAGGGCGCGCGAACGTACCCATAGTAAAAAAATCCGCCATCTTGAAAAAAATCGTCACATTTTCTGTCACAATTGAGGACTGACTTATAAACAAATATTTTAACAATAACAAGTGATATTAAAAAAATGACTTATCGAAATTCATTTTTAATAAATAATGAAAGTGAGAGATTATTTTTTATTGTTTTAAAAAATCGTCACGTGGTTGTGATTTTGGTATTATTTTTATGTTAACCTTACTTTTGATTTATTAAAATGAATCATGATTTAATAATAATCCTGTCAATTTAGCAGAATTTAATTATTTTTTAAAATAATGAAAAAATATATATAAAAATAATTAAAATATAGAAAAAAATATATAAAAATAATTAAAATATAGAAAAAAAAAATTTTAAAAATTAAAAATAACTAATATATTATCATAAAAAAGTTTCACTTTATACGTGTGTACATTAATACACAGACAAATACTTTTTTTTTTAAATTGAACTACGTATATATTTTATGTTTCGTTTTGTATAAATATTTTATTCTTAAGACTGCAATGTTTGCGATGTCCCAAATAAATATATTCTTTCCTTCTTTAATTTCAGGGATTCCCGTGGATTTGTTTTAGTTTGAAGTGCTTTTGTGGAGAGGAATTTTAAAAATGTGCCCTCATCTAGTGCAATGTAATTATCCTCGCATTAAAATGATTCGATTAAAATTAATCAAATATTTTGGGACAACTTTTTTCGTACAGCTTAAATACGTAGAAAGCGTAGAATACGTACATAACGTATAATAAGAAATATAATAATAAAAAAAAAAACATTAACTTGTTTTCAGAACAAAAACGAGCAAATGTTTTCCAAGAGCAGTTTCTTTTATCTGATTGTTGTGTATTCTATGTTGTTCCAGTAAAAAAATTATAAATGCGTATTTAATTGTTAATTTTCTCAATTTCTTAACTTACTTTTACAGATTACAGCATTACTTATATGTATATAATAAATATAAGAATTCTGTTAAATATACATATTCCAATAATATCGTACATTCTATCATAAATTATGTCGTCCTAATAGTACCTAATTGATTTACGACAGTTTCGTGGCTTCTTGGCTCTGCCAAATACCGATAACTAATATTGACATCTATATTACAGGTCTATGTATGTAATTTGACGACAATTCTAGTGTAGTGGTGCGAGTCCGCCCTCCAGCGGTCACGGGTTCGATTCCCGCTCACACAGACACGGACAGATATTTGTATTTGTACAAATATTTGTTTCCGGTCTGGTTGTATGTCTTTGTGGGTCTCCCTTTTTTTATCGCTGGGAAATGCATTTACGAATCCCGCCGCGGAGAGGCGGCGGGTATGTGGGACTCGCTGGCAAGCAGAACGTGTCAGAATACCCGCTAAAACCCAGCGGTGCCCTCATCGTCGTAATGGGGGGCCACGGGATCGCTAGCGCATGCAACCGTGACGCCACCTTCCTATAGAGCGCTCGAGTGGGAGGATTATAGGTGCCCCTCCCACTCTAGTGCGGAGGGTGAAGGAGCGCGTAGCGGCGTCTCCTTCTCCCCGGTCGTCCCGGTCGTTTGTGGGTCTCCCTACCGTGCCTCGGAGAGCACGTAAAGCCGTCGGTCCCGGTTGTTATCATAGATACCTGATAACGATCGTTACCCATGGTAGGGAAATTATCCGCCAACTCGCAGTGGAGCAGCGTGGTGGATTAAGCTTTAACCCTTTTTATATATGAGGAAGAGGCCTTCGCTCAGCAGTTTACAGGTTGATATAGTACAGTACAGTATGTAATTTCATAAGCTATGATCAATACAGTTTCCTGATATTTTCCGAAAACGGTTTGTTTTGTTCCCGTTCAAACTAAAGCTAAAAACAAATGTTGGCAATAACTTTTCTTTCGTGTTATTTTTCAGAGTAAAAAATCCACTGACATTTGGACAAGAGGAGGCTCAATTGATTACATTTCTATGCAAATTGACGACACCACAAGCGTGGAGCAGTATGAACGGCGGGATATGCGATAAATTCTATTACGTTCTTTTATGGAAATTCTATTTTGTTTCATATTGTCAATAAAAATTTGGTGCGGTTATAAAAGTTCACTTGTTAACAAAAATATTTTTCTAAATTATTACACTGTACGAATATAACATAAAATAACATATATTATTATGTTTAAAACGGGTACATACCACGATATAACACAAGTGATTTTGTGTCAATATTTCGACCCAGATATATATGTTATATCTGGGTCGAATATATTATAATATATAATGTCGAAATATTGACACAAAATCACTTGTGTTATATCGTGGTATGTACCCGTTTTAAACATAATAATATGTCTTCAAACCACGAAATAAGTCTTAAATCATTAGTTCATAACCGGTACGGGCCGGAATATGTAAACAAATTACGTCATCTTGAACGAACTCGGAAGAAGTGTGTAGTTACGCGAGCGGCTATTGTTTTCTTATCAAGGTGCCGGGACTTGAATGTTATACCGACTTGTGTGAGAATAACTCCGCGTAAAGACTTATTTAATTCCGAGCGAATTCTACGCAACGCGAGTGTTAAGTTATTAAGGCAACTTATACGTACAAACCGTTATGTGTTGGATAAAGTGCAGTGTCAATTATTACGGTTACATTTAGAGTGTAGTGCGGTGTTTGACAGGTACATTTTTGACTTAATTGATAGGGTAACATATCTTCAAGCTGAGCGTACCGCGGAATTATGTGAAATAAAACACGAACACAAGCTGAAAAGATTGTTACAAAAACAAAAGCCGGCTAACATCATATCGGAAGTTGAAAATACAAAACAGAATGTTGTTAATCTGTCAAACCACGAATTATCCAGTGCTGCTCTTAGTGTCCTTGACAAAGGGTTGAATTATGCTATTTCGCCTTCCCGCATTCCCTTTGAAAAAGTTATAGGCAGCATCGAAGAAGTGATTTCGCGCAACAAGCTACCCCAGAGAGATGCAGAAACTCTAAGACAGGACGTTGCGGTCTTGCTTCGTAAATCAAAACCCCCCTGCCAAAATATTACACCCCAGGAGCGCTTAGCCTTAAAAGAACTACGTCAAAACGGAGACGTGTTAGTTGTAAAAGCGGACAAAGGGAATGCGACTGTTATAATGAACATCACAGACTATGAGGAAAAGATGGATAGTCTGCTAAGTAACGTCAACACCTATGAGAGGGTGAGTTACAACCCCACTGCACGAGTGACGCGAAAAACAACAAAACTCATCCAGGAGAACAGGAGTGTTATTGGTGAAGAAGTAAGTAAGAACTTATTAAGAACTCGCAACATACAACCCCCGAAACTATACGGCTTGCCTAAAATTCATAAGAGGGATGTTCCATTACGACCTATCGTAAGTCAGACGGATTCCCCTACTTATGAACTAGCAAAACATGTTGCGAGTGTGCTACAACCTCTAGTAGGCCACACTTCTTCTTACGTCAAAGATTCCCGGCATTTCGTGCGTATCTTACAGGACACAAAACTGGAAGAACAAGAGTGCATGCTGAGTTTTGACGTTGAATCCTTGTTTACAAACGTTCCTATAGACGACTGTTTGGAGGTAATAAAAAAGAAACTACAGGAAAATGACATCCCTGCGGAATACATAACGTTACTACGGCATTGTTTAGTTTCTAATTTTTTCCTTTATAAAGGCCAATATTACCTCCAGGTTGATGGTGTTGCCATGGGTAGTCCTGTCGCACCAGTTGTTGCCAACCTATGGATGGAACATTTTGAAACTTTAGCAATTTCAATGACACCTGTGGGAATCAATGTCAAGGTTTGGAAACGATACGTGGACGACGTTTTTGCGATAGTGCGGGGCGGCGAAGAACAAGTTCTGCAATTTCTAAACCACTTGAATAGCATGCACCGAAAAATGTCATTTACGTACGAAATGGAGAAAGATGGATCCCTGCCATTCTTGGATGTCCTTATTAGTGTGCGCTCGGATGGTAGTTTCGGTCACTCAGTATTCCGGAAGCAGACACACACGGATAGATATCTACACGGCTCATCGCATCACCATCCACGTCACCTGGCGTCGGTAGCTACCACTCTCATCAACCGCGCTCATGACCTGTGTGATGACCTTCACATACAAGGCGAGCTGGAACATGTACGCGAGGTGTTAAAATGGAATGGTCACAAACCTGTTAAGAACAAAACTTGTAAGCAGAGGACTCGTCCTTCGGAAGCACAAAGACAGATGGCCTACCTACCGTTTGTTAAGGGGGTGACTGACAGAATAGGCACATTGTTGAAGAAACAATACAATATCAAGACCGTATTCACTCCTTTACAAAAGATTGCCCAGATGATGCGTTCTCCGAAGGATCGCCTGCCATTCCAGTGTCCAGGAGTGTATAAAATCGACTGCAGCTGTGGCAGCTCATATATAGGTCAAACCAAGAGACCCATATCTACCCGTGTGTCTGAACACATAAAAGCGGTAAAAAACAACGACCCACAGAAGTCTGCGATCGCGGAGCATATTCTACAGCCGGGAACAAATCACTGGATTGAACTCCATAACCCCCGAGTTCTTTCCACAGACCGCCACTACATACCTAGACTAGTGCGCGAAGCGATTGAAATTCGCAAACACCGGAATTTCAATCGTGATGATGGCTTTAAGCTAGCCAGTATGTGGAATCCAGTGGTAGAATTATGCAAACCAGAACAGAGCCGCATGAAAGCAAAAGAGAAAAGTGACGTTGTGAGTGTATTTTGCCGAAATTTTCGCGACGTTCCTGTGAAGAGAACGAGAAAGAGGGTAGTTCGCTACTACCCATGACAGTTCCAGCTACACACCTCGCGACACCGCAGTCCTGTCGTGACCACGATCCATGCAACTGGGTCGAAATATTGACACAAAATCACTTGTGTTATATCGTGGTATGTACCCGTTTTAAACATAATAATATGTCTTCAAACCACGAAATAAGTCTTAAATCATTAGTTCATAACCGGTACGGGCCGGAATATGTAAACAAATTACGTCATCTTGAACGAACTCGGAAGAAGTGTGTAGTTACGCGAGCGGCTATTGTTTTCTTATCAAGGTGCCGGGACTTGAATGTTATACCGACTTGTGTGAGAATAACTCCGCGTAAAGACTTATTTAATTCCGAGCGAATTCTACGCAACGCGAGTGTTAAGTTATTAAGGCAACTTATACGTACAAACCGTTATGTGTTGGATAAAGTGCAGTGTCAATTATTACGGTTACATTTAGAGTGTAGTGCGGTGTTTGACAGGTACATTTTTGACTTAATTGATAGGGTAACATATCTTCAAGCTGAGCGTACCGCGGAATTATGTGAAATAAAACACGAACACAAGCTGAAAAGATTGTTACAAAAACAAAAGCCGGCTAACATCATATCGGAAGTTGAAAATACAAAACAGAATGTTGTTAATCTGTCAAACCACGAATTATCCAGTGCTGCTCTTAGTGTCCTTGACAAAGGGTTGAATTATGCTATTTCGCCTTCCCGCATTCCCTTTGAAAAAGTTATAGGCAGCATCGAAGAAGTGATTTCGCGCAACAAGCTACCCCAGAGAGATGCAGAAACTCTAAGACAGGACGTTGCGGTCTTGCTTCGTAAATCAAAACCCCCCTGCCAAAATATTACACCCCAGGAGCGCTTAGCCTTAAAAGAACTACGTCAAAACGGAGACGTGTTAGTTGTAAAAGCGGACAAAGGGAATGCGACTGTTATAATGAACATCACAGACTATGAGGAAAAGATGGATAGTCTGCTAAGTAACGTCAACACCTATGAGAGGGTGAGTTACAACCCCACTGCACGAGTGACGCGAAAAACAACAAAACTCATCCAGGAGAACAGGAGTGTTATTGGTGAAGAAGTAAGTAAGAACTTATTAAGAACTCGCAACATACAACCCCCGAAACTATACGGCTTGCCTAAAATTCATAAGAGGGATGTTCCATTACGACCTATCGTAAGTCAGACGGATTCCCCTACTTATGAACTAGCAAAACATGTTGCGAGTGTGCTACAACCTCTAGTAGGCCACACTTCTTCTTACGTCAAAGATTCCCGGCATTTCGTGCGTATCTTACAGGACACAAAACTGGAAGAACAAGAGTGCATGCTGAGTTTTGACGTTGAATCCTTGTTTACAAACGTTCCTATAGACGACTGTTTGGAGGTAATAAAAAAGAAACTACAGGAAAATGACATCCCTGCGGAATACATAACGTTACTACGGCATTGTTTAGTTTCTAATTTTTTCCTTTATAAAGGCCAATATTACCTCCAGGTTGATGGTGTTGCCATGGGTAGTCCTGTCGCACCAGTTGTTGCCAACCTATGGATGGAACATTTTGAAACTTTAGCAATTTCAATGACACCTGTGGGAATCAATGTCAAGGTTTGGAAACGATACGTGGACGACGTTTTTGCGATAGTGCGGGGCGGCGAAGAACAAGTTCTGCAATTTCTAAACCACTTGAATAGCATGCACCGAAAAATGTCATTTACGTACGAAATGGAGAAAGATGGATCCCTGCCATTCTTGGATGTCCTTATTAGTGTGCGCTCGGATGGTAGTTTCGGTCACTCAGTATTCCGGAAGCAGACACACACGGATAGATATCTACACGGCTCATCGCATCACCATCCACGTCACCTGGCGTCGGTAGCTACCACTCTCATCAACCGCGCTCATGACCTGTGTGATGACCTTCACATACAAGGCGAGCTGGAACATGTACGCGAGGTGTTAAAATGGAATGGTCACAAACCTGTTAAGAACAAAACTTGTAAGCAGAGGACTCGTCCTTCGGAAGCACAAAGACAGATGGCCTACCTACCGTTTGTTAAGGGGGTGACTGACAGAATAGGCACATTGTTGAAGAAACAATACAATATCAAGACCGTATTCACTCCTTTACAAAAGATTGCCCAGATGATGCGTTCTCCGAAGGATCGCCTGCCATTCCAGTGTCCAGGAGTGTATAAAATCGACTGCAGCTGTGGCAGCTCATATATAGGTCAAACCAAGAGACCCATATCTACCCGTGTGTCTGAACACATAAAAGCGGTAAAAAACAACGACCCACAGAAGTCTGCGATCGCGGAGCATATTCTACAGCCGGGAACAAATCACTGGATTGAACTCCATAACCCCCGAGTTCTTTCCACAGACCGCCACTACATACCTAGACTAGTGCGCGAAGCGATTGAAATTCGCAAACACCGGAATTTCAATCGTGATGATGGCTTTAAGCTAGCCAGTATGTGGAATCCAGTGGTAGAATTATGCAAACCAGAACAGAGCCGCATGAAAGCAAAAGAGAAAAGTGACGTTGTGAGTGTATTTTGCCGAAATTTTCGCGACGTTCCTGTGAAGAGAACGAGAAAGAGGGTAGTTCGCTACTACCCATGACAGTTCCAGCTACACACCTCGCGACACCGCAGTCCTGTCGTGACCACGATCCATGCAACTGGGTCGAAATATTGACACAAAATCACTTGTGTTATATCGTGGTATGTACCCGTTTTAAACATAATAATATGTCTTCAAACCACGAAATAAGTCTTAAATCATAAAATAACATAATTATGATTTTTTTTTGAGTGAAAAGAAAGTTAAATAGGATTTTTTTTGTGAAAGTCGTTCTGGTGCAGAGGTGCAAGAAATCACCTTCACGTCGGCGCGCGTTCGCTTTCGACTCGGGGCAGATATTTGTATTTGTACATGTATTTGTTTACAGTTTTGATGTATGTTGTAATGGGTCGTTCCATAGTGCCTCGGAGAACACGTACAGCGACCGGTCCCAGTTGTTGTACCTGATAGCTAACGTTTCTCATACTAGGGAAATTATCCGCAATAGGAAAAATGTCCAGTAGAACAGCGTGGTGGGTTAAAGTCCCACCCCTCTCCTATATGGAAAAGAGGTCTTTGCCCTAGGGATGTGCGATAATTATCGATAATTCGTAAGTACTCGATAATTTTTCATTCGATAATTATCGATAAGTGTTATTCGATAATTTTGATTCGATAATTATCGATAATTTTTCATTCGATAATTATCGATAAGTTTTCATTCGATAATTATCGATAATTTTGTGCGATCCGATAACTATTGATAATTTTGTGCGATCCGATAATTATCGATAATTTTGTGTGATCCGATAATTATCGATAATTTTGTGTGATCCGATAATTATCGATAATTGTTTTTGGATCCGATAAGTATTGATAATTGTGATTCGATAAGTATGGTACGACGGATGACCTTTTTTTTTTAGGTATTCGGATAGGGTACTCGTCCGATAATTATCGTTAACTGTCGTCAACTATCGATAATTTTTATCCGATAATTATCGATAACTGACGCCAACAATCGATAACTTTTTATCCGATAATTATCGACAAGAGTTCATTCGATAATTAACCATACGATAACTATACGATAATTATCGATAGTAAAATTATCGATAATTTTTTCCGATGAACATCCCTACTTTGCTCAGCAGTGACATGCTTACAGGCTGATTTAGTTCAGTTCAGTTATGATGTTTCAAATCAAAAATACATATTCAACTCACAAAGAAAAACAATAGGCAAAGTAAATAACAATGAAATAACAACACAAAACAATAGTCGATACGAGAAAACAAATAAGTGTCATAGAATTCGGATAATGTATGTATGTTTTTGTACTAATGAATAAGAGCTTTACAGTTGCCGCTCAGCTATAGAGCTCTTTGCGACTAATGAAATTGCGCAGTGAAGTCTGGAGTTGGAGTGGATTACACGGCAATTTTAACGTGATGTTACGCGTTTAGTGTCTTGAGATGCTATGTTTATTTATTATCTCGTGTGTTGATTACAATGGCATGATAAATATATAAAAGACTTAAAACATAACATTTAAGAATAACTTTTATCATTAAACTTCTTCAGAAATAAAAGTTACATATGTAGGTCAATGAATATGTTCTATGAAATATTATTATCATTATTGATGAATTATTATTATCATTATGAATGTGATTGACAAAAACATGTGACAAAAATACATGTTAACCTCCGTAATTTCGTAATACGAGACCAGACACAAAACAAAAGAATGGTAAAAAAACTTACATATATCCTAAAGATTTTTTTTGAACAAGATATAATGATGAAACACGCTACACGTATTGCCTAACGTATTAAAGCAAAATCGTAGCAACTGTATTTGGCTTAGTAGTTAACAATTTAGGGGACTTAGGAATTAAACTATGGTCAGACTGTAAGCCCACTAGCTCCGCAGTTAAGGACATTATTGGAGACGATTACTGTGTTCGATTTGCCGTTTAATATACCGAATTGTGGAAGGTGTTCGGTAATATTGCGTTTCATTTAATATAGCATCGACTGATAGACTAGTATCATAGAAAATTAATATTCTTATAAATAAGAAATATGACCATCTATCCTTTGCATTATCTCCAAAAATAATAAGCTATTTATTTCATTTTGAAATATATTAACTTTTAAATATAGTATACATTTAAAAAAATCCAATTTTCCTTTCACAAAATTTTCCAATGGTAGATAACGTTAGGTAAATCCCATTCGTAGTTAACTACTGTTTGGTAATGTGTCTTAATATTCTGCAATACCAAATTTAGAATGCAATATGTTATATGTAACAGATAGAATATTCTTGCAATACTCGTAAGTTAATACATAGTTCTGAATATAAATATTATTTAATTTAATATTCATTTTACGAACTACTGTTTATTTTGGTTTTAAAACTGAGACTTATATTAAGTAACTAGCGGCCCGCCCCGGCTTCGCACGGGTATTTAACTAAAATTTTAAAAATTATAAATTTATATTTTTTATCACGTACATGCGCCATCTATCGTATAAAAGTAGAATATCGTTTTTATATTTAGTGACATTTAACATAATAGTAGTAGTAGTAGTAGACCAAATGGCGTTGGCGGCGTAGGTACCTATTTCTATTTTCTTAAATATTTATTTTTAAATTTAATTACAATGAAACAAAAACTAAATTATACTGTGAATTATGTTAATTTTTTATGTATTAAAGTTATTTACATTTGTTTTGTACTTTTTACGTGATACGTGCACACAAAAAAATGATAAGAGATGGCGCTGATACAAAAATAAACGCGCTATTAAAATTTTTTCTTGATGATATATAGTGTATTAATAAAACGGAGGTTTTAACAGATTTATTATTTGTATATAAGATAAGAATGTTTTAAGATTAATTTATCTAGTGCTAGTCAAATTTTGTTAATACAAGATAGTTTTAATTTGTCTCTTTTTAGTAACATAATTAATAAATACAAAAACTTTATTACATATTGCAAAGGATCTGATAATTTCGGCTTAAGACTTCCATATATGGATTATTCCATATATGGAACACAAATTTTATTTCAATTAAATTTTTATTGATTCCTGAGTCGACGTGACAATAATAATGCATATATGTAACTGCAATTTATAAACATTAAAATGTTGACTAGCTAACTTCAGGGTGTACTATAACTTCAAAAAAGCCAACGTCACCCGGTGTTCCCAGGCGGTCACATCCAAGTGACCGCGCCCGACATTGCTTTAATTTGGTGATCGGACGGATATTGGCAAATTATTTGTTCAATAGCTAACTTCAGGATTTCGTTTTTTCGTGACGGTGTACGCACATTGTAAAAATTTACTTTTATCATTTTTACCTAACGAGCCAAAAGAAGTATAACTTCAAAAAGTCTCTAAGTGTATAATTACATATTTGTGTGTAATAATTATGTAATTATCGTAATATAAACAAAAATAATATTTTGTTTTTTATGGGACTTCTTTATTTTAAATTAAATTGTTTTTGATGTTAGCTTTCAAAATTATAAATACCAGCAGTTTGCAAGCAACGTTGAATCACTTTTGATTTACCAACAACCATTGAGGATTTCTATCGTATATCTCAAGAGTTCATCATGAGATCATCACTGCATTTCTATAGAACTAATTAGTTAGACTGAAAAAAAAGAAACTTAAATAAATTGGCTCAGATTGAAGCCTCGGAATAATCCATGTAAACCTACAAACATCGATTTTTTGAGGAATCGTTTTTCCTAAGATTCCACCATCGCAATATGACTTAACGCATATGGAACAATCTCTAGAGGTATGTCCTTATGAAGGTATTGCCAAATATTCGAAAAAATAAAAACCTTCTCCTTCTATTTTTAAAATTTTCATGAGGACTACTTGTACAGTATACAAATGCAAAGACAAGATGCGAAATTCATATAAGTGTTTTCTTAACATTAAAGTATGAAAGAAAATATATGTATTTTTGTAAGTATGTAGGTAACTCTTGTTGAAATATATTTGATTGAAAAAGCAAGCAATATTTGAGATTGAGTTTGTAACGAAATCTCTGATATGAAATAAGCTATAAAATTTCATGAAGTTCAGCTTGCTCATATAATACTAGTCAAGTAAATTCTTTTACTTTAAAAAAACTGAACATCACACGCGGTTTTACCTTCAATATCAGGATGTTTAACGATTAATTATTATTACTACTGCTATAGGTTGTGACGTAATGTTTGTCTGGTTAAAGATCTAGGGCTCATATTATATCTTTCTTAGTAAACAGGTATTTTTATCAAATAAAAAAACATCGAACTGGTAGGTTCTGAGACAAAAGACGTTAAAAAAAACTCTTCAACTTAATATTAATATCGATCTATTACTATTTTATTGGTTTTTATCACAAACTTTGGTAAATATTCGGTATCGCGCCACCAGCCATAATGGGGCTGATTTTTTATGACCTCGTAATGACCTCTTAATGACACAACCAGTCATGTCATGTTGGCGTATGATCTTTTTGAACGTAAAAAAAATATTCGAGCCTTTTTTTATTTATTTTTTTATTTTCTTTGTGAAATTCGGTGACGGCATTGGTGAAAGCATGCATGAGCATGGTATGTGACGGATTTGCCCGGCGAAAAAGGAAATCAGCGATGTAAACACTCATGTGGTAATCTCGCCGTCCAAATTTTAGGATTGTACTATGAGCATCACGCCATATTTGCTCTATGTTCTGCGTATACCCTCCCGTATCTGGATCGATGAAATTCATTGAGTTGTTCACTGTGAGATGTTTATATCCTGCAAAGCATGAAAATATCACTACACACACAGACCCAAACAAATATCACGTTATAAATAAACGTTCGCTAAGCCTTCCGTTGCTAGACAATCGTACAATTTCCAACAGTCGGACATAATCGTCGTGCCCGGTTTAATTCGATGTTTAATAATTTCGAGTAAAGTTTATACCGATCGATCATCAACTTTTTCGAGAAAAATTAATTTCGAATCTCTTTCGAACCCACCGAATATCCACTGCCCGTCGATTATAATACGCCCATACTATTATATTTTATTTTCCCAAAAGCCTCGTCAATTTCCACAACTTTTCTAAGGCCATCAAATGAATACGTCGCCTCATTGAGGCACCAATTTTCTAAAACTTCATGAACATATTGCGACCAATCGCACACGGTCCATATTGAATCCCTTCGTCAAGAATTCTTCATGCTGTGGGTTGCATATGAGATACAGGGACGCAAAAAGAAAAGCTTTTTCTGATTTTAATTTTTTACCTTGTAACCAAGTGTTTGTGCATACAGATTAACTGGTGGGAGGGATGCGCTGTGCCGCGCTCCCGGCTGCATGGGTACAACAATCTTGTTTGTTTCTCCCGTGAAACAGCTTTGCTGTGTTTCGGAGAGAAGGGCAAGACAGGCAGTGTAATTAATAGCACCGAGACTTTAACACCTTATATCTCTGGATAGGCAACACATAGATGAGTTGCCTGGGCTAGTTCCAGGTAAACTAGTTTATGTTCATGGGCGACGTTAACCACTTACCATCAGGTGGAACGTCTGCCAGTTTGCCTATCCAACTAACATTAAAAAAAAAAAACAGATTGCTTAAAGTCGCACTGGCCTTTTATCACTTTTTAAGTCCCGGTTTTTTTCTGTCTTTTCCTGCACCGCCACTACCTCTCGTCCGCAGTCAAGTAGGCATCCGCACCACATTTGTTGCATTTTACAACACTTTCTAGAATACCGTGTTTAATTAAAAATGATTTTGTTTCGGAATCATTTTGAAATATCTGAAAAGCTTTGTTATTGTCATGTTAACTGCTCAACTACACTTTTCTGACTTGAAAAAAAAGTATAAAATAAAACTATGCACTTAACAACAATTTTGAGTAACCATTTTAAAAAAAGACATCTTCATCGCAAACTGTATATTTTTGTGAAATAAGGCGCTATTTCAAAAGAATCCTTTAAAATGTATGGCGTAGCCAACTATTATAAATAGTTACATTGAAGGACTTATATTTACTTTATTATGGTTATTTAAAAAGTACCATGATGAATGAAGAACTATGATGAATAAAATGTTATAATAAATATCATTATATCTGTTTCTCATTTTATTCCGATTTTTGATTAATATATTGTCTCAAGTATTGCACCTAGTTACAGATTCAATTAAAGATTTGCCTATTTATTTATAAATGTTTCACACTCAATGGTCGTAAGTAGGATGGAGACGCTGTGTCCAGAAACATACGCAACACAAACACCCATAGCGTGTTTAAAAACCTTAACAAACATCTGAATGGCCTGTACAAATATTTTTCAAGAGCGGGAATTGAACTCGCGATTCCTAGCGTAGTATTCAGTGCTATCACCGTATCATCATATACCAATCATAACTAAAACTGTTGCAAGTTAATTGATTCGATAGTGAGAGATCAATGGGACCGATTTGATACTCTTCTTTTTTTAATAGATAGTATGTTTATCGAAATTGTTTAGACCATAGTAATATACCTTTAATATAGCAGTATCTGCTGATATTAATAAATCTGGAAAGATCCAAAACATATTACTTCGATAAAACACGAGACAAAAGTTATAATTAATTAAGGCTAAATTTCGAGTACGGAATAATCTAAAGACACAGGTAGCTACGAAAATTATTACTTTTTTTAATTATACTAATAATAGATTTGTTCATAACATTAAAATAAATTTTAGATAGAGAATATCGATTTATTATTTAAGGATGAAAGGACATAATGGTGAGCTTGAGATAAAAGCTTTAAGTAAAACTGACAAAATGGAAGGCTTAAAAACTCACTCAAAAAACATGATTTATAACAACAAATTCGAGTACTGGTATAAAATGTAAATAATATGTTGTTGGTTAGCAGGAAAGAGGACATCAGGTACCAATCAAAAACACCAATTGCAAATTCATGCGACGTTTCGATCTTTTATTAGATCTTCTTCAGGCATCTACAAATTTATTGTTATACATAAGTGAAAGGCCATATATATAATTTACATAATCTAGGTTATAAGTGAGGTGAACAAACTTTTTCTTTTCTATTTACCTTTTTTTTAGAAAAAGTTTGTTCACCTCACTTATAACCTAGATTATGTAAATTATATATATGGCCTTTCACTTATGTATAACAATAAATTTGTAGATGCCTGAAGAAGATCTAATAAAAGATCGAAACGTCGCATGAATTTGCAATTGGTGTTTTTGATTGGTACCTGATGTCCTCTTTCCTGCTAACCAACAACATATATAATAGTATGGACGCAATAACAAATAATAATGTAAATAATGTTTGTTCTTTCCATTTTTTTTAGTTCAATACAAAAGTTTGTTGCTCCAGACTAACATTTACCCAGTTGTCTGCAAAAAGTTTTTTTTACTCGATTCAATCCATATTTATTCTATCCAATTATTTCTTATATTTTTTTTAATCCCGTAAGGGTATCACGTTCGCTTTGAAACAATTAAAGAGCATGATACTTCAACATTTAGTATCGTGTACAATTTGGTCGAGATCAACATAGCTAGCGAAATCGAGGCTAGGGTACGAATTGTAGAATACACCGTTATGTTTATTTGGAAAATAAACATTGCGAGTGTAAACGTACTGAAATATGAATAAAAGTTGCCTAGAGATTTAAAAATATTAATATTTGTTCGGTGTAAAATACGAGTAAAGATTCCATGTGCTGGCTTATTTTATTAAGTAAAATATCAAAGCGTGTAAAAATGTGCATGCTATCGTACAGATACTGTTTCAAATCAAACCAAAGTAGACTTTATAGGAGAATTTTTTAAGCACTTTCAATTAACATTATGTTAGTACATTTTTTAAATAAGGTAACGGGGAATTGATTGTTAATTGTTATATAAGGTTTTATGAATATTTCTTACTCAATTACGCTCGAATGGATTTGAATGAAACTTATGTATGTAAATAACTCGATACCGTCAACGCCAGCGGTCGCGGGTGTGATTCCCGCATGAAGTAGATTATTTGTATAAATATTTGTTTCTGGTCTAGGGTCGTGTGAGTCTTCCCGACGTGCTCTGGACAGCGCGTAAAGGTCCCTGTTGTTATCACATACATAATTATGATAGTGATCGTTACTCATAGCTCTGACAGGGAGATGGGTTCAACTCTCTGGAGCGTCGGAGCAGGAGCCGATAGGAACCGCTCTACTTGTTGTTCTACCGCTGCGCGATGTTGGATGACATTGGCGTTTGTAACGTTCTTGTTTCTCCAAGTGCTCAAACAAATATATGTGCTATAACAAGTATATTACTGATGATAGTGAGCCTTAAATCGGGTTTTGTTTTATTTAAAGTTTTGAAAATTCAATTAGTAGAAGAAAGTTTTTGGCAAAAAGCTTTCAAATTAATATTTTGCAATCGTTTTCAATTCTTTTGTTATTTTATTTTTTTTGCTACCTTATTGATACCTTCTAATGGATAAATAATGTACATTTACGTCTCTATTCCACGAACCAAGAATCGTGATCCCAAGGGTATAGACAAAAGCGTAATGTAGGTTACAAAGGAGAAATGATAATAAAAGCATTTTATAATTCAATAAAATATAAATATTTAAAAAGCCCAGTTTATATCTAGATTTCGAAAGCAAGGATCGATGACTAGTATAAATATTTCAGGAAATGCATACCAACTATAACCAAATAAATCGTCACTCTTTAGTCGTATCTATTATATATAAATATTGTGAAATCATCATAGCGTGTGGTTTAACGTGCAAGCATGCCTTAAGGTGGAGATTGACTTGTAACATTTTGGTGTAATGTATCGCGTTAGTGTAACGAAAACCAAAGACTGACTTGTAACGTTAGTTTGTAATGTATCATTCGCAGCGAGCGCCGCGTGCTCCACTCGACTGTCGGTTTTTTTGCGAATCCCTTTGAGTGTTACATTACAAGTCAGTGCACGAGGCACGTCTGACATTATAAAACGAAATGGATGGAGCACACTTGAGCCAAGAGTTCGAATGATACATTACAAGCACACGTTATAAGTCAGTCTGTGTCGCCGTATTGTACCAAGATCGCCTCGAATGATACATTACAAACAAACGGTACAAGTCAATCTCCACCTTTAGCTCATAATATGAAATTGAATCTTGCTTAGTTTAATTTATAATCCTGTTCTTTTGCCGTGATGGGTATCCGACTTAGATTTTCAATTAGATTAGATCTATTACAGCTTTAGTATAAGTGAGAGATATATTAGCTATAGTTAAAATCCAACGTGAACTATGATTCCTTAATATATATTTTATATGTAAATTTTGCAACCATTAAATATATATATATATATATATATATATATATATATATATATATATATATATATATATATATATATGAGCATTATTTTTATTGTGTATACTCTTTTTATGCCTCTGCATCATCTGTGTATTACAGCAATAAAAAAGAAAGCTTTAGTCTTTACTATACTAATGTTTTACATTGTGTATGTATGTGTGTGTGTGAGCGATCAACAAAATTTGCTGTGTTAACATTAGTTCGTGTGACGCCTTAATTATCGTGATAAATATCTCACTATGACGCGAATGGAGCAGGTAAATTAGATATTCAAATGACATGGATATAACTAGCTAACAGATCTACCAAATATAGTAAATATTATTTGAGCCATTCTGTAAACCCAATATGTTATCTGAGCATCGTCATCAGATTTTTCTTTTCTATTTACGTTATTTAATGAAATTCAAAACTAGTAGATGAGTGAATATATTTGTGGATTTGGATTTCAACTTGTTCGAAATTCATACGAAAAAATTGCTATAAGAGGCTATACTTTTTACTGTACGATTCTGAATAAATTAAAACTGTTTTAAGTATAATTATTACGCAGATCCCTTATCTTGATTTTACTATTTGTTCGACCTTAAATAAATTCAAATTATTTTAATAAGAAATAGTATATAATAATATAATCTTCTTCTAAACATAACAATCGTAAATCAAAGTATCGATAGACGATTTAATATATAAGTATGTAAATCAAATTATTAATGTATGGTGAATGACCGTACAATAGCGCCAACAAAATTAAAATTAAATATGTCATGATCGAATATTTCGATCATGAAACTTTGGAACGAAGTTCCTTATGGGACGACGCGAAGGGGTACCCTAACCGGCAAAAAACGTCCGTAACGAAAATGCATAAGATTTTTTCATTTAAAAACCTCTTAAATATAATTTAACTAAAAGTCTAAAACGGATTTTATCGCATTTATTTTAAAAAAATTTACAGTTTAACGTTTTTTTATAAAATTATTTTCTGACGTTTCGGACCCTTTACAGCGTCCATGTTCTCGGGGGACTGAGGTGGTGGGTGTCCGAATAATGAAATTAATTGTTACATACCCCTCTTTTTATACAATTTTAAATTATTACTTTTAACCGTTCCTATTAACGCAGAATGAACTTATTGTGTCTGAAAGTCGTGCTGTGTTCTTATTTTCCTTGGGTTCAATTAATTTTCGAACTGGCTCCCAAGCTGGTGGTACGTTCCAACAATCCTCTCTATTGAAATTAGGATGTTTTTTGATTTCAATAGCCTCGTGAATCATCCTTGGTAGAAATCCACCACCTCAGTCTCCCGAGACCATGGACGCTGTAAAGGGTCCGAAACGTAGGGAAATAATTTTATAAATAATTATGATAAGTGCAAGTCGAACTCGACCATGAAGGATTCCGTAGCAGCAAGTAACATCATGTAAAAGTTCTTGTAGTTCGTTGTAACTTTATTGGTGTTTTAATAATAGTGTATTTTTTTATAAAAAAAACTACTTACTAATTCTCGTTCAAACCAATTTTCGGTGAAAGTTTGCATAGTAATGTACATCATATATTTTTTTTAGTTTTATCTTTCTCTTTTTTTTGAAGTTACAGGGGGGACGGGACACATTTTACTAATTTGGAAGTGTCTCTCGCGCAAACTATTCAGTTTAGAAAAAAATGATTTTAGAAACCTTAATATCATTTTTGAAGACCTATCTATAGATACCCTATACGTATGGATTTGATGAAAAAAAAAATTGAGTTTCAGTTCTAAGTATGAGGAACCCCCAAAATTTATTGAATTTTTCTATTTTTGTGTGAAAATCTTAATGCGGTTTACAGAATACACCTACTTACTAAGTTTCAACAGTATAGCTCTTATAGTTTCGGAAAAAAGTGGCTGTGACATACGGACGGACAGACAGACAGACATGACGAATCAGGGTAAGTCGAATAAGGGTTTCTTTTTGCCATTTGGCTACACAACCCTAAAAATCGTTAAAATGTAAAGTTCTTTAAAATAAACGCGATAAAATCCGTTTAAGATTTTTAATTAAATTAGTAAAATTCTCTTAAATAGAATTCTAGAAAAGAAATTTTCGAAACTAAAAATCAATATTCACTTCATTTCAATATTCATTCTTAATTGAAATTATTTAAAAACCAATTAATAATTTTTTAATTTACCAATTATTTTTTATAAAAGTTACCAATTTAGTGTTTTTTTTTCTAAACTGGTATATTCTTAAAATAAGTTGGCGCCATCTAGTGAAGACTTTAAAACCTAAGCAACAATAGGCTCTCTGGACTTGAAATTTTGAACTACATTTTTATAATACTGCTAAATTAAAATTACTGTGCACAATTAAGATGATGGTGTTATTTTTATACATTCGATTTTGAAATGTACTTTAAATGTAACTTTATTAACATACACTTTCCATCACCAACCTATTTGAAGTCGAGTCATGTACTCGTAGCTGACGTGAGTGTGATTATTTATTCATTTTCATGTGCTAATTTCATCATAAGTTATTCCTTAATAAACAAGTACTTAAAATCATAGTCTAGTTTTACAAGTTATCGTGAAGTGGACCTTCTTTCAGTTCAATTATAAGCGACACACGATATATATAGATGTATATATATTTGTACATATATATATATTTATATATGCGTGTGTGTGTGTGTGTCTGTATGTGTATATGTTATTATATATGTTCATAAGTCGAGTGGGCCCGACGGCATTCCAGCGATGGTGCTGAAACAGTGTGCTCCAGAGTTGTGCCCTGTATTAACGCGACTTTTCGCACTTTCCTACCACACTAGGCAAGTACCGTCTTCATGGAAGACCGCCCATGTGCACCCGGTACCCAAAAAGGGCGATAGATCAGATCCATCGAATTACAGGCCTATCGCTATTACCTCCCTTCTCTCCAAGGTTATGGAGCGTGTTATTAACACCAAGCTCCTCAGGTACCTAGAGGAACACGATTTGATCAGCGACCGGCAATACGGCTTTCGCCACGGTCGCTCGACTGGTGACCTTCTAGTGTATCTGACACACCGATGGGCTTCAGCCATCGAGAGTCAAGGTGAGGCATTAGCAGTTAGCCTAGATATGGCGAAGGCGTTCGATCGGGTCTGGCACCGGGGTCTTCTCTCGAAGTTGCCATCGTACGGACTACCCGAGGGTTTGTGCAAATGGGTTGCCAGTTTTTTGTCTGGTCGATGCATACGAGCCGTTGTACATGGCTGCTGCTCCGCAAAACTAGACTTAAACGCTGGCGTCCCGCAAGGTTCTGTGCTGTCTCCAACGCTGTTTCTCCTGCATATCAATGACTTACTGTCTATTGATGGCATTCATTGCTATGCGGACGATAGCACTGGAGACGCGTTCTACACAGGCCGTGCAAACATCCCTCGTTCCGCTGTGGTAGAAAGTCGCGAACAACTTGTGTCTCAAATCGAGAGTAGTCTTTCCAAAGTCTCCGATTGGGGTCGAGACAATTTAGTCCAATTCAACCCCACCAAGACACAAGTTTGTGCGTTCACCGCTAAGAAAACCCCATTCACTGTGGCCCCTCAATTCCAGGACACAACCCTTACCATCTCTAACAGTATTGGTATCCTTGGTGTCGACATATCCAGCGACGTCCAGTTCCGATGTCACCTGGAGGACAAGGTCAAGATGGCATCTAAAAAACTCGGTGTGCTTAACAAAGCGAAGCGGTACTTCACGCCGGGGCAAAGACTGCTTCTGTATAAATCGCAAGTCCGCCCCCATATGGAGTACTGCTCTCATCTCTGGGCGGGAGCACCGGCATACCAGCTTGGCCCTCTTGACTCGGTTCAAAGGAGAGCTGTGAGAATTGTCGACGATCCAATACTGACGAGCGATATCGAGCCCTTAAGTCTTAGAAGAGATGTTGCATCCCTATGCGTGCTCTATCGTTTGTATAATGGGTTGTGTTCCGAAGAATTGTTCGAAATGGTGCCAACGGCCACTTTTTATCATCGCACCGCTCGCCATCGACAGGGAATTCATGCTCACACATTGCAGCCCAAATGGTCCCGTACAGTTCGGTATCAGAGGAATTTCCTCCCACGGACCATTCGGCTGTGGAATGAACTCCCTGCCGAGGTTTTCCCACAGGACTACAGTATGGGGTCCTTCAAGAGGGGAGTAAATAGGTTTTTAAAGGGTCGGCAACGCGCATGTGATGCCCCTAGTGTTGCAGGCGTCCATAGGCTACGGTAACCGCTTACCATCAGGCGAGCCGTATGCTTGATTGCCACCGTCGTGGTATAAAAAAAAAAAAAATGTGTGTAGTTGTACAATCTGAACCGTTTTTTGCTCTTGCTGTAAAAATAAAAGACTATAAAAAATACAGAACAACTAATATGAGTAACTTTTTTAAGATAAAATTTTAAACAAGACTTTTTTTCTTTATTTTTTTTTAATTTAATATTTCCGATAAATAACAATTTAATTTTTTTTTATGAAATCAATTAACTACACAAATAAATTTATAGGTTAGAATGATTGTTAATCAACGAACGTATAAATTTGATAGAAAATCATGTAAAATACTCAATTCAATACCGCACCGAATTTGCACAACGTATAGCTTTTATCTACACTTCAAAAATATTCACACACTAATTACATCTGAATGTAATATCAACAACAACTTATAAATAAAAACTTATTCAAAACACACACTTTGTAGTGGACCAAATTGTGAATCTGAACCAAATCCACTCGAACACAAAAAAATTTAATCAAAATCGGTCCAACCGTTTAGGAGAAGTTCAGTTACATACACACGCACAGAAGAATTGTATATGTCAATATAACCAGTGCAAAGTAAAGTTTAGTTTCTTACGCTTTATTTCGAAGAAGTCATATTGAGACATAAAATTCATAACAAAAACAGTTTGGGAGCTCTCGGTTCTAATAAACGAGTATTATGAAAAGAAGACCTAAATCAAAGTCTAAAATTATTTGTTGTGGAAAAGTAAATTGCTAAATTTTCGTTACAATGTTTGCTAAAATAAATTGTAAATTATAGCAAGAAAATAATATATAAGGGACGTCTTTGAAAATACAATTATCTATACTTAAGAGAACTCTATATTGTCTTATGTTGTACATAATTACATCGCCAAGGTAATTATTATAATTGCTTTCAGAGACATTAAATAAATCCATTTAAGGAGAAATCTATATCATCATTTATATTATAGACTTACTTTGTTTATAGGGGATAATTTCTGGAACTAGTTACTGAATCAACTAAAATATTCACAAACAGACAGCTGCTATAATACCAATAGAGCAAGTAATAAATGAGCTTTTAACAAAAAAAAGGTTATAAGTACTTTCGTTATCGGCGTAAAGTAACTTTTTAGGTATAAGTTAATATTTATTGTGATGAAGTCTAAATATTTTAAATATTATATATGTATATGATTTTAATAAGCTGTAATATATACACAATTATATAGTTTTTGATATCATCTATATGTTATAAATTTATTGGGAAGCGTTAAAATTTCTTTTTTCTCAATTTCTAATTTATATTTATTTATATGTGTATGTAAAATGAAATTAACTTCAAAACACAAAACCCCTTCGTATTAAAAATATTTATAGATAAAAAGAAAACACGAAACCATTACAACCACTGTCCTCGGTTTCATTACAAAAGAAATTTCAGTGCGAACAAAAACATTACTTAAGACTATTTCACGTGGCTTCGCCCTCGTCGGTATTTGATAATTGTCGGGAGTTGATATTTACAGTAAAGATTATAGCATTATATTATAGACTGTACTTTCATTGGTAAAATTACGTTACTTTTCAAGTTCATTTGTAAATAAGAAGATAAGCGATAAATTATAATAAAAATACCGGTATATAGTTTCCCTTAATGATGTTAAATGTTTTATATTACTAGTGTTTGTATTCAGCAGAAATAAAAAATATTTACTGTAGTTGAAAATATTCATTTTCAAATAACGCCACAAAGGCTTGTATCGTGTTTGGTGTAACAGAACAAAATTATGAAATTTTAGAAATGCAACTAAATCTTGCGATTCTTAAGCCTTTTCTCCCGTATGGTGTACTCGATTCATGGGATGATTTAAATCCTCGATTATACCATGCTATTCATATTTACTGGTTAAAATTTTACGGGATGTGGTATTATAAATTCATGCCATGTAGTTTAAAATTTTGGTGTCACCAAGTCTACACCTTGATAGTGTTATGGCTTGTATGTTTTTTGCCAGGAATAGGAGAAGTTGTTTACTTACTTAGGAGACAAGGACACGTTGGAGATATTGCAGAAGGGTATTTTTGAAATTTTTAGATATAAGTCTTTATTTTAACAAGTCGCACAATCGATAACGATTACATTTTATTTCTTACTCGATCCCTCTACAGTTTTATATATATTACTGTAATCATTTAATACGTAATTATTAAATGCTCGTTTAATGTATAATCTGAAAAAATAAAAAACCCATATATAAACGTAAATAAGTCATAATCGAGTGAACTTTGCTATCCAAGACGTTGAGTTCAGTCTGAGTTTATTTAAATACGCCAAAGGTGTATAATAAAACGGGGATGACCCAGTCATAAGTGCGTACATTATTGGTACATGACAAATAGGCCTTAAGAATTTTCTCATGCGTCTATAAAAGACGCTGTAAAACGTCTGTTTCTAATCTACCTCCTTAAAGGGGTAAATGTATTATGACGTTTCCAGATAACGGTTAGATTCAACCTTAGAAAAGATATAGAAGTTTTATCATCATCATATCAGCCGTTGGATGTCCACTGTTAAAAGTAGGCATCTTCCATTGAACTCCAGAGCTACCGGTTCGAAGCCATTCAACGGCTTCCGGTTGCTCTTTTTTAGTCATCTGTCCATCTCGTGGATGGCCATTTGACGCTGCGCTTGCCAGGACGTGGTCTCCATTTGAAAAAAGCTTCTGCACCATCGACCTAAAATTCTACGTTATATATACCCTGCCGGCAAACTTCGTTGGTCTGCGGATTTCATTAATTCTGATTCGATCCCGCAGAGAATTACTAAGCATAACCCTCACCATTACTCGTTGTCCGACTTGGAGCTTGTTTCAAAAGACCCATAGTTCCAGACCGCGTCACGGACGTTATCGTATCCCCCCATATCATTGGACTTCAGATAAAATCATATCATATTGTTGCCTGTTCATTTCTTCTTCCAAATCAACAACGTTATCATCAGACCTCAAGGTATAAATTTTGTCTGTACCAGGGCCAGGTGTCTTGTTGGGTGATAGCGAAATCTTTGCTGGAGATTCTTAGTAGCCCCTATCCTACCGCTACCGAAGCCGACATGGAAAGTTGATTCAAGACTTTGAGATTGGCTGATTTCATCATTGTTACTATATATGCTGTACTATAAATATATATAAGTGGCCAAAGTGTAAAAGAACCTAACCTGTTGGGCAAATGTCTTTTCCACCGTCATTTTCTAACTGTTAAGCAGCCTTCTTGTTGGGGCAAAATCTACTAATGCGGATTGAAACTAAGTGAAATTTATTTTTATTTGTTTATTGTTATATAAAACTATATTTCTATTTTACAGGTTGTACTTATTCCTAAGTGAAATGTACACATATTTTAAGATCGCAGTATTTTGGTTAAATAAAGAAAAAATTTCAAATCTTTTGAAATTTCTACATTGCGATGAATTCAAGCCAAAGGAAAGAGAGCATAGAGATATTTTGAGAAAAAGCATTAAAACGGCTCGTTTCGTAATGACGTACTATACAACGATGTGTGTCGGTGCGGTTTCGGGTAAGCGGGGCACTTTGTTTTTTTATTTACTTTTATTTTGTTCAAAAGCTTTTGCCTTTAAGGCTCTTTATTTGTTTTATCGCTTATCACTTTTAAGATATTAATTTAATAAACTGTAATTTTATCATTTTAACATTGCAGTTGGGATTATAATGCCATTAACTGAAAACTTCGAAATATTACCAACTAACGTCGAATACCCATACTTTGATGTGTATAAATCACCTATGTATGGTATAATTTACCTTCACCATGTACGTAAAAGTTATATTAATGTTTGTAAATATTTAAAATGTATTTAAAAAAAGTAACTATGTTTTAGATCTATTACAAGCCTGCTACTTGCATTATAGACGGAGCAATGGACACCATTTTAGCTGCCTTTGTAGCATCTGCAAGTCAGTATAATATTTTATTATAGTATTATATATATTTTATATATATAGTTTTTAACATGTATAACGTGGTCCGCTGCATGCTCGGCAGCGAGAGATGCTGGTCGGCCGTGGCCTTCTTTTGTGAGATCATGGCTTTGAAGGAGGCTGCGGTGTGGGAGCGTGACGTTGATCCGCTCCGCAGGAGACGACCGGGGAGAAGGAAACGCCGCTGCGCACTCCTTCACCCTCCGCACTAGAGTGGGAGGGGCATCTATAGTCCTCCCACTCGCTACCAGGGCAATATAGCGCTCACGGTGCCCACGAGCGCTCTATAGGCAAAGGCGGCCCGCATAGGTAGCCTAACCGTCGAGGAGTCACGGCTGTATGCGCGAGCGATCCGGGGGCTCCCCATTACGAAGATGAGAGCACCGCTGGGTTTTAGCGGGTATACTGGCACATTTTGCGTGTCAGCGAGTCCCACATACCCACCGCCTCTCCACGGCGGTATGCGTAAATGCATTTCCCAGTGTTAAAAAAAAGGCCAGTTCAGTTCAGATTCAAAGTGACGAGGCAAAATAATTATCCGACTCATATCATATAGTCATACATTACCTGAACTGAACTGAATTAAATCAACCAGTAAGAAACCCACTGCTGGGCGAAGGCCTCTTCTCCATATACTCGTAGAAGAAGGTTTAGAGATTAATCCACCACGCAGCTCCACTGCGGGTTGGTGGATATCAGATGTCTAGGATAACAACCAGGACCGACGATTTACCGTACTTTCTGATGAGGAGACCCATAACGACATACACCCGGATCAGAAACAAATATTTGTACAAATACAAATATCTGCCCCGAGCAGGAATCGAACCCGCGACCGCTGGCATTAAGGCAACTACACGCACCACTCCATAAGAACGATTGTCACATACACATTGAAAATGACATAAAATAGGTAGTAGTAGGTTAACACATAACCTACTACTACCTATTGCATAAATTGTCATAAACCAAAATTTAAAATCTTAAAATATCCAGTCAGAACAAAGTGCCTTGTATTGATGAAAAAAGTATGTGATATAGATAGCTGGTACACTTTACATGTGTCTATTATTATTATTATGTATATTATGTTCAGTAATATGTTTCTAGTTTATGAACTCTTATTGGTTTAATTAATGTAAATAATTAACTAAATACAAGAGACAAAAATCTTCGTTTTATTGATTATCATATTGAAATATTTTCCCAAAAATGTTTTATTATAAAGTTTTAACTGACGTTCGATGTTATAACTAGTTTACCTTAAGCCTTAACATTTATAACACTAACCTGTAGTTTTAACTAAGGTTAGTAAGTTATAACAAATACTTAGGTACTGTAAAATTTGCTTCATTTAGAAAAAAAAAAACTGTTTAAATTTAATTAACAATAAATATTTTGCTTATTTTTTTTTGTACTTGAACTTCTTTTTTTAGGGTACCGTAGCCAAATGGCAAAAAACGGAACCCTTATGCATTCGTCATGTCTGTCTGTCTGTCCGTCCGTATGTCACAACAGCCACTTTTTTCCGAAACTATAAGAACTATAATGTTGAAACTTGGTAAGTAGATGTAATCTGTAACCCATACGTGTGGGGTCTATGGATAGGTCTTCAAAAATGATATTTCTAATATCATTTTTTTTCTAACCTGAATAGTTTGCGCGAGAGACACTTCCAAAGTGGTAAAATGTGCCCCCCCGTAACTTCTAAAATAAGAGAATGATAAATTAAAAAAAAATATATCATGTACATTACCATGCAAACGTCCACCGAGAATTGGTTTAAATGAGTTTTTTGTATACAAAAAAAAAATACACTATTATTAAAACATTGATCAAAGTTACAACGAACTACAAGAACTTTTATATGATGATACTTGCTGCTATGGAACCTTTCATGGGCGAGTCCGACTCGCACTTGATTAATTTTCTAAAGAGTACGTAAAAAAAAAACCAAAATTAATTTATTTATTCTTGCAGTTGGTCAAATCGAAATTTTAGCATACAATCTTAGAAATTTCGAAGATTTGGCAGAAAGGAAATGGAATAGAGATTCGAAAAAGAATCAAGACTTCGTGCGTGATAAAAAATATTATATAAAATTTGTTTTAAAGCAGAGTATTATTCACTATAATGCTATAGTGCGGTCAGTAAAAGCTTTGTTATATTTATTTATTTAAAAATATTTTACTAAGTTTACTACTATATACTGTTAATTTTATTATTTTTATTTTAGATACGTATCAATGATTGAAAGCGCTTTCAGTCTGGCATCTGCTCTACAATTTATGTTAAGCGTCATGGTTTTGTGCTTAGTAGGAATACAATTTTTGTCGGTAATTACAATGCTTATATAATTTCTATTGATAACCTTATTTATTTCGTCTTTTGTATATGTAGAAAATATATAAAAATCGTTTAAAAGTTTTAAGGATTTCACTCAAATTTGAGCTTGAATAATAAAAAGTTAAAATTATGTTCGTATATTTTTTAGTTACTTTGGAAATTAACATAAAGTTATACCTTTTCCAGATTGAAAATCCGTTAAACCATCTCATGCAAATTGTATGGATGGCCATTTACTTGACGTGTATGTTGATCGAGGTTTTTATACTCTGTTGGTTTGGCAACGAGCTAATATTGAAGGTAATCCGTCTTTCCCATTTATTGCAGACAATTTTATTTTATTTTAAAAATTACCTGGCAGGCTCTATATTTCAAAATGTCATGTATGTAAAGTATTACGAGCCAAGGACAAAACGAAGACTAAAATATATTTCCCAAATATTTGCAACGTATTTCAAGATTCGTTTTTATTATATTATATTACATTATTTATAAACAGAATTTTATGAATATAAATAATACATATATAAATAATAAATAATATATATTATGTATATAAATAAATCATCCAGATAGTTTATATCAGTTAACATCAAGGCCATTATTTTACTTTTTGTAATGACCAATAAAAGCTATGATTGAATTAGAATTAACTTGAATTTTAAAAAAATGTATTGGAGAGTAAAAAAGTTGAATAATAATAATTCGTCCGTTGAGTCATGTAAGTTAGCTTTATTCAGGTCCTTATTTTATATTAATATCCATGAGGTATCATTTGTTTTATATGAAACTAGCAAACCCGGCGAACTTCGTTTCGCCACCAGATGGCTATATTGGTTTGTAGTACATGCTATGTATCAGAGATGGCGCTGTATGTGAAAAACGATTTTCCCTGTTTTCCTGCTTTTCTGTTGCAATTTTTCCTAAATTTTGTTAATAAGTTTGCTATAAACCTCACGGAGCCTGAGACCTTTCCAACGAATGCAAAACCGTGGAAATCGGTTCGTGCGTTCTGGAATTATAGCGTCAGGAAGGAAAACCCGACTCATTTTTATATTATAGATAAACGTGAATCGTTGCTACATTTGCTAACAGAAAATTATTATTTACATTATTTATTTAAATTATGTGAGTAGTGTGATAAGTAATTCATTGGTTATTTTCAATGAATTTTTTAATTAATATTTATATTACTGAGGTTTTGTGTTTTCTATGATTCACCAAGTGGTTTAATAAATAGGTATCTGAAAACTCTTAATAGAACGATTATGTATAATACTAATAAAAATATTTTAACCAATCTGACTCAATCTTATACTTGTCTGTTATAGCATAAAATATACATATATTCCAATAATATTATGGTAAATTCAAAAGCATGGATCAGGAGTAGTCCATGCAAGCCGTACTAAAACGGAGATACCCATTGGTCGGGCGAGGTATCCATGCATATTTTTAAACAAAGGTATAAAAGTTGATTATCGCGCTACGCTGAAGATTTTTAATATTCATTTTATACATTGGTGCTTTAAAGAGTTCTAGTTATTAAGATTCATAAAGGATGTTTTCTCGTATCTTAAGATTCATGAGTGTATGTACCCTTCTTAAATATTATATTTATTAAACAATAGGGAACTTAAACGAATAATTGGTGAATGGGTAGTCACACTCCTTATGGAAATATTCCCTTTTTTACTGAAATTTCTGAAATTTCAGAGAATATTTGACTTTATCAGAATTTCTCAACATTTTTTTTATTAACCATAAGACTTTCAGAGTCTTTTCAAAGAAATCTCTAAAAGTCCGAAAGTCTTTAATTAATTAAAAGTCAGAAAAATGCTGAGAAATTCCGATAAAGTCAAATATTGTCTAATATTTCGGAATTTTCAGTAAAAAAGGGATTATTTCCATAACGAACTGATTTTAGCAGTTTGCTATTTTGATTATAAATTTGATATAAAACAATTTTTTTGGATATTGACAGAACTAATTACCTGGCAATTCTACTGGCAACTTTTTCAAACAAATTCATAATCATCATTATCTTATTGAGTTGATATTATCATCTTCTTCTCATTTCTTCTCGTCGATGATTAGGAAAAAACGTATTAGATCTCTTCATACATATATTTAGCTTGTGATTTTGTTTAATTTAGGTACTTTATTACAGAGTCTCGAACTGCGCCAGGCTGCATTTGATGGATCTTGGTTGAAGACAGACCCCAAGACCACAATGTTGATTGTGATATTTCTTGAACGTTGCCAGCGTCCTATGCAAGTAACTGCAGGGAAGATATTTACTTTGTCACTGGATACTTACAGCTATGTAAGATATTAATACGAACTGCAACAAATAGTGTTGAGCTCTTTCGATAAAGTTTAGATTTATTTATTTTATACTTTATATTTTTTTACAGCTTATCAACTGGTCCTATAAGGCTTTTGCAGTAATGAGAAACATGAAAAAATAAGAAACATTAACAAATGTTATTATGTTCATGAAACTAATTGACACAAGCCTACGTAGCTATTGCGTCTATCTCTTTGCAAGACATCTTGTAAAACGATTCTAATATTAGTTATTAGTTACTAGAGTAGGGAGCTTTATCAAGATTTGTATAAGTGCATTCAGTCGTTTAATACTAAAATAGCTTTTATTTTTATTTAACGTTTTATTATACGACTATTATAAAAAGATTGTCATTGAAACACAAGTATTAAGGTTTTTAATTAGTAATTTTCTTATGTTGTTAAATATAATAAGAAAAATATAGACTACACCAGATATATGAGAATTATTTTAAGTTTTTTTTTTCATTTTGATTAATAAAATTAAAAAAAATATCAATAACTTTTGAAATAATAAATAGCAATAAAATAAATAATATCTTTTATTATTGTTACACGCCTATGGTACACCTTATATTATCACATACGTTACTGTTAATCTATAATATAAAAATAAGTCGGGTTTTCCTTCCTGACGCTATAATTCCAGAACGCACGAACCGATTTTCGTTGGAAAGGTCTCGGGGTCCGTGAGGTTTATAGCAAACAAAATTAAGGAAAAATTTCAACAAAAAAAAGCAAGAAAACAGGGAAAATTATTTTTCACATACAGCGCCATCTCTGATACATAGCATGTACTACTTCATCTTTTAATCCCCAAACGAAATGTTACAAAAAATGACGCCATCTGGTGGCGAAACGGAGTTCGCCGGGTTTGCTAGTATAAAATAAAAAATCACGTTAATATAATGTTTTTAATTACCGTAATTATTTATTAAATTAATTACCTAAATGTTAATTATCTTTACGTTATTCCAATAAATATATTTAAAAAAAAACTTATTAAATCTATTTAAAGCCTTAGTTTCATAAATTAGAAGCTATTATATTCTCCATTATTACATTTTAAATTAAAGGTTTGTTGACGTTGTAAATATACTCATATATTCTCATATATTCTATCAAAGGCGTCATCATTCATTTTGAGGTATCATAACATTTAAATTCAAGTGTAAAATACAGCTTAATGGGATTTTAAACGAGACGGGAAAGGCGGACGAGAAATATGCTATTATGCTAATTTTGATGATTGATTAATGAATTTTAATTAAAATGAAAAATTTCTGTAATATATTATTGATGTTTATAACAAATGCGTCTATATATAAAGTTCGCTTTACATTTTAAATTTTTTCGACGACAGTTTGTCACCCATAGGGTAGTTTCAATTCTCAATGTCAAATAAGAAAAATATAGACCTTATATTTGCATAAAGCACATCGATTGTAAAATATCAGAGCACTTGGCGTAGGTCCAGCTGACGTTTACTGACCGCATTACTAACCAAGAACTTTGGTTAAGGACTGCCGCGCGACTTAGTTCTACCTACATAATATCGTTCATCATTATTTTAAAAAAAAACGGTCAAAGAAGATATTATATACATATATATGTATGTCTGTTCTTTATAAAAAAGGAATCCATCTATAAAAAAAATATTACCAAGAAATGTCTAATACAATAAATACGAGTTATAAAAAATGCACTTACCGTACAGCAATAGCTAGCTATATTTACGTACTATATATATATAATCGATATCTGATACAAATCGGTCGGTATAATCCGCAAGCGCTATGTCGTTGCATTTTAAAACTGTAATATCTTCGATAATACTCATTTATATTACATACTGTAAAGGGCTATATTGATCTATATTAAATGCACAGTGTATTTAAGGTACTTAATTGGATAATGATTAATGCTGTATTGCTTAAAATCGCTTCGTAAAGAAATAAGCCATTTTTTCTCGTGAAAAGTAAAGGATCAAAAATTGTTATTGTGGGTTATCCCTAAGAGATAGACATATACCATCGCGGACTTTTTTGTAGAACTTTTTAAGGTGTACAATAATATAGTCTATTATTTTGATCTATGTTGTAGGGCCAGCGTTTGCAATGTAAGCGCAAAAAAATGTGTTTATTTACGAGATCACATTAGAAACCTCTGAAATTATCATTGTTTATCTACTATGTTATGCATGCTGTATACATATAAACCTTCCTCTTGAATCACTCTATCTATTTAAAAAACCCGCTACAAAATCCGTTGCGTAGTTTTAAAGACCTAAGCATACATAGGGACAGACAGAGCTTGAAGCGATTTTGTTTTATACTATGTAGTGATAGTATATTTAAGTATAGTTCCCTTTTAGTAGTATATAGTATACCTTCTTCGTAATAGGAAAAAGCCATTGACAAGGTTGGTGATTGGTACGTCATGCTGTAACAGTAGGTACGGATTGGCAGATATACATGAAGACTTCCCCATAGACTTGCAGGTTTTGTCTCGATGTTTTTCATCACCGTCGAGCATGCGATGAACCTTTAATCAGAGAAGACAATTATTTTTTTAAAATCGGGTTTTAGTTCTATAAATATAGATTTGTATTATAATAAAATGTATAACACTGCTTCATATATTCTTCTTCTTCTAAATTATTAATGGCATTGCCGGATTAAGCAAGCGCAGGGCCCGTAGCAAATTCTTTCAATGAGCCCTTGATCTGCTATGGGTTCTTAACCTGTAAATCGGGGAATTTAATTTGAATTTATTTTAGAATAAAAAATTATTCTAAAATAAAAAGGTTGGCGATATAAAAATATAAGTAAATAATATATAATACTAAAATAGGTTGATTAAAACGTAGCAATGACTGCTCACCCAGAACACGTCCACCACTCTCAATAGCGAAATGATCCTTCCGTGGACTGGACCGTGTCTTAAATTCATGTCGAGACATGTATGGATGACTAATACTTTTATTGTTCAAAAATATATGTCCGGTCTGTTCCAGGGCGCAACATAATGTTATATTTCTAGGACGTATTCATATGTACTACCCGTACCCGATAGTAAAGATATATATAGTATAGATATAGATAGTATAGATAGTATATAGTAGTAGATAGTAGACCTTTGACGTATTTATACGTCCCGCTCGGTTTACAGATTAAGTAAGTATAAAGTGGTAAAAAAATAATTCAATACTCAATACGTTTATTTACCATGTTATAATTTTGTGGGTAATTAATGGTCTAGTAGATTATTATAGGCCCTGCTAGGCTCTGACAACTACAAAAAGCCAGAGATGAGGTTGCCTAGCGCCAGACATGAACTTTTTGTAGAACTTGTGCGATTATCGTATGAAATTCGGTGTTTTATTTAAAAGTTGTAACGTTTCACGTTTTTGTGACATCAAGTAAATTCAGTATACCACATCTTAATAAGTTTCACTCAAAAATTACGCTCAGGTAGAAATAAGTGGGTTTAAATATACGTGGCCCGCTTTCGCGCGAGGCCCGTAGCAATTGCTGCTGTTAATCCGGCACTGATTAATGGTTTTAACGATAATTGTTGTTATTTTTCGATGATTTTTATATTATTCTATCAATAACACATATATCAAAAAGCTGTTCTTTTCATTGCTAATACATTTCACAAAGAATTTCAGGAGTGTGTAATATACTTTCAAATCCCTTAAAATTCATAAAAAGGTCGTAAATATAAAGACAAAAACGTCACGTGTTCATTTCACAAAGAAAGTGACACTTAAAAAACATTAAAATGATATTTTCCTTGGATAAATTACGGGAAAATTTCGAAATAATCAAGTCCTTTCATGATGTTTTTAAAGCCATTCAACATTTTCAGATTATTTCTGGGAAAAAGATTAAAAGCTGAATAATAAAAGAAAAATAGGACAAAAATGGTATTAAGCTTGCTTAGAGGCTTACATAATGGTTAACCAATGACGTATATTATGTATATTGAATATAGATTTTTCAATTGAACGTCATCTACACTAACTGGCATTACCGTAATTACCTCGTTTCAATATCAGGAAACGGTTTTCTCATTCAAAATTGGACTAGAGCCAACATACGGTACTTACAGAAGTATAATTTTACAGGCATCTGTCGTTGAATGAGGCATAGTTAAGTTAAAATAAAAATATTAAAGTTACTAGAGAAGTTTATGCATAATTGACGACTGTTCTGGTGTAGTGGTGCGAGTAGTCGCCTCAACGCCCGCCGGCGCGGCGGCGGTCGCGGTTAGATTTCCATCCGGAGCAGATATTTGTATTTGTATTTGTATAAATATTTGTTTCCGATCTGGGTGTATGTCGTTGTGAGTCTCGTCACCGTGCCTCGCAGAGCACGTAACGGGTTGTTATCATAAACACCTGATAGCGGTCGTTACTCATGATAGGGAAAATTTTCTGCCAACTCGCAGTGTAGCATCGTGGCGGATTATGCTCCAACTCTTCTCCTACATGGAGAAGAGGCATTTGTCTAGTAGTAGGATAACTTAATAGATAAGTAGTAAGATAGTAAAAAACTTAAAGTAGTCGGTTAAATTATGATGTCAAGATGGAAGAAACCCAGATTTAAAAGTTTCATTTTTGTTTCTTTTAAGAAGAAATGTATACATCGTGCGAAAAATAATAAATTGTTCTTTCATATTGTAATATTAAGTTGAAAATCTAAAAAATTGTTAAGGTATACAAAAATATTTTCTCAGCACTCGGAAATTTCCTACATCGGAAAATATTTAGAACAGACTTTAGACAGTTAGCGACGTTTATCGAAACCGACACTTTAATGTCCCTAAATAAAGTATCAATTCTAAGAAGCAAAAAATCTGGCTGAATTTGTCTCTTTATAAAGTGTAATTGTAGATGTGTTGCGTAATATTAAAATTAATTTTTTTTTCATATATTTTATAAGAGTTTTCAAATGTTTTAGCTTATATATAATATGTTACAATTTAATTAAACACTATTTAATTTTAATGTGATGATAATCAAGTAAATATGTTTTTGCAAGTTTTAATAAAAATAAATATTTACATCAAATTCTTCTGTACGTGTGTACACAATACTGAATTCTGCTTCAACAGTTGCAATGATTATGATGAAAACTTTTTTATGTGTTTCAGTCTACTTGTTTTGATTTGATTCCATGATAGAACCGAAAAGCTTCACAGATGATGGTTTTATCATTAGTACTTATAAAAAAACATATTTGTTCGAAAAATGATAAGAATTTTGCATAAACTTTTTTAAAATAAACTGTAAAAGTCTTGTATTTTATGACGTTTCTGATACTTAACAAACAATTATTGTTGTCGTTTTATACGAGTATATCACTTAATAAAAAATTTGCTCTTTTTGTATCAAACTACGGCAATGCAAAAAGAAGAGCTATGATGTTGATCGGTATATAGGTATTTATGTATCTATGTTTGTGTTTTTTATAGAGCTTTGGAAAATACTTTTTACGTATCATGAAGGCTAAAAGTTCCGTCTGTTTTGTGGGCTAGATGTAGCAAACCGACTCTGTCCTCAAAAAAAATCTTCTGTCTTCTGCCACTGTTTCACCCGCGGAACCGCCGTTAGGCATTACTTCACGGGGGAAGTTTTAGTTGACGATCTTCCGTCTTGAATTCAAAGCCACTGCTTCCTTCCCTCTATTTGATTTTATCTTTAGCTCGCTGCTTTTTAATCCTGCGGAGATCTTGGAGGGCCTCCGTCGCGAATGAGCTTGTTGCATTTCACGCTGTCTTCGATGAGAGCATCATTCCTACTATTGTCTCTGATAGAATTTTCTGTTTCTATCTACTTTCCAGAGCATTTCGCTGCAAGTTGAAGCAGGGGAACGTGAAACGTGGGGCCGGAAATATTCGTGTCCCGAGAGCATTAGCGTTAGATGACGTCGCCATGTTTCCGGTTTAACCAATTGTTTACTTGGGAATAAGGCGGTATGTACACCCGCCTTTCATTGTGGCACCCCACAGTACTTGCCGTCAACGAATACTGTTTTGCCGTTCTTCAGTTCTGAGTTCTTCAGGACATAACGTAGTCGTTTTTTTTTTGCGCCACTAGAGAGCTTGTCGTTCCTCCGCAAGCACTGAAATTCCGTATGTTAGTACAGATGTTATCACTAACGTCAGTAGTGCCCTCCTCTTGTGTATTAGTGTGCGCGCGTGTGTGTGTACATGCGTGCATGTATGTGGTATGTGTTCCTTAATAATTTTCAAATTACTTATCGTTTGACGAGTAAAAATATTTTGAAATTTATGTTTATGTTAGATCATCTGGTATTTATATGGATATGATAATAGGCTATGAGGTTTTACATTAATTTGAATTCTCTTTCTAATAGAGGAGAAAAAAAAACGATAAACTAAAAATAGCATTTTTGATGACATGCCCTAACAAAACAATACAATCTAACAGAAATAAAGTAAAGTTCCATACGACCACGGCTATCCTCTGATTAAAAAACAGTACAATTATTTATTTAATGCAATAAAAAATATTAAGGGTAAATTATATTTAATAAACAATAAATATTGGATAATTTACCATAACAATTTTAGATATTAATATATTTTTGTTTTATACTTTTAAAGCGTGATTTTCCACTAGTCGTATTTTAGGTTTTAAGTTTAATTTCTATTAAATAAGTGAATTTATTATTTCAAGATTAGAACTTATATTTAAAGGAAGTACGAAAACAGTAATTAGTAATATAATTTTTTACCTACGAAAAACAATAGTAAAAATTATTCAAAAACCTTGTGTTACTAATTTCAATGACGACTGAATAAAAATATAAAACGACGTAAATATTTCGTTACAAAAATTCGTGTTGAAAGACGAATTTAAGGTACGCAAGATTTAATGAAGCATTTGAAGACATATTAAATAAATCTAAATAGGAAATGAAAGGAATGAATGAAATAGTTCAAATATTCGGATTTGAAAATTTAGAAACACTTTAGATACTATGTAATATTATATAGTACTTAGATGACTAGGAAAGTTGGATGAAACTTTTTTCTTCTTCTTATCTTTTTGTAACCTTGATGTAGGATTTGTATAGAGACGAAAAAAAGATTTTTAAAAACAAATGTTCTTGGATTATATTACTGTAAATTTTTATTGTCTACATTAACGTTTAGCATTTAGTACCTAAATTAATAAAAAGAAAAGAATAAAAAAATGCTTTTAAAATTGACATGTGTAAAAAGTCCAAGCGACAGGTGTTCTTATCGTTTTGTAAGCAAGTACAGTTAACAAAACTTTGATATTCCGATGCAGAGACATCGTATCATTTTATGTTTAGATTTTTTTTACAGAAGAGGGGGCAAACGGAAAGTCGGTTCCCCTGGTGGTAAGTGACAGCGACATCCATAGACACCCGCTACATCAGAGGATTAGCAGGTGCGTTCCCGGTCTTTCAAATAAGAGTATGCTCTTTTCTTAAAGGTCCCTAAGTCGCATCGATTCGGAAATACCATAGATGGCAGCTGGTGTGTGTTAAATTTCAAATGATTTATTATATTAACAAATATATACTAAATCATCTTAAACTATTTTCTAAATGAGTTTGTGATAGGTCCTACAGCCATAATGAATTCAAACAAATTTTAACTGACCTAAGCCTATTTATTTATTTGCTCTTAAGATAGTTTTTACCGATATAAAACAAAACATATATGGTATCTTACGTGCTCGTCTTTTCGTTTTTGTCGAAGCCCAATGGGTTTACACATTGATAAACTCTAACAAGGGAGATAAAATAGCGATAATCGAAAAATGACTCGTCGACGTTTTGTGATCTATCACATTTTACTTCAGAACTAACAGGTGTGCGTGAGATTGAATACTGTATATAATTTTACAGACCTTGATACCGAAATGCTAGAGCATTATATATAAATATTGTCAATTTATTAGTCAAATAAAATTGCGAGTGTTCATGTCGTTTCTTTTTAGATCATATGATCTCGGGTACATGGAAATAATAAAATGACAAATTTCGCAGTTTCGCCAATTTATTAATTATCGCCATCATCATCATCATCATCAAATCAGCCATTGGATGTCCACTGTTGAACGTAGGTCTCCCAAATTGACCTCCAGAGTGACCGGTTCAAAGCAGCCTCCATTCAACGACTTGTGGTGACTTTCCTCAAGTCGTCTGTCTATCTCGTGGACGTCCGACGCTGCGTTTGCCGGTACATGGTCTCCACTCGAGAACCTTTATGCTCCATCGACTGTCAGTTCTACGAGCTATGTGACCTGCCCACTGCCACTTCAGTTTGCAAATCCGTTGGGCTATGTCGGCAACCTTTGTTCGTCTGCGGATCTCATCATTTCTGGTTCGATCTCGCAAAGAAATACCAAGCATAGCCTTCTCCATTGCACGCTGTGCGACTTGGAGCTTCTTTAAAAGACACATAGTCAGAGTAATCACGTTTCAGATCCATATGTCATTACTGGTGACACACATTGGCCGAATACTTTCGACTTCAGGTACTGAGGTATGAGAAAAGAAAAGATGTTTTTTAACTTCCCGAACGCTGCCCATCCTAGCTAGATTCGACGATTGACCTCTCTCTCGAAGTTGAAACTATCAAGTTCGACATTTTGTCCTAGGTACTCGTCAATAACTTCGAGAGTTAAATTTGCAACCGCTATCGGGGTGGGCACTACATGGAGATTCGACATGATTATTGTCTTATCCATTTTCATTTTAAGGACCACCTGTCGGGAAACTCCATCAAGGTCACGGTGCATAATGCTGACCTCTTCCAGAGATTCTGCCTTAAGCACGATATGATCGGCAAATCTAAGGTGAGTGATGTACTCGCCGTTTATGCTAATGCCGAATCCTTTCTATTCCATAAGCTTGAAAGCGTCTTACAATGCTGCGGTAAACAATTTCGGAGAGATGACATCTCCCTGTCTCACACCTCGCTGCATTGAAATCGCTCTCGTGCTATGTGCTCCTAAACTCGATTAGACATACTAGCGTTATTTTACAAGCACTGCAATACTTCGATATTCCGGTAGTCAATGTGGCATTGCTGGAGAGACTACAGCACCGCCAAGTTTTGATCGAATCGAAAGCTTTTTCATAGTCTACAAATGCCAAGCACAATAGCCGATTATATTCTTCGATCTTTTGTATAATCTGCCGCAGCGTATGTATGTGGTCTATGGTACTATAACCTTTTCGGAAACTGACCGGTTTGTTCGGGAGCCAATTTATTACGAGTATTTAAATGTTTGGTTGAAGATGATGGAATCAGGTAGTTAGAACTTTATAATTCTAATTTAAAATAAGTAAAGATTTTCTAAATATTATTTTTCTTTATTTATTTGACAGTTTAATGAAAGAAATATATTTTATATTGTTAAAAATAATTCTAAAATTGTGAAATAATACACATACATACACATAGACACGCACTTTTCTATCCTATTTTGCGACAGATTGATTGCGACTATTTAAAGACATCTTATATGAATTTTTTTTAAATTAAAACAGTGTCCATATTTGATTAATAATATATATTTGTAAGTAATGTAATTGTTTATTATCATATAATATGGTGTGGAAAGTCATCTTCCTTTTTACCCACGTACATAATATACATATATCTTTCACACTATCTCGCACATTGTTACTAAATTTCTCTCACCTGAGGTTGTCTGTAATAGTGCTAACAGACGGTAGAATTTGGTTCCTCCGAACCAAATCCCCAGAACCAAATTCCCTGTCGCTACAGATGACGGCACCGAACAAGAAATGTAGGGTTGTCACACTTTTATTAATTAAAATTATACATTAAAATTTTACTTTAACACTGTTTCCTAGAACTTAACCGCCAAATACGTAATGCGAAAGAAAATTAGTTTGATGATTGATGATTATAGTAATAAGACTACTTCCATACTGTCTGTTTATATTTTTGTTTCATTATGCGCATTATTATGTTTTATATGTAATAAAAAAGAAATAAAAAAAGAAACCTATTTTACTATTATTGCATACTCTCAATCGAACAGTAAAGGTTGATAATTATATTGATAATTATCAACCAATCAATCTACTGTTCGATTGAGAGTATGCAATAATTATGTTGATGATTAAATAAAGATACGCAATGGTCGCCAGTATTTATTTTGTTAGACGACCTTGACCTCATTCCAAAACTTAGAAGGTAAATTTGTGACGTTTACTATTTATTAACAAGGGTCCGACATTTTTATATATTTTGTTCACATTATTTTATTTCCTCAGCAGGGATTTACTTACAACAATTGCAGAATTTTCAACAGAAAACTACGCTTTGTTGTTTATATCATATATATATGTATATCATATGTACATATATATCATATGTACATTTATTTCTTTCACAACTATATAGTAATTACGAGTAGTTCGGACAATGATTAATGACCATAATCAAGTTTTCGGATAGCTTTTTGACTTAACAATCGGGGGTTCGATTTGTTTTGAACAAACGATTTTTTTAAGGTAAGAGAAAAGAACTGAACGCGAAAATTTTATTCAATAAAAGTTTGGACAAAAGACTGCTTTAACGTGACACCTATTACAAGAGGGGAACTGCGAAAAGTTTACTCGACAACAACAATACAGGGATTTGGTATACTTATTAGTATTATGTAACATTTCAAAAGAATATTTAATGCTTCATTTTTGTTGTAAATACATTATTTTTCATGAATGATTACTTCAAATTACTCTCAAGGTAATCATCAGATTGAATGTTGTTGTTCGAATAGTTGAGTTATCGTTTAGCCTTTAAGTATTGCTACAGTATGGATGAGTTACTGATTCCGTAACTTCGTTTACGCGTACGTTGGGTGTACCTAAATAGATACGGTTTATTTATAATCCTTTGGGAACTCTTTCATTTCCTGAAATGAAAAGTTTCTTGTATGTTAGCCCAGTTCTATTTAAATACATCCAGTGGTTTCCGTGTAAGGGGAGAATATGGAAAAACAAAATTCAGATATTTAATAATTTTACGGCATTTTATAGAAAAAATTACCAGAATAGATAATAAATAGACTACCTGTGCCTAACGATTACACACGCGTTGAGTTCAAATACATGTCGTATTGTTTCACGTTTTCGATAACTGCCTCGCTCCTATAAGTCGTAGAGTGATGTTTTATAGCCTAAAAGTTAAAACATATTTCAATTAACAGGTTATGTTACTCAAAAATAATTTTCAGTTACGTAGCTCCTAGCTTAGATTACCGTTTTCTAGCAAACAAACTCTACTGCTTCATTATATTATTATAAAAAGTAAGCGTGACGTCACAATTCTTGAATAAATATATTTCACAGTTTCAATTTATAATAATATATGATTGTAGAATTCGTTAATCTTACTCCTGTATATGTATACACGAATACTTATTATATATTATTGTATTAGAACCTTATTCATTTGGAAAGAAATTAGCACAATCAGAACCTAATATTGCCAAAACACTTACGGCTCTCGACTTAATTGAAATGTTAAAAGTTTTGGTAACGATTAATATTATTCTATTTAATTTGTGTATTATACATATATACTATGTATATATACTATATAGCTTACATAAGCATAAAAGCAAAAATAAAGTTTTACCTCAATCAGAGGTTTCTTAAGCAATTAAATATTTGGTATTTCGTATCAACATCGTGATAATCATTTTTATGTTTTTTTCATTTGCACTTCCGTTTCTTCTCTCTATGGCACTATGACATAATAAAAGTCAGAAATATCAAAATTGTTTAAATTTTTCAGTTGTTTCATTTGAAGTTGTGCATAAAGGTTATATAAATGTAATGTTATATTAATTATAAAGAATAAAGTTAACTAAATATCAAGATCTTTATAAAATTAGCTTGATTTAATATTAAGGCTTACAATTTAGGTAGTAGGTAAAACGATTAGCATTTAATTGATGGTATCTTTTATTTATATGAATAGAGAGTGCGAAACATGAAGTTGCGTGTTCGCTGACAGATAGCAATCAGCTGCAGCACGTTGTTCGTTATTTAATTAATGGTGGCGTATCGCGTGGAAATGGCTCACTCATTTGGTTGAATGTCGGATGTTTGGAGGGATTGTAAGCGATATGGATATCTTAAATGTTTTTAAAAATAGTAGTTGCGTGTAAGAAAATGTATGGGTTCTGCATGTTCCTTCCACGTTTTACACTGCTCTAATGTCCTTTAACCTTATCATTACTTATTTTTTGGTAATATAATCAGACGTATTAATAGAACTTTTATGAAGTTTAATTTAATAAAAAGTATACTTTCAGAAAAACTCGTCAGTTATAAGTGATATCTTAAAATATATACCATTTTGCATGTAAAGTATATTGATTATACACTCAATATACTTTTAAATTACTTTATGATGTCCCTTGATCGAATTACAAACATAGAAACAAAGCTTATATTAATATCGGAAAGAAAAATAAAGATTTGAAAAGCAAATTCGCTCAGAAAAAATAAAAATAAAATTATATATATAGCGTCTCTAGGCCAAATACAATTAAGAGGTAAAATCAAGTTAGACATTATTCAAATAAATATAGTGTGTTATATTTATATTATATTTATTTTAAGATCTAAACTAGCTCACGTGAGATGTGTTACATACATAAGCGGATCGGTATTAACGGCTAGCCCAATTGATTATTTCTTTCACTATTAGCAAGATATATTCCCGAAGTTTCGTAGCGAAACAGTAATCATAAATTTATTTATAATTATAATCTATTTATATTAAATATTTGTTACGAGCGGGATTTGAAATCGCGTGGAATGTCTCGCACAGTGGTGTAGTGACACCAGAACTCTAAATAGTTCCGTAAATATTTTTGATTATTTTAGTAGGCTAAGTTACGTATCCAGCTTATGCTAGATGCAGTAACCGAATGCTTATCACATAGCATGCAGTTTTTAAAAGCTTTTATTTAACTTGCAATGTTTGTATGTTTAGGTTAAATCTTGCAAGCTGAATTTGACCCACTTCTCAGTATCCTATTGAGCTGAAATTTGAAATATACCTTAAGTTTGGATCACAATGCAATTATAAATAATCAATATTGTTGTTAAACCAAAATGGTCGCTGTAACAAAATAGCGGATTACATAATTATTTTTGTCCAAAAAACCCTATATGGATATGAAATTAAAGGGCTTAATTTGTAAAATACAACACACTACGAAAAAAAAATAAAAAATTCAAATCCAAGATGGCCATAAAAAATGACGAATTACATATTTTTGTACAACCCTCCCAATATGGGTATCAAATTTGATACCCATATTTTTTTACCCTTTAATTAAAGGGTATGGTGACTAAGATGAGCTTATTATTATAAATAAAGTGACATGGTAAATCCAATATGGCAAACGGTGTATAGTGGCGATTTAAGTGAAATTTGCCAAGCTGAATTAGAAGCACTTCTTTTTATATTCTAGGGAGTTGAAATATTGCATGTTGGTTCAGTTTCGATGACAATGCATTCTTATTATAAGCACGACCTGATTATACACCCAGGATCTACTCCAAACAACAGATGGCCTCAATGGCCAATGGCATAAGCCCGCAACATGTTTTTTCGTATATGAGTTCAATTTTGACATCCAATTTTAATGTCTACCATAACCTGGCTGCCGCGCTCAGGTTAGCCCCATATAACAGAACTCTTCAACATTTATTGGTACAGTCGCGAAATTATGTACAGGCGTTCATTTAAGACAGCCTCTTTTAAAATCCTCTATAATGTGACTGCTGCGCCTAGAGATGGCTCCATACCACACATCTTCTCAACGGTCAACAGGATTGAAAAGTAAATGGTACCATTAGACACATCACAGAAATTATATGGCCCTGCTTCCGAATAGTACAAATACTGACACTGACTGACATACTGACATACCATCTGTCCGTACAGACTTCGGCTAATATGCTATTAATGTAATTTAGCCCAAATCGGTGCAATTCTTAACGCGATACTGAACGCTTTACCTATTCGCAAGGCCGAAAGTTTAGACATTTTTAAAAGACGAATGAAAGACTTTTATCTATCTCTTACTTGACTTATGTTTATATATGAATACTAGCGGCCCGCCCCGGCTTCGCACGGGTCTTTAACTAAAATTTTAAAAATTATACATTTATATTTTTTATCACCTACACCTGCGTCGATACTGGAAAATATTTTATAATAGACGGATTGAGTGACAGATTTATTATATCTATATACATACATACATACATATATATGTATATAGATAGTACGGATGAAACATTTGAACTGTTTTTTTTATTAATTATTTTCTCATTGATGAATACCATATTTTAATAAGTATTATTCCCGACGAAGACAAATCCAAAAACACAAAAATCATAAAAATCGTTCCACTCGTTCTCGAGTTATAAACGGTGTAACTAACACGGCTTTATATACATATAGATTACAACTTAAATAGCTATAACCATCCAACTTTGTACAATCAACAAACAAATAACGACCAAATATTTTAAATTTTAACAACGAACAAACAATCAAGACCGTAGTACCCTAAAGTATTTAATTATATACAAATAAGAAAAACAGATTTTTAAATACGGGCGAGTGTCATTCTTTTGGCCGAAGTTTTGGTCAGCGCGATTCAGAAAATTATCTGCGCCATCTATCGTATAATTGTAGAATATCGTTTTTATATTTAGTGACATGTAACATAATTAATATTTAACATAGTAGTATATTAATTGAAAATGATGTTTATCTAAAATATTAAAACGATTTCTATTCCTATCCGACATATTTAGTAAACTTTTAAGTTTAACAAAATAATAACTCAAATATAAGTTTTGTGAGTTTTAAAGATTCCTTAGACCAGATGGCGTTGGCGGCGTAGGTACCTACCTATTTCTATTTTCTTAAATATTTAGTACCTGGATGACCGAGCTTTGCTCGGTTAAACTATATTTAGACACAAATTACATACTGATAAAATATGAATAATATTTTCAATCTTACCGATATAATAATAAATTAATAGTCACTTAAATAAAAAAAATAAAAAGAGATCCTAGTAATATTTTTTCTCACCAAAAAAGGAACTTGAAAAAAAGGAAAAATCTTCCGTTTTCGAGACCGCCCGATTTCCCACCTGAGCTATTATAAATTTATCTAAGATGGTGGCGAAACTTACTTTCTTATTCTAATGATATTCTAGCAGTTTTTAATTGCTCTCGAGATTTTTATTTAAATAACCAGTTTATTTTTTTTTTCCTACCTCTGCCGAAAGTTCGATTTTCGTCCCTGTGAAGCGGGACAAAAGTGACATTTTCTGTCCCCGCTTCACAGGGACAAAACCTGAACTTTCGTCCTAGGGAGGAAAAAAAAGTATGTGTAGCATGGGACGAAAGTACTACATCCATTCCCGTATGTTTGCTACCCTCGCCTTCGGCTCGGGCGGCAATTTCACATGAGGGTCAAAAAAATAGTACGTTCATCCCACGTTCATCCCCTTGTGACACAAAATACTATATTATTATATAGATAAGATCGAAAAATATTATTCATATTTCATCAGTTCTATCGTATCTAAATATAATTCCCAAAAAAAGAACGATTAACAAATAAATAAATAAAAATACCGAACAAAACTCGGACATCCAGGTAGTACAGGGCTCTCAATAATAGTTATTTTTTTACAAAAGAGGGAACTAAAAAAAAAAAGCAAAAAAAAAATGGGACTTGAGGCATCGGGATTCGAACCCAGGTATACTGATTTCCCACCTATGTTATTATAACCTTGTAGATTATGCCGAAATTTACCTTCGTATTCTAATAATATTCTAACAGTTTTTAATTGTACTCGTGATTTTTTTTAAATAACCAGTTCATATTTTTTTATTATTATTTCGTTAAGATCGAAAAATATTATTTATATATCATCAGTTCGTAATTCGTATGTAAATATAGTTTCCAAAAACATGAATTACAAAAAATAAAAAAATAAAATACCGAGCAAAGCTCGGTCATACAGTTAGTAAAGGGCTCCCAATAATAGTTTTTCTCACAAAAGATGAAACTTAAAAAAAAAGAAAAAAAATAGTTCTGGAGACATCTGGATTTGAACCTGGGATTTTTTATTTTGAATCCGCCCGGTTCACATCAGAGCTATTACAAACTTATGAATGACAGCGAAATTTACCTTCGTATTCTAACGATATTTTTTAATTGCCTGAAAAGGGATAAAACGACATTTTCTAAAAATAAATCCTAGCTAGATCGATTTATCGTCCCCGAAACCCCCTGCATACTAAATTTCATGAAAATCGTTGGAGCCGTTACCGAGAATCAGATTATATATATATACAAGAATTGCTCGTTTAAAGATATAAGATTTTAAAATTTAATTACAATGAAACAAAAACTAAATTATACTGTGAGTTATTTCCAATTTTTATGTATTAAAGTTATTAACATTGGTTTTGTACTTTTTACGTGATACGTGATCAGAGAAAAACACGATAAGAGATGGCGCTGATACAAAAAAATACGCGCTATTGAAATTTATTCTTAATGATATATAGTGTATTAATAAAACATAGGTTTTAACAGATTTATTATTTGTATAGATTTATTAATATGTATGTATGTGTGTATATATATATATATATATATATATATATATATATATATATATATATGTATATATGTATGTGTACTTATGTATTTGTATGTTTATATAGTATATACTGTGTTACACTATCTACCCTAGGGGTGTTCATCAGAAAAAATTATCGATAATTTTATTATCGATAATTATCGAATGAACAGTGATCGATAATTATCGGATAAAAAATTATCGATAGTAGCGAAAGTTATCGATAATTATCGAATAAAAATTATCGATAGTGGCGAAAGTTATCGATAATTATGTGATAAAAGTTATCGATAATTATCGACACAATTTTCGGACGACGAAAAAAAAAAAAAAAAAAAAAAAGGGCATCCGCCGTCCCGTATTGCTATAATCCCCCCTTCCCTATCAGAATACCTAAAAAAAAAAAAAAGCTCATCCGCCGTCCAGTATCGAAATTATCTATCGATAATTATCGGATCACACAAAAATATCGATCATTATCGGATCGGAAAAAATTATCGATAATTATCGAATGAAAACTTATCGATAATTATCGAATGAACAATTATCGATGATTATCGAATCAAAATTATCGAATAACACTCGATAATTATCGAATCAAAATTATCGAATAACACTTATCGATAATTATCGATAATTATCGAATGAAAAATTATCGAGTAGTTACGAATTATCGATAATTATCGCACACCCCTAATCTACCCCTATCAGATCCATGATTGTCTAACCCTAAGGTTGTCTGGAAGACATCGATAATAAGCGATAAGACCGCCCAGTTGTTATTATTCTCTTATTCTTGATATATGTCACGCTGAACTCGTGTTATTCTTTTATGTGTCGTGTTCAATAAAGTGTATATAAAAAAAAAAAAAAAATTAATATAAAAAAAAATAATTTTAAAAACAAGCCTTTATTTCAATGCACTAATAAGAATAAAATAAAGTTTGTAGTAGTCAAACCCATCATTTTGTTGCATTTTATATAAAATCACAGTAGTTACACAATTTTATACAATATAGCGACCGTTCTGATGTAGTGATGCGAGTAGTGGCCTCAACATCAGCGATCGCGGGTTCGATACCTGTTTGGAGCAGATATTTGTATTTGTATATATTTGTTTCCGGTCAACGTGTATGTCCTTGTGGATCCCCCCACCGTGCCCCGGAGAGCACATAAGTCCCGGTTGTTATCATAGACATCTGATAATGATCGTTACTCATCAAATTATCCCCCAACCCGCAGTGGAGCAGCGTGGTGGATTAAGCTTCAACCCTTTTCAGATATGGAGAAAAGGACTTTGCCCAGCAGTGGGAGCCTTACAGGTTGTTTCAGTTCAGTTCCTATAATAGTATAAAAGCTTGTCGCGAGACTAAATCTGGAAATCACAGACCTAGATTCGAATGAATCTAATCTGGAAAATCTCGCGACGAGCTTATATATGATATAAAATTGTACAATGCAAAAAAAAGGATGGGTTTGACTACTAAAAAGTATATTTTCTTCTTTGAAGTGTTTTGAAATAAAAACTTGTTTTTTTTCAAATATTTTTAAATATTAATCTACTATAATAATTTCATATGTAACTGTAAATTTTTTAGTTATGTACATAAATGTGAATTAAAAATAATACAAATGTACATTAATTTCCACTTTTTCTTAATGATTGTACTAGCACAACAAAACGACATGAACACGTGTCGTTTGGACCAGGACTGCCGTTTCACTGTACACAAAATCAAAGAAGAATAATTCGCCCATGACTATTAACATCGTCGGAACTACAAAATCGATTTTTTTTGATTGATTTCATAAAACGTTCCTAAATAACCAAGTCCAACAACAGCTGAAAAGAAAAATATTATTTTATGCATAGTCCTTTAATCACTTAATTTATAAATGTCGGTATTTTAAAAAAATATGTAAAAAGACGCATACAATTTACACTTTGCATCGCTTTCCTGTAAAGTTTTTTTTTCATATCCGACATTTTTAATAGTCATGGGCGAATTATTTAAAGTACACTCACACATAACGCCGCGCGTCCACATGATTTGATTATATATTATACATGATACTATTCGTATATTATGTCTCTATTGTTATTTTTGTTTCTCTATTGGTATGTTTTGGTCCGAATAAAAAATGAGCCTACGAAACTTCTTCTCTTTTCTTTGTTCTTTTCCAAAAATACTTCAACATGGTTTGTTTTTTGTTTTCAATGTGAATGTGATATTGATATTTTAAAAATTTTATAAAGCAAAAATCAGAATTTAACAGCCACTTTATAAAATACGTATTTGAATTACTAACTACGTATCGATCCAAGGAGTTAGAATTAGTCGATTAGAAAATTTAAGATAGTTTGTTTTTTTGATGTTACTTAAAGTTTATTTTATTGAAAAAGAGCTCATAAAAAAAAAAATTAGAGCCTTCTAACTTTGCGAAAATCCGCGTGATCTTAGTCCAACGCACAGTAATGAATCATTAATAAATCAATGATAAAATTTGTTTTTTATAAGTAAATGTAAATTATTATCTTTACAATAAAATCCAAAAGATTTTACAAGTCAGGTTTTTTTTTTATTACACAATTATAAGGGAACAATACAAATTATAATTACTCTGAGAGATAACAGAATGTATTTAATTAGAGAGAGAGATTAATTCCCGGCTGTCTAATAAAGTTTACTCTATTTACTAGCGAAACTTTTCCAATAATTTCAATCCATATACCATTTCTGTCGGGAGTTCCTCACATTGATTTTGAGCTCCAATTGACATGTAAACAATTCCAACAATAAAATTGCATAGGTATATAAAACTTGTTTTATGATGATATAAACTTTGCCTATGGCCGTATTGTAAAATAGTAATAAAGTTTTCCCTTAACGACATTTTTATTACGTTTTCTTTTTTATTTTTATTTTTTAAACAATTTAATTTGGAAATTGAATAAAATTTCAGAAAATATTTTAATTGGTAGGTAAAATAAAACGGTCTCAAATGAAAATATCATAAAGAAAAGCAATATTTCAGTTGGTAATAAAAGTAATGACGCAGTATAGTAGAATATTATTTTAACTTGTAGTTTTCGCCATACTGGCAGGGTTGGAAAAAAAACAGTTTTCTCTAAAAAGAACAAAACATCATGTTTAAAACAAAATATTAAAAAAAACATGTTTTAAACAAAAAAATATTTTGTTTTTTATGCAGCTGTTTAAAACACGTTTTAAACATGTTTAAAACATTGTTTTAAATTAATTAATAAGAATGTATGTATATCTTATTAGTAAAACAGCCATAGTACTTCTACTCTAATATACTGGTTAAGTCTGGGACAATCCATGATATTTTAACGACATGATCTCCTGGTCATACTGAACAACTGTACCCAAGAAACATACCCTAGTAAATGAAGTTTCTTTTTCGATCTCCAATTTGATCTACAAAGTTCTATACCTACTGTACCATTTTCACCACCACCTCCAGATTTTATAGGATATTCAGGATTAGCGATTTGTTTTTCATTACTCGATCATCTATTTCTCGGATAAGTTACCGACTTCGGGACTGATGACAATGTAATAATTTAAATAGTTAGCCCTGTTATCCTTACCCTAGAAACCTCAATATAATTTTTGAAGACCTATCCATAGATACCCAACACATATGGGTTTGATGAAAAAAAAAAATTTGAGTTTCAGTTCTAAGTATGGGGGGGAACCCCCAAAATGTATTGTTTTTTTTTGTGTGAAAATCTTAATGCGGTTCACAGAATAAATCTACTTACCAAGTTTCAACAGTATAGTTCTTATAGTTTCGGAAAAAAGTAGCTGTGACTTACGGACAGACCGACAGACAAACAGATATGACGAATCCATAAGGGTTCCGTTTTTGCCAATTGGGTACCGAACCCTAAAAAAGTTTTTAAGATATTATCAAAATGATAATCGTTCTACTTATAGGTATTATACCTGTCAATAAAATATTTATATCTATACACACCATGCATAATTGTTTATCATACAACCTTAGTAAGCTATATACAATATCCTAGTCAAAAACAATTTCTAACGTAATTCCAAAAAGAAACGTCTAACAAACAATCACCTGACACCTCTACTTGCTAACCCACACGCACACGCACGTCGCACACACTCAAATCTCATCCGTCCATATACACGAGCCACCCCTTATTTCTGTGTTTTGGGAATGTATATAAGGCCAGTAATAGAAAAATGAGAGTTGGCAGCTTTATAGATAACATCTACCAAAACATTTGGATGCATTCTATTAGTCACTACACGTAAAAAAAGATAAAAAACATTAGTGTTTTTTATGAGTGTTTAAAACACGTTTAAAACAAATTGTTTCAAAACATGTTTTAAACACCTATACGTTTTTCTAAGTGTTTTAAACACTGTTTAAAACACTTGTTTTAAACAATTGTTTAAAACAATGCCAACCCTGCATACTGGGCACTTAGCGTCGCCCTTGCATTATTTGATTATACTGTAAATGTCAAACACCCTCCAAAGCTCATAGTCTTATGCATTCATGAATACACGAAAAGCCAAGAACTGCGCATGTTATAACTGGCTAAATAAAACTTTAAATATTTATTATTTAATTTCACTGTTTTAAATGTAGTTTAATTTGAAATGTTGTATGGGCAACGTATTGCATGTACAGGCATATGTCGGAAATATTGGCGACTCCAAATTAATGAAGTCATCGGGATTCAAAATGAAAGCCAGGTCACGATGAATTGTATGTCATTTTCACAGAAAAGATTTGTATTGCTTGAGTGTTCGGTACAAAATAGATTTAATATAATTTTTACATTGCTTATATACCTACCCTCTTTATAAAATACATATAATGATAAAACTAAAAATATATAACAAAAATGGTTTGATTAATCTTAAATAAATATTTTATTAATAAAATATCTTCATATGAAGTTAATAATTAACAACGAATTTGTTAAATATGTACGATCATAAATCACATAGAAACCCAACTGAATAGCTTTGGCTAACGATAGGTTTATCTGCAATGCCAAGCGTTATAATATTGGCCTTCATTTACGTAACGGACTGTACCAGATTAGTAGTAGTAAAAATATGTCAAATATTTCGTAAGTGTACTTCTAGCACTGATATCTGTTTGATATGTACAACTGTAGTACAAGAATGTCACAGTCGCTCTGTTTGATTAGTGTTCCAGCGTTAGTTGTGGCTGCTTATAGCACTGGTCTCTTTGATAGCGTTGTACCATAACTATAGTACACACATGAAGCTTTCTCTCAAATCTGACCAAGGAATTGTCATAAGATTTGGTTTAATATTATGTAGACTAACATAATCTTAAATTATAAATACTAAATAAATAAACATGAACACCATTCTGATGTAGTGGTGCGAGTGGTCGCCTCAAGGTGAGTGTCGCGGGTTTTACGGCCTATTATATCTTAAATCCTTCCATATAATAGAAAAAGTTTCAGCCTCTTCTACAATATAACTTATTAGTTTTTTTTTCTAGAAAAATAACCAAAATGGAAATATTTGTTTGTAATATTAGAAGGCTTGTTAATAAATGCTTATGAATTCTTAAGCGACACTTATATCTTAAAAAATTAACGAGAAATAATAGCAGATTATCGTAGACTGAATGGTACTATAAAAAGTGACTCGTACTTTTATTTAAAAAAAAAATAGGTCTTTAGCTTAAAATATATATATAAGTATAACAAAATCTATGGAATTGTGAACAAAATCCAGGTAAAGACTAAATTTCATGCTAACGAAGTCACAGGTAGTAAATTCTGAATTTATCTAAATAGTTTTATTAAATATATGATAAGTATTCTTTAAAAACACTTTTTGTAAACGGTATTCTATTTTCTGTTTATTTTACTATTTGATGGAATAAGCTTAAACATAATTTACATATGCCTTTAACCGTTTTATATTTGTATTTATCTTTTAGGTATTTATAACATATACATACGACAGTAAATTGATGTTAAAACTTACTGCTAATACAATATTTTATAAGCAAGTAAAAAAATCATTTGACTAGATAGCCCCGATAAGATAAATCGCGTCCGTTATGTAGATTTTCTAAAACGTGAATTTGAAATAAAATAAGACTTGAAATAAGTTTCTAAAGCTCTACGTTATTCATTGATAGTGCAATCTTTAAAAAGCTTCTAGTTATAAACTAAGTATCATATTTAACTTTCTATATGGGTAGCTTTGTAACTTTGGAAGCAATGATAGCGCTATTGCAAATGTTTTAATATTTTAGATGTTGAATAGGCAAGTCATTGATATTCAGTAAATATTATTTTTATAATTCATATAATATTATGTATGAATTTTCGTGGACAGGAACCATTGATATATTAATTTGACGTAAAGTGACATGAATGTTAATTACAACAAACTCAACAAACTTGCGTTAGTCAACTCCAATAGTTCGACCGCAAAACTTTGCTGTAATGAATGAAGACTTTGCCAACTAATTTGCCACCATACCAAAGGGTAGACAGGCACTCCCTTATCTCATTAATATATTCCGTATAACTAGCAACTGTTATGAAAACAAAAAGTCAACAATTGCGGACAAATCTTATATGTGACTAAATTTAATGTATTAAGCCTATAACTTCAAATTTTTAATACTGACATTTTTTAATAACTTTTATGTACTCTTATATTTATATATTTGACAGAGTTCTACATCTTAGATTTTTTTACGGCTGGTAGACGTAATGTAGTGTAAATGAGTCATCAAGTCAGTTCAATAAATTTAGATACTTTGCAATTAACTAATGCAATTAGTTGCAACAAATGCAACCTTTCTATAAATTAGAAAAAAAAAAATTATAAAATTTCCTAAATTTTTGGGAAGCTTTGAAATTTTTTCTTCTCGTATTTTTTTTGTTTCCTTTTAGATGAAAAATGTTATGATTATTTTTTGATTGATTCTTATTATTTAATAATAATTATAGTTTAAAAAATCTGTCACATCTGCACTGAAAAATTCGAAATTCGGGATTTCTCAAAATCATTTAGCGTTTTCGTAGAATGTGTTGTAAAAAGGGGGTAAAAATTTATTTACCTGTGTCGTATAAACAAGGTTTTAATAAAAGGATAGTTTATAACAAGATTATTATTTTATAATATACTAGCTGTTTCCCGCCCGCTTCGCTGGGCTTATAATCAAATTTATTTCTGAAATATTGTCTTGAAACTCGATTGAAATTTTTTTCTTCTTCAGAATTAAAATTTACATAATAAATGTAATTGAATGTATTATATTTTCTGTACATTTGTTGATTGTAGCTAATATTCTTTATAAATTCAAACGTTCATCAGTTATAGCATCCCCGTCAGTCTTCTTAAGATAAACAACTATTCATGCATAAAAAGTCCTGATAAATCGACGCCTTGTGAATATAAAGACTTTAAACTCGCGCAATCTGGAATAAAAGATCCAACGTTTTTTTTTTCTACGGATAAATAGAGATATCTTTTCTTAAAAATCATCTTCAGACTATCCACCACTCTTACGCAACCTGAATACAGAGTCGATTTTCGCCAAATTTGATCTTAGCCAATCTCAAAGAACTCAAAAAAATCTATTAAATTTGAATTCTTGGTTCAAAAGCTTCAGATATATTTTAGAGTACGTCAAATTTTAAGGACCTAATAACTTTCCTTTCGCAAATATCGCAAAATGAACTAAAAAAATCTACTAGAAAAATATTCCTGCAACGGTCCGACTTTATAGAAACTATGGCTCTAAAATGTGAATGTTATTATAATTAACATCCCCGTATTCTCCAGTGTGGTTAAAATTTCGAGAAATCTATTTTTAGCTGATCTACATCAAAAAAATTATAATAATATTTATTTTAAATTTCATGTCTGTAGAAAATATATTTAAAGAATAAATATAAATAGTTTACAATTAACCCCCCCCCCCCCCAGAAATATCTTTTGATTGAAATTTCATGAAATTCGTTATTAACTGATTTCTACATCAAACATATAAAATTCCTATCAAATTTCAGGTCCGTAGAGTTACGATTTCAAAATGTAAATTTTCATTGTTACCACCGCCGCCATTGTTTAGGGAAGGAATTTCCTAAAATATATTTTTAGCTGATGTCTTCGTGGAAGAAAAAGTTTTTTACCAATTTTCAAGTCTGTAAAAGCAGTAGTTTGTAGCTGTTAATTTTTCATTGTAAATCCTTCGCCATCTCCTTTTTACCAACCAAATTTAAGAATGTGGAAGCAATATTTTGGAAGTTTGAATTTTTCATTGTTTTAATGTTCTCAATCTATTTTGGGAGAGGAATTTCGGGAAATCTGTTCTAAGAAGCAAAACAAAATTTCAAGTCTCTAGACGTAATAGTTTAAATAAATAATTTTCCATTGTTAATACCTTCGCAATCCCTCTTGGAGATTGGAGAGAGAACCTATAACTCAGAAATTTTAAATTTTTATTAACATTTAACATCCACACCTGCAATCCTTATTGGAGATGATTTATCATAAAATCCGCTCATAGATCATTTCTACATCATATATAGAAGATTTCTACCAACTTTGAAGCATGTAGGAGCTTTAGCTTAAAAACGGGAACTTTTCATTGTTAACGTCTCCGCAACACCTTTTGTCTGTGGAATTTCGTAAAATAAGTTCTAGCTGACCTCTACTCGGCGAAAGGAATATCCCTACTAAATTTCAAGTCTCTACGCCTTATGGTTCCAAAGATATCGTGAGGAGTCAGTACATAGGTGAAAATTTCTCATATAAGTGTATTTATAAATATATATATATATATATATATATATATATATATATATATATATATATATATGTATATATATATATATAATATTTAAAATAGACTAATTACACAAAATTTTTACAAATTGTAGCGTTGTTTTTCTGCTGTATAAGCTATATTACTGTAAAGTTTTATTTAAATCCGTTCAGTAGTTTTAGTAGTTTCAGTTTTTGAGTGAAAGAGTAACAAGCATCTATCCATACTCACAAACTTTAACATTTATGTGTTGTTGGTTTTAAATATCTTGACAATTCCCCTATTTAAGATATCATAAATATATTTAATTGAATTGAACACCTATATCCACCTTCAATTGCTACATGATAATATCATCTCCAGCTACCACACATTGGATTCAAGCCAAGGCATATTACTTATCCGTACAAATTCCCAGTTAAGTGTGACTTGGCTAGCATTTGAAGTTTAATTAGCCATACAGAGATCAAATGAATTTCTTTGGCCATTATATAAACTTACCCTCTTCTTGTATTTCTTTAGTGGTGTTTTTTTTCTTGGTTCATTTACGGTTTTATGACACACGATATAAAACTGATCTACTCGTGAATTTGAGTTCCGCAGTGTTTTTACGACATTTGCTCAGAATAAACATCAGAGCGCGGTCGTCCCTTACGGCTGCAGTGAGCAAAGCAAAACGTACCCACTGCTGGCTTGTTAAAATAGTAGTTGCTGATGAGTATTTTGCTGTAGCAAAATAAATAAATGGAACATATGTTTTTGACTTATTTGTAGGCAAATAAATTGTTTAGTAGTTAGTTCGTAATTATGAGTTAAATTATTATTTATAATCCCTAATATAAAAAAATATCATAGTTTAATATACGTACGTTTATAACTATTAACCTCTTTTTATATCGGTTAATAATACTATACTAGTAGTTAGTACCTAGTTTATGAGTAGATTATGTGTTAGATTATTATCTGTTATATTTTAAACGCAAAACTACATAAAACGAATTAACAATAACAATTATTTTACTACTTGTGACTGTGTGTTGATAAAACTAAATATGTCACCACGAAGCAAATGTTTGTTTTAGTACTAATAAACAAATTTATGTAATGTTGTAAAACAATTATATCGTGTTATACTTGATGTAAGCTGTTTAAAAAAGTTAGAATGTCGCAAAGTAATTATGACTATAGTTCTTTTAGAAGAAATTAAGCAAAGATTATGGCATGATAGAGCACTCAGAACTAATAAATTAACAAAAAGAATTAATTACGATACTTGTTGATAAAATTATTATTTCAATAGTCTCATAATAATTTTGTCTATAATATATCCATTATCGCAGCTTATTCAATTTATTTGACAACTTATTGATTTTGATATTACGTACGTATGCAATCTGATTTCCTCGACGGAGGAAGCTTAACCTAATAGTTAATTGGCCTAGAATAATTAACTTATCTTATGTAATGAATGTTAGTTTGCGATATATTAATATAAATATATACCTGATAGTAGTTTATTTAGATAATAAACTAATAAACAATATATATCTGTTTCAACTGAAATAATTATTTATTTTAGTTTTAATAAGATAATATCGTCGTATTCTACGAATAAATGCGTAACTACAAACTGACAACTTTACAGGAGGAGTTTTTTTGTGTTTTATTTAAACATTACGCGACATTTTGAGTTGTTAACATTTAAAGTGTAGATAAACTGTTCGGGGATTGTTGAACTGAACTGAACTGTAAAATAAAATCGTAAATATGACTTTTTTTGTCAATATTTCTGTCCAATTTGTCCCTTACGTCTTTATTCATCGGAATAAAATGTGAAAACTTGGAAACAATCGCCGGTGAAAATAGACGTTACGCCTTTTTTCACCGGCAGATGCCGGGTCGTAAGAGCATTAAGGGCTATTTATCGTTTTAATTTAAAGAATCCTTACAATTTGCCTGTTTATATTAGGAAAAGAACAATTTTATTTCAAACATTTTTTTTTCACAGTGACCTATTTATTATAACTATAATGCTTGTAATATATAAGTGGCGCTTGCGCCCACCTCAACCCCACGCGTGCCCTATGCTCCCGGGACGAGAAACACTCTACGACTGTTGTGGCTGTTTTCGTCGGATGATTCGAGAGGATAACAATAGTGGCTATTTTTAAACCTTTATTTTCTGGTGGATAAGATGTTATTTTCTGTGATTTTTTAAATTAAGGTGATGTAATAGATGTAACCGATATTAATTATGCAATAAAAATAGAAAAGCACAACGGCCATAGTGCCTTTATTCGTAGGATACGACGATATTCCTAGCTTATTTAGCGATGTACTCATCCAAAATGTCTTTCGTTTTATATTCAAAGTTATGTTACTTCAGTTTAAGACAGCTTTAATGAGAAATTCCTACGCGTCATTAAACCCTTTATCTTTGGTGAAGGATATCATATCATGACGTTTCTACAACTGTCTAAATAGCTATTAAGTGGAATTACTTCGAAATAATTGTCTTCATAATATTAAATTATATTAAAATTATGTGTTCTAAAAATTCACATAAGTATGAATTTTATTTAATCTCAAAATATAATTATAATATTACAAACAATTAAACTACAACTCACTTATTACCCTATATTATAGTGTAATATTTTGTAGAATTATAATGTGAATATTATTCCCAGAATACCTTAAGCTAAATTTGATTAATCCATTATATAATGAGTATTAAATCTAGTAACACAATGAATAACCATAATTAGCAACATAAATGTATATTAATAAGATCTATTTCTGACTTTCCGAGAAATACCGATCTGTATTATACATGGAAATGAATACTTCATTAACATAAACTATCAACATCTTCATGTATAAAATGTTTTTCGGAAAATTTTACTTGTTTACTGCACACCAAATTTGTTTTAGATTTAGATATTAAGTACATAAATGCAGTTTACAACTGTTTTGTTGAAATTTTAAAGATCTATAAACTTGTTATAAAAGTAAGTGATGTGTCAGGAACGATTGTGGCTAAAGTATTTTAACTAATTAAAGATACGGTACGAGTACATAAATATATAAAGGAGGCTAGCAGGTACAAATACAAATAGTATTTATTGTATACCAAAATTTTATTAATAATTTAATGACAACTGCTCTGGTGTAATGATGCGAATAGTACCTCAACACCAGCGGTCGTGGGTTCGATTTCCCCTCGAGGCAGATATTTGTATTTGTACAAATTTTTGTTTCTGATGCAGGTTTTTGTGGGTCTCCCCACCGTGCCTAGGAGAGCACTACTGCCGTGGGTCCTGGTTTTTATTTACATACATATGATAGCGTTCGTTGCTCCTGGTAGGAAAAAATATCGTCCAACCCCCAGTAGAGCAGCGTGGTGGATTTATCGGCAACCTTTCTTCAATATGGAGAGGAAGGATGCCTTTGTTCAGTAGTGAAACGTTTCGCCCATGACTATTAACATCGTCGGAACTGCAAAATCGTTCCTTAATAACCAAGTCTAACATCAGCTGAAAAGAAAAATATTGTTTTATGCATAGTTTTTTAATCACTTAATTTATAAATGTCGGTATTTAAAAAAATTGTAAAAAGACGCATGCAATTTACACTTTGCATCGCTCTCCTGTAAAGTTATTTTTTTTCATATCCAACATTTTTAATAGTCATGGGCGGTTTCTCTATTAAATCTACCTGTAGATTCAGTAGACCAAAAAATCAATTATTTTGTCTTACGCCTAGTTTAAAAACAATGATTTTGATATTTTTTGAAAAGACAAAAAAAAAACTTTATTGTAAACGTCATGAATAGAATTATTTAATTATAGACTATTAATGGGAATGTGATCTACGTTTACGAATTGAAAATATTATAAAAGACTTTAATTCAATGATCGTTACCTTTTTCGTACTTTAGCTGATTTAAATTGATACAAAGGTCCAAATAGTTGAAATTGCTTTTAAAATTAGACGACTTAAGAGGGTTTAAATATTTTACCTTCTATTAATCTAATTATGACTATTTAATTAAATTCACCCGAGAGATCAAAATTCCCTCGGCCCATTACAAAGACTGTCTGTTATATGGCATAAGTCAATGACGACTGAACTAGGTATCTGTTTTAGACAATTTACAGGTGCTGTTTAGAGTTTTCAAAACTAGATAAGTTGTTTTTTAAAAAAAAAATCCGTTCTACAACTAATCAAGTAGTTAGTAAGTTGACATATCTAGTTGTTCATCATATCAGGATTGCAAGATTGATGCTACAACTAGGTAGCTCAACATGTCTAGTTTTAGCACTACAATTCTGGGACTTGATTTGTTGATCAACACGTGACGCTAGTTGTTTTAGTAAGGTTGAAGTAAGGTAGTTATGCATACACCCCCCAGCCTTAGATTAGTAGGTACGCGACTGTTCCGCTGACTATAGATTATAATATTAATTCTTGGATTCGTTTTAAGAGATGAATTTATTAATCTACACATTTTTATTAGAACAGAAATATAATAGCCTCCAAATCGGCTAGACGTTTCTCGTTTCACTTCTTTTCAGTTTTAATTTTAAATTAGTTTTTTTTTTTAAACCACTCCACTGTGTAGTTAGTTGCTTGTAAACAGTGTATGATATTTAGTGATTTATTCTTCTAAGAACTCCGAGATGTTTTCAAGAACGCAACGAATATTGCAATTATGCGATATCAATATTAGTAAGTATTTTTTTATTACCCTATTTTGAAATTATAAAATTCCATTACCGACTCAGTAAGTTAGGTAGTTGTGGATACCGACTCTTTTTCTCAATATCAAAGAGTGTTTAGAGTGTTTTTAATTTTAAGACTAGAACTTACAGGGAAATGGAAAAATGGATCTAGTTTCATTGTTCTCTTTGAAGCCCCCAGCACTCGGAGAAAGATATAGACAGTTTTATTTGGATCTGCCTCATCATGGAAATTGTCGACGAGCCTGAATGAAATGTGAATTCTGATCATAAAAATCTGTAATTTTGCAATCGGTAATCACTATTTTCTTTTTGTTTAATTTTTAGATTCAATTTTGTAAACTTGATAAAAAAATCATTCATTGTTTGATTTTATTGATTTATTGTTTGTAAAATAAACAATTTTAAAAATACTTATCGCTTATAAAAAATGATAGATACTAAATAAACTATTTATTTACTACCCTAGCTTCCTACTACAGTTCCTAGTACATGTATTTATTTATTTGGTTTGACGTCTTACGTTGTGCTATGAATATGAAGGCTTACTAAAATGGATATAAACACATTTATTAAAAATATCATTCTTAAAAAAAAAACTTGATAATTTGGTACATAAATACTTCTAACTCAATATCAAAAATATTGTTAGTGCTAAAATTAAATAACTGATTTTTTTTTTTTGTATATAGTTACTTACATATATTTCACAGACTGTTTTTTCGAAACAAGACATAAATATTTCTAATCAAATAAAATTTTGAAATGGTAGTAAAATAACATTTAGTCAGAGTCAAGTCTTGACAATCTCTAAAAATCCTGGTACAACTTTAATTTGAGTTTTTCTTGAAACAGCTGAATTGTAGTTACCTATTATAGTTGTTTTATTTACAATACTATTCACATAATTACAGTATTTGCTAAATAATCTATTGATGATGATGACCAAAGACCTGATGAATTGACTCTTTCCTAGTAAAGGATACGAGTGATTTTATGGTAAATAGAATAAAATAACAAATATGAAAGAAAGATAAGTAAAACTGAACGACTAGTGTATTTATTGGTCGCGTGACTCGCGTGATTTACAGGACTGGTATATAATTATGCATATATATTTATGTATTATTATTATATATGTGTACTATTTTTTTTAATAATTTCTATATTAGGAAGTGAAATATTATAACCACTAAAATGTTAGAACCAACATATTATTTTATTATTTAAATTTTGACTGTATGTTTTGACAATCGAGACGTAATTATCTTGGTATTATAAGGTCAAGTTATTGTACTTTGTGCAATTTCAGATTACAATTAACAAGTTTCATTACAAACTGGTGGAATATTTTTACAATGAATTTAAAAAAATGCTATTTACCCAAGGTTACGACTGTTAAAAGTGAATCAATTTTACAGACTAAGAATACTTTTTATTTTTCGATACCGACAAACGTATCTCGTACCTGTTTACTGGAACGAAATCAATATCGTCATTGTATTTCAATTTAACACATGCTACTGATTCTAGAGGCGAGAAAAATGAAGCTCTCAGCTCAAAGACAAGAATGAACCGTCTTAGATATAAAGTACTTCAAATGTAGAGTTTGAGCTTTTAATTTATTTAAGAGTTTCTTTGCATTTTGTTATTATACTTTTTAAGATTACTTGAATGAAGTATACAAACGACTTTCATATAGCATCGTAGATAAAAAATTTAAAATAAAACAACTAAAAAACAAACTTTTTGCTTCGATTGGTGTTTCTTATTTTTATTCATAATACAGTGACATGACAATTAAAATAACAAAATAAAAATGAAGTAGGAGGTAGGAGGGAAAAATTATGGAATCACTGCACAAATACATGATCAACGTGTAATTACGTCGTACATTCGTAATTTTATCGCACGATTCTATGGGGAATGTACGTGGCCAATAACCCTAGATCGTGACGCGTGGTAAAGAAATACTATAGATACATCCATATACTTAGGTGTCACACCATATCGCTAAATCTGTGCTCATGAAGATTTATCGTAATATGAAAAAACCGTCTAACGGAAATAAGATTTTGTCCCAAAACTATATAATTTTATAAAGAAAAGGATAATGTATACGGAGCATCTCTCTTTTATCTCATAATGGACCGACTTTCTTATTTAATTTTCTCGACATGGCACAAACCGAAATGACATTTAATTTTAGCGCAATCTTAAACTGTTCATCATAAATTGCGTTGTGCGCGGACGTAGAACAACTAGTGGCGGCGCTAGGACGTTCACTCAAATTTATGAGTCGCACTGCGGAATATAAATTCCAGCGCGGCTCTCCCGCGACCAGAAAAAATTAAACACGAAGCTAAAAAAACATTTCTCTTCTAATTATGAAGCGCAATGTAAGCTCTTCGGACTTATTTTACTATGATTAATTATCCGCCGAGATTAAATTAGGTACACACGAGCGTCGTATCTTCGTGGATAAACTTTTTTACCGTCTGTTACCGTGATAATATGATAATTATACTAAGATATATTGTATTATTATCTCTAATTATAGCCCCCGCTTAAATAAGGGTTTGTAGAAAATATTTTTATTTAATCATAATACATAACTATTTGTTTGATGAAATTGTTTTCTTACTTTTATTTTTTGCAACTGGTCATTTGTACTAGATAACTAGACGATACACGTAGTCACACCTACGTTTATCTTTGTAGCCAATGATCTTAGAAGTACTAAGATCATTGTTTGTAGCTCTATCTTTTTGTTTTATAAAACTCTTAAATAAAAGCTTTCGTTTTAACGAAAAACAAGAGAATGCAAAATATGTGTGATCGATTTGGTGCGGACACTACAGTCTACATGTGTTTGTTCGTAAATATTTATATACATAATATTTAAGTTCTGTGATAAAATAATTACGTGTGACAGTAAAAATGTAATATGAAAAGCAGTTTTATATTCCTCTGTTGTTTGAATTCTTATGGTGTCAGCGGAATGCGTTATAGTGTATCCGTTTACTAACGTTATTACTATTTTTGGATAACATTTAAATGTAAGCAGCTAAGCAGTAATGTTAATTTAAATATACAATATAAATTAATGACATTCTTATTATTTTGATTTATATTTAATGAAATGAAACTAAAACTAAATGATGTGCATTAAATGAAATAATTATTAGGTATACATGAAAAGTATAATAGAATCTAGTTCATTTCATTCCGTACACAAATCGTATCATTCAACTCTTACTCAACTTCATTCATTATTATCATTCGTTTTGTAGTAGATGTACCGGGAAATGTAATGTCGCTTTATGAGAACGACTCGGAAATCCCGTAGCCAAGTGAAATATGATGCGCATTAACTAAAAGCTTGTTTTGTCCTGTTTTTGCCAGCAAAGCGTTTCGTGGAATTTTATTTACAAGTGGATTCACTCGGATACCGCACACTTGTGAGTCAGTCGTATATTATTTAATATTTTAACGTGTCATTAATATTAAATATATATATATATATATATATATATATATATATATATATATATATATATATATATATATATATATATATATATATTTTTTTTTTTAATTTTCTGCTTGTTGAACATTAATTTTATCTCTTAATCAAGTTTAAAAGTGTACGTATATTTAAAAAAAAAAATGTTTTTAAAAATTACTATGATGTTGATCGTTTTATGAAATAATCAACGGTTAGATAATATTTATAGGTTATCAAATAATTTCAATTTAATGTGAAATTGGTTGGTAGTATCAATATTTGGTTCCGAATCCGATATGGTTCCGTAAAAAGCAGTAAAAGTATTTTTTTAATATTTTAATTAAAATTTTGAATACCTTTATTCCTTCAATAATATTAAACATTTATGATTGATAGCAATTACGACTCGTCCTAAAAGATTGTTGCAATTCGTAAAACAAAGTTATTAAATTATTTTCACAGATGGAGGTCTCTTTTAAATCCACCAAATCATGATTAATTTCAACAGCGCTCGACGCTAAGAAAACAAAAGCTCGTGATGTACCGTCCTTTTTCAATTCACGAATATCTATTTAATGATATTCATTTGCAATTTACGCACACATACATCGGCATAATTACTTCCCTATGGTTATTTACGAAGACCCTCGTCACTCGGAATGTGTTGTTTTACACATCATTCCTGTTTGCTAATGAAAAAAGTGCTCTGGGAAAAATAAATTGCTTTTGATTGTTCAACCACAGTCTCGTGGGTGCGTAAACCAGAGATTAAGAGCTTTGTGTAAAACTGTTCACTTTATATCGTTGTACAAGTTTTCTAATTCTATAGAAGATTCAGTTGATATGATTACAAATTATTAAAATTGTCTGGTTAAGTCTTCCTGTTCGATACATGAAAGTTTTTATTGCATTCTTTATTTGAATATAATTAGTGGTTGGTTGTATTTGAATAAAATTTTGTAGTAATAAAAAATATGTAATGAAGTTTTTGTGACCAAATAATAAATGATAAATAAATAAAATAAATAAATATTAACCAACAATCACACCACGTTAACCTAGCCCCGTGCTTCGTAAGAACTTGTGTTACAGGTACTAGGAACGGAAATAAATTTTAAGAAATTTGTATAAATACATATATACATAAATAGTAAATAGTAAATACACATCCATGACCCGGTGTAGACATCTATATTCGTCATACAAATTATCTGCACCTGGCGGGATTCGAACCCGCGACCGCTGCGTAAAGTGTCCAGTTGCCTGACCACTCGACCAGACGGCCGTCAATAAATACCTACTATGTTTTTTTTTTGTAAATAATATATAAAGATTTGGCTTTTTACTAAAATAATAACGTTTTTATGAAAAATATTATTTAATGAACAGATTTTTGCTACGTAACTATGATATCAAACATCTAGTAAATATTTACAGGATGATGACATTAAATGAGAATTAATATTATAAAAAAAAAAAAACTTATTCTCAAAAAAAGTTTCTTTTTTTAACTTTTTGGGAGTATATCTGCCTGTATGTTTATTTTAACATAACTCAAAAACTATTGTATGATATCGGATATATACTCTGTTTTGCCTTGGAAACAACACTCCTCAACCAATTTTTTAAAAGAGATCAAGCTTTTGTGTATATTTTACTTTGATGGAAGGCTTGAAGAGAGTTTATTAATGTTTTAATATTATTATTTCAAATCCTACTCGTACGAGATCGAAGAATAAAGCTAGCATATGATATTTGTACTAAATGACAATATAAATTAACCCGTGATTGTACCTGACAGGTATTTCTGTTCAGTCCACGTATTTCGAAGTCTGCATTTGGCAAACAGTGTGCCCTAGCAAAGGCCAGAGTAATGGCTGGTATAGTTATGATAATAATCGCTGTATTCCTAAGTGCATTAGAGCGTCGTTAGTACAATTGTTTGAGAAGCATGTCCGGCGAGAAACACGACTATTTGTCACTGCTACGACGCCTGTTGTGCTCGTTGATTTCAATGGTTTGTGTTTTCCTTGTCATATTACCTTGAGAGTAATGGCTGATCCCTCGTGATTGAAGTTGGGTTTGTGTCTATTTTTTAAATGTTATGAAATACCTTAATCATAAGAATATCATGAGTTATTTAATATTAATTAGGCTATTGTAGTGATTGTAATTTTTCTTAATTTAAAAGGAACTTATAGGTACAATATTATAAATTAAATTAGCCTGTAAACGTCCCACTGCTAAGCGAAGGCCTCTTCTCCATATAGGAGAAGGGTTGGAGCATAACCCACCACGCTGTTCCACTGCGGGTTGGTAGATAATTTTCCTTATATTTATTCCCTGTAACGATTGCTATCAGGTGTTAATGACAACAACCGGGACCGACGGCTTTACGTGCTCTCCGAGGCATGCTGGAGACACCCAAAAGGACATACAGGCCATAGCAACCGAATTGAACCCGCGACCACCGGCGTTGAGGCGACTATTCGCATCACTACATCAGAACGGTCGTCGGTTCTTGAATTATTAGATTGTAAATAAAATCTTTTTTTGTTGCTCTTTATTTTATACTTGAAAAACAAACGACTCAACAGAAAGCATAAATTAAATGTATTAAAATACGAAAGCTTTTAACAAAGCAATGGCATTCTTTAAAAAGGTAGATCTAAAAATATACATACAATGAAGTTGGATTCCTCTAATAACGAAAATTGTTTCATTGTAAGAAATGATTAATAGTATAGTAAACAGGAGCTTTGTATAAGACCCTTTCGTTATTGTGTAAGGCCATGTTTTTACGACCTTTGCGTTAATGGAATATTATATCAAGAAATAAATACGTTTTTTAACACAAAAAAGTCAAGGTACTATATATATATATATATATATATATATATATATATATATATTTTTTTTTTTTTTTTCTAAACAATTTGTTAATATACCGTTAAGTCAGGCAATCCATCGCTACCTATAATTCTCCCACTCGGCACCAGGACAATAGAGCGCTCAGGGTGCCTGCGAGCGCTTTATAGGCGAAGGCGACCCGTATAGGCGGGCCAACCGTCGGGGCGTCACGGCTGCATGTGTGATCGATCCCGTGGCACCCCATTACGACGATGAGGGTACCGCTGGGTTTTAGCGGGTATTCTGGCACGTTCTGCGTGCCAGCGAGCCCCACATACCCGCCGCCCCGCCGCGACGAGATGCGTAAATGCTTTTCCCAGCGATAAAAAAAGGCAATCCATCGCTGGCCCTAAATTCAACGTAGCACAGGATAGAGCGGCTATTGCAGCGACTTTACTCACATTGAATACTATACGAAACTAACTTTTACAATGAATATTGTCAATAGTTAGTAAGCACGCCGTACGCAGCGTAGTTAGCGTTAGTTATTTTTTTTTACTTTCAATAATCAGAAGAAAAATGATGTAAATACGACAGTTATATTGTTTTTTTGCACTTCAGTTTCTATTAATTACTTTTCTTTTATTATTCAAAGGAAAAATTTTACATATTTCCAACAAAATTAATATTTATAAAATATATATTTAGTTATTTACTATTTAATTTATTTTCTATATAAATACTAGGTTGGATAGATAGAACCAGTTCTATGCCACTTAAATATACAAATATTTATTTACATTTACGCCATGCGGTGACTGCCACAGAAGAATAGTCGGGACTACCTCTTTCTTGCTTAGGTGTCTTAAAGGCGATCAAGGCCATCGTGATGCGAATAACTGTACTCCAACCAGGATGGTGATGGGTAGCAGCGTCACCATACTCTGCCACAAGACTGCCCTCGCCAACCTGCCTGCCAAGCGAGACGAGTATTAGCACCCTCTCCCAACGTAGTTTTATTTTCGTTATGCTATTTATATACTAAACATTAATAGAAATGTGACGAAAAATATTTATATATATATTCGTTGTCGTTCGATTCTTGTTGTTGTAATCATTGTAATATTGGGTCTTTCATTAAAATGATTTTGTTGAATTATGTCTACTTATTTGTGTTAAAGGTTTCCATTGTCTACCTTTATGAAAGATAAATATACATTTTGACATTAAAATTTTATTTGAAAAATAAAATAAGTTTCGCGTACATAATCACGGGTCCAGCTTTGTAAAAATAAAGTGTAAATTATAATTATTGAAATACCCCTTTTTAATACCTAATTCTCACCACAATATTTTGCTTCGGACGTACATATATTCAAAATAATGTAAGTAGTATTTATTATAATAAAAAATAATAAGTAGTAATCATCTACAAAATAATTTCATCAAGAAAAACAGCCAATCCTATAACATTTTCTTAATGTCTATTCTATCCTAGACGCTTTTAAGGTCATTGTATGCGCACAACATTCAACAGTTCTACTTTCTACCACAGAACTATAACAACGTTATTTACCTCTTGCTTAGACATAATAATAGAGACATTATAACACTGGGGATCAGGTTCAAAAAACTTGAAACTCGGAATGTACAAAAATAAGTAATAAAAAGAAGGTCGTGGGAGCAGTGCCGGATTAGCCTATAAGCTATTTAAGCAATTGCTTAGGGCATCCTGTCTTGGAGGGCACCAGAGATGACCGAGAAAAAAAAACGAGCACACTAAAGATAAAGCAATTTCAAAATTCTCAGAAAGATCTTTTTCGAAACTAAAAATTATAAAAAATGAAAAAAGAACGACCATGGGTCAAAAAAGATTTGATGCATTGTCTTTATTATACATATATCGAATCCAATATGCTTAAAACGTTAGACTGAAAAAATATTAACCACGAATTTAATGTCCGAAAAAATCGCAATTCGCATTTAATAAATCAATAAAAATGTTTTTGTTTCTAATAATAACACTGGCACACAAAAAAATATTGTCTGTACTCCGGGCGCCACCTATCTACGGGAATGTTTTTCGACCCGCTGAATACGAATTTCAAGTCAGTTTAGGTTGTCCAGCTTTCAATTTCGAGTAAATTGCAAAAAACCCCAAAAAATAGCAGCAATTTTCTGCTATTTTATCGATTTTTTGCAATTTCATGAATGTTCGAGGGACCTATGGGCCAAATTTATTGCAGAATCAGACCAAGCAGATTATATTACATGAAAATCTTCGTCAATCCGGGTCAATAAAATTTTTTATACCAAGATAATCCCAATTTTCCTTGATTTTTGCAATTGTTGATGATTTTTTACAATTTTTTTAAGATTTAAAACAGTTTATGATTAAAGTACGATCGAAATTAGTATTTAACAGATCAAAATACATGAAAATTATGCTTGCCTTAGATCTCAATTTTTTTTTCTTGCCAAAACATCGAATTTTCGCTATTTTTGGGAGTTTTTTGCAATTTACTCGAAATCGAAGGCTGGACGGCCTAAACTGACTTGAAATTCGTATTCAGCGGGTCGAAAAACGTGCCCGTAAATAGGTGGCGCCCGGTGTACAGACTATTTTTTTTGTGTGCCGGTGTAATTAATTAATTACTCTATAGCATATAAGCGGATCAACAGACAGATTTGGAAATCTATGAGGCATGATATGCGTGTGTTTTAATATAAAACGTATTAAAGATACAATAGAGCGGAATCGGGGCTCCAAAGTGTTCTCAAGGGATTCATCTGTTAGTCAAAGCTGGTTGTCGAGGCTGAAAACTGAGGATGGAGGTGCAGCGTTGACCAGAGCTGAGATATTGCGGGAGGTCGAGAAGTTTTTCGGACAGTTGTATACCTCGGTCAACCAACCTGTTTGCAGTTCGGCTGAAGATCCAAGAACAGACATTGCCTGACATTATTCCGAAGATGTCCCGGACATCAGCATGCATGAGATTAGTATGGCTCCGGGACAGCTTAAAAACAATAAGGCACCGGGTGAGGACGGTATTACGTCTGAGCTTCTGAAAGCGGGTGGAACACCGGTACTTAAAGTCTTAGAGGCTCTTTAATGCCATCTTGCTCGAGGGCGTAACCCCACAAGGCCTGAAACGGAAGCGTGGTGATGCTCTTCTTCAAGAAGGGTGAGAACACCTTGTTGAAGAATTACAGGTCCATTTCGATTCTGAGCCACGTTTATAAGCTGTTCTCTAGGGTGATTACGAATCGTCTGACGGGCAAGTTTGATGACTTCGGAAGGCTGGACCTTCCGAACAAGCCGGTTTCCGAAAAGGCTATAGTACCATAGACTACATACATACGCTGTGGCAGATTATAGAGAAAACCGATGAATATAATCGGCCATTGTGCTTGGCGTTTGTGGATCACTCACCTTCGATTTGTTGACGATAACCTGCTTATGGTGGAATTCCTGGGAGACCTCGACATTATACTCAGTGATCCCGAGGGGTGGGCCTTAAAATGAATATGGACATCTTGTCCAATTGACAAAAATCATGTCGAATGTCCATGTCGTGCCCACTCTGATATCGATTGGAGATTCTACTATCGAAGTTGTCGACAAGTACATCTACCTAGGACAAAATGTCCAACTTGCTAAGTCCAATTTCGAGAGAGAGGTCAATCGTCAAATCCAGCTCGGATGGGCAGCGTTCGGGAAGTTAAAAAACGTCTTTTTATCCATCATACCTCAGTGCCTGAAGTCTAAAGTCTTCGACCAATGTGTGTTACCAGTGATGACATACAGATCTGAGACGTGGTCACTGACTTTGGGCATTTTAAACAAGCTCCAAGTCTCACAGCGTGCAATGGAGAGGGCTATGCTTGGTATTTCTCTGCGAGATTGAACCAGAACTGATGAGATCCGCAGCCGAACGAAGGTTGCCGACATAGACCAACAGATTTGCAAGCTGAAGTGGCAGTGGGCAGGGCAAATAACTCGTAGAACTGACGGCCGATGGAGCAGAAAGGTTCTCGTGTATATTCTGTTGGTAGGTATATCACAGTAATTTCACTAAAACTGTTGCAGTTTTTATTGCCGTGTTAATGTTTTTGTCTTCAGTTACATTTTGTTTCATTTGTTCAAGTATTTTCAAACTGTTAATGAGTATTTCCGTTACAACTTTTTCAGATTTTTGATCGTGACGTAGAAATCAAAGTAAACAAATATAAATTATTGTTATTATTTATTATAATAACCTTCTATAGTTCACACATCTGTTTTAATAATTACCTTTTTTCGCTATGGAGTTATGGACGCAAAGTAAATTAATTCTTGTTGACCCTTGTCAGCCTGCGTTAAGTACGTAATATTGTACAACATGTGTGGCTGTACAAGACTATAAAAAGTTGAATTAATTAATTAAGTGATATTACCATTTTCAATTATAAAAACCTTTATTTGAAATTTCACATAATAATATGAAATTTCTCTTATTCACAGTAAAATTCTAATTCTAATGATTTTAAGAAGTACTAGTCGTCCCTAGTCCCTAGTGGTTTCACCTGTCACATCAACCCGTCATATTGGTTGACATTTATAGCTGTCCCGCATGAATCACTGCATGATTTTTTTTTTAATTAATGAGATCGTTATAGTTTTTATTTAAACTATGGTGTGCCTATCGTCAATAGCAGTAGTGACACGTGACTCGTATTATTTATGAAAACATTTTTAATGAATATATATATATATATATATATATATATATATATATATATATATATATATATATATATATATATATATATATATATATATATATATATATATATATATTTTTTTTTTTTTTTTTTTTTTAATCGATCTCCGATATACTAAGGGGAGATTGTCTCTACAATAAATATTGTTAACTCAGCTATACTCTACTACTACAGCTCTCGCTTTCATGCCTCTCGTACTTTCATCCCGCATACTAGTTTTCTTCTCTTTCTTCTCATTCATCCACATTCACTCTATGAAACTGGGTATATTCCCAACTTGGTATATTCCAAGTTCCCAAATACTTATTGAAGTTATAGCGCCATCTATTTGCATTTTTTAATAACTACGGTGACTCTTAAGGCCATGATAACGCTATATAGTCAGTGACTTTAAAATGTTTAATAGTTGAACTCTTAGATGGCAGATATTTAAACAGTTTAGAACTTATGGAGAGGTTATTCCGTCAATTCCTACTATACTTACTCTTCCTATATATATTTATGTATCTTGCAATCGTTAGTAAAATACTTTTTATTTATCCACTCAAGTTCAAATACATTTTTTTAAATTTGTTGTGGATGACACTTGATGGTAATACAGTTTTTTCAAATATTAATTCATCAATTAAATTAAATTAAATAATTTGAGTTTTCTATGGGAAAAAAATAAATTTTCTTTATTCACCTAAGTAGGAATTGACTTTATTTTTTTAAATAATACTTGTTTATGTTAGTGTTGATAACAAACATTTGTAGTATATAGTTTTATAAATTGTTTTATATATATATATATATATATATATATATATATATATATATCTACGTCTTACCCAAAGTGCGAATACTCTGACATAATTAATAAAGTTTGATTACAATTTACTCGTATCGATTTTTTTTAACTAAATTAATATAATTAATACCTATAAATATTAGCCTTTGTTTCTAAACGTATCTAGATACAACGTTACTCAAAGACGGGCATTATAATTTCAAGCCATCGAATTGACGTATCAGTTGCTTTGTGTACATACCTATATTGTTTGTTGTTAGATGTCAAGTTACGTTTTAGTTTCCTAATATCTGTATATCATATGTCTGTTTATGTTTATGTCTGTTTATGTTTATGTCTGTTTATATATTACTTATGATATCCAAAAGTTTATCGCAATCACGCGTGTAATATTAATTAATTATATTTAATTATTTAATTTTACTAGTAGAATATGTTACGGTTATTGTGTTATGACATTGGTGATCAATTTTATATTATAAATATTAAAAATCGCTCGTAAGTCTCAACTAATTTTATTTATTATTTTCCTTTTTTTTACTTTGACTTTCCAAAAAACACAAAAATGAAATGACATGAAACTTTATATAATTTGAGTGATAAAAAAATAAGAAGATAAAAAGAGTGCTTATTTGAATGATCCGCTTCTTGTTATCTACGAGTATATTTGTATTATTTTTATCAAATGTCATGACAGACAATACTTTAATACAAAATAATTACATGACAAACATTACAAATATAATTACATGACACTTAAGTTAAATAAAAAGATGTTAATGTTGGCAGCTTTACTAGTACGAGTATAAACTGATATAATATGTTACAGTTCATCATCAGTATTGATTCTACTATCGTTCAAATGACAAAACGTTAAACCATCCAATAAATTTATGTTTGCGCTTTCAGCATTTGTTGTTAATTCCTTTCTTAAGTGAGTTTGCATACAATGTTTTTATGTAAATTTAAACTTGGGAGTTCTGATGTGTCATTTTTCTTAAAAACATTATTAATCCTTTAGCGTTGTTAACTTAATGCCATGTTAGGTCGTTGTTACATTTTTATCATTAAAAAAGTAGTAGGTACTTTGATTTGTAACATTTTTCAAGCAACAATTTGAAAACCTCCCTTTACTTTGATTCTCAATGTTTTATATTCAACATTCAAATTGTAAAGGAATTTAAAAGTTTTAACATATTAAACTTCCAAATTTAAAATAATCACGTATGCAGGTAAATATTTTATGCAAAAAGTAATTCCATTTTCTAATGCAGAACAGCCAATTTCCTGCGATGCATACAAATATATTTCAAATACTTCTACGTGACAGCTTAAAATACGGAGATACATTTCGTGGAGTGGCCACTCACAATTTTAAAAGGACTGATGCTAGCAAATATTTAAGAAATTTTTCAACGTAGTTGTATATTTAAAATTTAATTTAAATTTTTTTTTGATCTGGGTCACTTCTACAATTTTAAGTTACTTGATATGTTTATACCAACTGGATATAAGACAAGATATATATTTAAGAGTCTTTTCAAGATTAGGCCACGTGTATAAAATCACTGTAATTTTATATTATCTATATTATTTTACACCTCTCTGTTACCTATTGCTTTTTAGCTTCGAGTATAGTCAACTATTCTGTTATATTATTAAATGAAGCAAATATAAATATGTAATTCCTTTCATGGACGTTTCACACGTGAGAAATTGTTGATAGACCCGCACAAAATTCATAAGATTTTAGACAGAATAAAAACATATTGAATCAAGTCCCGACGGAGAATAAAGACTATTGCTTTGTTTTCCGTCGAGTCCCGAAGCTCTTTTATCATTCCCTTATTAAGGAGCAAATTTCACTATCCAAATAAGTTACACGTGTACTCTCTGAACATGATTCAGTGGAATTTTCATTAATTACATTAGTGAAGCTCTATTCACTACATATAAGTGAATTTCAATAACATGTTAGTGATTACTTACTAATAGACATACAAAGATTCAATTATCAAATGTATGGAATCTGATATACAGACATTTATACATTGAATAGTTACTAATTCATAAAAAAATCATTCTCACATTGATAAAAAGTGAATATTCACTTAAAATTAGTGACATTCCACTGATTCATGTTTAGAGATTATTTTAATACTTTCGTTATGCTCTGATAAAGACAGGTTGAAGCCCAATTGGGTGCTATCTTTTAATTAATTACAAGTATTGAACCAAAACTGTCACGTCATAAATATTATAATTAAATAAAATATATACTTTATTTATGCCTGAATACGTAGCGTTTTTTTTTAAATTAATATATTGTCACGAAGGTCTAGTAATAAAAATTAACCAATCAATGATGTTGATAAGTTAATAAATAATTACGTATTAGGTATTTATTAGTTTTGCAGAATTGTTATAATTACAGGGGAGAGAGTGTAAAATTAATTTTGATATGATTTACTTACAGAAAAAAAAAACAATCAAATTTCAATTTAATAACAATATTATTGACCAAGATGATTGATCTACCGACATTTATTTATAAAATCAACAATGACTTGAATAACATATATAGATAGTTGGAGCAGCTCATATGGATTAAATGTCAATGCTTCAAAATGTGAAGTTATTATTATTGGAAGTCCTGAATTAATATCTCGGATAGATTGGTTAATATTCCAGTCATCTTTAATAACACTCTCATCCATTGTAGCCACAAAAATCTCGTGGAAGTGTCCGGTCTGGAGTATCCCATTGAATGTCCTCGTGAGCGCTGCGAGGCATCCAGTTGGCAGCTGCATCAACGCGGTGTTAGTGATCCCATCGGGTCCAGGCGCTTTCCACTTGGGTAGTCGGAAGACGGCTTTCCTCAGTTCAGACAGGCTGATGAGCTCTCTCCCTGGAGCGACGGAATTGGACTCGATGGGAATCGTTCCTATCTATGGGCTGCCGAGTGATGACGAACGACATTGGTATTGGTAGTATTTGGAGGGTTGGGGGTGAATTGCTCCTTCATGTATTCCGCCAGGATCTCTGCTCTGTCATTGGCGGAATATCTTCTATTTCTTTCTCGGTCTATGAGAGGGTAAATAGGCGTGTCGTGTCCTGTGAGTTTCTTTCTGCCGTATAGGTAGCCGTATAGGTTCACGTCATACTCGGATGCTCGATCGATGGTGACCTCCCAATTGTCATCATCGACAGCCACGAGTGCTCACGATACCTCCTCTGCAAGCCGATTCAAGTCACGCTTCACTCTCACTGCCCGTGTTTGCGTGTCCAGAGCCTGCGACGTTGTCGCTTCCTCCGAATAATGCTCCTGCTTTTATTGGTGTACAAATAAGTTTCCGCCGTTTTGTGAAAGATGGCGTGGCACGAAGTTTACGTTAGAATTAGCAGATGGTAACCGGTTTTAAAATTAGTTTGTTCATTTCAAAACAACATAACCATATCCTAATATTAATTCGCATTAGCATCATATATTTTTCTTCATTTAAAAATAACTAAATTTGAGCCAAGTAGGTGTCATATGCGGGAACTTTTAATTTTAAAAAAATCTGCAGCTGAGGCGCATAATCGATGCGCTGATCGTAAAAGCATATAATGAGGATGCCTTGAGTGAGAGAACACATCGTGAGTGGTTTCCAAAGTTTAAGAACGGTGATTTTGACGTAAAAGACAAAGATCGCAGTGGAAGGCCAAACATTTACGAAGATGCAGAATTGGAGAAATTATTGGAGGAAGATTCGTCTCAAATACAAAAGGAACTTGCACTTACTTTGTTTAGTTGTTGTTTGTCGTTAGGAATAGTAAATAAATTTACGTTAAGCAAGGTAATGTGGTTCCATACGAATTAAAGCCGAGAGATGTTGAACGCCGATTATGAATGAGTGAAATTCTGCAAGATAGGCACCAAAAAAAAAAGATTTTTTACATTGAATAATAAATAAACGTCTCACACTCAACGGCCCCCAGTAGGATGTGAATCCTGTGTCGGAATCGAATCGTCACTGGTAATGAAAAGTTGATAAATTATGATAATCTAAAAAGAAGAAAATCATGGGGACTACCTGGCCACGCGTCAACCTTCACAGCAAAACCGAATATTCATGGAAAAAAACACATGCTGTGTATTTAGTGGGATCAACTAGGTGTGGTGTATTACGAGTTGCTTAACCCAAGCGAAAAAATTACTGGAACTCTCTAGCGAACACAATTGGTAAGACTGAGCCGAGCTCTGAAGTAAAAACGCAATACTACTACAGACACGACAAAATTATTCTTTTAAATGATAACGCTCGTCCGCATATAGCGATTCCGGTGAAAAACCATTTGAAGACACTCGATTAGGAAGTCCTACCCTACCCACCGTATTTACCAGACATTGCACCGTCCGACTATCACCTGTTTCGGTCAATGGCACATGCTCTGTCGGAGCAGCGGTTCACATCATATGAAGATATTAAAAACTGGGTTGATTCGTGGAAAGCCTCAAAAGATAAGGGGTTCTTCAGATGCGGAATCCGAATGCTGCCTGAAAGATGGGAAAAAGTAGTTACTAGTGATGGACAGTACTTCGATTAAATTTAAACTATAGTTCTTTCACAATAAATATTTTTTTTTTTGACAAAAAATAGCGTAAACGTATTTGTACTCCTTTGTAATAAAATTAAATATTTATTTATACTACTACGCTGCTTGTATAGGTGTATTTTCTTATTGCCTACATTTTTAATTATGTAAGTCGGAGGATGATGAATAAATAGAATTAAAATTAAATTCCTTTCTTTTTAATTAAGTGCAATTGAATCAACCTTTGTGTTTGAACATGTATTATGAATAATATATTTAATTATAAATTTATTGTAATTCTTACGTTATCAATTTAAATCTGCATATTTTAAAAACCATGAATATTTTTTTTTGCTTTAAAGTTCTGATTATAAGTCATAAAAGAAAGAGCCTTTTTTATGTCCTCTTGTTTTTTAAATGTAATAACTTTTGCATATTTGGTGATTTTTAACTAAATCTGTTAATTATTTAAAATAGTTCAAAGTGACCCTCTTGCAATCAAAATAACTATTATGCATGTTGCCTTATGTTCAAAAAAATCTAATTAAGTCATCTTCTATGCGAGTAACTAATTTTCCTTAATAATACTTATGTTTTAACTATTTTGACGTTAAGTAAAATCGCTTATTTTACTAAATAAATTGAAAGTAATAAAAAAGAGAATCGTTTATTCTTTAAAAAAAATGTATTAAATATAAACAGAAAACAATTTCTTTAAAAATCTTTTAAAAAATTCAATGTTTTGAGAAATAGTTTTGAAGTTGGATAAAAAATACAAAAATAAATTGAGCCATGTATTTATTCTTCGTATCTATCATTAGTTCTTTTATTAGGATTATTTGATAAACATCCAATAACTTTAAATCTTCAGCATCACAATGAGTATTTCTAATAAATGCCTGACAATACAGATCGTATTTAACAAAGGGCAAAATGTTCTGCGTGTGACGTTAATAGGATGAAAGCTATCCTTCACATATTGCCTTTATTGGGCCATACATCAGTCACGATTGTTTAACTCGTGACAAAACGATCTATACAACTTCAAACCATAGTATGTTATATAATTTTGTAGTTTTGAAAACATCATTTTATTTTCAATCTAATTTAACGATTAACGTAATAATTATGATTAAAGTTTTATTTTAACTTGTGTTTCAACCACAATATACGATCATTCTAGTGTAGTGGTGCGCGTAGTTGCCTTAACACCGGCGGTTGCGGGGTCGATTTCCGCTCGGGGCAGATATTTGTACTTGTATATGTTAGGGAGGAAGTTATCTCCCAACCCGCAATTGAGCAGCGTGGTGGATTGGGCTCCAACTCTTCTCCCATATATCAAGGAGTGACCTTTACCTAGCAGTGGGACGCTTATAGGCTGGTTCATTTCAATTCAATTCACTTATGTATTTAGGAAACCATTTGACGAAAACACCATGCAAAGTAAAGAATAATTAAAATTAAATTACATGTTATTTAAATTAAAAGATGGTCTTATAAAATGTGCCCTGTGTCATCTATATCAATGTTATAAAGCAGAAGAGGCTGTTTGTTTGTTCGTACGAGTAAATTTTAAGAATTTTGTCCTACTTGCGCTTTTAGAATCACAAAGCTTGTTTACCAATTAAAATTATATTTAACAAAACACTCTAAGATGCACATAAGCTGAAAATGCACGAGTTGCCTAGTGAAGAGTTTATTGTAAGGGTATTAAATAAATATTTTTATTATTTTTAAACAAGACTTTTAAAGTTAATACCATTATTTAAAATAAAGATGATAGATAAATGATTAATGTAAGGATAGACATAGGAACATAGACAACTCGACAAACAAAGAGCCAAAAATATTGTTTTGGTGACAGTAGAGTAAGTAATAATATATAAACAGCTACGCGGTGACCGGCAGAAAAGAATGGTCCCGACCTCTTTCTTGTCGAGGTGTCTTAATGGCGACCAAGGCCAAAATGATGCGAATAACTGCAGCAAACAAGATAGTGAAAGGCAGCATCACCATGCGCTGCAGCAACACAATGCGCTCACCAACAAATCTGCCAAGCATGGCGAGTATTGGCTAACCCTTCGAAACGACAAACAATACAGAGGCCAGGCGGTCACTTTGGATGGGGGAGGACTACGTTCAGTAGTGTAAATAATATAGTAATAATTGCTTTGTAGAAATATTTAATGTTATACACAATGACGTTACTTTGATTTTATTAGATGTGTAGAATGTATTTGTAGATATCACAGATTTTCAAACATCTCATTTCAAAACTCTCTAATTTTGATAATAATATGCTCTTTTATTTTATGTATTGCTTAAGGGTTGTGATGAAACGACATGTTTTTATTTATATTTATGTAATGATAACAGAAAGTTTTCGTTTACGCTCCCACTCCGTTGGTTTCCGGTACATCAAGTAAGCCGGCTTTTATTTCCCGCTGTACTTCATAAATCGGACTCAATGTCCGGTTTCGGATAATTTACTGTTTACCCAAAATGACTGTTTATCGGTACATGGAATTCAATTTTATTTAACTGCTGTAATAAAATAAACAAATGTTTTTAAGTGTATTAGATAAGTTAATCTAAAGGATGACCTACCAATTAAAAAAAGAATCATCAAAATCGATCCACAATTGACGCAGTAATCGCCTAACAAACATAAAAAAAATAGACGAATTGAGAAACTCCTCCTTTTTTGAAGTCGTTTAATAAAAAAGGTCGAAATCTATAACCAAAGAATATTTGTTTTATCCGCGAAAGAGCAATCGCGGTCTTGGGAATATAAATAGATAATTTTGTTGAAATGAGTAGCACCCGTTGTAGCAACTTCAGACTCGAAATTTGTATACAAGCTTGGCCAGCGTCGTCTGCGCATCTTGTGAATGGTTCGCTGGTAATCAATCATTCTCTATCAATCATAAATCGATAAAACGCCTGAATTTCGTGTTTTTTTTTTCGCTAAGCTTGCGGAACTTTCAAGAAACGTTGGCGGGGGCTACGGTCCGCATAAAAATGCGACATTGGGAATTTGGGAAATTGCGTACACTTTGATGACGGATTAGGAAAAAATTGCACTATGGTTACTTTTTGTATTTTTTGTTTAAATACACATAAAACACAATTACAATTTTTGAAAATATAAAAGGATCGAGAAGCTGGCAATGAGAGCTAAACGTAATTTGTCACTGTGTACTGTTCGTTACGTAATCCGTTGTACACTAGCCTCTGCACGATGGCGCGGAAAGCCTAATTAGAAGCTTATCCAGCCTGACTTTATCTTAGTCACCCTCTTTTTTAATGTTAAGGCGTCTTGAAGCGTAATACTTTACATAATACGGCTTTAATTAAATCAATCAAAAAACAAGTTAAAGTTTATTTAAAAATTTAATTTTAGTGATAAAAAAAGGTAAAGTTAATTAAAATTTTAAGTACTCGTAATAATTATATATGTACCTTTATAATAAAATTTTAAATAATTAAATGTCAAGTTATTTAGTAGGTACAAATATTTTGTGAACGAAATGTGAAAGTTGTTAATTACAGGATATGTGCCGACAGTTTATGCTACAGACAGAACAAAGGTTGATAGGTGTTTTAATTATCATCTCCCAGTCTCTCAGTTTGAGCTCATTGAATCCAGTCATTATCGTAAAACAGGTTATATCTATAATATAAAAATAAGTCGGGTTTTCCTTCCTGACGCTATAATTCCAGAACGCACGAACCGATTTCCACGGTTTTGCATTCGTTGGAAAGGTCTAAGGCTCCGTGAGCTTTATAGCAAACTAAATTCAGGAAAATTTTCAACAGAAAAGCAGGAAAACAGGGAAAATCATAATAATATAATCTTATACTCTCATAATGAACTGAAGTGCATTGAATCAACTTCTAAACAACACATTGCTTGGCAAAGGCCTCTTCTCCATATAGAAGAAAGGTCATCATTGATTCTCATCAAATGATTTAAAAATTATAAATTTTGTAATATTATCTATAATATAAAAATAAGTCGGGTTTTCCTTCCTGACGCTATAATTCCAGAACGCACGAACCGATTTCCACGGTTTTGCATTCGTTGGAAAGGTCTCGGGCTCCGTGAGCTTTATAGCAAACTAAATTCAGGAAAATTTTCAACAGCAAAGCAGGAAAACATGGAAAATCAATTTTCACATACAGCGCCATCTCTGATACATAGCATGTACTACAAACCAATATGGTTTTGCATGGCGGCAGTACGTGGTGTGAGTATCCCTCACGAAAATAAGTTGGTGGCGAAACGGAGTTCGCCGGGTTTGCTAGTAGGATATAAAAGGTTTTCTTCATATGTAATGGTGCATTTCTTGCTCATATTGATTTGACCGATTGACATTCATCAATCCATTATTAACAATGTTTTAATATCTTTTAATAAACCACACAGGGTTATCTTATTGACCTAAAGCCATTTAGATAATCATAAATAATCTGAAAATGTAAAATCTTAAATTAATTTCTTCGGGTTAAGCCATGGTGGGTAATCTCAATAATAACTACTAATATAACTTGATTCACGTTTATTAACAATCACTTTATTATAATGATCACTTTATAACAATAATCAATGGACCTCGACCGCTCAGTGTGAGTTCTTATAATTATAGGAGCGCCTCGCCTCCGATATACATATTATATATACATTTCTAGAATCTGTATTTTATTTTCTATTACCAATAAAAATAAATTTTAATATAATTTTATGGTATTGCATACTATTTAGTAGGTATGTATGTAGCACTTTCGTTAAGCTGTAGAAGGGGCGTCACAGACACCAGGACTTGTTTTTTTTATGTAAACAATAATATGTTACGTAAGTAGTTATAAATTAAAAAGCTGAAATAGCTGAAAAAAGAATAGCCAATTTGAAACAATTGTAGATATTTTATACGTATTTGAATGTAACGTAAAAAAAAAAAAATTGTTTACTTTACCCACGTACTTTTGTAAGCGTATCGCAAAACTCAGAATATGAAGGGCAATATTTATTAATTTTAATACCGATAAAGCCTTACTTTTAGTTTATTATTAATGCAAGAACCAATACATAAAAATAAAAAATAAAATTCTCTACAGTGTATATTTAAGTTTTATTATATCGCAATTATTGCTTATTGAATATTGTTTGTTATTGGAAATATTGAGTTGTATGTTTCTGTTGTTATGTACAAAATTTTTCTGTTTTATCAATATTAGTACAATTGATATAATTCATGGGATATTGACTAACTCGTTATATTCGGTTCAACTTAGTGATTAATTAATTAATTAATTATTTAGTTACTTAATTTGCTAAGCTACGAGTATTAATCTAACTAGTTCGAGACGTCCTCGAAGTATGCATGAGGCAAAAGAGTACGATCCTTTGTCTCCAGGGCGAGCGACTGACAATGGGTGCCGATGACCGAATCAGAATACGGAGGGGTATTTTTTAGGATTATTGTCTAAGCCCTCTTTGGTTTTGCTTATCCTTGAACTCTTTAAGCACTCTGTTGGAGCGTTCAGGGACTAGCTTTCAATTTCGGAGAGGAGGTACTAAAGTCTCTCACCTTCTCTACATGGATGACCTCAAGTTGTTAACACCTAATGCTGCACGCCTTATGGAGTTGCTGAAAATCACTACTGGGTTCAGCGGCTCCATCAGGATGCAGCTTGGAGTGGATAAGTAAGTGTGCGGTGACGCAATCGACTAAGATTAGCCTAGAGCTTTATAACTTCAAGACCCTTTCTGAAGCTGAATCTTACCGGTATCTGGGCATGTCACAATGCATAGGGATGAGGTGGCGGATATGAAACAGACGATTTGCGAGGTCTTATTTGGACGGCTGATAAATGTTCTTTGGAGCTACTTGTCGGGCATCAACAAGGTCTGAGCTTATAACGGCTGGGTCATGCCCACTCTCTTTTACACATTTGGCGTGCTCAGATGCTTACGTTACGCGCGTTACTTAAGCTTTGTTTATGATAAATACATACTCATATACACTCGTACATTATATTACTATCCATTTCCGGGGATCACTATTTCCTATTTTAAGCAACAGGTTTGAGAACTATTTGGCAGTAGCATCTCCCTTCAGATGGACTCTCATATTTATAGTAAAGCTCAGTTTTGTCACTAAAGGTCAGAAATATCTACGCCGAGCGGAAATCAAACCCGCGACCACCGGTATTGAGGTGCGGCGTTGAGGCGAATACTCGCATCACTACACCAGAACCTCACTACAACAGAATGCTGCACGTACGCTTTAACTTCGTCCGCTCGCGTTCCTCTGGTGGTAACACTACTGATAAAGTCGGCCGGAAATCGCCTGCTAATAATACATTAGCTCCTCCCATTTGACAGTTAATATTCCTAATATCTTGTAAAGATCTATATAGGGCTTCGAAACCCCTTTATGAGCCATAGTACTCTCATCCCAAACAATTAATTTCGTTTTGCGTTTGTTTGGGTATATTGCAGAAAGTGGTTTCGAGTTGTCTTAAATTAAAAGGAAGCTTAAACTCGGAGTGTGCAGTTTGACTTCCTTCCAACATCGTGGCAGCAATTCCGGACAATGCGACCGCTAAGGCGATATCATGATTGCTTCACACTTTGGCCAACACCAAATTTAATAGAAAAGTCTTGCCTGTTCCACCAGGAGCATCTAAAAAAAGATATCACCTACACCTGCGTCGATACTGGAAAGTAATTTATTTTTAATAGATTTAGTATACCTATATGGATTGAGTTGTTAAACATGTGTCAAAATAAAATGTAATTTAAATCAAAATCACTAGGGAGTATTGATATCAACTTCGAAACAAATAACTTTCCTGCATATTTTATCTCTTCTGTACTGTGTGTTAGTTGATCCAAAGGCACCGTCATACTTAAAAGAAAAATTTGAATTTCTTAGAGATTATTCTTCTTTAAGATCTTCAAGGCGACTAATGCTAAAATTGCCTGTCCATAAAACTAGATTTTTCAATCAGTCTTTCACTGTTTAGGCAATAAAACTATGGAATGATTTACCCTTGAATATAAAAGAAGCGAAATCACTTCCAATTTTTAAAAAATCCGTTAAGAGACATTACCTTAATAATGGGGACGATTCAAATTAAGTTATTTTTTATTTTTTTTATTTTTATATTTATTTATTTTTTTTTTCTTATTTTGGTATTCTTGACTATAAATTCTATAACATACTTTTGGTATATTGATAAGTGTATTGCGCTATGTTCGTATATATGTATAATGTTTAAGTATTTTTGTGTAGATATTTGTATTTAAGTTTATAATAATATAACTGCACCACCTTCTCGTTTTCTGTTATTAAATTACTCCAACATATCTGGGGTTGTCTGGAAGAAATGGCTAACTAGCCATAAGACCGCCCTTTGTACTTCACATTTTGTAATTATCAATCTATCTTGTTTGTATATTTGTGGTGTACAAAAAAGTATAAATAAATAAAAATAAATAAAAAAACTTTCTACCCCCTTTTAATCCCGTTAGGGGATGAATTTCGATAAAATACCGAACTCGTCTTCAATCAATTCTATTAAAGAATATTTATATAAAATTTGAAGTAGATTGGACCAAGGAATCACGTTGTCCCATACAAACTTTGTCCCATCCAACTTACCCCCCCTTTCATCCCCTTAGCGGTAAAATTTCGGAAAATATTTTCTAATCGGATGTCTACGTCATACAAAGTACACACCGCGGCTTAGGCTGTGCGTTGATCCTTCAGTCAGTCAGTCAGTCAGTCATTCAGGACAAAGCATTTTATATGTATAGATAAGTATAGTATTATAATATGATGTATATGTATATTTATTATTGAACGGGTAGAGTGAAGGAGTTAAAGATAATAATAATAAAATAATATAATATTACCTAGAGCTATTTATTCTGTTCCAAGTAGTTTTAGATTTATTACATGAAAATTTAATTTTATAATTATTCTGTGCACTCTGCGTAAGAACTATAATTTTTTTGAATAATATTGAGTGGATGCGATATGCGTTTCGATTTTGAAATGAGCCATCATTATAAGTTTAAAAGTCCATAAAAGTTTTTTTTTTTTGCGCTATATTTACTTAAGCCGCGTGATTTGGGTTTCTTTATTAATACGTATTGAGAGGGAAACAAAGATCATAAAAAAGCTTGAATTTATCTATAAAATAGTTATATGCAATATTAGGAATCTGATTCGTGATAAAAATCTGAAAAGAAAAATGAAAATAAAACAGAAAAATTTAAGAGTATTTTCATTAGATAAATCACGGATTTTTTATGCCACACATTAATGATGGGTATATTTTTGGGGATTTTCATAAGCTGTGCAGTGTGATCTTGATAATGACAATTCTAACACTTCCGTCACAAACGTCTTAGGTAAATTTATCTATACAGGATCTGCTTGCTAATCTGGTGGGCTCCTTTAAAGCTAAGGTCATATTATATACAATAGTAAATTTTTCAAATAAATTGTAACACTATTTTATTTTAGTACATTAATGTTAAAATCTCTTGTAATGATAATATATTAGTAAATTTTTTTGAACAAGAATTTTAAGGTAGTTTCAAGTCTACTAAAAAAATACTTGCAAGTATTCTACCTTAGATACTATAAACAAATAATACACAACACTCAAATATTCCCAAAATAGAGAGTTTTTTCTATGTTAGGTAGTTCCTTTCTCTGGTGTCAATTTCTTACAAGAATACATGCTCCTCCTCGTTTGTTATTTGTTCTGGTAAAACACGCAGCAAGAGAAAAGTTCAGTATAATAGTTATTTTTATATCCTGTCATTATGAAATGTTTAGTGATACATAAAATTACCACATTTTTATTCTTGTAAGAAAGCTCTTCAAGGAAAATTGTCAGTTCATCTGCTTTCTTTAATAGTCCAGCTATATTTTGGTGTACTTGTATAACATAAATTTTATATTAGTCGCTAAAAAAGTTAGACATCTTGCTGTTTTCTTGAGATTGAGAAACATTGCTATATTTGAAACTATTACCTTGTCCAAAAGACTGGTTATATATTTTAAATCTGCCTTTGTATTGAATATCATATTATTTATACTGACGCATCAAAACTTTCCCTTGATAGATGTGTTGGTGTTGCTAACCCATCCCAAAGTAGGATCGTAAAGGTGTGGAAGGCGATGGTCTCCTTCTGCGAGACAGTAATGTCCCAGAAGGAGGCCGACGAGCGGAGGAGAGAGGAGGCCGCCGACGTGGCCTCCATCCGCGGGCGACGAATGGGGGTGCGTAGGAGGCGCTACTTAATGCGCCTGCAGTAACGCCCTTGTGCCCGTGTCGGGCCGGGATGGGTACCCGGTCCTGCTAGACACGACGTCGTCGGGACTGTTCAGAGGAAAGCCGGACAGTCCCCATGTAGGAGAAGTCTGGCCTTTTCGCCGAGGCCAGCCTGTCGCTGGAGGGATCCTGTTGCCTGCAGATCCGGGACCCTCCAATTAAAGCGGCTGAAGGCTCCCGCAGGGGTTTAGTACGGTATTGCACTCCCAAAGTGTCGAGTCCGACATAGGTCTAGGATTGCCGACCCGGGCGTCCTGGATATCATCCGTAAATGGATTCCCCTGCGTCACAAAAAAAAAGATCGTAAAGGTGACGCCGCGGGCACAACTAGTATTGAATAGTTCCATATTGTATGTAATATTTTATTTCTATTAAAAATTCGATAGATAACTACATAAAAACTCTTTAGTAAATATGAAAAATATTCAAATAAAGAATCTCAGCATCGTGCAATATTCAAGTGAAACTTTTCATGTAGATAGTGTCGGCTTACTCTTATTTGTATCGTTTGAAGCGGAGTTATTGTGATTGGAAAAGTTATAGATTGCCGAAAATCTACAAAAATAGTTACGGAACAATAAAACTGAAACATTTTGAAGGTGTATGTTAAAGTTCTTCAACAATGTAACTTTTATGGTCTTATACATAATTATATACCTTTAAGAATATCTGTACATAACATGTTCATACATAACGAACATACTTTTTCTGTACTATAAATTTTTAATTTTTGGTATCTTTTTTTCATAAATATTGAATAGGAAATATAGAATAGGAAAAAATTGATAGGAAGGGCGAATAGTTATTTACTCTCTATTAAAATAGATTGTAAGTGTAGTTTTAATGTAGTTTTTAAACGTTTTAAAGCTTAACAGACTTTAAAACTGTCTTTTTGGCGGCGCCACATGCCAAAACTAAATAAATATAAATGAAAAAAAAAAACACGATTAACGAAACCACGAGCGGGATGTGGAATATTTTTTTCGAAATTCAGCACTGTATCCTCGGAAGAGAGTACGAAACTCAAAATGTATTCTTAATTCTAGTTCATTAACACATAATCTGATTACATTTATTCTGTGTTAGGGTCCTGGCAACACACATCACATAAGTACAAATAACTAGACCACGATATACATAATCTATGGCTTTTACAAACATTCGTCATTTGTGGAGATCGAACCCTCGACCAGTACCACCTCGACCAGTAGCCAGCCAGTGGTTGTGACTGCGCCAACCAATAGTTTATTAATAAACTCTTTCGTTTGTTAATTCAGAAATTAAAGACACAATAACCAAAATAGCTTGAAACATGGAGTGAAACTTGAACGTACGGCTCATCTTTTAGCTAGCGAACATACTACTTATTAAGAGTCAGAGGGAGAAGAAAAATTGTCATTGCGAATTAATGCTACTACTGTGATAGACGGTGCTCAACTAAATTAAAATATATATTCAGTTCCAACATCCAATGTGCTAGTGTGAATTGTGTAACATCATGACACTGTCTGCCTACTTGATGCTGTTACGTTGCGCGTAATTTGTCATTGTACAGCATTCATTACTTAAGCTGCTTCGCCCCTGCGCTTGTCTAATTAGAACTTAATTTCATTACGACCGACATTCGATACATATTTATAATAAAACATTTTATAAATTTTTAATAAACCTAATGTCATAATTTAATTTTTGTTATAAAAAGGTACATTTAGATAAGTTTTAAATCTCACCTTGTTTCCTTAAAAAGTACATCATAAAATCTTGCAACTATTAAAACGACTTTAATTAAAATTTTAAAAAGGTGAAGTCATAAGAATGTTATCATGTAATCTGGAAATACTCTTTATTTATTAATTTTCATTTTTTATGTCATGATTATTGAACTATTCATTGAATGAATTTTTTTACACGACGATATTACTCCGTGACAATATTTTTAACTAACTCTGGTTCAAATTACTGTGTCGAAGTTTCCCAAAAATTTACCTTAAAGCTTTCTCAATTTGCACATTTTATAAATTGTAATTTAATCTTGTCGCAATTGTGTTGGCGAACTCCTATCATTTAAGTTTTAACTCATTAATGGCAACGAATTTCATCAGCATTTTGCGTATCAGATACACTTAACCAGTATCTACCCACGTAGGTAACTCGATAAGTTTTGAGACAAGAAAAAACTATACAAGATTTAATTAAAGTCTAAATCGGATTTCTAACTTTAATGAAAGGAAATAATTAATTTTAGGAAAGTCTAAACTTTAATGAAATGAGTAATACCTATTCGCGTAAATATAAGAGAACAGTAAACTATACAAGATATTCACAATATTTATTTTACTGTCTTTATGTAACTGTCGATAACTGGGTGTTGATTACTGAAGATTCAGTGTCAGAGTAGTTTACTGGAGATTAAGACTTTTTTTTTATTCTCTTCTAATGTGTATAATAATTATTGAACACCTATATGCACTCGGGCGATCTCTAAATCACGGTTACGTATTCAGCACGCGAACAATATCTATGATGAGCGTACAACATGACTTATTAACAACCTACCCTCAGATTGATAATGATGATGACTTATTAACAACCTACCCTCAGATTTATATATGTGTCATAGTATCATTATTTTCTCTATTCATTTCTATTGCGTTATTGTGATACATATAGTGGGCGTTTTACGGGAACTGTTGGTTCGAATAAAGAAAAGTCAAATTTGCTTTTAAGATTGTATTTCAGTATTTCAAATTACCAATAATCACTCTGTACTGTATTACACAATATTATAGCACTTCACAAATACTGTACAGTTAATATGGAACGCAGGACAGTTCCTGGTAGTATAACGTTCGATCGACCAAGCAGTAACTCCTCTGAGTCTGGCCTACTGCCACGACATATAATCTGTCAAGTACCAGTAGATGGCGCTGGCGTTCCGATTAATTGTGATTATGACTCGATCCCGACATATAATAATATTTCAAATGAAAATATCAAAACAATTGTAAACTGTTAAAACAGCATTATTTAAATATTTTCAATTGAAAATTATTTGGAATGTATAAACATTCAAAATAGTTTCTTTTTTTTTAATTTTATAAAAATTAATAAGAGAAATACAACTGTCTGTAGTGGATCTGACTCGCTTTCCGATTCTCACTTTATCATATAGTTTTTGAACAATTTCAAAAAAAAAAAACAACCAAATTATTATTAATTTCAGTGGTTCAACCATTCGACCGTATTATCAACTTTTTTTTCAAGTAAATGGTGTCAATTTAAAATTAGGTGTATGTGCCTAGTTAATAAAAAAAACTTTGCTTCGTATAAAATTGTAAGCATCGAGCGCTAGCCTATTCGTTTGCATTCGTAAATACGAGCAAAAAGCGCAAAAACGAGTGATGAGGGTCTCGTTCGAAATACCGTGAAAGTAGGTAATCAGCTCGTGTACCGCCTCTTACTACAAAGTGAATACTTCGTTTACTCCCTTTTTATATTTAACGCTGAAAAATGTGTTGTATTATATTTATACCTCGTTTAATATAGTATAATTATTTATAAATTTTAGGTTACTTTTTATTACAAATTTTTGTTTATTAAATATAATGACACCTTTATACAGCATAACCTTTAGTTATATAAAATAGCTATTTAATATAAATAAATAAATAAATAAACGTCTCACAGTCAACGGCCCCCAGTAGGATGTGAATCCTGTGTCGGGGGTCCAAAAACACACACAACATAACAAATTTTTATATTAATAGAAATATCTGCACTGAGCGGAATCGAACCCGCGACTGCAGGCGTTGAGAGGATTACTCGCACCATTACACCAGAACGGGTGTCGTCTTCTATGACACTATAATCATTTATTTATTTATTTATTTATTTATTATTATTAATCTTACTACTAACATTACAGCAAGGCCAATGCGTTAGAGTAAATACTAAAAAAAATTACATTTTCCAAATATATAAATAAACCATTACGATTTATAATGAAAGTCATAAAATTACGATTTATAATGAAATTCATAAATACATTAAAAAAAAAATTAATCCAATATTATTAGACATTATTAATATTATTTAGTCATGAATAGAATTAAATAAGAAATTAAACGAAATAGTCAAATTAAGGACAGACGTCGCAATAGTTATAAATTAAAAATAAAATGATATATATAATGATATATATCATATGGTTGATAATACCCAGTCGAATTGTTGAACGTTGAATTGCGTTTTTGTTTGTAACCTGTTAATCAGACTTCATTCGAAAAATGTAATTTTTAAAGACCCTGTCACTTATTTGGCTGATGCACGTAATCGCTATTTCGTTCAAATATACTTCCAAACATTCTTAAAATAAATATAATATATTTTTATAATTATATATAATTTATTCGATCGAGTTAATACAACAAAAAATATACCTTTTAAAGGTATTTAAAAATTATTACATACTTTAATTCACGGTATCTGTAACTACATTATTATTCTACATTCATTCATTATAAACATTTCTGTAAAGTAATTTTACTTAAAAGTATATTTTTAAAGAAATATAAGAATATGTAAACATTTAAAATTTTAATACATAATAGACTCTATTATGTATTAATCTATTCACGTTTCATATATTAATGTAAATCAAGAAATGTATTTTCATTACGAACGTGCTTAGATAAGTAATGTAAATGAAATAAAAATATTGTACAATAATATTTTAAAGTGTCATTATAAAAACATCATTTGAAATTAAAATAGAATTTCTACATTTACAGAGACTGTATATAGTGCAACAATTCCTACTAGAGATGTTTATTATTTTAAGAGTTCTTACTTTTGTGTATATATTTGATTCAATTAGGCATAACAATATCTTTATAACAGTAGGTACAAACATATCCGCTTATGGTAAAATGTAAAAAACGCTTTTTAATATTATATGAATATTATACACTCGTAAACAAAGCGGTGCAGAAATCATAGCGCGGCATTTCGGCTACAGGTGATGAAACCATAGGATTCAAAGATTATCTGGCTTAATAAAGACAGAAAATTTGATAAACTTCTTTCTTAAAAACCAGTAACACGTGTAGTGGTTTCAGATGATCAGAAAATATTAAATTTTTTACATTGATATAATTTGATCACGTGGTAGGGCATATAGAAGTCGAACCCGGTCCTGCTAGACACGGCGTCGTCGGGACTGTTCAGAGGTTAGCCGGACAGTCCCCATGGAGGAGAAGTCTGGCCTTTTCGCCGAGGCCAGCCTGTCGCTGGAGGGATCCTGTTGCCTGCAGATCCGGGACCCTCCAATTAAAGCGGCTGAAGGCTCCCGCAGGGGTTTAGTACGGTATTGCACTCCCGAAGTGCCGAGTCCGACATAGGTCTAGGACTGCCGACCCGGGCGTCCTGGATATCATCCGTAAATGGATTCCCCTGCGTAAAAAAAAAAAAAATGGGCATATAGAAGTTCTCAGAAACTCGTGAATTTAAAAGAAACAAGATTGGGCTACACTGTTCAGCAAACGTATCTCACTATAATTAGGTCAATAAGAAGAAAATATCCCATTGGTAAACGCGCGATCGGCGTATTAAGACTATATCTGCAGTAAAATAAAGCGCCAGTGTTCCAAATATTTGGATTAGTAAATGAAAATCCCTACAAAGGGAAATTACTTAGTAATCACATCGAATTCTAGATATTAATAATGGTTGCGTCATTGTTATCTGATATGCAGTATATTGGTCAACCCGCTCTTATCTGTGCGATCATACTTATAATATTGCCTTTGCCTTAATTATACGAACTTACTCTTAATACCCGATTTATTAGATTTTATTATTTATTTTATATATATTTAATAAATATTTGAAATCAGGTTTGCTTAGATTTAAACAGGCAACATAGTAAAGTAGCGCACAGTAAATCTACACTTGTAATCTTATCAATAATCTGGTTCACTCCATATAATAAAAAAAAGGTATTTACAGTTTTTATGCGTTTGGATCTATCCAATAAAGTTTGTGTTTTATAGAAATAAATCCTATGTTAAATTGTTTTATTAGATTTGATTTATTAATAGTAATACTTTAATTTTATTGTACCAAAAATAACATAAATGCTATCTACAAATAGGTACTATCAACAAAAAATAATAATTCAATTCGGTATTACACCTTTAAAGTCTGAAATAGACGTGTATATTTTATATTAAGCAAAGCTAAAATATCGTTCCTTTTCGTATAATATGTTATATATTTTTTCATTTAATGAACAAATATACTTAGAAAGACGAATTTTATTTTTATATATTTTAAGTCGGATATACTTATCACAATTTTTTATAAAGTTTTCTAATGTTATCTTTTCAATAAAAATCTTATTTAAATATTAGTAATATTTTTTACTACAAATTTGTTTTAGGTGAGCTCAAAAAAATAAAAAGGTTTCCTTTAAGTTTAATGATTTATTTATTATTTAAATTTAAAATGGTTACAGTGAAGTTGCCTCCAATTTCAATTACACAATTAGTAATTAGAAACCACAAAGTTAGTGGGTCTAACACACACATACGCTAGCCGTTCTAATATTGCGATGTAGTAAATGAAGCCTTTGTGCGCTCTGGAACAATTAGCAGTCCTGTAGCGGTTTTTAAGTTTATCTAGATGCAACACTGAAAGAATGGGAATAAATACTTTAAATTGTAATAAAAGTGAAGAATATTCATTTTGTTATCAGCTTTACTACGCACGTTTTGTTTTATACGATGGATAAACATTAAAAAAATATACATATATTAAAGTAGCTTTTCGTTTGGAAAAGAATATCAATTGTCTACCTTTTGAAATTGCAAAAAAAAACTTATTTAATTAAAAAAAATATATACATACATATATATAGATATAACAGTTGAATGTTTTTTTTAAATATTTATTACAATAAATATATTTTACTATAAATTTGTATTTCATTCTATTCAATACAGATCTATTGTTACGTCCTGAGAATTGTATACGCCGATAGTAAGATCAAATTTAAAAAAACTATATCTACTTTGTCTCAAGTTATTTATTATACTGTTACTTTATCATGAGTTTTTGTTGAATTATCAAATCAAAAACTTTCTTTGTAATCAATTGAAATAGATTACAAAGTTAAATAGTTTGGAAAATACAAATTGCCCGCCACATAATCTCATTTTTCATAAAAAAATAAATTATTATTTGTAAAAGTGTATTATATGAGTACGTAGATGCAATCGTTATCATGTGACAATTATTTAAAAATAAAATTAAAAGAAAAAAAACTTTTTTTTTTTTATGGGATAGTAAAGAACATTTATTACATCATGCATTATTAGCCCTTCATTATTTATCTTTTGCAATCACAACGTAACACGCTTTTATTTATAAAAAAAAAAAAAAAATTGGTATGTGATAAAAATGCAAAGATTTAATACAAAGTATAAAGTTTAAGGGTTTAATAAAAATATCTAGGTAATAGGCATGTACCTACTTACGATACGGGATTATTGTAACGTAGACGAATATGGTTTATTATCGTTAAAGGTTGGAATGTAGGTACGTAATTAATGATATTTTTCTTATCAAGTATAAATTATTATTTTTAAATTTTTAGTTAAAATTATATAATATAAAGTTTTTGTTAAATAGTATTAACAAAAACTTGTTTTAAACAGTTTTTTTTTCTTTCAATAATATTTTTAACTTAATTATTAAGTATAGTATATATAATATATAAGTATGTATTATTTATCTCTGTTATTTTTAAAATTTTGGTATGTGATAAAAACGCAAATATTTAATACAAGGTGTAAATTATCATAAATTATTATGTTTAATAATTTTTAAATTATTTATTTAATAGAAGTAGTAATGTGATAAAAACGCAAATATTTAAAACAAGGTGTAAATTATCATAAACTATTATGTTTAATAATTTTTAAATTATTTATTTAATACAAGTAGTTATGTGATAAAAACGCAAATATTTAATACAAGGTGTAAATTATCATAAATTATTATGTTTAATAATTTTTAAATTATTTATTTAATACAAGTAGTAATGTGATAAAAACGCAAATATTTAATACAAGGTGTAAATTATCATAAATTATTATGTTTAATAATCTTTAAATTATTTAATTAATACAAGTAGTAATGTGATAAAAACGCAAATATTTAATACAAGGTGTAAATTATCATAAATTATTATGTTTAATAATTTTTAAATTATTTATTTAATACAAGTTGTAATGTGATAAAAAAGGCAAAGATTTAATTTAAAATGTAAAGTGTCATTTATTATATTTATACTTATATTTTTTTACTTTGTAATCATTCATCTAATCAAAGACAGAATCCACATCCATAACAAATGGAAGGAACGCACTTTATTTTCTCAAGACGGAGTCGCATATTTTCGTCCACCAAACCACCACCACTCACAACCAATCAAAAACAGTCCACCCATTAACACAAATCAAACTCGACGCAGTTGTTTCGCTTAATTACTGAATTCGTATGGCCACCTTCTAGCGCCATCATCATGCCCTGGTTACCATCTAGCATCAAAGTACTCGTCAAGACGAATCACATGAGCCCATACTCGAAGGGGATATGTCGTTTAATTACTGAGTTCCTATGGCCATCTTCCAGCTCCATCATCAGACCTTCGTTACCATCTAGCACCAAAGTACTCGTCAAGATGAATCAAACGAGCCCATACTGGATCGGGTTATGTCGTTTAATTACTGAGTTTCTATGGACATTTTCCAAGTCCATCATCAAACTATGGTTACCATCTAGCACCAAAGTACTCGTCAAGACGAATTAAATGAGTCGAGACTGGATAGGGTTGCGTCGTTCCTTTACTGACTTCTTATGACCACCTTCCAGCTCCATCGTCGGATCAGACCCTAGTAACCATCTAAAAACAAAGTAATCGTCAAGTCGAATCAAAAAAGCCGAAACTCGATGGGGTTGCATCGTTTCATTACAGAATTCCTATGACCACCTTCCAACTCCATCATCAGACCCTGGTTACTAATGCAAGACAACCTACTCGTCAAGACGATTTAAATGAGCTCAAACTCGATGAGGTTGTGTCATTTCATTGCGAAGTTTCTATGGCCACCTTTCAGCTCCATCATCAGATCAACACCATGTCATCATCATATTGAATTGTCACGTGATTTACACATGTATGCAAAATTTCAGCTCAATCGGTAACCAGTAAGTGGATTAAATTTAAATTGCAAAATTTGATAACAAACATCGGGACAGGTGCAACTAATAAAAAACTTGTAACAATTAAACCACAGCGAATTAAATAGGGTTCTATTCCTAATTATACTGAAGCGCAAAAAAAAGAACTCGATTAGTGAAGTTATTCGGTCATAATCGTGACCACATACAGGATCCGCACATAAGACACAGACACACGGACTTCCAAAACAAAACTTTTTTAAACGGTATGTAAATCACATATGTATAAGTATTTAAAGAGAGATAGGGTCAATAATAGATTTTTATTAAAACACCATGTAATAAGGTGATCACCTTGTGTGCCTTCTAAAGACTTCTTGTAATAAACAGCTGTTTATAAACGAAATATCGCAATTAATTAATAAATTACAGAACTATTAAGCAAAAAAAAAGTAATAACAATTTATGATCCTGTAATATTTGGAGAGGAATTGTGAACTGTGGAATAGTCTCATATTGACAATTTGGAGTCGCCACAGCAAATAGTGTTTATTTATAACAAAGTCATTATCAAAGGCATCAAGAATCATCTATAAGCGTAAACACAACAAAAACCAATGAATAATTTCGACAAGCACGATGGATTAATAGAAATTTGAATTGTTTGAGTAATAAGGGAGATTAATTTATTGTTTTATAAACGGAAGAAAGATTAGAAAATTTAACAATAAGATTTGAATATAATAGGCAAAGAAATAAGGTAAATGAACTTACTGAATATTACAGAAATTCATATTATAAACAAACAATAATTAAAAATGTTACCAATTCAAGAAAATTGTGGTAAATTGTAAATGATATTGTTGGTAGGATTATGAAATATATTACCACATAAAATTGCTTAAAATTTTGCGACTAGGTTCCAATTATCTGTTAAACAAATTTTTTATTATCAATTTTATTCAGACTTTATTAGATTAACGTTAAAACAAATCCAACTCTAGTATGTCCTTTTAAAAAATGACGACAGATAGTGTCGTAATATTAATATATTAATAAATAAGAACTGATAAAGCCTCAGGATTTGATGGCATTAAAATGAAAGTCATTATAGTAATTTCTGATAAAAAACCATTAGAAATATTCATAAGCACATGCCTTAAAACAGAGTCTTAATCGGGAGAACTAAATGTAGGTTGTGTTATACCAATACATAAAAAAAGGCAAATTAAGTGATACAGAAAACTTTATACTCGTAGGTACTAATTACTTTATTATCTTCAATAGACAAAATAGCAGAAAAATACTTATGCAATCAAATTTATGCGTTGTATCAATAAATAATATGTTAAGTTCTTAATTCGGTTTTAGGCTCGCTAAAAATACAACAATGCTTTTATTTGATTTCACACACCAGATAAATTTAAGGATAAATGAAATACTATATTTTTACTCGTAAGATAGCCCAACAAAAATTAGTTACAATACCAGCCAGAAATAAATATGGTAGGCGAACTACTGCCTACACAATTCCTCACCTAATAAATAAAATTAATATTAAATTTAGAAACAAATTAACAAAAAATAATAATAATAAATAATTAAAATTATATTTTATAAACATAATATAGTAAATTATATAACGACTAACGAGTATATAACTATTCGTATACTTAGGCCTAGTTATTAGGTACTGATTGTAGTATAGTTATAAATAGTCTTAGTGTAACAATAGATTAGTTATAACAGACCTAATATCTTGTCTTAAGCCACGTATTTAATTTTAAATTAAATATTATGTCACACTACCAACCGTTTCTGCGTCCACGTAAAACTTAGTAAAACTGATTATTGGATTTAATTTTGTTCACAATCTCATAGGTTTTTATATTTTTCGTAATTGTTTTTTTTTTACACAAAAAGGAGCTGCTGCAGTGACTATTTACAACATTAGCCATCTACAAGTGAGACCCTCCTAAACTGGTCCAGGCGTTTTGATACTTGCCAAAAAACAAAGAAATAAAAAATAAATGTTAAAATTTATCTATTTACCGTACACATCATGTACGGAAATTGCACCTGGGCGGTGGCGGAGTCACATACATACAGAGATCACGATGTTCACGACAAGCAGCGCAAACGAAGTACAATGTATGACGTACCTTGTATGCAGCTGCACGTTGATCCAGCCGTCGATGGGGGGAAGCAATTCCAACACGATGCGATGATGATGATGTAGGCGCTTCTTTGTGCACGATTAGCGGTGGTGTTTGAAAATGTTGACCGTTACACGTCCGATGCGATTCTATTCGGCGGATCGCGGGAACGTCCGATCGCCGACGGCTGGCATAGATACAACATGCCACAGATGACAAGTACGTCACACATGACAGTTTTGAATGTGAACTGTTACCATCGTGTGCACTTACCTGCGCGAACATCGTGGCCCCTAATGATCGATATTAATAATGATTCCGGTAACGGAACATCCCGCCCACCAAAATACCTATGGTATTTTCTGGTAAACAAAAAAAATGAATAGAAACAAAATAACTGATTCGATACGATGAAAGTAAAATTAAATGAACGATACGATATTAGCAAGGTTGAACGAGCAATTGTCACGATAAAGTAAATTAAATAAAGATAATATTGGAGAAAGAACGAAAATATTTAACCTATGACTTAACTAATATAAAAAAAAAATTATCTTATGGTTCGATTGGAAGAGGGCATAACTTCACAAGTGGACGATGAATCAAGTGATTTTGCGAAGTTTTAACAACAGCACTTCGAGCTATCCCGTCAGCGCCAAAGTGTAGATCAACTACTCTACCTAGTGACCATTGAAGTGGCACACGATTGTCATCTTTAATTATCACCATCGATCCTATTGATAACGTTTTCGATTCCTTTGTCCATTTAGCGCGTTCGGTTAATGAATTAAGATACTCGTGTTTCCACCTAGACCAGAAATTCCGATGAAAAGCTTGTAAAAGCTGCCACCGATGAAGCCGATGGAGTTTAATATTAGTGAGATCTTCATCGGGGACGGCAGTTAATGGTTCTAAGGTGAGAAAATGTCCGGGCGTTAGCACAGACAGATCGTTAGGATCGGAACTGAGGGGACATAATGGACGCGAATTCAGAACTGACTCGATTTGAACGAAGAGTGTAGTCAGTTCTTCAAAGGTGAGTACTTGATCGCCTACAACTCGATATAAGTGAGATTTTGCAGCCTTAATCTGGATTTCCCAAATGCCACCGAAGTGAGGTGCCGAGGGCGGGTTAAATTTGAAATCAATTTTCTCAGCAGCCGAAGCCCTCTCCATAAGAGTCGACAATTGATTTCTAGCACCAACGAAGTTTGTACCACAATCAGCATGAATCACGTTACACCGACCGCGTCTCCCAACAAAACGGCGTAGCGCAGCAATAAATCCTTCCGCAGATAACGTAGAAACTACTTCGAGATGCACGGCCTTCGTGGCGAGACAGACAAACAAGCATAAATATGCCTTATCGATTTTTGCTCCACGATGAGAACCGAGTTTAATGCGAAAGGGTCCCCCAAAATCTACACCTACCACTGAGAAAGGCTTTATTTGGTTAACGCGATAGGATGGAAGGTCACTCATAAACGGCTGTAACGGTTTTGGATTTGTTCGATAACATTGAATACATTTCGATAAACGATTGCGAACGACACGCTTTGCTGAAATAATCCAAAATTGTTGTAATAATAAAAAATGGGTTGTATTTATGCCCGTATGGCAGTAGTTACGATGAATGAAATCTATAATTAAAATGGTTAGTGGATGGTCAGGGGGTAATAATGCAGGGTGCTTATGTTCATATTCAAGCCCTGATCGTGATATTCTGCCTCCAACACGAAGAATACCGCAAGCGTCCAAAAAAGGGTTAAGTTTTTTGAATTGTTTAAGGACCGGCCTTTTAGCTTGAATATTTAAGATTTCCTTAGAGAATGAAATTTGTTGAACATGTTTTACGATTTGCATAAGCGCATTATGTCGCTCGACGTTAGTGATATAAAGGTTAGAATTAGTGCGATTAGAAAGTTTTGCGTTTTTTATAAAGCGATTGATGTATGCCAGAACGTTCAACAATTTTTGTAAAGTTGAGAATTTAGATAGTAACATTTCGAAAATATTCTGATCAGATTCGGTTAATTTCTTCTCAATTAAAAGCGTGGATGATAACTTTGATTCGGCTTTTACGACTGCCTCATCAGCTGGAGATAAACTTTCAAATGAATTTGGCCACGAAGTTCGATCCTTTGATAGCCAGGACGGCCCCGCCCACCAAAGGGAGTTGTGAGCAATTTCATTCGGAAACTGTCCTCTGGAACAGATATCGGCTGGATTTTCTCCCGAGGACACGTGATGCCAGCATTCAGTCGGTATTATATCATGTATGTGGCTCACCCGATTTGCTACGAATGTAACCCAGCGCGATGAATGATACCTTAACCACGATAATAAAATTGAAGAATCAGACCACATATAAGCTGCGCTCAAAGGGATTCGATCAACATAAGTGTCCCGCACGAATCTGTAGAGATCTGACAGAAGGACTGTAGCGCAAAGTTCTAAGCGGGGTAATGATATTCTCTTTAAAGGTGCTACACGAGCCTTTGAACAAATTAAACGTACCTGAATCTTTCCATTGTTAGAGTATGGACGATACAATTCCGGATCACGAGAAAGCCCGCGTTCGATCGCATTGAATCGCCGTAACGCAACATCACGAGAACCTTCAAATGTTGGCTGCAAATCAGGTTTAAACGGCAACGTCACGATATATCGGCCCGATTCATCTCGTGTATGAGTTGTTTTGAATTTATGCTCGCACAATGATTCTTCTGGAGTTAAGGATGACTCTTGTGGTAATGAGTCTAGTTCCCAAGACTGCTTAACCAATGAATTTGATTCATTGTTAACTTGCGATGATGCACTCAACAACGAATATGAAGCTAGCTGTGATTTGCCAAGCAATAGCCACCCAAAGACAGAATTAAATGCGGTGGGTTGATTAAGACCACCTTTAATTTTTTTATTTAGTAACGATTCGGTAAATACATCCGCAGCAAATAAAATATCGATTGGACCAGGAATATCGAATCCTGGATCCGCCAAAGGTAGTGATTTAATATGTGACCACTCGGTTGTTTTCAATTTGGCGATGGGTTGGTCCCCGCAAATTGAGTTAATGACATGCATATCTAAGTTGAATAGAACTTTATCATTATGACCAATTCGACAACGAACATGCCCTACGATTGAAGTTTGTGCTTCACCTATACCACTTATGTGAGAAGAGGAGGGAGACATCTGCAGTCGCAAGCGATTCACTGCTGCTGTGGTTATAAAGTTGTTTTGGCTTCCACTGTCAAACAAGGCCCGAAACGATTGCATACAACCGGACGCATCCCTGACCTGCACAATCGCAGTTGCAAGTAAAACTGCAGTATTAGATTTAGAATATGACACTAACGATGACGTATTATTATTTTCGATAGCTTTCTCACGGTGAAGTAGGCTGTGATGCTTACGCTTGCAAACACGGCACGAGAAAATGGAATTGCAGGTTTTTAATTGATGAGACGGCTTAAGACAGTTGTAACACCAATTCTTCTCGGTGGTTATTTTAATACGTTCTTCTACAGGTTTTTTAAGAAATTCAGAACATGATAAGATCGTATGCGCTTGCGCGCAAAACGGGCATTTATTCGATGCGGCAACATTTTTACTATTTTGTTGTACGTCAGCTGAAGCTATCAAGGTATGCGTTTTGTTGAAATATTTTTGAAAAGGTGTCGATGAAGTAGGCTTGATGACCGGTTTACTCGGTTTTATTTCAGCAAAATGTGTATCGCGTAACAAAGCCTCGCATTTACTTCGAAGGAAACCAATTAATTGTTTATATGTAGGTAGGTCAACATCTGAATATTTTTCCTCAAAACTACGACGTACGGTTGTATCAAGTTTCGATAGTATGTGATAAACTAAAATAAAATCCCAATGTTGAATAGGTAACTCAGCAGTTTTCAAAATACTCAAATTTTCTTCAAACAAATCAAGCGATTTCCTAAATTCAATTCCGTTAGTACATTTAAACTCAATAGCTAAAAGATCCTTCCAACATGTAAATGTTAAGGCACGTTTACACTTATACCGAGCGATGAGTGCTTGGTATGCATGTTCATAATGTTCGTGTGAGAGAGGGAACGGTTTGACAACGGACAACGCTTCACCGCTCAAGGATGAAGTCAAATAATGAAACTTTTCGATATCGCTTAAGGAAGCGCAATTATGAATTAATTCATTAAAAGTATCAAAATACTCAGGCCACCGTTTTATGTCACCGGAAAAATGAGGAAGTACGATTTTCGGTAACCGAATATTCGAGTTAGAAGAAGCGCGTAATGAATTATCCGATTGTCCCTTTGTTATTGATCGATGGATAGCTAATACATTATAATACATCTCATCGAAACGTTCATAAGTGTCATCAAGGTCATCAGAATCCGAAGGTTCTAAAATTTGTAAAATAGTAAGATGCGCCTGTTCAAATGTTGCTGCAATATCTTTTATTTCTTGATAATAAGATAGAAACATGTCGCGCTGAGAATGATCCGTTAATGATAAATTTCCGAGTTCCAACGCCTTTTGCAAACGATTATAAGCAATAGTTCGTTTTCTACGCAAAATAGGTAAATCTTTTGTTGTATACTCAATATCGATAGATTTTGATTTACTTTTCTTAATCGCACTCATTTTACGTGTTGAAGGTTTATTTAATATATAAGACATAGTGAAAATTCGATAATGTAACGTTTACGTAGGTCGAAAAGAAAAAATAAATAAATAAATCCTAACGAAATATTAAAGAAATATATATTAAGTAGATAAGAAATAATTCCTAAAGAAATATGTAGGTAGATAAAAATTAATTTCTAAAGAAATATGTAGGTAGATAAAAATTAATTCCTAAAGAAATATTCTTTAGTTTCGCCTTTAAATAAGTTCGAATAAATTACTACTTACTTGTGTTGACTCGAATACACTGTGGAATGCTAAAGAATTAATGTAAACAAGTACAGCGAGCGACACGAGTTCGTTTGAGAATTGTATGAAAATTGAACAAATTTTGTTGTAACTTGTGTCGCGGCGTGTACTCCTTTGTTTCTGGTTAAAATTTTATTTAGATGGATTTGCTATGATATTTAAAACGAAATAATAATTATGTTTGATGTATAATAATGTAAATTAAAGGAATTATTGTAGATTTAATGTAAAATGTAAGCCGATAAGAAATTAAGCACCGATATTGTTATGATTGCATAATTTTGTTCCTACGATTTTACACTAGATATTTCCTTTATTTACGATATGAAATTGAAGAAACGCCCTTTTGATAGTGATAATTGTTAGAATTACTTGATACTAGGTACAAAAATGGACCGTTTGATGATGATGGACTAACTAAAACCTCGATGTTCGATTATGTTTCACGTTTGGTTATTACGATTATTGATACGATTTCACCAGAAAATACCATATATACCTAGATCGAACTATGAAATAGGCCGGATTCCCGGGTTTCGGCACCAAAAATATGTACGGAAATTGCACCTGGGCGGTGGCGGAGTCACATACATACAGAGATCACGATGTTCACGACAAGCAGCGCAAACGAAGTACAATGTATGACGTACCTTGTATGCAGCTGCACGTTGATCCAGCCGTCGATGGGGGGAAGCAATTCCAACACGATGCGATGATGATGATGTAGGCGCTTCTTTGTGCACGATTAGCGGTGGTGTTTGAAAATGTTGACCGTTACACGTCCGATGCGATTCTATTCGGCGGATCGCGGGAACGTCCGATCGCCGACGGCTGGCATAGATACAACATGCCACAGATGACAAGTACGTCACACATGACAGTTTTGAATGTGAACTGTTACCATCGTGTGCACTTACCTGCGCGAACATCGTGGCCCCTAATGATCGATATTAATAATGATTCCGGTAACGGAACACATCATATAAATTTATAAAATAATGTTTACTGTAAAATAATATTACAAACTTTATAAGCTGAAATGTATCAATTTCATTTCTTTGAATAGATTATAAAAGTAAAAATGATATATAACAGTATATATAGTATAACATAATATATTATCATGACGAGAGTTGGAGTGGTCACTCATCTAAGGAAAGGACAGGTGTCGGGAAGTCATCAGTCATTCTTTTCATCCGTTTTGTGTTGAGTTTGTGATGAAATATCATAAAGATAAATATCAGCCGTGTCGCATTGGATTGTGTATTTTGTGCTGGCATTTGTACATGTGGGAATTTGAAGATTTTCCTGGTGGCATTAATCGTATGATTCTGTTATTCTTTTAATGAATTTTTATTTAATTTGTCTTGTGATTTGTTTAGGTCGACTCTTGCAACTCAATTTTAAACCAGTTATTCCCATCGAATGTTGTTCTTTTAATGAATTTTTATTTAATTTGTCTTGTGGTTTCTTTAGGTCGACTCTTGCAACTCAATTTTAAACCAGTTATTCCCATCGAATGTAGGTGACATTCTTCATAGGTTCACATTTGGTATAAACGACTACTAAGACATTATTTCGTCTCTATCGTTTAGCTTTTATTCGAATCTACGCTTAAGAATCTATTTCAATTATTATAATTTAATGCGGTACAAGCTTTGAAAATATTATGCATACAATTAAAACAATTTGAGTTCAATTTTCAAAAATTATTTTTTAAATACTTAATCTTTATTTTACATCAATATTTTAACACACACAAAAAACTACTTTATGTAACAAACATTAACAACACCAAGAGTTTTGTCTCATAATTAACATTTTAAAATATCAGTTGTAAAATGTTCAACTCATTCGAAATTAAATTTGACCGTTATTATTAAACAAGTGCCAGTAATTTCACTTTAACTTCTAGATACTAAAGATTTATAAGTTTCACTCGAAATTGTTCAACAATGAAAAGAAAATAATTCATTTTATTCAGTTATAATAAGAAATAACTATATCGAGTACTAAATATTAGCGATATTATTATTTCTTATTAATTTCTTAGTCTTTATAATATATATGTACGTACGTAAAGATTTATACTCGTTTATATATGAATTAATAAAAATGACGTAATAATTTATATAAATATAAATATATTAAGGGAAGTCGCCTCCAGTGTGTGTATTCTTGATCCAACTACATAGCGCGATTTTACTTGGTTACATGATGATTGATCAAGCAACTGAGCTACGAAAGTGGAGCTAAACAAACTCAATGTAACACACATTATGATCGTCATTTACACTACCAGATATGACTGTGTTGGGAGAAATCTCTTTTAGGGATAAGCTCACTTTTTATATTTTGTTTAAATGAGATGTATCTCTTTATAATTCTGTGTGTATAATGAAGAGGGAAATAAATAATACTAAAAAAGCATGTGTTTGGATTTTTTCTTCGCACATAACAATTTTTTTTCTTTCTAAAAATTTTATTATGTCGTTGCAATAAAATTTCGACCGTTTCAGTTATTTAACTTGGTCAGGGTTGTTAAATAAACAAATTAAGTGTGGTTCGGTTTCAGATTCAATGTTCAACATCGAGAATTATATATATATAATAATATCAAACACTAACTTGAATCAAACTTGAAATCAGAACTTAAAAGCCTGGAATTCATTACTATATTCGTTTAATGCTAAATTTTCTTAATGCTTAATGCTTACATACTATTAGTTGTATTACAAATATTTACGAAATCAATTAATACAATATTTATTAATATTCTATAATAATAGTTATCATTTTAGGATTTCTTTTTTTTTCAACGAATTAATCAAACAAAAATATTATCTCAGATTCAATTATAACAGAAAGTATCAACTGTATTCTTGTATACCTAATAAAAAGATTAATAAAATATAATCTAGAAATAAATAAATACGTTTATATAAATAAATAAGTTATGGTACAATGTACAAGTTGTCTTCGTGGCATGTGAGTTTTACGAATTCTATAGATTGCTATTTTATACAAAGTGTTATTATTACAAAGTTTCAGTTCTCCATAACAAGCTAATAATCAATGCGGCAGGCTGTATTGTTTGTTTTATCGAAGTAACTTTTATAGGCCGGAGAAAACAATAAACTCGACGAACTGCTTCGGTGTTTGTAAAACAATATCTTTTTATGTAGATTGAATGAGATTTTAGGCTATGTTAAAATTTTGTTGTAAGATATTTTGTGACAGTTTCAAAACATAAAATTAATATTGTATATCGTTTTTATACAATCACAGATTTACTAAAAGTTTGAGATTGCTTAAGCTTTATGCTTTAACTTAATTTTTAATATCTATTAAATTACTTCTAGAATAGATAATAATGTTATTAATAAAAAAATGTTCCGAGTTTTTAATAAATAATAATAATAAAACAGTTAAATCATTTTTTTTCCTTATTCAGATACGATCATTATTTCGATAATATTACAGGATATTTATACTAAGATTATTTTGTAAGAATATTAAAAATAAATAAATAATTTATTATATTACCGAAGTAGATCCATGCTGCTTGCAGCTGAATGGGCCGGCGCGCCCGGGGAAGTACTTCGCTCTCAACACCACAGATATTTGAAATAAGGAAATATGTTGTTTCATTAAAAATATACGGGAACACAATGTCGCCAGTTCTCTTCCACCACTTTTCGAAAAACAGCGCAGATATATACAATTCATAAATCATAACGTTTTAAACAATACAAATATGAACCTTATGTATTTAAACGCAGCGCTCATGAAACATGCACCGTAGATACGAATCGCTTGGTCTCTTTCTAGTCTAGTACACAAGTTGAAAATGGTACAAAATAGAGATACTACTCTTAAAATTATGTGCGATAGATCATTGGATCCGAAATGACGTCTAGAAAAATGTGCCAAAAGCGTGTATTAGCACATAAAAAATTGCAAAAATTATAAACAATTAAAGATGAAAAAAAAATGGCATTTCGTTTTTTGCCAATATTTAATAAAATATTAATATTTAAGAAATTTCAAAAAAAGATTCTGAAGAGGAGGAACTTTCCAATAAAAAACTCCAAACTCCCGGAACTCTATCTCCATTATTTATAATTTAATGTTGAAAATAGGTCTGCGCACGATATTTTTAGGTTGCGCGCGTGGCGTCAAAAGCGAGTACGGCACATTAATTAATTTATTTAAGGTATTGAATATATTTTTTTAATTTAAAAAAAAATGGTGTGTTCTAAACACTATAAATAATTTATTCCCGTTGGAAATTTTACTTAAAGTTAATTTTTCAACAAGTTAAACAATTGTTAACTAACGAAATTTTCTCGAACTACCGTCTTAATTGTAAGTGAAAAAAAAATGTTTAAATAATGGTCGTAAAAATGTTCGCTTTGTAGAGCCTTTCTTACATATATACTTAACAAGATCGTGTCATAAAAGTTAAAAAAATATTTATACTTTGTTTATAACAATTTTTTTACTTGAACAAAAACATAAAAATTTTTAAGTTGGGCGCAAACCTATTTTCAGCGTTAAATTAAAATTATAAATAATGGAGGTAGAGTTCCGGGAGTTCGGAGTTTTTTATTGGAAATTTCCTCCTCTTTCAGAATCTTTTTTTTGAAATTTCTTAAATATTAATATTTTATTAAATATTGGCAAAAAACGAAATGCCATTTTTTTCATCTTTAATTGTTTATAATTTTTGCAATTTTTTATGTGCTAATACACGCTTTTGGCACATTTTTCTAGACGTCATTCCGGATCCAATGAGCTATCGCACATATTTTTAAGAGTAGTATCTCTATTTCGTACCATTTTCAACTTGTCGACTAGACTATTTCTAAGCAAAACGGTAAAATATGCGACATTACCATTATGATAGTATCGTTTTGTAACTTTTACATTGCTTGTCCAATTACTCCGCAACATACTGAGGTAGTGGTTAGAAAGCAATGTATTTGATGTAGTATAAGCAAGAAATATTTCTCGTATACTTGTTTCTTACGATTTTTAAGTAAAATATAGTAAAAAAGTAATATTTATATGTTGTAACTGATTCCATGATTTGTTAAATGTTTGATTTGACTTCTATTCTTACAACAAACTACTGAACAAGACGGCATTGTTAATTGTTTTCTCGCCCGCGGTTGAAATCATACTGATTAGCAGTGACGGCCACTTAAGAAATATGTGAGCGTTTTGGGCAAGTTGCGTCTACGCGGACACGCCCCCATGACACTTCTCCTGTTCTTAATATTTCTATGCTTAACACCGACATGAAATGATGGCACTGTCGTCGTGTTTTGTCCGGTTTGTGAGAGATCCGGTAGCCCATCCCTCCCTTCACCCCACAGATCCAGTGGAACATCCCTTCCCCGCCCCCTCTCTAAAGGCCAAGAATGCACCTGCTAATCCTTTGATGTAGCGGATGTCTATAGATGTCGCTTTTACTTACCACCAGGTGAAAGGACTGCCCGTTTGACCCCCATTACATAAAAAAAAATGTTTATTAATTTATGAAATATCATATGTAAATGATGGGAATAGGACCAGAAAATGTACAAGTACCAGAATTATTGTGACTCTATATTTGAACTGTGGTATGAAGAGAAATTCAAAGAATCTTACACATATTGGTCCTATGTTTACAGACAGTAAAAATGAACGGAAGCTAGCGAGCTAGGCTGTTTGATAGCCCAGTAATTGAATATAACGGTAAAATCTTCTCAAAAGTTTATTTTTTTTTCATCTTCTTTTTTTTGCAGAAGAATAATATACAATTAATATTTTTTTAAATAATTTGATTAACGATTAAATCTAATCTTAATCAAAGATTTTTATCGCAAAGTTTAAATTGCTATAAATACCGTATCGAGAAATCTTTATATAAGTAAATGATAGCAAGTACCTACGTTTTTATCTTTTTCTTTTCTTTTTTTTAATACAATTGTTAATAGTGCCGAAATTGCTCTAAATCCTTTTTTATTCATTTTTAACCAACTGAACTAAAAAAGGACACATCTGGCGCACGAAACAGATAACAGGTTTTTAAACAATGTAGTTTATAGTTGTAGGAAATTGTCTGTAAAATATTAATTAAAAAATTTGAATTTAATATTTTTAAGTCTAACAAAAAATATCTGTTTATAAATTTCATTTTACACTAAACCTTTAGACTCCAACTTGAACTCTATCACTGTTTATATTTTTTCCACCGATAACCCCAAACTATATTTCTCCTATTTTTCACTATTTTCTCGATGGTTTTATATTCTGTTGAGCTATACCCACAACTATATCCTATTATTAAGCCCATAATATAAAGACATACATTACGGATACGGATTCTTAGCTATTGAGTCATTATACCGAAGGTCTGTAATTTCTAAACTAACAAACCAAATACATACGTAGTAGTGCAAGTAAGTAAGTAGTAATCGGCAGTCACGAATTCGATTTCTGCTTGGGGCAGATATTTTTATTTGTACGAACATTTGTTTCTTGTCCGGGTATATGTACGTCCTTGTAGGTCTTCCCACCTTGCTTCGAAGAGAACGTAAAGCCGTCGGTACCAGTTGTAATCACAGACACCTGAAACAATCGTTACTCATAGTAAGGAAATTATCAACCAACCCGCTGTGGAGCAGCGTGGTGGATTAAGTTCAAACCCTTCTTCTATATAAAAAAAGAATCTGGAATAAGTCTAGCAGTGGGATGCTCACAGGCTCATTCAGTTCAGTACAGTTCATTTACGGGACAATCTTTAAAACATCTTCTTACTAACAAAAAAAAAAAAAAAAAATTTGGTGTCTGTAAAGTCGGTTTATGGACGATAATTTTACGTGATAACGTCATAAGAAAACATTGAAAAAAAAAATTGCGTACTTTTATGAATTGAATTGAATTAATATCACTGAGCTATCATAATTTTTTTCGTTAAATTAACATTTATTTGCACTAGTTAATTCAAATATTATTTTACTTAAATTATATAGATTAAAGATAATACAAGATAAAGAGATAATATAATATAAGATTATACAAGAAACAATGTAATTAACAATTAAAAATTTTGTCAAGGGTTGTCTGGAAGAAATCACTATCAGTGATAAGACCGCCTTTGCACTCTATTTTGTATATTTCTCTTTGTTACTTTTTTTATGTATTACTTAAGTGTGCAATAAAGTATATATAAATATATAAATAAAAATAAATTTTTTTACAACTTAAATGCATGTGTGATATTTAAGATCCCCCAATCTGTGTTATTGTTTTTCATTCACAAGTCGAACGCTTAGGCCGATCGTGCCTCTCTATTGCTTGTTCCGCGCTCTCTTTTGTGACATGTGACACTTATTCGTGCGTGCAGCCGGCATTCATCGATTTACAAGACATTACCACGTCAAAAATGACATCTGACTACGCGTTATTGAATTAAAGTTAAGTATACATTTTAATTTCATCCCCTCTTTCACGGGAACCGTGCTGAATTTATGTATATAAAAAGTATCCAGTTTCATCATTGTAAGAACTCAAATATCTTTTAGTTTATTGAAATTCATTTGGTACTTTCAGTGAGATGAGTGGCCGCGGTACAGAAAGACAGAAAAACAGACAAAACATTTTCGCATTCAATGTCGTTTATAGAGAGCCTGTCAAAAAAAATATCTAAGCAATTTTATTATAAGTATGGATATGGCAGTTTGCCATCCCACTTTCAAACACTGATAACTGTACTCGTACTATAAATAGTAATAATAGTTATAAGTGTCGGTCAGTGGCTTATTAGCAAAGAGTTTCGATCAACACCTTAACAAACTCGGTTGACTGTTGGATCAAGGATCGGATACAAAAGGCAGTACTGCTTGAGACGGCTTGCAATGTATGGAGGTTCCTCAGCCTGTAGCAATAACTACCGGCAGTCTGGGCCTTAAACTGCCACCGGAGGAGGAGTTTTTATAATTTATTATTATTATTTTTTAAATAAATTTCGTTAAAATTTTATAAAATATGTTAAAAAAAGAAATAATAGAAGCTATAATATTATTTGGTATGGTCAGTAACGATTTTATTTGTTCGTATATTTTGTGTTTATGTGAGGAGCAGCCTCTAACTACCGCTCAATTTGATAATAAAAATGTTGAACACCGAAATTAGTAGGTGAAAATATAATAAAATTAAGTTTAACACTTAAGTAAATTGATCATGCGGTTGTGAACTATAAATAGCCTGTCCGGTCTAACAGAAAGGTCTTAAACTGAATTTTCTGAGGCTAATGTCTTTGACCTGTAAAAAGTCCATTGACTCCTAACTTTTAATGTGTATCAAAATTGTTAAATAATAATTATAATTAGCTTCAAAGCTAGTTAGTGCTTTAGTAGCTGTAAGTACTTTTAAAGATGTGCGAAAAGTTGAGCTTATTTTTATAATGTTAAATTATGTTTGAATTTTGGGTATATTGTTTTAAGACAATTTGATTTATTTTAGAGTATGTTATATCCTAGGTATATTAAAAAACCTGTGTGGTGACCGGAAGAGAAGAATAGTCACTACCTCTTTCTTACCGAGGTATTGTAAAAGGCGTCTAAGACCGTAGTGGTCGAACAAATCTACAGGATGGTGACGGGCAGTAGCGTCACCATATACAACTACAACACACTGTGCTTTCGAAACTGCCTACCAAGCGTGGTGAGTATTGACAACAAGTGATGATGGAAGAGACCTACGTTCAGCAATGGACATCTAACGGCTGATGTGATGGAATATTGTCCATATAAAACGATATGGTATAATGATATACTCGTATATATAACGAAGTAGAATTTTGACGGTATTTTTTGTCGTGTACACGCTAAGTTGTACTACGTTATTTTACAAAAAGTCTTATTCAGTAAAACGAACTTCGTCAGAGTCAGCCTCGTTTAAAAGTTGCTAACTTTGATATTGGAAAAAATAAAATTAAACAGGAAAGAGAACTTTGGAAAGTTTTAATTATATACAGATTATTTCTACCTGTACTGAATATATAGAATTATAGATATTTCCGTTGTGAATATTGTTTATTGTAAGGCATCACTCTTAACTGTCATTTTTGATAGTAACTATTTGTCATCAATTTTATAATCGAGGTAGTAGTACTTTTAATTAGTTTAATTCTAACAAATAATGTCCTGGGTTTTAAAGCATTAAGAGGATGGACTAACATGTGAATATATTATGTATTATTTATTGAAAGTAATTTAAAATACAGTTTTCTTTATTTTACGTTTAAAATTAATATACGGAGGTATATATATGAGGTCCCGAATGGAAAAGGGAACCCAACATATGCCATAAATCTAACAGCCGTTCACTTTGAAATATTATTTCTTAGCAAAACTAATAATTTACGGAAATCTTATGTACACATTTAGGTTTCCTGTTATTGTTAGGGGGTAACGAACTTATAGAAAAAATACAAAATATTCCGTTCTATCATTCTTGAAACGACATATTTATAACAAGAAATACAGCAAAGAATTATTAATTTCACGTTTCAATATTCTCTAAAAATAAAAAAGACTATTAATACGTTGAGCATGATATCTCTAACATGGCTAAATAAAATAAAATACAATGAAAATTTATTGATTATACAAAATTTCCTAAAAAAGGGAAATGTTTCGAATCACCTCATGCCATTATGCAATAAGCCTCAAATAGCATTGCTCTATTAATAATAAGATACTCGCGTAGCCAATCAGTGATATTGCTAAAAGTAGTCACAGGTTTGTCGATAAAGGTTGATGAGATTAGTGAGGTTTCATACTTCAGGGGTAGTTGACGTGTAAATAGAACCTAATTGATCAAATTACATAAAATTAAACGTCTCTAATTTATATATTTAAATAAACTAAACTAGTACAAAGTTGACGGCTGGCTGGTCGAGTGTTAAGGCAACTGGACACTTTACGCAGCGGTCGCGGGTTCGAATCCCGCCAGGTGCAGATAATCTGTATGACGAATATAGATGTCTGCACCGGGTCATGGATGTGTATTTATGTATATATGTATTTATATAAATTTATTACATTTATTTCCGTTCCTAGTACCTGTAACACAAGTTCTTACGAACTTAGCACGGGGCTAGGTTACGTGGTGTGATTGTTGGTTAATATTTATTTATTTATTTATTTATTTACAAAGTTCTGCATATAATGTTGTTCTTTTTTTATAATACAAAATAAGAATATTTTTCCAATGTTAATCACTATTAATAAAACACAGCTATGTCTTCAACTTCAACCCAATTAAAAGCGAACGCGTCAAATAGATCGCTGAGAAGCATTTTAATGCCTACAATTGTAATATAAAAATATTGAAAAGAGAAATTATGTGAAATTATTAACTAACTTAATTCATGAAATAAATTAAACAATGACTTTAGTCATCGTTAATAAGCTGAGATCTTAACATACCGTGTTCTACTCTTATGTTGATTTTAATTTGTAAAATCCCTAGAAATTAATTGTTAAAATCTTCTTGCAATACATGTATGTAAAATATTTCATACTTATTTTAAATAAGCTATTAGATTATTCGTGGAATTTCTAGAAAAAACTAAAACAATAATAAGATAAAATCCAGGCTTACACAAACATCTCAGGGGATTATAAGAATATCAAGATTATAGGCGGTCACCAGAATTTGTTCTTAAATAAAAAGAGAATGACAAATGAGAATCGTGACTGTGCAGAAAGTTAAGAAATAGATGTTCCGTCGGACCCTTGAGGCTTGCAGCTCAGACGTTATTTTTTTTTTCAGCGAGACCCATTTCTATTAGGATAATAATATATTTGTCAAACAAGAATACACAATTCCATAAATAATAATATTTTAAAAATTGTGTCAGTAATCTTAAATTTATTTTGTCTCTTTTTTATGGCAATGTAAATAATAATATACAAAGATAAATACTAAGTTTGCTTACAGCCATTACACATAAATTACATAACCTTCAAAGCATCGTTATCTTATAATTAATTAACACTCTATATTTGCAAATGGTCTCTTTGAGCTTCGAAGCGCGATAATCTGTCGATCCCGGGTAATCGCATATATCTTAAGATTTATTTGTAGCCACCATTAATTGCTGATTCATATATAAGATAGGGCTAATTCCAAATTAATAACATTATCAGAAATTAAATTAAATCATTGTTTAAATTCAAATAATATAATTCAATTTTGTATTTTCATGTTGTAATTGACTACTAAACGATAAATTCTGAATAAAAATGTTGGAGATAAACTTTAACGATAACCAACATTATATTATATCAATAAGATAAAAGTCCCATAGTAAATAAATAAATTTAAATATCATGACTAATCTATATATATATAAGAGATTTCCACGTATACATTGACTCATCACGATATCTCTGAAACTATAAGGCGCAAAGACTTGAAATTTGGTAGGAATATTCCTTTTACCGAGTAGAGGTCAGCTAAGAACGGATTTTACGAAATTCTACCTCTAAGGGGGTGAAAAAGGGGGGCAAAGTTTGTATGGGACAACATGATTCCTTGGTCCAATCTACTTCAAATTTCGCATAAATATTCTTTAACAGAATTGGTTGAAGACGTGTTTCGTATTTTATCGAAATTCATCCTCTAACGATGTTAAAAGGGGGGAGAAAATTATTTTGATATAAATACTCCATAGTGATTTTGATTTAAATTAAAATTTATTTTGTCACATGTTTGACAACCAATCCGTCTGTTATAAAATATTTTCCAGTATTGACGCAGGTGTAGGTGATAAAAAATATAAATTTATATTTTTTGAAATTTTAGTTAAATACCCGTGCGAAGCCGGGGCGGGCCGCTAGTGTTTTATAAAACCCTGAAAAAGCAGCTTGCAGTGTCTCGTACTTTATGGACTTGAAATAACTGAAAACTTAATATATAATTTTTAGTACACTTGTTTTGTATTATCATTTTGGAATACTATAATAAAATTGTAGTAAACATAAATATTTAATAATCTTTTAGTTTTAAATATAATTATGTATATCAGTTGTTAAGTATGGTGACATTATTCCAATTGTTAATCAATGAGACGCTACAGACATATTATATTTGACTGATTGAGAGTAAGATCAATCACGTTCATGCATCGTAGAACACGAAGAGTGATCGGCGATTATAACATAAATCTGGTAATTATCGTTAAGAGGTAATTAATTGCCATAGCTGCACGTGCTTATTGTATTGCTTTTAAATAGGATTGAATTCATTTAGGATACTATGGTTTGCTTACATAATTAAGAGGGTTTTTGTTTATGGACTAATAAAAATATTCGTATTTGGCTGTTTCTCTTTTCTCGTCCATTTTTACGTTCAGCAATTCAAAAGCCCGTAAAATTGTTTTTTCACACATATTTTTATTGAATTGTTTATTAGTAAAATTTGAAATGGTGTGCTTAGATGATTCATGATGATTTTAAAGTAACATTTTAACTTACAAGAGCTTAGAACAAAATGTTCAATAGTCTGCCATCACGTGTATATTGGTGACTACCCCAACTGTGAAAACGTAACAAGTAAACCCCCCGCCAAATTACAAAAGCAAGCTGGATGTGTATTGTGTCTTCGAAAGAAGGACAAAATAGTGAAGATTTTTGTTCAAAATGAAAAAGACCTGAGTGCCCTAAACATCGTGTGTAAATTTGTATCAATTGTGTTAAAGTGCCCATAAAACATTTTTTAATCTAATTCCATTTAGTTACTTATTGATCTCAAGAAGAGTGTTCTTTTAATTTATTTAAAGAATCAAAAGTTTTATTTTTCATTAAACAAAAGTTTTTTATTCATTTTATTATCATGGGGTGACGTGGTACCCCTGTTACTATGCGTGTTCATTTATATTATGTTACCATCGTAGGGTTAAATTACATTTTATTTTGCAACTCAATCCGTCTGTTATAAAATATTTTCGAGTATCGACGCAGGTGTAGGTGATAAAAAATATAAATTTATATTTTTTTTGTTGAAATTGTATTTAATTGATAACCCGTGCGAAGCCGGGGCGGGCCGCTAGTGAAGAATAAAAGAATATTTAAAGTTCGTTCGCTGTAATAAAGCTTTCTTGTTACAAAAGAAAAGGACGATAATGATGGACCGTATGTACAGCTATTAATAAGCAGTATTTAGGTGGTATTAGTTATTTTTGTACGACGAAAAAGCGTTATGGTCAGGGAGCCAGGTAAAAATTTAGCGGCCCGCCCCGGCTTCGCACGGGTTATCAATTAAATACAATTTCAACAAAAAAATTATAAATTTATATTTTTTATCACCTACACCTGCGTCGATACTCGAAAATATTTTATAACAGACGGATTGAGTTGCAAAATAAAATGTAATTTAACCCTACGATGGTAACATAATATAAATGAACACGCATAGTAACAGGGGTACCACGTCACCCCATGATAATAAAATGAATAAAAAACTTTTGTTTAATGAAAAATAAAACTTTTGATTCTTTAAATAAATTAAAAGAACACTCTTCTTGAGATCAATAAGTAACTAAATGGAATTAGATTAAAAAATGTTTTATGGGCACTTTAACACAATTGATACAAATTTACACACGATGTTTAGGGCACTCAGGTCTTTTTCATTTTGAACAAAAATCTTCACTATTTTGTCCTTCTTTCGAAGACACAATACACATCCAGCTTGCTTTTGTAATTTGGCGGGGGGTTTACTTGTTACGTTTTCACAGTTGGGGTAGTCACCAATATACACGTGATGGCAGACTATTGAACATTTTGTTCTAAGCTCTTGTAAGTTAAAATGTTACTTTAAAATCATCATGAATCATCTAAGCACACCATTTCAAATTTTACTAATAAACAATTCAATAAAAATATGTGTGAAAAAACAATTTTACGGGCTTTTGAATTGCTGAACGTAAAAATGGACGAGAAAAGAGAAACAGCCAAATACGAATATTTTTATTAGTCCATAAACAAAAACCCTCTTAATTATGTAAGCAAACCATAGTATCCTAAATGAATTCAATCCTATTTAAAAGCTATACAATAAGCACGTGCAGCTATGGCAATTAATTACCTCTTAACGATAATTACCAGATTTATGTTATAATCGCCGATCACTCTTCGTGTTCTACGATGCATGAACGTGATTGATCTTACTCTCAATCAGTCAAATATAATATGTCTGTAGCGTCTCATTGATTAACAATTGGAATAATGTCACCATACTTAACAACTGATATACATAATTATATTTAAAACTAAAAGATTATTAAATATTTATGTTTACTACAATTTTATTATAGTATTTCAAAATGATAATACAAAACAAGTGTACTAAAAATTATATATTAAGTTTTCAGTTATTTCAAGTCCATAAAGTACGAGACACTGCAAGCTGCTTTTTCAGGGTTTTATAAAACACTAGCGGCCCGCCCCGGCTTCGCACGGGTATTTAACTAAAATTTCAAAAAATATAAATTTATATTTTTTATCACCTACACCTGCGTCAATACTGGAAAATATTTTATAACAGACGGATTGGTTGTCAAACATGTGACAACATAAATTTTAATTTAAATCAAAATCACTATGGAGTATTTATATCAAAATAATTTTCTCCCCCCTTTTAACATCGTTAGAGGATGAATTTCGATAAAATACGAAACACGTCTTCAACCAATTCTGTTAAAGAATATTTATGCGAAATTTGAAGTAGATTGGACCAAGGAATCATGTTGTCCCATACAAACTTTGCCCCCCTTTTTCACCCCCTTAGAGGTAGAATTTCGTAAAATCCGTTCTTAGCTGACCTCTACTCGGTAAAAGGAATATTCCTACCAAATTTCAAATCTTTGCGCCTTATAGTTTCAGAGATATCGTGATGAGTCAATGTATACGTGGAAATCTCTTATATATATATAGATATATATATAATCTTATATATATATATATATGAAGAATAAAAGAATATTTAAAGTTCGTTCGCTGTAATAAAGCTTTCTTGTTACAAAAGAAAAGGACGATAATGATGGACCGTATGTACAGCTATTAATAAGCAGTATTTAGGTGGTATTAGTTATTTTTGTATGACGAAAAAGCGTTATGGTCAGGGAGCCAGGTAAAAATTTGGTTAGTTATTTCCTCTCGAACGATAAATAAACGAACGATTAATTCAAATCAATGTTTTAAGTTATACTTCTTTTGGCGCGTTAGGGAAAAATGATGAGATGAGAAACCATGAATGTCTGTCTGTCCTGATGTTTGTTATCAAATCTTGCAAATTAAATTTGATCCAATTCCCGGTTACCGATTGAGCAGATATTTTCAATACATTTGTAAATCGCGTGACAATGCAATATTATGAGATAGTGCTGATCTGATGATGGAGCTAGAAGGTAGCCATAGGAACTTCGCAATAAAACGACACAACCTCATCGAGTTTGGGCTCGTTTGAATCGTCTTGACGATTAGTTTGTTTTTCAATTGTAACCAGGGTCTGATGATGGATCTGGAAGGTGGTCATAGGAACTCTATAATTAAACGATGCAACCCCATCGAGTTTCGGCTCGTCTGATTCGTCTTGATGAGTACTTTGTTTTTACATGGTTACCAGGGTCTGATCTGATGATGGAGCTGGAAAGTGGCAATAGGAACTTAGCAATGAATCTTTCAATGGTAACCAGGGTCTGATGATAGAGTTGGAAGGTGGCCATAGAAACTCAGTAATTAAACGACATAACCACATCCAGTGTGGGCTCCTTTGATACGTTTTGATGAGTACTTTGTTTTTAGATTATTACCAGGGTCTAATTACAGATGGATAGATATTATATCTTGTTACGTGCGTACACACACTTTTTTTATTGATCGTTTGATGACAATTTGTGAGCTGATTGTTACGTACTGCTGTAATAAATTAAAAAAAAATCATATAGCAGTAAGTTTTTTTTTCTTCGTGCGTGGGAGGGTACCGCCGCTTATTCTCCATTCTAAAATCTATACTTGAAGTTTTACCTGTCCGTAAAACTTCAAGTATAGATTTTATACACCATTATATGTATATTCTAAACTATTACTTGAAATTAAAAATTATGAAAGGAAGCTAAAAGTCATTTTTTAATACTTATTTAACTATCTCCCAATTGACATAATTAGTTATTTTTTTTATTTTTCATTTTGACAATATGGCGTCTGGTTGTCACTGTGGTGGATATTGATTATTGTCATGTCTTTAGTGATACTCGCGAGGTTGACGTAAGAATCATCAAAATCGGTCAACGAGTTTGGTCTCTATAGCGCCATAGAAACTAACATACATACATACATAGACTGATAAACACCCTCCTTTGCGTCGCGCAGTCGAGTAATAAAATGAAATTACAAAAGTAAAAGTTCTCTGTCGTAATACCGTCCTCGACTGGTACCTTATTGTTTTAAAGCTGTCTCAGAGCCATGCTAATCTCATGCAAGCCATACTATTTATACAAACACAAAAATCTGCCCCAAGCGAGAGTCGAACCCGCGATTTTTTTTTTCTGTTTGCCGTTGTTTAAGTACTAAACTGAATCAGCCTGTAAACGTCCCACTGTTTGGAAAAGGCCTCTTCTCCATATGGAAGAATGGTGAGTGCTTAACCCAACTCGCTGCTTAACTAAGGGTTGATGGATAACTTCTCTAACAATCGCTATCGGGTGCTAGCGGGAGCGATGCCTTTACGTGCTCTCCTAGGCACGGTAGGAAGACCTACAAGGACATACACCCAGATCGTAAACACCTATTTGTACAAATTCAAATATCTTATATCTAGTAAATATATATATTAAAATAATTAGAATGTTAGTGTGTTTCAGTAGTTAATTATATTTTATCATAACTAATTTGAAAAGTACTAAAAACCGATTCTTTTAGTGACCGAGCTATGGAACTTTTGTCTTTTTTAATATAATTTTCTATCAAATGATATATAAATATTTAAGCTATATAAAATTGTTTTTCCCAATACATTTGATCATAAACTATTCTCTGTACTGTAGTAGGTTTCGCTATGCCAATTCATGGATTCAAAATGAAAGTGATCTTAATCAATTTTACTGAAACCCAAAGCGAACGAAGACGCCAAAAGCCACCGCAAACAACTTTCCTACCCGAGAGGATTCAGAGTTCCAGGAACTCATCTGAAAAAAGTTAATTTGTACGGTAATACGATTGAGAAAGTTTTTTAATGAATAATAATTATTTTTACAAACCAAGTATAATAATATGAGTTTGTAATTTTTATTGTATATACCTATATATTTTACCTGGCAAAATAATTGCTTTATTAACAAGTGTAGTGACCGAATTTCGTCACAAGAATATTTAATAAAGGTATTTTCAGGAATTTCAACACTTCTCTCTTTTATTTCGTTATATCTCTCATTATTATTTTTATAGATGCATTACTTTTTTTCCATCAAAATAAAAGAATTTAAATCTTTTCAAACATAGAGACAAAAATTCTTTGTGTGCTGCTTGAAAGAATTTTCAATTTAGGTAAGAGGTCCCAATGTTATGTAACAAAGCGAACAGTAAAATACATTTGCTAAACCTGACCGTAACTTGCTCGCCCATGGGAGCCACTCGCCCGACATGACAAATATAAACGTATAACGCTATCTATTGACCTACACCAAATTGCAAAAATTCTAAACAATACACCACTTTGGTAAAATATATATGACATTTTTGGTTTGTTTGAAAACTTGTATAGCTATTAAACAGGTAGTTTACGTAATTTAGTTTTTTTGCGTCGTAATTACGTAGTAAGTTACCTCAATATTCTCACCTTTTTCTGATTAGATCAAAATCGTCGTTACACAACGACGTTATAAGATTATGTCAGTAGTATATATTGGACTCTCGCATATATTAGTGCGACTTTTTTACAATTAAATATTATTACTTTTAGTTTTTTATGAATATAAAGTTAAAAAAAGTATTACTCTTTTTTATAATTCAATTTTTTTTTTGTAGGTTAGAAAGCTCATGGCATGGCATATGAACGAGTTTTTGAACACCATATTGCTAAGTATTTATTAAAATAAGAAGAAAACATTATCGTAATGAGTTAAAATGAAGATGATGTTTAAGGTGAAGTGATTCATAGTGCCAATGATTCAGAATCTCAAGAAAATGCAAATGAAACAGACTCCAAAATATTTTGAGACTAAAATAATAACATAGATGAATAGTGAATGTGAATGTGAAATTGTAATAAGTTAAGTAAGTTTTTTATTTATCTTCAAAATTGGAATTATATATCCAAGCATAAAAAGTGTAATTTTATTGACGCCAGTAAAACTAACAGTTAAAAAGTACGTAAAATATAGAATGATAATCGAAAAATGTACCTAAATGCATTTTGAATTAACTATAGCAAACTATTTTAGTTAAACATTTTACAAACATAGCTTTTTACCGACCATGTGTGTTCGATTCATTTAGTTAATAAAAAAAATATTTCGTATTCGTGTATGCTTTTAAAAATTGTATTCGCCACAATGTACGCCTTGTGCAAATATATTGGCTGCAATCGGAGCAAATATTTTATTCCGAAACATTCGTTGTTTGCTCGTTTTTGGGATTTTAAAGATTTATTTGATGTATCGATAGTTGAAAAAACTATGTTAGTAAATTGGTACCATTCTTGTTTTGTATTTTTGTCAAAATCCAGTCCAATAATTTATTAGTATAAAGATTGCTTAAATATTTTAATATATTGAAATATAACTTCATTTATAAGGTGCTTATTAGGTATATCATTATACTTTTAATACACAATTAATTTCTTTTAAGATATATAATTTTTCTTACCCCTGTGACAAGTAATCACAATGCCAATTATGAGCGGTACACCTGTGGCACTAAGATATTCATCAATATTCACGAGTTACAAAGGTACGAGTATATGTATATATGTATGTAGTTAAAGTGGTAATCTTGATTTATAGTCATTATTTTATTTTTTAGTTAGTTGTTTTGTTTCGTGTATTTAAACAATATTATAAGAAATTATCTTTAGTCATTACAAAATACATTTAGGTATCCTCTATAGCCCCTCTGTTAAAATGATATTAAAATTTATAGTTCTAATTTGTATTTTTAAGCAGCTCTTATATTATATATCGCATTAGCAAACCCTTTATCATATTACTAGCGGCCCGCCCCGGCTTCGCACGGGTATTTAACTAAAATTTCAAAAATTATAAATTTATATTTTTTATCACCTACACCTGCGTCGATACTGAAAAACATTTTACAATAGACTGATTAAGTTGTCAAACATGTATCAAAATAAAATGTAATTTAAATCAAAAGCACTAAGGAGCATTGATATCAACTACAAAGCAAATAAGATTTTACCCCCTTTTAACCCTGTTAGGAGATGAATTTCGATAAAATACGAAACACGTCTTCAATCGATTCTGTTAATAAATGTTTATGCAAAATTTTAAGTAGATTAGACCAAGGAATCACATTGTCCCATACAAACTTTGCCCTCCTTTTTTACCCCGTTACGGGTAGAATTTCGTAAAATCCGTTCTTAGCTGATCTCTGTTTGGCTAAAGGAATATTTTTACCAAATTTCAAGTCTCTAGATCTTATGGTTTCAGAGATATAGTGATAAGAGTGTGAGTGACTGACCTTTCGCTTTTATATAATATATTAAGCATTTATTTAGCCCGCGACTTCGTCCGCGTAGAAGTCGAAAATGGTTATAATAGGTTTTTTTTTAACTTTATTAATTTTGTTATAACATATAAATTATTATTATATAAAAATTTGAAATAAACGCGATTAAATCCGTTTTTAGACTTTTAATTAAATATTAATTATCATGTTAAATTATTTGAATACTTATAAAATATAACAATCTTTATTATAGAGTAGGGATTTAAATTTTAAATAAACTTTAAAAAAGAAAAATTGTTATATTTTAGGAACACGAAGCTCGGCCTTTGATTTGGAGAAAGTTACACGGGGGTATTATCTTTTTACAACGAAATCGAAATACTACACCTTCCGTACTATTTCTTTATAAACAATATTTTTTGTTTTTCCTTCGGGGTGCTACATAGAATCACCAGGCTACTCTGAAACATGCCACATACAACTGGCTGTGGGAGAAGCAGCTTGCCCTCAAGTAAACTCCCGCTACATTAAGAGTTTGACCTTAAGCTATGTTTATGGTAAATACATACTCATATACACATACATTATATTATGATACAGTATATTATTATCCAGTTCCCGGAAATTACAATTTTCTATTTTAAGCAACAGGTCTGAGAACTATCCGGCATAACATCTCCCCCTAGATGGAGTCTAATATTCATGGTAAGACTCAGTTTCGTCACTGGAGGCCACAAATGCTTCTGTACTGTACTGTATTGTATCAGCCTGTAAACAATCCACTGCTGAGCGAAGGCCTTTTTTCCCACATAGAAGAAGGGTTGGAGCTTAATCCACCATACTGCTCCTCTACGGGTTAGCGGATAGTATTACTACCATAAGTAACGATTATTATGAGGTATCCATGATAACAAACGGGACCGACGGCTTTACGTGCTCTCCGGGGCACGGTGGGGAAACCCACAAGGACATACACCCAGACCTAAAACAAATATTGGCACAAATACAAATATCTGCCCCGAGCGGGAATCGAACCCGTGACCACCGGCATTGAGGCGAGGCGTTGAGGCGACTACTTGCACCACTACACCGGAACGGTCACCAATGCTTCGTTCGTTGTATCATTGGTATAATTACACCACAATACGATTTTGTCTCTTAGAATTGAATAAACCCGCAAGTAATTATTTTTTAAAGCTTGATTGACTCGGCACAGTTGGTAGTGACCCTGCTTTCTGCTCCAGGATCGTGGGTTCGATTCCCGCATCGAGTCTGGGTGTAATATGTATTTATTTCTATATGTATTATTTATATGTATATTTATAAAAAAATGTATATCAGTCGGCTGTTACCCAAAACACAGGCATTAAGTTGCCTACCTTAGGAACAGACGATCGTGTGTGTATGTCAAACATATATTTATATTTAATAATAGTCCAAGACAGCTTTTATCTTTTCCTTCTTAATTTTAGTGTAAGATAACGTTAAATGGGTACATGATTTATAATGTTTTCTGATCTTGTTCCAACATTAGTCCGTGGTGCCAATCTGTACTAATTAGGGTGTTAATGGCGTATAATTCAAAAATGTTTTCAAGTTCACTTCGGTGTCTTCTAATCATTGTGAACTACAGATGCCTTGCTGATGAGTTATTTATTTTAAAACCCTTGACTTAAAACAACACCAACATTGAAGTAAAAAATATTATATAAAACACTATTTTACAATAAAGCGATCACACGGTATATTTACAACTCAGTTTGTTACGTTTATTATAAAATCTTGCCTGTTCCACCAGGAGCACCCAAAAAAAGATATCACCTACACCTGCGTCATTTTATAATAGACGGATTGAGTTGTCAAACATGTGTCAAAATAAAATGTAATTTAAATCAAAATCACTAAGGAGTATTATATCAACTTCGAAACAAATAACTTTCTACCCTCTTTCAATCCCGTTAAAACCGTAAAACCACTAAGGAGTATTTATATCAAAATAATTTTCTCCCCCCTCTTAACCCCGTTAGGGGATGAATTTCGATAAAATACGAAACACGTCTTCAATCAATTCTGTTAAAGAATATTTATGCAAAATTTGAAGTAGATTGGACCAAGGAATCACGTTGTCCAATACAAACTTTGCCTCCCTTTTTCATCCCTTTAGAGGTAGAATTTCGTAAAATCCGTTCTTAGCTGACCTCTACTCGTCAAAAAGAATATTTCTACCAAATTTCAAGTCTCTGCGCCTTATGGTTCCAGAGATATCGTGATGAGTCAATATATATATATATATATATATATATATATATATATATATATATATATATATATATATATATATATATATATATACACACGCACATATATATATATATATATATATATATATATATATATATTGACTCATCACGATATCTTATTGTGAAACATTTCTGTACGTATACTAAAAATTAAAAAGTGATTATTTAAAGTGAGTTAAATAATATATTTACAATATCAATACATTGCAATTGTTTACTTTGGATATTTTACTGGTATTTCTTAGATTGACCACCTCCGCTCTATAATATTTTTTTTGTCGAATCTCGATATAGAACATAAATTATGATAACACAGCTTTTTGCATAAATTATATTAATATATAATACTAAAACTATTACAATAAATATATAAATAATATAGTAGTTTAAAAATTAACTTTTAATAGTGTTAGATACTGGGTTTGAAATAATAAATCTTTGCGATTATAAAATTATATTAAAGTTTGAATTAAAATTACAATAACGTGTGTAACGATCGGAGGAGCAGATTCTAAGTTCTGTGTTTAAAATATTTTAAAAGCTATAACAGTTTTTACGAAAGCCGCTGATTGGTCGAGTTTGTATTCGGACGACTTTCGGTGTTGCCAAGAAGTCTGGACATGCCCCCGGCCTTGGAAGCACTGGCGTCCAACATTTTTTCTTCTGAGTCTTCATAGAACAGAGGACATATTCGAGGAAATGCTCGTCTGATTACTCCTGTGCAGGTTTGGATATCTGCGACTCTGGATATTCCATCCTTTCCAGGTTTGGTGGATATGATTCGTCCTAAGCTCCATTTCAATGGGTGAGTATTATCGTCTTTGATGACGACCATAGTGTTAGGTTGAAGATCAGGCTTTTGGTGCTTCCATTTGGTCCTAATTTGTAATTCGGAGATATACTCTTTGCTCCATCGGTTCCAAAAATGTTGCCTGATTTGCTCGAGGTGTTGATAGCGTGTCAGCCGATGGACAGGAACTTCAGCCAGTGGTTCTGCTGCAGGTGCCGTCAAGGTACGTCCAACCAGAAAGTGAGCAGGAGTTAGTGGAAGAAAGTCAGTGGGATTGGTAGACAAGGGACTAATAGGTCGGGAATTTAGTAAAGCTTCAACCTGTGACAGTACCGTGGTATACTCTTCAAAAGTTAGGCGTGCGTTTCCAACCACTCGCAGCAAATGATGCTTACAAGATTTTACGCCACTTTCCCACAATCCACCAAAATGAGCCGCATATGCTGGGATAAATGAGAATTTAATATTTTGACTAGTTGCGTATTCAATTATATCCTTTGAACAGTTTTTTAAAACATTTTTGAACTCATTAGCAGCACCGACAAAGTTTCGACCATTATCGGAAAGTATCTGATAAGGTTTACCTCGCCTAGCTATAAAGCGCTTCAAAGCAAGCAAATAAGAATCCGAGGACAGGTCACTGACTAGTTCTAAATGCACCGCGCGAGTTACGAAACAAACGAATAAACATACGTAACTCTTTGTTATCTTAGAGCCCCTACCCTTATGGTTCAATATGAGCATTGGTCCAGCGTAGTCAACACCACACTGACTAAATGGAAAGGTGGGTGTTATTCGTTCTGGTGGTAAATTGCCCATAATAGGGGATAACGATTTACCTGACAGTCTGGTACAGATGACGCAGTTATGGACCGTGCGCCTTGCAAGATTCCTACCTCCAATAGGCCAATAAGATTCGCGTATATTATATAATAGGGCTTGTGGCCCGGCGTGATGTAGATTTTTATGTTCATAACGAAATAACAACACTGCAAACCAATGTTTACAAGATATTAACATCGGATGTTTTTTGTCAAAATTAAATAATAAAGATTGTTTTATTCTCCCCCCTACGCGTAATATTTTATCATCTCCCATAAATATATTTAAATTATGTTTAGAGTTTAGTTTTTTATTATAAGAAAGTAATCTATATTCATCTGCAAATGTTTCTAATTGTGCCAGTTTTACCAAAGTCTCACTGGCACTTTTTAACTCATCAACAGTAAGAGAGCCTTGACGAATATTATTTTTATAGCGTGTATTGTGTATAAAACGCAATACGTATGCACAAGTCCGCTTCATACGATTAAATTGTGAAAATCTTTTAAATGGGAATAATGAAATTTCTGACGAGCTGACTAATGAATTAATAGGCTTAGATTTGATTTCAGGTAAACAAGAAATATCTACTTGTTCGTCATATGACTGACTGTAATCAAATGCAGGGTCATGAAGAAACGTTGGTCCTTCCCACCACATAACACAATTTTTGAGATCTTCCAGTCTGACACCGCGGGATACTAAATCAGCTGGATTTTCATTACCGCTAACATGACGCCACCTCAACGTATTAGTGAGCTCGTGAATCTCAGATACTCGGTTTTGAACAAAGGTTTTTAATAGATTAGGAGACATGCGCAGCCATCCCAACACTATGGTGGAGTCACACCAGAAAGTAACGTTATCGAACTGACGGTTTATTGACTCGCGGATTTTATTATAAAGCCTAGCACCTAGTAAAGCGCCACAAAGTTCTAATCTCGGGATACTTACCGGTTTTAGAGGCGCAACCTTTCCCTTAGAACAATATAATCGTACGGTTACCGATGAGTCATGATTTATGGTACGCACAAATACACAAGTGCCGTATGCGACAGATGAAGCGTCACAGAATATGTGCAGTTCGATGCGCGCGGGGTTGGTACCTACAACGTGACGCGGCACGCGTATATATTTAAGCATAGGCAAAGAAGTCGCGAAACGGTCCCAAATGCGTGAGATGTCAGCGGGAACAACATCGTCAAAACCTATTTTTAATAGCCATAATTTTTGTAATAAAATTTTAATTATAATCACCGTACAACTCAACAATCCCAAAGGGTCATAAATCTGGCTAATCTTTGATAAAATGTATCGCTTTGTAATTATTTTATTGTCGTTCTCATAATTTGTGTTAAAATGAAATTCGTCACTAATGTGAAACCAACCTAATCCTAATGTTTTAGCGTGAACATTATTACTTAATGACAATTCTTTAGATAATTCGGATGCCCCGTTTTCTATTTCATCTAAATTAAAATTAAACATCCACTTTCGTAGCGGAAAGCCACCTGATAGTAATTGACTAGATACATTTTGACAAATCTTTAATAATTGATTTTTGTTATCATGCGTCGTTAACAAGTCGTCGACGTAAAAGTCGTTGTTGATGATTCTAGTGACATCAGGATCATTACTCTCAGCCGCCAATTGCTTGAGACATCGACAACTCAAAAACGGAGCGGATGCGGTTCCGTACGTAACAGTACAAAGTTTATAAACGCGTATAGGTTCTGACGGGTCGTCCCGCCACAATATCAATTGAAGGTCACGTTGATCCTCATGAATTAAGCACTGGCGAAACATTTTCTCAACATCAGCACAAGCCGTGTATTTGTGCTGCCTAAATCGTAACAATATAGCAATGAGATCGCCCTGTATCGGTGGACCGACCATTTGGAGGTCATTCAATGAAATATCTGTGCTGGACTTTGCACTGCCGTCGAACACCACTCGCAGTTTTGTAGTTGTGCTATGCTCGCGGAGTACACCGTGATGCGGCATTATATAATGAGGTTTTCCATAGTTATCAGCTAGTTTCATATGACCTAAGCGTATGTACTCGTGAATAAAATCGCAGTAAAGTTTTTTATACTCCGGATTACGCACTAAGCGTTTCTCGAGAGCTAAAAACCTTCGTTCCGCTTGCGAATATGTCTCGCCTAATTTATCGGGTGAAATTTTGAAAGGAATACGTACAACGAACCTTCCGTCAATCGTGCGCGTAGTATTGTTAACGAAATGTTGTTCGCAAGCACGTTCATCCTCACTGTGCGTATCCCGAGGCGCAAACGTTTCTTCCAGTTCCCAGAACTGACGTAACTGCGTATCAATCGCATCCGAAAAATTACATTGAATTCCGTACCCTTTATCGCGTGAAATACTAGAAATAGGCCCAGAAATAATCCACCCTAATTCTGTGTCTAATAAGAAAGGTCCATGCGGTAATTTAATTTTATCTGTTTTTATTAAATCCCAAAATTTATCAGCTCCTATTAAAATATCAATATTATTAGTTTCATAGAATTGTGGATCTGCTAATTGAATGTAATCAGGTATATTAAATTGCGTGTATTGTAAGGGCATCGAAGGTACGGCCGAAGTAATGTTAGGTAAAACAAAACATTGTAAATGTGTTTTATAGGTGTTGGACGTCGATACAATTTCAATGTCACATATTTGCGTTGATTTTGTGACAGAGTTACCTACACCTCGTATTTCGAACGTGGACTGTATAACCTTTATGTGTAATAAATCGCATAATGATTTTGTGATAAAGCACCTTTCTGATCCATTGTCCAGAAGGGCGCGAACTACATGTAACTTATTTAAGTTGTCCGTTATTTGTATAAGAGCGGTTGACAATAATACCGGTTTTAAATTAACAGAATGAATACAGTTACTCGTAGTATCGATGTGTGCATTATTTGCATTAATACAAGATGCGTTTGTTGAAAAGGAAGGTGAGAGCGGGGAGGCGGCCGAGGGCGCGGGTGCGATCGCTCCGACTATCGCGGGCGCAGCTGACCTCACTGACAGTACGCGACCATCACTCACCTCAGTGGCGTTTCCCGCATGACTTGTGAATGTCGTATTAATATTGTAATCATTATTATCGGGATGCACTAATGAATTGTGTTTCTGATTACATCTCCGACACGGTCCAAACCGACAATCGCTTACTGTGTGACCCATACGTAAACAATTTACGCATAGTTTTTTCTCATTAATAAATTTAAGTTTTGTTTCTAAGTTATAATTGAGAAATGTTTGACAAGAGTACAGTGGATGACTTGCATTACATAACAAACAGCGTTTTTTAGTGTTATCATATAATTGACGTTCCTTCGGCTTATTTGTGGAAACATTGCAGTGAACTTTAATTGAATTTTGTGTGTTGGGTTTTTTAAAATCATGATTTTGTTTGCTGTGTGATAATTGCAATGTTTCCAACATATCAGCTCGGTCAGTAAGGAACTTCATTAGGCTATCAAGTTTTAAAGGTGTCAAGGAGTTATCATTTTTTGAGCAAAGTGTACCTTTATGATGCTCCCACTCACGTTCTGTGGTGGGATCTAATTTAGAAACAATTAAATATATGAGTAAAGTATCCCAATATTCTACGGGTTCATGAAGGTTTGATAAAGCGCGTATATTCTTTAAAACTGTGTCTATTAAATTGCGTAATTGAATATGTGACTCCTTGTTAACACTGTGCATAGTAAATAACGCCTTTACATGATTTTGAACGAGTAATCTTTGGTTGTTGTAATGATTTTGAAGTAATTCCCATGCAATTAGGTAATTACTTGCCGAAAATTCCACTGAGTTTATAACTAATTCTGCACTACCCTTTAGTGATGATTTTAAATAATGGAATTTTTCAATATCGCTTATTTCACTGGAATTATGTACAAGACTTATGTAACTATCTCTAAACTGTAACCAATTCCCAATTGAACCATCAAATATAGGCAAGGATATGACAGGTAATTTAATAGTTGGCTTTTGTGCGGATGGATTTAAAGTGTCAGTGACCTTACATAAACTTAACAAATATTCAGCTTCAGAGATTGTATTGTAGTAGCTGCTCTCAAACAGCTCTCGCTGTGTTAATTGATCATCAATATCAGATACAGATTCTTCTAGCTTGGTTTGTATATTATTAAATTCGCTGAACATAGTAGAAGCTCCTTGAATACGCAACTTTAAATCTATTTGTTTTCTACTACAGATCGTTTCATTTTTTAAAGAACCAACATAATTTGCAAATCTAGTTAACCTGCCTTTAAGTATACCGCGTTTTTTAACTAGCTCTTTTACTAGACTGGTGTCACTATGCCTATAAGGAGAATTATCACGAGATTTAGGTGGTAAAGTATCATGACTTGGCTCAATCATTTTAGTGAAAAGTGACAAAGAGGGTACTTACAGTTCTGACGTTTTCGAATGAGATGCGAAGTACTTGGAGACGCACAGCTGGTATTAGTTGACCAGTAATTACTGAAACTTAGAGAATGAAAAAGCATTAAACAGTTGAAGTGGAAGTGGGGCGGGAATAGATGGGATGGCTGGCCGTACCTATTTGCGCGTTTTCAGATACCAAACTAGCTTCCTCCAGGATTGGTTATTCCAACGACTACCCCTTGGCTTCTCCTCTTACTGAATAAGCTGCTATGGACTTGGACGCCTGCTCCCTGACTTGCGTGTTTCTCCAATCGCTGCCGCTGGTTTATGCGTTTTCGAATTAATTTGGCTCCGAATGACCAGTTTATGTTAGATACTGGGTTTGAAATAATAAATCTTTGCGATTATAAAATTATATTAAAGTTTGAATTAAAATTACAATAACGTGTGTAACGATCGGAGGAGCAGATTCTAAGTTCTGTGTTTAAAATATTTTAAAAGCTATAACAGTTTTTACGAAAGCCGCTGATTGGTCGAGTTTGTATTCGGACGACTTTCGGTGTTGCCAAGAAGTCTGGACAAATAGTGTTAAAAAATGTTTATAGCATAATCCGTTCGATACGTATAATAATTATTTATTAGAAAATTATGAGCTACTTTCTTTGCATTATTTCATGAGATGCGTTCTTTCCCTGTTTTTAACTCTGAATATTTTTCGTCTAGTCTGTCCCACATTGCTTAATATAATGATTTCTTTTGTCTTTATGTTTCTCTAATGACTGAGATTTAAACTTTTCTACGTTTGTGTTCATTGAATTTTAATGAGATTGAATATAATGTTTGTATAGAGTCACGAGGATTCTAATGGCATTGAGGTTTTGAAAGAGGAAAATTATATAATAAGCTTATATTATTTAGTACAGAGAAACTGTTGAATTACGAATAATAATACTTCGAAGACGTGTAATGAATTTTTAATTTAAACGTAACTTCAAGTAATAGCGTGTTTATTTTATATTGAAATGTCATGATAATATAACAATAGTTCTTATAAGTAAATAAAGCATGAAACTTCTGGTTGTACATCAAGCTTGTACGATCCAGGCATTTGTTACTATTTTACTTCAAAGTAGTTTTTCTTAAAATATTATGGGCACGGTTTCTCACACAACTCACGGTTTTTGTAAGAGGTAGTGCCATGCTGCTTTGCAGCCGTTATGGGGTCGGCACGACCGGGTGGCCTCAACGCCGCGCGCCGCAGCGGTCTCGGGTTCGATTCCCGCTCGCTCCCCACCGTGCACGTAAAGCTGTCGGTCCCAGTTGTTATCATAACAACCTGATAACGATCGTTACCCATTATAAGGAAATTATCCGTTAACCCGGAGTGGAGCAGCGAGGTGGATTAATCTCCAACCCTTCTTCTACATGGAGAAGAGGCCTTTGCTCAGCAGTTGGTGGTTTACAGGCTGATACATAGTATACACCTCCTATACTCCACCGGGGGCTACCCTTCAGATCAGAGAGGGGAGAGTCAGGATGAGCCCCCAAATGAAATATGTCGGGCTCATCCTGGACGGAGGATGGACCTTCGGCCCACATTTTGCGATGGTGGGACCGAATGTCGTGAAGGCGGCGAGTGCGCTGGGCAGACTCCTTCCGAACCTCGGAGGACCCAGCGCCGCCTGCAGGCAGCTATACTCCGGAGTCTGCAGGAGTATGGCGACGTACGGTGCCCCGGTTTGGGCGGATCGCCTCACCGCGAAAAATAAGGCGGCAATACGCGCTGCGCAGCGAATAATCGCGGTGAGGGTGATTCGGGGGTACCGTACGGTATCGTGGGCTGCATCTACTGCTCTAGCCGGCGAACCCCCGTGGGAGCTCGTGGCGGAGGTTTTTGCCGAGACCTACTCATACGTCTCGGTTAGGAGGGCTCTTGGTGAGAACCCAACGTTGGACGGGATCCTACGGGTGCGTCGGATAGGACAGGAAGAGCTAATGTGGAGGTGGGGGGAGGACCTGGTGGTGCAGCCGTATGGCACACGCGTTACGGCTGCGTTGCGCCCAGTCCTTGAGCGGCGGATGCGCCGAAAACGCAAGCCCCTCACCTTCCGTCTGACGCAGGTTCTCATCAGGCACGGTTGCTTTGGTGAATACCTGTGTCGGACAGCCCAAAGGGAGCCGACGACTGAATGCCACGATTGTGGCGCGGCGGTGGATTCTGCCCAGCACACCCTCGAGGTGTGCCCGAGATGGGCGGCGCTGCGTCGGGGTCTGAAGTCAGTCCTTGGAGGGGACTTGTCGCTTCCGAGCATCATCACCGCGATGCTCGGCGACGACGAGTCCTGGAAGGCGATGGTCTCCTTCTGCGAGACAGTAATGTACCAGAAGGAGGCCGACGAACGGGTGAGAGAGGAGGCCGCCGACGCGGCCTCCATCCGCGGGCGACGAATGCGGGTGCGTAGGAGGCACTACTTAATACACCTCCAGTAACGCCCCTGTGCCCGTGTCGGGCCGGGATGGGAACCCGGTCCTGCTAGACACGGTATCGTTGGAACTGTTCAGAGGTGAGCCGGACAGTCCCCATGGAGGAGAAGTCTGGCCTTTTCGCCGAGGCCAGCCTGTCACTGGAGGGATCCTGTTGCCTGCAGATCTATTAATTAAAGCGGCTGAAGGCTCCCGCAGGGGCTTAGTACGATATTGCATTCCCAAAGTGCCGAGTCCGACATAGGTCTAGGACTGTCACCCGGGCGTTCCGGATATCATCCGTAAATGGATTCCCCTGCGACAAAAAAAAGCGTACACCTCCTATTATATCCATATCTATACGTTTCGTTTATCTTGTGCTTACTACATTAATATATATACAAATATGATGACAGCTTCTTTTGTAAAATAACAAAAAAAAAAACATGTGCAAACTTAACGTATAGTAATATGTCCAGTATATTATCTATCACCATCTGCTCCATGTTTACTCAACTGACTAAAATCAAACGCTCGGTCTGCTTCGGAAGCTTTGTGGCTTTACGCTCTGCACCATGTATTGATATCTACCGGCAGATGTTGGCGATACTCTCTAATTCTAGCTATTTACGAGTATAATCATTTGAAATTATATTATTGTTTTGATTAAAATCTGTCAAACTCGAGAGATTTGATTGAGATCTGACAATATCGTGTGTTTTGATTGAGATTTGTCAAGGTGAAGAGTTTTGATTGAGATATTGTATATATGTTTTTCGTTATCTTACCGCAGCTTAAAAACCATCATGCCAAAACTTTCGATGGTAGATCGAAAACCTATCAATTAGAATTAAATGATTATAAAATAATAATCATTTTATAATTGCACATTTTATAATATGTAATAATAAAATGTATAATTACATAAATAAAAATAAATCTAATTATACATTTTATGTTATAACCAATTTTTAATATACTACACATTGCGGATCGGTACTTATTGGCACAGTTAAGTGTAAAATCAAGTACATGTAGTCATATTGTCGGACAGAGATTTGTATTGCCGATTGATCGAGATTGTTTCAACATTCAAGCCAAACAGAATTTTATAAATGACAAATCGTGTATGTGTTGTAGGTTTTAAGTTAGTGGTGTGATATATGTAGTGGTTTCTTTGCGGTATTTATTGAGGGGAAAGCTGTATCATTAACCCTTCTTCTTCGTTGAGAAGAGGCCTTCGCTCAACGGTGGGTGGTTTACAGGCTGATATAGTTACAGTTGTGTCATTAAAATATTTGATCTAAGCCAAAAGTTATTACTTTAGAAAGATTTTTATATTTTTTGTTCATTATATTAAAACGTTTTACGTACGATTATAAGACGCTTTTCATAATTAGTTTTTAAGCAAAACGGGGCAAAGGATGTTTTGGTGCCGCGACAAAACTATAGGACACCGACCGGACGATCTGTGTTTATTTACTACGAAGAAGTGGACGCGCACTTACATTATTTACATCATTCTGTAGTCAAGACTTAATTTATTTTTTTCATTATATCTCCTTTTTATTGGTTTGAAATGCCACGTGGTAAAAAGTTGACAATAAATGAAATTGATATTATTGAAAATTTAAAGATACAAAACTATAACGTCACGCAAATTGCTAAAATTATTAATAGGTGTAGACATGTAATAAATAATGATCCCGAAAATCATAATAAGATACACACAGGAGTCCGTCCTAATGCAATAAATGATAGAGATAGAAAAGCTATTTTAAGAGTTGCATCGAATTCTGCGTTAACAACTAAACAAATTGAAAAAGAAGCGGGAGTTCATACTAACATGCGAAATATCCAACGTCTTTTGAAAACTGCTACCCATCTTAAGAGATAAATATGTTGGCATAGATTGTTTTTCTGCCGGATAAATCTTTTTTGAACAAGGATATTTAAAGTTAGCCTTTATAAAACATATCTTTTTCAAAAATTTATATTGTCTCTAAAGAAATTGGTATCGGTTATAGTTTTAAGTGCAACATTTCGTGTGTTAATATGTCAAGACCTAATCGATTGCAATGCAGAAGGCGATAGTATATTCGATAGTTCTGTCTTTATATGGATTACATCGATAGGATAACTTGTAAAATGTTCATAGAGATTCTCCACACTATACTGTAGAGAGTTGTCTCAAGGTATAAATACTAAAATAATACTATTCTAATATGTATAGTACATTTTTAGAAGAGTCCTATTTAGTGCACAAGCCCTGTCGATACGTAATTTACGATTTTTCCGCATTTATCACTCATTTTTAAAACACATTAGCTTACGGACATTTGTAAAACTCCATTTACTATTTATTTCACCAAAAACGAATATTAATTTATCATTTAAATACATAAAAAGTTTTAAAATACGAATATCGAGAGTACAGATAATTAATATTTTTTAATATGTCATTTCAACATCTTTTTATAAGGCAAATAGGAATGGGGTCAGTAAATTTTTAGAGGTGATTGAATATAAGTGAATGAACAAAATGAACGATAAAGTAGGCCGTGTTCTTTATTTAAATTTTTAACTTTCACGAATTACAATTGTATTAAATAATGTTAATAACTTATAAAACAATGTTACCGTAAGGCGATTTGTTATTAAGTTGTTATACATTGGTTCTTTTTATCTTGAGCGCAAAAAAATGCTTACAAAATATTACAAATATCAATCTTTTATATTAAAGTATTTATTGAAAAAGGTTTTATTTCGTATTATGAATATTTCTGAACATCAATTTCACCCCGAACATTAACGCTATCCCATATAATAACAAAGTTTTCCACATAGTACTGGCATAAAAGCTTAATGTAGTTCACAGGATAATTTTGTGGGACTTTAGGATGAGATTTTACTTTAATTGGATTATCCAGTGAGAACTTCGTGAAAAACAATGTTATCAATCCTTTTGTTGAGATATTAGAGAGAGTGCGTCGCCGGCGCCATATTTTTTCAATCATAGTAAATACAAATAATGTGATAATAATACTAATAAGGTCGACTTTAAAAAAAAAATATAATCTCGGGTTGTCTGGAAGAAATGGCTAATTAGCCATAAGACCGCCTCTTGTACTACACAATTTGTAATTACTGTAAGTAATCTGTATTACTATATTACATTTGTATGTTGTGGTGTACAATAAAGCATAAATAAATAAATAAATATAATTTGAAATAATTTCAGCAATATGGTTTCGTTAAATATTTGAATGTAAAATGAATTTTACTTTAATCAATGGCTTATTAATATCGTTACTTTTTTTTATTCTTTGTTTAATTTAACTAAACTATACTATCACTATTTGTTTGTGGCCGGAAGTACGCCATATTTGTTTACCATTTAGTACTCTTCTAAAAAAATTGACTATATATTCTAATTAGACAGCTTAATATGTCATAAAAGTTGCTGTAGTATTAACAAAATTTATTACGTTAATAATATAACGTACCACTAGGAATTATATATTTAAGTCGACTGTCCCTACGTATACTATCGAAACTGAAAAAAGGTACTTTACAGGAGAGCACTTTTAAGTTAATTAAATTATTTTTATTATATAATTATTGTCTTTTAAATTACACAAAGTACAAAATTGTCATTTATTTGTTAAGTATGGATAAATCATTATATCATAAATATAAAAAATCGCAAATTTTCAGTTTCGATACTGTACGTAGGGACAGACGAAGTATGGTTTACCGGTAAATTTCACTTGGAAATAAATGTAAGTATGAACGCATGATATTGGATTATCATTTATTTTAAGACTATTTCTGATACGTTTTCCTATCTCTGCTATATTCGTATATGCTATTTATAAGTAAGGAACAATTTTCTGTTTTCAGGTCACAGAATTTTATATACGTACCAAATTTCTAGTAAATTGTTCCGTCGATTCCGACGAGAAGACGTATATCGTAACATCGTATGTCTATACAAGGGATGTTACAAGGATTCCCTTTTTTATCATTTATGATACGGTACCCTAAATATAATATATAATATAAAAAATATGTTGATGGTGTGAGGAATTCTCACATAAAAATAATAAAGCAGTATATTATCAAATAAAAACTGATTATATAATTATCATCATCATCGTATCAGCCATTGGATCACCGCTGCGGAATGTAGGCCTGCCCTATTGATCTACAGAGTGACCGATTCGAAGCAGCCTCCATCCAACGGCTTCCGGCTACTCGCCTCAAGTCGTCTCAACATGTCGCGGACGGCCGTCAGACGCTGCGGTTGCGGCCGGTACCTGGTCTCTACTCGAGAACATTTCTAAGAGATATTTTGCCCTGAACACTGCCACTTCAGCTTGCAAATACGTTGGGCTTTGTCTGCAACTTTCGTTTGTCTGCTGATCTCATCATTTCTGATTCGATCTCGCAAAGAAATACCAAGCACAGCCCTCTCCATTGCTCGCTGTGCAACTTGGAGCTTATTTAAAAGGCACGTAGTCAGAGATCACGTCTCAGATCTGTATATCATCAGTGGTAACACACATTGATCGAAGACTTTCGACTTAAGGCACTGGGGTATTACGAATTAAAAGACGTTTTTTAACTTCTCGAACCGAATATATAATTAATATGAAAATAACGAAAATTGCTAAACATTACAATAGCTATTATAATTATTAAAATCATATTTTACATACGAGTACGTGCTGGACTCTTACAGTTCTTATTAATTTACTACTTACTAGCTGCTTATCGCGACGTCGTCTGCGTGAACGCTATTAGATTACACGTTGTGACAGAATGAGTTGAAGAAATAAAGGTTCACTACCTACTCGTTCCCCGTAGATGATAGCATAATAATATGTAGCCTATATGTTGACCCGAATTCTTAATAATATTCGTGTCAAATTTGAAGTAAATCCATGCAGTACTTTTTGAGTTTATCCCGAACATACATACAGACAAACAGACAAAAATTCTAAAAACTATATTTTTGGCTTCGGTATCGATTGTAGATCACACCCCAAGCATTCTTAAAAAAAATATTCAATGAACAGTTTTGATTTTCCTACCATTTTATTATATGTATAGATTTCAATCATAATATTGACATATGGATTGTTTTATAAAGAGTGTATTGTGTTATTTATAAATAACTTGTCATTTAAGGGACGCCAAGCGGTTGCATTCTACGATTGAATTTATGAATGTCATAAAATGCTTTATTATAGCAAAACGTATTCCATATAACATGCTACTTTGTTATTGATATGGCTTCAGTCAACATAATATATGAACATATACTAAATTGCTTTTGAAGTTGCAGCCATTGGACTTCTGCCCTGCAAATATGAGTAGATATATCAAAATTGTAAAAGTACTAGCAACAACTTTCAAATTTTAAAATTCATTTCAAGCTTAAAGACAACTGATCCGAATTTACAGTTTCCATCTTTTCCTTATTTCTTTTTATATAATTATATTGTAAACATTAGATAGGTATTCTGTTTTTATTTAAATTATTTATATTACAATTAACTATTCTCATTTTCTTACTAGGTGTTTGATACCTGATATTAAAAAACTGCAAGAACTAAAAATAAAATTAAACTTTATGTAAGCACAACGAAACCATATTCACGAAGCTATGATAAAAAAGAGCTAAAATAGAGAAAATTATATTTGATATTTTATTATTATTTATCATTGAGTTGCCCGTTGGTGCAGTTTGTCAGTGACCCTATTTACCCCACTGGCGTCGATTTCCGCCCCAAGTCTGTGTGTAATATTTATACATGTATTTGTATTTATTCGACGACCATTCTGGTGTAGTGGTGCGAGTACTCGGTGCAACGACGGTGATCGTGGGGTCGATTCCAATCGGACCAGATATTTTTATTTATGTAAATATTTTGTATGCGGTCTGGGTGTATGCCCTTGTGGGTTTCCCTATCGTGCCTCGGAGAGCACGTTTAGCCGTCGGTCCCAGTTGTTATCAAAGACATCTGATAACCATTGTTACCCATGGTAAGGAAATTATCTGCCAACCCGCCGAAGAGCATCACGGTGGATTAAACTCTTACCCTTCCTCTATATTATGAAGAAGAAGCCTTTGCTCAGCAGTAGGATGTTTACAGGCTGATTCAATTGTATTTATTTGAAGAAAAAGAAAAACTATTCCCCCCCTCCCCCCGAGATGAAGATGCAGGCCGAAGTTCAGCAGAGGACATCCAACGGCTGATGTGATGATGGTATAAATAATACCAAATCATTATAATAACTTAGTAGAATGTTTTATACGTAAGTCAATTATATAGCTTTTAATAGGTAATAGAATAAAATTTTATGTATAATATTTTTGCACCCTATTACTAGAACCTAAGCTCAGCGTTTTGCTTCACTTATCTTCTGCCCACATACATACATGCATGTAACACATCATTCGCTGCTTATATGCTTGAAGCATAAGTTATACATGCAGAGAAAGTGAGAAACTTTATTATCGTCTCTACAAACTGAAAACCTGCCCCTGAACGCTACAGCCTCAGAGGGCTTAGAAAATTCGAGGACAAGTAAAACCTGAATATTTACTACAGTTTTTATTTGTGTTTTATTATCATTAGTATTTTTATTTTGTTATCGTTAGTATTTGTATTTTATTTAATCACATGATTTGAACGCTGATGCTCTAAATGACATGACGTTAAAGAACGTCATGTTTACTTAAACAAAATCGGTTTTAAATAAATAGACGAAATCATGAACTAATTCCACATCATATTACGAATAATTCTCTTGTCATGAGATAAAAATTAATTTAGTATTTATATTGTCATTCAATCTCATATAAATTTATCGATACAATGAAAATATTTTTCTTTGTATCAATTGTCGTTTTACTTTTGAAGGTTTTTTCAATAAAAAAAAGTACGTCGTTAATAATTTATTACTATGAGTATTCTTACAAACAATAAGTAACATAGTTAAATACATCTACATTTGATAGTTTATTACACAACCCTTTTGTTTTCTACTTAAATTGAAAGACAACTTTGACGTTTTAACACACGAGGTGTAAAATCCTTATACATTGTATTAAATTTACATTAAGCTGTTGAAAATTATAAATTTTTTATAATATTTTACCTCTATTTACATTTGTTTATTTACAAAAACCTTGCTTAATATTTACAATGTGAATATGTACGTCGTTTTAACAGAGATTAATTTATTAACAAATATTTAAATTTACTTTAATATAATAGACAACAAAAATGATTATTATTTGTCTTTGACAATTCCAATTCATTATTCTTTAATAATACGATCACAATCACAAAGATTTATAAAAAATAAAAACAAATAAAAAATCAATTAAAATTTCCGTTTTTATAAAATATGATTTATAACATTAAAAATTTATTTTTTCAATACAGTATCAAAAACAATTACATCTTTAAAAATAAACAAAGTGCAAAATTTGTTGCAGATATTTAGGTGTATTTCCGTTTTTCTTCCGCACCGTTAACATTGCCTCGTAAATTTACTTTATCCAATACCAAGCGGTGAGAATAAATTACACATAAAAATAAAAGGAAGAAATTGTTCAGCTTTGGCGAGAAAATTTCTAAACGACCGGACGATTTGACGTATCTAGTATCTTTACTAAGCACTCGAAGCTTGTGGCTTCGTGTATTCTTGTTAGAAATTTATTTACAGGAAATAAAATAATGTTTATAAAAATATTAATTCATTACATTTCCAGCCAAAATTCGATGCATTATTAATAATAAAACTACAAAAATTTGTTTTGATTGTATCAACGGAAATTAGCTACTACTTCCGTACCGTTTCCGTTCCGTTTTGTACTATGTACTAATGCTAGACTCAAAGTGACGTTAATGAGAATTTTGTTTATGAGGTAGAAGTATCTTTATGGAGCGCTTAAGCCTGGAACATGATGGCATAGACCGTATGCTACCTACTTGATCAACAGCGTAGTTTGCACTCAATATTGCAAGCAATTTCTCTGAAAATTGTTGACGTTGCTATTTTCAGGGCTAAATATTTAACGTGCCGTTCTTGCCTCCTTGTATACATCGTTCTCAATAATTTTATTGTGCACTTGATTTTAATTGCTTTTGGATAGATAGTACTAAACATCGACCACCAATAAATTTGTTGTTAATTTTTTTTTTAATTTATCTGAGATATCAAACTTAAATTAATTATAGATATCATTATAAAATAGAAAATATTTGTAAGAAGGAAATCTGATTACATCATATATTTATCCAATCCAGTCAAAAGTTGCAAGTCAGTCGCTTTTCGTTCGATTTTATTGAAGAAAGTACGTGGAAAAGTAACCGACTAGCGGCTTAAATAAGTAACGCATCGATTTAAGCTCTTTGCTTATATTGGATCTAAGCTCATACCGGATCGGAAAGTGAAATCAATTTGTTCTTAATCTTGCTACAGGATTAAGAATAGGCGTATTTAGCTGGAAAAACGAAAGAGAATAAGCAACGAATAATCGCCTACGGACTTAAACCGGCCGTCGTAAATGCGAAACGTTAATCTTCTTAATGACATTTATTATCAAAATTATATTTAAAGTCTCAATTTTTATGAGCCTCTTATTGTGCTATTACCAAACTTTAATTGCCTAATTTAGCCTTTTAAATGTAACATTAAAATTCAAATCAATCGATATTAAACTATCAATGTTGTCGTAATAAAACTTATTGACCTTTAAATGTCACAATAAAATATTATAATTTTATTATATAATTGAATCGTTGTATTTTAAATACACTTTATTAATGTTATTTCATTAAACAATTTCAACTTACACGAAGCAGCTTAAAAATGAGTTATAATTACATACAATTTTCAAACTTAATCCGTAATTGGTCATCTCGAAGAACGAAAATCGGTATATCCCAGTGTCTTATGGATGAAAAATTGAATAACTACATTTGTGAAGACAATAAACATGACTATGAAAACTGAGGTAAGTTGGTAAATAAGGATGGAGATGGTGATAGGTAGCCAGGGCCTTCGTCGATGGACTGTAGAGGCGGTAGCAACAGTTGCCAATACGGTTGGCGAGACGCGTGGCGGTGGCGGACCAGAGCTCTGCATAGCGGCAGGCCTTTCCCCGCTTAGCACATGAACGATCACCGAAGCGGACTCTGCATGAAATATTCATAATATTAAAAAAGCAATACATTTTTATTAAAGAAAACTTATCAGGCAATATTAACTTTAACAATATTGTTAAGAAAATACCTACAGATATATTAAAATGCTATTATGTAATTTACGATATTGTCTAGTCAGAATTCTGTTGAAGGTTTTAATATTAAAGTCTGCTACTTTTAATTTAAGTAAAGATTGATTAAAGCAAGTTTTAATAATTTTATGATATTTAACCGTAACTTACTTTTATAATAATACTGACAAGAAAATTATATTGATATATTTTTTGAATAGGAACTTAAAATTAAGAAATTAGTATTTATGCAACAAAATAATATGCAATAATATAATAAATAAAAGTTTGTAAATTGTTAAACCAAAAGCAAGTAACTATTGAGTATAAACACTAATCTATTCAATTTGGATTATGTTTCATACCAATCATGTTATTCATGCAAAATAAAAATTAAGCATTGTAAATAAAGCATATAATATATCTGTAAATTATTAAGCTCAAGTAATAAAACAAAAAAAAAAAAATACATTCATATTTAATGTCTAAGCGCGTTAGTCTCAGGTGGCCAAGTTTCTACTTCTTTATTACTTTATTTTTACCACTCTAACAAATTTGATGGACCTTTGAAATTCTCGCGCTTACAACACCTGAGTAAAACTTGCGCTGACTTAAATACTGAATGACGTATAATCCACATTTGTTATGACACTGTTTCATAAATCGTACTAAAGAGAACATAGTTTACTAGAATGTTATTTATCAACAAGTATGCTTAATTAAAAAAATCAAAAAACCCGACTGCGTAAAATACTCTTATTATAAACTAAAAATAATAAAACAATTTACTAGCTTTTATTTGATACCCATATTGCTACAATAAGAAAAAAAAATTCAACTCCCCCCTCATTCCGCCATTTGCGGGCGCCATTTTGAAAATTTATATAGCCTATGTCACTACCACAATTTAGACAAATCCAACGACATCTCATATGTCAAAAACCGTCCAGCCGTTTGGGCTGTAGGTCGTGCCAAAGAAATGGACATACATACATACATACATACTCGAAAAACATAACCCTCCTTCTGTCGCAGTCGGGTAATAAATATTTGATATACAACACGAACTCAAGTATCAAGCTCTTAATTAAGTAGACCCTCGTCTATACGACACACATACCATTATCGATATTATTATGTTTATACAACACGATCTAGTTTCTGATGCGACAGTCGTGTGAACCTATCTTATATTAATGCGGAATACTCCGTTGAAACCAGAAGTTAGTTATGTAACTAGAATCAACGTACGCGACTACCAATAATAAGTTACTTCCAATATTTTCAGAACAAGTTTCTCGGGTAAGCCAGTAAAGTTAAACCGAATTTAGTCTTCGTATGTTGGATCCGCATTGCGTTTGCTGCCAATTTATTTGGGGCCATGTGCAAACATAAAATTGAGTAATAACTACGAGTACTATTATTGTATTTCTAAGTAAATACTGAACTGAACTTCAGTAATACTACTGGAAATTACTTTTTTGTTTTAAATAAGAGTGAATTTTATTGGTGTTGACAATAAAAATAACTGCTTTATCCTTTAATAGGCCTATAAATACGTATGTGAGGTATGAATTTCTCAACAATCTTTTTTAGGTAGAATTTAAAAAACGGAATTATTATTCTGATGCATCAAAAATTATTACTTCATGATTAGAAACAATTACAATTTTAAAATGTATTTTGAAAATATTCTTAATGATATTTTTAATTAATGCAAACCGCGTGTACTGAAGCGTACGTGATTACATAACCGTGCACAGAGACACATCCATGGAGTGTGTGAAATATTTTTGGAATAACATGGCGTAAATAATCCATATCACCAAGTAATAACTTATATCTATATATAAGTTATTACTTGGTGATAAATAAGAGTTTCTGTTTATTTACAGTTCAAATATATAATAACCATATACCATAACTATATCATTCGATTTTAACTGTTAATTTTTATTTTATTTTTTAAACTTAAGCGCAAGGTATTGTTGCAATAAAATTAAGTACACAGATGCCTCTGACTTAAAATGCCTTTTTATGTTTGTCCTGAGCACTAATCAAATCTACCATATCCTCTTAGAGTAAGCAGTAATTTAGTAGCGATATCAAGGGTCTTGCTATGATATTTAAATATTTTATGAAGCTAAAACACACCACAAGATGAAGGTGTCAGAACGTATTTGTCTCTATTAATATGGATATAGGTACTGCAAATGAAGTATGCATAATATAGTGTCGTGCTTTTTTATTTCATCCAGAATCATGAATTTCATACCCTCCTGGACCCTGATTATCGTACTCGTAATGATCTCTTATTGTAAGCTAACCTGAACTGCTCGGAGCGCAGGTGTAGTTTCCAGAGTCATGGGGTGCTGCACGTGCTATGAGTAAGCGACTGGTGCGAGTGCGCTGCTCTGTTTCAACGCTAATCCCACCGCGCTGAGCGTAGTTCACCACCTGCTCGCCTCGGTACCAATATATAAAACTGAAAAAGAAAATATAACTTTAACTAACAATATTTATATTATCTTAAATATATTATCCTTAAGTCCGAAATATTTGACTTAACTTTTGTATGAAAATTGTTAATTTTGCAACTTTATTATATATTTTGAAATTAAAATTTTAATATAGTCTATTTAGTTTGCTATAAATATTTTAGCCATAAAATGCTTTGGTTTAGTTATAAAATATACATAAATACTCAAAATAGTCTAATAACCGATAAACTGCCTAATTAGGTGGAATTTGTTTCAGAGGAAGCTTTTAAACTTAGTCATAGGTTAGTTGTAGTCAGTAAGAAACTCATCGTTGGTTGGAACACATAATTATATAAAAGACGTTCTCAAAGGCGAGACTTATTCCCAAATAAGACCTATAGAAAAATACGCCATATAAAATTTTTCTTTTAGGATTATTTATTTTTCTAAAGGTTTTTAGATACCCAAGTAATTAATTTTAATATCTGAGATTTACCACAGTTGTTCTTAGTTTTTTCAATAATATTTTATTGTTGTTCTCTCATATTATTTGAATTTTTGCACGTCTAAGGGATATAATTTTTAATGTCCGACCGAAATTTCGGTTTCGGTTTCGGTTTCGGCCAGTTTCGGCCAAGAAATCTAGTTTCGGCCTTAGTTTCGGTTTCGGCCAAAAAATGGCCGAAACTTTCGGCCGCGCCGAAACTCGTGTATTGAACTTCATTTTGTTAAGTTTTATTTTTAAATGACAAATTTACGTGTTTGTAGGTAATTGTCGTTGGATTTCATGACCTTTGTTTATTTAATTTTAACTATGTGAGAATCGTAGGTATAGCTTATGCGAATTACCTACTCAGTCATCTCGCCTCATCCTTTCCCGTTGATCGCGCGTGGTGCCCAGTCAGTTTGGATAGGTACTGTATTTTTTTCTATTTATAATTCATATTTATTTACCCCAGTAAATTTTCCCTAATTTAGACAGAAAGCCGTGTGACTACCTCATCAGTTATTACAGTAATTTTATTTTATATGTGATCTATGAAATAAGGATTATTTATTTATCTTATAATAATTACTTCATTTGTTTCAAGTAAAAAATGTCACAAAAACAAAAACAAAATCCGATTTGGCAGTTTTTTTTTTTTTAAAGTAGCAATTCATCTAAAGCTTTTTGTAAACTTTGTAAAAAGTTATATTCTTTTTTTTCTTTCTTTACAAAATAGAAGGATTAACAACCGGGACTCATTTAAATTTTACGGGGCTCCTTTTTAAGATTTGATCGGTTAAAGAATGGATTCCGACTATAAATCCTTCTATTTTGCAAAGAATTTATGATTTGATTATGTGTGTATCGATTATAAAACTATTTCAATGGTGTAGTTGTTCAGTATTACTTTTGACAACATTATAAACTACTGGGCTTGTTTTTTTTTCTTTTTAATTTATTTTTAATTTTTTAATTTTATCTATCTGTATCTTTTAGTTTATCTGTATCTTTTAGTTTTTTTTTACGCAGTCCGGTTTATTTTTAATTTTATTTTTATTATACACTTTTTAGTTAGGATTCATTGGCTTCGTTATTAGAATTATAAGATGGTAAATTTCGCAATCACAGTCCGAGACCCAAGACGCCGAGACCCACTTCTCTTCTCCCTTGTTTTGTGTGCCTTGGATTTGAACCCCACCTCTGCTTTCGCAGTCTGCAGCCATACCACTAGCACCAGGATATCACTGATACTATCCCCGCCTAATAAGGGCAGAATAACGAAATAATAAAGTATATAAGTACCTATTTTATGTATGAAAAGTAGCGAAACTGGTTGTTTAAAACTTAATTTAAGTCGTTACATATTCTAAACCATTATTTGAAAAAAAATGAAAGAATCCTAAAAATCATTTTTGAATACCTATTCAACGAAACCCCACTTGACGTAATTCATCTTTATTTGACAATATGGCATCTGGTTGTGGCTGTGGTGAATATTTATTATTATCATATATTTAGTGACATTCGCGAAGTTAAGATGAATTGATTGACGTAAGAGTCATTAAAATCGGTCAACGCGTTTGATCTCAACAACGCCAAATAGAAACAAACATACATACATAGATACATAGGCTGATAAACACATTATCCTTCTTTCTGTCGCGCAGTCGGTTAATGATAAACACATTACCCTTCTTTGCGTCGAGCAGTCAGGTAATGATAAACACATTACTCTTCTTTGCGTCGCGCAGTCAGGTAAAAACGAACTAGATTTTAGTTGTTAGTTACAATTAAAATTTTAAATATGTTTAAGGTAGTTCTAGCATGAAACCACTTTTCGATAGATTCGGCTAAAAACTTTTTCACGGGTTCAAAATAGCTTTATTTATGAATTCCTAAAATTTCATAATTTTTGACGGTTTAGATCGCGAGATATTTAAAGACAAAGTTCGCGATTTTGAGAGTAATGTCCCATTTATGTATGTAAAATTTCCGATTTTTTTATTATATCAAAAAATTCGCTCGACAGAATTGGGAAAAAAAAACTAGGAGTGTTGAAAAATGTTTTTAGAATAAGCTAAAAAATAAAAGTAGCACGTCACGGTTTTGTTATAGAGATATTAAAATTATAAAAATTAATTTTAATTTTAAATTTATAGTGATCTGGCAACACTGTGCAAAACGCTCTCATCTTTTTAATTTAATAAAACTATTATTAGAAAGCGCAATACTATTTGTATATACTAAGACCATATAAACAAAAATATATAAAACACTCAGAGCAACGTTACCAGATTACTATAACTAACGATATAAGGCAGAAGGTATTAAAGTAGGACTACACTTAACCACGCTGGTTTCGGTTTCGGTTTCGGTTTCGGCCGAAACTGAGAGCAAGGCCGAAACTTCGGTTTCGGTTTCGGTTTCGGCTGAAAAACCTGTTTCGGTCGGACACTAATAATTTTTATTATGTTGAAGGATAAAAATAATTTAAGACTTATATTAAACAATAATTTAATAATATTTGATGATATTATATTATGCTGTCAAGTATAGTAGTTGAGATTTCAGATTTTTGATTGGACAAAAAGGTAGAAAACAAAACATCTGAGGAGTATAGGAGCATATGGTGTAACTCACAGGTTGGACAGCTCATTTTAGGCTTCTTCATTTATATTTTGATGGAGTGATTGCTAAGCTTACCAGCTTCAGCGATTTTTGTACAATCGATGGCATATTTATAAACACTACGCCAACACTATTGTCCTGTTGAGTCCCTCCATTAGTGCACTTAAGAAACTGATTTGTACATGTAAAAAGTACGATTAGGTTAACAGACTCTAATATGTACTGTACTGTATCAGCCTGTTAACAACCCACTGCTGCGCGAAGGCCTCTTCTCCATATAGAAGAAGTTCTGTAACTTAATCCACCACGCGTGTGGCGATGCGAGTTGGCCCTAATATAATTACTAATAATAGTAAATTCTTAGTTTTCTAGCCGAAACGAGGAATTTAATTGCACAATATTACACAGATGTAGGTATAAAGATTCGCTAGGACGAGTAACGAGGTTCAAGAATTAGGATTAGGGGTATATAGCTTATATACAAGTTCGCAAATTCCGCCACTAACTACACTTTTTTTTTTTTAATTACTTCCTTCAATAAATTGTTTATTTGATGCATTCTGGCTGTTCGTTCTCGTTCTGTGCATCTCAAAAAGTCTAACAATCACCTAAGTATGAAGCTTAAAGAATTATAAGACTTTCCAAGATTATTTTTGTTTATAAAATCATGATAATTAAAGAAAAAAAAAGTGCGTTTGTACGTATCTACGCACGTAAGAAGTTATATTTAAAACTATCTTATGTATATTCTATCGCTCTAAATATTACAAAAAAGTAACTTGTTACTTTATCCAAACTTTATGTTTCTAACACTAAGATATCTATTATATTTTGTGACTTCAAACATACATAAATAAAATTTTATTATTCACGACATGGTTAAAAGATTATTTTAATATATTGAGGAAATTTTACAATATTATACATATTTACAATTCAAAACTTAAAATAATTATTTACAAACAGTTTTGGTATAAATCATGTCCGCGTGGAATGGTGCCACGAATACTAGCAGCATTTCCCCGTTGAATCGCAATTCCGATTCTTTGGGCAAAAAATGCACCAGCCCTCTTGTCACCAGTGGAGGCTATGAGTCGTGGGGTTAATTCTTTTAGAAAATTTTTAGCACTGCTACTCCAAGGTCCAAGTGTTTCGACTGCAAACGGCACAAAAATATGACTTTGGATAAGTGACGAATATTTGTGCCGTTTAGTCATTTCAGCCTTCTCCGCAGCGGCTCCCATTCTTACAGCCGTTTCCCTGATATGAGACGGAGCCAATGTATCGACGCAGGTTGCGTCCCACAAAAGCGCCCGTCCCCTTTCCCAGGGAATCAGCGTTAAACCATAATGGTTAAAAGTGAGTAGCACATAATTCATTACTATTTTTACATACACATCAGAAGAAAAACAAAATACTCGTCAAGACGAATCAAACGAGCTGAAACTCGATGGGGTTGCGTGGTTTCATTACAGAGTTCCTATTACCACCTTCCAGCTCCATCATCAGACCCTGGTTACTATTGAAAGACCAACTACTCGTGAAGAAGATTCAAATGAGCCTGAACTAGATGAGGTTGAGTCGTTTCATTGCGAAGTTCCTATGGCCAGCTTCTAGCTCCATCATCAGATCAGCACCATCTCATCATAATGTTGCATTCTCAAGCGACATACACATGTATACAAAATTTCAGCTTAGTCGGTAACCGTGAAATGGATCAAACTTAATTTGCAAGATTCGATGACAAACATCGGGACAGGTGAAACTAAATAAAAGCTTGTAAAAAGTCAGTTGACACATCCAGTGAAGTGAAGTGAGTTAGCGCAATTGTGCGGCGCCAACTAGCTAATTTTATGGTATCGGTTTTTAGTCATAGTGTAAACACACACAAGCACATAAAGTTTCTTCTCCCATGAATAGGACGTGTTGAAGCGTAGTTGGTTACGCTACATAACTGCCGGGCTCAGAATTTTTTCCAAAGCTTGCAAAATTCCTCAAGGTGTTATGTTTCTCCGCCGAGCATGAGATGAAGGCAAAGCTAGCATTTAAAAACTCGGCTGTACCAGCCAAATTTTCAACTTGCAACTACCTAATATCAATTCACATGTTCTTTACTCGGCCATCTCGGCTTTCGGTCAGTATGTACGAATTGGATTAAAACATTTGGTAATAGAACAAATATATTATTTTAACGAATCATTTATATTTTGTAACTCCTGGATTCTAATGATGTACTCAACATAGAAAAATTATTTTAAAAAATCAGTATACACTTTGCATTTATTAAATACATCTTACTTAGTTTTGATGCATTAAAAGATTGTTTTATAAAAAAAATATTTTTCTGGGTGATAAATAAAGTCACTAAGAAAATGTGATACTTCGTAATACTCTTGCTAAGAGTTAAATTATGTTAACCTATCAACCATCTAGAGAACATTAATAAATGTAAGGAAAATTAAATATTATAATAAACATAAGTTTTACATTTTCTCGAACGAAACCGTCATTTTTTACGATATATCGATGGCTCCTAAGTATACTGAGTCAACTCTACTTCTAATAACTTTACAGGAAGTCGATCAGAAGAGCGCAAGATTATATTTCAAATGTTAACACAATCAAGAAAAAATAACTAATGATTTTGAATTAAATATATTGATAGCCTTCTACAGTGTCAAACAAAATTCATATTATTTTATTAATTTATGAGATAATGTAGATACATTAGTATACGTCGACTATTTGTTTCTTAAAAATGGATCAACTACCACTTATATTTTTATACGTCGTATTATTGAATTTACGTTTTGTGTAAACATTATTTCGTAAGTGCAGTAAAATTTATTTTTAAATACTTATTAAATTTTTTCTCTGTTACAATTTCCCTGAAATACATTATTTTTATTAAAATATTAAAAGTTGACTCACTATACATGGATATAATTTTAAAAGTAAACAATTCTTATATTGGATCAAGTGTATTACAAAATAGGTAAGTAATTAAAAAAAGTTCAAAACTTTCATTTTTATTAAAAAGATCACAAAAAGGAATTAGTAACCAAACAACTTTCGAATTTTCATAAAATTAACAGTACTAGAAATAGGGAAGATGTCTTTGCTAACAAAAATAGAAAATATTTACTGTTTCAATTGCACATTGCATTATTTAAAAAAATATACCTATATATATATATATTAATTTCTTGAAACCACAATTATTTATAAACAATCATCTTGTTAATTATAATGAAAATCACAGTAATTATATAAGTCTAAATATTTTTGATACAATCTACGATTTAGGAACAGTCATCTTATTACTTATAATGAAAATCACAGTAATTATTTAAGTCTAAATATTTTTGATACAATCTACGATTTAGGAACAATCATCTTATTACTTATAATGAAAATCACAGTAATTATTTAAGTCTAAATATTTTTGATACAATCTACGATTTAGGAACAATCATCTTATTACTTTATAATGAAAATCACAGTAATTATTTAAGTCTAAATATTTTTGATACAATCTACGATTTAGGAACAATCATCTTATTACTTATAATGAAAATCACAGTAATTATTTAAGTCTAAATATTTTTGATACAATCTACGATTTAGGAACAATCATCTTATTACTTATAATGAAAATCACAGTAATTATTTAAGTCTAAATATTTTTGATACAATCTACGATTTAGGAACAATTGTCTTATTACTTATAATGTAAATTACAGCATGTATACTAGTCTAAATATCTTTAATACTAATAATTGCTTAGAATAAGTCTCAGAAAGTAAAATCTCTCAAAGTGAAGTCTCAAAAATTAACATATGAGGAAAGTACTTAATAATTACGTGAAAAAATATTTAAAAAAATGAAAAAGTAAAATATATTTTTGCTTGTTCTGAATCGCTTTCAACTTTATTGCTGTCAGATTTAATCAAATTAGAAAAAAATGTGATATTCCTTAGGTATTATCAGTTTGTGGCACATGTCCATTAAATCTTTATGTTTATTTCTATCCATTGGGATTGGCCTATTGTAAGCTGGGCGAAGATCACGAAATTCTGTATTAGTGATAGTTTTGTTACGTGTTGCTTTAGGTTTATAAGCACAATCAATCCAGTTATACGAATCTTGCATATAACCAGTTTTATAAAATAATTTGTAAGGATTTTCTGCCTAGATTCTTATTTCGGTGACTTTATAACGATGACTATTTTGTATTTTATATTTATAACTTGCCATCATATACATCAGAAAAACGATCCTGTTTCGATTCTGACCACTGCAGTTATCAGACCAAAATCGGTACTCCTTTATACCGTCCTTGACTGTTTGCTCAATAAATTTATAAACGCAGCTAGCAATTTTATTTGCTCTTCTTTTAGCAGTCTGTTGGTGCCAGCAAAAGCAATAACCCTGACGACATGCTATATCAAATATAGTAAAATTATAAACGATAAGTTTTCGTTAATAATAAAATGTCTAACGTTTCCACGAGGTACATTCAAGCACTTTTGGAGATCGTAAACTGCTGTTAGGATTTCAGGTTTCTGTTGTGCTAATTCTTTGTCTTCTGCTTTCTTTCTTGCTAAATCTTTTTCTTTCAAGTGGTCTGCCTATTTTGCTATTTCTTGCTCTATATGCTGTTTATTGTTTTCGAATATATGAAATACTTCACAAATATCTTTTTTGGGCTTGTGGAAACTAATATTAAGTTTTTGTTGACAAAATCACGATATTGTCGCACGCTAGTTACTTTGTTTGTGTATTTATTGGGATCAAACCATTCTAGATACAATTTGTACATTTTAGGAAACGATAGAGATCCATCAAGATACATTCGGGTGGAATCTTTACGAGTATAGTGTGATTCCACAGTCGACAAATTTGTAACATGATCGAGTACACTACATTTTATTTTATCAGTTATTTTTTTCATATGGTGAACATGCTTTCCTCGCTGATCAGACTGTACAACTCCTTGTCCTTTTTCTAGTTTTTCTAAAGCTGCATATAGGAAATTGAAACTTATAGATAAGGTATTTAAAAAGATGGTTTTACATACAGGAACATTTCTAATAAAAAAGTTGTCCGTTTCATAAATAGGTAAAGTGTGAAAAATAGTACTCAGTCTTTTAGTATTCTTCTTGTTCGTAGTTATCCTCTTTTTCATGTTTTTCGTAGCATACTTCGTCAAAAAATCCCACTGCCTAGAATGATTTCCAATGGTCCAAAACATTTTAAATATGTTTGCTCTACTCTCTTCCGAAATTTTTTTACTACATTTCTTTCTACATGTTGCAGAACATGGAGATTTCAGTCGTTTTTTATTATGCACTTTTCCATTTCTACTGGTATATTGTAAGCCTCTATTGACGTTCCGTTTCTTATTTCATCTTTCCAGTCCTTCATAAAACGTTCTCTTTGTCTACCTTTGTCTTTCTTGGTCCCTGAAATTCGTTTGAGACTCCGAGAAGTTGGAGTAGTCACTGGTGAGTCTGTGTCGTTAACATAAGTTGCAAGCGTAGAGGCAGAACTATCTAGACAATAGGCGTCAACGCAAAAGGATGCAGGACAAAAATCAACGTATGGTGATGGCATCGGAGTATCATCGTTTATTTTTTCATGACAGTAAGTGGTACTAGGTTTTTCTTTGATATTAAAATCCATACTATTCATGTTTTCGCAAAAAAATTGATTAGGTGTGCTTGGTTGAGAATCTTCAATTTCTGATGGCGCTGAAGATTTACTAGGTAGTAAAGTCCCAGTTTTATTAGAAGGTTGTTCAGTAAAGTCTTTATTGTTAGGAGCTGGTGAAAATTCAGGAATATCATTTGGAAATATAGATAAGTTAGATGCTAGATCTGGTAAAAAACCCTCCGAAACCATCGTATCTTCCAAGTAAATGTCGTCTAATATTGATAACTCTTCTGGGGTGAAATGTGCATCTGCAGGTAGAGGAGAATCTGAAAAAAAAACAACAAAAAATCAGTGCAATGAGTCAAGTTTAAACTACGCAAAAACATGTTCAACGTATACTAATCTATCTCCGTTATACCAGTATACGCGGTTACACTCTTAAAATAAAAAATAATTAAATCAAGTACCCATTTTTATATTTTTATAAACTAAAAATTCACAATTTCAACTGTACTTACCTCTTTCCTCCGTTCCGACGAATACTGAGCCAGTTGAAACTTGCACCAAAATTGCTGCGTTCGCGTCTCGCGTATACTGGTATCATGCACTTGACTCAGTATGCTATGTGCAAAATAAATTAACTATGTACTTGATCCTGTCTACGCCATTTTTTTTCCGTTATTTATAGGGATATGAATTTTTTTTTTAACACTGGTAGATAGGAAATGAAATAAATGTTATTAATATCTTAAAAAATGAAATTATCAAAATTTGCTAGTTGACTCAGTATACTTAGGAGCCATCGATATAGTCTATCACCCTATCAATATTCAAATTGTACGTCCCTCGCTAAAAGATCTCAGGCTCATGGTACCATTAAATGGTGATAGGCAAAGAATGCCTCACTTAGGGACCTCGACCGAACCTTTTATCAGAAAATAAGCTTATCATGTTTATGGATGCGGGATATTTAGGTCGTGTGACAAAACACATTAAGTTTATTAAAACGTAACGTTGAAGTTTTCGATAACGATTCCAGATTTATTTTTTGATATTGGTTTTAATGTAGGTATTATTTATTTACATAATTTATATAAAATTGTATATGATAATATAGTTATATTTTGATAGCCTTTATAAAAGATTTAAGAGGAAAGGGGGTACCTGAGAGACTTTTGAAAAATAGGTATTTGAATAAAATGTTCCTGTATCGCTCACTCAGACCTATCCACAAACAGCAAGAAAGGGACAACTGCACCTCAGACCGTTTTAGGTAGATAATTATATAAACGATAATAACCAAAACAGCATTTCGTAGTCGACTATTCCCTCCCCAAAAACCTAACTAAAAAACGTTTTTTTTTGTAAATATGCGTAATTTTTTTAATTAGTGTCTGAAAATGTGCAATTAATTAGGCAATATTTTTAGTTTTTGAAGACTCCTACTCCCTATGATAATAAGAATATGAAAACAACCAAGAAAACACAATCTAAATACAACAAGGAGTAAGCCTGTCAGTCATTCAGCTATCCACCAATACGCAGTTGACAAAGGAGGTGGACATAATGTGAAATCCTTATCTATACATATAATAAAATGGTAGGAAAGTCAAAACTGTACATTGAATATTTTTTTAAAGAATACTTGGGGTGTGATCTACAATCGATACCGAAGCCAAAAATATAGTTTTTAGAATATTTGTCTGTTTGTCTGTTTGTCTGTATGTATGTCCGGGATAAACTCAAAAAGTACTGCTTGGATTTACTTCAAATTTGGCACGAATATTATTAAGAACTCGGGTCAACATATAGGCTACATATTTCTTGAACGCATTCTGTAACAATGTGTAATCTAATAGCCGCGTCCAGAACGACTGAGCACGGCTCGCGAGCCACGCTCGGACTTCTGCCTCGCGAGCCGTGGCGCCCGAGGCAAATTTGAAAGGTTGTGAGCGTGGCTCGCGAGCCAAGGTGAGCCATTTTGAGCATTTAGTTTCTTTCCGGCATACGATGATAAATCACGTGTTTTCAGCTGCTAAATTATGTGGGTCTTTTGAAACCCACAACATTTTGAAATTTCCATAAATTGGTATTAAGCCAATAAATAAATAATAATAAATAAATAAAACGTTTATTTCGGACAAGTAGTCCATAAATATCAACATTATTTTACAGTAGGAGTCACAAGTAGAACACAGAAAGCAGAAAATAAAATACAACAACATTATAGAAGAAGTAAGCAAAGATAAATTAAAAAAAAAACATATAATTTAACATTGAATTAAATAAAATCATGTAATTCAATATAGGTAATGTCAATCAGTTAATTTAAATTAATAATAATTAAATTACATTAAGTTAATAATAAAGTATTATTTATTCATTTTTAATTCACTGGCTCGCGAGCGTCGTTATATCCGTCCACACCGCGCGAGCAGCTCAGACTGAGGCGCCTTTGAGCATCGCCAAAAACCGACAAATTATGGCTCGCGGTCGAGCGCCGCTCGGCCGAGGCAACGTGTGCCCGAGGCAGCCCGAGGCAGCCCGAGCCCCGTCCACACCGGCCAAGCCATTGACTCGCGAGGCAGCCTCGCAAGCCAATGCCGGCCGTGCTCGGTCGGTCTGGACGCGGCTAATAGCGTTCACGCAGACGACGTCGCGGGCAGCAGCTTGTCCTTAATAAGGAAGGAATTGGCCAAAAGTGAAATATTTTACAGATTGTTCCAATACATAATCAAATTAAATGTCGTCATTGCTTTTTTTTTAAAACTTGATTTACATTTAAATAACTACTATTAGTTGTTTGAATAGTAGGTGTATACTATATTCGTTATTTCAAATATATTTTTGAAGAAGACACTCGTTAGACTGTTACAACAGACGGAGCCGGAAAACATAGAGGGCGTTGCCATGTCGGTCCACAGACTTAAAGATACCGTTTTAGGGCAGATAATAAGATTAAGAGACAATTATCTACATGTAGACAATAATTGACAAGAGATATAATATTAGAGCAAGGTGGACTAGTCAAACGAAATGATCGCAGCGCTTGTTGCTGCATAAATATATAACACGGTCGGTAATAGTACCAATATATCAAAATCTGCTTTGATATTCGCTAAGCCATTTAAATCAAAATCTAAATTGATATTTATGTAAGTGGGATCGAACTAGGGTTATAATCGCAACTTGCGTGGTTGTATTATTAATTATACGTATAGTATACGTATGATATACGTATATTATAGGTATTTTTAATGATATTTCTATAATAAAAATAATCTCTCAAAATTCTCAGTCTTTACATACATTAATAAATATATTATTGTTTTAATGAATTGAGAAACTGAGGATTTCGAGAGATAATGTTTTATTATAGAAATGTTGCTTAAAATACCTACAGTTTACGTATATTATACGTATAATACACCTAAGCAAGTTGCGATTACAACCCTCGATCGAACTTTCTTTGTTTCACGTCGTATCATATATATATATATATATATATATATATATATATATATATATATATATTTTCAATAAACGTAAACCAAAACTGGTGAAAACTAATTAAAAATAAGATTAGCGTGAAATTTTTGGTATGAACTATTTTTAACATAACATTTTACTCGTTTCTAGATTTAATGTTTGATAAAATAATAAGAAATACTACTGTTTTTATCCAGACGTGCTAAAATTAACATTTTTTTTGATTTCCGGTATTTATTAGATATTAGTTTATTAACAACAGTTTGTGATTAGAAAAATATTATAGTGTTATTCCACTAGGTTTTCTATTCTTATTATATATATATATAATATATTTTTTAAATATTATTTTTACTTTTCTTTGAATAAAACGTTGAATATTTTTAGCCGTTTATACCAAAAGGAGGAGGAATTCAATAGGGCTAATTACTTTTGTAATTTTTTATCCTCCTCTTTGTCATTTTCATTAAGATACCATCTTTTAATGTAAGCTGTAATCACTGTGACATAAAAACTGGAAAAAATATTCGTCATTTCTTTGATTAAAGAGTTCTCTGTTCAAAGTAGACATAAAAAAAAATATTTACCTAATTTGATAGTAATAAAATTTGCTACTTAATACATTAAGTGTAATCTATACAAATAATAAATCTGTTAAAATCTCCGTTTTATTAATACACTATATATCATCAAGAATAAATTTTAATAGCGCGCTTTTATTTCAATCAGCGCCATCTCTTATCATTTTTTTTTGTGCACGTATCACGTAAAAAGTACAAAACCAATGTAAATAACTTTAATACACAAAAATTATACATAACTATATATTTAGTTTTATAATTTAGTTTTTGTTTCATTGTAATTAAATTTAAAAATAAATATTTAAGAAAATAGAAATACGCCTACGCGACATAGACGCCATCTGGTCTAACGAATCTTAAAAACTCACAAAACTTATTTTTGAGTTATTATTTTGTTAAAAGTTTTCTAAATATGTCGGATAAGAATAGAAATCGTTTTAATATTTTAGATAAACATCATTTTCAATTAATATACTATTATGTTAAATATTAATTATGTTAAATGTCACTAAATATAAAAACGATATTCTACCATTATACGATAGATGGCGCAGAATATGTCATATAATTTTTTGAATCGCGGTGACCAAAACTTCGGCCAAAAGAATGAGACTCGCCCGTATTTAACGAAATGTTTTTTTTTTTTTGCATTTAGTACCTTAGTGTACTATGGTCTTGGTCGTTATGTACCTATTTGTTGATTATACAAAGTTGGATGGTTATAGCTATTTAAGTTGTAATCTATATATATAAAGAAAGTCGTGTTAGCTACACCGTTTATAACTCGAGAACGAGTGGACCGATTTTTATGATTTTTGTGTTTTTGGATTTGTCTTCGTCGAGAATAATACTTATTAAAAAGTGATATTCATCAATGAAAATATAATTAATAAAATAATCAGTTCAAATGTTTTATCCGTACTATCTATACATATAATAAATCTGTTAACGAGTCCGTTTTATAATCTTTAATATATAAAAGCGAAAGGTCACTCATCACGATATCTCTGGAACTATAAGATCTAGAGATTTGAAATTTGGTAGGAATATTCCTTTTGCCGAGGAGAGGTCAGCAAAGAACGGATTTTACGAAATTCTACCCCTAAGGGGGCAAAACAGGGGGGCAAAGTTTGTGTGGGACAACGTAGTTCCTTGGTCCAATCTACTTCAAATTTTGCATAAAATATTCTTTAACAGAATTGATTGAAGACGTGTTTCGTATTTTATCAAAATTCATCTCCTAACGGGGTTTAAAGGGGGTTGCTTTGCTTCGAAGTTGATTTGACAACTCAATCTGTCTATTATAAAATATTTTCCAGTATCGACGCAGGTGTAAGTGATAAAAAATATAAATTTATAATTTTTAAGATTTTAGTTAAATACCCGTGCAAAGCCGGGGCGGGCCGCTAGTATATCAATATAAAGGGAGTAAGATTCAACAATTTTTTATCTTCAGATAAAATTTCATATAAATAAATAAATAAAAAACTCTTCACTTAATTATTTGCCACTTGTAAAATTGTCACGAACCTCATGAAAGGAATGAAATCACAATAAATTTCACTGAATTCAATTTATACATATAGATATATATATTTTATAAATAGTGTATAGGTACTTATTATGTGTATTTAAATAAATTATTACAGTACAATGTATAAAGAAAAAAAAAATTGGTTTTCTATAAAGTCGGTTTACGGACGATAATTTTACGTGATAACGTCATAAGAAAACATTGATAAAAAAGTGTGTGTGTAATGTACGCACGTAAGAGTAGAGTTATACTTGTAATAAAACGATGCGCCGAGTTAGTGGCGCGCGCCATCGTAATTTTCACTTACAAGCTTGTAGCGTAACGTAATTTTTATTGAATTTATAAGCAACTAGCGACAGATGGCGGTTATGGAAATCAATTTCAATATCTTACAATTTATCTTGCATTTTTAACTTTTTTATCAAAATATCGTTTAACTGGTACAAACAACAAAGTCATTTAATAAAACTAACACATCGGGAAAAGAAACCAATTTCTGTATATAAATTTTAAAGTTATCTTTATCTTGCAACTAATATGATTCATAAAGGAGATAAATATGACAAACAAAAATGGGAACTTGCAATGCATCATATTTTCTGATAATAATTAATAGGTAATAGATGAAATAATAAAAACTGAGAAATAAAATGCAATATCAATATTATATAGGTATACTAGTCATCTTTTATTAGTAAAAGCTTCCTTAAAAACAGTTCAGGTGTAGGTTAGGTGCTACCGCTGTCTCTTCTACTCGGACGCATCGAAAGATGCGTCACAAGCCATACGCCTAGGCCAATCGTGCCTCTCTATCGCTTATTCCTCGTTCTCACTCGCGGAACGTGCCAATGAGTTATGCTTTTTCGTGAAGAACAGTCGGTTTTCATCGATTTACTAGACGTTATCACGTCAAAAAAAATTGAAATCTAGACAGCTGTACTTTACGTTCGCCCGCCCTTTCATTACTCAAAAGCTATATCTGATGCAGGCCTACCCTTTTAGACTGATGAGATAATTCAGCTTACGAATGTGTAATCCAATAAGAGAATATTAATGCTTTTGAAAAAATCTGTTACCTGAGTATTATAAGCGTTGCCTAGCATTACTTTATCGATGTTTATATATGTATGTAGGTATATAATTATGTATATTTGAAAAAAAAAGTGCCATTTTCTTAACTTTCTTTTTCTATTACCATATTTAAAAAAAAAAGAAGCATATTTATGTTATAAATTTTAATGTAATTTAGATTTAAAAATATCTGTTATGTTTTCACGACTAAACCACTGACTATTTGGCGTGTATAGACTATAGGCGCGAAAACAATATTTCGAGGGGTCAAGTTTTTTATAAAATGCATAAGTAATTTGTCTGTCAAAAATGAAATATAAAAAATAATATTACTGCTTTCAGTAAGAAGTAGGTAATATTTAAGGGTTTCTGAAAAACCATTTTACAGAGCGATTCAATTGGAAATGATTTAAGAAGATAGAATTAAGTTGTATAAACTTAATTATTTTAGGCTAACGAAGTCACGGCACCAGCTTGTAATCTATAAATTAAATACATTTGTATGGAAAAAGAGAGTTACGAGTTAGAATAAGATTTGTTAAAACATTTAGTTTATTCTGTTTTATACATTATTTGAACATTCCAGCTGTTGGCGCAGTTGGCAGTGAAACCTGTTTTCTGCTCCAGGGTTCTGGGTTCGATTCCCGCCTCGAATTTTAAAGTTTGTTTTTTAATTACAAAAAATATATATCAGTCGGCTGTTACCTAAAACACAGGCATAAAGTTTCCTACCTTAGGGAGAGACGACCGTGTGTATATGTTAAACATATTATATTATATACTTACAATAAAACTATAACAGATTCAAATAAAATTAAATTCTGTGAATAAACGAATATTTCTCATTTCTTTATGTATTAATTCTAATGTATGCACTTTCAAATATTTTATAACAACTAAATAAAAACAAATTAACACAGGGGTGATTTCATAAATGTTTATTTATTTATTTATTTATTTGAAAAGCACACTTACAACATACATATAAAAAATTCAAAAAATCAAAAAATATATCGAGGGGTAACGGGCTATTTGGTTTAAGCGACATTTTTGCAACTTTACAGGAGAGCCTTTTAAAGTTTAAAATTTCGAAATAAAATTCATAACAAAAAAACTTCTACAGTTATTTAAACGGGGTAAACTGCATTGAAATTTAATTAAAAATTTCTAGTTGTTGATGCTAATACCAAATAAAGTGGACCTTTAATTACAAAGATAATTGTCGCTTAATACAATGTGCCCTTTTTTAGAGACAGGAAAAACGATTTAAGTGACTTCATAACTACAACTGGCTACAGGGGAAAAAAATTAAGCGACGACGCATTCTATTTACGGAGTAAGCCAAAAAGTATGAACTAACGAAACCCAAAATTAGTAGAAGCAAGCTATTTATGTTAACTACCAGTTTAGACTAAAATGACTGACAGGCTAATTTACTTAAGTGACATATAACATTGAAATCGTAACGTTTAATGTTTATGGTTTATTTACATCTAAGACTATCAATGGCTGATAAAACAATCAGGATATATTGCAATCACCAAAAATCTCAGGTGCTTACATTGAATAAATGAATAAATAAACATAACATAATAATCAATCAAAGTATTTCTTTAGAGTAATTATTATTATAGAACAGTCTCAATAGGAACATCAATTATAATTATGTATTTACTTTTCAGACTTAATCAGCAAAATCAGTTACATTATTAGTATTTTGTATGATAATTAAGTAAAATCAGTATCAATGTAGGAACATCAACTATAATTGTTTATTACCTATTCATTCAGTAGGTATTACTTGAGATCAGTTTTCATAAAACTTTCTAAAAGTATAATTAATTATAATCAACAATTGTAAAATAAAAATATAAATCAACAGAGAAAACTTCTAGTAATTATAAAACACAGCTGATGCTGATAATAATCATAAAGCAATGAAAAATAACGTAGGTATTTAGTTATCATTTTCTTCGACTATATCCTCTATATCAGTATCTAGTAAAACTTCTTTGGTATTACTTTGTTGGAGATTTAAATATTCTTAATGAAATATCTTGGGTATAACCCTAGTGTCGCACAATTTCTTTAAGTCCATGTATTTGGCTTTGGTAATCTGTAAACTTGAAATATATCTACGATTGATAGCTCTAGGTCTCGCAATCGTTTGTATGATCTCTTCCTGTGCATCATCTTTCATGGAATATTTGACTTTCATCTGGTTTAGGTGAGATTTCTTAAATGTGCTGTGCGGATTTTACTAATTTTACATCAAAATCTAAGAAATCTTCGTGAGTCAGATTTTCAACAACACAAGGAGTCGGTTCTTTTCTCGCTAGCTCACATATTGTAGCCCATTGCGAAGGAGCCCATACATTAATATTTCTTACAGATTGTTCGATTGTAGAATGTATGCTATCTACCGACATGTCCGTGTGGCCAGGGAGAAGGTAATTCATTTGAATTGTATGTTAATTGGTCGATTTCAACAAAGCATTATGTATTGCTGCAAGGACTATTTTGTTCTTGTTTTGTCCAGGACAAGAATCAGAATACAAGATCAAAGACGTGATAGTGCCTCGAGAATCCACGTTCTGTATGTATTTTTGTATATTCGCAGCGATTTCATTTGCACCTCTCTTTGCTTCAGTTTCCCCCCAGATAAAACAAAAACCATTTCTCATGACGCTTTCGTAGAAACAGCGGTACAAATTTGTTATGTTCTTGAATTCAACCAAAAGATAGAGTTTGGTAGTGTCTTTGCGGCGGTAATGTGATGGTACTGCCAGTAGCCTTTTGATGATCTTTGATGAAAATTTTGAAAATGTGTCTTCGGCGCACTCTGGAGTGTGACTGAAGCGCCCGCGCACGATCGTTCAGTTGAATGATCACGATTTTTAACACCCGGGCGAGGAAATAAATATGGTATCATATGACATGATTGAAATGTACCATATATAAAATTTAGTGATTGAAAGACCGACTTGTATTTTTATGAATACTGGCAAAATGTTTCAATATTCATCATTAATTTTATCGTTTGTATTAAACGACATGCATTTAAAAAAAAAGTAGGACTAAAATGGTTTAACGACTAAACAAAATATCTGAACGAAAACGAGTATTTGGTTTAAGTAGCACCCTGCGTGGAAAATAGATGCAGCTAAAAGAGTTTAAGCGACGACCCATGTCATATTTGAGTGAAGGACAAATGGCTTAAGCGACATCACACCGTTTGATTAGTGGGAAGTCAAAATGATTCAAGTTACTTCTTAATAAAATTTAGAAACAGGAAAAACGCTTTAACTCTTATTCGCTTATTTATGAGAGATAAGGTGACTGGTTTATGTCTCGTTTATTAATATGATGGTATGGTTCAAGTATATGATTGTAATAAAAATGCAAAATCCACGTCGTTTAATACACTGCCAATTTGGAAACGACACGAAAATAGTATTGTTTGAAACGCCAAAAAAGTGCTCTGATTTCAATAAAACATTCATCATTCGACGGAGAAAAATTCGCTGATTCCAAATATGTATATAACTCAATATCACCCAAAATGTCGCTTTAACCAAATAGCCCGTTACCCCTCGATATAATAATAATGTATCTAATATGCATGTCACTTACAAGTGTACATAACACTTTGGAATACATGGATTAAAACACAAAAAATCACAAATAATAAAAATATTTGAACTTTAAATAAGCATTAATTCAGTTCAATATTTGTAACATTAAAAAAAAAAGAAATAAGTGACTCTTTATCATCATCATAATCAAAACGATCGAAATCAAAACTAATAAAGAACAATTGTCATGATCAAAATAAATAAAAATTAGGAACAAATTATCATAATCAAATATACATTAATTATTACAATTTATATAAACATTAATAGAATTTAACAATTGCATAATTTAAATTAAAAAAAATTACTTTCTATCATCACAAAGAAAATAGCAAAAACAGAAATTGAGAACCACTATCATAATCAAAATAAATAAAATTTAAAAACAAATTATCATTAATTAAATAATTAAAAATATGGAAACAACTAGCGGCCCGCCCCGGCTTCGCACGTGTCTTTAACTAAAATTTTAAAAATTTTACATTTATATTTTTTATCACCTACACCTGCGTCGATACTGTAAAATATTTTATAATAGACGGATTGAGTGACAGATTTATTATATCTATACCTATACATACATACATACTTACATACATACATACATACATACATATATATGTATATAGATAGTACGGATGAAACATTTGAACTGTTTTTTTTTTTATTAATTATTTTCTCACTGATGAATACCATATTTTAATAAGTATTATTCCCGACGAAGACAAATCCAAAAACACAAAAATCATAAAAATCGTTCCACTCGTTCTCGAGTTATAAACGGTGTAACTAACACGACTTTATATATATATAGATTACAACTTAAATAGCTATAACCATCCAACTTTGTACAATCAACAAACAAATAAAACGACCAAATATTTTAAATTTTAACAACGAACAAACAATCAAGACCGTAGTACCCTAAAGTATTTAATTATATACAAAAAAGAAAAACAGATTTTTAAATACGGGCGAGTGTCATTCTTTTGGCCGAAGTTTTGGTCAGCGCGATTCAGAAAATTATCTGCGCCATCTATCGTATAATTGTAGAATATCGTTTTTATATTTAGTGACATTTAACATAATTAATATTTAACATAATAGTATATTAATTGAAAATGATGTTTATCTAAAATATTAAAACGATTTCTATTCCTATCCGACATATTTAGTAAACTTTTAAGTTTAACAAAATAATAACTCAAATATAAGTTTTGTGAGTTTTAAAGATTCCTTAGACCAGATGGCGTTGGCGGCGTAGGTACCTATTTCTATTTTCTTAAATATTTATTTTTAAATTTAATTACAATGAAACAAAAACTAAATTATACTGTGAGTTATTTCTAATTTTTATGTATTAAAGTTATTAACATTGGTTTTGTACTTTTTACGTGATACTTGATCAGAGAAAAACACGATAAGAGATGGCGCTGATACAAAAAAATACGCGCTATTGAAATTTATTTTTGATGATATATAGTGTATTAATAAAACGGAGGTTTTAACAGATTTATTATTTGTATAGATATAGATAAATGTCAAATCAAGATTCACAGAAATTCCATATAATAAAAAATTAAAATGATTGTAAAATATAAGAAATAATTAAAATTATTGTAAAATAAATTTTTTAAACTAATCATGCATTTTATAATAACTAAGCAACTTACGTCTAAAGACAGAGAGAGAGTCGTGAAAAATGTCAATGCCTGGAATCGATTTGCTAATACTAATGTATTTATTACACAAGCGCACTAGGGGAGCTTGTTTCCCAATGTGAGACTTTACGCAAGGAATGTAAAATATCTTGTGCGCGTGGATACTTCTGTGTGTCCTGGAGGGAACCGATATGAGTATCCTCTCTGTTATTTCAGAATTGGTAACCTTATTATTTAGTATATTGTGCAGGAAAGTTAGATCTGAAACCTCACGCCTACTCCGAAGAGAAATCATGTGAAACCTTGTTAAACGCTCTCCGTACACTTGTCTGTGCGAAAAATTGTTTTCGTAAAAAGCAAGATGCCTCGTAAAAGCACGCTGAATGCTCTCAATACGCTGAGAGTGTATACTGTACTGAGGATTCCAGATAACACTGGCGTACTCAAGACAGCTGCGCACTAGGGAATTATATAAAATTGTTTTTGTTCGTCTTGAAAAACCCTGCGTGTTCCGCTTGATAAAACCAAGATTTTGTACAGCTTTAACCACTATGTTATCAACATGTGCCACAAAAGTTAAACGGCCGTCTATAGTGACTCCTAGGTCTTTAATTTGTGATTTCTCTTGCAACAGAACATTTCCAATTGAGTAACTAGAGACAAGCGGTTTTTTCTTCCGGGTAAATTTTATATGTGAACATTTTTCTACGTTAAGAGTCATTTTATTGTGATGACACCATTCTATTATATTATTGAGATCCTGTTGCAACAAATCTATGTCTGACTTGGTTTTAACTATTTTATATATTTTCAGGTCGTCTGCAAATAGTGAACATCTACAATTTTTAATATTTTGGGTTATGTCATTTATAAAGACAAGGAACAGAAGGGGGCCTAAATGGGAGCCCTGAGGAACCCCACTCTCAGCAAAGTACGTGTCAGACTCAAAGCCATTAACGGCAACTTTAAGAGGTCTTTGTGTTAAATATGATTGAAACCATCCAATGAGTGTGTTCCCAAGGCCATACTGATGTAGTTTTTTAATTAGTATATGATGGTTTACTTTGTCAAATGCGCAGCTAAAATCAGTATATATAGCGTCTACTTGGTCCCCCTTATCCATTGCTAGTGCCAAGTCTGAAGTGAAAACCGTTAAATTGGTTTGCGTTGATAAACCTTGGGTTGAAAAAAAATAATGTTGGGTAACTCTATGTCTTCAGAACTTTTCGTTCAACAAATTAAATCAATTGTATTAAAATAATGTTAATACGGTTAAATAAATGTGTTTGTTTATATATACTTGCATAAATTTATAAAAAGGATTTTTTATTAAATCCCTACATAATACAAATGTCAGGCCCTACCTAGCCTTGTAAATGCATCAAATTTTAGTATTTGGTGATTTAAATTTCGAAAACCATTAAGTTAATAACTTTTAAACGTAAATAAAAGTACTAAACATAAAATAATTAATCTATTATTAAAGTTTAATATTGTCCACAACTTTAAGCATCAGGACCTAGCCACTAACGAAAATTAAAATTACACGTTAAAAAAGTGACTGACACAATTAATGACAGGTTTTATCTTCTATTTGTACTCGTACCATGAAGTTAGCAGCAAAAGAAATACGGATGTGAGACATTTTGTTTCACATTGTTTACGCGGTGACTCTAGTGTGTGCACGTGTTTTTCCAGTCAATGTGTCATTCACTAGGTAAGTAATTAAATCAAAAAATGATATTCATTACTTTAACTTCTGATAATAACAATAAGTTTAAATTAATTTCGATAGAAAATGAAAAGAAAAAATGAATTCTCATTTTTTATTTAAATCGTCAGTCCCTAGTACATCAGTCCCTTACTATGAATATGACTAGGGACCTATGGAGAGGACAGGGACTGATGAATTAGTACTTCTAACTGATAGCAAAGAAAAAAAAGAGATTCAGTATTTTATAAATTTAAGAAAGCTTTTGATGTTTTTGAGAAGTAAAATTTATATTTTATTATCAGTACCTACTTAATTAGTCATTAATGATGTTTAAAGTGAGATTTTGTTTTTGTTATACCATAAGATTAAAATAATTAGTACAAAGAAAAGTCTAATTAGTCGGTAATTAATTTATAAATTACATATTTGTTAGTTTCTTTGTTTTAATATTCGTTAATTACTGATTTAATATACTTTACTTGAGACTGAGGATGAAGTTGATAATACTCGTATATTATTTCATAAATAAACGACTGATTTTGTATTAAAAACTTAGTTGTTATGCTTTACTGTGATTAGCATAACATTTGTGACAAGTTATCACATAACTGATAACAAATAAATGAGAAACATAAACAAACAAACGTACATTATTGTTTTCTTACAGTAGTAAGCATTCTCACCAGTCTCTAGTTATATTTGTCAAGTCCTAGATAGGTACATAAATTGCATAGTAGTTACCTTTTTTGTAAGACCCTAGACATACTCGTCAGTCCCTAGACGTCCCTAGTCATAATTTTGTCAAATCTTAAAAAAAATGTTTTTCTTTTTTCGTATAATAGTGTATTAAGTGACTGGTCCTTTTACGAGTAGTTATAGTATAATGATTAATATATATCTATAATAAATATCTATCTATACATATAATAAAACTGTAGAAGAGTTCAATTCCGTACATTAAATAAAAACTAAAAAAAAATACCCCTAGGGGTCTTAATACAAGTAACAAAACCCAAAAAATTCATTTGGAAAATTTTGTCTTTCTGTCATTTGTCCGGCTTTCACGCAAAAACTACTGGAAGGATTTTGATGAAACTTTTTTTGTTATATAGCTATTAGTCCTCGACAACATATAGGCTTTAATTTATTTTGATAATCGGGATATCAGATTGAAGTTTTTGTATGTCCGTCTGTTGTCCGGCTTTCAAGCGAAAACTACTGAACAGGCGCAAGCGTTGTGTTTGTCAATGTCTCATTGCCATAGAGTAACTTGAATATCGGGTATAGAGTTTAAAGCCAGCGCCATCTACTGAATATCTTGACTCAAAGTATAATATAACATATCTATAAAACATTGAAGAATGTATAACTTGGTAAGTAGGCTTGCGTATAGCATTTATATCGTAGCAAATATGGAAAAAAAATTATTGAATCTACGGCTTTATTGTTCCAAGATAAAAACATTCTAATTTCAAACAATTTAATCATAAAATTTTTCTTCTTTTACTATAATAATACAATAATGATTCACATTTTATCCTATAGTTATTATCAAGCGGTCGTCGGAGAAAAACAATTAACACGATGCCAAACAAATGAGAATAATCGGAAACCCTAACAACAAGCCAAGTCATCTAATTTGAAATCGAGAACAATCCGAAAAAACACCATAGTACTTTCTAGTTTCAAAAATTGAAAAAACTAATGTGTTTGACATTTGTTTGCAGTTTGCTGTCATCATCCTGAATAAGTTTCTTTTTACCTTCTTATCTAATACAGTAAAAACCAAATTTATCTTTAAAAATACTTTTATATTTACAAATTCTCAATTATTTTTTCATTAAAATTACATGTTTAACGTTTTAAAAAAATATTGTTTAATTTCTTTATAAATTTAATTTTGGTTTTAAGTAAAAATACTTTAATATTATATTTAAGTACAAAATAGTTATATTATCGAATAGAATATATTCAAACTCTGTAAAATGTTTATATTGTAGTTGTTGTTCCTAATAAAATTTGATTTGAATTTGAATCCACGCACGCGCGTTCTAACTCGCAGGCACAACTAGTATACAATAAATAGCAATTGGCAATCTAATTGGGCTTTAATTATTACTATGACAAGATCAAAAATCACCCTATTTTTATAGAAAGACCCACACGTTCTATCGTACCTCTACAGTATGATAAAATGATTTAACAAAAAGAACACCGAAAATGTTTAGAAGCTTAAAACACCAAACTTGAACGTTTAACACAACTTCAGTCGGTTTAATTATCTTGTCTAAAAAGTTTAAATCGGTAATTTTTTTGTCTGTTTTTGTTTCGTTGTTATTTAACTAGAACAAATTAAAGAGTTTATAAGAACTTCTTGAAGAAATCCGCTTACCTTACCAGCTGATATTAAAAGTACTCGATGTTAAAGTAGGTAAAAAAATCACGTTTACCTGCATGCGCCATGTCATCGTATATCATACTATTATGATTAATAATAAACAATTAAAGTAAAACAAAAAACTTGTTGAGACTGACGGATGTCAGAACGTTTAGTTTCAGAGCCTATCGAGATTAAAAGAATATACAAACATACATACATGCGCTCGGAAAACATAACCCTCTTTCGGCAGCCTGGGGAAAATAATAAAATGCTGGCAAGTCTGTGATATCAGTGAATAAAATCTTTACTAACCTCGGAGGATCGGGGGCGTGTTTTGCGACGCAAGTGAGATTGATATCCGACCCGGCTCTCACGAACAACTCCGGGCCGGAAAGAATTTCAGCTTTCGACACTGTTAACACCAAAATAATTTGATTTATTAACATGTTTTACAATCTTTCTAGAAAAAAATAATAATTTTTTACAAATAACATTTTGATATGAAAACATAATTTAAGCTTAAAGGAGATGGGGACTTTTGGGCCAAAATGTAATAAGTAGAGATATGGTTTAAAAAATTGGTTATATTTTTTTATCTTACAATATAAAAAATCAACTTAATTCTGAATCTAGGAGCGGAGAAAAATGAAAAAGATTGTTTTCATCAAATTAATCGGGTATCGATTCAACTAAAATCGATTACAGAATTAAAAAAAGAAAGGTTTCTACTAGTTAATTAACTCAAAGTATTTAGATGCACAATATTGAAGTTGTAAACGATAAAGTTTATTTAAATAAAGTTACATTAATAGCGAAAATATCATTAAATATTTGAAAATAATATCGATTTCGTATTGATTTAAAATAAATCATATTTTTAGTGACAGCTAACAACTGACTGACATTGATATTAGCCGTTTATTTTTTACCTACATTTCCCAGATGACATTTTAATAATAATAGAAGAAGAATTAAGTATGAAATACATTCAAAGGTTTTTTTTTATTCTGAACAATGTTTATTAGTGTTTCAAGTTATTGATATTTGTAATGAGTTATCAAACATTCTTCACTAAATATAATAAACATTAGTGCTTTAAAAACTTAGTGATCGGGTTTTTTAATAAACATTGTAACATAACCTCATTTTTACAAAACGTTTAATAACTCCGCTCTCAGATAGCCAAAATATAGAGAATTTTCAACGAGAGATCCATAAGCCTGAATGCATTAATTGATACCATTTTCATTTCATTACATTTTGGCCCAAGAATGTATGGAATCGTATCCATCTCCTTTATACAATTTAATTTTTTTTTATGCAGTTAGCATAGGGTAATGGCACCAGTGGTCAGCCTCATAACGACTTTTTGAAGTTTGGAAAGCTGGCATTTTTACAGGATTCGTCAGATAATGAAACATAGTACATGATTGGATTAATTGTTTATTATAGTTTTTAGACAACATATGTCAAATACAATCTTTTTCTTTATAAAATATATATTTAAATTCAAACAAAAAATGGCACTTTTTGCCAGTGGTCAGCCTCTAAAATCCAATAATCAGCCTCGATGAACCCAGTATTCAGCCCTTATAACTGTGAATAAGCATTAGATCAAAATGAACATTATTTATATCAAAATCAATGCTATTATTTAGGTATCTCTTATTTCATATAGCTAAATTATCAAAACAATAAAATCACAGTACTTATTTGTGTTATTATTTTCTAGAACTTAATCATAAAAACATCAATATTTATTTATATGAAAATCAAAGACATTAGTATGTATGCATACTAATGTCTGCATACATACTGTGGAAGAAGAAAACATGTTGTGCCGACCCTACATAAGTGGGATAAGGGCAGGGAGATGATGATGATGATGATGCATACTTATATAATATATATTATGTAAATATTCCTCTCAGGTTTAATACACATAGCACGAAAGAGAAATAGGCCACTAGCAAATTTACTAATAGTACCAACTTAGTAAAAACTATACTTACAAACAAATAATCACAGTCATAATCTTTCTATTTTTATATATCTCAACTCTCTTATATATCAACAAACATATTTTTGTCTTATACTTCCCAAGATTCTCAGATTTCCCAAGGAACTAATTATCTGGCATACTAGACACAAGTTCTTTGGGAGGTTTTACATAAGGAAATACTACGCATGGTGGTAAAATATCTCCATCTGCTGAAAAAACCGCTAAACTAGTTATCGTTTCCTTTTCACTTCCATTGACAATTTGATAAATGTTTTTATAGCCTCTAGGAGCAATCACTTTTCCAGTTATTGGGCAAATAATAAAACTTCTTTCGTCACAATTAAATATTCTCTTAGGATCATCCAGTATATCCAGAGCATCATGTTTTTTTTAAAAACTCTGTCAAGTCTTGAAACCACTTTCTTATATATTCCCCTGTTATTAATGCTTGTCCCTTAGAAATTTCTTCAGCTGTTCGTATAGATAAGGAAGAGTTTCTTCGAAAAAAGGATTTAAGCCATTTTTTCCTGGCCTGTCATTTACGAAAGGATTAGGTTTTCCGTCGGCGTTTACTATTGCTTAGACCGTATTTAATAAATTGTCAGTCTTTAAGGGAAACCCACATTTTGTTAATTTTTGACACCACCAGTGCAGCTTCTTTTGCTTTATTTAAAATGGAACCCATTTTTCTTGGTCCATCTGGGACACGTAGATGGAGCCGATCTTGTAGTATGACTCGAGGAACTCCAAACGTTCTACTAGCCTCTCTTATCAGCATTCGGTTTCGTATGGCTTCCATGGCGGAAGAGAATTTCTCTGGAGGATACGTTTGTCTTGGCGGCATTTTGGTTGAAAAATATAAAAATCATTGAAATCGCTGAAAAATTATTACATAACTACCTTCTCAATTATTGAAATATAAAGTACCTAAATACATTTAAAGCTATTTCAGATAAAAATAAAATTAAGTCTACCGACGTCGTTAAAAATACTACCTAAATGAAATTCTATTGTATTCTATTCTATTCTAAATGGGTACAATCGAAGAAACTGTTAACTGTACATTTACAAACGAACATAAACCTTGTCACAACGCGTTAAAGTCTATGGGTGTCAGTTAACAGTATCTTCGTTTGTACCCAGCTAGATCGGGGCTGAATACTGGATCGGGAACACCTAGTGGTCAGCCGCGTAAAAATAAAATGTTTAATGCGACTGACCACTGGGATTTTTGAGGAATATGAAAGAACATGCCTTACTAAATTTTAATATTTAAATTTAACGGTTCTAATGACCGCCTTTTCTCGCAATTTTAAAAATAATTCAAGAACCCAGTAAACAGCCCCGGGGGCCGACCATTGGAACTTTTATAAAAAAGTAGTACCCAATGGTCTGCCCCCACAATATTCACGTAAATCAACGATATTTTCTTCAAATTTAATACAATTCAATACACGAAGTACTATATAAAGCCAAATTTTTTTACAAATTAAAAATTTAGATTTGATTATTATTTTGTAATGGTAAAGCTACTGTGGCGTCCCGCCACATTAATTAATTCAAAACATATTATTATATAATATACGATAATGTTATTATTTATAATATTCATTTTTAATTTTATATCAACTCAACGAACAAATAAAATTTATCTGTCGCGACAATTATTTTCGTATTAGATAGTTGCGTAAGCGACCATATGACCGCGCGCCTCGCTGATTCGTCGCCGCTGCCCTTCTACCACGGCGGCTAGCGATCGGCGGCACGATGCGCGCGGAGAGTCAGTCAGATCTTGATCTCGACGCGCACCGCTTTGCTTTTGTTACGCTTGCATTCGCTTAAACGTTAATTACTCTCATTGCTTGTTCTCTGCTTGTTTGCTTTTTACTGACTTTCCCTTCTGTGTGTGTGTAGACTTTTATTGTGCTGTGCTGTTGTGATCGTTGGAATAAACTGTTAATCGTTTATCGTTTTTGTTTTGTTAACATCCTTCACGTGCACTCAAATAACTTCCAAAGTAAGTTACTAATCACACGCACCGACAACTACATTGGTGACCCCGTAAAGAACACGAGCTTGGCATGAGTAGTGACGGTGATTCTGCAGATTCACAAGCAAAAGTTAATACCTACCCCCGTGGCGGCGAGCGAAAAAAGAAAATGACCAGCGGTGCCCCGTCACCATCTCACTCGATGCCCGTCAAGATGCCACCGTTTTGGCCTGAAAAACCCTGGATATGGTTTGCACAAATTGAAGGCCAATTTAATATTTCTGGCGTTACTGATGACAATATGAAATTCTTTTATGTCATCGGACAGCTTGAACCCCAATTCGCAGCCGAGGTGGAGGACATTATTATCCAACCTCCAGCCACTGACAAGTATGAGAAATTGAAGTCTGAGCTCATCAAACGATTATCGGCATCAAGAGAGAAGAAGGTGAAACAGCTCCTTATGCATGAAGAGCTTGGTGATAGAAAGCCGTCACAGTTCCTGCGTCACCTGCAACATTTAGCTGGATCAGAGGTATCTGATAATTTTTTGCGCACAATATGGACGAGCCGTCTACCCTCTACCATACAATCCATCCTTGCGTCGCAAACGTCATCAACATTGATGGACCTAGCGGAACTGGCTGACCGCATCCATGATGTGACAACCCCGCAGGTTGTATCCACCTCCAGTCCCGTACCAAGCAGTTCCACGGACACCCTAGTTGAACAAGTTGCAGCGCTCACGAAGCAAGTACAGGCCTTAACAGCGCAAGTGAGTAGACAGTCCCGTCCACGAGAGCGCTCCAGACATGACCATCGAGGACGTTCCAGCTCCAGACGGTCACTATCTAGCTATCGGAGATTCCCCACTTGCTGGTATCATTATAAGTTTGGTGAGCGAGCGAAAAAGTGTTTAAAACCGTGCGACTATAAGTCGGAAAACACCACAGGCAGTCAGTAATGGCGACTGCTGATTGCCCAGGTTCCGGTCGCTTGTTTGTCACTGATCGTGCCACAAAGACGCAATTTCTCGTCGATACAGGCAGCGACGTCTGTGTCTTCCCACGATCAGCACTGCGAGAACGACGACAGAAGACCTCTTACGAGTTGAGTGCAGCGAACGGTAGTGCAATAGTGACATATGGTTATAAACAACTAGTGTTAAACTTAGGCTTGCGCCCCGACTTTGCTTGGCGATTTATTGTTGCAGACGTGACTAAGGCGATTATCGGCGTAGATTTTTTGTCACACTATAATTTAGTCGTTGACTGTCGCAATAAGCGATTAATAGATAGCACGACTAGTCTCACCACCCCGGCTTCACCTGCCCAGTCACTCAACAATATTTCGTCGGTCAGAGTCGCGACCGATACTAATTCTGTATATCATAAAATTTTAAGGGACTTTCCACAGATTACCCGCCCACCAGGCCTACCTCGTGTGGTCAAACATAATACCCTACACTACATCAAAACTACACCTGGTCCACCAGTAAGTTGCCCACCTCGACGATTAGCACCTGACAAACTGAAAATTGCTAGAAATGAATTTTCAGATATGCTCAGAAGCGGTACAGCCAGACCCTCGAACTCACCTTGGTCATCGCCACTCCACCTAGCGCCCAAAGGTGATAGTGGGTGGCGTCCTTGCGGCGACTATCGGATGCTCAATGCACGAACCGTGCCCGACAGGTATCCTATCCGCCACATCCAGGACTTTGCCCACAGTATCGCCGGTTGCCGGATCTTCTCGACCATCGATATGGTAAAGGCTTATAACCAAATTCCTGTTAACCCTGAGGATATCCCGAAGACTGCAATCACCACCCCGTTTGGCCTGTTCGAATTTCCGTTCATGACGTTCGGACTTCGTAACGCAGGCCAAACTTTTCAACGTTTCGTGGACGAGATGGTGAGAGGGCTAGATTTTTGTTACCCGTACCTTGACGACATTTTAGTATTTTCTCGCGATGAGGCTAGTCACGCCGATCACCTCCGCCAACTCTTCACTAGGCTGAATGAATATGGCATGGTGATTAACATTTCAAAATGCGTCTTCGGGGTACCTTCAGTAAAATTCTTAGGTTACAGTTTATCTGTTGCAGGTACTAAGCCTTTACCAGAAAAGGTCCAGGCCATCCAGAACTTCCCAGTTCCCAAAACAGTGAGGGAGTTGCGTAGATTCCTCGGGATGTTAAACTTTTACCGGAGGTTCATCCCTTGTGCCGCGCAATTTCAAGCACCACTAAATGCTCTTTTAACAGACTCCGTTAAAGGTTCACATCCCGTCAACTTCACAGCCAAGGAACACGATGCTTTCATTGCATGCAAAAACAGTCTTTGCAACGCAGCACTCCTGGCACACCCAGACTGTAATGCTAAGCTGGCCTTGATCACCGATGCATCAGATACGGCGATAGGCGCAGCTTTACAACAGTTTAAGGAAGGTCAGTGGCAACCGCTAGCATTCTTTTCGCGAAAACTTATGCCTTCGCAACAGAAGTACTCACCATATGACCGCGAACTCCTTGCCATTTACGAGGCAATTAAATATTTTCGCCATATGGTCGAGGCGAGGAATTTTATTATTTACACGGACCATAAGCCCATTGTCTTTGCGTTTCATACGCGTAAGGAGAATTGCTCGCCCAGACAGTTTCGGCATTTGGATTTTATAGCACAATTTACTACTGACATAAGGCACATATCAGGGAAAGACAATGTTGTGGCTGATACACTGTCTCGCGTCGAGGAAATTTCTCAGCCTGTCGACATGACTGCACTCGCCAACGCCCAACTTTCCGACCCTGAATTGCAACAACTGCTGAGTGGTAATGACTCTTCCCTACGCCTTAGGAAGGTCAAGCTCCGCGAATCCAATGCCGACCTGTACTACGACGAATCTTGCGGTACTCCTAGACCATACGTACCAAAGTCAATGCGGCGACAGGTATACGACAGCTTGCACTCGCTAAGCCATCCCGGTGCAAATGCAACGGCCAAGTTGGTGGCAGAGCGTTACGTGTGGCCGAATATGAGGAAGGACTGCAGGGAGTGGGCTCGTTCCTGTCTGGCATGCCAAGGCGCAAAAGTGAAACGACACGTGTCGTCACCTCTAGGCAACTTTAAGCTGCCGCGATGCCGTTTCATGTTTGTCCATATCGACATCATAGGTCCCTTGCCACCATGTCAGGAATATAGATATTGTCTCACAGCTGTTGATCGCTTTACCCGATGGCCAGAGGCAATACCGCTGAGGGACATCACGGCTGAGACGGTAGCTAAGGCCCTGCTGCATGGTTGGATCGCACGATATGGATGTCCGACTGATATCGTAACGGATCGTGGCAGACAGTTTGAGTCGGCACTCTTCGCGCAATTGTCCGAAATTGCCGGTTTTCAACATCGACGCACCACTTCATACCACCCTGCTTGTAACGGACTAGTGGAGCGGTTTCATAGACAACTAAAAGCTGCCATCACTTGCCATGTAAGCACTGACTGGCTGGAAATCCTTCCACTAGTCCTGTTAGGTATCAGGGCTACATTTAAGGAGGACATACAAGCCTCACCCGCTGAGCTGGTATATGGCGAGACCCTTAGGTTACCAGGCGATTTCTTTGAGCCACAATTCGATGGCACAGAGGACGTGACGCAATATACGGCACGACTTAAGAAACACGTGCTATGCCTCTTGCCATCGGCAGGTTCCCGCCACCACAGCAACCGCCCCGTCTTTATTTTCAAAGACTTACCAACTGCTTCCCATGTTTTTCTAAGGGATGACAGTGCCCGTGGATCGTTTAAGCCAGCTTACACTGGTCCACATCAGGTACTTTTCAGAGGTGACAAGATTTTCAAACTTCTGGTGCGAGGAAAAGAGGTCACAGTATCAGTAGACCGATTGAAACCAGCCTACATACTGCACGACCCTACTAACACCATTGATCCCCCACCACCACAATACACCACACCTACATCAACTGTACCACCAACATCACCATCTACCATTCTACGCAACACCACATTTACTGGCGTAAATAAAGAGAAGGACACTACATTTAAAACAAGGTCAGGACGACAAGTTCGATTCCCGGACTATTATCGCCCGTAACACGGTCTCTGGAGGGGGGTGATGTGGCGTCCCGCCACATTAATTAATTCAAAACATATTATTATATAATATACGATAATGTTATTATTTATAATATTCATTTTTAATTTTATATCAACTCAACGAACAAATAAAATTTATCTGTCGCGACAATTATTTTCGTATTAGATAGTTGCGTAAGCGACCATATGACCGCGCGCCTCGCTGATTCGTCGCCGCTGCCCTTCTACCACGGCGGCTAGCGATCGGCGGCACGATGCGCGCGGAGAGTCAGTCAGATCTTGATCTCGACGCGCACCGCTTTGCTTTTGTTACGCTTGCATTCGCTTAAACGTTAATTACTCTCATTGCTTGTTCTCTGCTTGTTTGCTTTTTACTGACTTTCCCTTCTGTGTGTGTGTAGACTTTTATTGTGCTGTGCTGTTGTGATCGTTGGAATAAACTGTTAATCGTTTATCGTTTTTGTTTTGTTAACATCCTTCACGTGCACTCAAATAACTTCCAAAGTAAGTTACTAATCACACGCACCGACAACTACACTACCACCGATTCGGAGTGTAGATTCTGCAGAGAAGAATCGGCAAGAAACTCCGCAGTTACTCTTTTGAAAAAGATATATAAACTGTGTTTTAGTATAAAATTAGTAATATCTTGCATGAAATACATCGCCATTATGTCCACACATCTTTATCGACTAAGTAATCCTGCACCGAATAATAAGCTTTATCTATTAATTTTTTTTAATAAAATCTTTAAATTTATTATGAGACAGTTCCAAAATTGTTTGTGGGATTTTATTATACATGCGAATACCATAACCCATAAAGGAGGCTTTTACTTTGCGTCGTCGGAAGCCTGGAGTTACAATTTTGTTATTCCTTCTAGTGTTTACAGTGCGATTAATACTATTTATTTCAAAACAATGAATATTCTGGTGAATATATATAATATTGTTATAAATATACTGCGACGCAATTGTTAATATGTCTATCTTTGGAAAAACATCCCGTAGGGAGACTCTAGCTCCAAGATCGTAAATACCACGAATAGCCCTTTTTTGCAAAATCAATACAGTTTCAATATCTGTAGCATTACCCCACAGTAACAGACCGTAAGACATAATACTATGGAAATAGCTAAAATATATTAAACGCGCAGTAGCAACGTCGGTCAGTTGTCGCACTTTTTTAACTGCGAATGCTGCGGAGCTGAGTCTACCATTCAAGGATGACAAATGGGATTTCCACTGAAGTTTTGAGTCCAAATTTATCCCTAAGAATACTGTAGTATCACCAACAATAAGTCTCTCGTTATTTATTTCTAAATTATAATGTGGATGTTTAACATTAGGCAACGAAAATACAACGCACTTGGTTTTTTTGGCGTTCAAAACGAGGTTGTTTGTTTTAAACCAATCCTGAATTCGAGACAAAGAACTGTTTACGTCATCATAATTTACTTTTTTCCTATCAACTTTAAATATAAGCGATGTGTCATCTGCAAATAGCACTATATCACAAATATCCTTAACATAAAATGGCAGATCATTTATATATATTTAAAAAAGAAAAGGACCTAGAATCGATTCTTGTGGAACGCCCATTTTTAGCACACATCCAGAAGAATTTGTTCCGTTTATTGAAACGTGTTGTATTCTATTAGATAGATATGAAGCAATGAGATCAAGAGCTTTACCATTAACACCGTAATATTCTAGTTTACTTAATAAAATTCCGTGGTCCACGCAATCAAATGCCTTTGATAAGTCACAAAATACACCAATAGCATTTTGTGACCTCTCCCAAGCATCATATATATGTTTGAGAAGTGCCACACCGGCATCTGTCGTAGAGCGATCTCTAGTGAAACCATGGGGAGTAAGGGGAGAACGGACACAACATCTTATCCGACCCAATTGTCAACCTCACCTGCACGCGCTATGCATTAGCGGCGACGGCCATTAGGCTGTCGTGGTGCTCCCTGCTAGATAACAGACGAGGCAATGGCGACCGAGCAAAGGCGGTATAACCTTAAACCCATCTTCGGATGGAAGAGGCATCAAGAGCCTTGAGGAGTAAATGTCCTCTAAAAGTATTGACAGTGGAAAGCAACGGGAAACTACCACTGATTTATGAATTCCCTAGTTGGTCAGCTATAATCGACTACAAAACAATCATGGACAGTACAACACAAACAACGGCCCCGAGTTCCCAGCGTCCCTTAAATGGGACAGGGGTGCTAAGAATCCCTGGGTGGAAACACAAAAAAGAGACATTTAGAATTGGAACGTGGAATGCGAGAGGGATGAGAAGAGATGGAAAAGTGGAGAATATAGCCATAGAGATGGCTCGCTTAAACATCGATGTCCTGGGAATTAGCGACACGAAGATTCCGGGCACTGGAAAAATACATACGGTGAAAAACTGTATTGTGTATTATTCCGGCAGCGACTTTTCTAAAGAAAGGTACGGGGTAGCCATTGCGGTGAGCCAGTGCATAGAACCTGCTACTACCAATGTAATACCGATATCTAATAGAGCCATGATGTTACAAATTAACACCAAGCCGAGGAAGTTAAACGTAATCCAGGTTTATGCACCAACTGCGGACAAAGATACAGCTGTAGTGAACGATTTCTACGCGGACGTTAACAAGCTCTATCAGCTTACAAAAAAAGAAGAGATAAATGTTGTGATGGGGGATTTAAATGCGAGAGTTGGATCAGGAGAAGTTCCCGGCACAGTCGGTAAATTTGGACTAGGTGCTAGAAATGAAAGGGGGGACCTCTTGGTACAATTTTGCCAAGAAAAAGAATTAGTCATCGCCAATACTTTATTCCAACTACCACCACGTCGTTTATATACATGGACATCACCGGCCCACATGAAAGATAACATTGTTCGAAATCAAATAGATTATGTGATGTTAAACAAGCGATTTAGAAATAGCATTAAGTGTGCAAAAACATATCCTGGAGCCGACATTGGTTCTGACCACCACCCGGTAATTGTAGATCTTTCGTGTCAATTGAAATATATATTGAAGAGTAAATCACAATCAAAAGGTATAGACGTTCAGAAATTAAGGGAACCAAATGTAAGAATTCGAGTTTACAATCACATAAACGAATGGGCTGTGGTGAATAAAAATACCAACGATCCGAGAGAAATCTGGACAAGTTTAAAGTCAAAATTTTCCATTATAACTAATAAGCTCATATGCCGGTCTGGCGTCAGAAAGAAGCAAGTCTGGATGACAGATGAGATTATTGACCTGATTGAGGAACGTAGATTGCACAAAACCAGCAATATCGTTAAATACAAAGAACTTGATCGTCAGATTCGCAATAAATGTCGTACTACAAGACTGCAATGGTATGAAAGTCGTTGTGAAAAGGTAGAGCTCCTCATGAAGCGACATGATTCATTTCAACTCCATAAAGAGATAAAGGACATGGCAAACTTGCATAGAAAACGACGTCAGACCTTTTTAACTGACAACATGGGAAACATCATTCTGGACCCCCAACTGAGAAAGAAACATTGGGAGAACTATGTCGAGGTCATGTTTTCAGATAGCACACGAGGCGTAATGGGAGATTATAATCCAACTACAGGACCAAATATATTGAGGTCTGAGGTGCAGCGTGCGTTACATAGAGCAAAAACTGGAAAAGCGTTTGGACCAGGCGAGATAACGTGTGACGTCCTGAAGTTACTGGAGCATGATAACATCGATGCACTGACTAATATGTTTAACCTCATATACGACTCTGGTGAAATACCCGATGATTGGTTGAAATCTGTTTTTATTACCTTGCCCAAAAAACCCAATGCTAGGAAGTGTTCCGATTACAGAACTATTAGCCTCATGAGTCATGTATTGAAAATTTTTCTCTCTATAATACATGACCGCATTAGAGCTAAATGCGATGACCAACTTGGGGCAAGCCAGTTTGGCTTTCGTTCTGGAATGGGGACGAGAGAGGCGCAGTTTGCACTTAACGTACTGGTCCAAAAATGCCGAGATAAGCAACGAAATGTATATCTTTGTTTTATAGACTATGAAAAAGCCTTTGACCGTGTTAAACACGAGGAACTTATGAAGATCTTAGAAAATATAGGTCTTGACGACAAAGACTTGCGTATAATCCGGAGTTTATATTGGAACCAGAGTGCAACGGTAAGAGTGGATGGCGAGCAGACAGATCCAATCTCCATACAGAGGGGTGTAAGACAGGGTTGTATCATGTCTCCAATCCTGTGCAACTGCTGCTCAGAAGTGATTGTCAAGGAGGCACTTGAAGACGTGGAGCACGGTGTCGTAATCAACGGCCAATTTATCAACAACATACGATATGCTGACGATACCGTTCTGATAGCAAGCACTGAGGAAGGGTTGTGTGAGATAGTTAACAGAGTTTCGCTACACAGCAAAAAAATCGGACTGAACATGAACGTCTCGAAAACCAAAGTCATGGTGATATCGCACTCTCAGAAGATCCTCGCAAACATCCAGGTCGACGGCATCACGCTGGAAAACGTCGACAAGTACAGGTATTTAGGCTCGTGGCTCACTGACACTTGGGAAAGCGATACGGAAATCCGTGCTCGCATTGAAGTGGCCCGTGCTTCTTTTACAAACATGCAGAAAGTCCTGTGCTGTCCACAACTCTCCATCGAATTAAGAACCCGGCTCCTTCAATGCTATATATGGCCCGTTGTTCTATATGGATGCGAAGCGTGGACCATAAAAGCAGAGCTCCGTAAAAAAATAGAAGCCTTTGAGATGTGGTCATACCGTCGCATGCTTCGCATCAGTTGGACGGATAAGGTTACAAATCTGGAAGTTTTGCGCCGTATGGGAAAAAACCTGGAACTTATTCGGACTATCAAACAAAGAAAAACTGCCTACCTTGGACATGTACTAGGGCATGATCGGTACTCCCTCTTGCAGATCATCATGATGGGAAATGTGCCCGGGAAGCGTAAACCGGGTCGACGTAAGATGTCCTGGCTCCATAACATCAGGGAGTGGACAGGTATTAAGACCGTCGAGCAACTGTTCAGATTGGCGCTGGACAAGGAAAAATATAAGAAGCTGACTGCCAACCTTCAGTAATGGAGTGGCACTTGAAGAAGAAGAAGTGAAACCATATTGTTCACTGTGAAAAATTCCATTAACATTAAAATGGAAAAGAAGTTAATTTAGTATAATTTTTTCAAAAATTTTACTTAAGGACGGTAAGATTGATATGGGTCTATAATTACTGGGATCACTACGATGTCCCTTTTTAAAAATTGGTAAAACTTTGCTATATTTTAGCAAATCTGGAAAAGAACCCACATTAATAGCATTATTAAAAGTTAATGCTAAGTACGGAGCCAGGAAATCAATGATAGTACCAATTAATTTAACTGAAATGTCCCACAGATCATTGTTTTTTTTAATATTTAGACTCTTAAATGCTTTTAGAATATCTAAAGAATCAACCTGCGAGAATGAAAAATCAACATTACATTTGCTAACGTTATTTTTTAGAAGTTGGGTAGAATTGGTTGAAGATGAATTCAGATATGATTCAGAAAATATGGCGGACATGACACTACTGCTCTTTTCAACGGCCGTCACCTGTATGAACTAGTTTATTTCTCCCCCCTGATCCTCTGCCGCACCTATCGTGTGACATATTAACCAACGAGGAATCAAAGTTTCTATTTAATTACATGTGATTCGTTTATTATAATTGTAGCGATATTTATGACCAATAAACGACGCAAAAGGCTGACCACTGGCTCCTGGCTGGCCACTGGTGCTGTTACCCTACTACTTTCTTCGAAATTCTAATTAACGGAATATACTTTTTTTTTGTTATAGGCGTGGAATTTCCATTTATCTGAAACTTCAGTAATAATTACAAGAACCTCTAGTCACTAGAATAAAAATAGCCATTTATCATTAAATATATAATTTAGTTAATTAAATAATTATTTTATAAATAGGATACGAAAAAGATTTTTATGTAAATTTTCCAAAAAAAAAAGCAGTATATAATAGTAAATATTTGGTAATGATCTAAAAATAGCTATAATTGGCCTACTAATTTTTCTCAAATTGATGCCTATTGACCATATTCCATTCGTAAACGTAAAAAAAAACTTTTATCTTATACATTTCATCCCAATTTTTCTCCCAAAGTAAGTAATTCAAAAATGTTAAAATTGATAATTTTTAAGTTTTATCATCATCCTAAATATTTTACTCATTTTCGTAATTCCATAAATAATTAATTATAATAAATTTCACAAATAGCATCATATCAGCTGTTGGATGTCCACTGTTGAACATAGGTCTCCCGCAACTACCTCTAGAGCGACCGGTTTAAAGCAGCCTCCATCCAACGGCTTGGCTTCCAGCGACTTTTCTCAAGTCGTCCGTCCATCTCGCGGACTGCCATCCGGCACTGCTGCCTGGCTGCCATCTTAGCTGGATTCAACGATTGACTTCTCTCTCGATGTTACTAGGAGGAGCTACCAAGTTGGACATTTTCTCCTAGGTAGATACTCGTCAGCAGCTTCGAGAGTAGAATCTCCAACCGATATCGGGGTGGGCACGACATGGACGTTCACGACGATGGACGACATGATCTTTGCCTTGTCCATATTCATTATAAGGCCCCGTTGGGAAACTCCCTCGTGGTCACTGAACATAATGCTGAGGTCTTCTAGGGATTCTGCCATAGCACGATATCGTCGGCAAATCGAAGGTGAGTGATACACTCGCCGTTTATGTCGATGCCGAATCCTTTCCATTCCAGAAGCTTGAAAGCGTCTTCCAATGCTGCGGTAAAAAGTTATGGAAAGATGATATCTCCCTGTCTCATACCTCGCTCCATTGGAATCGCTCTCGTGCTAGTACGAGTACAGGACTCGAAACGACATAGTAGCGTTGTTGTACAAGCAATTCAACACTTTTATATACCGGTAGTCAATTTACCACCGTTGGAGAGACTGCAGCATCGCCCAAGTTTCGATCTAGGCGAAGGCTTTCTCATAGTCCACAAACGCCAAGCACAATGGCCGATTATACTCCGGTCTTTTGTATATCTGCCGCAGCGAATATATGTGGTCTATGGTACTATAGCCTTTTCGGCAACCGGCTTGTTTGGGGAGGCTGGAAGTCATTAAACTTGCCCGTCAGACGATTCGTAATGACTCTACAGAAAAGCTTATAAACGTAGCTCCGAAGCGAAATGGGCCTGTAATTCTTCAACAGAGTGCTATCACCCTTTTTGAAGAAGAGCACCACTGCGCTTCTGTTCCAAACTTTGAGCGTTACGCCCTCGAGCAAGATGGCATTAAAGAGCCTCTGAAAGACTTTAAGTACCAGTGTTCCACCCGCTTTCAGAAGCTCTGACGTAATACCATCCTCGCCCGGTTCCTTTTTGTTTTTAAGCTTTCCCAGAGCCATATTAATCTCGTGCAAGCTGATGTCCGGGATTTCTTCGGAATAATGTCGTGTTAGCTCGGCTCATGGATCATCGGCTGGGCTACAAACAGGTTACTTGACCGATGTATACAGCTGTCCGTAAAACTTCATGACCTCCCTCAATATCTCAGACCTGGTCGACGCTGTACCCCCATCCTCTGTTTTCAGCCTCGACAACCGGCTTTGACCAACAGATAAATCCCTTAAGAACACTTTGGAGCTCCGATTCCGCTCTATCGTATCTTTAATACGTTTTGTATTAAAGACACGTATATCGTGTCTCAAAGATTTCCATATACGTATGTTGATCCACCCATATGCCTCAGCGTCACCAAAGGACTGCAGGTTTAAGAAGCGTCGTTCTTCCATGAGACTTTGAGTTTGGTCAAAGATTTTTCGGGGGCCGTTTTTAAGGCCGGGTCGGTAAAATCGGCTCCTCCATCGGCTCCAAATAATCGCCAATACTCACTACGTTTGGCAAACGTCTTGGCAAGCGCAGTGTTTTGTGTCAAGACATGGTGACGCTGCTGCCCATCACCACCCTGGTTGGTGTATAGTTGTTTGCACCGCTATGGCCTTAGTCGCATTTTACGACACCTCGGCAAGAAAGAGGTCAGGAGTATTCTTTTCTGCCGGTCACCGCACGGCGAACTGATGTCATCTACTTAAAAACCTCTTCCTCCTACCTTCTTGTCAAATGAAAACAACAAAAGGATTGATAATTAGTCGTTGAATAAATGGGTAACCTTTCGCTTTTATATGTAAATATTAAGATTATTCGTAATTTTACCCAATTACTCAAAAACATTTTGAGCAATTAACGAATGTTTAACAAATGTTTTATTCATTGAATAAAACATTTGTTATTATATTATATTTTTGATAATTGATATAAAATAGTTTTGATTTATGTCAATGCGTGTTTACTTAAAATTTACTTAAAATATATATTGACAATTTTTATCAAAAGGCGAAAATTCGTAAACCCTTCTCATTTTATATTCAGAAAAGTTAAATGAAATTAAATTCTTTGAAGTTGAAAAGAAGTTAAATAATACTAATGTACCCTTAAATTCTATGTAAAGAGCTAAAACACGATTCTAGTTTAAGCGATGCAAAAAATGAGTAAGCCTTTATGTAATATGTTTTACAAAACGTCTTACAAATAAAAGTAGAATGAATAAACTATTCATTTTTAGCTTTTTTTATGTACGTATCTTGTGAATAAAAAACATATGAATAGAGTATCGATACAAAATGGTGTTATTTTTGTATTATAATATAAATCAAGGGCTTTTATAATTAACCTAAAAAAGAGTGGGTAAAGTTCCCTTTACTTGTCTTACTTGTAAATATTTAGAAAAATATTACACCTATTCCCAGAATAAAATTTAAATGTATACTTCTCTGCAAAAACTTTTAAAATCTTGTTAAATAGCTTATAAAAGCAGTGTATTGATTTTTATATCATAAAGAAAAAACAGTAACTTAAAATATAATCAAGTACAAACTGAATATTCGAATGAAAACTTTTTTTTTAAATGTCCATCTAAATTATGTAATTTATACGAACCAACGACAGTGAGTCGAAATGATAAGCTAATCTTGGGTTCCGTTGACACTTGACATTCGTAGACGCCGGAGTCTCGCGGCTGAGCAGGCGCCACTCGTAGCGTCCACTCGTCGGAGCCATCCGCGTGCAGCGCTGCAAATCGCGCGTCGCTGCTGTACGTATGTACTCCGACTGTTAGTATGTGCAAGTCTCGTTTGCGTATCCAGGAGACCTGCAACAAGGTGTAAAATCGTAACGGTTGTAAAAATAAAGAATTACTTTATAAGACACATTTGATCTTTTGCTAACAATAACACACTACACACTAAACACACACACATTGCATAAGAGTTTTATATGAATAGAAGTAAAAAACTAAAACAAAATAATGTTTTATGAAATATATATTACATTATTATATATACAAAATATTTTGGTAATAATGTTTTGAAGAACTTATATATGAACTTATTGCTTTTAATTTTGAAATATAAATCAAAATTAATAAACATTAAAGATTTATTCGAAGACGGTATGTATATATTTTTATTGTGTAATGTAATTCGTTTTTTTTTTTACTCTGAGCTACTGACTACGTATTGGAAAATCACACTATACAATTGAGTCATATACAATGACTTTATTGCGATACCCTAATAGAAACTATTGTTGATGTCAGATTTACAACATATTTTTTTCTATATTTATCATATTCTTTTTATTTATTCATCTGTAATAATAGTATAGCAACTTTTTGTCAAATGTATTTACACTTTACTTCTCATTTATCTAAAAATATATAACTAAGAAAAAAAACACAAACTTTTATATTAATTATTTTTAATTTGTCAATATCAACACAAAAGCTAGTTGTAATCTGTATCTCTTTATATTTATATATTTAAAGAAAACCTAAATCAATTGACACATACGTATATACACGTGTAAATTGTAAGTAATATATATATGTGTAATATACATATATACATATGTAATAAATATAAATGAATATTAAAAAACAATGTTTAACATCGACAAACCACTTGAATTACATAGCTTAGTATAAAAGGCTTTATAAAAACTTTTATAAGTATTTAAAAAGCTGCCAGGACGAAGCATGGCTTCGGGACTAAGAACTAATTACACGTAAATGTAAAGTTGTTTAAAACGTCTCGTGTTGTACCTAAGAATACCTTAAAATCTGGAACACTTAAGACAGGACTTGGACGGTGTACGAGTATAATGGAATTAGGCCTTGGATTGAAAGTTTCTTGTAAGACAATAAAGGCAGCTCTAAACCTCTTAATTGGATAAAATCTGGAACGAAGTGTAGTTGGAGGAAGTAATCTGTTTGTATGCCTTAAGCTTAAATTTACTCTCGGTTCATTAAATTAATCACTGATCAATTACGTACAAGATGAAAACAGCAGTATTATGATTTCGTATATGTGGCGCCGAAAGGTCGCGGTGTTCATTCAGTTGAGTAAAGGGATTACTCTCAATAGGCATGATTGATTCGTAATAGAACAAATACATGTAAAAAAATGTGTCTGAATTGTCAGTCAAGAGAAGAAAAGCTGATCAGCTTAAAAGAAAATAAATGTATTTCACTATATCAGACAGATACAGAATCACTCAGCCTGAATTTATTATTTAAATAAATATGTTATTGTTAAAACCCGTATTATATGAATTCTCGGTACTTGTACACCTAAAATACCAAGTTTTTGTGGTTTTCAAAGTTTCAGTTACAAGTTCAAGTTTTTAAGTCCAAAATATTCTGCTATTATTGTTAGTTTTGGATTTTGTAGACAAGCGTTGAATTGGTGTTGATATTTCATGTTGTTATCTCAGGTAAAAGGTACCTAATTGTCAAATTCTGACTCAACTTGATATTTTCCTTTTATACATATAGAGTGTTCTTAAAAGATCGAAGTCGCTAATGAAGAACATCTTTATAAAGCAATAAGCACTGTACAGGTCGTAAAGGTTCGAGAAGGTCACGCAGGCAAACAGCAAACCAAAGCTGCGAAGTAAAGCCAGAATGCATTTTCTTACACATGTTAGTAGACTTATATTACTTTACATTTCAAATATTAAAATCGATTAATGTTGTAAAATACAATAAATTCAAAAGCAACCTCCTATATATATTATATATTCTCTTTATATCTAGTTCAATCATGATTACGAGTATAATTCGGGGTCAGTCGGTTTTATTTTATCGTATAGTACGTTTCGTACTTTGAAAGCGGTAAATATGAAGTAATTATTCATTAGTAAAAATCAAGTACAAGACAGCGTGTTTCTTTATCAAACATAGCATAAAAACATATAATTTAATGTTTCCATAGAGAGCTATACATTTGAAATGAAAAACAGTAACACGTTTACGAGGTGCGCTATAAAACAATTCGTGATCTATTTTCCGGATTGGCAGTATCGGAATTTTATTCGAATTTGTATTCGGTGGGTTAACTCCAAGTTTTTAAAACTTTCTTCGCGCGGTGGCGCGTTTAAAAGCTCCGTGGCGACGGAACTAAGTGAACTAACTGGATATAACTGCATATTCACAAACTATTCTTTCGCTCCGAGTAAAAGTTTTTATGGGTCAAGCCTAGATCAAGTAGCATTAAACTCGCTGTGCGAAAGAAAGTAATAGCAACGATGTTTTGTGACATTTGAAATTTATTTTCTGAGACAAATAATGGTTCAGTTAAATTTTATTTGCAAAAGTATGTTAGAGAGTATTTCTTGTATTTCGCAAAATTAAGCTATAGAATTTAGATAGATTTCAATGTATTGTTATGTTTCAGAATATATAACACCTAAGAAACCCAATTCTGTTCGAGCAACCATAAGTGATTTCAAATAAAAGACTAACATTAATTAATTATTGCACATTAAAACGTATGTAACATATTGTAATCGCATTGTTTAGCAAAGGCCTTTACGATACCAATAACAAAATACAAACAAATTGTTGTTGAGCGTTATTTCATTTAACGATATATCATCTTTGACACTCTCATTTTCGACACAATGATGAGTCAATCGGTCTAGACGCGTATTTTATAAGTATAGATTAAGTGAAAATTACACAACGAGGATGATTTTTACCAAACTTTAAAACAGATCCATATTTTTTTTAAGTCCATTTGCTAAATGACTAGATAAGCTTTGCCACTCCGTTTAACCATCTTCGGAGCTGAATTTCAAAAAATCGTTTCTTACTTAGACTCTAGATTACAAAAAGAATCTCCTATCTAATTCATGCTACTAACTCAATAAGTTTTTGGTCGTAAATCCATTAAAATATTTAATCCCATATTTAATTAGATGAAAATCTGAGAAAAAGGAAAAGTCATACTGGATTTTATTTACAGAGGCATTTGTTTTATGGAAATTATTTTGTAAGATATTTTTCTTGGATGGTACGTTAAAATATTACTTTGACTGACCTCGAGTTATAATCGTGATTGAACTAGATATGAAGAGAGTTTGCTTTTGAATTTATAGTATTTTACAGCATTACTCGATTTTAATATTTGAAATGTAAAGTAATAATATAAGTCTATTAAAATGTATAGTATAACAAGTCACGATACGAATAACTAAAATCCTTATAAAAGATTAAAGCTATTATTAATATACCTACTAATCATTCATATAAAATATTTTATTCTTTACCCAAGAAAAGACGTAAGGTCTTAATAAATATTACTATTGAAACTTAGTAATGTTCATACAATTTGTGTTTGTAGCTGCAATGACAGTCACAAAACAAGGCTTTAAAAATACTACACAAATTTTGAATTTGAATTTGAAGAAGAATAAGAAAGGTACTCTACTCGTAATCTGAGGCGTTCAATATATTTGAGAAGTTAAGCGTGAAGGTTTATACCTGAGAACATGATATTATTTATGAAAAAATAAACCATTTAGATTAATTTATTTTACAAAGTTGGAGATACCGAATGCATATGTATAAAATTGATCTTTATGTAACTTTTATACTATCGCTCTTATTAGTATGGTTAAGAGTACTTAACCAACCCTTCAAAATATGAATGGCTTCTGTATAAATCGACGCAATCTGCGACTTGGATGAATCAGTAAAGCCCTTCAATGACAATTTTGTTACTATTCAGTCAATGCCTACATCGGAAACTACTAAATAGGTGATCCTTCTCAGCTTTAAGTATTCTTAATATGTTGTATAGTTTTTGTCGAAAATATTACGAATAAAGTAATATTTTTTCAGATGTATATTTTTATACCTTAACATAATATTTTGTAATATATAAAATCAATATTTGTTTGATGTGCGTTGGTTATTATTACGAGTTCGTTATATTTTTCATTTCGAATATTTTTATTACCGTTTTTTTGTTTATTCACTCTAGTACTTTACTAAAATATAAATAAAATATACGAAATGTTTATATTGTAAAACCCTAGTCGTACAACTTGAATATTAGAAATGATTTATATCTATTAAAAAGTTAAATAATATTTCCGACCATAATATTAATAGTTATCAAATGCTAAATCTTTTTTTTTTTTGTATCATTGTGACAATAAAAAAAAGACAAACATAAAAATTATAAAAGAAATATCTGTACAACTTTAAAATGTATCTTTTCATATAATAAAATTAGTTGTAACCAGCCGATCTCCAGCTAGAAATAAAAGAAATTTAGAAAAAAATAATTATATTTTTAATTTTTCGTCGGGTTGTTCAGTTATTTCGGCATCAAGGAAAATTTATTACACGAAATTGGGTGCGCATTTCACAATTGTGATCCTCTCGGCTTAAATAAAAATTTTGTGTAGGTTTAATTTTAATACACCGTCTAGAACCGGATTTATTACTTTATAACAGTTGAAGTGATATAGTAAAGAAGTCGTTTTCTACACTGATTATATATACATATATTTAATATCAACTGCCGTCGTCTTTGCTATGAGTATAGAGACTCAATCCATCATTTTAAAAATAAAAGTTGTTTGTAAAGTCGGTTTACGGACGATAATTTTACGTGATAACGTCATAAGAAAATATTGAAAAAAAATTGCATACTTTTATGAATTGAATTGAATTATTATCACTGAGTTATCATTATTTTGTATAATACAAAGAATGAGTTAGTTCAATTAATTACAATTTTTTTCGTGCGTGCAGCCGGCATTCATCGATTTACAAGACGTTTAACGTCAAAAATTTTGGTCTACCTGTCTATACCTATGTACGCATCGCGCAGAACTCTGCACAAAACAGTGACTATAATATACATCTCTAAGGATTCGAATACTCCTAACGACTATTTTTATATTTTCGCCCTCATATGACTGATATAAATTTCTTTATTTTTCATTTTTCTGTAAATATAACATTTGGCTAATACCCGGTCCAGATCTATTGTTATAGGTATGTGTGTGTTGTGTAGTAGTATGTATTGTGGTAGGTATAATCTGTATTTATGTATGTAGTGGTCTGTAAATATTTCACTGCTGGATAAAGGCTTATGGATGAAAATACTTGGAGCTTAATTCAGCACACTGCTTTCTTGCGGTGTGGCGTACTCGTATATACTATATACATAATATCTTAGAACATCTTTCGAGATATGTAGATTTCTTCACGGTGTTTTATTTTACCACTGAGCCCGAGGTGAATTTTAAAGACAAAAGCATTCTTAGATCGGATTTAAGCCCCGTACGTATACGATATTCCATGAACTACCCTATCTCGATTTTTATTAATCTATTTTTACCAAATATACATTATTATTATTTTTTTGTATTTTAGCGTATTTCTTTGATATCCAAGTCTTCTTCTTACATATCGACATAGGTAAGAGTATTTTCTAAGTGAATCAGACATGTACATATAGTAGGTATAATTTGTCAGAAACTTTATGTTTATTTTACTGTTCTCTTATATTTACGCGAATTTTATTCATTTAATTAAAAGTCTAAAAACGGATTTTATCGCGTTTATTCAAAATTACTGTTTAACAATTTTATTTTAATTTATTTCCCGACGTTTCGGACCCTTTACAGCGTCCATGATCTCGGGGGACTGAGGTGGTGGGTGTCCGAATAATGAATCAATTGTTACATACCCCGCTTTTTATACAATTGTAAATTATTACTTTTGACCGTTCCTATTCACACAGAATGAACTTGTTGTGTCTGGAAGTCGTGCTGTGTTCTTATTTTCCTTGGGTTCAATTAATTTTAGAACTGGTTCCCAAGCTGGTGGTACGTTCCAACCATCCTCTCTATTGAAATTAGGATGTTTTTTTATTTCAATAGCCTCGCGAATCATCCTTGGTAGGAATCGGTGTTCTTTAGCGAGAATTTGTGGCTTATCAAATCTAATACCTACCAACCACTACATTAGATTTGATAAGCCACAAATTCTCGCTAAAGAACACCGATTCCTACCAAGGATGATTCGCGAGGCTATTGAAATAAAAAAACATCCTAATTTCAATAGAGAGGATGGTTGGAACGTACCACCAGCTTGGGAACCAGTTCTAAAATTAATTGAACCCAAGGAAAATAAGAACACAGCACGACTTCCAGACACAACAAGTTCATTCTGTGTGAATAGGAACGGTCAAAAGTAATAATTTACAATTGTATAAAAAGCGGGGTATGTAACAATTGATTCATTATTCGGACACCCACCACCTCAGTCCCCCGAGATCATGGACGCTGTAAAGGGTCCGAAACGTCGGGAAATAAATTAAAATAAAATTGTTAAACAGTAATTTTGAATAAACGCGATAAAATCCGTTTTTAGACTTTTAATTATATGTTTATTTTATTTAGATCTGCTTCTTTTTATACGCAAAGATAACTTATTCAAAATTCAATACCTACGAAGTCGCGAAAAAAAGCTAGTTAAATTATAAAAATATCATTGTTGTCTTGACAGTAACAACCAATAGCGTGTTGTGTAAATGACAAATATTTGTAAAGGCTTTACAGATGTTTGTCCTGATCATGTACTTTGTGTTTGTAGTTACAGAGTTTGTGCTTGTACGAGAGAGTAAATACAAATGTTTACGTCGACTTTTTTATAATTTAATTTAAAAAAAAATGTAACTTTCACTTGTACGTATTTTAGGTACAAAAAAAAAACCTAAATTATTACGGTTCAAGTAATAAATTTAACGTTTCTACAATTTAGACGTAACATTAAAACAAACATGTAAAAGGCGTTTCAATCGTTTACGTTTCCAATTAATTTGCTTTATAATAAACAAAATTAAATATATGTGTAAAACAGTATTTACTTTACATACTAAAATTATGTTGGATAAAAATATTACAAAAATTGAAATAAATCATGATAAAACCAGATGTAATATATTATTTTTCAAATATAACTAGAGCTATTTAAATAGCTAAATTTATTTTAAAATTGTAAACAAGTCAACACAGGTATTTTTTTTTATTTTTTATATTAAGATAGGCTTGCGTTTGACCACTATTACACCTGATGATAAGTGAAAATGCGGTCTAGGATGGCGCACGCTTACTTAGAAGTAACCTATTCACTCGCGACTTATCTACTAGCATAAATAATAATAATAATAAAACTATAAGAGGTCCAATTCTAAAAAAGCGGCCCAGTGCGAGTCGGACTCGCCTATGAAGGGTTCCCCGCAGCAGCAACTAACTTCATATAAAAGTTCTTGTAGTTCGTTGTTTTATATTTGAGTTGATTGAATGAAAGGTAAATTGCGGTTTACTATTTAAGACGTATTAAAAAAAACTACTTCCTAGATCTAGTTCAAACCAATTTTTGGTGGAAGTTTGCATGGTAATGTACATCATTTTTTTTTTTTAGTTTTATCATTCTCTTATTTTAGACGTTACAGGGACACACACACATTTTACCACTTTGGAAGTGTCTCTCGCGCAAACTATTCGGTTTAGAAAAAAATGATATTAGAAACCTAAATATCATTTTTGAAGACCTATCCATAAATACCCCACACGTGTGGGTTTGATGAAAAAAAATCAGAGTTACAGTTCTAAGTATGGGGAACCCCCAAAATGTATTTTTTTTTTCTATTTTTATGTGAAAATCTTAATGCGGTTCACAGAATACACCTACTTACCTAGTTTCAACAGTCTAATTCTTATAGTTTCGGAAAAAAGTGGCTGTGACATACGGACGGACAGACAGATAGACACATGACAAATCCATAAGGGATTCATTTGGCTACGGAACCCTAAAATTAAAGATGGCACAGCATTTTATAATCAATACTAAAACCAAAATTATATTCTTTTTCATTTACATCTATGTCTGTCGGTATCTTGGCCACGCATTACATCGTAAATACTAAATTAATTTGTATGAAACTTGGCATGATTTGAGTCCATATTATAAGCAAGGAGACTGAATATAGTTTTTATTCCAAAATTTAGTACGGAGAGAGGATGAAAATCAAAATGTGTGAACGAAGTCGCGGGCACAGCCAGTATTATATAAAAAACTTTACCATTATATATTTTGTTAACCCTTAACTACCTACCTGGAGTCTCTCAGACTCTGTCAAGGTTATTTTTGTTTATAATTTTGCATTTAGGCATCTTTGTCCTTCGCGCTTCTGTATACCTTTTCCCCGCTACCCGCAGTACCGCACCTGCGCTCATCGTGATCATACGCGCGCGCTCTGTATTTTGGTGAGTAAAAATATTTTTGACGGAGTCTGAGAGACTCCTGGTAGGTAGTTACGTAATTTTTTCATGACGTGATTTCTTTTTTTGTTTTAGTTGAAAATGGCGACTAGCGATAAAATTATTGAGCGTTGGTTGGAGGAAGTGCTTTTTTCAAATAAAGATGATGTTTTGGATAGTAATTGCAGTGATGTAGAAGTGGATATTGACGAAAGACATGTACTGCCCTGTGATTCCGCATCAAATTCAGAAATAGAAGGCGATGAGGAAGCAGATCTAGTAGAAAATTCTCAACAACAGAGCTCAACTTTAGATTTTTCGTCGGATGATGACGTCCCCTTGTGTGAATTACGATCAAGACCTCGGAAGAAGAATAATTTCGGCAAAGATCGTTTTCGCTGGTCATCGACACCAACTTCTAGTCGGGCGAGAACATTCCAACATAACATCGTGCATGAAAAAGAGGGCGTAAAACAAGGATACAAAAATGTTCTCAATTCTTCATCTTCGCCCCTCGATATTTGGAATCAGTATTTCAACAACAACAAATTTCAGAAAAAACAACGACTATGGCGCGTGACGTGAAAGTTTCTCTTCGTCGAGTGCAAAAATTAGACCAAGAGACACTTGCTGAGGTTGTAGGACGCAGTACTGATTCACCAGAAAAGTTAGCTATACGCAAATACTGTTCTATATGTGATTCCAAAAAGAAGCGGAAAACCCAATATTTATGTTTCAAGTGCAAAAATCCTATTTGTCTGGAGTGTTCTCACATGGTGTGTTTATGCTGCCGTGAAAAATCATAACCACCAACCATCATCTTCAACCTTTGCAATTTTATAAAAATGTTGCGATTTTGAAGAAAATTTGTTTATTGCTAAGTTTATTCATTACTAAACCTTGGAAAAATTATGATTAAAGTTAATATATTTTTTTAAATTTAGTAATTGATCTCATTTTATTAGAATGTTAAATCTTCTTAGTTTTTTTTGGACGTCAATAAAGGAACTAAGTTTTTAGAATAAGTAATACAAATGTTCCAAAGTCTATAATTTAAGTGTAAATAAACGAATATAAAAATAACGTTTTCGATTTTAATTTTTGACCTCAAGTCATAGCTTTTTTTTGTAAGGCTTCAAAAAGCAGGAGTCTGCGAGACTCCTAGTAGGTACTTGTGTGACTGAAAAGAGAGGTAGGTAGCTAAGGGTTAAACTAGTACCTACTTTAGAAAATGTCAAACGAAATTCTCGTACATTGGTTTACAAAAAGGGTCTTTTTATTTATTCTTATATAAGTGCTCACAGTCGATTACACAATGAAATACATGAGAGATTAAACCTAAACTTCGGAAACGTAATTAGGATCCTTTATCTCCAAGGACAATAATAATGGTTTGTCGTTTAACTTGACTCCTTGTTGTAAAAGTTTGTAAAGCTCTTCTTTGCTTTTAGCTTATATTCTTGTGTGTAAAAATTTATATAAATAAAATAATATCTATTCCTCTTAATATTTTTCCAACCAGTTAAACGAGGGTCTATTGAATTTAATTGGTTTTTAACATTTTATTAGTTTTACGTATAAACACATATTATTAGTTTTAAACATATATATTTTATATTATAATTATAACATATTATTTTAATTTTTTTTAATTCATTTATAATTATAACATTTTATTAGTTTTACGTATATGCACAGATATCATATTAACAAATCGCGGAGGCCGAATTCAAGCAACATCTGCTTAATTCGTGGATCCATATGCAACTTTACAAATGTATTCGATACCGATGACAATACAGTCACTTTCATTGAGCTGATTGATGGAATCAGGAGGTGGATAGCAGATTTTATTAAAAATTAAAAAAAATAAAATAAAATCCAGTTAATATTTGTTTTTAAAGTAACCAAAAATTTGTGCATCTGAAACAAATATATTTGTTATTAAATCAAAGTCTGTACAATACCCCACTGCTGAGCAAAAGCTTCCTCTCCTATACAAGAGATTGTTTGAAACTTACTATACATATATATATATATATATATATATATATATATATATATATATATATATATATATATATATATATATATATATATATATATATATATATATATATATATATATATATATATATATATATATATATATATATATATATATATATATATATATATATATATATATATATATATATATATATATATATATATATATATATATATAAACTCTTTTGCAAAAAAAACGGGCACTTAAGCAAAGAACTATTTTATAGTTACTATTAGTTTGTTTGACAATTTTAGGTATTGTTATCCTCAGAATTTTATAAATTAATTAGGAAGGAATAGTTTTCATCAGTTTTATCATAACATTTTAATTAAATTATTAAGAAATAATGTTTAAGCTCAAAACACTATGATTGTACCTGCTCGCTAAATAAAAATGGAACGCGTTAATTTCTTTGTTTTTCTTGAATACATTAAAAGCAGATAAAAGTTTAGTATTGAGTGTGACCCCCTCTTGCTGAAATCAAAGCTTGCATTCGTCTGGGCATGCTAGTGAGTATATCTTTTATGGTTTCTTGGGGAATACGTTCCCACTCCGCGGTAATCACATTCTTTAGCTCTCTGATGGTCTGCGGAGCCGGCTGCACTGATCTCACTCGTCGCTTCAGAACGTCCCAGACATGCTCTATGGGATTGAGGTCCGGACTTCTAGCTGGCCAGTCCAAACGACGAATTCCGACTTCTAGCATATACGCATCCACACCGCCAGACCGGTGGGCGAGAGCGGTGTCGTCCATAAAAATTGAGTTTTCGCCAAGAGCGGTTAAAAAGGGTTGTGCATAAGGAATTAGAACTTCCGTTATGTATCGGTGTCCAGTCAGTGTACCGTTTTCGATGAAGACTAACTCCGTACGATCCATAGAATTTATTCCTGCCCAAAACATAACAGAGCCCCCTCCATAAGGTGTGATTTCTTTAAAACGTGCCTCTGTAAAGCGTTCTCCTCGTCTACGTAGCACTCGCCGACGTCGGTCTTCACCATGCAGAGATATCCTGGCTTCATCGGAGAACAATACCCTATCCCAGTCTTCATGAGTCCATGACACACAATTTCGAGCGAAGCTAAGCCTGGCAACTCGATGTCCACGGAGTAATTTAGGGCAGCGTGCCGGGCGATGACTGTGTATATTAGCAGCGAAAAGCCTCCTCCTGACCGTCCATAGACTAATTTGCACATTTCTTACTTCTTCGAGGGTGTTCTTGAGGTCCACATAAGAAGATTTGCGATTTCTCAACGCTTGACTAACTAGAAAACGATCATCCCGTGGTTCGGTACATGTCTTTCTGCCAGAACCAGGCCTTCTCTTGACGGAACCGGTCTCTTGATAGCGCTGCCAGGTCCTTTGAACTGTCGACCGACTCACATTTAGCCTCTGAGCCACGAAGCATTGACTGCAACCTTCTTCAAGCAGCGCAATAATTTTGCTCGCTTTTATCACTTTATCTACCATTTTCGAGATTGCTAAACAGCAATAACAATACTTTTAAATGTCAAGGACACCAGATAATTTAATAAAAATTGACAAAAAGTTAATTAGAGTCGATATTAACTATAGGGAATTCGCGCCACAAAATGTAGTTAAAAGTTATTTTCTTTGAAAACCAGGTTCAGTCAAAAATTTGAATTTGGAATGTACTCTTATAAACATTATGACACTTTTATGACTGGCCAGTAACATGTTCAAATGATTAAAACCTTTTTGGTATTTTATTTTTTTCAGCCAGGAAGAAAATCGAAACCGCCCGTTTTTTTTGCAAATGAGTGTATATATATATATATATATGTAATGTTTGTCTCACGGGACTTTTTTGAAGGTAATTGAATATTGTTCAAATAATTAAGTAGGAAAATACGAAAACAAAAAGACTGTGCGAGCGGAAGAAGAAATGAATAGCAACGGCTTAAAATCAAAATTAAGGGCTTTGTTATAGTTCAATTTTTTTTATCGACTACCAGATTAACTTCACTAACGGGCTAGTCAATTAAACAATTAATATTACACCACAGTCTAAATTAGTTTAAAAAATCAAAAAACCCGACTGTGTAAAATACCCTTATTATAAACTAAAAAGAATAAAACAATTTACTAGCTTTCATTTGATAACCATATTGCTACAGTAAGAAAAAATAATTTAAGTCCCCCCTCATTCCGCCATTTGCGGTCGCCTTTTTGAAAATTTATATAGCCTATGTCACTACTACAATTTAGACAAATCCAACGACACCTCATATGTCAAAAACCGTCCAGCCGTTTGGGCTGTTGGGCGTGCCAAAGAAATGGACATACATACATACATCACATACATACATACATACATACATACATACATACATACATACATACATACATACATACATACATACATACATACATACATACATACATACATACATACATACATACATACATACATACATACATACATACATACATACATACATACATACATACATACATACATACATACATACATACACACACACACACATACATACATACATACATACATACATACATACATACATACATACATACATACATACATACATACATACATACACTCGAAAAACATAACCCTCCTTCTGTCGCAGTCGGGTGAAAACGATTTCATACAGTATAAGCACACATCTAGATAAAGTAATCCTGCTGGTTGTGTGGGCGGAACGAAGCCTAAGCGACCACACACTTACTTGAAACACATCAAATAGAGTTGGTATATTATATTTTTTTAAAATTAATAACTTTAATTCTTCTGCGTGTAAGTTTTTTTTTTTATTTTATTGTGTCGATCGCTTTAAATCATTAACTACTAAATGATTAATAATTGTACTAATTTATTTACATTCTTTTTTTTTAAATTAAAATATATTTATAGAAAAACTATCTAGCCTTATAAATTTTTCTATTAAATAGGTACATTCCTGGTACCCTTGGCATACACACTAGGGTACATGAAAATTTACATTAGGGTAACTAAAAATAAAGGTAAGAATAATAATAATCATTAACGAATTAAAGAACCCCGTTTACGCAAAACGACATATTACGAAACTACAAAGATATTACACAAATGTATGTTTTCATGATAATCTTCTTACAATATATTAAATACGAATGGATAAAATTGTGTTTTCATAAATGTTAGATAATTGTTGAAAGAGGAAATATAATATATAAATAAAAAATTAATGTGACATCGAGAATGAGGATAAACAAAATTAGTGATTTGTAAAATATTCTTAAATCCACCAACCCGCTAAAATGACGCTATCTATTTTGAAATGGTACGATATCTTTAAATGAGTTTCTTTATCTAGATTCATAATAAACATAATTACAAAGTTATATTACACTGTTATGTTTTTGTTTAATCTATTCTAGACTCTTACAAATGGCTGAAAGTCGTGACTTTTGGTGGTTACCGAAAAGCTTTTAATGTTGGATGTTTTTGTTCCTAATAACCGTAATAGAGTTTTAATATTTAATACTTATTGATTAACTGTACGTTAATATACGTAATAGATTGTTGTAACTCTTGTACTTAATAATTATAAGTATTATTATTATCCAACAATTAATAAAATATTTTAAATATTTTTATAAATTAATATTAACCACGTCATTTCAAAAATTTTATGTTTTCGAAAGTAAATATTATAATAAACGTGATAACGTCACTAGAATTATATTTATACGTCTCGCAATATTTCACCAAGCTGTTTTGCAAGGAATATACTGTGACCTAAATTCATAAGCAACTCAGTATTATCTTATGCTAAATACAGAACTTTGCGATCGCGCGATGCATAAGTACAGGCATAAATTAAGGCTTGGATTTTATATGATCATCAACTTTGTTTTTATTCCTTGTTTTATAAAACAACTCCTAAATTTATAACACTGCATAGTAGCTTTATGAAGTGTGACATTTATCACACTGACAATACAAACAATATTTTGAATCTAACCGTTCCGCTGTTTTTTTTTTTTTTTAAATTTAGATTACTATATTAATATTATATTCACATAATAAAACATAGTACATATTTTTTATGAATATGCAAGTCAGGAGAGATAATAAAATTATAAAAGTACTAGCTGACCCGGCAAACGTTGTTTTGCCATATAAATAATCTTTAAGTAATAAAAAAATAGGGGTTGGTGATAAAAAAGTAAAAATTTAGGGTTGTATGTATTTTTTAATGCCACATTATAAAAAAATAAAAACAAAAAATTTCGTCCAAAATTAAAAAAAATTTTTTAAGGGTGAACAACCCTTATTACTTAGGAGTATGAAAAATAGATGTTGGCCGATTCTCAGACCTACTCAATATGCTCACAAAATTTCATGAGAATCGGTCGAGCCGATTCGGAGGAGTTCAAGTTCGAACCCCGTGACACGAGAATTTTATATAAGAAGTATGTTTTGTAACCTTTGTTACGAAAATACCTTATCTATATACATATATAAAAATCAATTGCTGTTCGTTAGTCTCGCTAAAACTCGAGAACGGCTGAACAGATTTATCTTATCTTGGTCTTGAAATGTTCGTGGAGGTCTAGGGAAGGTTTAAAAGGTGAGAAAAATTCGAATAATTGCCGGAAAAACTCTAAAAACAGCCCTTTTCTTTTTCCCATATAAACGTTTTCTAAATAAAATGTAGTCTTAAAATTTGGTAGGAATATTTCTTTCGCCGAGTAGAGATCAACTAAGAACGGATTTTATGAAATTCTACCCCTAAGGGGGTGAAAAGGGGGGCAAAGTTTTTATGGGACAACGTGATTCCTTGATCCAATCTACTTCAAATTTTGCATAAATTTTCTTTAACAGAATTGATTGAAGACGTGTTTCATATTTTAAAAAAATTCATCCCCAAAACGGGGTTAAAAGGGGGTTGAAAGTTATTTGCTTCGAAGTCGATATCAATACAAAGAGTATTGCTTTTAATTTAAATTACATTTTATTTTGACACATTTTTGACAACTCAATCGGTCTATTATAAAATATTTTCCAGTATCGACGCAGGTGTAGATGATAAAAAATATAAATTTATAATTTTTTAAATTGTAGTTAAATACCGAAAGGCGAAGCCGGGGCGGGCCGCTAGTGATAATATAAGAGACACTATTAAAGATAATATATTTAGATGAATTTGTTTTTAAGTCATTTATATGAATGTTTTGATATTTTTTTTAATACAATATTAATAATCGAATGACAAAATTTTTCACTATCCTACAATTTTAATTGAGCTTTAAAGAAAAGTAACATCAACCCTTAGAGTTGTTTAGAAACCTTATACTGAAGCCAAAACTGTATGATTTATTTTTTATTTTTATTTGTATGTCTGTCTATCTGTCTGTATTTTAGCCGCGTATCACGCTGAAACTACGGAATTACCTAATTTGAATAAAACTTGGTACCATTTGAGTTCATTTGGTGAGCTAGGACACTGGGGACTTTATATTACGACATTCAAGACGGTTTCCGTAGGAGAGGGTATGAAAGTCAAAATAATAATACATCTAGTTAATATATAAAATATAATACAACTTTCATTTGGTCATGCTTAATAATATTTAAAAATAGTTTTGTATATACATAACAATATGATAAAATACCAGAAAAGAATATGAATTTCAAATATAAAATAGAATATCCACGTCGATCTAGTTTTACCAATATACCAATACCAATATTGTCACACAGGCTCAGGCTTATCGAATACAATATTTCAAGTACCTAAGTACTTCTAAAAAAGTTATTATCACCCCGCTGTGCTTATTTAAGCTACAATAAATAGTAGTCTAATGTAAATATTTCGGAATATTTTAATTACGCTACAGAAGTGTGTTATCAGTCAAAAAGACCTTAAAAGCTATAAATTACCTTAAATTATGATTTAATACAAATAAGATTGATGTAAGTGATTTATTATATATACACTCACAACTTTCTCTGTAATTTATTTCAAGAACTATTATGTTTTATGTATGCCTTTTTTCATACAATTAACTTATCTCATAAAATTGTGTTTTACATCTTAATTGATAGAAGTTTATATTTCTATCATTTAAATATGTAATACTTTATTTAATCAAAATAAATTTATTTCACTATTTTTTTTAATTAAATAAAAATATAGTAAATAAACAAAGAGAACAGACCAATACAGAAAAATAATATAACACAATAATAAACACGTTCCCAGAGTATCAGTTAATAATTATATTTTTATTAAAAAACAAAAATATGGTAAATAAACAATACAAGCACTTACAATTGAAGCCACAATACGAAACGTAAATAATTGAGAAACATTTACTGAAACAATAATGTTCTAATACAATAGGTACAACCTTACTGTACAACCTTAATGTACCTACAGAAAAGATTTTGCTTTATATCATTTCCCAATAAAGAGCAGAAAAGCCTTTGGAACATCACTAACCATTCCAAAAATGGACATCGAAATCAAAAAATACAACGCATATCTAGAATCAAGCATAAATAGCAAAAAAGAAAAAACCAATATTCAAACCTATTACAACTTCCTGGAAGAAAGCATAAAACACAGTCTGAAATCATGTAAAGAAACTAAACAAGAACAACATAAAATATTTCGAAATCGGTAACTACAGACCCATAAGCCTTCTGGCGAGAACGTATAAACTTTTTTCATTAATACTTCTAAAAAGATTAACACAAGACATTGATAAACTCCAGCCAAAAGAGCAAGCAGGTTTCCGATCCGGATTTAGCACAATAGACCACATACAGAGCCTGGAGCAAGTTATAGAAAAATACCGAGAGTATAACAGACCTCTTTATGTGGCCTTCATAGACTATTGCAAAGCCTTTGATAGCATCAGCCACTGTTCGATTTGGAACGCATTGCTACATTCAAAAGTGAATCAAAAATATATCAACATCCTAAAATATATTTATAGAAACAGTACGAGCAGGGTAAAGCTGGAAGTCAGAGGAAGTAAAATAAACATTGAACGTGGAGTCAGGCAAGGAGACCCTTTGTCACCAAAGCTTTTTATCGCAGTGCTTGAAAACATATTTCGAAAATTAGATTGGTCTAAAAAAAGGAATACTAATCAATGGAAGATATCTAAACCATCTAAGATTCGCTGACGATATAGTCTTATTAGCTGAAACTTCTACGGATCTCGAGGAAATGATGAGGTCGCTGGATAGCGAAAGCTCAAAAATTGGTTTAGAAATGAACGCAAGCAAAACGAAAATAATGACCAACAGCCTAAAAAGACCATTGTATAAAAGACTATTGTAATAAAAGGAAATAACATAGAATATGTCAGCAGTTATACTTATTTGGGGAAGCAAGTATCATTCAACAAGTCCAACAATGAAGAAGAAGTAACGCGTAGAATCAACATAACCTGGAAAAAGTACTGGTCACTAAAAGAAATTTTAAAAGGGAATTATAGTTTGCATTTAAAAAAGACAATTTTTGACACATGTCTCTTACCATGCTTACTGTACGGTTGACAGACTTGGGTTTACACCAATAAAGTTAAACAAAAAATTAAATGTACCCAAACAGCTATGGAAAGGAGCATGTTGAGACTCAGGAAAATTGACAAAATAAAAAATAAATATATCAGACAAAAAACAAAAATAACTGACGCTCTAAAACATGCACTCAAACTTAAATGGAGGTGGGCAGGACATATCGCACGTTATACAGATAGTAGATGGATCTCATAGAATCGTTGCTGCTACATGTGTATTACAAACTTACTTATAATTTTATTTTATTGTATTTTATATAAGTATATATTATTAAGCTTTGTGTTTATGTTTTGTATATATGTATATGTGTATGTATGTATGTATGTATGTATGTATGTATGTATGTATGTATGTATGTATGTATGTATGTATGTATGTATGAGTGTATGTATGTGTATATGTATATGTATGTGTCCGTAGTGTATTTATATACATGTTTATCACTTTATTGTTACCGCCTTCAAAATTTTCTGTTTGGCCTAAAGGTTGACTGGGAGAGAATGCCACTAGGCATTAAGTCCGCCTTTTGTTACAACTATTGTACATTTTGTATTGTTGGACAATAAAGTATAAATAAATAAATAAATAAATAAATGGACCATAGAAACCACACGATGGAAAGGCCCTCAGGGAAAGAGGAATGTTGGCAGACCTGTAAGACGGTGGGCTGACAGTATTGTCCAGGTGTCAGGAAATGACTGGACAAATACGGGCAAGGACAGAGATTTGTGGGAAAAGCTGGAGGAGGCCTTCACCCAAAAAGGGGTCCATATTTTATCATAGACTAAGTACATTAATACTAACACTTGAAATGTAATTTAAAAATATGGAATAAAAAGGCTTTTTATTATTATTTTATTATTATTTATTATGGTAGGGATATTATTCGCTAACCCGCAGTGGAGCAGCGTGGTGGATTAAGCACCAAACCCTTCTTCTATATGGAAAAAAGGTCTTCGCTCAGCAGTGGGTTATTTACAAGCTGATACAATACACTAGAGTACAGGAGCATTTGTGGCCTGCAGTGACGAATATAACAATTTTATTTTATTTTAACGTTTATTTAAACTTTAAATCCCTACTCTATAATAAAGATTGTTATATTTTATAAGTATTCAAATATTTTAACATAATAATTTATATGTTATAACAAAATTAATAACGTAAAAAAAAAACAAATAAAAATCCTATTATAACTATTTTCGACTTCTACGCGGACAAAGTCGCGGGCTAAAATACTATGTTTGACAACTCAATCCGTCTATTATGAAATATTTTGCAGTATCGACGCAGGTGTAGGTGATAAAGAATATAAATTTATATTTTTTGAAATTTTACTTAAATACCCGTGCGAAGCCGGGGCGGGCCGCTAGTACTTATATGTATATATATAAGTATACATTATTACATTTATTCTGTTAAACTTTTCTGTTAAGTATTTAGTGTTAGTCAAAAATTATCTTTATCTACATAAATAACAACACATATAAGTGTGAAAATAATTTTAATTATCAGAAAATAATATTATTAGAATAATATATTATTGGAAATGAAGCTTGAAATGTTGGTCCTAATTGAAATACGGAACCACAAGGCCAAATCAGGTTTCAAATAACTTTCCTTTGCTCATTCCGAAATATTACACAAAAAAAAAGATTTGGCCACGAAAATTTTTAAATTATGCAGAAAAAAGCACAATTTGAAATAAAGTATAGCAAAAGCAAAAGTTATAATTATGTATGTTAAAAGAAAGAAAAAGTAACATTACGTTTTTTTTTAATTTATATTATTGTTTTTAATTATTTTTTACTATCGTATATATATATATATATATATATATATATATATATACAAAACGTACATACATAAATAAATATATACTATAAATGACTATTTGCTGTGCGACGCCGGCAGATGAAATTACTCGTCAATGAAGTTACTTTTGCTTGACATCTTGTATTCACTTTCACTTTCACTCCTTCTTCTATATGGAGAAGAGGCGTTCGCTCAGCAGTGGGATACAGTACAGTACATTAACTTTTAATGGTAAAACGATTGTTTTAAGATTATTATTATCTTCGGTGCGCAAAACCTACATGCATTTGATTATTTTTCTAGGGCATCTAGTAGCCATTAATTAAGGAAAAAATCCTTCTGTCGTGTGAAATTCATATGTATGTGATAGTTACATTATTATATTTGTATTCCACCTAGTTCATATATAATCTACATATGTACAAGTATACTGATATTATAACCATAACGGTTTTGTTTTTATGTTCATTTGTAATCAATTTAAATTATGAAATTCTTCTGAATTGACCTGGATCAGTCTATAAAAATTCCATTGCTGGGTAAAGGCCTATTCTGTATATAGGTGAAAAGTTGGAGCTAAATCCACTACGCTGCTCCAATGCGGGTTGGCAGATAATTTCCCCGCAATGAGTAACGATCGATTTCAGGTGTTTCTGATAACAACTGGAAACGACGTCTTTACGAGCTCTCCGAGGCATGGTGGGGGAAAACCACAAGGATATATAGACAGACCAGAAACAAATATTTGTAAAAATACAAATATCTGTGACGAGCGAGAATCAAACCCGCAACCGTTAGCATTAAGGCGACTACCCGCACCACTACACCACAACGGTTGTCAAACTATGAAATTACTAAGCCCAATTTATTAATTCTTTCACTATTAGCAAGATATTCCTGAAGTCTTGTAGCGAAACAGTAACCATCAATTTGAAAGCGAGTGAAACTCTTAGAGATTTCTAGCTTTGGAATCCAGAAATATTCTTACGTATACAATCATACATACGATCAATTAAAAAAAGTACTCTCAGTTTTGGCCATTCATGTCTGTACGGTTACGATCTTTTTTTTTTACGCAGGGTAATCCATTTACGGATAAAGGTTACGATCTACATCTATACTATTTGTCAAACTTTTAATACTTTCAACTGAATCAAACCTAAATAATCGTACTTAACGAGATAGACATGGTTAGTTTAAATATATACTTAACATTTTCCAATGAATTAATTGATATACAGTCTAACTTTAACCGCTTCTGAACAAGAAAGTTAAAAACCGGTGTCACGTGATGTATATACATTTCAAAAAATTTAAGAATCATATCATCATCAATCATGAAATCATAATTATATCATTATTTATAATTATATTTATAATTTTAATAACTAAATTATAACTAAAATTTGAATTTGTATTCAAAATTGTTCGTTCTTCAAATTCCGAAAATCAATCTATTGAGTAGATTAATTTACATATTTATTTATGAATATTTGTTGTTTTTAGTACATCGGAACACAATATATTAATTACAAACTAAATTTTAATATTATAATTTAACACACTCAATATCAAGCGCGTACCTGCTCATTTGTCATTTTTATTTCAAGAAGTATAAATATTTAAAAAGACAATTCTCACCGCTCTGTCTGCAAGATTTCTGACTCTGCAGTGAAGGTACGCGGGTTGTCCCACGGCGGCGGTAGCCTCTCGCTTCGTGCTGTTGTCGAAGTATGGCTGCCCAAGAGGTTCCCACCCTCCGCCGCCGGCTGTTACACCTACGCAGAAATTAAAATATTAAAATTATATGTTTTATTATAACAATGCTAACATAAAGTTAAAAAAAAGTTTAGAATCACATTTTTTTAGTCTTTAAAGTATTCTTCCTTTATATAATGGCTATATTTTCTTTTATATAATGGATCAACCTTCATTCACAGATCAACCTATTATTAACTCTAGTAATTGTATTGTATACTACGCTACGTTTATAAATATATAACTGAGCCGTATTATTTAAATAATTATCCTTGAAAAAAGTTATCGAACATCTGAACAGCCTTCAATAGAGAATAAAGATTGAACTAGAGATTAAGAATGAAGAGATTTTTTTTTAAATACGAAACCAAAAAATAAGTGCTCCTAAATGATAAAAATATTTTTTATTTGTATTTTTGCAATTAATTTATTATGTGATTTATACGAAATCGGACTTACTTTTTTTAACTGTGTTAAAAGTGTTACTTTTTACATGCCTGTCAAAAGCGTTTTTGTTATCTATCACTTTTGTTATATATCACTATGTGACATTTTGACATTTCTTTTTCGTCTTTTGTTTAACTGAGTTTTGAATATAAATATTAATTATATTTTTATTCCATAGTATAAAACATTATTATTTTCAAGAATTAATTTTATATTTTTTCTGAAAAAATATTCGGGTATCAATTAATTTCAGTAAATTATATTATAAGTATTATAAGTGTAATAGTTTATTAATCGCTTTACCAATTTCTAAAATTTGGATCTGCTGATATTGTATCAATATTTTTTTTTGAATTTTTTAAATTCCAAAAAAAAATTGATAAAGGTAATTATGTGTGTACTAAAATTAATTAATTAATAAAGTCGATGACCAAGACATGACTAGTCAGGTGGCAACTGGCAAGAAATAGGTCAAGAAATATGTTATAGTTTTGGTGATGGCGGTTGGCCGATAATATACATTATAATTATGAAAAATCTCTTGAAAAATCAATCTACAAGCATCACAAGATGTATGGAGGACTCAACCTGCTATCGACCTCCGGTCTCGGAGGGGGAGTGATGTAGCGACATCTATCTTGCCACATACGAACTGACGTATCCTACATCGTGCTATCAAAGTTAACCGAGTGATTGAAGATATATACACGTCTGGTCGGAGGATCCTATCTTTTCATCGGTGGTATCACCCCCGGTCTCACCCACAAACTGGTGACACCGAGCATGAACGTCAGCGCAACCTTCGCAAAGCTACGTCATCGTGACGTCATCATCGCTTCCTCAAGCTGTCGAGCATTGCTGATATAATAATTAGGTTTTACTGAGAAAATTCGATCTTTAGATATTAATTTTGCTGATCAGATGTCACGTTATCTACTACCATTGAAGTCAGAATTGGATTAAATAGGTGTAAAAACAAACGATCAAGTGACGAAAGTATACAGAAACGTGAAACTATATTAAATGTGAAAAAATGCCATGGAATTGTAGTGAAAAGTTAGTATTTAACCGAATTAAGTTAGGTAGAAATGAATGTTATAATATTCATTATAGGCCCGGAATAGCTAACTGTTTCAGTGGCAATATACTCGTACTTGAAATGAATTAGTTATTTTTATGTTACTGGTTTTAGTCTAAAATATCGAGTACTTGTTTCTATAAAACACAGCATAAAATTAGCGAGCACAAGATTTTCACATAACTTTTTATTAATAGAAATTTTGAAAGTAATCATTCAGTTTACTAATAATTTTAACATTATATACTACCCGAGTGTAGCCAGGGCGGGTTGCTAGTATTATTATTTAAAAAATAAAGAAATAATAGTTTGTTACAATCTTTACTCTAAATGTCAATAAAATGTTGTCAAAATTTTAATTATAATTTTATTAAGATATTTAAATAAACATTTAAATTATTTAATACATTTTTTTTAAATTTATCTTTCTTAGCTTAGCTTTATCTACCTTATTTTTCGCTAGCTATTATTTAGCTTATCTTTTTTTTTTGTCTAACTACAATACTATATATATTTTTTATAAGATTAAATATGCTAGTGGCATTTGAACTGTACGTAGCCTAATATACTACACTATTTTTGAGCAATTGCGCAAAATTTCATTCTCTTATTGGAATTCGTTACTGTTTATATTATAACATCGAACAAGTAGTGATGATTTTAAAAAAATTAAAGAAGTGCGAGTCAGACTCGCCCATGAAGGGTTTCGTAGCAGCAAGTAACATCATATATAAGTTCTTCTAGTTCGTTGTAACTTAGATCGATGTTTTAATAATAGTGTATTATTTATATATATATAAATACAGGCTGACTGGTAATTTACTATCAATATTTAAGGAGAATACTCGGTACATGATACTCATTCGAATTATATAAAAAATAGGTACTTAATTTTTGACCAAATTTTCATAAATTTCAGATCAAATAAATGAAGCGTTGACACTTTTTCAATCACTCCGGCGGCACGTGCACAGGTGTTGTACTATGCTGCTTGTTCACATCTAAAAATTGCCAATGTTCACATCATTTACCTAGTCAACAAATTGGTTGCTTAAACGAGTAAAATATCTTAGTATTTTTGCCTATCCTAAGCCAGGATTAAAGTATTAAGGGGGACTGGATCATGCTTGTTTATCCTGCTACCCTGTTAACACGTGGCGGCGTTTGGACGTAGGTAAACTACCTGTTTTGTGTCGAAAGTGCAGCTAGCTGCTAGGGTGTCCAGACGACGCGTAAATAATTGGATAATTGTTGAGAAACTTTACTTAAAAGTTTATTAATATTTACCTTTTTTTTTTACATAATTCGAATGAGAATCATGTACCGAGTATTCTCCTTAAATATTATGAACGAGACAGACAAGAAGACTAATATGCACGCTATAAATATATTATATAGAGATTTATAAATACAATATAAATATCTTGTAATTTTCAGATGATTCAGATTTATTTTAAATATTTTTTATACTAAAATAATTTAGAATGAATATATTTAAGAAAATAAAACGTTCATAAATCAAATACTCATTGCCTCAGTTCTTATCATTTCAAAATAATATGAATAATTGAGAGCTGGTACGTTTTTGACAAAGAAGAAATGACGCAATTGGAAGAATTTTAATAATTTGTCGTGTTTCTAGTTTTAAGCTGTAGTTTTCAACTGAACCGGTTTTCACTTTACCGGTGGGAGGGATGCGCTGTGCCGCGCTCCCGGCTGCATGCGTACCACCATCTTGCTTATTTCTCCCGTGAAACAGCTTTGCTGTGTTTCGGCGAGAAGGGCAAGACAGGCAGTGTAATTACTGGCACCGAGACTAACACCTTAAGTCTCTGGATAGGCAACACATAAATGAGTTGCCTGGGCTAGTTCCAGGTAAACTAGTTTATGTTCATGGGCGACGTCGACCACTTACCATCAGGTGGAACGTCTGTCAGTTTTCCTATTCACTTAACATTAAAAAAAAAAAGAAAAAAAAAAAAAGAATTACACATACAAAAGAAATTCGTGGAACTAAAAGTTATTTTATAGTTTCATTTCAATAATTGAAAAAAAAAATTAACTATAAAATACATTATAACTCATCTACGCATCCCAAGTGAGTGTATAGTCGCTAGGGCTCGCTCTCCTAAACATCCCTTACTACTGCCCTATCTAAGCACACTTAAGAGTGCATGAAACGCTTAATCCATTTTTAGTATCAACAAGGATTAGTAAAATATAAATAAAACGCACTAACTATACCAATTTATACTGGCATAAGAGTATTAATTTGTATCCAAATAATCCAACGACATTGCTAGCTTTAAAACGGAGCAGCTTTTGGTATAATAAAATTATTTAAAACCATTGGTTGATCAAAATGAAACTTCGCTAACAAATTATTGTTGTTTGGAATACCGTCCGGTTTTTAAACGAATACTGGATTGAATTTTCCGGAAGTAAACATTTTATAATATTTATATAATTTTAATATTTTCCGTCTATTTTGGAAAAAGCATTTGTCGCTTGTCATGATATTATTTAACTATTGAATTGTTTATTTGATACCTATCCTACCTAAGCTATAAAGAATAAATAGCTACTTTTATTAATAGATATAACAAAACTACAGTTCTTTCTATTATTATTTTTTTTATTTTTTATAAGACATATTAAATTAAAAAAAACTACTGCTGTGCATTATTTTTCTTTGAAAATAATTAAATGAAAATGAATTTATCTGTATTAAAAAAAAAGATTTTTTTAGCGTTGTTACATACAACGTTGTTACGTTTAACAAAAAAAAAAAAATGAATAATGGTAAATTAGTTTTGAAGAAAATTGTATTATGTATGAAAATTAAAGATATTTTTTTATAAGTCGGTAATTTTAATAGCTTCTACTTATAAATTAACATTAAAAATCTTTTTTTTTTATACCCTGGGGTTTCGAAAATTTTCCCCACACGGATCTAGTCAAATATATTTAAAATTTACTAAACTTTTATAAAGTACCATATTTAAATATTCCTAGTACTATTAAACTTGTGATTCTAAATATGTAAAGGGGATTCTGAAAAAAAACTTTGTATTATTTAAAGTAATATACACAATATGATATAAATGCAAGGATAATGTATATTAAGGGTATTGATACAAAATACACTTGTGCATGATGCAAAGATAAATAGATTTCTAACAGCGTTGGAGTTATTTTGAAAATGGTTATTCATTTCTCTTTCGATTCTTACCTACGTCATAAGTAAGATGCATGAATATTGGCGGGCTGTTCCATAACTTAACAAGTTCATATTGTATGTAGTAACTGTAGATCTAAAACGGGAATGAAAAAAAAAACTGATGTGACTTAAAAATTAAAAAACGGATTGCAAATAAATATTTTTTATTAGCTTGAAGTTAGATTGTAACTACCGCACTACATATATCTACTCGAAAATTTCATATATCATCAGTATATTATGTTATCAGTGGTACTACTGAGCAAAAGCCAATCTCGACTTTTTGGTTTCCTCGTTATATTTTTCTTCACAGTAACTGTTCTATTTGCAAATATAAACAATGTGTAGTAAGTACTCATATTATAATTAATTAGACGCTGTAAAACAATACACAGCTTAATCTTATCAACGTACTCACAATATCAAAATTATTAGTTAATAATATTAACTCGATCAGCCTTGTTCCGCGGCTATTGTGAACCTAATTATGAGCGTGATAGCTAAATATATAATGTATTCGAAATATAAATGGTACGAGTATTATGTATAACATTCAATTAGCTGTAAACGCTGCTTAAACATGTTCATCATTGTAATATATAGCTGTAGCTTTTGTTTTTTATTACTATATATTTCTGAACATATCCAGTGCATATCTATCTTAAGATACACTCATAAAAATATATAATGCTGAAAATTACTTTCGAAATATAGGTATACAATACCAAAAGGAAAGTGAACATAAGTTTCGAAGCTCTAGGTGCAATAGGGGTTTTTCCCGAATAATGCAGATTTTTTATAGCTTGCTAATTTTAACCGAGTTCATCCGAAGCACCGTCCATTACAACGATCCCTAGCGACGATAAAAATGTACTTTGTTTCCCGTCACGTTCCGCTGTTTTTTAAGCTTCTGCTCACAAAACGTTAAAAGTTGTTTTTAAATATTTCATAAAATATTCTGAAGGCAATTATTATTAGTAGTGGTCGAAATTCTACCTAATCTATAATATACAGCACTGTCAACATCATAAAAATATAATTGCGCATAACATAGTAAGCATATGCAGCAGTCGTTGGACCTGATCTGTGATAATAAATTTAGATAAAAAATTCGTTGCAAGACCCTATTTAAGTACCGTGTTGACAACGGACTTTGACAATAAACAAAATTTGTCTATATATGTCATTGTACATATGTGTGTGTGGCGTAGTGTGTGTAGTGGTTTTTTAAATTAATTTAATGTATTTTTTGAGCATTATTATAAAAAATATTAGCCTTCTGTACTTCTTCTCCATATAAACTTTAACTGTGCCAAATTTCATACTTCTCCGTCTGCGTAATTTTCGTAAAAAGGGGTAAAAAGTTTTTGCTTCACGTATTAATATATAGATAATATCAGTTTGAATATTGCTATTCTATTATTATTGCTAAGCTTTTTAAAAAAAATCCAACTTGAAAAAACCTACTTTAGGTTCTATTTTATTTAAAGTTATTGAAAAAATATAACAATGTAATAACATGAAAACATTTTCAATTATCTATACTTCAGTTATCTATTATTTTTATTTGTTACAGTCGACTACGCCGGATAGCACAACAGAATGGACACGGCTCTCTAAACAACTATTAGGTTACATTGAAGACCGGCTTTTAAGGGTAGAATCGTTATTATCCCCTTTGCAGAAACGTTTACAAAAGCCTTTATCGTGTAATAGTAAAACTTTATTCCTTTTCTAGAGTTATATAATTGTGAATTATACTCTGTTAGGATACTATTGGAGAATATACTTTTTGGATAAGTTAATATAGTTTTGTTAATACACAATTCTGATATCTTTATCGAAATCTATACTAATATTATAAAGCTGAAGAGTTTGTTTGTTTGTTTGTTTGAACGCGCTAACCTCAGAAACTACTGGTTGGAATTGAAAATTTATTTTTGTGTTAGATAGCTCATTTACCGAAGATGCTTATATGCTATATAAGATTACGCTACATCCAATAGGGGCTGAGCAATAATAATAAATGTTACAAAAATAGGAAAAAATAATCTTTTTTGAGAGTAGAGTAATATAAGTTAAAGTAAATATAACATCACTATTTTACTGCGAACTTTCAAAAAAAAAAACCGAAAATACGTTGAACGACCCAGGAATCAAACCTGAGACCCCTTCCTCGGCAGTAACACTTGCAACCATTCGACCAACGAGGCAGGTACCTACTCTTACGTTTTTTCCTTACGTTACGTTTACGTTACGTTTACGTTACGTTTACGTTACGTTTACGTTACGTTTACGTTACGTTTACGTTACGTTTACGTTACGTTTACGTTACGTTTACGTTACGTTTACGTTACGTTTACGTTACGTTTACGTTACGTTTACGTTACGTTTACGTTACGTTACGTTTCCCTTACGTTATGTTTTTCCCCCGGGGAGCACAGCTAGTAAAGAATAAAATAATTTTGTAATTGTTTTAAATAAATTAAAAACAGTGTAAAGAAAAATCGTGTAGGAGCCACAGTTATTAGCTACAGTTTGTAATGCCCAAAAGATATATATATTTAAATGTTAGCCAATACTTACCGAATAAAATAAAAATACAGCTCAGCTCCGCCGCCCACATTGTGAACGTTCTTTCACATTGTGTGTATATTACACTGTACTAAAACATATCACTGCACAGTTACACCGTTCACACAAGTTTGACATACTTCAGAAGTTTACCAATGTTTATTCAGGTTCTTAATCTCTTGTCAAAATCCAATAAACAGTTTTATTTCTAATTGATTAGATGTTGCTGACAAAAACAAAAGGTTCATTAGTAATTTGGATTAAAATTAAAATTTTGTATATTGAAATCAGATCATATAATATTAGAAAACAATAAATATTTTTTATAATAAAAATTAATACATTTATAGAATTTAAATTATTTCTTTTTAATTACAAATTCATCGTATAAACGAAAACAAACAATTATTAGTTAATATTGCTTACATTTTGTAGCAATTAAACAAAAAAAGACAGACTATAATAATAATAATAATAATTAAATTTTAAATATATTTTCTTCTATTCGTTAGAATACTGAGTCATGTCAGCAAATCAATTAGGGTAGACATTTAGTTTGAAAAATATCGAGACAATTAATAGATAAGATCAGTAATGAGTTTGTAATGAATACCGCTTCAAATAATGTATTCAACCGACAAATAAATTGTTGTCCACGTATATTATCCTTTCGAACGATAAACATATTTATGTCACGTATCGTAATTGAAAATATTCGTGAAAGAAATTTTAATTCGTATCACGGGAAATCAAAATAAATCCATACTTGAAAGTCTTTACCAAATTGAAATTATTATTTCTATGAAAATGTTTATTTATGTTTTTCTATGAAAATAGTTATTATTGAACAAATGAAATAGGAAGAACGGTAAAAATTCATTATCAATTCATTTGCAAAAAAAAAGAAAAAAATTGACATTCGACTTTTTGTTAAAAATTGCGCTTGGAGTTACATCCCAAGAGAGAGGAAGGCTTTAACACATATGTACCATTATTTTTATCGAGTTATATAATATTTTTTATTATACCTATATAGTTTGACTAAAAATAAACCCGATTTATAAGAGAATTCTTTTTAATTCTCTACCCGTGAAGCTCATTTGGCTAACATCCCCCAGGGTATATTATTACATCAATGTTTCACGTGAAGTATAAAATGTTTATGTTCCTTAAAACATGATGCGTTTATGGGTAACTCGTAAAACATTTTAGTTTAGATTTAAAATACTTAATTCGAGAACGCAATTATTATAATTGAATATAAAATTGTAAAAAATAGAGCATTTGTACTTAGCAATAATAGGTATCATAATGAAGTATATTCCGTTCAACAACCGTTCTGGAGTAGTAGTGAGAGTAGTCACCTTAACGCAGAAATATTTGTTTCTGTCTAGGTGTATGTCCTTGTTGGTCTGCCAACCGTGTTTTGGAGCACGTAAAAATTATCGTCCCGATTGGTAACATAGACGACACCTGACAGTGATCGTTACCCATCCCTTCCAACACTTCTCCTGTATAGAGAAGAGTCCTTTACCCAGCAGAAGGACGTTTACAGGCTGATTCAGTTCAGTTCAGAAGTGTAATCTCATAAAAATTTATATTTTATATAATAATGTTAGCTATCATCTTATTATATATAAAAAATAAAAAATAAAATTACCTACTCATCGTTAGCGGCGACTAGAAGGAATAAACCAGTGGTCACAGATAAGAATTCTAATTAAGGTCAATGCGGTCAAATAAATCGTAGGTATTTTATATACATGTATTTAAATTCTACATATATATCAAATATACGTTAATACATAAATATACGTTACTCTGTGTGACTTTGTATATTTAAGCAAGCGATCGAGTCATTTTCACAAAATTAATCAAACATTTCGTTCGTTTGATGTCGGAACCAAATTGCTACCCAATTGTTTTTGCGTTGAACAAAATATATCTTTACGTTTGTAAAATTGCTAAACAAAAGCTTCCTTTATATTACATATTTTAATGCGTTAATCGTTACATATTTCTATATATGCTCAGAGATACAATTAGACAGATTTTTGTTGTAAAAGAAGATACATATATTTAAATAAACAATCAATAAAATCATAACTTTTTTCATTCTTAGAAAAAAATAATCGTATCTTTCTTCTTTACTAAAATAAATAAATTCATTAAAAATTTAATAAATAAATTCTATAAAACTGTAAGTTGTCAATTAATTTTAATTTCAAATCATATCAATTTTAGTAATATTACAAATACTCGACAATAAATTAAATAGCCATACAATTAAGTATTGATTTATTTATGGGGCTTTGGGCATATATAGAAGTACTACGAATGTTCTTTAATAGTACTATTAAAATTAGTAACCGTAGTTATAAAGGTATTATCTTATCTTATATCTTTAAACGAGCAATTCTTGTATATATATATATATATATATATATATATATATATATATATATATATATATATAATCTGATTCTCGGAAACGGCTCCAACGATTTTCATGAAATTTAGTATGCAGGGGGTTTTGGGAGTAATAAATCGATCTAGCTAGGATTTATTTTTAGAAAATGTCGTTTTATCCCTTTTTTTTCACAATTAAAAAATATCATTAGAATATGAAGGTAAATTTCGCTGTCAATGATAAGTTTATAACAGCTCGGATGAGAATCGGGCGGATTCGACATTAGAAAATCCGGGGTTCGATTCCAGGTGTCTACAGATCAATTTTTTTCCTTTTTTTTTCAATATTCTTCTTTTATGAGAAAAAATATTATTGTGAGCTCTTTTTATTTTTTATTTAAATAACCAGTTCCTATTATTTTACTATTATGTCGGTAAGATCGAAAATATTATTTATGTTTCATCAGTATGTAATGTATCTAAATATAATTTAACCGAGCAAAGCTTGGTCATCCAGGTACTAGTAATTTATACTCGTAGTATTAAAATTCGTTCTAAAGTTTAAGCACTTATCGTGATGAAACAAACAATTTATCGAGACGGCTTATATAGACGTCCGATACTGTCTGTTTGTGCTGGGACGTAATTTTATTCCTTTATGGCAACGCGGGAGATCGCATGGTTAGATGGAAATAGCGAGAAGCCTCGAGGGGCTTAATGCAAATATCAAGACTTGGCGCCTTTATGGTATTTTGTATCATTTTCTTGTATTATGCAGCGTAAAAGTATCTTAAATGTATTAATTTTCAAAACTGTATCGTACATATTAAGCAATTTATGACGATAAATTTAATATGCTCAAAGCAGCTTTAAAATTCAATTAGCGTGTAATGAGTATATAATATAATACTTCTAATATTTATTACTATTTTCTTTTCATCGTTAACAGTATTTTTTTTTTCTTTTTTGTTGAATTTGTGTATGTCAAGTAAAAGTTATATATTATAAGTATATCTAATTGTATATTTAAATAAATCAGCCACGTAGGTCACTCGATAAGTTTTGAGATACTCGTAACGTAAAAATGGAACGCATCTGTATTATATATTTTTAAAAAGTAAATTTATTTAAAAATAGTACTCAAGTAGCTTACTACGTTAGCAAGTAATTACTTCACAACGATGGAGCTTAACCCCAACCATTTGCGTGCTATGATATTTTATGATTTTAAATTTGGTTTAACTAAAAACTTAGCCTTTAACTATCACAATCAGCGTAAGGGTGTCTGCCCTACATCGAGTTACAGTATTAAGATATTACAGTGAATTTAAAAGGAGTAAAACAAACCTCGAAGATAACCATAGAAGTGGTCACGCACAAACGGCAGTAACTGCAGAAAATGTGTGGACTATTGAAATGATGGTGCGAGAAGACCCACGAATTACTTACTCGAACATTGAGAAGATTCTTGGCGTTAGTTCGGAGCGTTAGCATTATTTTGCATCAGCATCTTGGGGTGAGGATCCCGCGTTTGCTCTCAGATACTAAAAAACAGGCTTGTGTGGATTAGTAGCGCATAATGTGTCTAAGATTTGAAAACAAAACATCAAGATGTGTTTCGGAAATCATCATAGGCGACGAAAATTAATATGATCCAGAAAATAAGAGACAGTCGTTTGTGTGGGTCTTTTCAGAAGAAAAGTTTCCGACAAAACTGCAAGTTGTAAAAAATGAGGGCAATTTTTTTTCTCGCAGCGAGCATGTGTCGGCAACAATGTTGGAAAATCATAGATCTGTTAACTCTGAATACTATACATATACAACAGTAGCGTTGCCGAAAGTTTTCCAAGCTCTGCGAGAAAGGAAACCAAAGACTGGGCTTCGGAGAATCATGCTGCATCATGACAACGCTGCGTCACATACATCCCTCATTATAAAAGTGTTTCTTGAGGAATCCGATATTGAAGAAACCTTGCCCCATCCAACGTACACTGATTTAGCTCACAGTGATTTCTTTTGTTCCCGACAATCAAGGAAAAAATAAAAGGAAAATTTATTTCTTGTGCCGAACAGGCTGTGGCCACCTACGAAGTCGCAATTTCCTACTGATCGGATCAAGACTGGCAAAAGTGTTTTAATGGTTGGTTTAGGAGAATGGAACTTTACATAGAGAATGAATTAGAGTATTTCGAAAAAATGTAAAACAAATATTGTTCATATCTTGTATGGTTTTTTCTTGTCTCAAAACTTATCGAGTTACCTACTTATCAAATAATATTAATTATATTCTGCTCTTAATAGTAATTAAGGCCTATGTTCAGAAGTGAACATCCAATGGCTGATATGATGATGATGATGATGAAAAATAGTGATTGATATTAATATTACACATTGTAATTTAACATAAGTTAGATCCATTGACCTACGATTATGTCTTTTTTTTCATTGGGAACAACATATTAAAGAATATAAAATATCAGTCACCGACATTTTATTTTTTAAAGGTACGGACGGGTCTTTCATCGTTTTTGTACAAGAATATAAATAATTGATAGCGACAAATTTTAAGCTCTGAGTGTTCACACCGAAGAAGTTGTAAAGTTTAGTCTTATATAAAGCATCGTACACATGTATAAACTGACATCGCAATCACAAACATCGGCCATGGGCATTTGTTTCATATGCACAGACGCAAATTAGCAAAGAGAACACGAACACACTTAGACACGAATTCTCCTATAGTGGACAAACGCCTTGTTCTTTTTGTAGTCATGACCCCGTTGTTTGTTTATGAAATTTTAACAACACCTTTCGTACAGAATGAACAAATTACACCCAATAACATGTTTTAGTAATACACTCGATGTTCCTTAATGGTACGCACATACCAAAGAAATAATGCAACGTCTAGAAGTTCGTTCGTCCATGCGTACACCACTGAATAATTAAACTTTAATCACAACGTCTTATTAAGCTACGTTAAAATACTTATCGTTAGATAGAGTTGTTATTTCGTTTTTGGAACACTTTGGACTTATTCAATTTAAACAGAAATCATCATCATATCAGCCATTTGATATCCATTTATGTGATGATGTCATATTTACAAAAATGTATCATAATTAGGACAGGTTTTTTTTACTAATTATGTTATTGTATTAAATTAATATAAAGGAATTGCAATAAAAATCGTGACAATATAGAAAAAAACCTCAGCGACATATCCGCGTTGAATAACAATTGCGAAAATTGAGTGATCTATAGTCCCCTTGTACTCGTAACTGATGAAGAAATTGAAGCGAGAAGTTATTTCACTATTACTCTAAAGTTTTTTTTTTCAGAGCCCGTTTTTAGACATAGCATCAGACCATTAAAACTGTTATTATCGCTACAAATTTTATTTCTTAATGAGACTAAGATCATCGATGATACCAAATTCTTTCATTGTTTTAATACTATAATAGGTAGGCCTATTAGAACTTGAAACGAAAAGGCCGTGTAATCCTAAAAAAACACCAGACGAATATCTGTGAATCCCGCCCGATGCTGGTTCTGAAAACCTACAGTTTTTCGCTGTAGATTCGTCTCAGTTGATTTACCGTATACCTATCATATTACATTTTATTGTTGGCTGTAATATAATCATTGTTTTAAAATATATATTTGAATTATAAAAAAAAAAAATCCCAAATTTTACAAACTATTTAAAAGATATTACAATATCTTATATAATAGTTCATTATAAAAAAAATTAATTAAAATATCGAGAGATAATGTTTAAGAAATACTGTTTTACACAGTAGGTATGTTTTCATATTGACTGATTAAGAAATTGAACTCATTCATTAAACCAAATACTAGGCATATATTTCTTTTAAAAATGGGTCGATTACATTTATAGCTTTAAAAGACCAAAACTTTGTTAGTATAACAAAATAGTTTTATCGATATAATTAATGTGATACTTTTTAAAATGATTTCTTAAAAAAATAATAGAAATATAAAGAAAAGAAAATTTACAAGCTCGACGATTTCATGCTACATATTTATCGTTTTTTGAGACAAAATATTGTTGAACTAAAAATCACTTAATTTACTACTTAGTATTAGTTTATTTTGTATATAACTTCTCGTAGCTTGTCTTAACAATGCATAAAAAACACATAAATAAATTTGTCAGAACTAAAAAAAAGTTAAATCTGCCTAAATGCTATTATAATTAAAGCTATACTCGTTGATAAAATATAATTATAAAGTACCACCTTTTCGAACGAAAAAACAAAAACTTTAAACTTTTTTCTGTTAAAGAAAATATTATTATTCACTTAACACGTTTTCTACAAGATTTTTTATTCAATGTTTTTTTTGCACTCGTGTCACATTAAATAAAATTATATTCCACTTAAAAAGAAAATGTTTACACCGCAGTTCCGTGAGGGTCTCGGTCGCGGACACAACGTGCCTCAGCCGTACGAGCGGACTGAAGTGGCGGTGGCCAGCCAGCGAGCTATGTGGCGCAGACGTACATGCGCACTCACAATCCTTTGCTTTAAGCCCATTGTGAATTTTGCTGCTGTAAGCGTTCCCGCATTGGTTGAAGATAAATTTGATGATATAGTCGTGTATTCTGTAAAAATATGTTATCGCTTATTGGTTTTTTAAAACATGTCGAACGTTAACAAATAACTTCGAGCATATTTCGATAAATGATTCCTAATTTTAGGTAATTTTTATTTAAAACGTTTAAATAATATATACTTTCGAGTCGCATCGCGTCTTTTTTGTCTAAAATTTACAATGCGATAAAAATATAATCGTTAATTACTCTTTGACAGGCTAAAAACTGCCGATTTTATTATTTTATCAATAAATGAAACGTTCGAATTGCATATGTAAAATTTTGCCAACAATTCTAAACTAAAAAGTAACGAATAGGTAAACGCCGGTGTTGAAGTTTCGTAAAATGTTTTTTACCACTGACAATATGTATTTATTATTTTATTGTACTTCTTTTGTCACTTTGATGTTTTATTTTGACCACTTTGTTTACAATGGCTACAGTCATAATAATACTTCGACGCAATAATGAAAGCATTTATAAATTTTCTATTTGGAAGAAAATAACATCAAAAATGTAACAGTTTAAAAAATATACCTAAAATGAAACCACATACCGTATTTATTTGCCATAAAATATATCGAAATATCATCGAATTTTGTAAAAGGTTTTTTTATAACAGATAATCGAGTAAATGAAATTTTTTATTTACAATATATATCGAGCTAACGACACCTAAAATAAAAATCTATATTTGGTCTCACTTTAGAAGAACAAACACTTTTAAATTGTTATTTATATTACTTATTTCAATGAGATAATATTTACCAGAGAATTGATTTTAACACTTATTTACATTATAATATAGGTCATTTTTGTTCTCTTATATTTACGCGAATTTTATTCATTTAATTAAAAGTCTAAATCGGATTTTAACGCGTTTATTTGTTTAAAAACTTTTCAGTTTAACGATTTTTTAATTAAATTAAATTATTTCCCGACGTTTTGGACCCTTTACAGCGTTCATGATCTTGGAGGACTTTATTCGGACACCCACCACCTCAGTCCCCCGAGATCATGGACGCTGTAAAGGGTCCGAAACGTCGGAAAATAATTTAATTTAATTAAAAAATCGTTAAACTTAATAATCGTTTTAATTAAATAGGTCATTTTTGTTTTACACATATTAAATGATTTAACTGCTAAGCTCTATAACGCAGCAGTGCAATGAGATTATTAAGTAACCCGTACATATTTAACTAGTAAGGTAAATGTCTGATCTAGTAATATAATGCAGTAGATCCTAATTTTTCAGATCGTTTTACAGTTGGGGTCGAAATCGATACATTTTGGATTTTTTTGATAAATTTAGTCAATCGCAGAAGTCGTAAAAATAAGGTATTTCACAAAACAAAGCTTATATAATATTTAAATTCGACGTTAAGTGTAATATTGCTACATTCGTCTCTAAATTCAGGTAGGCCAAGCTGATACATCGTAAACAGATTAATGCCGCTCGCCTCCCTGTAGCTTGACTTAATACTCCAATGAAAACAGCAGCCAACCCCCTTTTCCTTCGCAATAACAGTTTTATTACTTCCAACAACTAGATATTGTGAGTTATCGTTATTATTTGACGTCAATATTAATAAATAGACAAGCTTTACAATTACGAAATGTTGGAGGGCAGTGGTTATTTGTTTAATCGATGGAAATGCGATGCGATGGAATGGTACGAGTAAATAATTACGAAATAAATATACGTATATGTATCTAAAATAATAAAATCATCTAAAGGAGCAAATAAAAATATATGCTAATAAATCTCATAAATTTTACATAGTGTATTCGTTCATTACGAAATATACATTAAATAAATATATCTCTTATTCAAAGATATACGATATCATTAAACCTATTTTCATTAAATTACATCATTTACTAAACTGTCAGCGCGTCGTGGTGTCTAGAGATATTGTGGAAACGCAATATGACGGACAAATATACAGCACTAGTGTTCACTAGTTTTCCTTAGTATTATCAAGATAAATAAAACATACAACCTTTTTAAACGTTAACACTTTTCTGAAATATTATTGTACTCTTAAATACATGGAAAAGAGAATAACACAAGATTCCTGCAATATTAGTGCCAAATATTTCAAAAATATTAAAAAAAATTCAATACCATTTTTAAGTCGTATTATAGTGTCCAGTGTGTAAAATAATGAGGAGCTGGCCAGTAAAAAGTGCATTATATTGCAGATTTCAAAATAGAGGCGAAAAACAAAACACTAGGTTCATAAATACCTGTCGGGATGTTAAATTTGAATTTATATAATTAAATTATATCTTACATGTGAATACTTTTTTTAGTAATAGATGAAGGGGAGAAGAAAATATATGATTTCAGGAAAAGTTGCGCGAGAACATTTTGCAATTGCACGTTTTTTTTTCTGCCAGATTCTTAATTGTATCAACTCGCTTCTGTATTCGAATCTAATTAAACATAGACTTTGCCTTAATTGTAATTATGTTTGTAAGATAATTTTTAATAAATAAATAAAAATATAATCGTAATTATTATAAAATACAATATTAGAAATAATATGATTAAGATTATTCAATAGTGTCCATGTCATGGAAAATATGTACTGTGTTAGATAAACAAAAACCTTATAGACATAAGTATGTTTCTAGAATTATATTAAAAATTATAGGTAAATAAATCATCGTATACGAAAGTTTTCCATACTTTTTATTTTATCCTGAATAAAAAAAAAAACCAAAATTTTACCATTTAAAAAATTATTTTTAGCGCTATTATTTCTATCAGTGAAGTAATTAATGATAATGCAGCTTTTCTTGAAAATACGATTTAAATACTCAGTGAAGCGTCACCGTGAAACAAACAAATTCATCAAGAGCTCCTTAAATAATTGTAATCGAAACATAATTACTAGTCAACAGTAAAACATCTTCAATATTTACTTTATAAAACAGTAGATCAAATTAAGACCATCATAATTAAACGTTTAATATTTAATGTCAAGGCGATCATATTATTTGTTAAACATAGAAACAAAAATCCTACAATCATACAACGCTAAGACAGATGTATATAAATTTAAATACGTATATATTAAATCAAGTAGCTCAATCTACATATGTACTGTAGTTATGGGTTAATAAAAAGTAATATTTCAAAACTATATAATTTATTGAGCTAACTTTTGATACACAATTTATTACACACCTACATCAGCCATGAGTATAGAGCAAAGAGAATAGACATTTTTCTTTCATCGCATAGACAACAACAATGTTACAATAAATATTACATTGTCTATCGCCAACACCCCCTTTCAATGTAATATTAATTTTAAATTTTATTGTTTTAAGTTACACATACACCTATTAACAAATTTTAACAATGATAAAGTATTCAAAGGTTTAGTTAATGCATCGGCTAGCTGATTCTCAGTTTTAATATAATTTATTACAATTTTTTTTTCTTTCTTTATTAGTTCTCTTACATAGTTTATTTTAAATTTTATTGTTTTAAGTTACACATACACCTATTAACAAATTTTAACAATGATAAAGCATTCAAAGGTTTAGTTAATGCATCCGCTAGCTGATTCTCAGTTTTAATATAATTTAGTACAATTTTTTCTTTCTTTATTAGTTCTCTTACATAGTGGTAGCGTATATCTATATGTTTCAGTCTTTTTATACAATCTGTACTAGCCACTTTAATAGCAGATTGATTGTCACAAAACATAGTAACTGGACACATTTTTTCATTTGGATATAAATCTTTCAATATGTTTATTATCCAACATGCCTCGCTAGCGGCCATACTCATAGATATATATTCAGATTCGGTTGAAGAGAGGCTAACCGAACATTGTTTCTTAGAGCACCAAGAAATCAGGCAATTTTTAAACATAAAACAAAACCCTGTGGTAGATTTCCTATCAATTAAATCTCCACCCCAGTTAGCATCACAATATCCAATTAGTTTTCCTTTGTCATCACATTTATAAACTAGTTTATAGTCTAATGTATGTTTAATATATCTTAGCACTCTCTTCAACGCTGACAATAACATACTATTAGCTTTATTCTGGTACCTACTTAAAATGGATACAGATATAGACAAATCAGGCCTTGTACCACACACTGCATACATAAGACATCCTATTATTTGTCTACATAAATTTTCAATATTTTTATCTGGCTTTTCATTACACTTTTGATTAAATACAAAATTTTGATCAATAGGGGATGATAGAGGCTTACAATTTTCCATATGAAAGCGTTTTAAAACATTTTCTAAATATTCCTTTTGGGATAATTCAGTTACACCCATTTGTAAATTTTGTTTTACATTAATACCAATGAAATCTGATATCAAACCTAAATTCTTCATTTTAAATTCTTTACACAACATATCTTTAAATTCATTTACACTGTTTTTCTCTGTTCCAAAAGTCAAAATATCATCTACATACAATAATACATAAATTTTATGTTTACCGTTGTTCTTTACATAAAGACATGAATCAGCTTTAGATTTTATAAAGTTTTCCCTACCCATTATTGAGTTAAACTTATCATTCCAGTCTTTAGGAGACCTTTTTAAGCCATATAAAGACTTATGTAATTTAACAATATTTTTATTTCCACTAAATGCCCCTTCTGGTAATTGCAAGTATACATCATCATTAATTTCTCCATAAAGAAATGCTCCAGTGACATCCATTTGATATATTGGTAAGTTTAGCATAGTTGCGACAGACACAAATAATCTAAAAGTTGTTAGCTTTGCCACTGGTGCATAAATGTCATTATAATCAAGATCATCATTTTGCTCAAAGCCCCTAGCTACTAATCTGGCCTTATATTGTTTTACCCCATTATTATACTTAATTTTAAATACCCATTTACTAGTAATTACCTTACAATTAGTAGGCTTCTCACAGTATTCCCATGTCCTGTTTTCTGCTAGTGTGCTCAACTCTGTCTTAATTGCCTTCTCCCACTCAGACGCATTTTCATGACTCATAGCTTCCTGATATGTTCTCGGTTCATCCTCATCTAACAAGACTGCATTGTTACATCTGTAAAATGATGTTTTCTTTCTTGTACGCTGACTACGTTCTCTCACAAGTGGCTGTGTAGTGGCCATTGCTTCATCATCACTGTACTCTTCACTTGTACATGGTTCATACTCACTACCTATGTTAGAATCTTCAGAACTTGTAGTACTGGAGTTCTCCTCTGGCAATGTTATATTCACATTTTGGCTTGACATTTCTTTCTCTTCTTGTTCATCTTCCAATATCATATTGTTATTTAATTCCTTTGAGTTCTTTAAAAATATGACATCTCTCTTAATCTGAACAGTATTATTTTTTTCAAAAAATATTCTATATCCTTTTGTTTCCTCTCCATAACCCACCATAAGTCCATTTTCACCTTTAGGGTCCCATTTTCTTCTCTTCTCATTAGGTATATGTATGAATACTGGTGTTCCAAAAATCTCTAACTGATTTATATTGAAACTTCTTCCTGTCCATGCTTCATATGGAGTTTTGACTTTATTAGTACTCGATCCTGTTCTGTTTATCACATAGCATGCAGTATTTATTGCCTCAGCCCACAATTTTTTTGGTAATCCTTTGGCATACAATATAGATCGAGCTGCTTCAACCAATGTCCTATTTTCACGTTCGGCCTTTCCATTCTGCTGTGGAGTATATGTAACAGTTGTCTGATGTATAATTCCATGGTGGGCAAACATTTCTTTCATTCCCTCATTTACGAATTCTAAACCATTATCACTCCGGAAGTATATGATTTTATTACCTGTCATATTTTCACTCATCTTAATAAATTTCTCAACATAGGTCTTGACTTCATATTTCCCTTTCAAAAAATAGACAGTTCTGTAACATGAATAATCATCTTTCAGAAGAAGGAAGTACTTGGCTCCTCCAATGGAGGTCTCCTCCATTGGACCACACACATCGGCATGAATTAATTCACATGTCCTTGAAGTTATTGTTTGACTTATATTAAAAAGGCAAGCGATGTGTTTTGCCCTCTAAACATCCTTTACAGTTACCAAGGAAATCATCAGTTGCCTCAATATTATTGTTTGCAAGCACCTTCTTCACCTGTTGTATATTTTGGTGCACTAATCTTTCATGCCACTCACTTAGGTTCAGTTTAACTTGAGTTGTATTTGCAGCACTATTTTTCAGGCGCAATTCCATAATATACATGTTTCCACGACGATTTGCAATTGCACAAAGTATTTCCTTTTTATAGAATTTGCATTTGTTTTCATCAGTCTTCATAATATAACCTTTATTTGTCACACAATTCACAGATAATAGATTAGCCTCAAGGTCTGGTACAAACAAGACATTTGCAAATGTAGTATCAATCCACTCATGTCCATTGAATACCTGTGCTACCACCTGTCCACAACCTAATGCGCTAATTGCCGTTCCGTTTCCTACTATTACAGACTTCTTTTCAAGAGGCGAAAATGATGTAAACAATTGTCTTTCACGGCACATATGTTCACTAGCACCTGTGTCGACCACCCACTTTGAATGTGAATAATGTTCAGTTAATTTATCAATTGTTCCTGACACCACAAATGCATTGCTCTCTTTACTTAGCCGATATCTACACTCATGTTTAAAATGTCCAAGCTTGTTGCAGTAAAAACACTTTTTATTACCAGATCTGTTCACCATATCAGTTTTATTACTATCTTTTACCTTGCTCTTACACTCTGACTGATAATGTCCAAGTCTATTACATCTATAGCACTTTACATGTTTATTGTTTAATGGTTTCTTCGCAACAAAGGCTGATGTTTGCGGTATTTCATCAGCTTTCTCCTTCATACGTTCCTCCTCGACCAATAGTCTCGCCACCAAGTTGTTATAGGTTTGTTTTTCATCGGGTGCCGACTCCCAGGCTGAGACAAAATGACTCGGCGCGTCACACCCTGGAGGAATGCGCCGCTTGGGAGTCCCAACGCAGGGCCCTGGTGGCAGTGATAGGCGGAGATCTCTCGCTGTCGAGTGTGGTCCGCTGCATGCTTGGCAGCGAGAGGTGCTGGTCGGCCGTGACCTCATATTGCGAGGAGGTCATGGCACTGAAGGAGGCCGCGGAGCGAGAGCGGGAAGCAACCGCACACGCTGGCTCGCTCCGCAGTAGACGACCGGGGAGGAGGAGACGCCGATATGCACTCCTCCACCCTCCGCAATAGAGTGGGAGAGGGCACCACATCCTTCCACTCGCCACCAGGGCAATAGAGCGCTCAACGTGCCCGAGAGCGCTCTATAAGCGAAGGCGGCCCGCAGAGGCGGGCCTACCGTCGGGGCGTCACGGTTGCATGCGAAAGCGATCCCGTGGCGCTCCACTACGACGATGAGGGCACCGCTGGGTTTTAGTGAGGTATTCTGGCACGTACTGCCGTGTCAGTGAGTCCCACATACCCGCCACCTTGTGCGGCGGGATGCGTAAATGCATTTCCCAGCGATTAAAAAAAAAAAAAAAAAAAAAAAAAAAAAAAAAAAAAAAAAAAAAAGGCTGAGACAAAATGTTTATAACAATCAGGCAATGACATAAGCACTTTAGTCACAACAAATTTATCTGATATTTCTTCTCCTAATTGCCACAATTGATTTTGCATTTCCTTAATTTTAGACAAGAATAGAGACATCTGGATACCCTCTTCATACTTAAACTGGAAAAAGCGTTGATGTAAAATGTGTATATTCGTTTCACTTTTTTGTTCATAAACAGCAATCAACTTGTTCCACATATCAGCAGCCGTGCAACATGATATTATGTGTATCATAACTTCTTCACTTATACGTGTTACTATTATAGTTTGAGCTTTCGCATCTTTCGTCTGCCATGCCTGCGTATTTTCTTCAGTCTTTTTAATTTTTCCTTCGACCACATCTAACAATTCTTTGCCTCTTAATACGACTGTTATTTGAAACTTCCAAATGTTCCAGTTTTTCGGCCCCTCTAACTTGATGATATTAATATTTCCGTCCATATTTGCTCTTGCCTTATATGCTTTCCTGCCTGCTCGTGATCACGCGTTTTTTTTTTTCTTCTTAACCTCAAAAATGCCGCGTGCCGGTAATTCTCACGTGCAGTATTCTTCTTACTTTTTATTATATTTATATATTATTATCGATACTGGGCCCATAACCTGTAGTTATGGGTTAATAAAAAGTAATATTTCAAAACTATATAATTTATTGAGCTAACTTTTGATACACAATTTATTACACACCTACATCAGCCATGAGTATAGAGCAAAGAGAATAGACATTTTTCTTTCATCGCATAGACAACAACAATGTTACAATAAATATTACATTGTCTATCGCCAACATGTACCTCGTTAAGAAGTACAATCCAAGGAATTTTCGTCACTTCTTTCGTACGTTTATGTAAATTGCTTTGACCTTCCGAACTAACTTGGTAGTCACTGAGAGCTAAAATAAGTCTATGTTTCTTCGATAAGTACCGTCATTTAGTTTTAATTGTGATGCTACATGACTTTATGTATTTATGAGCTTTGAGGAACAATTTTAATGTTTTCTAGATACATTTATATAAAGAAGTAGTTTTAAAAAGGTAATACGAGTACTTCCAAGTAATCGGTCAATATTACATTCTTGATTTAATAAATAAGCTTAAGTTGACTGATCTATCATTGTACCTATAGCCGAAACAATTTGACTTCGACAGATAAAATTTAGAACTATTTGTTTTTGAGACATAATGAGTTCGAATCCTAAGGGTGTGAACGAAGGTAAATTTTACGAGAGACAAAAAAAAATATACCTATTGATTTGTATTTTACACAAAAACTTTAAGATTCAAATTAATAAATCCCTATTTTATTATTTTCCAAAATTAATTTACTTAAACTGTAAAAACGTAAATGAAAGTGAAGCAATGTAGACCGAATAGCTATTAATGCAAGAAAGACATATGCGGTAAACATAAAATTTATGTGTTGAATAATTCGCCATAAAGTCTTAAAATGTATATATACTTTTTTCCATTTTACTTTTGAAAGATATCTTTTCATATATACTCGTATATCAATACTAATGTTAAGAGAAAAGCTCCTTTGTTTGAAATTTATAATCCCTGAAGCTACTAAGCCGATTTTAATAATCCTGTCACTATAAGAACGTTAAATTATGCGTAGCGTTTTATTTTATGTCGGAGGTTTCAATTTCCGCTCGGGACAAATATTTTTGGGTTTCCCCACTGTGCTTCGTAGAACACGTAAACCTGTCGGTCCCGGTTGTTATCATAGACACCTGATAACGATCGTTACTAGTGGTAGAAAAATTATCCGCCAACCAGCAGTGGAGCAGCGTGGTTAATTAAGCTCCAACACTTCTTGTATATGGAGAAGAGGTTATAAATAAGCACACTATATCACATAGGAGCGACTCAATGACCATTAATTGGCGAGTATTATTTATATTATCAAAACTTAACACAGATAAATTTGCAATAGATATTTAGTCAGATATATAAAAAATAAAACTTGCCAGTTGCCACCAATGCTGTTAATATACAGTTATGCATAACATCGCACGTAATTTTGACGCATGATTGAGTCTTAACAATAAAAATATGATTAGCCTTCTAGGGCTGACCCACTTGCAAAATAATATTTTAAAAAAATAATAAAGATGGTTTCATTATACTTCAACAATAAAGAGTAATAATGATAGACTTATCAGATATCAAAAGTGTACACAAATTACATAATATAACACGCCTGGAAAGCAGAATTTATTGCGTGATCGTGTGGTTTAATATTGGGGTACCGTGTATTACATCCTGTTGGGTGTATACACTCATCTTTACATATATGGGTCTGGTAATTTGCATTTTGAGTAAACGTCGTGTAGTTAAAACTTTCCCGCTAAAAGCCACAACGTCTGCGTTACGCTTTAAAAACTTTTACTACATCTGCTTCAAAACTGTTTTTACTCTTGTTATTCCTTAATAACTACATATCACTTTATTATACGAATAATTTACTGTTGAGTTAGATTTTTATTGCGACTTAAAACGAACAATACAAGATATTATAATAACAAGTCAAGAGAATAAAGACTTTTTTTGTGTATGATTTGACTTTTTTTTTCATGAATTAAAATATTTGATCAAAATGTGTTAGTAAAATTCATGTAGTTTTACATTCATACATAAAAATTAATGAGCAATCAATATTATTTCGGATCTTTAAATTTAAGGTATAATTTATTATCGACTAACAAAAATGAGTGAGGATAAATTGAATTTATGCCTGTGTAAAATCGCTAAATCTCAAAGTATGCATCAGTGAATCTCGACAATGGTATGCGGAAACAAGAGCGTTCCGGAAAAATTGAAAAAACGTGAAAAAATCTATGAGCTTATTTTTGGAAAATTTTGCTGGGCTCTAAAATACCTAACAAAGACAGGGTTCGATGACCGTAATAACGGTAAATAACTACAAATATATATATCGATGAATGGAATAAAGAAGTATTTTTAGTGTTCCACAACTTAGTGGAGGTTTATTAACTTAATTAGTTAAGTTTTACATTGTAAATATGTATAATATTGTACAATTTCGTAATAAATATTATTCATTATCTTTTTTAGAAAAGTTACAATCCCTTATCCCCGTCAGCTACTCCACTGTGGATTGACTCATATACACTTACATTTATACTTCAGAATTTCTCCCCGAAACGTGTAGATTTTCTCACGGTGGTGTGTCACTCTTCACTTTACTGTGAAATGAAAATATAGCCTATTGTTTTATAGCCTTATAGCCTGCCTTAACAAACCGGCTTTCTTTTCTTTCAACCAGTACGTGTTGTACGTGTTGTACGTTGTACGTGTGTACAAACAAAGAATCTCTTCTAATTAATTTTTATTTAATAGTATTCAGTGTCTTAAAACTAAGTACTAGCTACCCGAATTACCAATCTTGAATCACTTTGGAAATTACTTCTGATTTAGTAACAACTATTAAGAAGTTGTGTTGAATTCATCACCAGATTATGGCGGTATTTCTATGATTCACCTAAGTAATACATACATTATATACTTGATCAAATAAATAAATCATTAAACAAATCGACATTGAAACTCGATATCGAATGACTTACATTCAAAACCGCAATATATGTGTTTAAATTTCACAATTGATGAAAGTATTGGCTAACGTAAAAAAATGGATTCAACAAATCATAGAACCCCTTCTTTTTTTGTAGTAATTTAAAATGAAAATAATTTTTGAATTTGAGAATAATGTCATTGTAAAATACATATTTTAATTTTATTTAATAATCTAGAGAGACTCTAATTATAACATTTGTATATTTGTAACAGTAGGGTGAAGGTGGCAAAGTGCGCCTAGCGGGCAAGTGCACCTACCACAAATATCTCGAAAACTACCGATTGGATACTAGTAGTGGCACCTTATATCGATGCTACAAACTAAATTATAGTTCTTGGTGAAAGTCACTGATGGCTCTAGTCATTTGTGTTTAAGATATGCGCCATTTTATTTTCACTGATATTCAAAGTGGTGAGGAGAGATGACTATGGGGTGATCATCTTCGTAAATCTCAAGAAATTGAGTTTTTACCGATATACGAGTGAGGTGAATGCAAAATTTAAATAATTTTCTTTAAGATTCTGGCTTTATTTCACTCATATCTAGTAAAATTTATATAGTTTTTACAAGTTAAATATTCTTACCCCAAATTTATATAGTTGGGGAAGTGCGCCATACTGACTTTTTATATGGCGCACTTCGCCGCAATCCAGAGGTTACAAACTTTTTTAAAACGTGTCTTTGTTACAAGTCTTTATTTAACTTGCAATGTTTTTATGCTTGTTTGTATGGTCGGGTCAATTCTTGCAAATTAATTGTAAATCAGTTATCTTAAACCGATTTAGATGTAATTTGCATATACGTTTATTAGTGAAATACATTTACACAAGTTTAATATCGCAACAGCTTTTTTTAAATTTAAATTTTGTAGGTAATGTAGTACATTGGTGGTTTTGATTTGATATAAAGTTTATATTGTGCATTTTCCATTTACAGAGCACAATGTGTGTTATCAATTAAAAAAATACAGGCTGTAGAGGCACTATTAGGCAAAAGATTTAGACACGTTAAGAGCTTATAGAAAAGATCCATACCACCGCGAATGAAATACGAGCGGAGGTAGATAATAATATGGTCAGCCGCTCAACACGGCAAATTGTATTAAGAACAAAAATATGTTGCCCATGTCGGGCCGGGATGGGAACCCGGTCCTGCTAGACACGGCGTCGTCGGGACTGTTCAGAGGTGAGCCAGACAATCCCCATTGAGGACAAGTCTGGCTTTTTCGCCAAGGCCAGCCTGTCGCTGGACGGATGCCTGTTGCCTGCAGATCCGGGACCCTCCAATTAAAGCAGCTAAAGGCTCCCAAGGGTTTAGTATGGTATTGCACTCCCAAAGTACCGAGTCCGACATGGGTCTAGGACTGCCTATCTGGGCGTCCTGGATATCATACGTAAATGGATTCCCCTGCGTCACAAAAAAAAGGTATTCCCATCGTAAATAAAAGAAAAAATATACTTGACACTCGATTATCAATATTTAGAAAAAAGGTTCATAGCCTCTGACTTAAGATTGTATGGCGCATTTAGCCGAAATTTGGTTTTAAATACATAGTTTCTTCTAGAATGTGGCTATGAAAAAAAAAAAAGTCGTTCGTTTTGTTGCTTGTTTTCTTATAATAATATAAGGCTCTTTTTTTTCTAATGCTTTATTATTGCGTTTTATTAACACATGGCGCACTTACCCGATTTGTCGGCAAAGTGCGCCTGGTCAGACTGTTTTCAAATTTTATGCTAAAATTCATTAATTTGATGTCAATTTCTAATGAGACGACATTGGTTGTTGTTGCAAAACATCACAGATCCTTATAATACCATGAGTTAGTGTCACTCGTGAACTTAAACACAAGTAATATTGCACCAAAGTCAACTATGAAAAAAGTATGGCGCACTTTGCCCCCGTCACCCTATATATAATATATTCTAACACGGTAAGGGGGCGTTCAAGTATTACGTAACGTAATTTAGTGGGGAGGAGGGTCTTACGTAAACTTGGATGTTACGTAACGTTTGGGGAGGGGGTAACAGAAAAACGTTACGGCGAGTTACACAGGGGGGAAAGAGGGTCAAAAATCTTCAAAATTGCGTTACGTAATACTTGAACGCCCCCTAACAGTATTATAATTTTAATTGTTCTAGTCGTTAATAGAATATGCGTCTTTGTATAAACCTTGAGATAACAGCAATGACATATTTATCTTTAAGAGTTCAAGTTGTAATCGATGTTGATACATAGTCCACATCATACATCATATGTAACTAAATATATATTTACAAAACGTTGTACTCGCGACTACGTACATACATAAGTAAAAAATTTTGACTTTCAACTTCTCTCTCAAGGAAACAGTAACTGAATTAAGTATCCACTGTCCTATTAGTATGGACTCAAATCATACCAAGTATCATTAAAATCCATTTTGTAGTTTCGGCTTGATGCTCGACGATACAGACAGACAGACAAAAATGCAAAAAAAAATACAGTTTTCGTTTTAGTATCGATTAAGGAGTAACCTCCAAGGAATTTTTTAAAATATCCTCAATGTACAGAATAGGTCCTGTTATACACTTGTTATAAGTATAGTTAGATAACATATCTCTGGTGATATATGTATCTTTAAAGTTCAAAGTGTTATCATATAATGAATATTGTTACCTTCGAACGAAGCTAAACTTTAAAATATCTTTGGAGATATAGCTAAATCTACATTTATAAATGGTATGCGAATAATGGTATCCGTTTATGTTCTACTAGTCTGATATCATGAAGGTCTTCACATAAATAAATGTATTGGCGTTCCAAAGGTTGAGTGTATTAAACATGCTTTACGTGCATTGGTTATAAAGCAGTATGGCATTTCTGTAACTCTTTACCAAATACACATGGGGGAATGGGTGAAGGGGTAGTCGCCACCTTTTCGCGTTTGTCGGAGACCGGCGTTGGGTCATCGTGTAAGGAAAATTCATTGAATGCGCTACATGTTCACTCAAGCGTTCGGATCGAGAGTCTAAGAACAGCATTAAATATATGTTTTTTATTATAACTAATGTAGTTATGCTGAAAAGATAATTTGTTTTAAAACGTTTATATGGAAATTTCTGTTTAAATAAATATAAGTAGGTCTCACAATCAACGGTTATCAGTGGCTTGAACCCTGGAAGCCAGAAATACACACCACTAGTACAACACCCAGACCATGACAACATTTTTTTTTTGTAGTAGTAGTAACAAAACATCCACAAACTTTATTTGACCGTGCCTTTTTTTAAAACATTTTTAGATTGTCATTCTCGTTACATGCGTACTTATTTAGACACCGAGACTTAGACTAAACTTAGGATCTCTATATAACGCGAGTCCTTACACCACACATTTACTTATTTAATATATTATATATAATAATTTTTTTTTGTATAAGTTCTAAATCTATTTATTTACATGCATTTATTAATTAGTTACATTCTAAACAGTCTATATTCAGAACGACAAACACCTGTATGACCTATACAAACGGTCATTATCAGCGAATATCGAGCATACGACCGTTTTTTACCCACCATGACTAGAATCACATATTAAAAGTATGTGCATAAGAACCGAGCTAACCGTCTAAAACATGATTATTATGATAGGTCTAAAGTTCGAATCTGAATTTGGTTCCGTGTATTTTAAAATACTGAACTTCTTTAAACATTTACCTCGCGCTCGACGGCGAAGCTAAACACCATGAAAAACCCCGCATGCTACATCTACTACAGTTATATATTTTGATTGTCGATGATTAAATCTGTATGTTTAAAAAAAATACATACATTCACAACTTCGCAGTGAACGATTTTTGTACTAGACATACGCCCAGCAATGGGATGCTTAAATACTTTACAGTACAGTACAAATAACAATTATACAATGCGGTGGCTTAGACTACAACCTAAGTAACCTAGTAATACAATCATGCCGCTAGTGACTATTAACATCGTCGGAACTGCAAAATCGATTTTTTTTTATTGATTTCATAAAAAGTTCCTAAATAACCAAGTTTAACATCAGCTCAAAGCAAAATATTATTTTATGCATAGTGTTTTAATCACTTAATTTATAAATGTCGGTATTTAAAAAAAAATATGTAAAAAGATGCATGCAATTTACACTTTGCATCGCTCTCCTGTAAAGTTTTTTTTTTTTCATATCCGACATTTTTAATAGTCATAGGTGATACTTTCCCTTCACAAAATTACGTTATTACAGTGCAAGTGATAATGATATTAGATGATATTAGAAAAGTTTGATAATTGGATTGAATTTAATATAAGTAATCGATTTAAGTATTTCTCAAATTCGCCATGGAATTAGGAATAACTTCTGTGTCCATTCCATTTAGATTGTCCCTGACATTTTTTTTATTACTTCCAAGATGAATTTAGTATCTGGGGAGACATAAAAGGAAATGAAGCTAAGCCCTTCGGAAATCTCAGAAATTGGCCCTTTCTCGAAGTGTGTATGAGATCAATTGTATAAGCTCCAAACCAATGAAGTAGAGTCACTCGGCGCTCCGGGGAACTATTTTACGGTCGACTGTAAGACTTATTTTTCGGTGACATTGATCTCTTTTATATTTAAATATTTGAATTAATTTGTTCTTAATTTTCATGTAATGATTGGTACAAGTATTTGGTACAAGTATTGGTATATTATTGACTCAATAATTGGACTATTTGAGATACTCTACAAAAAATATTATTCTGAAATAATTAGTGCACTCTTTTTATATAATTTTATTGTACTCACAATACATCTTTAGAATTCTTATGTAAAGTTATGAATTTTAACAAAGAAATGTTGATATAGTTAATGGAGTCAACGGGTTACATTTCATATTTCCTTCTAAAGTTGCTAAGGAAATGAGGATTATATTTTGTGAGTTATTACTAGCTCACCTTTATCAAACTGTTGAATTCAATTTAACAACTTCATACTAAACTTTTACTCCACATAGATTTCTAACTAATGTTCCTAAAGTTTTGATAATATCCGGACGCTTAAATAGCATATTCGTATCTCTCTAATAGCGCTCCTCTACGGCAACTTACGATCGGGCCTAACAAACAACGCTAGCTACAACAGGATATTAAATCAAAGTGGTTTAATTAAAGAGCACCTATAAATTTGGACTAGGCTTCATTATGAAAGTGTTGTATAACTTTATAGCTATTATAAGTTATCAAACATTCGTTTCATCCTATTTTTTTTTTGTTTGTTTTTTTTCTTCGGAATATTACCAGACAGGAACTCGTTAATATTAAAAACAGTTTGGATATTCTTATTTCTTAATTAAATATAAATAATAATGAAATGTACCTAGAAAATGATTGCAGATGTTCGACCAATTAATACTCGATGGATAAAATAGATATACCGAAGCCAACCGCACGTTGTATAATCTAATAAACATACGTTATGCATATATATTGGACGTTAAGAAAAGCATGCACTATTATTAGTTACTATAAAACTTATAAAAAATAACTTATTATTTATTTGTTTTACTTTTTTCTCAATTAAAATCGCCAAAACATAAAAATTTTAGCTACTGACGTAATCGTTGTTCTTAACTTCGTGTTATCTGTCCATCCGCGTCGGAACAGGTGAACTCTGCTACGCATCTATATGCAGAAGAGGACTTGTTCAGCAACGACATATTTACAATTCTATATATTTTGACAGCGCAAACATAAATTAACACAAATAAATTACTATTCTTACATTACCACTTACTACTGACTTCTACTATTGTAAGGGGTATTTACTTAAAAAGATTTTGATATATGAAATATGAGTACGTGCATTGATTACATAGTAAGGTATATCTATCCTCTATCCGAAGAATGGAGGAACCGCGAATCACGTGCTCAACTGGAGTCGACTCTGGATCATTTTTTTATATAAAATATTCTTCAAATGTGTGTGGTCATTCGAAGGTCTCTTTAAACGCGATAAAGGTTTTATTTGCATAATTTATATTTTTAGTTTCCTTTTAGTGAAAAAAAAAAATTAATACAAACTTCACTTTAACAACGCTGGGCGCAAAATCACTAATGTTATAGATTAATAAAAATATAGTACAGTAAGACATTTATCATGAAATTAATATTTTATTTATAATGCCTAAACATTTTGATGTATATTTGCCTTAACATAAAAACTTTCTATAAAATTAATTGCATAATTTAAGTACTTAATGTTTCGGGTTCAAGGATTTTCTAATTCGTAATTTAAAACAGTTAATTAATTTGGTTATTCAGTTTGACAACTCCCGAAACTTTTGAAGTAAATACTTATCTACAATTTTGAAATAAACTTAAATTTGGGTCATTTATCACACTTTGCTTTATTATGAAATTAGGATTTAAATTATTAAAATTTTTATAAATTTAATAGGATCCAAATGTTCAGTTTCGTTTTGTAAATTCAAATACAAACTACACAGTAAAAGATTCTTTTCTACTGGAAAAATAAACAACAAAAAGGTTTCGTACACAACCGTATAGGTACATATAAATTAGTGTCTTCTTAAAATGTTTTTTTTTTTTTTTACTGTACGTAGATTCCATCTTACTCATGTAATAATTTTTCATTTTACTAGATTGAAATTCAATTAAAATTAATAAATTTATAGTGTAAATAGAATCAAAAGTATTCTATTCTGGTTAAGTACCGTGTATGTCGTCAAAGTCACCCCTTAAAAAAACAATGATAAAATCTAATTTTGATTTTGATCTGTAAACTCTTAACTCTTGTATTCAGTTATAGCTGCTAAGTTTAAGTATTCAAAATAGGAGTTATAGATGAAAAAGCCCCTTCTACTACATGAAAATTTTTCTCCATATACTAGAAGAGGCCTGCTGCTCCTGCTGTCTTTGCAGTGAGACGTTTACAGGCCCATTTAGTTCAGTTCAGTTCAGATGACACTCTTACATCTAACTTCATCATCATCATATCAGCTCTTGGATAGTCCAGTGATAAACGTAGGTCTTCTCCATTGACCACCATAGCGACCAATTTGAATCATTTTGCATTCAACAGCTTCCGCCGGTTCTCCTTAAGTATTATGTACATCTCGTGGACGACCATCTGTCAGTGCTCTTGCCGGTACGTAGTCTCCACTTTAGCACATTTTTGCTCCATCGGCTGCCATTTAAACGAGCTGTGTGTACTGCCCACTGCAACTTTAGCTTTCAAATCCATTGGACGATGTCTTTGGAATAGTTTCAGGTAAGCTCGCCAGCTTTAGGGTCTTCAAATGAGCTTCGAACAGTTTGGATGACCGAGGCATACAACTGTCCATAAAACTTCTCAACCTCCCTCAATATCTTGGATTGGACTGGACTACTGGACAAATCTTTACCTCAATCCTCTGCTTTGCTCCCCTCTCTCTTCGGACTTTAATATTAATGTAACGTAAAAATAACTTATAGTTTGAATTAATATATTAATTGAACGTAACTGAACAGAATTAGCTTGTAAACGTCCTAGAGCTGGGCATAGGCCTATTCTTTGTGTAGGAGAAGGGTTTGAGCTCAATCCAACAAGCTGCTTCACTGAGTGTTAACAAATAATTTAACTACCATGAGTAAGTTTTCCGAAGCACGTTGGGCACAACCACAAAAACATACAGCCAGACCAGACACAAATATTTGTACAAATACGAATATCTGCCCCTAGCGGGAATCAAACCGGCGACCGCTGTATTGAGGCGACTACTCGCACCAATACCTGGTGTGTTGGTTGTCATGAATTATATAAATTTATTACGATCGTGATACACTGTCTCCTAAATCGGAACTAAGATTTAACAGCAGTAAATATTTTGAATGACGAAACTTCGGTGTATGTTTTGACGTAACCGTGAAATATGTGTAAAGTCGGTTTAAGCCTTTAACACAAGTTTCATCTGTTTCTACCAAGAACGATACTGTCACAGATATATCTACTACCATTAAAAAGATTTAAATTAATTACATCTTTAATGTTTAGAGGGTTTTATTTTATGATTCTTTTTTACACTTTGAGACAATTTTAAATATATATTTTTTCTCATTTATATATCATAAATAAATAATAACTTATATATCAAACTTATATTAAATATTAACTTATATATTATAAAAAAATAGCTTCGTCTTTATTTTTTCTATATAATTATGCATTATAGTTCATAATACATGCAAGACATAAGATTTTTTATGATTTTTTATTTTGTATAATAGTGTAAAGGTCTCAATTTTGAGAAAAAAATATAAAGAAGAATTCTTCGCAATAATGTAAGAAACATTATGAAAAATTTTAACCCATCACAAACCTTCAGTTGTGTTTACACAAAATTATGTACGTGTATAAGAATTCCTCCCGAAACATGTACTTTTCTTCACTATGTTGTTTTTTTACCTATGAAAATATTATGATAAATTTTAAGCACTTGGCAAATAAAAAAGCACTATGCCGAATTTAAGTCTGCAACCGACGGTTTCGGTGTACCCGTTCCATCTACAGTATTCATATTATTATTTTAAACATCACTAGATTATGATTTTTTTGCTGCAAAAGAAAAAAATCCGACCAATACGGTGACACATATATTCACACAAACCCAGTAGCAGTTCACACAGACATCAGACAAACCCTCGATGTAACCTGTTCATATTCTCGTCCAGCTCAACAATCTTTTCGTCAGATCTCAATGTGTGAATGTTGTGCGTCACCAGGGCCAGATGTCTTCGTGGGTGTCAGCGAAAATGGTATATACAGAAATTAACTATATTTTACTTAAAATCATATTTACTTTAAAATGTGGTTTTTTTCTTGAAGAATAAATGCATACATAATAAAACTAAACACAATTTTGAAATACAGCTTTATAATCATTTTAAATACAATATTTAAAATAATGTATAAATATCAATAGTGCCATCGAATATGACATTTTAAGAAATAACATCACTTGGAATTTTTAGGTCACAATTTAACGTTTATTATATGACAACTCTATTACAATTTCCATTACCTGTTTTTGTTATTGCTTCGTTGAACCTTAGTATCTAGGGAGATATAAAAGGAATCTCACAAATTGTCCCTTCTCCGAGTGTATATGAAGACAATGGTCTAGTTCAAAAATAATGGCTAAGTATTAACGGTATTTTCTCCAATATTTTATGTTTAATATCATATTATTTGTGCTATACCTGTTATAATGTAATTTTTTTTTTTGAATGTTTTAACTTTAGCACAGCATCGTCGGCCAGATGGTCGACATGCTCGTTCCTCTCTAGACAGGTAACGATAACAGTAACAGCCAGATAACGTCTTTTCTGTTAGAGAAGTAAGTTGGAGTTCATTCACCACGCTGTTTCTTTGCAGGTCAACGGATATACATTTACCTAATGAGGTTTTACTTTACTACCGAACACGAGATACGTTTTAAATACTCATACATACTATATTAATTAAACATTTATAATCTTAGTGGTGCTAATCGGATTTGAGCCCGCGACTGTTTATTGTCGTTTCAGGTGCTACATTCACTGGACTATTAATGCATTTTTATGGTACCTATATATTAATATGTGAAGCAAAAACTTTTTCCCCTTTTTACGAAAATAACGCGGACGGAGAAGTATGAAGTTTGGCACAGTTAAAGTTTATATGAAGAAGAAGTCCAGAATGCTAATATTTTTTATAATGCTCAAAAATACATTAAATTCATTTAAAAAAAACACACGACTACGACACACACACACATATATACTATTTACATATATACACAAATTTTGTTTATTGTCATAGTCTGTTTTTAACGCGGTCTTAAATACAGGTCTTGCAACGAATTTTTTATCGATTTTTTTAAAATCACAGATCAGGTCCAATGACTGCTGCATATGCTCACCATATTATGCGCAATCATTTTTTTATGATGTTGATAATGCTGTCATTTATAGATTAGGTCGAATTTCGACCACTGGTCGACCATTAGTTTAAATTAAAAAATTAAACATTAATTAGGAAAGTAATAAAAATTTGTAACGTTCTATAACTTTAATAGCACCGCAAGCCTATGAATCACATGTGAACAAAGTTTCGACAATATCCGACCGCTTACACAGTATTCTACTCTAATGGATTCCTCCACATTGCTTTTATATTAGACTCAACAAACGCCAAGCTGAATTTTAATTATAAAACTTCGACCATTAGTATTATAATCAAAATAGTTAAATTGAAGAGAGTTCGAGAAGTAGTTGTTTTCATGTCACAATATCATTTTGAGCATCGTTGATTTGTAATCTTTTTATATGGAGAAGTAGTTCTCAGTTTAGTTCAGTTGAAGTTATGAACTAGCATAAAACTTTCATCTATTGTGTGGTTATTATACAAAAAAAAATGTAGAATTAAAATTCTAACGCCAAATGTTGTATTTGTCGCAATTCAAATTAATTTTAGTATCACAAAGAAGCTTTTGTCACTTTTAGCCCCGACAAAATAAGATTATGAGCGTAGCTGCATTGTTTTGAAATTTAACTAATTAGGTTAACTAAAAAATGGCCGAGATGGGGTTTATATTTATATGAATAATTTTTTTTTACATAAAAAATTGTTACATAAAAATTTAAATACTTAATAGTGTCTATAATACTTGCTGAAATTATTTCATTCTATGTTTGAAACGGATAAAAAAAATTTGCAGTAGGTATATTTCATTTTAACTTTTATAGTATTCAAAATATATAAATTTTTTTATTAACTTGTCTTAAAACATACCTTTGAATCGTCACTTTACAGAATAATTTTAATATTTATTATAATTTATAATTATAGTTAATGGGACGCTATCACCGATTCGGAATATAGATTCTTCTGCAAAGAATCGGCAAGAAACCCAACACTCACTCTTAAAAAGAAAGTCAATATAATATTCAACTACTATAAATTCAATAGTATGTCCTCAATAAAACTCACACATTTGTGATATTATCATAAATATCAATCATTTTTAACATTTTTAACATATTTTCTAAATAATGGTAAAGTTAAGAAGAAATTGGGGCTAGTCGGGCCATAGTGGTGCAAACTACTGTACGCCAACCAGGATGGTGATAGGCAACAACCTCACCATATCCTGCCATAATACACTGCGCTCGCCAAACCGCCTGCCAAGCGTGGTGAGTATTGGCAAACTCTACCCAGAGATGATACCTAGGAACGTAGGAGGCCTACGTTCAGCAGTGGACATCCAACGGCTGACGTGGTGATGGTGAAAACAAAATAGATTTAAAAACTAACTTTTCTAAAATTAAAGTTGATTTTAATTCTGCCATCTACAAAAGTCATACAAAAAACAATTTTAATTAAGTTATTATTAATCTAACCTGATAGTTACATTTTTTTTTTCGAATTCATATTCGAATTAAAAATAGACCCCAATAAATAGCCAAATAATTAGCCAAAAAATATTTTAAATAACTAGCAACATAATAAAAGAAACAAGATCAAAACGAAGACAGTGCACTGAACTAAACCAAATCAGCCTGTAAAGGTTGCACTACTGTGCTGACTGGCGGATAATATCTCTACCATGAGTAACATGGCAAGGCATGGCAAACTCCGAGGCATGGTGAGGAAAACCACAAGGTCGTACAACCAGACCGGAAACAAATATTTGCAAAAATACAAATATCTGCCCCGAGCGGGAATCGAACCCGCGAACGCCGGCGTTGAGACGACTACTCGCACCACTACACCAGAACGGTCGTCGATAGTGCACGTTACATTATAAAACCCGGCGAGAACTTTGTTGCTGTTTGCGTATTTGTTATTCGTTATGTATGCTTATTTACCTATTTGTTTATTAGGGTAGACTGGGTACGATTGAAACACAGGACGGTTGAAACAACACGAATATCTCGAAAACCGTTGGCGGGATGGTAAGGAGTCCAAGGAGAGAACGAAGCGGACGACAGGTCTGAATACGACCAACAATGTTGCGTTGCCCTCCACGGACTTTAGCTGTTTTTAAAAGGCCCTATTGTGTTTTTTTTAACCAAAAGTTAGTATTTTAGCTTGGAGAGTTTTCCAATTATTGTTGTTCTTATTTAAGTGACAGTATTGAGTGTGTGTTTTTGTTCGAAATGAAGGTCATGGAATATTATATCGTGACTAACTTTTATTTATCATTATTTTTACCATCACTATAACTGTTTTTCAGCTAAAATCGGAGATGGGGGACGGTTGAAACAAAATTTTTGGGTATGGTTGAAACACTGTATTTACTATTTTATGGTTTTCTAAATGCCAAGACTACGCGTAAGAAAGACTTTGAGAGGTCTAATAGACCTGTAGAAGTTCAAAGAAGATTTTAAGGAAATGAAAGAGGGAGATTCCTTACGAAAAGTGACACAGAAGCACGGAGTCAGCAATTATTTGTTCCCAAGGTATATTCGATATCAAGATGCCCCTAGCGAGCAAGAAACTCAAGATATAAGGATAAAGGATATAAAGCACACAAGTTTGTTTTTAATGAAGAGCAAGAGCAAGAGCTTTCAAAGTATTTGATGCGATATGTAGATATAAATTTTGGTCTACCTAACAAAGTGGTAAATAAATTGGCCTATGAACTTACAGTTAAATATTATTTATCACGACCTCCAACTTGGGTTGGCAAGGAGCTAAAAAACTTTTTCGTCTACGAGCTGGCAGGTGGGAAATGGCTTATGAGAAGAAATCCTTTTTTTTTACGATGTGAAATGCAGGTACGCATCCCGCCGCCCGCTGACGATGGGTATGTGGGACTCGCTGGCTGTGAAGGCAGAATACCCACTAAAACCCATCGACCGTCTGCGCCATAGTGGGGCGCCAAGGGATCGCTCGTGCATACAATCCTCCTGTGCCAATACTCTGACCGCGCTTTCGGGTCCCCCCACCACTGGACCCCAGCTACCCCAGAAGGCGAAACCCCTGAGCTGGGCCCGCACATCAGCTGGTCCAGGGACTCAGTGGTTTGTGCGTCTCCGCGCCTGAACTACAAAAAACTACTGCTAACTACAAAAAAACTACCGCGCTTTCGCGCCACCGAATGGAGAGGGAGAGGGAGTCATCCCCTTCCTGCGCTTTCGCGCCCACCGTTGCTGGTTTTGGTCCGCAGGGGTCCGAAGACCCCTACCACTCGCGAGGCATTCGAGTGACGTTCCCCTATCCGCCACCGGGGGACGCGCCCAGTAGGAGACCAGCAACTCCCTTGGGATGAGAAGAAATCCTGAACTAACATAATCGCAGCGCAAGCTTCAAGCAAGATTAAAGATACCGTTACAAATATTTAAGATATTGAAGATTGATTATTATTGCCAGAGTTGTTTATTTATTCTTTGAGTTTAAATAAATAATTAATATAACATGTTATAATACTATATTCGCATGTTTTTCAATTGACCCATCACTGTTTCAACCGCCCCTGGTACGGGGACGATTGAAACAAATCGGATTTTTGAAAAAAAAATTGATTTACTAATAAAAATAACACATCTGAAACTTAAGTCAGATTACCCATTAGTAGAAGAAACAAGCTCTTTTATTAAACACACAGTTTTCATTGCTCGGAAAATAAATAGCAAAACTATGGACGCTAAAAGCAAAATTGTTTCAACCGTACCCAGTCTACCCTACTAGTGGTCGCCCAGTGGTCGAAATTCGACCTAATCTATAATTGACAGCATTGTCAACATCATAAAAATATCATTGCGCATAACATGGTGAGCATGTGCGGCTGACATAAAAAAATTCGTTGCAAGACCTGGATTAAAAAAAATTCGTTGCAAGACCTATATTTAAGACCGTGTTGACAACAGACTGACAATAAACAACATTTGTGTATATATGTCATTGTACACATGTGTATGTGCCGTAGTGTGTGTAACGTTTTTTTTTCTTTTTTTTAATGAATTTAATGTATTTTTTGAGCATTATTATCTATACATATAATAAATCTGTTGAAACCTCCGTTTTATTAATACACTATATATCATCAAGAATAAATTTCAATAGCGCGATTTAATTTCAATCAGCGTCATCTCTTATAATTTTTTGTTTGTGCACGTATCACGTAAAAAGTACAAAACCAATTTAAATAACTTTAATACATAAAAATTATACATAACTCACAGTAACATTTAGTTTTTGTTTCATTGTAATTAAATTTAAAAATAAATATTTAAGAAAATAGAAATACGCCTACGCGACATAGACGCCATCTGCTCTAACGAATCTTAAAAACTCACAAAACTTATTTTTGAGTTATTATTTTGTTAAACTTAAAAGTTTACTAAATATGTCGGATAGGAATAGAAATCGTTTTAATATTTTAGTTAAACATAATTTACAATTAATATACTATTATGTTAAATTATGTTAAATGTCACTAAATATAAAAACGATATTCTTCCATTATACGATAGATGGCGCAGAATATGTAATATAATTTTCTGAATCGCGCTGACCAAAACTTCGGCCAAAAGAATGACACTCGCCCGTATTTAAAAAACCGTTTTTCTTTTTTGCATTTAATTAAATACCTGAGGGTACTAAGGTCTTGATTGTTTGTTTGTTGTTAAAATATTTGATCGGTTTTTGTTTGTTGATTGTACAAAGTTGGATGGTTATAGCTATTTAAGTAGCTATTTAAGTTGTAATCTATATATATAAAGTAGTGTTAGTTACACCGTTTATAACTCGAGAACGAGTGGAACGATTTTTATGATTTTTGTGTTTTTGGATTTGTCTTCGTCGGGAATAATACTTATTAAATTATGATATTCATCAATAAAAAAATAATTAATAAAAAAAATCAGTTCAAATGTTTCATCCGTACTATCTATACATATAGATATAATAAATCTGTTAACGAGTCCGTTTTATAATCTTAATCTTATTATATAAAAGCGAAAGGTCACTCATAACGATATCTCTGGAACTATAAGACCTAGAGACTTGAAATTTGGTAGGAATATTCCTTTTGCCGAGGAGAGGTCAGCTAAGAACGGATTTTACGAAATTCTACCCCTAAGGGGGCAAAAAAGGGGGGCAAAGTTTGTATAGGACAACGTAGTTCCTTGGTCCAATCTACTTCAAATTTTGCATAAAATATTCTTTAACAGAATTGATTAAAGACGTGTTTCGTATTTTATCAAAATTCATCCCCTAAAGGGGTTAAAGGTGGTTGCTATTGCTTCGAAGTTGATTTGACAACTCAATCCGTCTATTATAAAATATTTTCCAGTATCGACGCAGGTGTAGGTGATAAAAAATATAAATTTATAATTTTTAAAATGTTAGTTAAATACCCGTGCAAAGCCGGGGCGGGCCGCTAGTAAAAAATAAAATCATTCTACACTTCTTCTCCATATAAAATTTATTTTAACTTAATTTTACGTCCGCGTAATTTTCGTAAAAAGGGGTAAAACGTTTTTGCTTCACGTATTAATATATAGATTTATCTGCTTGGTAGTTAGTTCTTTAGTTGCTAATTAGTTTTTTGAAATTATTATATTATGTTATAATTTTGTCGAATTCATATTTACATATGTCCTGTATACATTTTATAATTACAACTGTATGTTAAATCACTTTTACTTATATTATTTTATTGTATTTAATTGTAATAATGTTAACTCAACACAGATAAAAAAATAAAAGTTAAAGTTCTTTAAATAACATTGTTTTTCATAATCATTTAATTACTTACATTTACATTCAAATATATCTACGACACTTTTAGTCAGGCACTTCAACACGACCTCTAAGAAGTTAAGAGGAATAAAGGTATACCTTTGTCTTATTTCTAATAATTTGAATTATAAAGCACAAACGTCTTTATAAGAATACTCATTCTTATCATTAAAACAATAGTTCCAATTATATCAAGATATTATCGATAAAATTTATAAAAGTGCTAAAAGAAACAGTTAAAGCTCTCATAACAATATTTAAATCAAAAGGAAATCTGCTGTAGATTCGCAAGTCGTGCATTCGACTACGTCACAGTGCCCTCAACCTCGCCTTGAGATGAAAATAAGATTATTCCTAATTTTCTGAACGCTCGCAAAGGATAAATTTTAAATGAATTGGCTAAATATTCATTCAACGTAATCACTCGCATTCATTGAATGATTTATTTTATAGCCAAGGTATAACCTTATGTCGCTAAACCTTAATTTGCTTCTGTATTTATATTCTTACGAGTAAGATGTACACGAGAATATAATATATTATTAATACGACGAAAAGGGATGAATTGGATATTGTTAGCAAGTTGGGTAAAATATACAAACAACATTTTCTATTCTTAATACATAACTAATAAAACTTTTGTTTCAAAGATTTATATAACTGAAATAGCCATTTATATTTAATAGAAAAAATATATACATGTATCTAATAACAAAAGAAGTTGACCAAAGGACATTTGGACAGTTAATTAAATACTTAGTGACCCAGTGGACTTCGTAGGTACTATCGAAACTTAATTATTAGGTAAACTTTTATAACCCGTATGACGAGACTCGTCGTGACCACGGATCATGCCAGAAATATCGACAAAAATCGTCAAAAAAAAAAAACTATAAAGTGGTATGTACTCGTTTTTATCTTTAAAAATTAACTAGGTACGTTTGAGGATCGAGAGTGTCTAAGCCTAAGGTTAATATCAATATAATATGTAGTTACTCATTATTAGTTTTACTTAACACAATTGTTTAAAAAAAAATCTTTAAAATGAAACATCGATTTTCAAATCAAAATAAATTATGATTTTACGTATTTCTCATAATTCTATACAACGTAGATATTACGAGTAACTATACAACGTAGATATTACGAGTAACTAGAGTTACTACATATATAAGTTGTATAGAATTTATTAACCAAGAGTATTTAAATATATTTTTAAGACCTTTTTTAACCTTTATATTTTTAATATTTGATTATATAATATTTTTTTGATGAATTTGTTTAAACTGTTTTCATATTTTTGTTTTATATTAATATAATTGAATCTGTCGATACTACATTTATAATAGCGTGTTTTTCCTTGAAGTGTATTTTGTAAACTTTGAAACCGAAAAACTAGAATATTATATGAACTTTTGTTGTATGGAGGTGGAAAATCTGTTTTTGTATGTATTATCTAGGTGTTCTAGTTCCTTTGTTACCTGACCGATATTTACTTAATACATTATTACGTTTGATGTAATATTAAAAATAAATAACACAGTTTTAATACTTAATATTCAACTTTGTTTTTAGTAAATGGTGTGATGTTCGATACTCAATTAAATATTAAAAATTAATAGTAAAATTAATTTAAAAAAAAATCAATTATAGATTTGAGAGCGCATCTTTACTAAGATGCGCTCTATGTTTTTTTCAATCAAAACATTAAAAATATATGTAAAAATTTTACAACAGTTAAAACGAATTATTACATAAAGCATTGTAAATTCAAACAATACAATTCAGAAGGAGTAGGTACTAAGAAATCACGAATTAAAAAGGGATTGTAAGACACTTATTATTAATAAACTACATAATATAACTTGAGGTGTTTATTGTTGATTGACAGCAATAATTCTAAAACAACTGATACCTGACTAACTTTCTTCAATAAATTATGTCACACCTGAAACAATAACAGTTTTCCTTTTAGTAACAAACACGAATAAAAACGTAGGGGTATTTCTGGTACTAAGACAATAAAATGGCAGAAGGAAATAATAAGCCTCTTTCATAGAAAAAAAATATAATAAATCCAGTTTTCTCCCGTGCCCTTGTTTTTTTCTTATCGAAGTTTCTACAAAGCTGATATGGGTATGACAAGTCTTAAGACCACACAGACAGATACAAATCGAGTGTTTTCAAGATATAGATTTTTTTTTATTACAATCGACTGCAAAAAAAATCAAACATTTAAGAAAATAATACATTCTTTAACACCATTACAACGTTTTAATTTACATCAGTCAAAAATATTTTTGTACGTAATTAATTTATGGAGCCGCTTTATCAATTAAACCGTGTAAATTTTTAGAACTGTTTTACATTTTTTTATTTTTTTATATACTCTTTATATTTATTATTTTTTGACTTTTATATTTTTTTTATTTATTAAATAAAAAATAAAAGACAAAAAATAATTTTTATTATTTTTTTGTCTTTTATATTTTATTTATATTTATTTTAAACTTTTTTTTTGTTTCGTGTTTCGTGTTTTTTGTTTTGTGTAACAAAAGAAACATACGGTTTAAGTATAATAAAGAACTATTTAGGTACTACAGGCGGTCTTATCGCTAAACAGCGATCTCTTCCAGACAGAACCAACGTGAATGAGTTAATGTGAAAAAAGCGGAGAGGGTGTACAGAGAAAAAAAAAACAGTAAAAAGCTAACTATACATAATCAACTAATCAATAAAAATCACTATAAAATAAAACAAAATATTACATAAATAATATACGTACACTACACATATAAATATATATATAATACATGAGTATTTTAATTACATATATTTAAAATGAATTCATGATAAATATAGACTTTATTAGCTTAATTTGTTTACGTTCGTCAAACAAAAGTGACATTTTAATTCATTTTGGGATGTAAAGTAAAATAAAAATAAAATATTTAATGTACTATAACTAAAAATATAGTAAAGTGACGTACACGAGATTAAAATTAACAAAAATTAAAATTAAAATCAACGGTAAATAAAAATATTACCAAATATAAATTTATTTCTTACGAAAGGAAATTGCGTATATCGTCTACAATAACTATTTGAAGTTTGAATAAATCCCCGCCCAAAACGGTAACATATACTATCTTTCAATAGTAAATATGATATAAATCATAAACTTGTTATTAATAGACCAGGGCCGAAGCCTTCAAAAATAGTAAAAAATGAAAAAAAATCACAGTAGGATGAAACCCATTAGAAAAGGAGGGGAATATGATCAAAATGAAAGGAAAAATAAATTACGGTCGATCCGAGTTCGGGAAGTGGGAGTGTGGAAAAATACATTATATTATTTACTGTACGATTTTTCGTTTTTCCTTACTTTTATGTCTTAAAATGATATAATACATACTTTCTTGATAATACAAATCGCTAGATAATTTCAGTTATAACGGCCACTATTACTGCACTATTTATAGCATTTCCTATAGTTTAGTTAGTGTTTTACGTTATTTACTGATTCATATTTAAATCGTTGATAATGACGTTTCTGAATGATATTGTTAGATTTTATAATGAGCTAAATATACCTGTCTAAATTTAGTCTGGCGATAACTACCTAAAAATTATATCGCTTAAATTAGGAATTTCCCAATTCTTTCCTACTTTTAGTGCGTCTCCTTGAGAAATTTTCATTGTTTAGACAACTTCAGTATCTGGGGTTGACGTAAGAGATATAAATATAACCGCTTTGAACATTATACTCGTAGTAGAATTTAATTTTACCACACAACCTTTTGTCGACAAAGAATAAATAAAAACGAAAGTATTGAGAGGATAGAAATAAATAATATAGAGTTATAATTTCAGTTCAAATATTATATCGTTGTCAAATTATTGTCTATAAACGAGAAAATACATTTAAAAAAATATTTCAATATTTAATTGCGTGTTCTTGGTATTAAATATATTATATATTTAATTAAGTGTTATAAATATTTAATTGCGTATTACAAGATATAGATTTGGAACAATTTAGAATAAATTTTAGTAGAATAAAAAAAATTAGAAACAGTATGTAATGTATGTAATTTAGAAATGTTAAGGTGGGGGCATGGCCTAAAAAAGGTTGGGAAACACTGAGCTAGAGTGTAGCTTCAGTTAGAGTAAATAAGTAGCGCTACTTTTTTCTTACCATTATTATGCAGTATTACGGAAAAAAGTTATAATCTGTATCTATAATAAAACTAACAAATCCAATTCTATACATTGAATATAATTATGTACAAAAAATTTAGAGGACATTTTAATTGATACTGATGCCAACGATGTAATTTTTTAATTTGTTCATTATCTATTTGTTTGCCAGTAACCGCGCATAGCGTCAAAACTGCTAAATCGATTTAAAAGAAACTGAGGGTGATTTGAGTTAATATTATGAGCTAGGCTACTCAGTACTTTTTATTCCGAAATAAAGCACGGTTTACTTAGGAGAAGTGATGAAGGTCAAAATACTTGTGTATGTAACTTATTCATTAACGCGTAGTCCGATTTCATTTAATGATTTTTATTAGAAAGGAGATATTAGTAATTCCGCAAATATTTCAAGATCTTTGGTATCACAGTTCAGAAATCACAAATATCATAATCTGAGTGTTAAGTCGAAATAGCTTGCAACTCAGAATGTATAATAGAACATAATAATAGTGTGTAATAGAATCCATTGAACGTACGTTTTATCTTCAGCTAGGCCAGCTTTACACATACATTACATACTTTTTCTTATTTTTTTTATTCTACTAAAATTTATTATATTTAATAAACGTCAAAAAGATAACTTTTATCATATATTTACTTAACAATTTGGCTTGTTAATTCGCACGATCAATAGTTCGTTCGTCACCGTGGCAGATTGCGGCGACATCGATCAGAATAGTTTACTTGCAAATTTGGCAGCTGCTTTCCAAACGGATTATATGAAACGAGAGTATACGGCCAGTACTATATGTATTCGGTAACCTAATTTACGACCATGTCCCATTTCTAAAACGATGCTATATCGATGTACGTATTAAATTTTTTATATTATTTAACTTGTTTATTTATTCTTCGTTACGTTTATTGAATTTTTTATTGTATAATATTTACATGAATTAGAAACGAATAAATGTGTGTTGCTTTAGAAAAATTACTTGTAAATATTTATATGTAGGTATTAATAATTTTTACAATGTTATGAGGAAATGACGTAATAGCCATTCTGATGAATACCTAGATTTACAGAACATTAAGCCCTATATTACATTTTATTCATTAAAAAAATCGCGAATATTAATTTTATTACTGTAAAAAATTATTGATATGTATGTATAAATGCTACAAATATCAACTCATCATACAATCATTAAACATATATAATTTCAACTGTCATTCAATTTGATATTAAATAAAATAAAATTAAGGCAACATAATAAAAAAAAACAATACTTATACGTTCTTACAACACATCCAAATGATATTAAACTATAACGTAATGAGATGGTCGTAATACTACTTGCCAAGCGTATTAAAGTAGGTATTAGCCCTTGTAAGTATTATTACTTATTTCGTAGTCAGGCCTCATTAAGGCCCGGTTAATGATTTAGTAGCTTGTTAGCGCAATCATACCGGCACCTCATAAAACGCATTGTATACAGAAGCTACTCATTACAATTGGGCACTGAGTGTCTAGACCACTTTTATGTACGTATTTTATTCATTTATTATTTAAGGTAACAAATTTATTTTTATTTATAAAAAGTTTGTAAACACTCTAATGTTTTGCAGGATCCTTCAGGATTTTTTTGGATCTATCTTCAGGAAAGCCTCTTATTCCATAAAGGAGAAGAATTTATACCTAATTATTAACGCTACTTCACCACGGGTACGTGGTGATCCCGTATCAAATAACAATAAGAAAAATAAACGACATTAAATTTCATCATCATCATCATCCCTGCTCTATATATTATCTATTGTCAATTATATATAATATATATTAAGTATTTTTGAGTCTGTGTAGAGTATCGTCTGTATGGCGCTCTCTCTGTTTCTGGCTGCGACTATTGCAACACTTTCTCGAGTGTCTTGTTCAAAAATATATTTGAAATAACAGAATACAGAACAATCTCGTAATCCTTCAGGCTTCGAACTACCTATATTTATAACTTTAATACAGATAATTAATATGGATATCATCAATTTGATTTTGTAATGTACACTATAATTTAATGTTGTATATAAACAAATCCTAATTAAGTATTTAGACCAACGCACATTACCTAAATTACATGACATTAACAAATTAGTCCCAACGGAAGCCGCAATAACAAGTTTTTAAAACAAAAAACATTAAACATTTTCAACTGATTTATTTATTTATTTTTTTTTTTTTGTTTACATTATTTATGTGTGTTATAAATAATATAAGTTATTTTCTATTTTTATTTTTATTGTTATATATATATATATATAATCCAGTTACCGCTTAGACTAGAACAATAAATATAGTACTAAGCATACCGTTATTATCAGGTGTTTGTGAAAACAACTTTAAGCGATGGATTAAGCTGAGTGAAAATAGAAAATGTAATGAGCTTTACTTATGCTTAGGCTCTCGAAGCTCCAATACTTAAAACTATGTAAATACCAATGTTTATTCAAATGGAAATTATTTCCCCCGAGCGAGAATACAATTCGCTGTCTCAGACGATAAACTTCAAAATAATTATGTTGGTCATCAAAAGTATAAAGTGATATTAAATAAACAATATTGAAGTTTATGATGACTCTGTCTATATCGATTTACTGACTAATAGAATTTTCACTATGATAAATAACAAAACATAGATTGATGACATATCCTAATCATATCACACATATACCTGTGAAAGAACTGAATACTACATAATTTATTCATGAAATGTATTTTAAGGCTATAACAACGTGACTTATTGATATTTAAATATTGAGTCAATGCGTTCTCATATATGGATATTAAATGTTATAATTATCGGTCTTTATAAAGTCCTCATTTACATTTAGAGCCAAAACACATAACGGCGTTGCGGCGACGCAACGCTAAAATCGGCGGTTTGCGTTGCGGCGTTGCGGCGCCGCGAAAAAAAGCGTTGTTGTAGGGTAACCAGTTCTTCGTGATTTTTTATTGTGGATATTAATTTAATTATTTTAAATATCATAGTTCACGTGAAATTTGTTAATTATTGTTTGTGAAGTTGTTATTTAGTAGAATGCATAAAAAGTAATCCTTTGTACCGGAAATAATTTTGTGAATCAATTTTGTATGCTGGTAGAATTTTAAACAACTTTTGTCTCATAAAGCCTAAACAAAATTGAAACAAAGTGATACATAAATTAATATCTTACTATATTAGTTTTATAGATTAAATATAAATAAATAGGTTTCGTCCGCGGCTCCGCTCGCATGGTACAGGCACCAACGGTAGTCGGTACGTAAAGTAGGTACTCTATGTACTTTTTGTACCCCAGAAAACTGGTATGCAGAATTTCATGATGATCGGGATTCAGGTTAATAGTTAAGACGTAAAAGCGTAACAAACAAAAAAACTCACTTTAGCATTTATCATATGGATGAAATTAGCATAAAATTAATTTACATATTTATAATTTAGGTACATCATACATGTCACTTGTTTGAACCGAGTCTTAAATTAGCTGTAAATCTAATAGTTAAAAGTAACAACATAACAACAATTGAGCTGAACTGTGAGCCGGTTCACAGCTCCGGTTCAAGCATATGGCTCATGAGCTGATCTGCGGTTCATACAAATTCATTGAGATACCCATGTCTAATAAAGACACAAAAAAATAAAATATAAAAATAGACACAAAATGTCAATAAATCATGGTCAACAAGTATGACGTCACAACGCCGGAATTGGCGGTGCCGCGACGCTAAAATTGGCGGTGACGCCACCGCCGATTCTAGCGTTGCGGCGCCGCAACGCCGGTATGTGTTTCGGCCCTTACATTCACAAAAATGTGACATACGGCTACAAAACGTATTAAAAAATAAGACATATAGGTATACATATCTAAATAGATGTATACGTACGAGTGCACACGAAAATCATGGCAGAAGTTCTTTTCTAGTAATTGTGTAAAGAGCATTTCTTTTTTTAATTTAACCAATACAATGTTCAGTGTATAATACACAATTCTCGAAAATAATAACAATATTAAATATTATTAACATCATACATCGCTATAGGCTAACTCACCGTGATTACACATCTAAGTAAAATTATATATAATAGTTAAATAAAACAAAACATAATTAAAAAAATATATATTTTCTTAAATTTTTCTATATACAGAAATTAAACAATGAAAATATTAAAGAAAGAAAAAAACGGATTTAAAGAGCTAAGGACAATAAAATTCGTTGCAGTAATTTCTTATTTAGGTATGTGTATAAAATAGTACATATAATAAAATGGTAGGAAAGTCAAAACTGTACATTGAATATTTTTTTTAAAGAATATTTGGGGTGTGATCTACAATCGATACCGAAGCCAAAAATATAGTTTTCAGAATTTTTGTCTGTTGGTCTGTTTGTCTGTATGTATGTCCGGGATAAACTCAAAAAGAACTAAATAGATTTACTACAAATTTGGCACGAATATTATTAAGAATTCCGGTCAACATATAGGCTACATAATATTATCACGCTATTACCTACGGGGAACGAGCAGTGAATCTTTATTTCTTCAACACATTCTGTAACAACGTGTAATCTAATAGCTTCATGCAGACGACGACGCGGGCAGCAGCTAGTATAAGCATTATAAACAAAGTACAAGAGTTATGTATGCTCTAGTGATGCGGTCATGTGTATATTATTAATGACCTACTTTTATCTGGTCAGCATAAATATCTTGCTCATAATATTATACTGTACTGTCTCCAGCAGGAAAACAGGTCAGATAAATCAATATGAAGGTTTTTATATACATATATTTTATATATTGAATACGTAAGAGCTAGGTTCTTATTTAGCAAACAAATATATGTTTACTGAAAATTAAAGTTAGAAAAGTAAAAGTATGTTTATTTCCAAGTTAGCTAATATAAAAAAGAGGATTAATATAATAAAAGACTCAACTAGACACATACTATGCGACTACAGAGTAGCCGGAACCATATGATCCAACTTGCTTTAAATGGATTTAGAGAGAAAAAAAATAAAAAATTTAACAATATGGAGTTTAGAAATTACCAGTTTTGTATTTAAAAAAAAAAATTAACAAAAAAAAATATTTAAAAAATTTAATTTAATATGTAGCTTGTACCAATTGACATTCGCTTCACCAAGACAAATTTAAAGAGGCTTAACTTATAAAGATCAATTTGTCCATTTGTTATGAAGGATCATACAAATGGACATAACATATATACTTACAAATATTTTTGGAACATAACTCTAGAAGTAACATATACAGGTATACACAGGATAGAAACATAACCCTCCTTTTCCGCAGTCGGGCAAATAAATATATTTCTAACCATTAAAACCTGCCAAAAAGTTTATATAATGTAATTTTTTTTAAGTTTTTTTGAAAACTGAATAACTATTTCAGTCAAATGTAATAAAAACAAAAATAAATTACTTCACAGAAATTAATTTTGTTATGTTTTTCATCAAATATATGTGAATTAAAGGAAAGGTCGATTATACAAATTCAGCAGAAATCCGCCTTCGTTCCGCAATGGGCCATTTAGCGTTCGCTGGGTTTACAAAACATTGCCTCATAAGCTCGTTACAATAATGTTTATTAAGAAAAACGCGAATGTTTAGCCTGTGTTTGTGTGACGCTTAAATTATGTATCGAAGAGATTAATTTTGTTTTATATTAGACACCATATGAAATACGGTCTATTCAAAGCGGTAAAACACAAATAATATAACACATGTAAATTTTTGTCGCGTTTATTGAAGTAAAAATTATTTACAGAAAACTGAGTACTATTTTTACGTTAATGTGTTGAGATTGAATTACTTAAACTAAATGACGAATAATTTGATAAAAAGTGTTTCGGAGTCATTCATTCATTTTGCTATTCTTCTAACTTGTTACGAAATTGCCATTATTGTTCTAGTTTGGATATTGCTAATTCTTTGCATGGTAAATTGATTTTACCTAAATCCTTGAAATAATATTTTTTAAACCATAATACCAATGAAAGATTTTAAGTAGAAAATTTCCTTTCTAAGAATTAAGGCTTATTGTTTTGATGTTCTCTTATGAAGGATGATAAGAACGAGAAAGACATTCATATTATCTAAAACCAATTACCTATGTTATGTAAAATAAAAAACCCAACCTCTTTCTTGCTGAGGTGTCGTGAAAGATGACTAAGGCCATAATATTGCCAACAAGTATGCACCGACTGGGGTGGTGATGGTCAGCAGTGTCATCATATCCTGACATAACACACTGCGCTCGCCAACACTCCTACCAAGAGCGGCGAGTATTGGCAATGAGCCATCCCCCCATCCCATTCCCCCGTACGACAATTAGAATGAGTCCTGGCCCCCAGTCCCCAATGGCACTACTATTCCCGGCTACGGCAGCGACCTGGGTGACGTAAAGGCAAGGGGTGCTAAGAATCTCCGGGTGAGATTCCGCTGCCTCCCACGCCGACACCTGGCCTTGGTAACGCACAACATTCGCACTTTGAGGTCTGATGAAAAGATTGTTGAACTGGAGGAGGAAATAAACAGGTTACAGTGCGATATATTGGGCTTATCTAAGGTCTGAAGAGAGGGGGAGGACACGATATCCCTATAATCCTGTAACCTATTCTACCACTGGAAGGGCGACCATAAGGTCCGCCAGTCGCTCATTGGTAACATTGTGAGCATCGGAAGTATGTCGAACAGGGTTGCGTATCTTATACTAAAAGTATCTATGAGATACTCGCTGACGGTCATACATGTATCAATATGGACAGTGGAACCAAATAAGACAGAGGCTGGCCGATTTGGAGGAGGAGGGACTCTTTATAACAAACTCCTCCTTTCAAAGGCCTTCTCACAGGAAATGGACCTGGATAAGTCCTGATGGTTCCACTAAGAATAAAATAGACTTCATTGTGACCAACAAACGACGGATATTCAATTACGTCTCCGTGATTCATAGGGTGAAAACCGGGAGTGACCATCTACGTCACGAGCAAAGGTATCACTGAAAATCAGTGTTGGGTTCTCAAACCCAGCTTTTCAGCTGAGTGATCCACCTTTTTGGGGCACAACACATAATTGCAGACATTATTTACACTTTATTTATTTATTTATTTATATTTTTTATTTAATGATATTTGTGGTAAATCTTTTATTACTGTTGATTTTTAATTTTTTTTTTTACTTTTTTATCTTTATAATTTAATGTTTTTTTTTTTTGTTATTTTGATTTTTTTTTTGTTTTAATTGTATGATTGTCTTTTCTTTCATTTTATTTTTATTTTTTGTATAAATATTTTCTATGTCTGCAATGTTAGTGATGTCCCAAATAAATATATTTTTACTTTTTACTTTACTTTTACTTTTTATTGGTTAGAGGTACATTGAACATCAGTGTTAAACTAGAACGGTCTCGCCTGATGGAAGTCTACACTCCGATCATCTAAGGCACATATCCAAAACCCCGAGACCTTTCAGCTCGAATTATCAAATCGTTTCGATTGCCTTGACGATTGCGTTTCTGTGGACGATATAAACAACAGGTTAGTATTATACACTCTCCATACAGTCGGGATCCGTTTTTATAGACCCGGTTGTAAAAGCGGCCTCTGAAAACTCTCTGACCACTTATTAAACCTGCAGTCCTCTGGTGACGCTGAAGCATATGGGCGGATCAACAGACGGATATGAAAATCTCTGACACACGATATACGTGTCTAGATAGAACGGAATCAGGGCTCTAAAGTATTCTCAAGGGATTCGTCGGTTGGTCAAAGCCGTTTGTCAAAGCTGAAAATAGAGGATAAAGGTACGGCGTCGACCAGAGGTGAGGGAGTAAGGGAGTTCGAGAAGTTTTACGAAGAGTTATATACCTCGACAACCAACCTGTTTGCTGCTCTGCTGAATATCCAAGAACCGAACTTACTCGACATTATTCCGAAGATATCCCGGACATCAGCTTGCACGAGATTATTATGGCTCTGGAACAGCTTAAAAACAATAAGGTACCGGGCGGAGACGGTATTACGTTAGAGCTTCTGAAAGCAGGTGGATCACTGATACTTAAAGCCCTTCAGGAGCTCTTTAATGCCGTCTTGCGAGCGATTCCAATGCAGCGATTTTGAAAAAATTATAAAAAAAAAAACGGAGAATGTTTAGTTCACAGATACACAGATCTTTATAAAAGATCGTATTATACGCACCAGAGCCGTGATCGTAAAATTTTTGATAATAAATTCGTTTACAACCTGTTTCGTAATATCGTGAGAACCCTCATATGGTGGAAGAAATTGTGAGAAATGTATATTTGCCGATGTATAATTCGCCCGTTCAGCGACAAGGTTTAAGCTTCCCATTCCTATTTTAACAGGTTAAAATCCCGTAAATAATATTAAGGGTCGTTACCTACTTAATATATCAATCCATTTTAATTTAATACGTCTCAAATATTGATGTATAACGCTGCAATGTGTAACCTTTATTAGATGTTCCGATACTGGAATTTGAAACATCTGTCGCAATGTATGGCTTGTTTCAATTCTGTTAGATTAATGACATTGATCAAATTAATTATCTTCGCCTATTTATCTTACGTTAGTAAATTCTGTAAATGAGAATACCTAAAACAAAGTACATACTTAATAACAATAAATATGAAAATATTATTATTTCTACATACATAATTCATAGTAATTTAGAAAAATTATATAATCAAACTTCAAAAAATTAGAAATAAATATAACTTTATTTTTCCCTAATATTTTAAATCATATTTATTTTAGTACGTTATTTAAGTTTTGTGTGTAGTTTTTGTATTTTACTAACATATCTTACTATTTGCTTTGTTCACAGTCTGACATCTTATTTGAACACTAATTGGGACACAAATAATCACGAAATCTCGTCCCACTTCCCGTCGTTAAAACGAGGGAAACAATATATGCAATTATATATTCCAACAGCGCGAGGCAATTAACATGGGAATTCTCATTAGCATTTTGCAAAGGGAAACTTTTGATGCTAAGGAGCGGAGAAAAAAAAATGCAAGAGCGAGTCCAAGCCTCATTAACGTGCCTTTAATAATAGTGAAATGCTTCCGGGCAGTCGCTGCGTAGGAATTTCAAACGGCTTGTAGTTTTGTCTCAGTATTCAGTGCTTAAGCTTTATGTTTAGTTTAAAACAATTATAACTTCATGACAATGGTACAATAGAAAAGAAATGGGCTGAAGAAAATGACGTCTCTATTTAGAACATATTTAGAATCACAAAATGCTACCTTGTTATAAACAGTATCAGTTATTTTAAAATATAAATATCTTATAATATTTGATAAAGGTTCAATTTAACTAGTTCAATTTTATTCTAATAATTTTATATTACACATAAAAAAGCGCTTTATACCATTTCATATCATACAATTTTTATAACGCTGTCTTAACGTTGTGAGATAAACGGATATCATTCAGAAACCAAAACTAGATGGTATAATATAGAATATCTCATGTTCGGAAGCTTTAATTAAAAGCAAAGTAACTATATATACTAGATAATTGGACACGTTATATGTATATGTCTTCGCTTTTTTTAATACAGATGAAGTTTATTTTTAGAGAAGTACAAATCGTTTAATTCCTATTTCCGCAAGTAAAACTTTATTTCTTTATTATAATTAAAATTTTCTGTCTTTGCTGTTTTATATAACGACCTTATACGTAGGTCACTCGATAAGTTTTGAGACAGGAAAAAACTATACAAGATATTAACAATATTTATTTTACATTTTTTTAATACTCTCTTTCATTCTCTATGCAGTTCCATCACCAACCTATAAACACTTTTGCCAGTCTTGATTGGAAATTATATCTTTGTAGGCGGCCACGGCCTCCTCGGCACCCAAAAAAAAAAATACCTTTAATTTTTTCTTGATTATCGAGAATAAAAAGAAATTACAGAGATCTAAATCAGAACTGTATGGTAGATGGGGCACGGCTTCAACACCGGATTCCTCAAGAAACGTCTTTGTTCTGAGGGATGTATGTGACGAAGCGTTGTCGTAATGCACCATAATTCCCCGAAGCCCAGTCATTAGTCTCCTCTCTCACAGAGTTTGGTAAACTTTCAGCAACGCTACTGTTGTATACCATTATAAGTTAACAGATCTACGATAGCGCCATGACCATACACGAGGCGCAGGGAGAGACGAGCGAGGAGGTTGTCATTATCCAAATGAAGACCAGGAGGCTGAGAATTGATGACAGTGTCTCGCATGCTGTGGTCGCAGTGACTAGGCACCTGTACCTATTACATCGACGACGGGGATGATGCGATCGGTCGCTTCGTCGGGAAGCGAACACAAAGAAATCCTCGAGCACAGCCTCAAAATGGCAATACATAATAGAGACGCTGCTGTCATTGAGGATTTGCTCGCGCTGCTGGGCGGGGGTCGTGGAGGAGATTAGAAAAAGCAATAAAACGAAAGTATTAAATTATATGTGGATGTGGTAAGTGATTAAAAAAAAGGAAATAAGAAGTACAATAAGTATGTAAAAATAATAATAATGATGATAATAATAATAAATATATATATATATATATATATATATATATATATATATATATATATATATATATATATATATATATATATATATATATCTATATATATATAGGAGACATTCTATAGATATAGTCACTCATCACGATATCTCTGGAACTATGAGACCTAAAAACTTGAAATTTGGTAGGAATATTTCTTTTGCCGAGTAGAGGTCAGCTAAGAACGGATTTTACGAAATACTACTATATAAGGGGATGAAAAAGCGAAGCAAAGTTTGTATGGGACAACGTGATTCCTTGGTCCAATCTACTTCAAATTTTGCATAAATATTCTTTAACAAAATTTATTGAAGACATGTTTCGTATTTTATCGAAATTCATCCCCTAACGTGGTTAAAAGGGGGTAGAAAGTTATTTTGATATAAATACTCCTTAGGATTTTTTTTAAATTACATTTTATTTTGACACATGTTTGACAACTCAATCCGTCTTTTATATAATATTTATATATTAGTATTGACGTAGGCGTAGGTGATATGTTTTTTTGGGTGCTCCTGGTGGAACAGGCAAGACTTTATATTAAAGTAATTTAAGTAACAAAATTGAGTTGTAAATATATCGTGTGATCGCTTTATTATAAAATAGTGTTTTACGAGTATATAATATTTTTTACTTCAATGTTGATGTTGTTTTAAGTCAAGGTTTTAAACTGAATAACTCATCAGCAAAGCATCTGTAGTTCACAATGATATAGATATAGAAGACACCAATGTGAACTTGGAAACATTTTTGAATTATACGGCATTAACATCCCAATTAGTACAGATTGGCACCACGGACTAATGTTGGAACAAGATCAGAAAAAATTATAAATCATATACCTAACTTTATCTTACACTAAAACTAAGAAGGAGGAGATAAAAGCTGTCTTGGACTATTATTAAATATAAATATATGTTTGACATACACACACGATCGTCTGTTCCTAAGGTAGGCAACTTAATGCCTGTGTTTTAGGTAACACCTGACTGATATAAATTTTTTTTATAAATATACATACAAATAATACATATAGAAATAAATACATATTACACCCAAACTCGAGGCGAGAATCGAACCCATGATCCTGGAGCAGTAAGCAGGGTCACTACCAACTGTGGCGAGTCAATCAAAATTTAAAAAATAATTACTTGCGGGTTTATTCAAATCTAAGAGGCAAAATCGTATTGACTTGTGGTGTAATTATACCAACGATACAACGAACGAAGCATTGATAACCGGTTCGAGATTCTGGTGTAGTGATGCGAGTGGCTTAACGCCTCGCCTCAATGCCGGTGGTCGCGAGTTCGATTCCTGCTCGGGGCAGATATTTGTATTTATGCCAATATTTGTTTCAGGTCTGGGTGTATAGTGGGTTTCCCCACCGTGGCCCTGAGAGCACGTAAAGCCGTCGGTCCCGTTTGTTATCATGGATGCCTTATAATAATTGTTACTTATGGTAGGGTTATTATCGGCCGCCCGCGGACCAAAACCAGCAGCGGTGGGCGCGAAAGCACAGGAGGGAGATGACTCGCTCTCCCGCTCCATTCGGTGGCGCGAAAGCGCGGTAGTTTGGACGCAGAGGTGCACAAGCCACTGGAACCCCTGGACCAGCTGATGTGTGGACCCATCAGCGGGGTTTCGCTGTCTGGGGTAGCTGAAGTCCAGTGGTGAACGGAGCGCGAAAGCGCGGTGAGAGTGTTAGCACGGGAGTTGCGGCTGGTGTGGGAGTGGCGCCGAGAGGGCGCCGAGATTTTAGTGTTGGGGCCGCTCCTGGTACTTCTCTGAATTAGCAGAGTGGACCAGTCGAACGGCCCCAAACACATACGGAGGGGCCGCCGGGCCAAACGTCGTGGCGTCACGGTTGTATGCGCGAGCGATCCCGTGGCTCCCCAACTATGGCGCAGACGGTCGATGAGTTTTAGTGGGTATTCTAGCTTCGCAGCCAGCGAGTCCCACATAACCGTCGCCTGCGTCCCCATTTCCCATCGTTAAAAAAAGGGATATTATCCGCTAACCCGCAGTGGAGCGGCGTGGTGGATTAAGCTCCAACCCTTCTTCTATATGAAAAAAAGGCCTTCGCTTAGCAGTGGGTTGTTTATAGGCTGATACAATACACTACAGTACAGGAGCATTTGTGGCCTGCAGTGACGGAACTGAGCCTCACCATAAATATGAGAATGATGGACTCTAAGCCGGGGAGATGTTACTGCCGGACAGTTCTCAGACCTGTTGCTTAAAATAGGAAATAGTGATATGAGTGTATATGAGTATGTATTTACCATAAACAAAGCTTAAGATCAAACTCTTACTGTAGCGGGAGTATACTTAAGCGAAAGCTGCTTCTCTCACAGCCAGTTGTATGTGGCATATTCCAGAGTAGCCTGGTGATTCTAGCACCCCGAAATAAAACCAAGAAATATTGTTTATAAAGAAATACTAAGGAAGGTGTAGTACTTCGATTTCGTTGTAAAAAGATAATACCCCCGTGTAACTTTCTCCAGACTTTGGTCTTTGGACCGAGCTTCGTTTTCATAAAATATTATAACAAAACTTTTTTTTTAATGTTTCAAAGTCAAAGTCAAAGTCAAAATTTTATTTAAACTTTAAATCCCTACTCTATAATAAAGATTGTTATATTTTATAAGTATTCAAATATTTTAATATAATAATTTATATGTTATAACAAAATTAATATGTAAAAAAAAAAAAACAAATAAAAATCCTATTAGAACCATTTTCGACTTCTACGCAAACAAAGTTGCGGGCTAAAATATTGTTTGAGAACTCAATTCGTCTATTATGAAATATTTTCCAATATCGACGCAGGTGTGGGTGATAAAAAATATAAATTTATATTTTTTGAAATTTTAGTTAAATACCCGTGCGAAGCCGGGGCGGGCCGCTAGTATATATATATATACAAAAAAAAGAAAGAAAAAGAAAAAAAAATTAGATATATTCTATATAAAACAATAAATTAATAATTATAAAAAAGGGACGAGCAATCGAGAGCCCGTGGATGAGATAGATCTATGATTTTAAAACATTGTTGTCGACACATGCCCGCTGCAAGAAAAAACACTAGCCACCATTTTTATTAACGTTACTATAAAGTCTTTGCAGTTTTGTCGGCAATTTTCCTTCTGAAAAGACCTATATTGACGACTGTCTCTTATTTTCTAGATCATATTGATAAATCTACGTTTTGTCGCTCTTGATGATTTGTGAAATACGTCTTGACGCTCCGTTTTCAAACTGTAGACGCATTTCGCGGCACCAATCATCACGAGCCTGTTTTTCAGTGCCTGAGAGCAAACGCGGGATCCAACGCCAACAAAGCTTCCTCACTTCAAGGTGCTGATGCAAAATAATGTTAACGCTCGCCGAACTAAAGCCAAGAATCTTCTCGATGTCCGAGTAAGTAATTCGTGGGTCTTCTCGCACCATCATTTCAGTAGTCCACACAATTTGTGCAGTTAGCGCCGTTTGTGGGCGACCAATTCTGTGGTCATCTTCGAGGTTTGTTTTACCTTTTAAATTCACTGAAACATCTAAAAACTATTGCTTGAGATTGAGCAAACTCACCTAACGCTGACTGTAATCGTCGAAGGCTAAGTTTTTCAGTTAAACTAAATATGAAATCATAAAATATCATAGAACGCAAATGTTTGCGGTTAAAGTTCAGCGTTGCAACGAAAAACGCTGAAACCGTCGTAGTTAAATGACTGGAAGATCATATTTCTTTTAAAACAGCAACTTCGGTACATGCGGTCTTTTTTTTAAAAATAAATTTGCTTGTTAAAAATATATAATACAGATGCATTCCATTTTTACATAACGAGCATCTCAAAACTTATCGAGTGACCTACGTAGTTACTCACTAAATAGAAGTACTTAAGTCATAATGAAAATATCTTTATTCATTTCTACACTTTTACTGTTTTTTTATTTGTTGTAAATAGTCAAATATCAAAAACTAAAACACTAATATAAAAAGTTATTTTTGTGTCGTTAAGTTTAAGCCTATTGATTGAGGATATTATATAAAACGTTATGCTAGCGAATTGGCAAATATAAGATTAACGTGGGTTAAGCTGCGCCGTTAGCCTTTTTAAATAAATAAAAAATACACATTCATAAATAAATAGACGGGAAGTGCTATTAAAATATGAGGCCACAAAATCAATACGGAGGTGCGGTTTAAAAACCTTTAGGTTGAAACCTTTTAGGTTTCATTCGTGGAAAATTCTCCACAGATCCATTCAATGCAATAAAATTTTCTTCACAATTGAAACCATTAAAGAGCGTCACCAGCGCAGAGCTGAATGTTAATCACAGTCTAGTGTGAATAGAACAATCACAATGTGGAAAAGAACTCCATTTTTCCTCCGTCCATTTATTCGAAACAAAGAAAGCTTAGTAACGTTTGAAATAATGTTATTTTATACAACGATATGAAACTTATTAACATAGTTTGATTTAAAATATACGGTTGAAAGTTAGCGATCATCGAATATATTATAACTATGATCCCTTATATCACAAAATTTTTGTAGATCAGTCTAGCTAAAGGTCATTGGTACAACTGACTGGTATACTACTGACTCGATGACAGTAACAACATGGTATAAATATAAGTATAAGTAAAGACGGGCTTGTTTCCGCAACTCGACGTCACTGTGCGCCTATTTTGCGTGTTAACATCATAGTAATACTATACCACACTCTCACAGGAAATCAGCGTAAAGACATTCCTCACGATTGCGAGAGATGGATATGAGAAACAGCCTCTTTTCCCATTCTGGGCTCCCCTCGTCTCCTTCCTCCTATTAGCTTGTAACGCATTTATGAATCTTCAGGAGGTAAAAATGCTAATGTGTGGTGAGCATGATCTTAACACTACGTGACAGCTCGTTTATTTGAAAATTTATATAGCTGAAACATAGTTTGGTAAAATAACTGATAAAATAAATGTCTTGCACTCAACGATACACGTGTAGACGGCACACAAGTGTAAGGAATATGTTTTATTTTATTAAAGAACTATCTATAGCTGCTGCTTCGTTGTCAATTGTCATTCCCTTTATTAAGCCTTAAAGTTAAGCGTATAAGATGAAATTTGAAAGCCACCTTAAGATGAACTGTATGCTCAAAAGTTTCTGTACGTTCCGGATTTCAAGTTATGATGTCAGTAATATCTGACAACCGATATGGTGTAGTGATGCAAAGAGTCACCTTAACACTGGCGGTTGCGGGTTCGTTTCCAGCTCGGGGCAAATATTTGTATTTGTACAAATATATGTTTCCGGTCTGGGTGTATGTCCTTGTCCTATCCACCATACCTCGGAGAGAACGTAAAGCCGTCGGTCAAGGTTGTTATCATAGAAACTTGAAAGCGATCGTTACTCTTGGTAGGGAAGTTGTCCTCCAGTCCGTAGTGGAGCAGCGTGGTGGATTGAGCTCCAACCATTCACCTATACGTAGAAAAGACCTTTGCCCAGCAGTGCGACATTTACAGGCTGTTTCAGATCAGTTTAGTTCAATACCTAAACTAAGAAACCAAAAACTTTGAAATATTTGTCGAATATTATTTATATATCTTTTTTAAAAGGGACGAAAGAAATCAGACTACGCGTTAATGAATTACAACTAAATACACATCTCAACTTTCATTCAATCTCCCAAGAAAAAAAGTCCCCAATGTCCTACCTCGGAGTATGAACTTAAGTCATCCTAAGTTTCACTCATAGTAGAGCAGTTAAAATTTTGCTACCAAGTAGAGTAGCGTAGTAAATCAAGCCCGCGTTCTTTCTTTATACCAGAAACTTTCACCCAGCAATGGGGTATTGAAAGTAAAAAATTCTGTATTAAATCACGATTTTTACATTGTTATAAACATCTCATTAGAGTTTACTTACATTTTACAAGAAAAGTAAATTAGAAAAAGTGCTTGAATAGTTAAAGAATCAAAATCTTTAGTAAAATATTACTAATCAGGCCGAGTAGTCTAGCCCCTTACGCCCGAAGCGAAGGCGTTCTCTTACATCTCAACTGAATTATCTTAAATACTCTGATAATTTCCTTTTGCATAAAGTAAAAGCTGTATTTTCGCCAAGTTCCTTTGTCGTTAACAGTATAAATTGTTTTTCCTGTACCAAAACGTCTTAGTGGGATCTTGATTATGTAAAGCTTGACTAATTCCTTCCCTTTGTAGGTTTCCTTATTCTCTAATTATATGCTTATTTTCCTACAAATTTGATTAAACCACGTCATTATGAGTTTAGGTAGGTCAAAATTATTACAATTAACCCCTTTCTTTATCTCGACCCAGCTGCGGTAAGAATATTTAAATATATTATTTTATTATAGAGTAGAAATTTGATACACAATTTTTTTTCTTATAACCTGTAAAACACAGTTTATGATTATTTCTAGCAATAACAATCGTTTAACGTACATTGCGTGTAAAATGACTTCAATTTCATAAAGCAGTAGCTACTATCAGTAATAACAAATTTAATTTTTTAATCAGATTGCAAATCTCACATGTTTACTGCGACACTACTTCAGGTGAAAAAAAAAAACGATTAGCCAATTTGTCACTGGGTCTGTCGTCCCTACATAGGTCATCTCGCGTAACATTTTTTTACAACCGATCATACCGGGGTCACCTATTCTTTCATAAATCAGAAGGCGCGTGACGTCACGTCGCACGATCGATTCGTCGACCAAAACGTGACAAAACACTTCTCAAAATTGCCGCCAATTTATTCTGTGGTATATTTTTTGTTATTTCGGAATATGAATGATTGTTTTTACGAAAACATATTTTATTAATGTTGCAACAGATCAATTTTACCTACTAAAGTTAACATTTAGTCCTATTGACTAAAGAGCTTGATTTGTTGAAATCATTGATGCTGTGACATATTAGATATCATTACATTTCTCCTGTGGTCATCATTAATTTTGGATCTAACATAAAATCTACAACATACGATATGTACTTGTTTCTAAGTCAGTATTTTTTAAAATCGTAATATAATAAGAATAGCCATGACCATCACAATGAATAAATTAAAGGTATATCTTTATTAGACTAGCGTTAGTCAAAATTACAGTACAATTAGTCGTTGAAACTTATTTATTAGGATTACAAAGACTAGTTACATGATAAATTAAGTAGCATATAGTTTTATTTATTTTTAGTATAAATCGTAACAAATTCATTTTTGTGTTTATATATATATATATATATATATATATATATATATATATATATATATATATATAAATCTCGTGTCACAATGTTTGTCCTCAATGGACTCCTAAACCACTTAACCGATTATAATAAAATTCGCACACCATGTGCAGTTCGATCCAACTTGAGAGATAGGATAGTTTAAATCTCAAATTATAGTCGCAATTTTAATTTATTGCTAATTATTTGTCTGTTATTATTTGACAGTCACAATTATCTGTTAACTCCAAATGATTCTAACAGATGTCGATACCTTTCGACTGGGTTGAGTAAGTAATCAATAGATGGCGCTGCTATGGTAAATCGAACGTGTCATATTAGCTACATTTTAACAGCATAATTACCACGTGTTGTTGAGGCTAAAGTATAAATTAAATTTATTTTTATGATTTTTAAAATTTTAGTTAAATACCCGTGCGAAGCCGGGGCGGGCCGCTAGTATATATATATATATATATATATATATATATATATATATATATATATATATATATCTCATATATATAAATCTCGTGTCACAATGTTTGTCCTCAATGGACTCCTAAACCACTTAACCGATTATAATAAAATTCGCACACCATGTGCAGTTCGATCCAACTTGAGAGATAGGATAGTTTAAATCTCAAATTATAGTCGCAATTTTAATTTATTGCTAATTATTTGTCTGTTATTATTTGACAGTCACAATTATCTGTTAACTCCAAATGATTCTAACAGATGTCGATACCTTTCGACTGGGTTGAGTAAGTAATCAATAGATGGCGCTGCTATGGTAAATCGAACGTGTCATATTAGCTACATTTTAACAGCATAATTACCACGTGTTGTTGAGGCTAAAGTATAAATTAAATTTATTTTTATGATTTTTAAAATTTTAGTTAAATACCCGTGCGAAGCCGGGGCGGGCCGTTAGTATATATATATATATATATATATATATATATATATATATATATATATATATATATATATATATATATATATATATATTTACATTTTAGATTTTAGATGATTTATAATTAAATATTATTTTTAAGATAATAATAAACGAGTATACGGTTCTCGTTATATTAAACGATCACTGTCGCCCATAAACAATTATTATTGCACAGAAGCTGTCAATGGGTTGCTGGATCAAAGGATGGAGGAGCGTAAGACGATGAAAAGGATAGGGAAAAGTAATAAAAGTAACTTTAGTAACCAGAATAGCCGATGAAGATACCGAGTAGGTACAATTTATAACTTCATTTATGATCAGATTAAATAAATATATAATATAATGATAATATTAAATTATGCTTCAAACACGATTACCTAATAAAACTTCCATAAAAACACATAAAATGTGAAATACCAAGTTTATTTTATTTTTTGCATCTTTTAGTGTTCAGACAATACTGCACCGTATGTTTTAAGCAATTAAATTGAAATTAGTAAAATATGTTATTTCATAATTTACAAATTTCTTATATCTGAAGTTTTTACTTTTCACGTACATCCTAAGGCTATCTGGCTGTATATTTAACAGTAAATCATAGCGAGTGATTTATTATCAAACTGAGTAAAATAGCTAATTATGTAATCTTTTAAAAAAAAAGCTATATAAATGTTAAAACAATATTAAAATTAAATATTTGAAATACTTGGTGAACTACGCTTTTCGTGTAATATTGATATCAATATTGAAACCATTTAATAGGTTTTTTTTTTTCATATCAAGACAACGAAAGTTGTAAATCGCTTCTGATTTCTTGGATACGAATATTTTCACTGTACTAGGCGACGAGAAAACTGAAATTGTCAAATTAATCATAGAGCGTGTTTTCTTTAATCGATTAATTGTCTTTGACCCGACTTATCTTTAGTGCTTTTTAAATCCATGTCATGATGTTGGAATATTGGCGGTGCCAGGTTATCAACTAAGACAGGTCAGTCCTCCTAGAATCGTACGATTAAGTTATCGATATGTGACTTAATTACACACTGATCATATTATATATGTGTGCTTCGAATCTGACACAATTGACTCCCACCTAGCACTTTTTTTTGTTATTGTAAATGTTATGTCACTGTATTATTAACTAGCGGCCCGCCCCGGCTTCGCACGGGTATTTAACTAAAATTTTAAAAATTATAAATTTATATTTTTTATCACCTACATGCGCCATCTATCGTATAATGGAAGCATATCGTTTTTATTTTTAGTGACATTTAACATAATAGTACCTATATTAATTGAAAATGATGTTTATCTAAAATATTAAAACGATTTCTATTCCTATCCGACATATTTAGTAAACTTTTAAGTTTAACAAAATAATAACTCAAAAATAAGTTTTGTAAGTTTTTAAGATTCCTTAGACCAGATGGCGTTGGCGGCGTAGAGGTACCTATTTCTATTTTCTTAAATATTTATTTTTAAATTTAATTACAATGAAACAAAAACTAAATTATACTGTGAGTTATTTCTAATTTTTATGTATTAAAGTTATTTACATTGGTTTTGAAATTTTTACGTGATACGTGCACGAACAAAAAACGATAAGAGATGGCGCTGATACAAAAAAAACGCGCTATTGAAATTTATTCTTGATGATATATAGTGTATTAATAAAACGGAGGTTTTAACAGATTTATTATTTGTATAGATAAAAAGTTTAAATATCATTTCAATCAAAAAGTGTGCTCATTGTTAGTTTTAATATTTTTATTTACCTACGGAGGTATAAAAGCTATTTATGTCTTTGAAATTCTGTTGATTTTAATTTGTTTATAATTTTTGTTTACATTTCAATAATATATATTAAACTAATTTCATCGTAATGGTATATATAATTATGTATTATAGTATTTCGGATTATATATGATTATACGGATTTATAGACGGATTATTAGACGGATTATATATGAATGATTATTCTTACGAAAACATATTTTAACATATCTTATTAATGTTGCAACATATCAATTTTACCTACTAAAGTTAACATTTAGTCCTATTGACTAAAGTTGCTTAAACTTAATAGTAGTAAATAGAAAAACCACCTATTTAACAGGCCTTTATAAAATTATTTTAAAGAAAAATTTAATTTTAGATACGCAAACTTTTTGCGGAGATTAACCGTTATTCTTTCTGTTTAGACATAATAAAGAGATAGGATTATAAATATAATAGAAAAAGTACTAGCCAGGCTAGAAAAAATTACAGGAGTTGTCTTGTACACAACAAATATACATACATTAGTGTATAATTTTATCATCTTCAATATGGTACGATTCTATAGCTGTATATTATGTTCTGTGCAAAAACAAACATCAAATATTTTTTACGTGATATATGTTCGACACCTTTGTTTGAATGTGTATAGGTCTAATAAACAAGGAACATTCAGGTTGCTAAACATGTTTTTGGCGAACTAATTTATATGTTCTATCCAACAAAATTTTAAAAGATGCGAGTATATTAAACAGGCGGCGGCGCGGGAGATGACTTCGATTGCTTATAAGTTTTACACGCGTTTGTTCGTTACCTACTCTTGATGGAGCGTGTTTACGATATCTTTACTAATTTATATCCAAATGGACTAATATCAGATGTTCATTGTTCATACATGTAGGTATGTGGTTTATACTAACTCTACGTGACAGCAATGTCATCATTATTAACACGGAGTATAGATACCAGGAGTGCGAACGGTATAGGATTTTTCACGTTATTTATGTACACAATAATAAACCCAGATCATAGTTCTCTTTTTTGCTACTGGCTGCGTAATTATTCAGGAAGTACCGACACTATTATTATTATTAGTACTACACGAAAATACGAACTGGCTAATCCGTCTCGTGAATGTAAAAATAAATTAAATTAACACTCTCAGCGCCACGCATATATTATAAGCATTTGTAGAGAAGCAGGCCACATGGGCGGCGCGCGGGTCACTCGCCACACTACAATTTAATTATTCTTTTGTAGCAAACTATGAGGGCTGCAGGCGGGACACGCCGTGAACTTTGCCAGCAGACCGTGTGGTCCGCTATGACCCCCCAAATTCATATTGCTTTTCTGTCTTTGGCTTGCGAGATAAGGAATATTAATTAAATGCGTTTAAAAGTGTTTCTTAAACCTGTTCATGAAAAAAAAAAACGACTTAAATCGGACATTTTTGACTTAACTACAAGACTTAAAATAAATTGAGTACAAAACTGGTGCCTGAGGAGATAAGTTATAAAAACTCATATTGACTTCCAATAAAATAATTTATATGGGCGGTCGGCTGACCACATGGCGCTGAGAGTGTTAAATATTTTTTTAATTATGGTTGCCTTAGTGGCCGAAAGGCAAGTGAGAATTTAGAAAAAATGGCTTTATTGACTTCCGCGTAAGTATTTAAACGAGTACTTGTTGAAACGTAGCACGCTCTACCGACAAAATATCTGTCCCCAAAATTGATGCAGTTCTTTCAACATTACGTTTGCACTCCTGATATCAATACTCCGTGATTGTTAACATATCGCCGTTGATATTTTGACATTATGTCATAGTTATATTGCCACAATCAGAGAATATATATCATTAAATTAAAATAAGCTCTAAGTAATACACAACGGAAAGTAATCATTTTATTACGAAAAAAATATTAGTATTATCAATGTAAAAACAAAATAGATAAAATATCCAGAATATTATTTAAATAAATATCACCTTTCCTTACAAAAACTTTTTGTTAACGCTTATCAAAGCAGCGTATGTACTCACCGAAAATTGCTTCATCGACCTCGAGAATTGAGCAGTGGGGAACGGCGCTTGAATTATGTAAAGTATGCCGCGGAAAAATTGATATAAAAATTGCCTGTAAAGCATAAAATTAAAATTTGGATCGTGGACCGTGTTGCAACATGCTAAATACCTGTCGTATTTTAAGCGCCATCTGTCGACGACAGCACTGAGACTGCCGCTTTTAATTTATTAACCAATTTGCTGAACGCTCCGAACCGCGTTCCACTCGCTATTTTGTTTCTTGACTTAATAAATTTGAAGTCATAATCCATAAAGAAGTATTTTTTCATAGCGGCGTAGACGGTACCACCATTAAAATATTATTAAGTAAGCTTTCTACTTTTTGTGCCTGAAATTAAACTGATAGAATTTTGTTAATACAATATATTAATATATTATCATATAAATATTTTTTACTTGGGTAGCAATACTCCTAGTACTCCTACCAACAAAAATATAACATCATATCATCAAAAAGGTTTTTTTGTTCTATCAATCTTAGAGTCACAGATTATTAATTTATATTCCATATTTTGAATAGCCAAGTCAAAAAAGTTATAGACAAACGTAAATTATATAGTACAATACTACTTGGGTATACAAAAGTACCACGCTGTATTAAAGTTTAATTTGTTTTCACATGTAAAGGGATCGTTTCTCTTGTGTGATAGAAAATATTCTCAAAAGATTTAGTATAGTTACGAAGCTATGAGATTTACGCGAATCAAATATGTTTTATGTCAAAAAGGCTCGAACTGAGAGAGATTTTTTGTATAAAGTGTCACATTCGAAATGAATTGGATGGATTTTGCGATATGCTGACACTACATAACCATCTTATTTTCCACTGCGATGTTTAACCAAAATAACTTTTATAGAAATATAATATATTGCAACTTATTCACTTTACAATATTTATATTTTAATAAATTATATTTATTTGTAATGAAGTAGATAATAATAAAAACAAGTTAAATGCAATTTCATTACCTTAACGTAGTTTTAAGCAACAAGTAGATAACAATAGTAAAATAATAAATAAATAAACACCTACTTAACCTAACGACTTCCAGTATAATCATATGGCAGTGATTCGGAAACTGTGACATAACATTTTATATATGAGTTCATTATAATGTAAGATATATACATAAAACGATTAAATAATTGGTTTTAGAGGAGACAATATTAATATATATATATATATATATATTTATATGTTTAACACACACACAAGGTCGTCTCTTCCTAAGGTAGGCAACTTAATGCCTGTGTTTTAGGTAACAGCCAATTGATATACATTTTTTAAAATAAATATACATATAAATAATACATATATAAATAAACATATATTACACCCAGACTCGGAGCGGGAATAGAACCCACAACCCTTGGAGCAGAAAACAGGGTCACTGCAAACTGCGCCAACGGTCAGTCAAATTATTTATATTAGGTATTTACTAGCTGACCCGGCAACCGTATTTTTGCGATTTAAATAATTTCTAATGAATATTTTGGTAGTCAAATAAAAAATAACTAACTTATTGTATATGTGGTATATGACTGAAAGAGGAACGGCGCGCTGTGAACGATGACGGCCCATAAAAATAACATGACACCAAATAAAAATTAATTTTTGAATTCGTTGTACTTTTAACATCTTAACTAATAAATTTCAAATTACATCTCTATCACAAATTTTGACATATCAAAAAAAAAAAAACTATCAGTCAGGATTTTGGAGAGCGTTGTATAACCGATGTGTATCAGTAATGAACTGAAGATTAATGAAACCATGATTGATGATAACCAGCAACGTTGTCAACAACAGGTGCATTGAATCTATGAATGTGCTCTCCGGCTGGTGTTTTATCAGGATTGATAAAAATAGCGTAATTCTCACTTTATTTGTTTTGAATGTTGAATTAAATTGTTGATTATTTGCAGCATTACTTTTAGCTATTTCTGTTGCTCCGAACGAAATCTGGATCCGTACCAATAAATAAACCGTCCAATGATTCATGTTGTGTTTCAGTTTTTAGTAGTTGCACTTTTCCTGACGCGCAACACATCCCGGCTGGCCCATTTTTTAATTTAAGCGCATTAGAAAGCGGAGGTTCCTTGTCCATAGCACCAATCCCCACTTTTGAACGAGTGTAATATTTAATATCGGGCACTGATAGACTCAAATGCTAGACGATGGAATGAATCGGATGTAAATGGTCAGTGAAGTACAGTTGCCGTTGTAGGTCATGTGCTTTCTGGTCAATTACGAATAAACGCGCTTATATTTGTTCTAATCGTCTATATTGATTATGTTCAGCTTGTGCCTCTTGTGATTGTGTTACACGCAATTCCTGTGGAATTTGTTCGTCTGTTCTTTGGGCTCTTCTACTTCGCTTGTCTGTAAATCTAGTCGTTCGACGATCCAAATCAGATCCTTTACGTCTTGCTGGCATTTTTTACTGTACAAAACACACAAATAGATCAAATTGAAGTACTTGATGCTAGAAAAGAGTATAGTAATAATTTGTTCTTTTTTTATTTTACATACCCTTCATAATTATAAAATACGTTATATTTCTCTTTTAATTTAAAATGATTCCCAATAATTTTGCACGCACTGAGTATTATAGTATTATTCATTGTCGTTTAATCATAAACAAACTAATAAATAAAAACTAATAAATGTATGAAAATGTTCTGGAATATAATTAATTAAGTTCAAAAATCACCATTAATTTAAATCAATAAACGTTTATCGTTGAATAAATAATTGATTTAAACTATGTATTTTACTATGTTACAAAATTTTAATTAGGAAATCTTCATGTGTCGAAATGAATTGACTGGCCCAATGGCGCAGTTGACATTGATCCTTTCTGCTCCAGGTTTGTGGGTTCGATTCTCGCCCTTGTCTCGGTGTAATATATATTTATTTATATATGTATTATTTACATTTAAAATTTATATGTATGTTTATTTAGAAATAAAAAAAACATAGGCATTCAGTTGCCTACCTTAGGAACAGACGACCGTGTGTATATGTTAAGCATTATTTATTTATAAAATCCTACTATGTTACATTTACCAGTCGGCAGTAGAACAGCATGATGGCTTAGCTCAATAACGAAATAATAAAAAAATTCACAATACAATAATTTTATAAACTTATTGATAATATGCTACGAAACAACCATGAAAACACGAATCGAGCGTGAACAAATAAAACAATGGCTTGCAGAGCCCGGGCAATATTTTCTTACAGTCGAATTTGCTTTAACACAAAGTAGGAAATTAACAGTGTTCCCATAAAGCGACCGACACGACTTTGTAAGCATTGAGTGCTTTTAGCTATTACGTTAACTCGTCCATTAACCGCATTCGCAATCGGAATCTTTTGTTGACTTACAAGAATGGGCGGCATCTAAGACCTAAGGTCAGATACGAAAAACGAAAGGAAATAAACACCCTAAGATAGTGTTGTTCTTTAGTTTTCATCTCTTGTTTTTTTTTTTTAACTTACGATAACTTATATGTGCCGCTATAATATTTATAGAAAATAGTTTAAGCGTTTATTGATATAGAAATATTTTTGTAATATATATTTTTTAAATGTTACATTTATAATTTAATTAGATATTTGTTTATTTTTTACTATAATTCTTATATTTCATTTTTTTTATTTCATTAATTATGCATCGTAATAGTTTACCGTATACAATATACATACATTACAATGTATTTATTATTTTCAATAAATATATATATATATATATATATATATATATATATATATATATATATATATATATTATAAGTAACAAACTTAATAAAATTTAATTTGTTTTAAAATTAACTTTGAACTCTTAATTGAATATATATCTTATACATAGTTATGTATAAATAAAACTATATTTCATGTTAATAAAAAAGTACTATTTATATTCCAGCATAATTTTTACTTCAATTGTCTTTTTTTATAATTTACTATCTGACCCTTGTTGTACGTCTGCATTTTCTTCAATTTACTCTTCATTGACAATACATTGACAACTAAGAATTAATTGGCTATACTTCTTGTATCTATAAAATGGTTAATTGAAAAAATGCGATGGAGTATTCTGATCTAGATAAGAATTTTATTATACGAAGGTCATTTGAAAAGTTCGTAGCCTAATATAGTTAGGAGCATGCTATTTTTATAAAACTACCCTCGTTCTGAAGCTACATTATTTTTGAGCAATTGCGTAAAATTTCATTTTTTTATTTGCATTAGTTACAATTTCTAACACTATAACGTCGAACAAGTAGTGATAATTAAAAAAAAATGATAAAATCGAACATCGTGTTGTGATTAAGTACTTGAATAAGAAAAATATAACACCAAAACAAATTTGTGGAAACATATTAGCAACTTTAGAGGAATGTGTCCCTTCGTATGTTACTTTAAAAAAAGTAGGTTTCAAACTTGGTCGAGAAAGTATCGAAGATGACCCACGTAGCGGTCGACCATCGACGTCTACAACAGATGAAAACATTGAAAAACTTTGTGATTTAATTTTATCTGACTTGAAATTGACTGTTATGGTTTATATTATGTGACTATGGACGAAACCTGGGTGCACCACCATAATCCAGAGACAAAAAATCAATTTATACTATGGGAAAAGAGCAGGATCTTCAGCTCCGAAAAAAAATCTTAAGTGGTTTTGTCGGCCGGTAAAGTGATGGCGTCAATTTTTTGGAATGCAAAAGGTGTAATCAGTTTGAACTACTTAGAAAAGAATTAAACAATAAACTAGGCATATTATTGTAACATTCTGTTACATTTACGTTAATTAATTAAAGAAAAATGTCCTTGATTGTTACGAAGAAAAGTTTTGTTTCACCAGGATAATGCATGAGTTTACACGTCAGTCGAGACTATGGCAGAAATCCACCAGTATCGCTTCGAATTGTTACTCCATGCCCCATTGCCCCATGCATATTCTCCTGATCTCACTCCATCTGACGTTTATCTATTCCCAAAGCTCAAAAACTACTTAGGAGGTCAAAATTTTTTACAAATGAGAAGGGTTAGGCTGCTGTCGACGCATATTTTGAAGATATGGACGAAGATTTTTTTTAAGCTAGTTTAGAAGCCGTGCCTGGCCAAGAGAAGAATTTTATAAAACTTGGAGAGAATATGTTGTAAAATAAATAATAAATAAATTCCTAACTTTTTATTTTCCTGGTTAGGCTACGAACTTTTCAAATGCCCCTCGTGATAGGTGAATAGAGATAAATAAAGTAGAAAACATACGATATATTGTTAGCATTTATTGTGTTTATTCGTCCAGAAAATTACTTCACTGATTGATTTAGTTTTCGAGCACCAATTTGGCGAACGATTTTATTTCGTGTTACAGTGATTTTAATTAATATACGCTTGGTAAATTTTATAATCTATAATGTTTTTCAAAAATTAGAAAATATTATTAGAAAAATATATTTTAATATGATTGTCAGCGTATTATAAAATATGTGAAAAAGAAGCAGTAATATTTGTTAAGGCCAGTATATCCCAAATCACCTGTTTTTGATAGAGTTTTAAACATAGTAATATTCATTTTTTTGATCCGTTAAAAATATATGTTATAGTTTAACAAACGTTCTTGATTATTCAACGGTTCAAAACACGATAATTGTAACTTGACTCGATAAAAAAAAAACATAAAGAAAGGATGTTTTTGATTATTTTTCGAGTTTTATTCGAAGAATATCAGATTTTAAGTTACAATATTCACATGTAAAAATAGGTAATAACTTTTAGTAGAACATTTAACGGTTACTTTTTTAAATAAATGTTTCTATTTTTTTTAAATATTAAATATTTAAATTATATAAGAAAACGGCCCGCGCGCCTCGCTTTAGTTGCCTGCGAGGCGTCATCGAAGTAGGACCTGTATCTCTGCTGTCTGGCGGCGTCCCCCCCCCCCTCTAAAGATTGGATTTTTTTTATAACAAAAATATCCACGGGCTTTTTTTGCCCGTGCCTTTTTTTAATTAAATGTATAAGATTGTTAATATAGTTTCATGCGTACTATTTTAGACTTACATTAGCTAGACTTATTGTCAGGATCTCTATGACGCGAGTCCGTATACTGACCATTATTTATTTATTATTATTATAATTTTTTTTAATACATATAATCATATTTACATACATATAATCATTTTTAATAAACATAATCTTCATTTACAAATTAATCTTTATTTACAAAATAATTTACATATACAAATATACACACATACATATATATACATATACACATACACACATATATTATATATATATATACACACACACATATATATATATATATATATATATATATATATATATATATATATATATATATATATATATATATAATTTTATTTTGTCTTTTTTTTTCTTACATCTATTTACATCATGTTTCTTATTTTCTATGTACATGCGTTTATTCCTTGATCTAATATAATCTAATATTTGATTGCTTGTTAGTACATACATACCAGCCACCACATTTTTACGGCTTGTCTTCATTTACATTTGGGCTCTTTATTTTTGTATTATTTATTGGAGACTCTGCCGCAGCCATCCCCCGAGGGAAGCTGTTCGAGCACATCCTCAATGACGGCGGTGTCTCTTTTATGTATAGCCATCTTGAGGGTGTGCTCGAGTATTTCCTTTGTTGTGGCCTCCACCGAGGCCGACAAAACGACCGATTGCATCACCACCGTCGTCGGTGTAGTAGACACAGGTCTTTGTGTGCCTGGTCACCGCGACCACAGCATGCGGAACACTGTCACGAATCCGCAGCCTCCTAGTCTTTGTCTGGACGATGATGACTGCCTCGCGTGTCTGTCCCTGTGCCTCGTGGATAGTTATGACGCTCGATCCCTGTCCGGTGCCGTATCCCTTGTCTATCAACGTCTTCTTTTCCTCTTGTGTGAAAACCGATGTATAGGGTCCGGTCTTGTCTCTTAGGAATTCGAGCGCCAGTGAACCTCTCTATCCTCAGAGAATGGATAGTGTGGTTTGAGAAATAGATTGGATAATTTTATTTAGTACTAGCTGTGCCCCGCGGTTTCACCCGCGTTAATTTGAGGGAAAAACGTACTTAAATATTTTCGCCTCGTTGGTCCAGTGGTACCAAGCGTTACTGCCGAGCAAGGGGTCTCAGGTTTGATTCTTAGGTCGTTCAACATATTACTGAGTTTTTTTTTCGAAAATTTACAGTAAAAGAGTGATGTTATATTTACTTTAAAAGTGGAACTATAATTAAAAAATGTCTTGAGAAGAGAAATAATAAAGGACGCAACGGAAGCTCTCAAAAAAGATTATTTTTTCCCGTTTTTGTAACATTTCTTATTATTACTCAGCCCCTATTAGTCGTAGCGTGATGTTATATGGCTTAAATTTTTTCTCATTAAATGGACTATCCAACGCAAAAAGAATTTTTAAATTTGAACCAGTGGTTCATGAGATTAGCGCGTTCAAACAAACAAACTCTTCAGTTTTATCTATTAGTATAGATTATTATTGATTATTTTATTAGATTAGTTTAGTTAGTACTCTAACAACGTTGGAAGTGTTTTTACTGTATAGCAGTGTAGTGTAGATATAAAATGGGGAATAAAACTAGAAATAAAAAGAAAATATCTAGACGTGAACTACGTAAGCTTAGAAAAGCGATCAGATAAGTACTCGTAAGTTTAATGAACACTCAATCTATTTTTAGCTAGAATATAATGATTGTCATCGATATCTTAGAGCGATATATTAGCATATCCAAAATTTCAATAAGTTATATTAGTATTTTCACCTAACAGCGGCTAGCTAGCAGCTAGCGGCAATTGAAGATTCTTCGACGGTCAGCGAATGGCGATGGGTCCCAACCAGGCTAAACGTAGCCGACGACGCGGCGCGGGACGTACCAGCGGGATTCAGCAGTGGTCACAGATAGTACACAGGTCCTGAATTTCCTTATCATCCGGAGTCCACCTGGCCCACGGAAACGTCCGCCTTGTCGTCGTCAACCGAATCTACAGGCGAAGAAAGGACTCATCACGTCACCGATCGTAAACAGCCGCGACTCAAAGAAGGGTTACCAGACTGCACACGGTACTCCAGCTGGAACAGACTCCGCTACACGACGGCTCGAGTGCTACAGTTTATAGAACTCTGTCGAGCCAATGCACAACGAGTCAACTATAAAAGGACTAAGAAAAGCGCGTTAAAAGACCCAGACTGGAAAAGGACGAACAAGAAGCTGAAAACACGCCAGAAAATAAGAGTAGAGCTCGAAGAAACTTTGGAGGTTCGTCCGGTCTCCGCGGAACTTATCAGGAAAGCTGAAGACCTATTCATGAGAACAGTCCAAGAAGAATCTTTCCCAAATGAAGTAGAAAGCATTAAAGACGGGAAGTCGTTTACCCGAAACAGTCGCCTCAAGCAGCTGAGCATCGAGTGTGCAGAGAGAGCCCTCCGAGTCCGTAGTCGTATTAACGCCGCGGAGCAACTATCAACGCCATCTAAAAACCCGATGATACTAGATAGAAATCATCACACAGTGAAGTTGTGGATCATAGCGATGCATAGAAAGAGGCATCACACGGGAGTCGAGGTGACTGTGAACGAATGTCGACAGCACTACTGGATACTACGCCTGCGGCCCGTCACAAGAACGCTCTTTCCACAGTGTCTACACTGCCGGATTAGGGCAGCGATCCCGCCACACCCGAGAACAGGAGACCTACCTGCGTGTCGCCTAGCTCACCATCAGCGACCCTTCACATACACAGGGGTGGACTACTTCAGACCATTAACAGTCACCGTGGGACGCAGCCAACAGAAACGTTACGTGGCAGTATTCACGTGCCTCACTGTAAGAACGATCCACCTAGAGATAGCGACGTCACTGAGCACAGACTCAGTGATAATGAATTTAAGAAGAATGAAAGCTCGACGAGGACAACCTGCTCAAATCTGGTCCGACAATGGGACTAACCTGCGAGGTGCCGACAACGAATTGAGACAGGCAATGGACAGAGCGACGTCCTCACCTTCGTCGCTGGGTCAACAGGCGGCATAGGGTCCTTACGTTTCGGCTGTCGCCGGTGCTTACCGGGCACGGTTGCTTCGGTAAGTACCTGCACCAAATCGCTAGGCGAGAAGCCACCCCTGAATTTGCCACGAGTGTAGCGCGCCAATCGACTCGGCGCGTCACACCCTGGAGGAATGCGCCGCTTGGGAGCCCCAGCGCAGGGCCCTGGTGGCAGTAATAGGTGGAACATAAACATTTAATACCTAAGAGAAGAAATAAAGTTTAAATCTACTTCTCTTAGGTATTAAATGTTGTAAAGTGTATTAATTAACAAAAAAAAAAAAATTACTGATAATTAATATAAATTAAAATATTAATAGTAAATTTTTTTTTAGCTATAAACCCATAAAAATTAAATAATGGTTTTTATCTACTTCTCTTAGGTATTAAATGTTTATGTTGCATTTTATACTGTGCCTTCAGGATCGAAAACAAAACTGAATTATGAAATAACCTAAAGTAAAAAAAAAACCTAGTAAGTTACTGTAAAATTATATATTTAATTATTTCCGTGCGCCGTCGCCGCGCGCGGGGTCATCGAGAGTTCATTTGATCGGAGACTTCGCGTAACTAGTCGCGCGGGGAGGGAGGTAGCGCTGAATACCTACAACGCTCGAATATACTGGCCTTAAGCGGCAATCTTCCAAGTCTTCATTCGCGACAGGTAACATTTGCAAACAAAGCTTGGTATTAGGCAGCGGAAACCTTAAGGCGACGTGGCGTGACAGCGACAGGCGGGTAACAAGATAAGCGTCCTCACGCGAGCCGCCGTCCGTCTCTCTGTCCGTCTTCTATAATCTTCTGAGACGATGCAATACTTAAGCCATACTGCATACTAACTTCGCTCTCCGGTATCCTATTTATGTCGTGATCCACAGTACAACATTGAAGAGAATTTATTATTTCTCTGTTTTCAATTTAAATTATTAATCATAATTGGATCAAATCGGAACAACATGTTTCTTCTTTTTTTTTTTCTTTGTTGTTATTTTGTAGTAAATTAAATTTTTTTATTTCTACTTTTCACATTAATATTTGGCTCGACATGACAACTTTCAACCTCGTTTATACAGCCTGAGGATACTTTACTCGAGATTCTGGTAAGTAACTTCCAAGTGAAGTAAAACTAGTAACAAAGTTAACAAAACCTCCCGGTGATATTATATTGTAGGTTTCTTGTATTTAATATAGTTCTTTTTTTTTTCATAAAATATTATATATATTTTTAGACCATATACTCACTTGAAACACATCAATTTGGGATAGTATGTATTGCTCAAAATGTAAAAATACTCTTTAATTTTTTCAGTTAATAATACTGACTGTATTACCAAATTCCACGTGGACGCACGACAGAATTCAACTATTTTTATAAAGAAAATTATTTAGTAATTTTTAATGCACTACCTAAATATACAAGGTACTAACAATATGCAAATTTAGATCAAATAAATAACAGTAAATGTAATTCTACTTTTTAGGAATCAAATTTTTATTGTCTGAGATATTACTCATTACAAATGTAACGAAAACACGAATATAAATAGCTAGTACCATTTAGTGGCATTTACATGTTTCTACTTGGTAATAAGTTATGCATGAGATTGCTTATTAGCAATAAGTCCGCCTTATTGTGTAATAATCTTTAGGCATATATATCTGTAATTTTCTTTTTCAAAAAGTGGTGTACAAAAAAATTACAAGTAAATAAATTAAATAAATAATGCATTTTCTAGAGCTAAGTTTGTTTTTTAAAGTAATACATATTACAAAAATTACACTAAATAACAATATCATCGTCTAAGCAAATCCGTTATTTTATATTCAAGACCGATCTCAAAGACAATCATTTACACAGTGGCCCTACACTATCCTTAAATTCGTATAAATATTCATGAAACTGCTTTATAAGGAGACCCTTAGTCTCTTTAGCTACGTTAACGAATGTTGAGTCACTTTACAGTTCCCTTGCTACGAGACCGCTACCGACGCTCCAAACAGCATTTACCTTTTACTTATAATCACCGTTGGTTTAAGATATAAAATATTACGTCCAAAGTTTTTTCTCTGTGGACAAGGTCGTTATATGTATGTTTATTTATATATATATATATATATATATATATCCTTCACAAAACCATCGAATATTTAAAATAATATCGAATGTTTCGGGAAAGTTTTTTTTTTTTTTTTTGTAATTACAAACTCTGTAACAGTCACATTGATTTTATATTTTTTTATAAAAGAAAGCTTCTTTTTCATCGTTAAGGAACAGTAGTCATAAATTTCAAGACGGGTGAAACTGTAAATATATACTATGTCTACCATCAATATCAATTGTGTATAAACTGTTTCTATTGCGAGCTCAACTTTTGCTTTAATTACTACTTCATGTCTATCTGTGTGAATTTTTAATTGGTTCGTGTAATTTTTTAATATGTTTAAACTCTAATTGTGTAATTGTAACTGTAAATTCACATTAAAAAATAAATAAAATAAAATAAAATAGTCTTATCCGTACTAAACTACAAGTGCATACTAGTTATTTCTATGATATTAAATAGAAAAAAAAAACATAATATTAAGAAATAAGTAATGTGATATATCACATTGCCTTTGAAATACAAATGTAAATTCTGTTTATTTGGCACACACAAAATTCTTACTCATTAATTAGAAAAGGTTCGTCCCATGTTTGTTAAAATTAGACAGGAGCGAAGCATTATAAATTATGACAAAATTAGCCACGGCTCTCACATGACGCCTAACATGGGTCTGTTCTACTCGGAGATTTTGTACGCATAGCGGAAATTTAATAATAACTTTTCGCATATCCGTAATCTGGTACCATATTTAAAGTAATTTAAATGGTCTGAAATGCCGCAACGACTTTTTTACTACAAACGGGACATTTAAAAATTTCAAAAATTATTTACGAAAACTAGACAGTCGGTATTTGTTATTAAAGTATTAGAATAATATTTCCGTCGTTAAGAGTATTATGTATTCCTTTAGTAAACGGCACGTAGCAGAAACCTTAATGTTATGAGTAGAGCCACCTCGTGTAATTTGGTTGTCACATCACGTCGTCAACAATCTGCTTAGCGGGACACCTTTGAGCGGACCTTTTAATTGGGTCCAATACCCTTAGTAGGTATACAAACCGATTCTTAGACAAACACAAGTCGGTTAAGTGGTCAAAGCTTGTTATATAATACCATTTATTTACTCAATTGTAAGTTGTTCCTTTTTATAATAACAATATATCAGTAAATCGTCATAGTCGTAAAATAGTGACGGATCTTACCAATTTATAACTTTACAGGGCAGCCATTTCAAATATACAACAACAACAACATATGCTACGACTATGACGAAATGTAATGTTCAGTATTATAAATATAACATTCTATTAGTGATTCTTCGAATTAGTTATGAGTAAAATTTAGAAGCGTCTGTCGAAAGTTTGAAATGCCATACGCGAAAAGGCCATTAAAATTCGGAAATAAGACCAAAATATCGGTGAAATCCATCAAATATTAATATCTTAGACGCAGCTGTTTCACACCTGCCAATGGTTTAATAAAGCCATCTTATAAACTCCGCTTTTACAAACTTTATCCGAGTCGTTTGCTCTCAGAGAAATAATATTTTATTTTTTTTAATGCGTAAAGGTTAAAGGTACTCTAGCTAACTGGATTACTGTTTAAACTACGTGAAAAGGTATGAAAAACTAATATCGCGCTGGAAAAGTGATTAATATTAATAATTATAAAAATCGCAAAAAAAAATCTTATTGCAATTTCATGGTTACAATACTGGTGACCTTCTAACCTACCCGACTCAGAAAGAGAGAAGGTATGATAGTCAACCTAAACACCGCAAAGAACTTTGATGGGGTCTGATATGAGGCTTATGTTTATATTTTATATGTATATTGTAAATGTAATATAGACACAGTATAGGTTATGCCGTCTACACTCACTATGCAATTATTTCTCTTGCTGAAGCAGAATTGAGCAGATAATAATATTTTCTTTTTTTAAATAAAACCTCCTTCGAGTAGGTTTCCGAATGAGGTAGACGAATTAGCGTCAGGTGGGCTAAAAACTCATTAATAAGATTATTAAAGAAGCACGCGTTAGCGTGGACAAGTTTTCCCAAGATATCTGGACAAAACTGGAATATTGCATGAATCCGTCAACTTTAGTTTTGTTATGGTTGTTGTGTGCTTTTATTACTTATATTCTAAAGTTAAGTTTACTATTTACAACAATTAATTTTATGCTTAAATAATTACGATTATTTTTAATACAACAACCTTTAGTTCAGATGTAAATCCATCGATTATTAATTAATTTATAGCAATTATGTTAAATGTAATGTTATTCTTGATAATTGATAAATAATAAAACACATGTTTATCTATTTTATTTCAATGGCTATCTCCATCAAATGTATCTGAAGGGACAGACTTATACTCGTAAAAGGGAACTATAAGATCAGCCGTACTGAGTGAATCTGCGGGTGTTTTCTCTTAACTGCCAATACTCTGCATTATCTCTTAATTTGCAGAATCCAATAGATCATTTGTGATCATATTAATTTCATATGGCATATGGCAATGGCATATGGCATGGCCGCTTTCTGAGAGTTAAAAGCTACATCAGTATTTTGTTTTATTTTTTATTTACTCATGTATGTACATGTATATTTACGTAGGTACATGTGTATTTCAAGCCTTATCATATAACTCAAGCCTCCTGTGGAAGGACTGAGGAGCATTAAATCAGCAGCGTAGTTTGAATTATTATAACATGTTTCATCAATGTGTTTGTATAGAAATAAAATTAGTAATTAGTGGTTTGATCAATCTTCTTTATTCCACACAACGAAAACACGAACCTCCCTTATTCTTCCGGTTACCCTATCAGTATTTGGATTCATGTACTGCGTCGATACATCCACGTCCCATAAAAATTGTCCTAAAGTACGTCACCTACAAGCAGGTTGCAGGAAAACAGACGTGTACGGCGTCTGCTTTGCGGTATAGTAATTGGCAGCGAACTTCAAACTAATAATGACGCTCACCGTCCATAGTTCCGCTAATAAATCATATTGAGCATCTAATATTGAAATGTATTTAACAAGCAAGCAACCTTGGGTTATTCATGATAATAAAGTCGCTTAACTTATTCTTGACCATCGGTTCCACAATAATATTATTGTGGAACTACTCTACTACTAACTTTATTAATATAAGTGATCCAAGCATAGAGTGAAATAATAGTGAGATAATTCCATGCAGGTGACACTCGACATATAAAACGGCATTTTGTATTCATTACAAAAGGTAATACCTTAAGATTTTCATTTTACGCGATAGGAATAGAATTCCGTAAAGGATTTAAATAAAAGATTGCCGTTTAACGAGGCGTGTGATGAAAGAATTTAATCGCAATTGTTACAAGCGATAAAAAATAGGATATTATTTTATTACCATAAATTGTGCCAATATCAACATTTTAATTGTCTTTTTCGTAAATATTATTTGTTTCATTGATACATATCAGCAATCTACATAGAGATAAATGAAAATTAAATGCTACATAGTGGTAAAAACTTCACTTGAAAATGTCTGAACGAATTGGTTAATTATTTTTTAAAATATTCGTACAATATAAGGAATTTATTTAAAGAAAGTTATATCTAAGATTAGCTGTTTTTTTTATAAATATCGAAACAAGTATTGTAGTAATATGATAAACATAAACAATTTTTTTTCCACTATTCAGCATCACATTACGTGACTACTATGTTTCGTAGTTACTTTTATACTTACACACAACACAATTTTCACATTTAAGCACGTAACCTGTACTTGTAAAAGTAATATTGCAGAATATCTTTTATTTTCTATTTATTTCTTAAATATAGTAATTACAGATTTAAGACTAATTTCTGGCCCGTATCGAAATTAATATCTTAATTGCTTACTGTAATACAATAAGGAAATCATATCTCCCCTATACAACTTTTGTTCCAATAATTACAAGCGAAAATATCTATATCAGACGAGAATTAACTGAATCCCATAACGAGAATTGGTTTGAACGAGATCTAGTAAGTAGTTTTTTTTAATCTATAAAAAAAATACACTATTATTAAAACATCGATCAAACTTACAACGAACTACAAGAACTTTTATATGATACGAGTATTACTTGCTGCTACGGAACCCTTCATTGGCGAGTCCGACTCGCACTTTTTTAATTTTTAATTTAAAACTGTAACATGTCCATTTATATACATCGAAGAAATTTTTTTTTTTTTTAGAAGAGATCAATGAATAGTCCTTTTTTACATCCATGTCCATTTATATATACATCGAAGAAATTTTTTTTTTCACGTATCACGTAAAAAGTACTGAATGAATTTGAACTAAACTTACCACGATTTGAGTTAACACTACAAGCTTGCTTCAGTATGGTTCCCTTGGGAAAAGGAGTGAAAGTCAAAATATGTACTTAGTTATATCTGATTTGTGCGTAGTGCAATTTCATTTATTATTTTTTTGTTAAAATGGAGATACTTTAAAGGTGGTCTCGTAAATATTTCATGGTCTTTGGTTTCTTAGTTCAGAAGTTACAGACATCATAACCCTCAATATTAGATTCATATAACTTGAAACCCAGAATATACAGAAACCTTTGAACACACGGCTCATCTTAAACTAGCGTACATACTTTACTTTATAAGTTGAAGGAAAGAACAAATAAAGTTGCGGGTACTGTTAGTATATAATAATATAAAGTATCATTTTAAGCATTCGTAAACATCATCGGAATACTTCTTTACATTTCATGTTGTGAAGTTTGTTTTCCTTAAAAAGTTAGTTTTCTTTAAAATATTGGTTCAACAGCTTAATGCTAATAGATTATTTTATAAGTATAATTTTATAACAAATAAACGTTAATGGCATTTGATCAGACTTGAATTTCAAACCATAAAGTTGAATAATTGAATAGGAATAGACTTGAATTCCCAGTCAAGTTTTACGAAGTAGATCAAGTGGAACTAAGCTACCTTTGCACACACGTAATGAGGACCTTTGAATAGCTCAAGATTTTGGCGTAAGCTAATGTCTTGATGAATAGAGTTTGAATGAACGCTACTACATATATCGCTAGCGTATGTAATAAGCGTTTCTAGATATTACGCACTAATATCAAAGTTACGAAAATTTTTATATGTACATTAACATATGTTTATACTTTATAGTAACATTATAATGTAACCGAACTCTTAAACTAATGTGAGTAATTAATTAATTGAATTTTTCCTTGTAGCTTAAATTTTCTTTTATATATATATATATATATATATATACATTTTATGGTTTTATTAATATAGCTGGGACTTAAGAGTAAAGTAGAATTGTTTAAGCAGTAAGAATTGAATTCATTTTCTCTTTTCTTTTCTCGTATTCGACCCTGCGAATGATATTTTTATTTGGTTAAGACTAACTTTGATGTACACTCTATTAAATAAAAAGTGTGGAAGCTAAAAGAAAGAGTTATATAAATTCAGTTATATGAATTGTTCAAGGGTTCAACCACCCATAGGTGGTAAAAACGGTTGTCGGTTAACAAGTAAAGCTTTAAGAGGTGAACAATCAGCTTACTCTTAATTTTATATCCTTAGGATTTATTAATGTGAAAAATTGGACTATTGTTTAAAAAATTACAAATGTAATTTTCTTTTCATTAAATATATAACTTCTTTCAATTATATTTTCTTTTTTGTTTATTATCATATCTCAAGTTTAAGGTTACATTAAAATATATGTATTTATTAGGTTACAGTAAATATACACAATATTTTAAGAAGAAAAAATCTCTACTATGATTATAAAGGGGCAAATTAAAGACTGGATATTCGAAGCTGATCTGTATCTGCGTATCGGATCCTGAAAACTCTTGCACTAGTAGAAACAAAATTATACAGTTTTAGCAAATAAAGTTACAGAAAAATTGCTTTTCGTTCGTTTTGTTCTTAAAAGTATGTAATATATATAAATGTGAGATGAGAGTTTTGCTCGTATAGTTATAACTAGTACCTATATATATTATTTATAAAAAGTTTAATAATAATGAAGTAAGACTTAAAATGTAAAATTCTACAACTTCAATCATCTAAAAAAAAAAAAATATTTTTTCCTATTAATGTTGAATATAAATGGAAGTATTTTTAAATTCAAACTTTAACGTGTCGGGGTCTGCAGACTTTAGCGAATCTGGGATGAAAATATCTTCATTGTTAGAAAAGACAGCTGATGTTAACTTCCTCTTTAATTTCACTAAGTAGTCTGTATAGTATTTTTCATTCTACGAAACAATCATCCTCTGAAACAAGATTATTTATTTGTAACCAAAAGTCTAAAAATATATCTATCTTAAAATACCTATCTATAAATATATATATACTTATCTTTAAAAATAATTCATTTTTCGCATGAAGCATTAGTTTTATTATTCATTCCTTCGAATTAGAATTTAAAAAAATCCTTATTGAATGTTAAGAATTGGAATTCTCCTCACCAAATTTTCAGATTATATTACATAGCTTTAATAATTAACAATTTTCTATGACGCATCAGCCAGAACATATTCTAGTAGATAGTTTATTAGAGTGTTTAAAAAAAACTAGGATAGAATATTGTTTTATTACATCACTCACTTCACCTCATATGAAGTAGGTCAACTGCGTCAAGATTTAAAATAAGACGAATTTTTACAAAATTCTGAAGTTCTTTGATGTCTGAGTTGTTGAGTGCTTAAGTGAACTCTTAAGGGAAGGGCACTGTAGAATCAATGCGGCTTTACCGCACGCAATTAAGCATCGCATTGGTATTACTCAAAGATTTCAAACAACACTCAAAGCTTGGTTTGCCTGTGTTGCTGTTTGTTCTTTGAAGTTGAGAGTTTAGCAATATTTACCTCATCTTATACATAAAGAATTAGACTGAAATTTATAAAAAATATCATACCTTATATTTTAAAGAAATATGAAAACATACTACGCAGCGGAATCGAATCTGCACTACTTACGTTCATACCGTACGCTTTTTACTAAACTTAAATACTTCAAAAAACAGTCTAAAGTTATTACGGGCTTCAAGAAAAACTCCTAAATCTATATTTCCTATTAGTCAATAACGTTTAGTGACGTTTACACAGTAAACCAATTTTTGCGTCATTTTTAACACAAATCATGTGTTAAAAAAAATTACACATTTTTTAATATTATTTTAACATAAAAGTTTATTTTATGCTAAAATTTACACTTTATGTAAAAATATTCTATAGTACAACATAAAAATATTACTTTTATGTAAAATAACACTTTCTTGTGTTGATAAAAATTGAAACACAGTTGTATTGCGATAAGTTGACACTAAAAAGTGTTAAATATTTAACACTAAAATTTTTAACACAAGACTTTTTTGACGCAATAGCGGAATTTTTTTTACGTACCTAGCCGAAATTATTTAAGAAGAAAGAAATGAATTTAAAATTCCTGTAATTTAATATACCTTTACATTATTATAGAGAACATAAAAGGCCGACAAAATCTCTATCGTTTCACTACCAACGGAATACTTTGAATGATGCTGCCGCAAGGACAATCCACGTTGTCCGCATCATATACCGCAATAAACCAATACAGCATCGCGTATAAAGCGGAGACGTAACACATAAAAGCGATTGCCTACTCTGTCCGATGGTGGAGGAGAAAGCCCCATTGTATCCGGCAGTCCTTTTACGTAATACCGCTTGTCACAACGTTTCCAGTAAAGTAAAAGAGGTCGAGATTATTGAGTTTTAGTTGTGGAATCCTTACGATATACTCGTAAATAGCAAGAGTTATAAGAGAATATTTATAGATTAATTTTAACTTCAAATTATAAATGTTATAAAATCTTTACTCTTTTGAAGTGATACTTCTCTATAGACGTATGTTTTTTTTTTTGTTTCGGATTAAATCCAGTTTTTTTTTTTTGTTTCATAAAATATGTTTAAGTAAAAAATGCATTCATTAAAATGTACCTAACATAACCAAATCATTTTTTTTCTTTTTCACCACGGTTTTTCTTTATTTCGGCTTTCACGAGGTTCTCGTCATGCGGGATGGTTATGTCCACCAAAAACACCCTCGATCGTGTCCTATCCACCACCATTATTATTATTATTATTATTATTATTATTCCATAATACTTTTCTTTATATTTAAAAAAAAATATTTTTATATCGAGTAATAGATGTAAACATACACAAAATTCTCGTTAAGTAAAAAGGGAATTCAGAAAATAGCTAAAATATTTTCCACTCAGGTCAGAAGAGTTTTTACTAAAGAATCATTCAACACTAATTTTAAGCACAAACACAAAATGTTTTGAGCCCTTTTCAAACTATAAATCCTTTGATGTTTGACTTAAGCTTTGTTTGTTATATGCGTTTTTCAAAACATAGTATATATGTGAACGTTTTACATGTAATACTAAAAAAAATTAAGTGTAATGAAGAAATTGTAAAAAAAGAAGAAAGAATAATTTTGGAATATTTTGGCATATTACAAAATATTATTCAGTTTGGTGTTTAAAAATTACGTATATAGATTTTATACTTATTTTGTGACAAATCTGCAAAGATTTGTAGATAAAATATATCTATTTAAAAGCAAAAACTATTTTCTGGAAAGTACTAATGGAACAACAACGACGCATTTTATTTTTCAAAATTCAAAATATATATTTTAAAAATATATTTTAATATCATTAGCACGATATCTTGAATCTTTAAGTACCTCTAGTAAATATACATAGTAGCATACACGATAGAGCGCTTCAAAACTTAAACTCCACTGAGACGACCTTAAATACACGTCATCACAATCCAAGAGGTCCTTCATCAGATACAGCACACAAAGAAAGTGTATGGATTGCACTCGATTACAGCGGCAAGAAAAATTGCACCCTTCGCCTTTGTGTTAAACTTGCTTAATACTTTAAAAAAAATGCGCATAAATTTTTTAATGATGTCGTATTAGAATAATTTTTAACACTAGAAACATAATTACTTAATTAAATAAAATTAACCGTAATTGACTTGACAACCGAATAGTCTCTTCAAAGCCAGCGATCTCGGTTTCGATTCCCGCTCGGGTTTTTTCTTTTTCTTTTGTCTGAGTATATATCCTGTACGCATCTCCCACTATTCTTCGGTGAAAACGTAAACCTATCGGTTTTTATCACAGACAACTGATAACGATCGTTACTCATGATCGGTAAACTGTGCGTCAATCCGCAGGAAGGCAGCGTGGTCACGTGGTAGATTAAGCTCCAACCTTTCGCCTATATAAAGACGAGGCCATTACCTCGCAGTAGGACAGTTAAGTTTAATAATACTTTACAAATTAGCTCAACATTTTAGTTAAATATTTACCAAATAAAAAAATAAAATTAAAATTTGCAATATCAATAATAACAAAAACTACAACGTTGTTACTTTATAAGTTACCTGTTGAGCTGTTAACTTATAAACAAATTTGTGAATACGATATTAACCTCGAAGTGGATAATAGTATCAGATTTGTTTTCAACATATATTCGTACAATAGGTGATTTAATAACCGAATATCCTCTGCTTGATGAGATAAGTGCCACTATTATGAAAATATTTGATATTTTTTTTAAGTCAAAGCCACAATTTTTAAGTACTTTATTTAGTATTGCTATTCACTCGAGTCACGGTTTTTACATACTAACATTTATTTGTTGTTCTCTTAACAATATAATAAACGTTCAATTTTTATGTGACTCCTAACTGAGAAAATGAAAAAAAAACTAATATTCTTCTTTGGAGATTTTTTTCATACGCTACTGTCTAAAATTTACATTTTTACAAAAAAAATATTAATAATATTATCTTAAGTTCAACATATAAACATAAACATTAAATTTAATTAAAAGTCTAAAAACGGATTTTATCGCGTTTATTTAAAGTTACTGTGACTGGACTGAGGTGGTGGGTCCACCTCAGTCCCCCGAGATCATGGACGCTGTAAAGGGTCCGAAACGTCGGTAAATAATTTAAATTAAATTGTTAAACAGTAACTTTAAATAAACGCGATAAAATCCGTTTTTAGACTTTTAATTAAATGAATAAAATTCGCGTAAATATAAGAGAACAGTATAAACATTAAAGATAAATGTTTTAGTATTTGATTTCACTTTAAAGTTATACTACATTCATTTCTTTCTTGAGGTTTATTTTTCATATTTGCGATACGGAAAGATGCTAATACTTCAAAATGAGAATAGAAAAAGAATCTACGCTACAAATTAAAGTGGAACTGTTGGATACAGAAATAAAAGAAAAACTGTTTTAAAATTGTGTGGTACGAGCAATAGGACATTTTATTTTATAAAATTTGTTTTGTAACAAAATTTTGCTTTAGCCATTCAACGGATTTAAAACATTTGTCGCTTAAAATTTAGGAAAGCTTTAAAAGAAGATATTATTATAACAGAATACAAAAAACGGATGTTTTGAATAAATATTAATTTCAGATATTTAATCAGACATATTTACATAAAAACTTTAATGTGATAATAATATTTGTAAGGGTTTATGGAAATAAACACGAATACTGATGTTGTTTATTAAAAGAAACATGAGAAACACGTATACGTATTCTCGCCGAGAAACAAACTGTTTAATTTTATTCCAATATGATATGTGACATTGAAATGACAAAACTTAGTGAACATATCAAAACCATTTTACCATACCAATTTTACAACACCACCACAATTTATTCTTACAAAGCACTTACACAGTACAAAAATGTATATGGTGATTTTTAAAAATTGCGATAAAAAGAATATAATTTAGGTACAGTAAAATTACTAATTTTTTAAAATCAAACAATATAATATTTCGAATAATGAATCTTATTTATGAACTTAACTAGGAAAAACATAATTCGTTCAATTAATTGTAGTCAAGCAGAAGAAGAAATTCGACTCCTTACAAGTCGAATTCCTACAAGAAGGGTTCCGTGTCTTAGTTATGTTTAACATTCTTATTTATTAATATTGAGTCCAAAAAAACATAAACCTATAGGCTATACCTTTAGATTTTAACTTTTTTATATTTTTATTATTTGCATGTGCTTATTATACTTATATAAATTCTTTTTGTAATGAAAATCTAATTTAATTTTAACATTTTACAATATTATATAAATTTACAATCCAAAACTTAAACTAACTATTTACAAACATTTTTGGTATAAATCATGTCCGCGTGGAATGGTGCCAAGAATACTAGCAGAGTTTCCCCGTTGAATCGCTATTCCGATTCTCTGGGCAAAAAATGCACCAGCCCTCCTGTCACCAGTAGAGGCTATGAGACGTAGGGTTAATTCTTTTAGAAAATTTTTTGCACTGCTACCCCGAGGTCCAAGTGTTTTAACTGCAAATGGCACAAAAACATAGCTTTGGACAAATGACGAATATTTGTGCCGTTTAGTAATTTCAGCCTTCTCCGCAGCGGCTCCCACGCTGTAAAGCTGTCTTCCTGACATGAGACGGAGCTAATGTATCGCCGCAGGTTGCGTCCCAAAAAAGCGCCTGTCCCCTTTCCCAGGGAATCAGTGTTAAACCATCAGGCATCTTGCCATCATCGCGACTAATTCCAGTAGGCTCGATAAGAGCAGGAACGTCGATGGTGGCAAGACCCCTTTTAATTGTTTCATTCAGAGAATCGTGGCGGGAAAACCTACCTGAACTCTTGTTGCAAGAAAGGCTGTGTAGTCAGAAAGAATCAACCTCCCTTTTTCCTTTTTTTTTTGAATATTTTTTCTATTATGCCTCCAAATATATAGTCCTGTATGTACTAAGAGACGGACAGCGGAGTATAAGTAATAGGGTCCTTTGGCATGATCTGTTTCATCTCAAGTATCCAATTTTCGCTTAGAACTTATAAATTTTTGCACTTTCAACTGAACAAAAATTAACAAACATCCTAATCATCGTTGAGATTTAGAGTTGAGTTTCTCGCGTTTCAAAATAACACTTTATTTATGCAAACGCGTTAGGTAATTCCGGGTGTTACCGCTTCATTTTAAACATAATCAGCTTACAGCTCTACTGGAGTGCCATTTTCTTAATTGCTGGCATAGGATTTAACGAGGGTAAAAACGTGATTACTTCACAAATTTAAATTTTTTACTTTGAGCCTCATAAAGACAATTTACAAAGAAAAATTTTAAAAATACCTACATCAGAATAATTTTGATTTTGTTTCTCATTTCCTTTCTTCGTACGTAATGAACGAACCTTATTATAAAGTATTAAATTACAAAATATGAAGAGAGATCGTCTTCTAATAGACGGAACATGGGTCATTTAATACTTAAACTACACACATTCTCCAAGTCTTTTTTTTTTAATTATACACTTCAAAGGTTCACCTTGAACCTTAATTATTTATGCTTTTTTTTTCTTCCAAACTGTTTGAATTTGCTCAGTTCAGATGTAAATAAACCTATTTATGCGACATTTCTTGTATGTTTAAACACATAAATACTTATTTTGTGAAGAGGAACGAGATTATAATTATGTATAAATGCGTCAATAGATAAGGACAGTTATTAATATTTATATCAATTAAATTGCTTCAAAAATGTACGCGCCTCTTTTATATGGAATAAAACATAGAGTTTCAGTTAGATACTAATGACGTCATAAGTTTTCGCTTATTATGTTTTATATTTTATATCATAGAGATATAGCCTATTAAAAAAAAATCCCAATGGCCGATTTTAAAATTTAAAACTAAATCAGATGGACAAGTACTTATCTATTCATATATTGTAAAAAAGCACGCCATGCTGCTCCACTGCAGTTTAGCATCCATTTTTTTTTACCGAGTATAAAAATTCCACAGCTAGGTAATAGAGTAGGCCTTTGAAGAGATAATTATATGGACATAGAATTTGGTTATGGCAGTCGAAAGCTTCTAAATCACCAACTAACAAATTTGACGCGAAAATTATACAAATATGTTATGGAAAAAAGAATGAAGTCTAAGAATAATATTTTTCAAGTCAAACCTTTTTACGCGCGTTGAGGGTATAATTTCAAGGTCGCGTCACACATATGAGCGTCACGATAATAATTCTATGAGCATCATGATAATAATATAATAATAATATGAGCGTCAGAATAAAGGACTAATATATGTACGTAGCCCGAGAGAAAAAGAGAAAGATATAAACAGCATACTATAGTTTTACACTATAGAAATGTTAATATTTTCTCCTCTTTGTGGTATATTCGTTCTTGAGGAGGATTTTAAATTGAGTTACCGAAGAAGTTTCACTTCTGACATATGTACTCCGCACACTCGCTTTTTTTTTCGTAGCTTAGTGAAATTATTTATTTCGAAATTGTACAGTCTTATATATTACATTGCAAAACTTAAATTAATTATTTACAGACAATTTTGGTATAAGTCATGTCCACGTGACGTCCATTAAGCTGGCGTTGTCAACTTAGTGAAATCAACTTTAGCATAGATTTTTTTTCTTTTTTTGACGTGATAGCGTCTTGTAAATCGAAGAATTCCGGCTGCACCGCACGAAGAAGTATGAATTATTGTCACATTTCGCGAGCGAGAGCGCGGAACAAGCGACAGAGAGGCACGATCGGCCGAAGCGTTCGGCTTGTGAATGAAAAACAAAAACGCAGATTGAAGGATCGTATAAGTAAATATCACACATGTATATAAGCTGTTGTAAATAAATTTTTAATAGCGCATTGTTACTTGTAATCTATAATATAAAAATAAGTCGGGTTTTCCTTCCTGATACTATAATTCCAGAACGCACGAACCGATTTCCACGGTTTTGCATTCGTTGGAAAGGTCTCGGCCTCCGTGAGCTTTATAGCGAACTAAATTCAGGAAAATTTTCAACAGAAAAGAAGGAAAACAGGGAAAATCATAATAATATAATCTTATACCCTCATAATTAACTGAAGTGCATTGAATCAAATTCTAAACAACACATTGCTTGGCAAAGGCCTCTTCTACATATAGAAGAAGAGTCATCATTGACTCTCATCAAATGATTTAAAAATCATAAATTTTGTAATATTATTCTATAATATAAAAATAAGTCGGGTTTTCCTTCCTGACGCTATAATTCCAGAACGCACGAACCGATTTCCACGGTTTTGCATTCGTTGGAAAGGTTCTCGGGCTCAGTGAGCTTTATTGCAAACTAAATTCAGGAAAATTTTCAACAGAAAAAAAGAAAAACAGGGAAAATCATAATAATATATAATATTATTTTATACTTTATTTTTTACTTTATTTTATACTTATACTCTCATAATGAACTGAAGTGCATTGAATTAACTTCTAAACAACACATTGCTTGGCAAAGGCCTCTTCTCCATATAGAAGAAGGGTCATCATTGACTCTCATCAAATGAAATGGAATGGAATTAAAATCATTTTTCACATACAGCGCCATCTCTGATACATAGCATGTAATACAAACCAATATGGTTTTGCATGGCGGCAGTACGTGGTGTGAGTATCCCTCACGAAAATAAGTTGGTGGCGAAACGGAGTTCGCCGGGTTTGCTAGTTAATCTATATAATGTAAGTAATAAAATATTTGAATCTTAATTTATCAAAAACTAAATGTTTTCTTATGACTTTATCACATAAAATTATCGTCCGTAAATCGACTTTACAAACTTTTTTTTTGTTGCTAATGCAAAGTATTCTTTTAAAAACTAAGATAAATACTAAGTTGATATTAGACTGTGCTTAGGTAAATAATTTGCTTTTATACGTGTAACTTAAAACTCATTTTAATAGATTCGATGGCTTACTGACTTTTATAACTCTCTATATGTTTAACTTTTTATGTATGTTTCTTATATAATGTTTTATTATAATTCGATTCTTTGTTGTATGGCCTTTGGCTATGTCAATTACACACAAATTATTTCGCCAATGTCATGTGGTTCGTGCTCGTGACGCAACTCCGTCAAAAACTTAAGCAAAAATTAGAAGTAAATAACTCGTATTATTTATAGTTAAAATATCATATCATATAGATACACATATATGATGATTATATATAGAGTCAATATTATCTTAGTGATAAAGCCTTTTTTGTAAATAACTTTAAGCTTTTTTGTATCTTAGATCGCATACGCAATACGCTGATTTTATTTATTATTACAATACAAATATTATCAGACAGGTAAAATTTTATTTGATTAACTGTCTAATTTTATTATATCATTAGTATCGGGACAATAGCAAGGGAAGCGAATAAAACACTATTAGAATTTTTGGTTTCTTTTATAATGTTATGGCTAGTGATATACAATTCATGGTGCCTCTACTAAGCAACAGAAATTTGAATAAAAATAGATTTGTACCTAATTTATTTTTAGATTTTAGCAAAGTTGTACTAATTGTTACAGTGATTAGATCCAATCTTTTTGATTTATATACTTAATTTACGTAAAATTTCGATCGAAAACTTGGCTTTTGTTAAATCCTTCAACAGGAAAGAAACAAAGTTCACCTTTAGGCACTTCTAGAGAAAAATATATTCAAAAAAAAGAAAATTCTGCTGTCGCTAACTTTCCGTGCTCAAATAAAAGTAATTTAGTTTCTTATATGAGTATATTAATACAAATACATTTTATTTTATTTTTTTATTAAGGAGATATAAGTTGCATGTATTAAGCAAGTTATTATGCATAAGATTTTTACTTACCCTTACTGTAAAAACTGGCCTTGTATGGAACATGCAAAATCTTTGTTCAAATTTATTTATCAGTTGAGGTAAAATTAACGTTTACAAATTATACCATTCATAACACTATAAAAGAGTTAAATTATTTCAGGAGGCAAGAGAGCGGGTTTCCGCGAAGCAAGTAACAATAGCAACGTACAACAAGCTCCGTTGTATGAAACAAGTCTTTATTAAAATCCACTTTGCACTTATTACGCTCCATAAATTCTTTCAAACTGCCACCCTAATTGTATTACGTACCTCTGTACGAAGTCTATAGTATATTGCCTCTTTTTAATAAACCTTTAATGAAATTATTAAAACCTAAATATATAAAATATTGTGTGTGCAAGTTTCTTATTAAAAATAAATATTGTTATTGTGAGCTAACGTTCTTTATTATATTAAATAATAATATATGTTGTTGTATGAAATCTTGTGTCGGGAGTCTGGAAACAGACACAACATAAATACAAACGCTGAGACCACAAGACACATTTGTATGGCCTTTAATTATATCACTTATACTGCAGTTTACCTATAACTGCTGTGTTACCTATACTCTGTTATTAAGTGTGGGTTTGATAGGACAATTCAGTAAATATATCTATCTAATAGAATTCAACATGTATCAATAAACGGAACGAAGTCTTCTGGATCTGTGCTAAAAATGAGCGTTCCACAAGGTTCGATTCTAGGTCATTTTCTTTTTTTAATATACATAAATGATCTGCCATTTTACGTTAAAGATATTTGTGATATAGTACTGTTTGCAGATGACACATCACTTATATTTAAAGTTGATAGGAAAAAAGTAAATTATGAAATTATTAAAACCTAAATATATAAAATATTGTGTGTGCAAGTTTCTTATTAAAAATAAATATTGTTATTGTGAGCTAATGTTCTTTATTATATTGAATAATAATATATGTTGTTGTATGAAATCTTGTGTCGGGAGTCTGGAAACAGACACAACATAAATACAAACGCTGAGACCACAAGACACATTTGTATGGCCTAAAACATTTAACATGAACATGGATTATAAACCCGCGACCGCTAGTGTAACAACCATTTGCTGTAACCATTGCCGATCCATCATATGTACTAGCTAATGAATAAATTATATTTTCGCAATAGTACAAATGATATTTAATATACATTGTTATAGAAAACATTTCCTTGTACATTTGTATTCGTAGGACACGCTTGTAGCCGGTCTATATGATAATGGACTAGAACGTTGAACACATAATTGTCCCATCTCAAATACAATATTTAGGCGAAACAAAGAACCGTCTCATAACAACTAAAATTAAAGACATAATTGCATATAAGGTTTAGGTATCAAACGATTTCCGTTTGCTCACAATGTTAATTTTTCACGACGAAGTTTTTCCCATTTTAATGTAGTTAAATTACCTAATAGTTAGCTAAAACTACAATATTTTTATGTAAGTAATTTTACACAAAAAGCTGAAGTCGTAAGTAACAATTATACTAGTAAGTATTCTTATCAAAGCTTTTAGTACTCACTCACTGACTGCTCAATAATAATAGTTTTACATAAACATACATTTTACACAATCAAAGTCAAAATCAAAATCAAAAACAACTTTATTCAAATAAGCCCAAAGAGCACTTTCGAATCGTCATTTTACAAATTAACACATTAAAGTAATTATTATTTTGTTATAGTAAAGCTACCACAATTCGGAATGTAGATTCTGCAGAGAAGAATCGGCAAGAAACTTCGCAGTTACTCTTTTGAAAATAATATATAAACTGTGTTTTAGTACAAAATTAGTAATATCTTGCATGAAATACAGCGCCACTAAGTCCACACATCTTTATCGACTAAGTAATCCTGCACCGAATAATACGTTTTATCTATTAATTTTTTTAATAAAACCTTGAAATTAAGTATTTAGTTATTAATCCTATTATAAATATTATTTTAACATGTAACAATTCAATCAATTTTTAGAGACCCTTTTTATTTAATTATTAATTATTTCGTCAACATTACGGCTAGTACCTATTTACGTGCCTCAATCCAAGATGAATTCCTTCTACAAAAAACACCGAACTGGCTTTCACTTAGAACTAAAACCTGTCAAACCCACATAGAAATTACAAAGATTATTAAATTTATAAAAAGTATCATATTTCATCGACTCTTACAGCAACTCTTAGGGCGGTAATGGAAATTACTAATAAATATATTATCACTGAAACATTCCCAGAAGTGTAGGTACTGCAGAAGTTAGACTATTACCAAAAAAAAAGAATGTACAGGCATTAAAGAACTTACAACCAATTGATATTCTTCCGCGCTTGTCAAAAGTACTGAAGAAGGTTTTTTGTGCTCAACTCTCACTCTTTCTAGAAAGCAATAACATCTTACCAAATAAATTTTCTGGTTTTAAAAAATTCCGGAGTGATATCACTACTCTTATGGATGTATTTAACAATATTCTAACCTTGCAGGATTCTGGCAAAGTGACAGTTTTAAGATTACTGGATTTTTCATGAGCTTTTGATAAAATTAACATCTCTCTTTTACGTGATTCTGTATGGTAGGCTGCTTAATCTTCTCATATGTACGTGACTAAAGGAGAAATCCAATTGTCAATCCTTGGTCCTATTTTATTTATTATTTATAATGCAGATATGATCAATATATATTCCATTATCTAGTTATATATTCCATTTAAACCTGGTTGCTATAGTGAAGCGTTATTTAAATTATGTTTTAAATGGTATACCATTGCAGATGAAAAGTATAATTGTGAAGATAATCAATCAGTTAGTTCTTAATCATGTTAAGGAAAATTTATGTGCTACTAGGTATTCGTCAAGTATTAAAAAAGTTTCGTCTGACGACTTTGTACGCATTAAAGATGAAATCTTAGAATTTACCAAGGAAAAAGGAAAAATAAGGAGTGATGATGGATATAATTTGCATTCCGAAAGCCATATTCTTGAAACTGCAAGTATAGTTGTTATTATAGATTAAAAATATTAAACCGGGTACGGACGTATTTAATTGTAACGTATCTAAAGGTATACGAAGCCCTAATACTCCTTACGTTAAACTACGATTACGCCTTATATATTTTGTATATGTATATTTTATAGTAGTTAATTTTATTATTACAATTTTTTTCATTTTTATTACTTTTACCCGAAATAAATGTTTTTCTTTCTTTTCTTTCTCTAAGTACTTTTAAATAGTACTAAGTAACTCTAAATTAGACTTTTTCTACAAAGAAGAATCCAAAAAAAAATCACAATTTAAAAATACATAAAAAATAAATACATATAAAATACATTTTGTACACTGCAACTAATATTTACATTTTGATGTGAGAAAACCTGCTAGGAAGCCAACGAACGTTAGTGTGCTACGCCTTTTTTACAAATTTTACAATATTACTATTTTATAATATTATTGTAAAATATTGTTATGCAATTGTGAAAATGATTATTATACTAATTAGAATAAGGCGATGGATTGCTCCTATTGCTATATAAAATTATGGCAATTTTTTATATGATATTCATGCTCAATTAGTACATACTCTTATGGCATATCAATTTCATATATGTACATATATATATTACAGTAAACACATTAATAACATTAAAAACGTAATAAAATCTCTGTAAGCTGTTACTTTAATGTAAATTGTAATCTACGAAAACATTAATTATCTTGTTTCTAAAAAAAACAAGATAATTAATATTTTATAAGATATCTACTTTAATAATATAACGGAAAATTCTGAATATTAAACTGATTATAACGTAAAATTATTTTGACGTTGCCTTGTTGTGAAAAATTGTATTTATAGTAATAAAACTTTCTTATAAAATTTTAGGGTTCATTTTTAATTCAATTTAGTAATAGGATTGTTTGAATGTTTCGGTGAAAACTGAGTAGTGAATTTGGAAAACCTAGTTGCGTGACATGCTTATATATATTACGATTTTTATTCGTAGTTTGATTGAAAGTAAAATATAATCTGAACATAAAAAATAGCCATAAAAACAATTCTTGTACTCACTTGTAATAAAAAATTTATTCACATTAATTTAGAAGTACATTTTTTTATTCATAATTATTTTTGGCTAAATTTAAAATGTTTTATTGTTTTAATCAACAATTTAGGTGTAACACTGAACATGTTTCATACTTTTTTTTATATATTTAATATACAATAAGTTTTAATATACAACAAGTTTTAGTAAATAAAATTTTAACTGTCATGCTAATGCGCGTAAAACTTATTTGAAAATATAGAAATAAAGCGCTATAAAACTAATACAATATTATGGCAGTTACAATATTCGAGAAAACAAAAGGGTAACGATACGATGCACAATGGGTAAAGTTAATTACATTCGTTCAAAAGCCATTACTAACGTATTCGTATATGAAATCAAAAGTGATAGTTGTAATTATGTAGATACATAATTAGATTATTGAAGTCTTTTTCATTTATTTTTACTTTTATTTCTTATACACACATTTTATAATTTGTTCCAGATTGATTTGTTTTTTTTTGTTCTTAGGCAAAAAAATCGGCAATACGACCATTAATTGGCGAATTGGTCTATAAAGATAAGCAGCTGAATTAAGATTACGAATGACTAGCGCAGTATCCTCAGTATTTATGTATTATTGACCTACATCAATTGGTATGACTTTCATTCAAAATAAACGTAGACCTTTAATTATATCACTTATACTGCAGTTTACCTATAACTGCTGTGTTACCTATACTCTGTTATTAAGTGTGGGTTTGATAGGACAATTCAGTAAATATATCTATCTAATAGAATTCAACATGTATCAATAAACGGAACGAAGTCTTCTGGATCTGTGCTAAAAATGAGCGTTCCACAAGGTTCGATTCTAGGTCATTTTCTTTTTTTAATATACATAAATGATCTGCCATTTTACGTTAAAGATATTTGTGATATAGTACTGTTTGCAGATGACACATCACTTATATTTAAAGTTGATAGGAAAAAAGTAAATTATGATAACGTGAACAGCTCTTTGTCTCGAATTCAGGATTGTTTTAAAACAAACAACCTCGTCTTGAACGCCAAAAAAACTAAGTGCGTTGTATTTTCGTTGCCTAATGTTAAACATCCAAATTATAATTTAGAGATAAATAACGAGAGGCTTATTGTCAATGGTACTACAGTATTCTTACGACAATTGACCGACGTTGCTACTGCGCGTTTAATATATTTTAGCTATTTCCATAGTATTATGTCTTACGGTCTGTTACTGTGGGGTAATGCTACAGATATTGAGACTGTATTTATTTTACAAAAAAGAGCTATTCGCGGCATTTACGATCTTGGAGCTCGAGTCTCTCTACGGGATGTTTTTCCAAAGGTAGACATATTAACAATTGCGTCGCAATATATTTATAATAATATTATATTTATTCGACAGAATATTCATTGTTTTGAAATAAACAGTATTAATCGCAATGTAAACACCAGAAGGAATAACAAAATTGTTACTCCAAGTTTCCGACTACGCAAAGTAAACGCCTCCTTTCTGGGTTATGGTATTCCCATGTATAATAAAATCCCACAAACAATTTTGGAATTTTCTCAACATAAATTTAAAGATTTCATTAATAGGATTAATAACTAAATACTTAATTTAAAGATTTTATTAAAAAAGTTAATAGATAAAACGTATTATTCGGTGCAGGATTACTTAGTCGATAAAGATGTGTGGACTTAGTGGCGCTGTATTTCATGCAAGATATTACTAATTTTGTACTAAAACAGAGTTTATATATTATTTTCAAAAGAGTAACTGCTGAGTTTCTTTCCGATTGTTCTCTGCAGAATCTACATTTCGAATCGGTGGTACCTTTACTTTTACAAAAAAATAATAATAATCACTACACTATTAATTTTGTAAAATGACGATTCGAAAGTGCTCGTGGTGCCTAATTGAATAAAGTTGTTTAAAAAACAAAATACAATAGATTTTTATAATAAATTTAATTGTTTGTTTTTAATAATATAAATGGCCTATAATACAAACAATTTAGATTGTGGAGTCGTTGTATTTTTGAAGATTATATTATACGTAATTGAAGGAAATAAAGTTTCTAATAAAATCTTGTTTTGTTCTGAACAATGGAATTTGCAGTATTGCCAGTGGCGCGGTCGTCATTGCTTCCGGGGGAGCTATTTACAGGGTTCAGTTAAATAAAAGAATTTTTCCTTATATTATTAAAGTATCTTATAAAATATTAAAAAAAAGATAATTAATATTTTCGTAGATTAAAATTTATCACGTAGATTTTATTACGTTTTTAATTTTGTTTCATTTGATATATATATATATGAATTTATTTATATATGTATTATTTTTATGTATATCTATTTTAAAAGAAATGTATTTCAGTCAACTGTTACCTAAAACACAGGCATTAAGTTGCATACCTTAGAGACAGTCGACTGTGTGTGTATGTTAAACATATTTATTATATATATTACGATTACTATTACGATTACGAAAAATTAAAGACGTTTCGTAATCGTAATAGACTTTAAAACGAACTATATTTTATTGACATGTAATAAAACTATAAAATTATAATTTTGGAATTAGATAGGTATTAGGTAGGATTAATAGATATAAACCGATAAGCTATTTAAATTATGGGATAGAAAGCAATAAGTTTTTAACTTTCATGGTCACTAACACAATGATGTATATGTAAAACGGGATTTTGACCATGTTTTTTGTTGATTATTTTGAATTCCCGATATTTCGGTACCATAGTCACGGGTACTCTGACCCGACAGAGTTAAAATTATCTTTATTAGAAGCTGCTAAAATATGAAAAAATTAAGTCACCTTAATTAGTATCAACTTTTCATTCGAATACTTTTATTGTTATACTTAAAATCCCTAAAATTTTTAATTCAATTTGATAAATAATTAATTAATAATTTACGTGGCATTTCATTAAAAAATGATAAAAAGTACATGAGAAACTACTTATTATTTGTTTTTATTTTCTTTAAATGTATTTATATTGAATCTTTTTAATCTTCAATGAAATAGAGTTAAGTCGATACGATATATTACTAATTAGAGCAAGGCCATAGATTACTCCTACTGCTATATAAAACTATGGCAATGTAAATTCACTGAATTTTTCTACGATCAATGAGGGGTGGCTCTAAATCATATCAAGATAATTTTCTGATATTGATACTCAATTAGTATGTAGTCTGTAGCATATTATATTAGGTACTATACATACAAGGTTTTTCACAACAAAGTAAGTATAAAATATATAATAAGTATTAAAACTTTGTTTTCACTATTTCGCAAATACTCTCGTACACAACAATGCCATAACTAAACTAAGAAATTCAAAAAAACCTCAAACACTAGGTACTCCATTTAAAGTCACTTTCTAATGTAAATAATTTTATTGTTCAAAAGATATGCTAAGATCGGATTTTAAACATTTTAAGAGAACAGAACACCTACCGATTATTATATTTCGAGTTTTGTACTAGTCGATTTTTTTCGAATCTACTCTTTAAAAAATAAACTTTTAAGTATTCACAAATACTGTCTTAAATGATATTTTATTTTAAAAAAAATAACCAGTATTTTTAAACTTTTGTTCAGCATCAGATTACTTTGTCCATGACATTGTGAGGTAGTTAATTAATTATTATTGAAATGCATTATTTTTATTTGTATTACAAACTTTAAAAGCCTTTCGTTTTCGAGATCATACATATAATAATTTATACAATAGTTAAAGTAAAAAAGAGTATCCAGAATGGGCTTTAACTTTATTAAAAAATTTAAAATACATTTTATATTAGATTACTTTCAGCATGACCGGATAGCTTAACAGAATAATCTTCAATTTAATTTTTTTCTTCTATTCTAAGTTTAATCTTAGAGTAAAATCACTTTTAATACGTTATAAAAAAGAAAAATGAAAATATATTCCTTTTCGAAATCATAATATCAAGCTAAGTTTTAATTCAATGAATAATGAGTACGATTTTACGATAACATTAAGTCTGTTTTAAAAGCGATGCCTACATTAATGTGCAGTAATTCAAGCGACTTTACGACTTAATTTGAACTCGTAATCAGTTTTGGCGAAGCACCTCGGGTCGTCGGAGATTACTCCGCGAAAACAAATGCTTGGGCACATGACACTCCGAGACTAATATAGTGCCACGCCTTCTACGCTCGCTTTACGTTTTTAAATTTATTCAACATATAACTTTCCCTAAATTTGTGGATGTGACCATACGAATTACATTCCGAACATTTTATTGTAACAAGTTTTTCAATCATGAATGGAATTCCAGTTAACATTCGAGACTTTTTGTTAAATGTTTGACTTGTTTTATTATGTAATTATACGCTTGTTTGTTACATTCATTTGGTAAATGTTAAATGTAATAATAAAATTGTTAAGAAACAGTCATATATAGATATCTTCGATTTATTGACATTTGTTTTTATATCGACCTGGATGTTGAACATCCAGGTCGACGGCATCACGCTGGAAAACGTCGACAAGTACAGGTATTTAGGCTCGTGGCTCACTGACACTTGGGAAAGCGATACGGAAATCCGTGCTCGCATTGAAGTGGCCCGTGCTTCTTTTACAAACATGCAGAAAGTCCTGTGCTGTCGACAACTCTCCATCGAATTAAGAACCCGGCTCCTTCAATGCTATATATGGCCCGTTGTTCTATATGGATGCGAAGCGTGGACCATAAAAGCAGAGCTCCGTAAAAAAAATAGAAGCCTTTGAGACGTGGTCATACCGTCGCATGCTTCGCATCAGTTGGACGGATAAGGTTACAAATCTGGAAGTTTTGCGCCGTATGGGAAAAAACCTGGAACTTATTCGGACTATCAAACAAAGAAAAACTGCCTACCTTGGACATCTACTAAGGCATGATCGGTACTCCCTCTTGCAGATCATCATGATGGGAAATGTGCCCGGGAAGCGTAAACCGGGTCGACGTAAGATGTCCTGGCTCCATAACATCAGGGAGTGGACAGATATTAAGACCGTCGAGCAACTGTTCAGATTGGCGCTGGACAAGGAAAAATATAAGAAGCTGACTGCCAACCTTCAGTAATGGAGTGGCACTTGAAGAAGAAGAGTTTTTATATCACTTTTTAAAACTAATAAATAAATAAACGTCTCACACTCAACGGCCCCCAGTAGGATGTGAATCCTGTGTCGGGGATCCGGAAACACACACAATACACAAGCACAAACGCCCAGACCACGACAAACATCTGTATGGCCAATACAAAAATTTGACATGTGCGGGGATCGAACCCGCGACCGCGCATCAACCAGTTGCTGTGACCACTGCGCCAACGCGTCGTCGTTTTAGTACTTACAAGCAATAATAAAGATCGTATCACGTCGATAGAATACATCTAAGAATAATTATGATAGTTACACTATACAAACTTGTCATCATCTACTCGAATAATTATAACAAAATTGTAACAGTTCAAATCCTGTACTTTGAAGATATTTTAAAAAAATCTTCAATCATTCTTAAATCGACGCTGAAGCCCAAACTTTACTATTTTGTCTGTTTTTTTTTTGTGTGTCTGTGTGTATCTTGGTCTAACTACTAAATAAATTTTAATGAAACTTTACATAATATGAGTCCAAACTATTCTAGCTAGAACACAAACCGAAAGTCATCGTGTATGACGTATGTGTATATGGTTGTCACACATTTATTAATGAAAAATTGTAATTTGTCACCAATTTCCTAGTTATACATTAAAAATGTTACTTTAACACTTTTTCCTAGAACTTAACCGCCGAATACGTAATAACAAAAATTAACAATTATTTAATTACAAATATACATCTAACAACCCTAAATTTTAGCACTGACAGGAAAATTTCGCAGATAAGCAACATTTCGTCTTTTTTTATCAGTCGTTATATTGTCAAACATAAATTGTAATCGATTTTTTACACAAAAATGTTATAATTATTATGTTTATTCAACATAAGTAAAGTGAAATAAATAATAAAAGAGAATGGGTGTCTGAACATAAATTTTTTATCATAATAAATCCATTTTAAAATAAATGCTGTTTTATTTTGAATGCTATTCAGGGATAGTATAGCTATTTTTAATATAGACATATACATATTATGAAAATGTTTAGAAATTATTCAATGAGAAATTAGTTATACCCACGTCAACAAGTAAATTTTACCTCTATAACAGATAATTATATATAATACATATATAAATATATCTAACTCCCTGACTTATTTATTTTAAGTTTCATTTAGCCTGTACTACTGTGTATAAATATTATAAATTTTATTATTACAATTATTTTCCAATAGGTTGTTAACATCTGTCTATGGTTGGTTGCTAAGCAACGGTGTGTTAGTAGACATTCCATATCGAATTTAGCTTAAGTATAGAAACTTTTTGTCCCAAAATTCAGTACGGTTCCTTTGGAAAAGAGAATGAAAATCAAAATGTGTAATAATCCCCAATAATGTTGTGAGTACACTAGTACAGCTAATTATTAATAAAAAATCCTTCTTTCTCAATCGAAAAATCCACATTATTGACTGAAAGTTCACACAAATGCCATCATCACTTTTATTTAGATACTTTTTATACAAATTCTTTTAATCTTCGGGTGATTGATTTTCGAAAACTTACCAGTTCAAATATTGAGATACGTTATAAGCCATCACATAAAGTTAGAAATTCATGGAAGAGGTGCCGTTATCATAGCCTTCAATCTATCTAGTTAATAATACATAAAATCCGTCATTTAATTGATATTTTGATGCAATAAAATTAAAATTATTAAGAAATAATTTCGAATCCTAATAAAAATAGCTATTTACTTGTTTTATTTTGTAGTTGAATACAAAATTTATTTTAATTGGTCCAGTCCAGTGTTGAACATACGCCTTGTCCATCATATTTTCGGTTAGAGGATTTGCCAATACTCGCCAAACTTGGCAGGTGTCTTCAAGGCTAGGTTGTCTTCCTAAAGTTCTATTTGTTCCACTATTTCCTAAGTCTTATATGTATTTTCAAATATTCTCTATATTTTACGTTTTTGATCAAATGTTACTTGCGTTACATGACAGCGTAAGTGTCAAATTTCACGCCTAGTGTTTAATTTTTTCGTGATATTTATAATATAGATCTGTGGTTGGTTTCTATATATTAATACGAGAAGCAAAAACTTTGTACCCCTTTTCGAGAAGTATAAAATTTTGTACAATTAAAGTTTATATGGAGAAGAAGTTAAAAAACACTACACACACTACGACACACACATAATATGTACAATGTACATGCTCGTATATACACAAATTTTGTTTATTGTCAAAGTCTGTTGTCAACACGGTCTTAATACAAGTCTTGCAACGAATTTTTTGTGACGACCACTACTCAGAGTTAAAGTACGCATAAATTTTTAACAGGGACAATTTGACAAAAGCGTTCATAAAAATTATTTATTTACAAAAAAAATATTTTATTAAAATTTTCACTGAATTTTTTATAAATCATTTGTTCAGATTTTTTTTATATATAAATGATAAAATCTACTCTAATAAACGGAAGAGTCTGATAGATTAATACACGGTTCATCCAGTTTATTATAAAATCATGTTAACAAAAGGGACATAGTAAGTAACAAAATACATTTGAAAACTAATTTGAAACCATAACTCAAAACCTAAATAGATCGCTAAAATTATTATACATATTTTACTATAATGAAGCTCTTATATAGCTACTAAACTATATTACCTATATACACTACTGATTCATTCAGCTTACACACGCTAATAATGTGCAAGTTTGAATTAAAATATACATAATTACAAGAATAAGTTTAAGTAATATAATATGTATGAGTCCTAATAAGAATCGCTTGGTAAAGAAGATTATACCAATAATAAATGACTATTAAGCAAAAAAAAAATGTGAAAAGTATACAAAATAAAAGCACGTAGAATCACACGGAATTGAAATGTAAGTAATATTTCACCCAAAATGATTAAAAGTTCAACTCATTATTTTCTAGTCATTCTTCACCTAGTATTCTCCTTTGTGAAAGAAGTGATTCTTCTGAACCCATTGAATAAATACCCAGTAATTTAGAAAAAATGTTAAGCTTCTGTTTTAATGATAAAAATGAGAGTAATAAAATTAACTTGAAATTTCAAGAATCCTTGACTCGAACTGTAACTGATTGGCTGAAACTGAAGACATTCTTAACCCCTTAATAAATTCGAACTAAAATTGGCTCTCGGAACGATTAAGTTCATTGTAAACGGTAGCTGTAAAATCATATTCTGAAAATACAAAAATATTTTGGAGTAAAATCTAATTTATCTGTAATTTAAACGACGATATCACTTTCATGTATACTTGTCATATTATTACAGTTGTTTACGCGGTATTTTATGCTCTGGAGACAATTTATTAATATAGAGATTTAATCTAGAACAATTTATTATGTTTAGTAATATGCTAAAGTGATTATCTATACATATAATAAAATGGTAGGAAAGTCAAAACTGTACATTGAATATTTTTCTAAAAGAATTCTTGGGGTGTGATCTACAATCGATACCAAAGCCAAAAATATAGTTTTAGAATTTTTGTCTGCTTGTCTGTTTGTCTTTATGTATGTCCAGGATAAACTCAAAAATTACTGCATACATTTACTTCAAATTTGTCAACATATAGGCTACATATTATCACGCTATCACCTACGGGGAACGAGCAGTGAACCTTTATTTCTTCAACGCTTTCTGTAACAACATGTAATCTAATAGTGTTCACGCAGACGACATCGCGGGCAGCAGCTAGTAAAATATATAAATAAGTACTATTACTATGCCTAACGACACCTTGAAATAATCAACGATTAAAGTTCGATTTTCATAATATAATAAAATGTCACTAAGCTATTCTTTCTAGTTATTATATTTTATTTATATATAAATATGAATGAATTAATAAATCATCCACTGCTGTGAAATAAATGTTCCACTGCTGAGAGAAGGCCTCTTCTCCATATAGAAGAGTTGGAGCATTATTCGCCACGCTGCTCCGCTGCGGGTTGACAGATAAATTTTGCCTATCGTTAGTAACGACCGACGGTTTTACGTGGTCTTCGAGGCACGGTGCGGAGACCCATAAAAACATACACCCAGACCGAAAACAAGTATTTGTACAAACACAAATATCTACCCCGAGCGGGAATCGAACCAGCGACCGCCGGCGTTGAGGCAACTACTCACACCACTACACCAGAACGGTCGTCCTATATAAATATGGGGCATTCCATGCCAACTCGTCCTACCAATGGATTTTGCATCTCCAAGTTCGCTAAAATTGGGGTACTTTTTTGTACCCCTAGAAAAGGGATTTTATGATTTTTTTTCAAATTTCTGCCTCCTAGGATTGGATCCAGAGATGATTTTTTTAAGATTTCGAAGTTTTTTTTTTTTTTTTAATAGCCATAACCTAGTGGAGAGTATTTACTTAAACCTTTACCGTTTAAATAGTCTCTCATTCTTAATATCTGTCACCAATAATACATAAATAGTAAAAAAAAAACATTTAAAAAATTTATTTCAAAATTAAAAAAAAAAATTATAACCCATCATTATCTCATTACGAAACTAAGCTCCAAAATTCGTGTTTTGTGAAATAATATTTTTGAAAATTTAATAAAAAAAATCGAAAGATACAAACGATCTTAAAATCGCTGTTTAAAGTTAAAAACAAAATTTAAAAAAAAACAACAGGTTGCACTCCGGGAGTGCCGGCAGAAGTGAAAACTTGAGTATTAATGGTTAGCGAATAATTTTGCACGAATTGCTTTAATTATCAGTATAAATGTCCTACTATCATTTGTGTAGTAAAATACAATATTCATTTATTGTGCTATCGTACACAAACATGACAATTTATTTTACATAAAAAATTTAACACTTCAGAACTATTACAATTATTTTACATTAAAAATTCCATCTCTCAGAAAAATCAACTTCCATCCATAATTTCAACGACTCTTTCACCATCATCATTACCAGAACCATCATCGTCAATCTCTAAAACTGATACGATAGGTTTATGATAGCTGAAGTAAGAAACGAACAATTTTGATTCGAACCTATTTAAATGTCTAATAAAGACCGCATCAATAGTAGTTTTGTATACTGCTTGTGTTTTCTGTTTTCCTGGTACATGTCTGTTTTTTTTTTTATTGCGTTATTATGTTTTATTGATTAAAAAAAATAGGTGTTAATTTATAATATTCACAACGAAATAAACTGCTGTTCTTTTCTGTTTTCCTGATACATGTCTGTTTCTTTTTTGTTTTTTTTTTTTCTTTAATTAAATTGTCTTACGATTACGATTGTCTTACGAATTTTCAATCAGGATCGTATCCTGACGCGAGTTTGACATTTTTTACCCATCACAAAAAATGCACAACGCCGCTAAAGAAGTTTTAACTTCAAAAAAAAAACAATCAAATTTATAATAAATAAAAACATGAATTTAAAATATGACCCAAATCGGACAATTTTCCACTAACTGATGCCTGAAAAAAATATCGCAATCTTAAAAAATTCATCTCCCGATGGGTGATGGGCGATGGGTGAAAAAATTTGAAAAATTCATAAATACCTTTTTCTATTACAAAAGAGTGCCCTAATTTCAGCGAAATCGGATATGCAAAATCCATTGATAGGACGAATTGGCATGGAATGCCCTATATAGATCTTAAAATGTTTCATACAATATTTTACGTTCAAAAACAAAGTCCAGAATCAAAAAATGTCAAACTGAAGAAAAAATTATAGAAAAATATAAAGATAAATAAGATAAAGAATAAATGCGTGACCAGTCGTGCTATTTTAATTATAGTAATGTTATACTACGTTTTTTTCTTTTTTTCACTGAAATAACGATATCGCTTCGATACACGCAGTTTATTTCGTTATCGTAAGACGTTCACTGTAATAAGAATATCCTAAGAGGAATATCGAAGTATTACTTCGTTATAACATTTTCTGATTCCCGATTATTTTCCTACAATCTTAAGCTCATTTACTAAGATGAATTAGTTAATATTTCTTGCTTAACATTAATTTTTGTAACCAGCAAAAATGTTTCATTTTCATCAATTGCCAATATATTATCAGTACCGATCTACCGGTATATGTTTATACTAACTGACTTACTGACAGACAGCCTTACTGACTAACCACAAAAGAATCAGAATTAAAATTAACTTAAGCAACGTAAATCATTATAGACCGTACTACCAGAATATACAACTTTAAAAAAGCAAATTTGATCGTATAAAACAACAACTTATAATAGCTTAAAACATCACAAAAAATATGTTAATCATATCACAACAAAAGAAGAACTCGATCAAACAGTACACAGCCACAAAGGCATACAGATGCACCATCCCAAAGAAAAGTAATAAACAAACACTCGCGGTGCCTTGTTAATCAAATTAGCTGGAAACACTAAAGCGAGAGGTATAAGGGTAGTTATAAGGTGGGCCGCACATCTGCCATCCAGCCGTTATCGAGGAGTACCTTGATGCAAGATGTATCACTTGAGGTTGGTGAGATAGTTGTGAACGCGAAAAACTAAGGTTACTGGGTGAGACGTTTTACCCGGAGGATTGCCGTGCAGATGAAAATAAGCTGCGTCGCAAAGTAAGAACTGCAGTGGAGGAGATGACTGTTTGAACAGGAGATGGCACATTGGATCCCTTTACAAATGGAGCTAAAACTGGCAAGGAAGTGTTTTAATCCAAAGAAGGCTCTGAGTACCGACAGGCTTATAGCAGATATCTGCCTGCGCGCAATCGGTACCAGCCCCATCCTATTCCTTAGGATATTTAATAATTGCTTAGAGATCCACCATTTTTTCGGGACATGGAAAAAGGTCACTGTGGTGGTCATAAGGAAGCCGGGAAAGGTAAACTATACTGCCCCGAAATCCTACCGACCGATTGGTCTCCTCCTTGTACTGTGGGAATTTTTTGAAAAATGTCGGTCACCAGTTTTAAGTTCCATTTGCTGCTGAAAATGAGCGTCTTTTAATACGTTTTTATGCTCCAGCATAGCACCGACACATAAAGTGAAAGTTGACAATAAAAAATAGTGACGCTAATCTTCTTGGGCATAAAGGGCACCTTCGTCAGCACCAGGTAGACGAGAATCAAGGTTTGACGAGGATACTGTGCTGAGGTTCGTCTAGTACGTAAAGGAGCCTAGAATGGGCTGTGCGCAGGGATCCATTGGTGGTCCTATCCTGGGAAACCTCCTGTGTTGACCTTCCGCTGTAGGATTTAGAGGCCATTGGCCAAGTTACTCAGGCTTTCGTTGATGATATTGGTGGTCAACGCTGCCGAAACCCGTTTGATTGAGAGACGAGACAATGACGCCCTCGAGCATGTCGGAGTGTAGGAAGCCTTAAATAGACCACATTTTGCACCCCACAAAATCAATGCAATAAATATAACATGCAAGTTTGACACCTCATGCCTTTTCGTGGGCGTAGTCGACATTCAATCAAACTCATAAGTTGACATTCAACACTCACGTCTCAAGCATGTGCTGAAAGGCCATAGCCGTCTACCACCAGTTGTCTAGGGAGGCTAAGACCAGCCTGGGCCTCCGCTCCAATGTATTTCGGGTAATATACAGCTCGGTTGGGGAATCTATAATTCTGTATTCCGCTAACGTGTTATCACTTGCCGTAATAAGCTTGATGTACAAAATTGCCTTAACACCGCTTAGCACGGGTACACGCAAAAGCTATGCAAGGCGTACCGCACTGTCTCCCTGAACTCGGCACTGCTTTTAGTAGCTTTTTAAAAATTAGAGACGTGCAGACATGTCCTAGAGTGGAGACCGCGTATCAACAAACTCAGTCTGGGATGTCTTCCGGCCCGCTGGATCGACCACTTACGCAAAGTCATCGGCGAAGGCTGGATGAGGAATGCGGATAACTGGAATATTTTACGCGAACTTTGGGATGTCCAGCAGTGTTTGCTTTTTGTACAAATATATTATGTATCATCGTAAACAAAATAAATAAATAGAGTAAGTTACGTTAATAATTAAACTTAGTATAATATGTATCACATAAGTAGTGAAATAAGAAAATTTAAAAAAAGTAATGTGTACGTGTAATTACATAGTATATAGAATTGGTTAGTTTAATAACAGATAAATAAAGTAATATAGTGAAACCAACTACCGTTCTGGTGTAGTGGTGCGAGTAGTTGCTTTAAACCGGGCGCCGACGATCGCGGGTTCGATTCCCGCTCGGAACAGATATTTGTATTTGTACAAATATTTGTTTCCGGTCTGGGTGTATATCCTTGAGGGTCACCCCAACGTGCCTCCGAGAGTACGTAAAACCGTCGGTTCCGGTTGTTATCATAGACACCTGATAACGATCGCTACTCATGGTAGGAAAATTATCCGCCAACCCGCAGTGGAGCAACGAGGTGGATTAAGCAAGCTAGTGTATTGTTTACAGGCAGATACAGTACAGTACAGTATATCAAAAAAAGTCAAATTAGGAATCGTTCAATTAATCAGTACACGTAAAAAAAAACCTTTATTGTATTAGATAAAAAACAAAAATAAACTTTCTAAAAATATAGTACTTTCTAACTCACCTATCTATCAACACTGATCTTATTTACGTAATCGGGACGACAAATAACAGTTTTTTTTTTTTTTTTTAATTTAATTATAAACCGCGGCTTTGATTACTTTTAGACTATTATTAAAAATCTAGTTTCAATTAATAAAGGATACTTTAATATATTAATTTTTTATCATGTGAGGCAGATTTTAACATTGTCCTTTCTGTATGCAATAATAATAATCCAATTGATATTGTTTGCGAACATCGCTATAAACAGGCCATTTGCATTCCACATTCAAATTAACTCACTACTGTCACGCCGCCACCGCACAGTCATCTCAAATGCATACGTGGCGTATTGCCTCGAAACTTATAACATATTATTTATATTTATAATACGTTTATTTAACTGTCCTTTTTACATCGATATATTTAAGATATAATATACAAATATGTTTAACATACACACACGGTCGTCTGTTACTAAGGTAAGCAACTTAATGACTGTGCTTTAGGTAACAGTTGCCTGATATACATATTTTTTTAATATACATATAAATAATACATATATAAATAAATACATATTACACCTAGACTCGGAGCGGGAATCGAACCCACAACCCTTTAGCAGAAAACAGGGCCATTGCCAACTGCGCCACGGGCCAGTCATACAACAACCACATTTACGAGTACTTCATTAATTTAAGATTGTGTGATTAATTTCAATTATGTTTTCTAAGAACTGTTTTACCAATCTTGGTCAATCAACTGAACAGTAAACTGTAACAGTTATTATATATGGAGAAGAGGCCTTCGCCCAGCAGTGGGTCGCTTACAGGCTGATTCAGCTCAGTTCAGAGGAGAAACCATATATGTGTGTGTGTTTGTGTAAAAGCAGAATATCTGTTAATCCTTACTTCTGTTTACTATACATATTTACAACGCAAACTGAAAATATAACTATTTATATCTATAAATAGTAATTATGATAAAAATAATGGTCGCAAGAATGCTGGCGACACTTTCTATTTAAATCGCCATTTCGATTCTCTGTGCAAAAGATGAAAAAATACGGTTAATAAATGTTAGGATTTTAATTATCAAAGATAATTTTTTCAGCTTTGATTATCGGAATTTCGTAAGTCCTGGTATTGACTTTAAAGACGTTTGGTAAATGTGAAACTTTTGATCATAAATCCTTACAGCTCGATTTCTAATTTTCCGGACTACTTTTCTCACTTTTGTCCATATATATAAAACCACTTTTATAAATAGGATTTGAAGAAGCATCGTTGAATAATCTATTAATACATGTGAGTATTGGCGAACAGTTTCTGGATAGTGCTTCACTTTTACCACGATTTCACTGAAGTGAAGCAGGTGACAAGGTCATGAATATTAACACACATGAATATTCTGACTATGTTTGCACATTTCTTGCTTGAATCCGTGTCACACAGTGAGCAAGGCTGAAAATAATGCTCTCGCCTTCATTGTTAAGATCCACTAAAACAGCTTTTAGAATATCTTTATACACTGGAAGCTTTTACCTGGCTATTGTAAGCGACTGGTCTTATAGAGACTGCAATTTATTTAGATTTTTATATTTGAAATACTGAGGGTTTTATTACTTATAACATACACTCACAAGAATATTAATTAAAATTTAAAACAGAATAAATATTATTTAGTTAAAAATAAAAAAGAAACCTTAGTGTGTTTTATTACTTCATTTATTTATTAGTTATTAACCCACGATTACTAAAGAAATAATCAAGGATTGGTTCAATGATTAGCTTGTATTACGATTTGACGATTACAGAAACTATCAATCACTTCTTTTGATTTTCTATATTTATATTTATTTAAATACCTTTTTTTTAAAACAAAAAAAATTTAAGCCATATACCTATATATATAAAGATTTATACTTTATTAAAATGGAATAAGAGCACTTTCATAGAGAAAACGTGTGTACATGCAAGCATACATTGACAAATTGTTATGAGCTATATCGTTTCTACACATGCTGTCTCTTTCGTTATATTATTTTTAACATTACACAAAGTCGTAATATGTCAAGATAACTAAATTATAATTACTAAATAAATTTACAATAATATAATATATTGAATATTGAATAATAAAATATATCGACTACTACTTTTGTGTTGAAAACAATCTGCCACAAGATGCATAAACAATACCCGTCGCCTAGGCTAAGATTATTTGTTTGTGTATTGTCTATTAATCAATTTTGTATATATATTGGTATAAAATATTTCTTTATAATAAATAAATATTGAAGCAATAGTCCTTTTAATTATAAACTTACAATAAAAATAAAACTAAACAAATATTTATATAATATAAACCACACTTTCATCAATTTTTACAATCACAATTTCATCTTAAAAATTGGTCTTTAAAAAATCCGAAATGTCACGTTTCATAAAACTTTCTTCTATGATACATCATTTCTTGTTTAGATATATTTAAAAGTTTAAATGTTAATGTGCCAAAGATGCCGTGTGACAGACGGTGTAAGGACGATAGAGTACTAATAATAAGGTTATGTTGACACCCCCTGGTTACGGGAAATTTATTTATCTATATACTTTTAAGGGCTCCCCTTAAAAGTATATAGATAAATAAATTTCTTGGGCTTGAGTTTTATATTATAGACAAAGAGCTTTCATTTTCACAAAGCTATATATGACCTTGACTTTTCTTTTTTATATTTTTAACGTTATAATATTGAAACCGTAAATGATCCGTTTACAACTAAACGTCATATTATCAAATTTTCTACATAAATTTCTTTTTTATTTTAGTGGGGGTGGCCTACGTTCAGCAGTGGACATCCAATGGCTGATATGATGATGATGAAACTTTTTATTGTTTTTATTTTTGTAAAATGAGTTCCTTTTTTTAACTAATATGTTAAGTTTTATTAGTTACACGTTGATATCATTGCTGACTCTTAGACTATTACAGCAACGTCTAATAAAATCTTGCCAGATACTATGAAAACATTGTTTACGTCTTCTTCTTGTTGTTAACCCTTTTGCAGAATACTTCCCGATGTAATTACTGCTGTAATATTTATCTTTACATAAAACAATTGAAAAAAAAGCTTCTAAACTATTACGATTTGTTCTAAAAACTTTTATTATGATAAACAACGCCCATATCCAAAATTAAAATGTGTTTTGATCATGTCACATAATTAATTTTTATTTATCATCAATACACCTGATACGGATACAATCTACCAAATAGTATCGTCAGTGCCGGATTAGCCTATAAGCTATTTAAGCAATTGCTTAGGGCATCCCGTCTTGGGGGGCACCAGAGACGACATGACAGAGACGAAATCATGTTGTGTCGACCCCACCTAGCATGGGATAAGGGCAAAAGGAACAACACATACATATTCTACCTACGATATGTATTCACATTTTTTTTCAATTAATTCTTTGTAGTTCACTTAAGGATAGGGGGGCCCACAGGGGAAAATTGCTTAGGGCATCAAGTTACCTTAATCAGGCACTGAGTATCGTTCTAGTAGCTAGTAATATATAAATAGTATGGAACTAATATTTATATATGTTTTGTGTATTTTACTGTTCTCTTATATTTACGCGAATTTTACTCATTTGACATTTGACATTTGATGGACATGGACAATGCATTATTCGGACACCCACCACCTCAGTCCCCCGAGATCATGGACGCTGTAAAGGGTCCGAAACGTCGGGAAATAATTTAATTTAAAATATTGTTAAACTGTAAAGTTTTTAATAAACGCGATAAAATCCGGTATAGACTTTTAATCAAATTTCGTGTATTTTTTTTTAAATATGCATATGAGTCAGCTGATACCAGAGATACAGGCATTAAATTACCTACCATTAGAACAGACAACCAAGAGCGTATGTAAAATAAAAATAAAAAAAAACGAACAAAAACATATGCATTAAAAGTAAACATTTTATACCTAGTTATATTTTATATTAGATTCAAATCCAACATAAGCACGTTACATGATTACATATATTCCGAGTACGAACAAAATTTTATGGATCATTTATTTCAAAATAATTAGTCGTAAAAAAGTAATACGGTTAACATGGCATCCATAATATAGACTTGTGTGCAGCCCGGTGATAAATCGCCTCTTTATGGGCAGTTAAACGCTTGTACCAACGAAACAAGTATCCCTTCAATATTATTAGTGCAATCAAGGGAACATAATTTCTCTTAAATTGTGCTATAAGATTTTTAGGCGTTTGAATAAGAAACAAAAATAATTAACAAAAATAATTAACAAAAATAACAAATTAGTGTCACAATAAAGTGATAATGTTTTCGACTTTATTCTTATGTTTTAAGCTTGACAATTATAATTCTTTATATGAAAAGATTAAAGCAAAAACGCTCCACCACGATAAATTCGAAATTTTAACATAACAGTATATTACAGTTACATTAGAAGCAGAATAACCTTTTAAGCACATATATGCTCTGAGGCTTACCTCAATTTGCTTACCGTCAAATAAAAAGTTGAGTTTACAGAACAAATACGGCTTAGAACCATAAAAAACGAGGTAAGACGATGAGCTCAAAGTGTATTATTTGTAATGAACTCTCAATTAGGCCTTGTTAGGAAAACCTGAAAATATTTTACCACAATGACGATAAAATAATATCATTAACACCGATCTATGTTAATGATATTTTATTAATGCATTCGTAACTACGCTTATTAAAACAAACTCTGGGTGTAATATAGTCTCAATGATAGCTAATATTGTATTCAATTCAAATTAAATAGTCAAAACGACATTTTCTGATATATAAGGGATTTACGAACAACCTTCCTGGTGTAGTGGCGCTAGTATTCACCTCAACTGCAATATTTATTTCTGTTCTGGGTGTATGTTCTTATGGGTCTCCCCATTGTGTCTTGGAAATAATTTAAAACGTCGATCCCATAGGGTTATTATCAGCCAACCCGCATTTGAGTAGCGTGGTGGGTTAAGCTCCAACCCTTCTCCTATATGATAGAAGAGGCCTTTGGTCAGCGTTTTACAAAATGACTCAGTTCAAAGAATTAAAAATAATAAATTAATTGTAATAAAAAAAACTTACATGAGTGATAAATTTTAATGAAATAACCTTCAAAGATACACTTTAAGATAATTTTCCATCAATTTTTCGGTAAAAGCAAAATTTCCAATTACACCAATGAATAGAAATGATATTGTAAACGAGCTCCTTTTATTCGCTTATTGTATCCTACCTTATATTTCTCCATTTTCTTTCCCACTTATATTACCGCTCTGTGCATTGAAAGAGAAAATACCAAGCAATATCCCGGGTGGGGGCTCGGTGAATACAACGACGTGTTTCGAATATTAAAATATAATACCAAGAAACTTGTTTCAAATCTATACAAGATATTCTAAACTGTATAAACGTTTTAATTAAAGTTCAGCGAACTCAGACGTCTATGATATAGATTATAATTTTTTAAAATATGCGAATTATCTGTCCGTGGCAAAGGGAAGCTATTAAAATGACGCAATTGGATTAAAGCCAAATCGATTTGTAACTGCCGTACAAAAAGCAATAAAAGTTGAACGTGCATACATGATAGCAGGGAAAAATAGCTGCATTCGTCATAGCGCTTCGTTTCCGTGATAGCAGAGTTAATCTTGTAGCCGGCCCTCGATCGCCTCATTTATAAATAAATTACACAACCAACCTTCAATTTACATAAACTTACATACGTTTTATTTACTTAAACCTGTTGACAATAGCTTAGAATAATAAATTAATAGAAAAATAAGATTTACCATAGAAACCTCTTTTGGGAATATTAGGGGATGTATTCAAATATCTCTCCTAAGTATTTGTTACAAATTTGTAAAAAATAAAATTTGTCTCGACATAGATTCTAAGTTTTTCATTTAAACAAACATAGCAAGCTAACAAGATTAATTTCGTAGAAGATATTGGACTCGTAGGTGGAGCATAGTAAGCTCAATAGCCTTGCGCTTGATGAATAGGCCGAGACGTGGCGAGGGTACGAAGTAGCTTTACATGTACTTTATCATTTCATTGCAAATATCTGTAGAGCTATTGTCCCTTTCATGAATTTTTACCTGATTATACATTTGAAAAAAAAATTAACAACTATATTTTGTCATAATCAAATAATACTAAATAGATAATTTAAAACAATACTAATATCAATTTAACAAAAATCAATGCTAGATAAGCATATGTATTGTATTTTGTATGTATAATTGTATGTAAAATTATTCAAATCTTAAAATTATAATTTTAAAATCTTCTTATCTATAAATTGAAAAATAATTTGTTTTGATTATTAATTTAAATTATATTCTTAATATTTTAATTTTCACATTTACATCCTATAATATAAAGAAGAAAAATATTCACAACCATAACGAGCATACATAACGAAAATAAAAACAAATACAAAGCACGTGCGAAGAGAACATTAATAACACACTGTATTATTTCGAACAGCCCACTACAAGACGATAAAATCGCTGAAACATTAGATACGAAAACAACAGTTCACCGTTATAAATGCGGCGAAGACAAAGGCTGCCTAGTTAACATTTTAATCGGCTGTGTTGATACCGCTAATAGTAAGGCAGCATGTGATAAATAGCAACCCAGATGCAGTGAACATTCCATTGTCCGAATGATGTACAACCGCCGTGCTACTTATGTGCATACCTCTAATACAATTAAAATATTATTGTATCTTTATATACAAAATTAATTTTAAATACGCGTTTAGTGTTTTATAATAACTTTATAAGTAAATATTAAGTAAAACTCTTTAAATTTTTCAAAAACAAAGATATTTTATAATTTTCACAATAAATTTGCATACATTTTTTAATAAAATAATTATTAAGTTTAAATAACTTATTGTAAACTTCTCGTATCTCTCTTAACACGAAAATTAAAAAATAGTTGACTCAACGAATTCGAACCAAGGTAAATAAGACAGGTAGGTTACTAATGTTAAATCAACTTGTAAAACAAGAGTCATCGATAAAATCTCTCCAATCGGACTTCAGTTATAATTCAACAAGTTATTGGCGACGCTGAATGAAAGCCGGGAATAATCTAGCATAATACAAGCCGGGCCGTGCAGGTGGCGGGCGCGGTAATGGCCTGGCCGACTTGATGAATAGCCGAGAACGTGGTCGGGGAGCAAAATACGCCATTCTATCGCCGTAGCCTCTAAAATATTGCCAAAATCGACCGTTCAACATCAACTAATTCAATGTATAGATTGATTTACTCTTTTTCAATGCTGAACATCTACAAATGGTTTAATTTCGCTAAGAAAGATTAAGGAAATTCCGATCAGGGGGGAAACGAATCTGATGATATCAACGCTGTTTGTTCCATTTTAAATGATTCCCATTTTGATCGAATTCGCGGATTGAACTGATAGGTAAATACATTATCTGAATAAAGATTTATTTTCTCCGAGACAAGGTGCGAACTACTTCATTGAACTTTTTAACTATTAGAAATATTGATTGCGGGCTTTAGCTAGCAAAGTAGTCAATGAAGAACAACATAATGTATTTAAATATTTAAAAAATTACAATGAAATTTGTATTAAACATTTGGCACAAATCAATTGTAGTAAATACCAACACAAAAGAGTGTCGACGTAATCACACAAAAATCTAGTCGAAGTCAAGATTTATTGAGAGGCCTTTGATTTATGGTCCACTCCACACATGGGTCTAAGGGTTCAAAGACAAAAAGAAAATTTATTTAAGGGGCAAAAACAAAGAGATCTTTCTTATTTGAACACTGGCATTTCTTTGTATCCTCAACTTCATTTTTAACCGACTTCAAAAAAGGAGGAGGTTCTCAATTCTTCTGTTCTTGTTTTTATATGTTTGTTACGCAATTATCCCGTCAATTATGAATCGATTTTGTTGATTATACTTTTAATCGGTAGGTCATACTTCAGATAGGAGAATGGCACAGTCGACTTTTGTTTTTTTTTTCCTAAAAAATAATTTATTCTTACAATGTACCTATTATACAAGCGAGGTGTTCACAATCTCATTTATTTCACAAAAGTTTTTCAACATTCCATGTATATACCTAATATTATTTTTATTTCTTATTGTAGTTTTCTTTTTAGTAAATTAAAATGAATAAATATAAGACAATCCATTTAATTTCTTTTGTAATTGATATTTTAATATTAATAGTATCTTTTATATAAATCAATGTCTATTACTTAAACTTACATGAAATATTATCCCATTCGAAAACACTTCCAATCTAACAGTTAAACCTATTTTCGAGCCACAAGTTTACGGCAACTTGTACCAAAGTTCTGAAAACTGAACGGATTCGGATCGAATCAATTCGACTTGTAAAGAATGGGTAAGCCGGTATTCCAACTTTTACTAGTTATATTTACTCTCAATACATTTTTCAAGAATGTAATTACGATGAATTATTTTCTTTTTAATATATTAACAGAACAAAATCTCGAAATATGTAATTCTTGACTTAATTTTATGAGTCATTTATAATTAAATTATACGACTTTAATCCAATACTTTTTGGAATAATGTTAATTATAATTATTTTTAACAAACGACACTGAGTCAGTTCACTTTAGCTGAACGAGCCTTTGCACGACCTATACACTGGCACCAATTTTACATTATGGGATTAAGTAGACTTTATGCTAAGCGATATAAAGTATACTTCACTTGCAGTATATGTTAATAAATTTTCTTGCTTTTTTTATAAAAACGACATATGACATAACTGTTGACGCGAGCAATAAAGCAGCCATGTCTGTGACTTTTTGTCCACTTAATTAGACATTTGGTAAAATTTATTCACATGCAAGGCTTTGTGAATAAATTTTGTGAATAAAATACTTACTTATGCCTTGTATAAAAGTATATGATTATCATATATTATTTTAACGTCCATAATTACGAATACAAACAGTTACAAACTACTTTTGTTCGGAAATGAATACAAGAAACATATTTTGCACAAGCGAGCAAAGTTTCGCAGATGCCAATGTAATAAAAACGAGGTGTCGATCTTAATCACAATAGCTTCGTGGGTGTTTTCCCAGGATAACAAAAACCGTAAAGAGGAAACGGATCCGCATTTTCTAGCTGAGTTGAATTCTCGGCGGAAAGGAAAGTAACCATAAAACAATATAAATGGGACGTGAGTCGTGCGCAAATTTACAGCACAACCTTAGTATAGTTAGGAAGAACAAACTTTGCTCAATTCGTGCACTAGACACTTTCACCCAATGCCTGAACTTGGAGCATTGAATATAAATAATCGATTAAAGTTAGTGTCTAAGTTTGGTAGCGTGAAGCGATTTAAAAAGGCAACATAAATCGTTTAAAATGCATTTGTATTGTATAGTATACTACCATACGTTGCGATCGCCTTATACGATACGCCGCTTGGCTTTTTATCGTTATCATTACATATTATGAAGCAAAATTCGCTATCTGCATTTATTGTCGTGTTCTTCGCTATTTTCTTCTAAGCTACGTCATGCCTTTAATATATTTATCATATCATTAGGATTAGAACTTTTCAGAGGTTTTATTTTCATTTATTTACTTATTTGAATTTAATCAACAGCTCTTACAGAATACAGTACATTTTTAATTTAAATAACATACATTACAGAACACAATATATTATTGTAGAAAAATGACAATGTTATTTTATAATTCGACCATTAGCAAGCGTAGGTGGGTCTGACTCGCAACTAGAAACCTCTGTCTAGAATATCGCTTACATTTCCTGTGTACTTTGCATCTTATGAGTATAACCAATCTAACCACAGAGCCAGTAATTTGTCTAATTTATTTCAACTTTTTTTTTAAATCCTTTATTAAAACCATACAGCCTTAAAGACTAAGTCGGCTCCCCTATTTCAACTATTAATAACATTATTTTACACTTACAAGTACAAAAATATAATCTAACAGTGATAAAAATAATAATTATAATAAACAATACCACAATATCTCCATTCACATCAAAATGCCGAAACATTTATCATCTACCAGCTTTGTAAGCATGCACTTGCCGGAGAGTAAAGAATACATTGATACAGCTGTAATTAGCAAGAAGAAACAATGGTCGCTAAATGTTAAACGTACAACTCAAACATTATATATAATAAGACAATGAATTTACAGATTCTATGTATTTGTTTACTTAATTATCTATGCTATTTTTCTTTGCATTTGCTCTTATTAATATTATTTTTCTGTAGTTTAATTTTTTTTTTTAAATCAGTTTACTTATTTCAAATGGCTATTTTATAATTATTAGTAGTAAGTCTGTACACATATATCAAATATATTCACACACATATTGTAATTTTTTTACATTCCAAATATACATAATATATATCGCATGCAATACATATATAATATATAAATATACCCAATCTATTTTTAATACAATATATTCTTAATAAGTTCTAGTATATCGGAGAAAATTCAACATAATCGATTCGTCAAAAAGTTGACCTTTGAGTTAACAGTGAAATATTCATATATGAAACTTTCTTTATTAAATACCTCTTCACGACTGTGTTAAGAGTAATATAGGTATAAAAAAAATCCTTTGTATTTTATCTACCTTGGAACGCTAAATTTCCTTACGTCAATATTGTATTAAATGGGACCACAGGGACTTGAAGCTATGTGTTACCCATTTAATATATCAGTAGGTAAAGTACCGCCTCCTGGGCATTATTTCTCGCCGATGTAGGCATAAATAGACTTTCATCCTTAGGTTCATAACTATTGAAGTAAAACGTCTTTAGACGCGACTAAGGGGTAACTGAATGCTTTAGACGACTATAATGCAACGGAAACGCATTATGACAACGACGCGTATATATGTATATAGAATTCGATTTTTAAATAAAAGTATAATGATTATTGAATTAATGTATTTATTATGTATAATGCTCGATATAAGTGTATATATAACTATTGTTATATTATCAAAATATACTTTTACAAATTCTAAAATGACTTACTTATTTTTAGCTGATTCGATCGTTCAATAAACGGAACGATGTCTTCTGGATCCGTGCTAAAAATGGGCGTTCCACAAGGATCGATTCTAGGTCCTTTTCTTTTTTTAATATACATAAATGATCTGCCATTTTACGTTAAAGATATTTGTGATATAGTGCTGTTTGCAGATGACACATCACTTATATTTAAAGTTGATAGGAAAAAAGTAAATTATGATGACGTGAACAGCTCTTTATCTCGAATTCAGGATTGGTTTAAAACAAACAACCTCGTCTTGAACGCCAAAAAAAAATAAGTGCGTTGTATTTTCGTTGCCTAATGTTAAACATCCAAATTATAATTTAAAAATAAATAACGAGAGGCTTATTGTCAATGATACTACAGTATTCTTAGGGATAAATTTGGACTCAAAACTTCAGTGGAATTCCCATTTGTCATCCTTGAATGGTAGACTCAGCTCCGCAGCTTTCGCTGTTAGAAAAGTACGACAGCTGACCGACGTTGCTACTGCGCGTTTAATATATTTTAGCTATTTCCATAGTATAATGTCTTACGGTCTGTTACTGTGGGGTAATGCTACAGATATTGAGACTGTATTTATTTTACAAAAAAGGGCTATTCGCGGCATTTACGATCTTGGAGCTCGAGTCTCCCTACGGGATGTTTTTCCAAAGGTAGACATATTAACGGTTGCGTCGCAGTATATTTATAACAATATTATATATATTCACCAGAATATTCGTTGTTTTGAAATAAATAGTATTAATCGCGCTGTAAGCACTAGAAGGAATAACAAAATTGTAACTCCAAGCTTCCGACTGCGCAAAGTAAACGTCTCCTTTCTGGGTTATGGTATTCGCATGTATAATAAAATCCCACAAACAATTCTGGAATTGTCTCATAATAAATTTAAAGAATTTATTAAGAAAAATTTAATAGATAAAGCTTATTATTCGGTCCAGGATTATTTAGCTGATAAAGACGTGTGGACTTAGTGGCGCTGTATTTCATGCAATCTGTTACTAATTTTGTACTAAAACACAGTTTATATATTATTTTCAAAAGAGTAACTGCGGAGTTTCTTGCCGATTCTTCTCTGCAGAATCTACATTCCGAATCGGTGGTAGCTTTACTTTTACAAAAAATAATAATAATCACTACAATATTAATTTTGTAAAATGACGATTCGAAAGTGCTCGTAGGGCCTATTTGAATAAAGTTATTTTTTATTTTGATTTTGATTTTGTTACAATGTCAAAGAAGTTTTACTTCAACCGCGTGTAAAGGTTACACACACTTATATTTTTTTTACTTGATAACTTTTTAAGAAAATGGGAAATAATGTACAAAATCACAATTTCTAATATTATATTTGTATTATTCGGATCAATAAAATAACTTTTTTTTTTTAGATGTATCGGATGCCACTTGCTGACACAGTAGGATACAGAAGCTGTTGACCAGATATCTGCAACCTTTTTTGCCGGTCGACAATCCACACTATGGTGCGAAGACGGCTGACCGTATGTCTTAGATCTTATTCTTGGCGGTCGACGCTAGCATACAACACCAGGGTATAAAAGTGGTTGGACCACATGCTCCCCACTCCGATGACGTTCTAAGCCGAGGCCTTCTCGCTAGGAGACACCCTTGAAATGAAATGAAATGAAATGAAATGAAATGAAATGAAATGAAATGAAATGAAATGAAATGAAAATATTTATTTCGTCATAAGGTGATTTTACACACTTAACGAATGTCAAAAAAAAATTCATTTAAAACAAATACGTCAAATTATTACAAGTCAATGTCTCGGTAGACATAACATTACTATTATTATATCATCGGCTTTATTAAATGTTACAATAAATAACTTAATCTAATGTCCCTAGTGTTGGCCGAGAGGAAAAAAAGCCGGCGGAAAAAAACTCTCGGTACTCTTTTAAATAATTAAGCGTCATACAAAATAAATAAATAATGCACAGTATGACCATGAAATGATTAGGACAAACACGAGACAGCCAATCGTATATGCCGAAATCACCACATGCCACCTGCTCACAAAATTGTATATCTATATCTAGTGACAATTTACATATTGATAGCCTGGCCGAGTTATATTCAATCCCATGCCTTTTTATCATTTAGAAATTCATTTATGTCATAATAAGCTTTTCGACACAAAGTTTGCTTAATAGTTTTTTTAAACTTCTGTAAAGGCAGAGATTGAATCGCAACCGGTATTTTATTGTAAATTATAATAGACATTCCAATAAAGGAACGACTTTTTTTACTGAGCCGACATTTAGGAAGCGCTAGTTTGTGGCCGTTCCTGAGTGTTACATTATTCAAGGCATGATCACTACGGCTAACAAACAAATGCCTATTTTTACGTATATACATTATATTTTCATAGATATATTGCGATGCAAAGGTCAGAATATTGATTTCTTTAAACTTTTCCCTCAGGGATTCTTTACATTTCATTTTATATATGTAACGGATAGCCCTTTTCTGCAGAATAAAAATAGTATTAATATTCGCCGCATTGCCCCATAGCAAAATGCCATAGGACATTATACTATGGAAGTAGCTGAAATACACTAATCTAGCTGTATCGACATCCGTTAGTAGACGTATCCTTTTAACCGCGTACGCTGCAGAACTCAGTTTATCCGCCAATCGACAGATATGGGGTCCCCACTGCAACTTTGAATCAATAGTGATTCCAAGAAAAACCGTTGAATTAACTAAATTAAGTTTATCACCATTGAGTTCTGGTTGCATATTGACTTGTCTTACATTAGGTGATGAAAATTTGATACAATTAGTTTTTTTACTATTGAGAAGTAAGTTATTTACACTAAACCAGTGTACTACTTTAGAGAGAGCATTGTTTACGTCGTCATAGTTTGTCTCTTGTCTATGTAATTTAAATATTAATGAAGTATCATCAGCAAACAATACAATCTCATGATTATTCTCTACCAAATATGGCAAGTCGTTGATGTATATTAAAAATAAGAACGGGCCTAGAATCGAGCCTTGTGGGACCCCCATCTGAACATGAGACCCAGACGACTTAATACCATTTACTTCAACCCTCTGAGTTCTGTGACTAAGGTAAGAACTCAGAAGTTTTAGCGCGGTATTTTTAATGCCATAGTGACTGAGTTTCCTGATTAAAGTCTCGTGTTGTACACAGTCGAATGCCTTAGACAAATCACAGAACACACCCAAAGCATCCCGTGACTCCTCCCAAGCATCAACTATCGAGGTAAAAAGCTTTACACCAGCATCTGTTGTAGAGCGTCCTCTAGTAAAACCGAATTGTTTGTTATGTAAAAGCTTATTTCTTGTAAAATGATTTAAAAGTTGACAGAGAATTACTTTTTCAAATAATTTACTACAGGCGGGTAGAATAGAAATAGGCCTGTAATTTGTCGGATCTTTAGGACATCCGGACTTAAACAAAGGTATAACTTTACTATGCTTCATAAGATCAGGAAACTCACCACTTAGAATACATTCATTAAATATAATTGCTAGGTGGGGTGCTATGATGTCAACAATTGTACCGATTATTTTAACAGAGATACCCCAGAGATCTGTAGTGTTCTTAATATCTAAAGTTTTAAATATTTTGATTATCTCATTAGCGTCTATGGGTCTAAACGAAAAGTCACCTTTGCAAGCATTTACATTTTGCTTTAGCAACGATTCAGCGACTTCAGGCGAAGATATAAGCGTTTTAGTTGTCGAAAGTGGAATGTTAGCAAAGTGATTTTCCAAAGCCTTTGCCACTTTTTGATCTGATTTAATAGAGTAATTGTCAATTATCAATTCACTGACACCATTGCGATCTTTAACTCTTCCAGTTTCGGCATTTATGATGTTCCAAGTCATTTTAATTTTATTATTACTAAATTTAATCTTGTTTCTAATGAAAATCGACTTGGCTGCGGCACAAACAAGCTTAAATATTTTTGAGTAATTTCTAACATAGTTACAAAAAGCAATATTTGTATTATATGATTTCTCGTGTAAGAGATCATATAACTTTTGCCTACTTCTATGGATTCCCGGAGTCGCCCAATCATTGAAAGACTTACAATACTTAGGAGAGATTTGTTTTGGTGTAAATACATTTTTAAACACTTTGTTTATGTGACTAAATAAAATTTCATATTTCTCGTTTACACTACCAACCAGTGGTATATCTATTTGATTTTTAATAGTGTTTCTAAATCTCTCCATGCGTTTGATATTCACTGGAACGACCACTTTACTCTTACCAACCTGCTTTTTCTTATTATAATTAAAACCAACTAATTGTCCACAATGATCAGAGGGTAATTTATTTATTATAGTTGAGTAGGATGGAGTCCCATCTGTAAAGATGTTATCAATGCATGTGGCTGTAGAGTTAGTTATGCGGGTAGGCTCAAGAAAGAGGTTAGTAAGATTACAACATTTGAACAAGGACAAGAATCTTTTACTAAGTATATTATTATCTAGTAAATTAATATTAAAGTCTCCACACACTATAATGTTTTTGTTACATTCTGCAGTTACTTTAGTTATCACTTCTTCTAATACTGGCTCGAATTGTTCATAGCATGCGCCGGGTGGTCTATAGATGCTCACTATGATACAATGCGTTAACTCAACACAGGCTAACTCAATAGTTCGTTCAATTGAAAGGCTCACAATGTCTTTACGAACCTTAAATTTTAGGTCCCTATTCACTATGATTAAGGAGCCACCATGAATAGCTGTCTTTCTACTGAACGAACTGGCAACTTGGTGCTTTTCAAAATTAAAAACAATTTGATACTCTTTAAGCCAGTGTTCGGTAATACAAATTACATCAATGTTGTAGTTATTCAAAAACAGTTCTAATTCAAGTTCCTTATTTAAAAGGCCTTGTATGTTTTGATGCACCAAGTTGAAACAATGTTTTTTACATAAAATTTGACTATTTAAAGTCTGGCTGTTCAAATATTCTTCACAGCTAGAGACTTGTGCCTCTGTTGTCTGCTTATTTAATTTAAATTATTATTACTAGCAGTAGTACGTACAGTACTACTGCAGGATGTCAATATATTTAACTGCTCAATAGAAGCAGCAGGTAAATTAATTGTCATGTCAATTTGTAAATTATATGATAGCAAACATGCTATCTGTTTGTAAAAAAAATTAGATAGAATAAATCTATCATGTCTCACCAAAAAGGAGTCATTTTTAAAAATACAATTAATATCAATCAACTTAAATATTAAGTTCGTATCATCATTGAGTGTAACATTATTATTTCCTACACTGTTATGTAATAATATATTTAATTTATTTCTTATTTTATTTTCATTTCCGTTATCTTTAATATAAGGAAATGTAAACATTATAATTTTTTTTACGTTAAGTTTACGTAATTTGTCCAAATAAAAGGATAACTGTTGTTGTTTAGTGTTCCCTCTTCTACCAAATAATAAAATTAAGGTAGTGGAGGGATCATACGTACAGTTAAGTACCTTATCCATTATTTCACCTATTGCGGCACCTGGCATACAAATATTGCATACTGGTTTGTCACTTACATTATATAACCTTGTACCCATATTTTTACCCAGTTCATCGCTGTACATTAATATACTATCTTTGGGTACAGGTTTATTAATTACGGAGCTGAAATCAGTTTCTTTACTTATTTCACATGAAGGCTTTGTATGATCTGAATTTGAGCACTGACATTCTTGGTTTACAAGAGAATTGAAGCGCTCTTCATTATATTTAGATAATTGAAGAAGTTCATCCAAAGCCGATTCATGTTCACAAATCTCTTTCGTGGCTATGTTGTATTTTTCGGTCATCTCATTAAGATTATGTTTTAAATTGCTAATTTGAACATTCAATTTACTAATTTCAGCTTCATAGTTTTGTCCGATTGTTTCGATCTCTTTACTGAATATTTCACATTCCTTACGAACTAGCTTGTATTTTTTACATAACAATAAATGGTTTTTGATAATATTGCCCTTTTTTATCAATTTCTTGTTTTTTTTAATTAATTTATTGATCTTAATATATTTTTTAATCTTGTTTCTGCTACCGAGGTCGACCCTTGTTTGCGTTACACATACTGTTGATTCGTCGCCGGTCAAGTCAATGGTGACAGGCTGAGAGGAGACACATAACTCCGAAAATAATTTTTGAGTAGATTGTGATCTGGCCTGTGAGGCCACTTGTTCAAACTTATCTAAGCGCTCCAAGGCACTCGCGAGCTGTGAACGGAGCAGGGCTATTGTTTTTAAATTAGTGTCGTATTCGTCACAACATTTATCAAAATCCCTGGATTGCCGTTTCAGGCGGTCACGTTCCTCTCGAGTCTCTTGGAGCTGTGCATATAATTCTACCATTTCGTTTTTAATCGTACTGTTTTTCTTTATAATTTCTATTATCTCCAACTCGCTATCCTCTCTCTCTTTCACCAATTGCTCACACTGCTTCTTGTACACGTTAAGCTGTTGGAGCGCGATCTGGAGTTGGCTCTCCAGCTGGCGGGCCGTTGTGCTACGTGTATTCATTTTAAAGTTATAAATTTTTGAATAAACACAGACTAAAAGAAAGAAAACTCAAAAAGCAGAGAGGCAACGGGGTGAGATTTGAAATAATGGATAAGGGTTAAGGCAAAGAGAAAAAAAAAATTATATATACCTATATGAAATTGCAAAAGTTTTATATCAAGACAAAACTTCAAATAAATTATTTACGAAAAATAAAAAAGTTATTTTTAATTCGTAATTCGTCTCCCTATTAATTTTAAATTTTTATTTATTTATTAATTTTCTTTTACCATTATGTGAATAACTTAATTTAAGTAAGCTATATTAGTAAATAAAAAGAAGAAAAAAGAAAAAAAACTATAAGAAACAAAAGCAAAGAAAGAAAAGAAAAAGGAAAGAGAAAAAAAAAATAATAAACAAATAATAAAATAATAAAAATAAAAATAAAAAAGTAATATATATATATATGTATAAAAAAATTAAAAAAGCACAATGCCAATTCTACGGGGTTTGAACCTAGTTTCACCTTTTAATCTATAAAAATTACGTATACTAACCGCTAGGCCGTTCGTTTTGTTTAGAATAATGCGAAAAACGCGACAACTAGAAACTATAATTAATTTAATTTAAATCGCTGCTGCTGTACCGACAATATTAAAATATCAATATCACGCTATGAGGGTAAATACTCAAAACTTTATCACAAAAGAATTATTAATGATAACTTATTTGCAACTGCACAATAACAATTAAAACCCCCATTCAAAACACCAAAATCAAAGCGCTAAGTCAAACTCAAAGTGGCACCCACACCAAAACTACACAAACGTACCTCTGTCTCCGGTCAACTGCCGCCACCGTTAAACTGGAGAAACCACTATCAACCGATTTATTATTACTGGATAACAATACCAGTTATGTTAAACACATAAAACAACACTTCTAACAAGTTAAATAACGAATAAATGCGGTTTATCCTAATATTAAAACAATTTTAATAGGGAGACGTTACTACAACTTTGACAGCTCTAGGACTTAGGACGAACATCCAGTCTGAGCCCCACAAGGGGGCTCCCAATTTTCACAGCTGGGTCTCAGTACTGGCGCCCCCAACGGTGACGTTGTGAAGGCCGCTAGGTTAACAGTTATACGCATTTCGAAAAAAAAAAAGCTTGGGCCCCTGTTTCCTTACTGGTTAATGCTCAGAAGCATAGGCCCTTAATCTTCGTCAATATTTCAGTCGTAAATTCATTGTTGTAATTTAAATAGTTTATTCAGTCGTTGTTTTCTTTGTGATATTAATCAATATTGTAAATCAATAAGTCAATTGTAACTTTTTTTTTGTAGTGTACAAATTAATTCCTTTCATTTGATATCCATATAGGATGGGTTTTACCAAAATATGTAATCCGCCATTTCGTTGCGACGCGCGACGGCCATTTTGGACTAACAACAATCTTGATTATTTATAATTATATTGTCATCAAGACTAAAAGGTGCATTCTAAATTTCAGCTCGATCGAGTACTGAGAAGTGGGTCAAAATCAACTTGCAAGATTCGACCTACAAATACTTACCTAATTACTTACATTACACGTTAATAATAAGCTTGTAAAATAATAAAAATAGCAATAAATACGAAAAGAAATTACCAATAATTGTTTGACAATAAGAAATTGTATTTCATTTTGTCTAATAAAACAACACGATACTTTAATAAGTAACAAATTTTCCACTAAATAACATAACATTATAAGATAAAACGAGGAGAAATAGTTTTTTCTTTAAAAACAACGCAATACCGAGATAAAATATATTTACTCCAAACATTTTAGAAGTAGTTCAAAAAACTAATAGGGTATTGTATCCTCGGCACCTACAAATCCCAGCCATTCTGGTACGAGCGGAACGTGTGCAAAGTGAGACGTCTTCATAATAATCGTTTGTCGGGGACTTACAATAAAGCTCCGTAAATCTCCTCCTCGGTCGTCTTCCGTACCCTAACAACCGGATCCGTACTTATTCTGATTGTTCACAATATGCAAATAAACTCGCCTTTCCGAAATAGGAAACTTTTGTTATCTTGGAATAGAATCTCCCAGTATTATTTTGATGAAAAAATATTCTTTTCAGATGGAAATTATTGTAGTGTATCATACTTATTAGTTATTCAAATGTGAAATGTTGGCTACTGTAATAACATTTATTAATTATATTTTTTATTTATTTTTTAACTTCTCACACTCAACGGCCTCAAATAGTATGTATATCCTGTGTAGGAGGTTGTAACGTTATACGTACATATTTTATATTTCTACACTAAAATGCATTTAAATTTAATATTTACAATACTTAAAACTAATTAAAATTACTATAAAATTAAATCTTTTATTAATATCTACGTTTAAATATAAAACACAATTTTATTATAACTAATTTAAAAAATAATTAAATAATATTTATATTGAAAACTGGCTATTTACAATAATAAAAATATATACAGTCTATAAATTGCAACATGAATTCATCAAGCGGCATTTTATACTCACGCGATGTAACATTTTAGCGTTCCAAAGTAAATCCTTTGTTCGATTGAATTAAAACTGTACTACCTACCCGGCGCCGGTCATTTCAACATCGACCTTACTTCGAGTTATTTGAGTGGACGCACGTCACGGGAATATATTTTTACGGTCTCTAATACGGGATTTCTTTAAAAAGACCGTAACCGTAAAAATAATAATTCCTGTGTCGTCTCTAAGCGTTCCTCAAACAAATAATTACAATTAGAGAGTGTTCATCGGCCCCTAAACTGGGTAAGTGGTAATTTTTAATGTCGCAAATAATTATGTAGTCTAGTGCCAGTAATTCAGTGTGAAACCTAATGTTTTTGTTCAAACGTAGTTATTAATAGTAATGTGAATCACCCTAGAATTGATTTTATATAGCTATTTTCATTAAAATATTGCTTCATCTTACAATTCTACCCTCATTTTTTTATTAAATTTTAATAACTGTAAATTCTATTATAAATTAATATATTTCTTTTTATTATAATCTCCGCTTCTGATTTTGCTGATTCCACGGCACTGCTACTGCAGTTTAGGTGCTTTCCTTTATAATGCAGTGCCCGTGGATGTTCGCAATAGTACTGGACCGCTTCTAATGTTATTGATGGCGCGTTCCAGGGTACGACGCTCAGGTACGACGCTCAGGTACGACGCTCAGGTACGACGCTCAGTTTCGACGCTGAGGTTCGAAGCTCAGGTTCGAAGCTCAGGTTCGACGCTCAGGTTAACGAATTGATCGTTGACCTTTCGCGACCCATCACATTCACAACAACGACAAGGGTGCTCTCCGCCGGGTTTGGTTACCCTCTCCTGCCGCCACCGGTCGCCTGCGGTTTCCAGAGCGCGACTCCCGGGATCACCTATATATACGCAGGAGAGTACCTGAACTGGGATAAAAATTTAACTTGTGTGAATTAAGTGCCGAACCCCGACTGAGAACAATTATTTTCTTTTAATAAATTTATTAATATAATTATTAATTATTTTTAAATAAATTTATTTTTGTAACGTAATGTTTAATTTTAATTTTTTTTTATCCAAATGTGACAAGGTCCGGAAACACACAAAACATACAAGCATAAACGCATAGACCACGACAAATATCCGTATCGATATCGATCGAACCCCCGACCGCTAGCGCATAAGCCTTAAGCCTAAACTTTGACCACTGTTCCAACGCGTCGTCAGATTTATATATACGAGTATATATTTAGCTTTATATGTTTGATCTTCCAACACGCAGTGGAGCAGCGTGGTGGATTAAGCTTCAACCCTTCTACACGGAGGACCCTACTACTGCTAGGCAAATGCCTCTTGCATTTGCCTAGCAGTAGGCAGCACGTGTACAAGTTGGTTTACCGAATAGTAGTAGGACAATATGTCTAAGCTATTTGATTTTATTTACATAATAAATTTTTAACATGCCGTTGAATATTGTTAACAATACCAATAATAAACAGTTAAATACTAGTGAATATAACTATCAGTTTGTCAGTTTTGATAGATTTACCTACCTAAACTTTGATCTCGTTTTAATTTCACGGGTGAGAACACTGATTTATTCGAATATCCCGTAAAGCTAAACTTTGCTAACTTTGATCAGTGATCACTGTGTGTGTGTGATTTATAGCAGTTTTCTTGATATATGCATATCGATGGTACGTGGATATAGAGTATGGAGACGTCTTTGAAAAACTTTCATATATTTAGTAGCTTTTACGATTCCAATACAGGTGCTTATAGAGATAATTCCACTTACATATGATGTATCAAAATGAAACCGACAGCATGATTTTACCCTCCAGGAACGTAGACCTTCAGGATGACAACTGTGAAAGCCAGGTCCAAATGCATGCAGCAGATTTTGAGTGATGGCAAAAAAAAACAAACAAGCAACAAAAATTCAAAAAATTATTGTTTTGACTTCTGTTGCTCTCCCAATACCTTAATATTTTTTTTACGAGTGTCTCTATCTCTATATATATATAAAAATTCAAAGTGAAAATACATTTAAAAGATGACAAAACAATTTATTTTTCATACATAATGCGACAACCCGTTAAAATAAAAGCAAAAATTTTCAGTAATTACTTTCACATTAAAGCATATCCCATTTTGAAACAGAACAATGCATGGCAAAAAGCGTCATTTTTCTTTTAAATAAAATAATGAAAGCCAAGCTCTCTGCTGAAAAGACAAAAGCCGCAAGCTAGAAAAACACTGTCTTGGGGGTGTCGTGCGGTCCGCCATCTCGGTCAGGCCCATGATTAATTACGACTAAGATTTATGACGTAGAAAACCGACTCTTGGTGTCGATAACACTGTAATGAACGGAAAACCTGGTCATTTAAAGCACATTCTGTGTCTACACTAATCACTAAGATTGTATGGATCTATATTTTAATAATATATAATGATAGATATATAGTGATAGATAGTAATATACGTTACAATTTACTTTGTCATCGAAAGTTGTAGAAAATAATATTACAAAAATTAAAATGATTTTTTTTTTGCGACTATTTTATTTCACAATAGAGTTGTAGGTATATAATTTTTGTATTTCAATAAATCCTTTACGATTTACTGATAATTATTTCAAAATAAATGATTATTAATTTTAAACGTATTATTATATAGTATATAGCTAATGGAACGTGCCTCGTTAATGCTAATATTTGTAACTTAATCAGTTTTTGTAAATTAAAATTTGCTATAATAAAATAATAACGGTAATCGCAAAAATCTTTAATAAAATATTTCTTTACAAAAATCCGATTAACTTCCAATAATAAGTATTTATGAAAAGATAAGGAAGATATTATAAATTTCTCAATCCCAGACGTCGTAATGTACGCCCGACATTCCTTTGCCGAAGTTTTTTCGTCTTTGTTCCCAATGGCGCTTGATAGATGCGCCCCTATCGCCTTGAGGCGTTTTATGATACGGAACTTATTCTTCTAAACATTCATCCATAAGGTAAAGCAAGAAGATAAAATGTATTGTAATAGATGGATCAAGCATTCATGTTTCAATTATACAATTCATGTATAAGTCTTTTTATAACTTTAGCTATACACATATAACACACTCAACAGTGTATAAAAAGTTGTATGAAAATTAATTTTAAAAAACCAATCACAATTTTATTTTTAAAATTAATTTAATAAGATTTATAATTAATTTTAACCTAGGTAATAAGCGAATATATTGTAAATATAATTCAAAACAAAGTACACTACGTACACTTTTTTTCTTAAATATTCAAATCGATGTTGTATTATTTGTAAAATTCTATAAGAACGATTACAAAGAAGTAATTTTACAAGTCGCACAAAGATCTGATCATGTTGATAATGATCGATTTTGTGAAATTCTCCGGAGAGGTGGAGGAGATAAATGGAATTTGTTACAAAAGTTCTATTTAATGGCTGTTGGTCACGACATTTAATAGAATAATTTCTTGTCAAAAAGTACTAAATAATTTGGTTTGGAACAGTCTTTTACACTGCTTTTTGTAGATGGTTTTTTTTTACATTTTTTCGTATAAATAAGTTTATTATAAATCTTGAACATATAAAACTTTAATTAGACAATTCAGGTTTTGTTGTTCTCATCTATACCCTATAATATAATAAAGTACAAAAAGTATGTTTGTTTGTTTACTTGAATGCTTAAAAGTAGAAGCATGTTTTGAAAAGAGTGCGTTTTTCCTTTAAAATCACCCTACAACTCAAAGAGGCCGAGCAATTACCAAGAACTAATGAATGAAAATATGACTGAAATTGCCGATGTTGTATGGTATTTATTAGACTTATTACTATTAATCACTAAAAATATATGACACATCCTTAAAAATCTACACTGAGTTTTGCAATATATTAATATGTATTTTATTAGTATTACCCTGGTAACTTTTTCGACATACATTGAGTAACATATTTTTTTTGTCAATCAACTTTGTACACATATATTTTAACAAATAAACCAGAACGTAACAAGGATATAAAAATAAATAACGTACGCAGATAATCGGACTTTACAAACATAAAAGACATTTTACCCATCGAAAATATGTGATAGATTGCTTTTCAATGGAAACTTGATTTCTGAACCTTGATGCTGTCGTCGATCGACTACTAAAGAACGTCATGTGTGCACTCATTTCAAATAGATATCATGAGATATTTTAATTTCCGGATAAATTTTTATCCATTTTTAAATACATAATATAAACGTTATTATTATGTACTTCACTAAATAAGTCTGTAAAAATGAAGTGACTAATTGGCTTCTAAATTTAGATTATAATGAAACTAAAAATCTACTTTAAAAAAAACTTAATATTTAAATTTTCTTAAAAAAAGTTACTAATTAATTTCTAAATATAGAAAAACATAAAACTGATAATCAACTAAATAATGTACTATTTAAATTTTTTTGAAAAAAGTAATAAATAGGCCTCTATTTTTTTTAAGTTTTATATTTTGTATTATCTATACAAATAATAAATCTGTTAAAACCTCCGTTTTATTAATACACTATATATCATCAAGAATAAATTTCAATAGCGCGTATTTTTTTGTATCAGCGCCATCTCTTATCGTGTTTGTCTCTGATCACGTATCACGTAAAAAGTACAAAACCAATGTTAATTACTTTAATACATAAAAATTGGAAATAACTCGCAGTATAATTTAGTTTTTGTTTCATTGTAATTAAATTTAAAAATAAATATTTAAGAAAATAGAAATAGGTACCTACGCCGCCAACGCCATCTGGTCTAAGGAATCTTTAAAACTCACAAAACTTATATTTGAGTTATTATTTTGTTAAACTTAAAAGTTTACTAAATATGTCGGATAGGAATAGAAATCGTTTTAATATTTTAGATAAACGTCATTTTCAATTAATATACTATTATGTTAAATATTAATTATGTTAAATGTCACTAAATATAAAAACGATATTCTACAATTATACGATAGATGGCGCAGATAATTTTCTGAATCGCGCTGACCAAAACTTCGGCCAAAAGAATGACACTCGCCCGTATTTAAAAATCTGTTTTTCTTTTTTGTATATAATTAAATACTTTAGGGTACTACGGTCTTGATTGTTTGTTCGTTGTTAAAATTTAAAATATTTGGTCGTTATTTCTTTGTTGATTGTACAAAGTTGGATGGTTATAGCTATTTAAGTTGTAATCTATATATATATATATATATATATAGATTACAACTTAAATACACACATATATATAAAGTCGTGTTAGTTACACCGTTTATAACTCGAGAACGAGTGGAACGATTTTTATGATTTTTGTGTTTTTGGATTTGTCTTCGTCGGGAATAATACTTATTAAAATATGGTATTCATCAATGAGAAAATAATTAATAAAAAAAAACAGTTCAAATGTTTCATCCGTACTATCTATATACATATATATGTATGTATGTATGTATGTATGTATGTATATAGATATAATAAATCTGTCACTCAATCCGTCTAATATAAAATATTTTCCAGTATCGACGCAGGTGTAGGTGATAAAAAATATAAATGTATAATTTTTAAAATTTTAGTTAGACCCGTGCGAAGCCGGGGCGGGCCGCTAGTAATATAATATTAATTCCTTGTTATATTTATTGTGTATAATGTCAATTCACTTTTGTCGTCTGATAGTTTTAACAACTACTCTTATATTATTATTTAAACTTTTGTAGCCCCTTTCCAACACGATACAGGGAATCCTAGTGTGGAGGCTAGGAATAAGTAACATAAATAAATAAATAAATAAATATTAACCAACAATCACACCACGTTAACCTAGCCCCGTGGTAAGTTCGTAAGAACTTGTGTTACAGGTACTAGGAACGGAAATAAATTTAAGATATAAATACATATATACATAAATACACATCCATGACCCGGTGCAGACATCTATATTCGTCATACAAATTATCTGCACCTGGCGGGATTCGAACCCGCGACCGCTGCGTAAAGTGTCCAGTTGCCTGACCACTCGACCAAATGGCCGTCAAACATAAAACATAAAATGCTTTATCAAATAATTTCTGCTCATTACATCTACACAGGTTTGTTGTTTTTAATATTGAAATACTAGTATACATCAATGTGTATTATTGTTTACTTGTTATTATACATAATTATGTGACGGGTTATTCAACAGGACATAATATTGTATATTCAATCAACTATTGAATATTTTTTGCTAAACACATCTACATAGGTGTATTGTTTTGATATTTAAATTATTATTGTAAGCAAATATATTTTAAATAAATAAATAAAATAAAATACAAAATTATGTATCAAGTAATTTAAGTTGTTAAGTAAAGTAGCAAGTAATTTGTTAAATAATATATAAATGTTTAATAATAATATATGTAATATATATAAAGTTATATTATATGTAATTTAGAGTTTTCTTCTTGGTTTTCTATTCATTTTCGTCTCAACTTTTTACGTATTATATTAACCTATGCAATAGTATTGTGTTAATTTTAATTTAAGAATATTCAATAAGTAAATAAATAACATAACATTAATAACATATATAAATAATATAAAATAATACCTAATAGGGAGTTTCACCAGTTTGAGGACGTTTAAATTAAAAAAAAAAGAAAAGGAAATTATTATTTTTATGAGAGTAGGTATTCCTAATTTTTGTAGAAAAAGGACACACCGCTGTGTAGCGAATACATACTTGTTTAATGAGGGCTTTTTTACGGCAACATCCGCTTAATCTCCTCTAAAATTTATGCACCGATTTTTTGAGAAATACAGATCCTTAGAGAGAGCCCATTTTTAAAGGTACAAGCTATATATTAAAGTTTTTTTGCAATCAGTCAAATGGCTGAACCTGAGCGATGATAGTAAAACAAAAAAAAAACCTTACTTTCAGATTTTTTATATTTAAAAATAAATATTTAATAAGTTATACAGTCTATTCAAACGATTTATTTGTATGTAGATATTATTTATGGCGAGACCGAATCGAGTTGACACAAGTCTTTTTGAAAGTAACATAACAACACTGGCCTTAGAACTTACCACAATCATTTCACCATTAGTTCAAATATTATGTTTCTTTCACTTCTAAAATTGACTTTAATGATGATTGAGGGGATAGTGAAATCTTACATACAAATATTAGTCATATTTAGTTCACGCAAAAACCGGCTATACAATAAGCCCGTATAACACGGGTTATAAAAGTAATATAGACGTATTCACATTCACAACCAGGTACACTATTTTATTTGTTAATTTAGAGTATTGGTTGAATAATTACGTTTTACTCACTAACACCGTGTGAAGTGAGACAGCTGGTTTGCAGCGTAGGGAACCGCAACGCCATAAATATCAACACAATGTAATTTTAATCATCCGATGTTAATATAATTAACACTTTTAGAATATAACTTAGAATTGTCTGAAACTTGTTCTGTAACTAATGCATATTTATGAAGATCGAGCTAATTATGTAATTAATCATTTAAGTTTCAATTTTGTTTTATACTTAAATAACTAAATTCTAATGATTTATTTTATGACAACATTCTTTATCTTAACTACTGCCTTGTCCTACACAGTAACTATATTTATCAATTTAATTTAGTTATTTTTTTTTGTCAATGATTTTTGAACAATCTTAAAAATTGTTGTACAAATTATATTCCTTGATAAAACTTTTATAAAAATGCTATACTTTCATGATATATTTTCTATGTAATTGTGCTAAGTTTTCAAGTGTCACAAAACTTTCCTTAACATAAAAGTTCTATTCAATTACTTCATCATCATAATCATCATCATCATATCAGCCGTTGGATTTCCACTGCTGAACGTAGGCCTCCCCCATCGACCTCCAGAGCGACCGATTCGAAGCAGCCTCCATCCAACGGCTTCCGGTGACTCTCCTCAAGTCGTCTGTCCATTACTTAATATGTAAAAACTTTTGATGTACAAAATTATATTACATGATAAAACTTCTATAAAAATGTTATAAGTATAATAACATATATATTTTCTGTGCTAGTGTGCCATGGTTTTGATTTTTGCTTTTGTCAATTACTTTATATGTAAATAATTTAATTATCATTATTCAAAGGTAACAGTTAGCGATCTCGCGAATGAACCATTTTCCAGATTTCTTTTTTTTAACATAAACGATCATCTGATGTTAAGGTAGGAAACTTATTGCCTATGTTCACTTCACGCTGTTGTGGCACGTATTAAGTTCAAACTATGTAGCTCAAATTTTACACGAATTATGTCCGCATCGGATCAAAAAATCTAAAATCACTTATATATATATATATATATATATATATATATATATATATATATGTAAGGTATAAAACATAAAGAAGACCCATCTGAGGCACACATCACACGATTTAGATTCAGCAACGTCGCTAAAATGTGTAGCGTTGTGCTTTTATTTTATTAGCGACCCATCGGTAAACGCAAAAGAACACGCACTATCGCAAATTTTTATATAGACATTTATAATTTTCTAATACATCCCTAAACATAACACCAACTTCCTACTTAACTCATTTACTACGCGTGCTGCAAATCTTTGGAATAAGCTTCCGAAAGTTATTCAAGAAAGCACTTCATTGAGCACTTTCAGGGACAGGTTGAGGAATCATCTTCTCTCCAAAGTAACTGCCGATATATGAGGTGTGGAATTCTACACCTTATACATTGGGAGTTGCTTCTGTAATATATGTATGTATAAATGTTTGCTGGTATATATTTATGTTTGTATGTATGTATGTATGTATGTGTGTATGTATGTATGTATGTATGTATGTATGTATGTATGTATATGTATGTATGTATGTACATATGTATATATGGATGTATGTGTTTTTTTATCGTATGTATGTTCAATATATGTATATATTATACAATATACTTAGGTTTTTTTTCTCTCGTCTTTTGCACTACTGTGCCCCGCGTTAACTTCATCTCTCACCATCATGGGTAGACTGGAAGAGATCTCTTTTAGAGATAAGTTCGCCCTTGCCAACTTACTTTGTCAACTTCAATTGTAAAAATATTATTTTTTTTAAGTGCAATATAGAATATATATACATTAACTTGATGTTCCTTAAAAAATAGATTAAAGCCTGATATTGGCGCCTTTAAAGAATAAACTAAAACCCTTTCTAAAAAAAAAGTTGTATAATATTGGAACAATATACATAAAAATATCTAATTAACCCTTTTCTTATCTAAGTCCTTTGGGATTCTAAATTAATTAAGGACTTGAAGAAGTTTCGTGGAATAAATTTTTATATACACACAAATAGAGAAATCTTAGTTCATAAAAATGTATGTTTTATATGTAAATAATAGAGTAACATGTTGACAATAGTAAGTGGCAGCCTCATAAAATTCTATTTACTATCGTTCTATGACCGCTAGTCGCTAACAAATTACATGTAGCGTATACAAAAAGTAGTAAATCAAGCGCTCTAATATCATAGACTGCAGATTAATTTCCCAGCAGGAAATTCCAACAGAATTTATGTTGAAACACAGGCATCTACAAAATTACGTCATCGTTATAACACCACCCGACACCATTACACAAAATATCTTGTACCTACTGAGTAGAACTTCATTTGTTTTTAAAAGGAAATGGATGGAATGTAATTATAAATAACATCAATTTTCAACACGTTTTGTTGTTTTTTTTCTAAACATAGAGCATGACAAGCATCCAACATTATATACATATATACGAGTCGTCTTTCCTAGAATAGATCGAATATTTTATTTATTTCAGTTAAAACCATTCTTATTTTTTGTTGATGCTTCTAAAAGTAACACGAAAAACTGTTTATTTACACTTTGTTTTTATATATACACATATATCCAGCAAGTATAAAACAAAAACCCTGCTATAATACCAATACTAACTTAGAAAGAAAATATATAAAGAAAAATCTACTCGTAACAAAAACTGGAACCAGGTAGAATTGGTCTTGTAAAAATCTCTTAAGGATAGCATACTGAAAAATTCAATACACGAAATAAAAACATTTGATATGTATCCAAGTAGAATGTGTAATTACATAGAGGAACTGCAGCATATTTGGGATACTGCAGGTAACTTGGAATACTTCGATATCTAAATCAATATAAATGCCATTTGTGTATTTTTGTCGTAAACATAACGTCATATGAGACATGAAGCCATTGAGTATTAAAGGCAGGATGCAATCTTGACAATCCGGCTACAAACCCCAAGAGAACGAGACGCCTGATTTGAAAACTTATTCAGTAAGAATGCAATCAGTGATAATCATTTACTGTAATACTTTAAATCTTCATTATAATTATTTAAAATGTTAAGTGACCTTGTTAGTTTACGATGTTACTATGATTCTGTTTATATTTCTAGAATTAAAAATGTGACATGGAATTTTAAGTTATGCTGGTATGTTGTTAATTTGGAATAGGTACTGAAAGTGAGTGAGTTCCATTCTGTTTTTTTTTTTTTGATAATGGCAACATTTCACAAATATAAAAGAAGATTATATTAGAGAAAAGAGAAATGGGACACTTAAAGGCAGCTAAACAGTTCAACGTTCCCAGGTCAATACTTTTTCGATATGTAAATAATAAAGACTCTCCGATTGAATCGATAACAAATAAAGTTATTAGTCAAAGGCCAGTTTTTGGTCAAGATATGAAAACCTGCTGGTAGAGTACATATTAATTATGGAGAATAAGATTTATGGGCTCACCTTACCAAACCTTACCACCAAAAATCTTTTAAAGGGTGGGTTTGCTGGGAGATACTGGCTCAAAAGATTTTTGGAACGACATCAGGAAAATTTGTCCATAAGACAGCCAACCGGAACTACTCAAGCACGAGTTAATGGATTTACTAAACAAAAAATGGACGAATTTTAATTATTTCATATTTTTTTAAACAAAATAAGGCTATTTTTTTATTTAAAAAGATTGGTTAGCTACAGAACTAAAGAATATAAAGCTGTTACAAAAATATGAAATTATTAATTTCTAAGAAAAAGTGTTAGCAATTGTCAAAGAAAAAAATGGGAATATAATTTGGAATACTATATTCCAAATTACCTGCACCTAAAGTCAAATCCCATTTTTGGAGTTTTTTAGTTTGATAGACATTTTGATAGGGTTTTTGGTTTTTGTTATGTTTGATTTTTTTTATTATTAAAGTTTAATAATTTGACAATAATTTAGTGTATTTTTTATTGAGCCATACCGTTTCTCATTAAATATATTCTCAAAAAACAAACTAGTATTCCAAATATGCTGCAGTTACTCTAATATCGGCACCCTTCTACGTTGACCTATAAAGTATCGAACCCAATATGTCGCATCGCGGCCTTCGTCGGCGGTCTATAACCGCACTCTAAATTCACAAACTAAATATTGTCGGTGTTCAATGATGTTTTATAAACAAGAGTATAGCGCTTATCTTGGTATCCACAAATCCACGGTCGCGCCGCAAGGGTCGCGGCGCAATGAAATAGGCGGTGGCTGCCAGTTCGCCAGATAACCATAATGTATCAGAGGGATATTCAACCGCAGATAGGGTTACCATCCTTTTTATTTTAACCCTATGAAAACTTCTATATTTTTGTAATGTCAAGTAACATTTCAACATAAGTTATGTTTTGTGTTCAAATATAAGTTTTGTTACGTGTTAAAATACATTATAAAAAAAATAGTATTAGCTGATTTACTATTTTATTATTTATTAAAAAAATAGTATTAGCTGATATACTTTTTTTAATATATTAAAACCTTTTTTCTTTTATTCGTAAGTTATTTTTATTTTATTCGTTAGTTAATAGCTATATATATGTCGCAGTAAGATAGATATAGCCGTAATATAGTTATATCCCTAGGGATATAATTATGTACCGTAACATAGTTATACGAAAGCGATTCATTACTATCTCACTAGGAATATAGTTATAAAACGTCCAAGTTTAGTGATATAATTATATTACTAGATTAAGTTTAGTGAAATAGCTTTATAATAGAAATCTACTATATATAATTAAATAAAACAGAGTTTTATTGGTTTTATCTTTATTAATAAATCAACTTTATGTAACCTGCAGTTAGTTACAATACTTTGAGACATTAACACATATTAACAACCAAAATTTTTCTTAGGTCGCCTATTTTTTTTAATAAATATTTTTAATAAATAGGTCTATTTTTTCAACAAAAAAAAAAGACCTAACAACCTATCAATAATAGGTTATTAGGTCTTTTTTTTAGGTTGTTAGGTTTTTTTTTTTTTGTTGAAAAAATAGACCTATTTATTAAAAATATTTATTAAAAAAAATAGGCGACCTAAGAAAAATTTTGGTGGACCTATACAGACCTAACGTAGACCTATCGATTAAAGTCATTTTGATTTCAAAAATCCTTCCATGGGGTGCTAACTTTGTGTAGCTCCGCCAGCGCCGCACACTCTGATAGCTATTTCACTAAACTTAATCTAGTAATATAATTATATCACTAAACTTGGACGTTTTATAACTATATTCCTAGTGAGATAGTAATGAATCGCTTTCGTATAACTATGTTACGGTACATAATTATATCCCTAGGGATATAACTATATTACGGCTATATCTATCTTACTGCGACATATATATAACGATATTTTTATTTAATCGAATAAAATAAAAAGCCTAGTTTCTTACCTTCCATGTCGATCGATAAGAAACCACTTCATTCTTATCTGCTTTAATTATTATTTAACACGCCTTGTAGTTGGATCAAAGTAAAGTTTTTAGGTAACTTGCACAACACTTCGCTTACTTCCTTACATATAATATTAAACTATAATTTAATTAAATAAAATATTATATAATCTAAACTTATAATAAAACCGTAACAGGTCCAATTCTGTACATTTAATATATTTTGAATTTTTTTTTCTTATGTTTCTTTATAATCGATACCTACTGAAGTCAAATATGTGTTGTTGTTTTTTTGGTCTGTCTGTATCTTTGCAGCGCTTCACGCCAAAACTACTGAAGGGGTCAATTTGAACGAAATCTATTTTCGTGATCGTGAGTATCCATTTGAGTTAATACTAAGAGCTAGGACAGTTAGTTGTTCTTAGTTATGGAATCACAGTCATATAACCCTCAGTAAGAGGTCTAATTCACTTGAGACCCGGAATGTGCAGACACCTTAAAAAGTACGGCCCACATTAAGCTGACGTATATTATTTATTTGTAAGCGTAATGATGAATGATGGATCACGAACAAAGTAGTAGTAACAGCTACTTTGATTTATACAATTAGTAATCCGTTTTGAACTAAACGTAAATTACAGACAAAAAACCAAACAAACAAAACAAAAAACCTTTTCAGATGAAAAAGGCATTAAAAAAAATTAAATTCAAATAAACCCATGTCTTAAGTTTTATAAATGGAATGAGACAAATCGATTCTTGTGTTCATAATTTTAATCTACATAAGTAACAAAGAAACGTTTCAAAAATTCACGTTTCGATCAATTTTCGATAGAATTTCTGTTAGACGTGGCCTAGCCAAAAGGTGTGAAGATGGTAACCCGATTATTTTCGAACTAGGTGGCGAACTAGTAATTGTGTGGTGTTAAGGGCTATTCGATTTAGTGTTTTTGAAGTCAATGCTCAGCCAACTGTTCAGTTAGGTTATATATAGTACTGAATTAGTAACTAGCAATCGAATGCTATCTGTTATGTCGGGACAAGAAAAGTAAAGCTGCATAAAAAAAAAACAAATACAAAATCTTATTTATTTATTATTTTTTTAATTTCACATATATATAAACAAAATATACAAGTGACGCACCTTATAACGTATAAAAGAGAACGTAATAGAAATGTACGTGTAAGAGTACGTCAGTTAATAAATTAAAAAAAAACAATCTACGTCCCCCAATAGGACGAAATTCTGTATTAGAGGTCCGGAAATTAACACAACACAAGCACAAACCCGCAGACAAAGACAAATATTATATGGCCCATACAAAAAATTTCCATAAGCAGGAATCGAATCGTATCTAGCAACTAGTGTTTATTTTTAAAATATCTAAATTGCCTGTCCTGTAAAATTCCCTGTAGACATACTGTACTGTGCTGTATCAGACTGTAAACAACCCAATGTTGAGCGAAGGCCTCGGTTTTTTATTTTACATAACATAGGTAATTACAAAACTACCCAGCTTTCACCTAATATGAATGTCCTTTTCGTTCTTATCATCCTTTATAGGAGAGTATCAATATATGTAATGTATCAGCCTGTAAACTACCCACTGCTGAGCAAAGGCTTCTTCTCCATATAGAAGAAAGGTTAGAGCTTAATTCACCACGCTGCTCCACTGCGGCTTGGCGGATAATTTCCGTACTATGAGTAACGATCATTATCAGGTGTCTATGATAACAACCGGGACCGACGGCTTTACTTGCTCTCCGAGGCACGGTGGGGAGACCCACAAGGATATACACCCAGACCGGAAACAAATATTTGTACAAATATAAATATCTTTCCCGAGTGGAAATCGAACCCGCAACCGCCAGCGCGCGGCTTGAGGCGACAACTCGCGCCAGATAGATATATGAAAACGAAAATAGTCTTGCACACAACACACGGTTGTCCTACACCAGAACGGTCGTCAGTTCACATCGTTTCAGATATACGAGTAGGTACCTACTAACACTAAAAGTAGTAATAAAGTAAGTAAATAGATGAAACCTTGAGAAACCAGGGATGGGTAATTGACGAATAAGAAGCTGAAATTCTAATATTAATAACAATTCCGAGAGTCAGCACTATCTCAACTGTGATGCATTGCATTAAGGCGTAGAAACTTTAAGCTACAGGGTATCGCCAGAGATTGAAATTTTTATTTAAAGAATTAACAGGGAAATAAAGACGCAAATAATTTAAAAGTTGATTCTAGGTGAGTAAGTAAGAAAGTAATGGATTTCAAGAACAGCTGTTACTCTATTTAATTTTGATGTAAAGATATTCGATTGCAACAGAATGTGAAAAATAAACCACTACCTTAATAAATATTAAAAAATCCCGAAGCACTTAGCTATTAAAGAGTTTATATTAATTCATTAATATTATTTTGCATAATCAACAGGCTGGCAAATGGTAATTGATCCGTTGATCGTCTTTAAAAATTATAAAAGTACTCGTACCATAAATTAAAAAAGAAATTTTTATACAAGCAAAACATAACAGATAATAAACAGTAAATTTGCAATCTATTCGTAGGATATTTATTAGTCTCGCTGTGATTAAACTTTTCAGGACAGCTGTCTTGCCCGAGGTTGGTGAGTTATTTGAGTTTCGGAATTTTATTAAAATCACTCCCACTGCCTTCCCGCTTATTATACGTTTTCGATTGTTATAAGGAAGCTTAACAGAAATGATGCCACCTCGTGTCCAAGTATTGGCAAGTTTAAAGTTTTCTATCTGTCATGGAGGTAAATTAATAATGCTTTGCATAATATATTCATTTACGTAGATTGTTATTTTACTGTGTTAATAGCTTTAAAAACATTTTTTTAAACATAAATTGTACGGACCTTGTTGTCTGATACTAATCTAAGCCGGTGTCAATACTATGTGAGTTAATAATTGGTTGAATATCTCAACGAGCTATCAACACTTAAATTAAGTTCAACACAATAAAAATAAGGTGCTCATCTTCAAATTCCTTAAACATTAAAAAGTTATACATTTCTCGTTGTATGATTGTTGACATTATCAATTTACAATTTGCGAAATTTAAATAGCCACAGTATGCTATGCTATGCATGTAATATTTGACTTAAAAAAATCTCTTGCACCTAGGGACTTTAATTTATTTTCAAAGTTTGTCACACTTTTAACAGGACTCAAAAACACTTGTAAATTACCAAAACATCGTATATAACTTATTAAAGTGAAAAAGTGGTAATAAAGTGCAAGCAGTTGAATAAAGTAACTTAAACTGCATTTACAAGGTACATTATTATTTTATTTTGCTATTGTCCATAGAGCAGATACTGTTAATTTGGTATTTGAAATACGCTTCAAAAATTTTTATGTAAGCGTCTACATATATACTAGTATTATCCTACTTCTTCAATTCTAGTAAATATTTTACAAGTTTTTTTTTTCTCTATGGGGATTGCGGGCGTGTACAATATTTTAGGTTATTTTATTTTAAGCCTCGCAATAATCGGAAGTAGTCTCGAGGCTCTCAAAGAAAATTGCTTAATATGTTAGAAATGTAACGGAACACAGAGAGCTTTCTACTATTATGCGAATGGCTGCATCGGTTGTGTAATCGAGTGTGCGAGGGACATAACGAGAGACCCTCATTGCGATTGGACCGGCCCTACTCTTGACCTGGCGCCATAAAGCAACTTTGTTAACACGAAAAGTGTTTCAATCTACCAAATACAATGGATTTCGAATACTTGTTCGAAAATCAATATAAGTATCTAAAAATAATAATATTTTACGAGTAAATTTATCTCCGCAATCATACCAGTGCGTTTGAAGACATTCATTATCTAGTAAGAATTAATGTTTCACTTACGTAAGAATTATTTAAAAAATATTAATTTAAATCATTTTTTCATACATTATCGGCTGAAAATCGTACCAATGACATTGCTAGCATACGAAAGATGTACTTTTATCTTTTTAAAATTTATGAATCCAAAATAAATAATCGCGCAACGTTTGAGATATTAATTTGGAATAATAAATTTTCATTAATACTCATAATGTTTAGTGTCGAATAAAATATCTAATGTTTGCGTTAGATGTAATCACATAGTACCTAAGCTAGTCTAGTATTGTTTTCAGACTTTTTCAATTGCACGATCGTATACACCAATTTGAGAGTGAAAGCCGAATAGCCGTAGAATCGATGAACGAAAACCTATGGAATTGTTGATGCAGGTGCCGAACGGCAAATTGTTTATGGTAATAGCTCGCTCGGTGATATGTGAAATGTTCGCATTTTATTAGCGTTGTTGTTCCGCAAATTGGTGCATTTATTTTGAAATGAGTGCTTCGATTTCTCGTAGTATTTTGTACCACTCAGCTTAATATGTATGATCGATATCAAAACCACAATTATTATCATTACTTTAATAAACTTTAGTGGATAAATCTTTTACAATTTGAACTTTTTATCTAAATTATATTCTGATTATGATAGTATACCCAATAATTACTTCAAATATGGCAATCAATATATTCATTGATTCGCGTGGGTGAATTTTGAAAGAGTAATACAGATAAATTTATTCTGCAGATACTGGCAATACCTTTGATTGGCAAACAACCCACGTCTCTCTCTATATTTATCAGCATCAGCGAGCCATGACGTGGAAAGTGATACGTCAATAACACAGACTCACGTATTTACGAAGACGCTCAACAAATAAACCGTTCTTTGCTAGCTAATACTTACCACACAAACAAAGTTTTGAGTATGAACAATTCGAAATGTTGTTTTGTTGTAAGTTAAGAGCAAAATAATATATTATTTAGCTACGTCGGTGCAGCGAATATATTGCGGAATCAAATCCGGGCTAGCATCGCTGAGTTTTGAAGTGCTAAACTTTTAAATTTATCTTATGCTGGAGGGTAAAGGAAAATATAGTATGTATATATATATATATATATATATATATATATAATATGCATGTTTCTGAATTTGACGGATAAGATTCTATAATATCTTACTGCATTGTATTTAAAGAATTCTTTACACAGAAGTGTTTATACGTACTATACTCAATGGGGTAGCTAGGTAACCAAATGGCCTGTGGCAAAAAATAAACTAGGGCCCCAACTAAACTGTTTAAGTTTTATCAGTACAAGCCAAAAATATAAATAGCTATATTTAAATATTTAAACGTATAAAGCTACTTTATCATCTGCTCTTTATCATGCACAGCAGAGCCCTTCCAGGCGTTTTTTTTTTTTTTTTTTTTTTTTAAATCTAGACCTCCCTAAGTAGGGGAGACTGTTTCTTACAATTTCATTTTGTTGGGTTGTTCCATTATTCATCAAAAAACTCATTCATATTACTCTATCTTTTACTCTGGTCATCTTTCATGCTACATTCCATTTTCATCTAGCATTCATCTTCATTCACTCATAAGCTGAAGGCGCTGTGTATTTATATACTAGTTTTAACACTGGGGACAGTGAGGGGGGAGACAGCAATTTAACTACGATTAACAATTTTAGCTTAATACTAGTTATTATAACATACAGAAAAAACCTACATACAAACTAACAAAATTAAACTTCTACGAGTGGCAGTATCTACAAGAAAACAAATTTCAAAGACAGGACCGGTAAGCCATATTTACAAAAAAAAACCATTGTTGCATAAAACAAAAGTTTTATGCTTACAATTTAATCTTATATCTAGCTTATGTCTATTCCTTAATTAATAACGGTATTCCATATGTTAACCTAACTATCTAAAAATAATTATTTAACATATTTTGCTCAGGTCTTATTTCTACAATTGACTATCTTACATAATTTAATACAATATTTTAGGAACAGATCCCTGTCCTTCCTACAAACTATCTCGGGAAGTGAATTAATTTCCAATTTGGCGTTCAACATAATTTCGACGTTCTGTCTCTCGTGATCATGGGCCGGGCAGTCCAGAAGTATGTGGAGGACAGACTCCGAACACGCAGGATCGCAGATGCACGATGGATTCTCCTTGCACTTGGCCCTTCCAGGTTCTACACGTAAGCAGATTTCAGTAGTTCAATTTATAGTTTGTTGGTCAGGTTCTGAGGGCACCCTGAGCTTAGGGGCCCTGGTGCAAGGCACCGTCTAGCCCTCTGGTAGTTACGCTACTGACTATACTCTACTATACATTACAACAGCCTGTACACGTTATCTTATCTGACATCTTATCTTGTGGCTTAATTCTTCACGCTACTCCACTTTGGGTTGTCAGATATACATGTATCAAAATTTCTTCAAAAATAAACAGAGCTTATAATCACGACACAAGTTTGAAGACAAATTTAACTGACACGTGATTTAAGTCACTTATTCTGTCCACTAATTTTTAACTGTTGCAAGAACAAGGCTAGTGTAAAACTTAGCAGAAAGTATATGTTCCGCAGTGGAAGTTCACAGCAAATGAAGGGAATAAAAGGATTCTTGGAATAATAATAAAAAAAAGCAATATGTATGTTTCGTTCGTTCGTTTCGTTCGTTCGTTTCGTTTCGATCGTTAAGTAGGTTAACAAAAAGGAACTCGTCACATCCGTTGATTGACTGTTTTACTATAAAAAAGTTAACTATTTGCCTCATAAAAGAGAAGTAAACACGAAGAAATTGTGGTTTTGAGTGTGCAGTGTATAAATTGCTCCCTATCTGACCATCGCCTGACCCTTAATGGCCACAAGGTGGGACAGATCGTTATCGTGAAAATGGGAATTCTGAGGTTACTTTGTCGATATAAAGAAATTTTCTCTTTTAAAAATCGTACTTTTAGCTCGGCCGTGGTCTTAAATCGGTTTATAAGTGGATAAGCAGTATAATCATATCTAAGGAGATATATAAGGATAGCAGTTATGTTATTACGATAAAAAAGGTGAGCTTATGCGTTTATTACTAAAAACTTAGTGTTTTTGATTAAAAGGTTCCTGTTTTTAAAATTATATTCCTTAAAAACTGCGAGTCCATCAAGTTAAAGTTGTTACAGCTAGGTTTGAAAATGCTTCGTGACGAAACGTGCACGAAAATTTTTTAAAGTAACTGGTGGGCGATGACTTTCAACATCCATAATTCTGTCACACATCACGCTATTCTTTAACATTCCCTAATATGTTGTCGGTAACAACGTTAATATGTCCGGTGACTATTCGCTCTTTGAATAAAATATTCTTATTTTGTCTCCGACCAATGAAAGACTATTTTCGGTTTCATAGATCTATATCACTTAATTATGAATGCAGTTATATGAATATACGAGTCTGGTTAACTGAAATGCTTAAGCTAAATTATCACGGGATTTAATTTATTCTATGTCGGAAAACGTTATGTTAGTCTAGTTTGAATTGATTAGACCAAAATTATCGACAAAGGCAGCGTATACCTATAACTATACTCGTTCATGTATGTTCAATCAAATCTCAGTTTTTTAAAAGACTATTTGTATATATAATTCCAAGAACATTGATTAATTATAATAATCAATAAATTTAAAGTAGTGTTAAATTATTATTAATTAAAGGTTAATTTATAACACTTGTCTTATTGTAAAAATCGTTAAAACAAAAGACAGTCGGCGCTTATGTACGGTACATCTAAACTTTATGAATTTAACGAAAAAATATTTGTTTCAGTAAGAAAAACAAAAGCGACTTCATCTGCGGTCTGAAATTTATGAGATGCGCCGTGGATTAAAAATGTTTACCGTGCCCTCAGGCGCGGCTCTGGCTTCATTAGAGCATGTTTCTGGAATTCTCTGATTATTATTTACCTTACACTTCTTTCAAACTCCACTCCATCAACCTTTTGTCTAGCAATCAGGAACAAAATTAAAAAAACGCGTTTCATCAATTATAACAATATTATTTTCAATAGTAACATAATTAGCCTGAAATATTTAATAAATAACTATGAGAAAAAACTTTCTTCTTTTTCGATAATATCCATAAATTCCTTCAGTAGACATAAGTACTCGTACAATTAGCCTATAAAACGTACGATATAAATTAGGAAATTACTAAGCAATGAAAAAGGGAACAAGGAAAAAACAAAGTCTCCCTTGGCCAATGAATGCTAAACGTGCAACTGTATTTCAAGTTATTTTGCGTTATGCAATCTCTGAAGGTGAAGCTGTACTTGGCATATATCTACCCTATTCTCTTCCGTCTATCCCTACATGTTGAGATATGTCATACCGTTTAAATATTGTATTTATTTCCACTGCCACTCATATTCCTAACAGTAGCTGAGGTTTTCTACTCTTTAAACAAGTATGCTTAATAAAAAAAAATCAAAAAACCCGACTGCGTAAAATACTCTTATTATAAACTAAAAAGAATAAAACAATTTACTAGCTTTCATTTGATACCCATATTGCTACAGTAAGAAAAAATTCAACTCCCCCCCCCCCTCATTCCGCCATTTGCAGGCGCCATTTTGAAAATTTATATAGCCTATGTCACTATTACAATTTAGACAAATCCAACGACACCTCATATGTCAAAAACCGTCCAGCCGTTTGGGCTGTAGGGCGTGCCAAAGAAATGGACATACATACATACATACACTCGAGAAACATAACCCTCCTTCTGTCGCAGTCGGGTAAAAAGATCACCAGGACCGAACAAATATGTTTAACGAATAACGAACGATAGTTCTTTCATCAATTAAATTTTTCAATAAGTATATTTTGTACACATATAATTAAAGGTCTATGAAAATTCCTGCGATAAAATTTAGTGAAAATGATTCATTAAATAGTAGAATATGTCTAAATATTTATTTTATTCATTTTTATTATACAAAAACTTCAGTTGTTTAATCTAGTCAAGAGACTTTAATTTGACACTCTGAGTAAACACAATAAATGAGAGAACGTTTTTAATTAAAATCAAATAACTTACATATTTACGTAAGCGCGGTTAGTGAAAGTTTGATTATAATTTATCATATATATGTATACTTTACTGTACAGTATCAGCCTGTTAACAATCCACTACTGAGCAAAGGCCTCTTTTCCATTATAGGAGAAGGGTTGGAGCTTGATTCATCCCGTTGCTCTACTGCTAGTTGGCGGATAGTATCCCTTCCATGAGTAACGATCATTACCTGGTGTCCATGATAACAACCGGGACCATCGGCTTAACGTGCTTTCCGAAGCACGGTAGGGAAACCCACAAGGACATACACCCGAGGCGATGCAAGGCGATGAGGCGACTACTCGCATCACTACACCAGAACGGTTGGACGGAACGGTATATATACAATAGTAGACTCTTCTCGTTTTTGAGTATAAATGGATGAATGTTTGTTACTATTTCACGCAAATACTTCTGAACAGATTTACAATAAACTTTACAGTATTATAGCTTATACATCAGAATAATTCATAGGCTACAGCTTACAAAAATTTTGTACAAACCGGGGTAAGCGGTCCAATTAATGACGTGCCGTCACCGAAGTGCGCACCTCAACGCGGGCAGATGCGTGAGTTTCTGATCGTTATGTAAATTTTGATTTGTTCATTTCCTGTTGCTAATTCGCTTCTTTAAGCGATTATACAAGGAAAGATTCCGAGGTGTCCGCCTCCGATTTCAATACCGTTGAAATAAGTTATTCTACGTCGAATTCTAAGAAACGCGTATTTTTTTTTATCGGCGCAAAAACTTTTTAAGGGGTGAAAGTGACCCCCAAAATTAAACCCCTAAGAGTGTCAATTCTAGGTTAAATAATAATTCATAAATTAATAATTATATTAATTTATATTTTTAATTCAGAGAATGACATGAACAATAAATTTTATTTTTTCGTATAAATTTAAATTTTTTATAATTAATACAAAAACACGTATTTCCTATTTTTGATGCTGTTTTGATTGCCGTTGATTTCATTGAAAAAAAAAATAAGAGTTTTTTTTTTGCTGATTATAAAAATCATTAATTTTTTTTTTGTAGGTAAAAAAAAAGTAATCTATATTTCTACTAAAAATGTATTTTAGTAGAAATATAGATTACTTTTTATTTTCATTTCAGTCATATTAGATTCTTTTTTTTTCTTGATTGATTATTGGATTATAGTTTTAGTTATTTAGGTTTTGGTATTTATGTAAATGTATGTTACACGGCTAATCTGAAGCCTGGGGAAGGACATAGGCTATTTTTCATCAATACACACACGGGGGCGAAGCCGCGGGCGGAAGCTAGTATTTGTATACTTGTACAAATATTTGCCCCGAACGGTAATAGAACCTGAGGCCGCTGGTGTTAAGGAGACTACTGACAAAACGACACTAGAACGGTTCTGTGGATAGTCTGTAGTAGTTGTCTGATTATAGTAATGAGGATTATTATTGTGATCGTATTATTTATTGTAAATAACTGAGTCTAATCACCGACACTATTTAATTTTATTATTTATTTTAAAAAAAAGAGTAAAGTCTCTTAAATTTTAGTAACCTAATATAAATCCTAAATCTTTTTAGCTATCAACAAATAGTCGACACGTGCTCAGATTCCCAACGAGTCCACTAGACTTAGTGCGATCGGATTTGGCTCATTTTAATAAAATATGAGCTCAATTTTTTGTTTGACTGTTAAAAATATGTGTATATTTAAAATATGTATAAATAAATTCCACGTACGTTTTTTTTATTTTTAATCGTTTTAAACTTTTACCATTAACGTCATAAAAGAAAGAACTTATTATTTTTTTAATACTTTAAAAAAACTTTTTACAATTATCGCAGTTATAATAAATTATTACGAATCCCAATGTTTATTAAATGCTTGTATTTTGACAATCCTTATATATAATGAGTACAAGTTAGGTAATTAGTTGATATAGAATAAAATTATTCATTAAAAAATTGTTTTGTATTAAATTTGTTTCATTGACTTCCAAAGAACCAAAGAACTTATAACAATAAATGTTGTGTCAATACTTATTATCTCATCATATCATGATGTGTTAATACGATACTGGACCGCAAAGAAAAAGGGTCAGTTAGAAAATCTTCAATATCTTTAAAAGTACCTGACCTAGCTTTATGAAATAAAGACTAAATTAAAGAATATACGATGCCACATTAAACAATATATAAAACATTTTTATTTATTTTTGATAATTGTATAAAAAACTGAAAATGTTAAATAATGGCCGTTTTTGAATTTAGTACCAAAAAATTAAAAATAATAATAATAGAAGATAAATAGAAGATAGGCACAGTCAGCGAAATAGAGCGAGAACTGTTGGTGCAACTCTTTCTACAGTTCAGCTAGCATCTGGAGTACTTTGCATGAAACTGTATCCAATTTTCGAAGGCCAGAAACAGGTCGAACAAAATGATGGCGATGGAGGATGGCACGATGGCGTGGGAGGATCCCTATATGCTGTCAACAATTTCGAGAAATCGCTTTCTTACAGCTCTTGAAGTAAATAATCATCATTTACGACCTGAAGGAAACAATCTGAGTACGGATACAGTAAAGCGGCATCTGGTTGAAACAAATTTAAAGCTATTAAGACCTGCAAATGCCTCAAAACTAGAAAGGTGTTTTTCTAGGTGTCTGTTAGAAACTCAAGGTTGAGTTATGGCAGAGAACACGAGAACTGGACTCTGAACGACTAGTTAAGAGTTTCAGAGGAGTCTAGATTCTGTTTATACAAGCACGACGGGAGAAAAAAGTGTCCAGAAGATCGGGAGAGTGCTATAACCAAGCCTACTTAGAAGAAAAAGTACCATACGGCGGAGGCTCTGTTCACGTGTGGGCTGGGATTTCTTCTTAAAGCCCCACTGAGCTAGTGGTGATAGAAAATGGAACTTTAACTGCAAGTGAAAGATATAATAAGAAAATAAGATATGCATTGAAATTCTGAATGACTAAGTAGGTCCATTTTTAGTGGACATGGGCGAGAATGCCGTTTTTATGCAAGACTATGCCTGCCCGCATACAGTTCAGATAGTGTTTGCCACTTTTCAAGAAGTCATTCATCTTATTTATTATTTATTATTTATCACACACATGGAGTTGCCAGCACGCAGCACCGATTTAAGCCACTTTATTCATGCATGGGACGCAGGGGGTCGACGTGTACGTCAGCGGGATCCGGCGCCAATCATGCTACGTGAAATGAAAAATTAGAGTTCTAATAGAGGAATGGCAGAATATTCCGCAGCATCGCCTCAAAAACCTAGTAGAAAGTATGCCAAATCGCATAACAGCAATATTACGAGCTCGCGGAGGCAACACAAAGTACTTTCCAAACTATTTTATGTTTACAACTTTTAATCCGCTTATATAAAAATACATTGAAAAAACCAAAAACATCAATAAACAATATAATTATGCTAGTTGTTTAGTTGTGTTGTAATTAAAATCAATAGCTCTAAATCTAGCATTTATAAATGTACTTATCTAAATTATAATAACTATAAATATAATTCAGGATGACATTAGAATAATACTAATAAAATTAAACGAACATCAAGTTTTATGTTGTGTTAAAACTGCTAAATACTGCTTCTATTTAAACGGTATGTTTAGCTGTGCAAATATTTCTTCCGACAACTTTCAAGCCCCGTACGTTTAAGTTGGCTAGCGGAACACTTACGGGCCTCGTTACATCGTCAAGTGCTAAAACCTTTGTAAGATAGTGCGCGTGCAATACAACGCTGCAGTATTGTATAGGTTGTAAGCAAGTAAAGATTTACGTACAATTTGAAAAGAGTTAACGGTTTTGCCCATTTATAGAACAATAATCTCGACAGTTTTTACAAAATATTTTATTTATACTGTACTTCTTTATAAGAACTGACTATAAATAAGTACAATGAAAATAAAATAGATATTTTATTTATAATAATTTCTTTTTTTAATATGTAATTATTAAGGACTGGCATACAAACTAGTTTTTATCAAGGAGCTTAAAACATAGTGTTACGTATGCTAAAGAAAATCTTTGATTTTACAGCTTTTTCTTTAAAAAAAGGAATTCAGAAAAGTAAACACATATTAAGTATAGTCGATCAATATGTTCTAAAAGAATATTGCTTATTCAAATACAGATAAGAGAATCTTGACTTTCTGTTCCTTGTCTTTACCGTGACCGAAGTGAACTGACAAGTGCGATTGTTCTACGCGAGATACGCGATAGCGCAGGCACGCCCCGTTGTTAACACTTCCCTGACACGCCACGGTGCAATGACCCGGCTTAGCCTAACTTAACCACGATCTTTCTCAAAATACGTATATATATCCACTGCCAAAATTGTTAAGAAAACATAAGTTTAACTATTTCTTTATACTAGAAGTTTATATGTATGTAGTGTTTATGATATCAAGATGCAACTTTTTTTTTTTTTAAATATCTATAAATATTTTTATTTTAGCAAAATATCAAGTTACAATTATACTGAAGTTACAGAAATAAGTATATATTATAGTCTTCAAACGATTGACTTTAATTACTACAAAAGATAAATATACTTTTTTTAAAAAGTTAACCACTTTTACCTTAAATACTCACTTTTACAAAGTGACGTAAAACATATCTCTATTTTCATTATAACACAAAGTGCTTAAAACCACAATACCTCAATTTATAGCTTCCGCAGCAATATAACAGTATGAATAAACTCAGCGATCGTACTAAACAAATTGTTAAACCAAAACTATATCAATCAATACAATATAAATTAATCTACCATGTAATTTGTTTTTGAAATTGAAAAGCATGAATAGTAGCATAATCGTGGATGTTATTCCTGATATAAAATTAAGGTTGTAAAAAACGAAACTCGTAAATTGTTGGCTAGCTTTTTTGATTGCAGATCGAATGAAACGTTCCCTGTGCCTGTGGAGATATCTTCAAACTAAATTAAAAAGAATTTTAAAACAAAGACTTATTAATCTCGCTTTGTGATAACATAAAATATTTTTCCCTGAATCTCGTTTGCTTGATACCGTTTTTTGCTATTTTTCAAACGAGATAATTGAGTTAACTTACCGTATTTTACATAGGATCAATAAGCCTCAGTCAATAAAATACGCTCCTGAAGAATCGACTATTAATGTTGTCCACCATCATAATTTGTATTAGTAATTTATTAGTGTCAGACATAAACGTTTGATTACTGAATCAGAATCCAAACAATAGAGCTACGATGTGATAATAAATTCTGTAAAGTAAGAGATAGTTATATAATGCAACGTATTTTGCATTTTATTTAAGATATAATTATACCGACATATATAGGGCTACACGTTAAAAATGCATCCATTATATACGGATACAATTTTAGTTGTTAGTGTTTTTATATACTGTCTATTTATTTATTTTTTTATTTTTGTTTCCTTTGGTTTACAAATTAAATGTAACACTTAGGAATTATTGTACATAATCATAAAACAAACAATTTTACATAATCATAACATAAAACTACGAGGACGTCCATGTGTGTCCATTCTAAATACAATGAATACAGCTACAATTAAAAAAGTAATCAACTACATAATACGATATAATTAATGTTTATAAGAATAAATATAAACCTATAAACATTTTAATCAATTAATTTTCAAACAAAAAAATTCATGTATAAATACGAAAAAGAAATGTTAAGCGGTACAATCTGTAATTAAGCCTAGCAATATTACCCAGTGAAAATTGCATGACTGAAAGCATTTTGCCTCGAACCTAACATTCATAACACAGTTAATCATTAACAAATTGATGCTTTTAGCGGTGTATTTTAAGTCTTCGTCATTAATTAGGAAGAAAATCGTATCGAATTAGTTGATGAGTTTCTAGTAGGTAAAAAGCTATGTTTATTAGAGCTCGCTGATACAATTACGATGCTGATATTATAATGTTACGGATAGTTGATAATAATCTGCATTTAGAAACAGAGATTAAGTTAAAACTACTTTGGTATTGAAATTGTTTTGCGCTGCAATTGCGATTTAAATATATTTTATTAGGAGGCTATTTCTAATATCCATTAGACATTAGACTTTCATTTTAAAATTTAAGATATCAACTATTGCACATCAAAAGCGTATTACCATTTAGGTTCAGAACAAATTTTTAGATTTGCATACGACAAAATAAAAAAGGGAACTGTTATTATCGAATACCTTTTGTTGTTATTGTGTACAACCAAATTCATTCATTAATTACAAACAATCAGTAACTGCTGTGCAAGTTGTTACATAATAAATAAATTTTAAATACCAAGTTTTGGAAAGATAATTTGGAAAATAATTTCTGGACATATATGATATGAAACCTTTTTAGGCGATGGCTTACAATTAATCTTTAAAAAAATGTTACAAAGTAAGAAAAAAGACAAATTCTCCTTCTTAGAAGACGAAACCTTTACTCTGCAGTAGGACATTCACAGAATGTTATAATAGAAATAAGCAAAATATCAAATATAAGTTATATGAGATTTTAGTAACTATACAAAATTACAATTTTTTATTTTAATTTCATATATATGAACTGCATTCAAATAACCATATAAGAAGTATAGTTGGTAAAAAACTAAAGTATTAATATCATACAATTCTTATATTCGTGTAAGTTTTAAAATTAACTGTTAAAACACATTTTGGTACTATTTTCCAACAACAATTTACTTATCGATGAACATCCTTCAAACGTCGATACGCGAAGGATTATCCCTCTGAATCCGGATTACGTGACACCCGTAATGTTTGTAGAGATGTTTTAGATAATATTTATCTTTTTGGCTTTCGATTTCCACTCAGGACAGATACTCGTATTTGTATTTATAAAATAATTTGTTTCTAGTCCTAAGCCGTTGAACCCGGTGCTTATCATAGATACCTCAATCGTTACACTTGTTAGGAAATTGTCCGCCAACCCGCAGTAGAGCAGCGTAGTGAATTGTGATTCATACATTCTTGATTCTCCTATATGGAAAGAAAGACTGTCAGCAGTAAAACGTTAACCTGGAACCATACTGGGTTCAGTTCAGAAGTTCAAATCACGTAATATATAACTTTTAAAATATTAGGGAAATTAAAATAACGTGCCTCTTATGATTCCATGTATCAGTGTAACTCCAAAAATATCCCTTTGTTGCGTTATCCATTGCCTTAAATATCATAGCTCAAATAAATTGTGTTCGTTGTAGTTAATTGTTTAGGTAATTCTGTGATCTTACTTTGAGCCTGTAAAATTAAATTGTAATATATAAGCATATGACATTCTTGATATAAATAATAATAATAATATGTGTATGACACTATTTAATTTGGTATGACATTATTTAATCTTACATATTGAAATTGATTTTTAAAATAGATATAGTCACTCATCACGATATCTCTGGAACTATAAGACCTACAGACTTGAAATTTAGTAGAAATATTTCTTTTGCCGAGTAGAGGTCAGCTAAGAACGGATTTTACGAAATTCTACCTCTAAGGGGATGAAAAGGGAAGGCAAACTTTGTGTGGACAACGTGATTCCTTGATCCAATCTACTTCAAATTTTGCATAAATATTCTTTAACAGAATTGATTGAAGACGTATTTGAGACGTTTCGTATTTTATCGATTTTCATCCCCTAACGGGGTTAAAAGGGGTTTTTTTTTTTTAAATTACATTTTTAAATTTTGTGATTGCTTATTGAATTTTTATTTTGTATACTTTATTATTTTATTACTTACAAATAAAATTAATTATATATATATATATATATATATATATATATATATATATATATATATATATATACATGTCAGAAACTCTTTACACGAAGTATAAAAACCACAAAAAAAAATTCTATGAAGATAAGTAATTGTGTTACACAAATAAAAATAAGAAGTGGATTGCTACTGATTACCATACTATATTTACATGAATATAAAAGACAAAGAATTCAAAATAACATCGACATAAAATTTTTGTGTTCAAAGGATTAGAAAAATATTGTATAGAATGATATAGAAAATAAAATATACTCGCATATAATATAGTCGGACGTCACGCCTCAAGTATAACTCGATTTATAAGTAAACACGATCATGAGCGCTGAAATTAAAATAAAAGTGAAGGATTACCTTTTATGACTTATTCCATCCGAGTCCAATGAGTATAATTTTTAAATATAACACTATTTTTACGTATTAATTCTATTAATATTAAAAGTTAATTACATAATTTTGACTGCTTTACTGGTCCTGTTAAATAAAAATATTTATTTATCAATGTAGTTACAACTTTTATTTGTACTATTTTGTATGTTTGTTGTATCGTTTTGTCTATTTTTTTCTTTTTTGACATATAATTTGTGAGCTTAAAAACTTAAAGATAGAATTTCCTGTTTCTCTAATGTACATTAGTGAAGTAATAAAAACGTCAGTAAAGATAACAAACATTTTCGGAATTCTCATTTCGCCGAAACGTTAACACGTTACTTTTTTTTTCGTTTTACGGCATTTGTATAGCATAATATCCATAATTAAATTCGTAACTACAAGCTTCACAAAGTGCTCGACGATTTGCGAGATATGATAACATTAATTTCAAAACTTCACTTTAAACCTATAATTCATGTATATTTGAAACTGATATTAATATTTTCGTAACTATTGTTAATGTTTCGCCACAGTCCTGTTTATATGAACAATTATTTTGAGTAAAAAATAATCATTCTAAATTCAAAATAACTCCTCTTTATGTAATGTAATACTGTTTTAGTATTATTGTTTTTGTACATGAACAATATTGTGCTTCTTGGAAAGATTTGTCGGCAGCGATATTATTGCCAATACAGTAGCCTTTACTACAATTTATAAGCTTATAATCTGCCGGAAGTATTACTATGATTAATATAGTATAAACGTAAATGGGGGCAGTGAACATAAAATAAACCCAAAATATAAGTGGGTGTAAGCCCAAAGTACATAATACTTATAATCATAACAGTTATAAATATTATGATTTTTTATCAAAAGTCTAAAAATAGTACGAGTACCTAAGTGTAACACTATAGTACAATTCTCACGCTTACATGGTACTATGGTTGCAATAGTTTTATAAAAAAATAAACAAATTGAATATAACCTGACTGTTAAGATGAAGCAATTACCTACTACTTGGATATAGTTTTATTAAGAAACTTTTTAGGATTGTTTCCGAACACTAATTAGGGAAGTAAGCTCACACAAGGCGGAATCGATCTTACGCCAATTAGTTCGCGAAGATCAAAATACATTGTTCCAAAGCAAACTTATTATTACTTGATGAAAAACAAAGGAGAATTATGTATTTAAAATGGATCTACTCGTATGTAAGTAAACACCTACGTGTATTGTGGAACAATAGAGTTATATTTTAGGATTTAATATTCTCCTATTTCCTAAGTTTTATTATTTTATTTACTAAATCGTCAATGTAAAAACACAATCATTATTAATTTTCGTACGTCTAATGTAAGCTTGAGTCATATACTCTCTAAAAATTAATCAGTGAAGTTTTCATTAATTAGGTTAGTGAAGCTGTATTCACTAAATATCAGTGAACTTCAATAACAAGTTAGTGAATACTCACTAATAGACACACATATTCAATGATCAAATCAGTGGACTCTAACATTCACATATTCATACTTTGAATAGTCACTAATTCTGCGTGGTACGATTCTCGCTTTGATAAAAAGTCACTTAAAATTAGGGAAATTCCACTGATTCATGTTTAAAGAGTATACTAACTTGAAATGATGAAGACTATGAATAAGACTTCACTTTTAACCTTCAAAATAAAAAAGGTATATTATATAAGATACGATTATCTTATATACACATATCTTACTAAACGTCCTGAGCGGTATCACCTTTAATACTTGAGAGTGGTTGAGTTTCTAAATTAAATTTATTGTTCCTGTATGTCGCAAGAATTTGTATAGCGTATAATCTTCCTCAATAAGTATACTATATAACGCTCTAAGATCGGACAAATAAAGCTTTAAGCATTATTATATTAGTTATACGAGCATATTTAATTGAAGGGCCGCAGCTCCGATTAATGTTGAGGCGACATTAAATTAAAACCTCCTTTGATCCCTTTTCAAGCTTCCCTTCTTATGTTACTAGTTTTTAAGCATATCCGGTTGTCCCTTTTTATAATTATATATTTTTATAATTATATCTTTTATAGAGGTTATAAAACAGGTATTTTATATACTTTTACATTCTACTACACGTCGCACACGGTTTCATCCTCGTTAACGCGTTCCGGTACGTGGTCTCCACTCAAGAACCTTTCTGCTCCATCGGCCGTCAGTTTTACGAGCTATGTGCCCTGCCCACTGCCACTCCAGCTTGCAAATCTGTTAGGCTATGTCAGCCACCTTCGTTCATCTGCGGTATCATCATTTATGATTCGATGGCACAGAGAAATACCAAGCATACCTCACATTGAACCTCACCCTCTCCATTAAACGCTGTGCGACTTTGAGCTTGTTTAAAGGGCCCATAGTCAGAGACCACCTCTCGGGCATTTTCATATATGTTCCCAGCAGCATTCAGTACATTTTAAATGATACCATGCATGACAATTATCACACGCAATATTCTCTAGGTTATTAATTCCAGTATCACTAGTCAACTCTTCTTCACAGTTTTTACATCTTATTCTGTTTATTGTAGATGTCGTATTTTTCTTCCCTTTTTTTACTATTTTTGAAATTCAACAGCTTTTCTGCTTTCCTTTTTTGTAATTCTTCTTTCTTGTTTTTGCCTTTCTTCTTTCCTCCGTCATCGTCCGTTTCATCGTCCTGTACACTACGGCTTGACTCTTAAATATATTTTCGGGTGTCCATAAACTTAACTCACGATTTCGTCTTAGAAATGATTGATACAATTTTTTTCCCGGCCTATTATTTACAAATAAATTCGGCCTATTTTTTTCAAAAATAATATTACGTGTGGTATTAAAGAGATTATCACATTTTAAAGGTAAGCCACATTTCGCTAACGCTAGGCACCAGTTTTTCAAGACAGTTTCTTCTTTTTTGGTCAGCACTGAGTCTGGTCCCATTTTACCTTATATCTTATTATTATCTAGAGCACTTAAATGTAGCCAATCTTGTAGTGTCCTTCGTGGGACGCTAAAAACTCAACTGGCTTCTCTAATCTTCATCCCATTTCTAATCGTCGCCAAAGCTTGTGTTAATTGCTCTTCTTTGTATTTGTTTCAGTTAATTGGTTGTATGGATTGGTCTTTTTGACACGATGGAATTCTAAAACAAATGTTTTTTTATGCTTAAATAACCTTGCATAAATTTAACCCTAATTTAAAAAGCTTTAAGGTGCTATTTTGTTTAACAGGACTAACGGCTGGCTACTGGGATTTGTAGACCCATTGGTCGGCCCTGACGTGGAACTACATTTATATGCGGCTGACTACTGGTAAAATACACTTTTCGTCTTATATGAGATAAGCCCAAAGTAACGAGCAAAATTGGGACTATTCGCTCCGTTAGTTTCAACTCTATATAAGAAAATCACGAAAAAACCAGTAGTCAGCCGCTTATGGCCGAGTACTGGATCTACCTTAAAAATTCGAAACCCAGTAGTCGGCCACCCAATTTACAACATATAAAACAAATAAAATGCATGTAATAATTAATTTTATCACAAAATAAACATTTTATTGTAACACAATATAAAATCCACCACAAATTACAGCAAATACACACAAAAACTTACCACTCGAACACGTTTCGTTAAGAAAAAAATTGTAACAGCGACGTATTTAGTCATGTCATTGGTGGCAGTACAAATGAACGAGTGTAGCTCGTCAACCTGACGTGCTTTTGTTTGGTAGGTGTGCGTATTAGTCAATAAGGAGTCACGGATTCGATTAAAAAAGAATTTAAAGATGTAAACATATTTTAACACTATTTATATGAAAATAAAGTCTCTAAAGGCTGAGTACTGGAGCGGGGCTGACTACCGGGTGTTTTACCCTATACTACTTCGCCCCCCACCTGTTTGTACAAATACTCCCCTCAATTATTTTATCAAGCGGCGTTAGTTTTAATCGAGTGCGCATTGCTTACATTTCTGTATAAAAAATGAATATCTACGCGAATTTTATTCATTTAATTAAAAGTCTAAAAACGGATTTTATCGCGTTTATTTAAATTTACTGTTTAACAATATTTAATTTAAATTATTTCCCGACGTTTCGGACCCTTTACAGCGTCCATGATCTCGGGGGACTGAGGTGGTGGGTGTCCGAATAATAATTATTATTATTCGGACGTACGGACGGATACGTTTTTAGACTTTTAATTAAATGAATATCTATTAATATTTGACAATAACAAAACATAAATTCACAACTATAATATATAAAATTTACTTATATTTTCTTAAATGAAAGTCTACACTACCCTATTTCTAATTTATCTTAAACTATTAAATTAAACTTCTCTCATAAAACTTAAACGAAAGACTTCAAAGATTTAAATAATTTTTGAATCTAAAATCTATATAATTACTATTATGTACATGAATATCTGGGGGCACGGCAGTGCTCCTGCCAAGTCGAGCAAAAAAGCGACATGGACGTACCATCCTTTTCTCGAAGCAGTTTAGGCCATTTTCGACCCACTATAACAACATACAACAAGCAAGCATTGTATAAAAACGGTATATTTCAAATTTCATTCAATTTGAACCATTAGTTTAGGAATTATAGATAGTCAAAGTTTCTTAAATTTATCACTCACTGACTGACTGACCGATCCTCAAAACTCTAAGGCACTTCTAGCAGATATAGAAGCTTCAAATTTATAATACAATTAGTGTTTTGTATATAAATCAAGGAAAAACTAAAATATTTTGCAATTTCGGTCCAGTTTTATACCACCAAGAGATAGACCAAGTGCGTAAATAACTTTCTAATCCCTTATAAATATATAGGATTACAAAGTTACATTTGCATTTACATTTACTCGGTGTACCTGCATATTATTATTATATTATTATTGTTATTATATTGGGATACACTTTTTTTGTTGTTGTCGCAGGCGAATCCATTTACGGATGATATCCAGGACGCTCGGGTAGGCAGTCCTATGCAGACCTATGACGGACTCGGCACTTTGGGAGTGCAATACCGTACTAAACCCCTGCGGGAGCCTTCAGCCGCTTTAATTGGAGGGTCCCGGATCTGCAGGCAACAGGATCCCTCCAGCGACAGACTGGCCTCGTCGAAAAGGCCAGACTTCTCCTCCATGGGGACTGTCCGGCTCACCTCTGAACAGTCCCGACGACGCCGTGTCTAGCAGGACCTCATCCCGGCCCGACACGGGCACAGGGGCGTTATTGGAGACGCATTAAGTAGCGCCTCCTACGCACCCCCATTCGTCGCCCGCGGGTGGAGGCTTCGTCGGTGGCCTCCTCTCTCACCCGCTTGTCGGCCTCCTTCTGGGACATTACTGTCTCGCAGAAAGAGACTATCGCCTTCTAGGACTCGTCGTCACCGAGCATCGCAGTGATGACGTTCGGGAGCGACAAGTCTCCTCCGAGGGCCGACGTCAGACCTTGTCGCAGCGCTGCCCATCTCAGGCACACCTCGAGGGTGTGCTGGGCAGAGTCCACCGCTGCGCCACAATCGTGACATTCAGTCGTCGGCTCCCTCTGGGCCGTCCGACACAGGTCACCAAAGCAACCGTGCCCGGTGAGGACCTGCGTCAGACGGAAGGTGAGGGGCTTGCGTTTTCGACGCATCCACCGCTCAAGGACCGGGCGAATGGTAGTCGTTACGCGTGTGCCATACGGCTGCCCCGGTAGGTCCTCTCCCCACCTCCGCATTAGCGCTTCCTGCCCTATCCGACGCACCCGTAGGATCCCGTCCAACGTGGGGTTCTCACCAAGAGCCCTCTTACCCAAGACGTATGAGTAGGTCTCGGCAAGAATCTCCGCCGCCAGCTCCCACGGGGGGTCACCGGCTAGAGCAGATATTGGGATACACTAGCAGTACTGAGTGCTGGTCCGTGTTTATCACAACACTTGTGATAAATATTTATCGAGTCGGTTTTGAAATGAGTTAAGTGAAGGTGATAACTGTTTGTGGTAGTATGTTCCAAGCATTTACTACACAGTTTGGCAAATAGTGAAGTCTAGGATTGCTTGTAGCTGAGGTACGAGACAACTTTAATGGGTGACCTCTAAGCTTTTCGTTCTTGTTTATAACAAAAATATCTCCTATTTTAGGAACATTGTAATAACCTGTAAGTATTTTATAGGTTTCAATGAGATGATGTTTTCAATGAGATCCCCTCGTTGTCTTCTAGCCTCTAGTGTGGTCAGTTCAAGGCACTTTAAGCGTTGTTCATATTGTAGTTTATTCAAATCTGTAACCACTTTCGTTGCCCTTCGCTGTATTTTTTTTTGCAAGCAAGGTAATGTCCTTCTGAAAGTAGGGTAAAGTCGTAGTAGGGTAGCTGTCCTTCTAAAAGTATATGTATAATATAAAGGAATAATAGGTATAGATAGGTCACTAGATATAATTATGTTAAAACAGGGAGTGGGCTTGGAGAAAAACTGTAGCTGAAGCTTAAGAAGTAGTACCGGAAGGAAAAAGAGGAAGACTACCTACAAAAATAAGAAAAGCTAGTTGATATTCAAGAAGTAGAAGGTACCGGAAAGAAAAAAAAGTAGGACTATCTAAAAAAAGAAATGAGATGCCATCAAAAACATAACTAGTAAAAAAATAAGTCTTGCAACTCAGTTATTCTACCGTAAAAAGTTCTGAGATCCATGTAATACCAAGTCGGTTAATTTATTCAGTTCCTACCTAAGGGTTCTTCTATCTTAAGTTATTACGTAATTAGCTAACCTAAGATAAATAATTATAAAATAAACGTCTCACACTCAACGGCCCCCAGTAGGATGTGAATCCTGTTTCGGTGGTCCGGAAACACACACAATACACAAGCACAAACGCCCAGACCAAGACAAACATCTGTATGGCCTATACAAATATTTGTCATGTGTGGGGATCGAACCCGCGACAGCTAGCGCATTAGTCAGTTGCTGTGACCATTGCGCCAACGCGTCGTCAAAAATCAAATTGTCGTCAAAAATCAAATCACGCGTCGTCACAAATCAAGATGTTGATCTTATAGTGACCATACCAATATTAAAAATCTTTTATGCTTGAAATAAATAGATCAAAAAGATCCACTGATTCATGTTAGAAAGTAAGTAATACATATGACCTACACAATCTAAAGAATATTTGTAAGGACGTTTGTTATGAGCACTCAATACATTTTTTTTTTTTTTTTTTTGTAATTTTTCTAGTCATTACTGTACACACTACTTATACAACACACATCGAGTAAAATAGCAAATACATAATACATTTGTGGGCGGTAGGTCTCGCCCAGCAATTAACACCACATCGCTCAACGTCGAACCTTCTTAAGTGCTACCCGAGATATAGCATTTATTGACTATTAAGATGGTGACGTCAGACTTGTCATCTTTTATAGTTATAAAATAATAACGGTCCGGAATGATTGAATGACTGACTGGTTGATCATGGCAGATTGTAAACATGAAAGATAAGTACGTGGTTTCTCTTAAAATGTATACATAACCAATACGAGATTATTTTAGTGTACTTTCGGCTATTCAGAATAAAATATATAATGAAACTGAAAAATAACTTAAACTATAAAACCCATACTATAAAATTAATTAAAGCAAACACGCATGCACATATAAATATATTTTTAAAAAACTATCCCTCTTGTTCAATCAATATTAAAAAATTCAATACATTTCATTGGTATTTTTACTGAATTCAGCAGGTAGCCTTTAAATATATCTGACATGCATTAATTGATATAATCGTCGAATAAATAAATAAATAGACGTCTCACACTCAACGGCCCCTAGTAGGATGTGCATCCTGCGTCGAGGTCCTGGGACCCACACACAATACAGCACAAACGCTCAGATCAAGACAAACATCTATATGGCAACAAATATTTTTCATGTGCGGGGATCGAACTCGCGACCGCTAGCGCATCAGTCAGTTCCTGTGACCACTGCGCCAACGCATTGTCAATGTATGTTGTTTAAAGTAACTATATTATTTAATAACCAACATAAAGATTACAGGTAACTCAAAATAGTATTCGAAATAGGATCATTCGATTCATTCGATTCAAAATAGGATCGAAAATCTATGAGAACTTTCCTGTAAATATCTGACAGGCATATCAAATATAATTATAATCAATAAATTCAAACAATATTCCCGAGTTCAAATAAGACATAAAGTTTGGTTATACAATGAAACCGCATGCCTCTACGAATGTATGTATGAAGCACACGAGAACGTCTCAGTTACTAAATAACAGATGAGCACCTACAATAGATATTCTATATCTATTTCTCTTTAACCGATTCATCGCCACCACCGATTTAGGTCATTATTGCCGCGGGCCAAAACATTTGTTCGATGCCGCGCCAGAGGCATCATTGGCCCTGTTAAACGATGACGCCTTAGCGGCGACATTGTCTCCTAGTTATGTTTTCTTCATATTTCATTGTTAATTCGCGAGAATCTGAGAAAGAAAAAATTGTTTCCGTGTTCTTTATTTGTGTTAGTGGAAATCCAAAAGTGATATTGCGTATCAATGTAGTATTCATGTTTTTAATAAAATGTGACAGTCGTTGTAAACATTTTTCACAAATTGATTATAATATTTGAATGTTTTTAATTTTTAATTTTGTCATATTATTAGATAAACCAATTAATGAAAGTTTACGCAACTGTATCTATTTTAGTTGAAGATAGCGTAATTATTTACATTGTTCTCCTGCATATCGCTTTTATCTGACGATTCAACACAGACACACTGACCATTATACGTAGCTCATGCACGCGCCTGAGGCGCCACTTACGTGTAAAAATAATTACATGATATCATGCAAGACCAAAAAAAAAAAGGGTGAGAGCTATTGAGTCCAATCTTTTTAAAAATAAACGCTGTAAGCAAAGCACGGTAAAAATATAGTTACATTTAAAAAAAAAGTGAAAAGCATCGCTCACGTAAATTTACTGTAAAATAAACAATTTATTACTCTTTAAAAATGTTTACAATATCTGACCTGTGGTTTATATTTTTAAAACTAATGGCCACACATAAAATTGACTTCAATATGTTTTATTGGGGTATAACATTGTTGTTATTTTGGGGTCGATGAGCAGCTGCCATTGAAAAGGAAGGATCCTTCGACCAGACGGATGTGTCTGGTGGGCTACGCGCCACTTAACGTTTGTAATTTGTTGTCGGGTTCTTGTATATATACTCAATCGCTTTTGAAAACTTTGATAGCGCGATGTAGAATACGTCAGTTCATATGTGGCGAGATAGTTGTCGCTACATCACTCCCCCTCCGAGACCGGAGATCGATTGCAGGTTCAGTCGTCCATACATCTTGTGATGCTTGCCGGGCCAGTGGAATGTTCCAGTGAGTCGGAACCAGATGCCGCATAGTTCACGGTGAGTCGGAACTGTCTGCGGTGATGCCCCAGTGAATCGGGGTGGTGCAGTGCTGCGTAGTGGCTAGCTGCTGCGTCGACCAGGAGAGAAGTGCGTCTCTGCTTGCTGACCGGCCGAAGTGCAGTGTGCTGTGCCAAGGTCGCTGCGAAGACTGTGGGCGATGACCAGGAATGCGCGTCCGCTGCATGCTTGTGGTCAGGGTACCCGTAGTAGCCGTGGATGCTGGCTAGCTGTATGACTCGCTGCTCGAAAGCTTGAGGAAGTGATGATGAAGTGACGTTACGATGACGTAGATTTGCGAAGGCTGCGCTGACATTCATGCTCGGGGTCACTAATTTTTGGGGTCGAGAGAGGCTGTACCATGGAAAAGGAAGGATCCTTCGACCAGACGGATGTATCTGGTGGGCTACGCGCCACTTAACGTTTGTTGTCGGGTTCTTGTAGATATACCTACTCAGTCGTTTTTGAAAACTTTGATAGCGCGATGTAGGATACGTCAGTTCATATGTGGCGAGATAGTTGTCGCTACAGTTATATTGATAATATTTGGTTTTAACACGTTTTTCAAAAAAAATTAAATGCCGCGATAGGGGCGGCATTAGCCTCACTGAATGTTTTTACATGACGCCCCTGGGGCGGCAGTAGCAACGAATCGGTTTGAAGATACGGGATGTAGTATTAAATAACGCAACTATCGATTTTATCAATTACATTCACTGTATTTATTTATTTACATATGTTTCGTTGAAAAATGAACGTAATTTGTTTTTGTCCTTAAAATCTACTTTTCGAAAACAATTGTTGGCATTCTTTATATTTTATCATTAAGGCATAACATGGCAGTAAACAATGTTTAGTTTAAATATACGAAATATATTTTGGAAATGAAATATGATAGTATAATGAATAGCAATATAATAATTATAGCGCAAAAACCCTTTATTTTATTCATAATATTTACTCAGATAATAAAGCAATCATAATTTAACACTAATTAAGTAAATGGTCTAATTAAGTTAAAGACGTTAGAAAGGCTAGTTAGTGATTAAAATTTTAATGATTTGAAAAATACACACACACTTTGTACTGTTAGAAATTAAATTGTCGTAATTACTTTAAGTCCAATTATAAGTATAGAAAATATATTGAAGAGGCAAAAGTAGATACGTACGGTTGCAATCTCTAGTATTGTTTGTTTAATCGATACTCTTCTATAATAAAATAATAATTGCTCTATTTATCTACTGTTTATGAATGACTCCATTTAGATTCTCTCATTCTTATTATCTGCGCTCAAACGGCGTCTTTCTTGTCTGTGGACATAGAGGAAAAGCGTCCTCTCTGGTTCTGGCTTACGTCTAGACATCCAGCCTTATCGAGGTTCTCCTTATAAATATTTAAATTTTGTTAGTAAATATTAATATAATAAAATTGTTAATTTCACGTATCTGTTGTGATCAAAAATTTATAACGAAATTTTTTGTAGAAGTCTTAAAATTCAAATTATGTACATTTCGAAATTTTATTTGTTTAAACACACATCATAGTTAAACTACTGAGTGTAGATTAAAAATCAGCATGAAAATCATAAAACATATTCTCAAGTAATATTTAGTTTTTATTTCATCAAAATTCCATTACTCTATTAAAATTACAATAAGTAATTTGAATTTTGTTTATTCAATGACAGTGTTAGAAAAGAGTAGGTGACTGAATACATTTAAATGTGATCCAAAAATATTAATAGCGTGTAAAAATATTTTTTATAGCATTATGTTACTAAAAATTAATAATATTCAAAATTTCAGATTAGGCTAGGTACAACAATTTGAACTACGACACTATTATAATACTCTTCTCTCAATAGAACTTCTTAATAAACAGTTTTCTTCTTTCAATATACTTGACGATATTGAGCAAGATCGTATCCCTAACTTTCTTTCGAAATTACAGACCCCAAAGTTTCAACCGTTCACATTTTTGGCATTTTCGGAGTGTGACGTTAAATGACACATTGTTTCTATCTTATCTAATGCCGTGGATATCGATAGTGTTTGTAGAAATATGATCATACCAATTCTTGATATTATCTTAACTATTATATTTTATATCCTTAATTAATCAAATTTTCGGGTCATTTTCCTAAAGCATGGAAAAGTGCTCAGATAATCCCTATACCTAAAAAACCCAATCCTTCTGATTTTTCAGACTTTTGTCCTATTTCCATTCTCCCATTTCTTTCAAAAAATCTTGAAAAAATAGTCCATCACCAATTAAGTACCTACCTTAATGAGCACCTTCTCCTTAATTCGTTTTTTTTTATGTCAGTTGGATAGGCAAACTGTCAGACGTTCCACCTGATGGTAAGTGGTTGACGTCGCCCATGAATATAAACTAGTTTATCTGGAACTAGCACATGCATCTTATTTATGTGTTGCTTATCCAGAGACATAAGGTTGTGGCGTGTACAGGCAAGATATAAAAAACTATAACTTAAGTTTAGAACATTTTTATATTTGTCATGTGTCAGAAATTTGGTATATAAGTCGATTAATTTGTAAGAATAAATGAGTTGTAAAATAGAGTTGTAAATATATAATTGGAAGGAAATACAACGTTATTTACTAATTAGAGGATTTTATTTAACCTCCTGAACAACACTAGCACTACACCAGCCCGGTGACTTTCCCTTCCAAATTGGTGACCCCGACGTGATTTCAACGTGTTTATATCGGGCCCTGGTGTTGGTTTCCACCTTGTCTACATGAATATTGACGTGCCATCGTGTCGCTTGGATGTTGCAAGATTTGTTGTTGGATTCATACTTACCATAATCCTGCCGGTAAGGTGTTTGACGTGCTACTGAGGAGTGGAGTTACGCATAACGAGGTACTCGCTGTTCATTAACTTCCTACGACTTCCCTGGAAGCGCATCGTCGATACGTACCGAATTCATCCCGTATTTAGAACATTTTATACAAAAGTTATTCCTTAGACAGTGTTAACCAAACTCCAGAGTGTTATCTGCCTAGTGTTGACTCACATATAAAAAACTGTTTGTAATCATACTAATTAACACCCCAGTGCTTTCTCCATCAATTACATGTGGATTTATTGGACATTATTTTTTAATTTTTAAGAAGAATAACCTTTTATTTTGTTCAATTACATAAATCATTTTTTGCCTATTAGTTATTATGACTGGGCAAATTTATTTGTTAATTTAATTTAAAGTGTAGTATAATATTTAACTATTTTTGTTGTAAATTTTACTACAATTTTCCACGGAGGGAGTATTCTGGTAATTTCATATAAAAGAGCCTTATTCTGGTGATTGTACATTATTATTTCATACATTTTATTTTTGCGTTTGTTTTATTATTATTAAATTTTTACATTTTATTTGTGTCCATTGTGTATTGTATAATTTTTATTGTAAATTCTAATTTAATTTATTTTACATTGTGTTTTTACTGTGTGGTACCGGTCGTGTGGTATATATATTCTTTATTATGACGGAAGCTTTTGCCGAGGTTAAGGAGCAGTTAGAGCGTGTAATGGCAGAGAAAGCTGTTCTTGAGGAAAAGCTTAACCAGTTTCCTCCAAGAGAAGCTGAAGTTAACGCTGCTTCCATCAAACTTCCGCCATTTTGGTCCGATAAACCTGCGGTATGGTTTGCCCAAGTTGAGGCACAATTTCAAATTGCCGGTATTTTGGCCGACATCACTAAATATAATTATGTTGTTGGTCAGATTGATTATCGACTAGCAGGTGAAATCGAAGACATAATTACTCAACCCATAGAAAAAGGCAAACAGTACATTACATTAAAAAACGCACTCATTAATAGGTTCTCTATACCCCAGGAGCAGAAGGTCCGTCAGCTGCTTGGCAATGAGGAGCTCGGCGACAGAAAACCGTCCCAGTTTCTCCGCCATTTAAAATCGTTAGCTGGTTCTTCACCATTGGATCAAAATATTTTACGACAGCTATGGATCAGTCGCCTTCCTCAGGATATTCAGGTACTATTAGTTTCGCAAGCGGACGACTTGAGTTTAGAGAAGTTGGCTGACCTGGCAGACAAGGTCATTGACCTTACTGGCCGGCCACGTGCTGTCCACTCTACAGCTGCGCCTCCACTAGATCTAATCACCGATTTGGTTTCTAAGGTATCTGAACTTACAAAGCAAGTTCACGCTCTTTCCACCAGAGGTCGCAGCCGTTCTCGTATTCGTGCCAATTCTAGAAGGCGATCATCGCAAGCACCCTCACCAGCCGCTGGTAAGCATTGCTGGTATCATAAACGCTTCGGGACCCGCGCTTCTAAGTGCATTTCGCCTTGCAACTGGGTTTCAGAAAACCCGAGAAGCAATCAGTAGCGGCGGCAACCGATTGCTACAATGTCAGCCGCCGCCTTTTTGTCACCGACCAGGTTACCAAACGTCAATTTCTTATTGACACAGGATCCGATTTGTGTTGCTATCCGATCAGCTGGCTCCCACGTCGTCGAGAAAACTCAGACTATGAGCTCAGTGCTGCTAACGGTAGCAAAATCAAAACCTACGGTATGGTCAACCTACGTCTAAATTTGGGGCTGCGACGCGATTTTTTCTGGCAGTTCGTCGTTGCCGACGTCCAGAAGGCGATAATAGGAGCCGATTTTTTGGCTCATTATCATCTCTTGCCCGACTGCCGTAGAAAAAAGCTCATAGACAATAAAACCGGATTGTGCACTATTGCTACTTCGGCAATGGTTGAGCAACCGAGTGTAAAGGCTGTGGTCGCTGGAAGCTCTATTTACGCATCAATTTTAACTGAGTTCCCTGATATTATTCGACCACCTGGCCTACTCAGGGTTATCAAGCACAGCACTGTGCACTATATTAGAACCACAGACGGTCCTCCAGTGTCGTGCCGTCCTCGCCGTTTAGCACCTCAGAAATTATCTTCTGCTAAGAAGGAGTTTGAGGACATGGTACGCTGTGGCATTGCAAGACCATCTAAAAGTGCATGGTCTTCTCCGCTTCACATGACCCCTAAAAAAGACAACACCTGGCGTCCCTGCGGCGATTATCACGCACTGAACGCCAGGACTGTGCCGGACAAATACCCAGTTCGTCATATTAATGATTTCGCGAACAACTTGTCCGGTGCAAAGGTCTTCTCTACCTTAGACCTTGTCAAAGCCTATCATCAAATACCCGTGTTTAAGGACGATATCCCGAAGACGGCCATCGTTACCCCGTTTGGCCTCTTCGAATTTCCTTTCATGCCTTTCGGTTTGCGTAACGCTGGTCAAACCTTCCAACGCTTTATCGATGAGGTCACAGGGGTCTCGATTTCTGTTTTCCGTATATTGATGACATTTTGGTTTTCTCACAGAACGAGTCTCAACATCAAGAACACCTTCGAACCCTTTTTAAGCGCCTCCAGGAGTACGGTGTTGTTATCAACCCGTCTAAGTGTGTCCTGGGTGCTAGTGAGGTTACATTTTTAGGTTACCATATAAGTGCTGAAGGTACGCGCCCTCCTCAGGACCGTATCCAAGCACTCCTGGATTTTCCACCCCCAGAAACTGTCCAAGGCATGAGGAGATTCCTTGGCATGTTAAATTATTACCGCCGGTTCATTCCCCATGCTGCCAAGTTCCAGGCTCCACTCATTGACGCTCTGGTTTCTACTAAAAGCAAAGGCTCAAAACCATACCCATGGACGCCTGAGCTCTTACAAAAATTCGAGGAATGCAAGAGAAGTTTGTCTGATGCAACATTGTTACACCACGGTATCGCCGATGTCCCCCTCGGTTTGTTTACTGACGCATCGAGCGTACATATTGGTTCATATCTTCAGCAGTGCATCGATGGGAAATGGTTTCCTATTGCATTTTTTAGTAAAAAGCTGACACCCAAGCAGTCTGAGTGGCCTGCATATTATCGCGAGCTTTTGGCTGTGTACGAAAGTGTACAGCATTTTCGGTATATTCTTGAGGTCCAACATTCGACCATCTTTACCGACCATAAACCATTGCTCTACGCTTTCGTACAGCGTCGTGAAAAGCTGCCTCCCGCACAGCTTAATCAGCTGTCTTTTATTAGTCAATTTACAACAAATATTAAATACATCAGAGGGGAGGACAACGTAGTCGCAGACACGATGTCTCGAGTTGACGCAATCTCACTTGAGCAAGAATATGAAGCTCTTGCCAAGTCTCAAGAGGAAGACAAGGAATTGACGCAATTACTGCGTGGCAATACCAGCCTGAAGCTTTCCAAAGTAAGCGTACCTGGTACTGGCGTTTCCTTGTTCTGCGACTGCTCGACTGGCAAGCCTCGTCCCTTGGTCCCATTCGATCTGCGACGCATTATTTTCAATAAGCTGCATAGTTTGAGCCATCCTGGCATTCAAGCCACGACGCGTCTTGTAGCTGAACGCTACTTTTGGCCGTCCATGAACAAAGATTGCAGAGAGTGGACTCGTACCTGTGACGCGTGTCAGCGCGCTAAGGTCACGAGACATAATACTGTTCCTCTTGGTAATTTCTCGACCCCCTCAGGTCGTTTCATGCATGTCCATATTGACATCATTGGTCCCCTGCCTCCCTGCAAAGGATATCGATATTGCTTAACTGCAATCGATAGGATGTCCAGGTGGCCTGAAGTTTGGCCCATGCAAACTATTACGGCTGAGGAGGTTGCCGACACTTTAGTTAGAGAGTGGATCTCTCGCTTCGGCGTTCCATCCATCATTACCACCGATCAGGGTACTCAATTCGAGTCCGACCTGTTCAGACGGTTGATGCAGAGTTTCGCCACGAAGTGCATCAGAACCACATCTTACCACCCTCAAGCTAATGGCATGATTGAGCGCGTTCATCGTCAGCTAAAAGCATCCATCATGTGCCATGGTGGCGAGTGGCTTAGTGCTCTGCCTCTTGTTCTTTTGGGGATGCGTTCCTGTTTTAAGGAAGATCTCAAATCTTCTGTTGCTGAGATGCTTTATGGTGAAACTTTGCGTCTCCCTGGCGAACTTTTGGTTCCCTCGCTTTCATCGGGGCCAAATACTAGCCCTGCTGATTTTGTCGTATCGTTGAAGCGACATATGTCTAATATTCGACCTGTCTCTCCTTCTCGGCATGGCGATCTAACCACCTTCATTTTTAAGGATCTTGCAACATCGTCCCATGTCTATTTGCGGGAAGATGCTGTTCGCCGTACCTTGCAACCGCCATATTCTGGTCCCTATCAAATTATTGAGAGGGCCTCTGATGGCAAAACTTTGACCCTTAACATTCGAGGCAGGAAAACTGCTGTTAGTGTTGATCGCGTAAAGCCTGCGTTCATTGAACGGTCAGAGAATGTTCGTGATGTAGTTTTACCGACTGCGCCAACCTTAACTGCAGAACCACCATCACCTATTACTCAGCCGGTTCCCCCTCTTCCTCAAAGTTCTAATGTTCCGCCATATACCACACGGTCTGGTAGAAGAGTTAAATTTAAGGTTTTTAGAGACTAACTTGTCTCTCTCCGTGGGGTGGTGATGTGGCGTGTACAGGAAAGATATAAAAAACTATAACTTAAGTTTAGAACATTTTTATATTTGTCATGTGTCAGAAATTTGGTATATAAGTCGATTAATTTGTAAGAATAAATGAGTTGTAAAATAGAGTTGTAAATATATAATTGGAAGGAAATACAACGTTATTTACTAATTAGAGGATTTTATTTAACCTCCTGAACAACACTAGCACTACACCAGCCCGGTGACTTTCCCTTCCAAAAGGTGTTAAAGTCTCGGTGCCAGTAATTACACTGAATAGAATAGAATAGAATAGAATTTATTTAGGAATGTTTACACACTGTTATACATACAATTAAATAGACAAATATACACATAAGTACACAGCACATAAAAACTATAACTAGGTAAACTATTGGTAATGACAAAAAGAAATACTTAAAATTACAAATTCTTAAATGTAGTTAAAAAATATATATATATATATAATTGACAATGTGCGTAGAAATAAATATGCACAACAGTGTAATAAAAATTCCTCAAAAGGTAACCACTCAGTTGTGTGATTGTGGCATCCGGAGAAGCCACAATCCTGATTTTATGTGGTCCCTGATGAATCAAATTCTGTTAAGACGGTCGAACAGCTAACAATAGATATAATTTCAACACAGAGTTAATAAAAAGTATCTCAATGTATGTAAACTGGTGTTAAATTGAAGTGGAACGTAATTATTCTGTCTACGTAGTTATAACTTTATAAGTATCCCTATGGTGCTAAACAGTGCTAACGGTGCGCTTACGTCACTCAGTCCCATCGCGTCCATCACGACGCGAGCCCGTGACACTGAAACCGTGCGTGCTAAATAATGAGTTATAAAAGTGAAAATGTCAAGGTTTAAATATATAATAAGGCAGTAAAATGAAGTGAAGAACAAGTGAGTAAGAGTAATAAATAATGCAATTATTGTCTTAATTTTAATATCAATACTATTATGTGTTTTCTATATTAATTGTTACCATGGACTTATAATATTTATATATACATATATTATATAAGAATCTTATTTCATTACAGTTAATTCCGATGTCTATTTACAATGTTTGTAACATTGTAACCTGTGGACTATGGCATACGAAGGAATCAAAGTACTCAGTTCATACAGCAGCCAGAATCCAAAGTACCTAATAGTAATGTAAACAATAAGGAACGCCGCCGCTGCCGCCGTTGTACGGCTTAGAAAACGGTCAGGTGGGGAGACACAGATTATCCATTTTTTGTTGACATACGCTGTTATTAAATTTTAATGTATCAGTTAAATTGCTGTTATTTTTATATTTGTACATTAATGTTATTAAAATATTCTCATTTGAAAAATTATATTATTAACAATTTCTTTGTTGTTGAAGCAAATAATTTTTATATTTTATTTTAAAATTGCTTATCGTTTTCAGAGTTCGCATGGGCGGCGGCAGGTCATTCCAACATTTAGTGGCGGCATATCTGAAGCTACCACGGAAAGCTGCTGTGTTATGTAGTTGTGTAAGAAGTAGGCACGCGGATCCCCTGGTTGTAAGACTCAGCTGTTTATCCTTAGCCCATTGTAATTTACTGTATAGGTACGGTGGACATTTATATTTAATAATACCAAACAAGAATGTGGCGAGGTGGAGATGCCTACGACGTTCCATCTTGAGCAGGCGTGCGTTATTTAGGTAGGGTGTAACGTGCGCGCGAGGAGGAATGCTAAAGCAGTAACGGGCGCACGCATTTTGTACTCGCTGTACTAAATTTTTCGATCGTGCTAGTAAGCAGGGTCCTATCACGGTATCCACGTAATTTAATTTAGAAAGTACGAGAGATTCGCATAACTTAATACGAAGGTCGGTGCTAATAAACCTTCTGATCTTGTAAAGTATTTTTAAACGATAGAAGCAGTTGCTTGCTGTTTTTACTATGTGCTTCTCAAATCGCATACCTTCATCCATTAATAACCCTAAATTGCGTGTCTCGGGAACTCTCTCAATCAGGTTACCCTTGATGTGTATAGGAGGCATAACGTTTGCTATCTTGTTGATTTGCGCTTTAGTTCCCATGAGCATGTACTTAGTCTTACCGGGATTCAGTACTAAGGCGTTAGCCTCTGACCATTCAGATATACGCGCCAAGTCCTCGTTAAGCTTACTTATAACCTCGGTCATGTTATCTGGACTAAAGGACGCGTATACCTGGATATCATCGGCGTACATATGATAACGACTGTGTTGTATCTGTTTTATAACATCAGCAGTGTACAGGGAGAAGATTAATGGCCCCAGAACTGAACCCTGTGGGACCCCTCTATTTACATGATGGGCATTAGAACGAGTAAGAGTGCCGTCATCATCCACCAGTTCCACAATTTGATGACGATTTTTTAAATAACTGTCAAACCAAGATACGCAATTATCACTAAATCCATAGTACTTCATTTTTGACAATAACAACGGTATATTTAATGTATCAAAAGCGCGCGAGTAGTCAAGAAGTACAAGAGCAGTAATTTCTCCCCTATCCCGAGCAAACAAGATGTTGTCCACTACATCACCCAGAGCTGTTGTCGTACTATGACCCTTGCGAAAGCCCGACTGCATGACTGGAAGTATGTTAGATTTTTCAATATATGCACTCAGTTGCTCGCAGACTATCTTTTCCAATATTTTCGACATACAAGGCAATATGCTTATAGGCCGCAATTCTTTTAATTCTGTCACTATATCCTTCTTAGGTATTGGTTTAACAATTGCCGTGCGCCATTGTTGTGGAAAGGTTCCACTAACAATTGACCTATTAACAATATTGGTGATTGTATATAGGCATTCAGGGAACTGCGAGGCCAAAAGCAACATGTCCAAGCTAATACCGTCGATGCCTATTGCATTAGACCGAAGTGACCTAAGTACTTTTAGAACTTCTGTGGAGCTTATGGCACTCAGACAAAAGGTATTCGATCCGAAGTATTGGGACTGAAAATAATTAACAGTCACTGCCGAGACATGGTTTCTACCTGGTACATCAAGAAAGTATCTGTTTATTTTATAAGCGTCATGTAAATGTGGTGGCAGTTTTAAACTCATTCTTTGTTTAATGTTTACATTATCCTTTATGTGCTTCCACAACAATCGCGGGTGATTTACGTTAGACGTAACATATTTTTCAAAGTATGCTGTCTTCTCTCTATCGATTGCACTCCTCACCTCATGTTTGAGTTCCTTATAGAACGCCACATGTACATCACTTTTGGATTTGCGGGCCCGCCTGTGTGCAGCGTCTCGCCGTCTTATCATCATCCTAATGTTATGAGTGATCCACGGGTATTGGCGCTCCTTAGTGAACAGTGTCTTTATGGGTGCTAGCTTATCAAAAATCCACAACATACAAGCGCTGAAATCTCGAACCATGTCATTAACATCTCGATCATGTGCAATGTCGCTCCAGTTAATAGTATTTATTGTATCTTGTAGCTCATTTGATACTATATCTTTGATAGGTCTGTAATAAATTTTCCTAGTCTTTAACTTTTCCTTATGTATATTGACCTCGAACGATATCAATGCATGGCTACTAAGATCCGGTATGTATTCTACCCAAACTCGATCAAGGTTTACGTTTGAACAAACCAAGTCGAGAAGAGTAGCAGAGTCAGATTTAAAATGTGTGGGCAGTTTTGTGCACTGCAGCAGATTATGCACACGAAGGAATTCCTGTAAAAGTCTAAACTCAGAGTTGTCTACGTTGAGAAAATTTATGTTAAAGTCTCCAGTTAAATAAATGTAATCATAGTACGACAACGAGCCAATAGTGTCAGTAAGCGCGTCTAAAAAGACCTTGACAGGCAACCAAGGCGGCCGATAGGCCGTACCAATGTATATAAGTTTGCCGTTGCCTTTGATAGATATCCACATCTGTTCGACATTAGGTGTAATCGGATGTGAGTGAGTTTGTGTGCAAATGCCCTTTTTTATATAGAAACCTACCCCTCCCCCACGAGCTCGTATATACTCGGGTCGCGGGATATGATGCAGGCGATATCCAGGCACTCGGGGTGCGCGACCGTCCTCGCCCTGCCTAAGCCAAGTTTCATTAAGGGCCATTATGTCGAAGTTGTACCTGTCCATAGCTACCAAAAATTCATCATGTTTGGTTCCAAGGGAACCGGGGTTTATGAAACCAATTTTCATTTTTTTTGTGTTAATCATTTTTAGTATTTAATAAATAACTTTAAATTATTAATACAACTAACGCAATGTGTGTTCTGAAAAACAAGGATATCGTTTACTACATAGGCAAAGGACGTACTGTAAATAAATACGAGCATAACTAAACCTAAGCGCATTAATATGTTATTACGAGTGGTAATTAGCGACGCGCCTTTGTATACAGATATAGATAGTATTTGACGGTTAGCGGACAATAGCTGATTCGATTTCGTTAAAAGCGACTTACGTTTAGAAGTTAATATGGAGGTACTCATATTAAGGGTTTGACAAAATATAGGGATTAACGTAATTACACTGTTGTGCATTATATTTTCCTTGTAATATATAAATAAGAACATAATATGTTTACTAAGACTTACGATACTATGATAAACTAAAATAAAAAATGTTAAATTAAAATGTAAACTTGCAACAATGAACAGCACATGGTTCGCATAGATAATAATTATAGTGCCAGTACAATTAGTTTTAATTATAACAATGGTCAAACAGAGTCTATGCCAAAATTTCGTTAAAAGCGACCTACGTTTAGAAGTTAATATGGAAATACTCATATTATGGGTTTGACAAAATATAGGGACTAACGTTATTACACTATTGTACATTATATTTTTCCGGTAATATAGGAATAAGAACATAATATATTTACTAAGACTTAGGATACTATGATAAACTAAAATAATAAATGTTGCCAACGTAGTTTAACATTACAATAGGTGTACACTATTACGCACTCTTTTCCTTATTTCCTTGGCTGACACCGACTCCAAAGACAACAATAATTGTACATTATATTATCGTAATAATTTGATTACAGACAAAAGAATACGTAATTATTTTTTTACTTTTTAGTGCAATTTTGTTTTACCGTTCTTTTTTTTTGCTTTGAAGTCGGTTAGTGTTTTTTGTTAAAATTTTGTTTTATTTCTTGATTTTTAGTGAATCTGTAGTTCGATAACTGATTTATTTATATAAAGCTGGGCGGTTACAGTTCACAAGCTACAGGTACCACCCTCGATAATATTTTGCATTATGTTTAGCATATTTTTAGGATGTATTTTTAATATCCTCTTTTAAAACATACAATATATTATAATGCTAGCTTTTACCCGCGGCTTCGCCCGCGTGGAATTCGGTTATGAATTCGGTTAAATCGCGCTTCTTAGTTTTCCCGTATATATAGAGTTTAGAGTTTTTAAACCAAAACTGCGTGGTAAACTATATTATATGTTTTACGTTGGGGAGCAAAAACATGCAAATTTTGGGCATTGGATACCCGGGAACACGCTACATAGAGCTGGCCATGCGAAAAACAATGCTTTTCTAAGTGTACTCCAGCAACCCTTAGAGTTTGACCTTGTGCTTTATTAATGGTCATAGCAAATGAAACCCTTATAGGAAATTGAAGTCTTTTAAACTGAAATGGGAGGTCTGTTGGAATAATCGGAATCCGAGGAATGAGTACACTTTCACCCTTTGCAGCGCCAGTTAAAATAGTGGCGGTAATAATATTCCGCCCAAGGTGAGTGACACGCAGCCTGGTACCATTGCACAGTCTAGGGGCATCGAGATTACGCATGAGCATCACCGGAACCCCTACTTTTAATTTTAATTTATGTGATGGCACCCCAGATAATTCCAAAGAATTTAAGAACTCTACAGGATATGAGGTACTATTTTCTGAGTCTATCACCGTGTCTACAGATAAATATTCAGTAGTTTCTCCCATAACTTCATCCAAAATATTTTCATTTATTTTAGTCACCGTTTCGTTTTTTGGTGCTAATATTGCGCGTTCGCAGAGCCATTGGTCATCATGTATATTATTGTGTAAGTCAGTATAAACTTTGGCTACCAACTCTGATTCGCTGCTCACAACATTAAAAAAATCTTCCGATAAAGTTATCATTCCCTCTGCATCTACTGTCATTCTCCCATCACCGATTTTTAACAATGTTTCCGCGTAATGACCTGAGTGAAAGTCGTTAAATAATCTTACTCGCATGTTTGTTGTCAATTGGAATTTTATGACATGGTCCCATAACTTAGACGATTTTAGGCAAGCTTTTATTTCATCTGCTGGAGTCCCCCTTTGTATCCAAGCGCCATCTATCGCATACCTTAAGAACTAAATAGCGTAACTGCTAATACTTTATACTTATTTCAGTATATTTGTCATATTTGCACGTTATAACCTACTTTTTTGAAATTTCTTCACTTTTGTAAACCCTCTGGAACAGTATTATACCAGGATAAAGGGTAGGTAAATAATAACAGAAGTTTTTGCAAAGAAAATTACTAAGTACACAGGATTAGTAGATGTTAAAAACCAGTTTAGAAGATAAACCAAATTCCTCATTTTCGGGGATTAATTATCATATCATTTACCTTCTAAGTTTACATTGTGTATATTCGTATGCAAAACATAACTTTGTTTTAAACTACACACAGCGCCATCTATCGCCATCATCTCCGAACTAACAATATTTTTGTTTTCCCTCGGGAAAATCAAACTTTTTCGGGATAAAAAGTACCCTATTATTTAATCCGGACTTCTAACTTTACGTCTGCAAAATTTCAAAGCAATCGGTTCAGTAGTTACGGCGTGAAAGCGGAACAAACATACAAACTCACTTTCCCATTTATAATATTACTAGTAAGGATGTTATACAACTTAAATTAATATCGTTATTACCTGCGTCCGAGTGGCATCCATCTTAGGGTCTGCCTGAAAACCAGCGCCTCTTTGCTGGGTACGCCTGGTAAAGAAGCATAAAGCTGAGGCAGATCCTTTTTGGTATTTCTTGTGTTTTTATTTATTTAAAGTAATATTGTCTGTTGTGAATTACCAAATAAAATTATTCTTTCTTTCTTTCTTTCTTTCTATCCCTTTATGGATAAAAAATTGGGCATTGTCACATTCCTTTGACGTAATGTTTGTAATGACCAATGGCTAAACAATAGAACAAAAAACCCGAACAAAATCTGTTCAACATGTGCGGCAGTGCGGTGCGCGCGGGGTGAGGCGGCCATGTATGAGACGCATAGAATGCGACATAATTGCGCCGTATATTGTTTATATTCTGCCTATTGAATTGCATTAAGCAAACTTAATGAGACCAACGGCATAAGTCATAACGTGCCTTCCTTTCTGCCTTTCATTAGGTATTTGATATTATGTTATAAACATTTAAGTTAAATTATTTATTTAATTTAAGTTGTTTATTTATTTCATTTCAATGCCACCCAAGATTCTAACTGTCATTACTTTCCTGAGATTACATCATAAAAGATTCCGCTGCTAATAGACTAATACTTAGGTACACTTGTTGCACACACAATGTCACATTTAAGATTTTAGTCTATGACAAATGACGCAAAATGGTGTCCGTTAAATATTTTAACAAATTAAAAATTTTAAAACAATTAGTAACAGTTAGTAAACAGTTAGTCTAGTTAATCACCGATGAAAAGTTATTCCTTTACACTTTGCCGTATAACTATTTTTGAGATAATATGAACTCTACACCATAGTCGTAATCTGAGAAACAAAATATAATATTGTATAGTTTAACTCGTAGTAAACATAAAAAACATAACATGTGATAGTCTTCCGAAACAAATTAAGTCACAAGGAACGATTGTGTGCAACGCGACCCGCGCAGCGACGCGCGGTATCAGGAACAAAAATACGCATTATTAAGGATTACTCAAAAACTACTAGTCACATCTCGCTCAAATTTAAATGGGACCACATGACGAGCACTAGCTTTTGACTATAAAAAGAATCATTAAAATCAGTACATCCAGTAAAAAGTTATGAGGTAACAAACACAAAAAAAAAAAAAATACAGACGAATTGAGAACCTCCTCCTTTTTTGAAGTCGGTTAAAAACACTCCAACGCAGCAAGACGCTAATGAAGGACTTGACATTTGACAATTGAAATGACTTTAAGGTAAATTATATCATCAAACAGAGTTGCCATTCTACAAATGTACCAAATTATAAATTTTATAACTACCTCTTAATCACTATAAAACTGCTAAAAACCATATTTTATTTTAATTTCTATGATTTTATAGTATTTTTTTGGAATACCGTACAAACACCTGGCCCAAAATGAAATAATTATGGGAAATGTATCGTCTTAAGCACAAGGTTTATTATGAATATTAAGAGCTTATTTTGGTCAGACAGAGTAGATGACTATTTAAAAATATTGAGGGGCGTCACAAAAAAAATCAACTTTGTAAATAGTGGATCTTAATAAGTATAGTATTCCTTAATATACAGGTTTTCTAACGTAATAACATAAGACCACTAACAAAATAATAAATAATCGAAATGGCAGACGTAATGGTGAGAAATACGTACAAAACTTTCCTCTCTCATAGAGCTAAAAGTAATTTAACTTGATAAAAGTACTATTTGCTAAACTAGTGTCTTTTACTGCGCCGCGTGCGCTAATAAAACATTCATTATTCGCATTTGAACTTATAATTCTGATATCATTTAGGACTATTACAGAAATTAGAAAAGTTTTAAACGATACATTTAGGAATAAATACGGAAATATAAAAACTGATTATTTATTTATTTGCGCTTTTTTTAACTTAAAATCTCATTGCTTTGGATTGAAATATTGACTGTTTCGTCTGTTTACACAAAAAAAAATGTAAGTTTTCATAGTAATTATCGTCATAAGCCGTGTTATTATATTTTGTCATAACAGTAGTATATGTCATATTTAAGTTCAAATTTCAAATGTGTTTAAAAAATATGTACATATTTCTGTATTTTAGTCTATTTTCTTACATTTATTATAGAATATGAGATGTAAGAAATAAGTACTGCATATTCACTATACTGCTCTTATGTTGAGTTTATTAAAATTACAGTATTTTCCAAGCACTTTATTCGATATCGCTTGATAGAGCAATTATTTTTAATAAAACCAATTGTTAATGGCTTATTCGCATAGATTCGTGATGTCCCTTAACAAAGTCTCATAACGTTTAATCGCTACTTGGACATCGTCAGATAGCCGACATCACAAAAAAGAATTATAACTGACCTACGAAATTGTCGTGTAAAGATAAATGTAAAATAAAGATCAATGGTTGTATGTACTGTTCGAAAAATTAATGCGTTAATTAAAATTGATATCACATATCGTTATGATCTAGATTTTTTTTTATATCACAAAAAAAATGGACAACGTCTACTTCGCGTTTTTTTTTTTTTAAATTAAAAATATGACAAAATAAGTGTCATAGGTTATCCTGTACTATAACGTTAACTTCACTAATGTTTTCTTCATATCTTACATTTTGACATCTTTTCGGTGTTGTTAGATCAGCCACACGAGGCATCATTGAGTTATTGATTAGGTTATTTAAAAAAAAAATATTAGCTCCTTAATAAGCTCTAACTGAATAAGGAATGTAATAATTACAGATGGCTAAAGTTTACTTATATAGGTAAATAAATACTAGGCAAAACGTAGTATGTTGAATTTAGTCCGTAATAAACGAAATTAAACCATTCTAGAAATACTTTATGTTAGGTTAAACAGTATATGAACATGTTCACTGTGTGGAAATTGCTTAACAGTGATTGAAAATACTGATAGATATAAATTTATTTAATAATTAAATAAAACTCAAACATTCAATATCACTAACGAAAACAGATCACGCTTTACATATTCTTAAGTTGACACTGTTCTACTCATTAAAAGCCAAAACTTTTACCATTATGTCATTATTTGTTTGTCCAAGAATATGAAAACTAGGCGTAGAAAAACTTAAGTAACACTTACACAATAACCTCACAGCTGTAAGAATGAAGAATTATCATATTTTGAAAGGCTTTTGTAAGAGAATATTTTTTATCGGCTCGGGTAATTTTTGGTACGAGGATGAAGTAATAGGAAATGATAACAGTATTTCTTATAAAATGTTAAAATACATTTTATTTTCCATTTACGGATTTATGACCTTGTTAGAGATAATGGCCGCTTTAATTGGGGATTTTTCTGAGGACGAGAAAAGCGATTCAATTACATTCGCAGTGAGCCATACAATTGTAATGATAAAGATATTTTCAGTATTGTCAAATAAAGAATTGGTGAAAAAATTGACGCATGATCTCATAAAGATTTGTGAAATACACGAGGAAGAATATTTAATGAAAGAAAAACATAGAATTATAATAATAAATATTGTAGCTTATTTTACAACAGTCTATGGTTCGGCCGCGTGTTTTGTGTTTGAAGGCTTAAGAAAAGCGTTGGAAGGTAACATAGATTACATTTTTAACACAAAAAATAAATTTTATAATGCCAAAACAGTACCATCAATTAAAACGGGATAATGTTACTGTGGATCTTAGCTGTCGACATCTCACGACAATATCTTTTCCAGGGTTTCACTTTGTTACTGTGGTGACATATTATCCGCACTTTGATGATAATTCACTAACTGCTGCGGTTATCCGAATCTTTATGACAATTATTCTATTTATGCTGCTGCTGACAATGATAATGACGGTTGATGGCTTCACTGTGGTGAATTTAATAATATTTAAATACAAGTTCATAACGCTGAGAAATTATTTCGAAAAGTTGAGAATAGATTTCGAAAACTCACTTATAGAAGGAAATTCGAAAATAGCTGCGAAAAAACTAGCAAAAGGTGTAATTAAAGGCATAATAATGCATAAAGAACTTTTAAGGTATTATGTACAGTATTACCATATTTATATCAGTCAATATAAATAAATCATTTGATACAGCGACTTCTAAATTTAAGACATAACTTTTTACTAATATAATAGCTTTATAATAAATACTTAATTCATGATCTCGTAAGGCATAAATTATGCAAAATGGGCATAGGATACGTTTATATACGACGGAAATGAGCCACACGAGGCATCTTTATGTGTGACTAAAGGGATAATAACGTCTATGTCACTTTGCCTTGTCTCCATGTTGATGATATATTGGCTGCATCACTTAACGCCTTGATATTATCCTCTATTTATCCTCATATGACAAACCAACGTTAGCTAATCAAATTGAGCGGCAACTTATACTTATTAATAATGTTTCTCAGTTACTGTATATAAAATAAAAATTAGGTATATATTCAACATTATTATATTTACAAGTTAGGTTGATCTTTTTGACAGATGTAAATTTTTATGATCGACATAACTTTGCAATGACGAACATATTATTTTCTTAATTTAAATGATTTTAAAAATTGTAAAAATATTAAAAAATTATATATAACACAAAAGTCCTTAAGCAAGTAAGTAAGTATACTTACTTACTTACGACTAATTATGTAAGTCCCTTCAAGCGTCGTCCGAAAATTTTAAAACTTTTCATTGCTTCAAAGTAAAATTTAAATAGGAACACTGAAAATAATAGACGCTTGTACAATGTTACATCGGTCAAAACAAAAATCCGTCCGACCAAGCTAACTTGTACAGGGTATAGAAGAAACCGAATTTAAGTGTCGTGGTTCAACCTGTAACTAACATTATGAATTATGAAATAGTCTAAGTGGTTTTTATATATCTGTGTATTGTGTGTAACATGGTTACCTTCTTACTATAATTCAATTCAAACAAATTATTAATTTATTTGCATTTTATAGTTGAAAACATTTCAGGTTATCAAAAGAAATCGACAAAGCATTTGGCACCGTTATGGCTTTACAACTGTGTCAAAGTTCAGGTTCTGCAGTTTCACTGCTTCTTCAAATAGCCGTAAGAAATTTTATGTAATAATTAAAAATCAACACAAAGAAAAACAACAATATTGAAAGAAAGTGTTAAACACACCTTAAAGTGAAAAAAAAATTCATGTCAAAAAAGAAAAATTAATTCAAAGCAAATTATTTCTTGGTTATGTTTTGTTTCGCGCCAATATATGCGTCACATAATAAATATAAAACACATATTATTATTATCTTATATCTTTAAACGAGCAATTTTTGTATATATATATACAAAAATTGCTCATATATATATATATTTATATATATAATCTGAATCTCGGAAACGGCTCCAACGATTTTTATATTTTTATGAAATTTAGTATGCAGAGGGTTTCGGGGGTGATAAATCGATCTAGCTAGGATTTGTTTTTAGAAAATGTTGTTTTATCCCGTTTTTTACGCAATTAAAAAATATCACTAGAATACGAAGGTAAATTTCGTTGTTGTTGATAAGTTTATAATAGCTCAGATGGGAATCGGGCGGATTCGACATCAGAAAACTCGGGTTCGAATCCAGGTGCCTACAGACCAATTTTTTTACCCGACTGCGACAGAAGAAGGGTTGTGTTTTTCGAGTATACACAGTATGTATCTATGTATGTATGTATGTATGTATGTATGTATGTATGTATGTATGTCCATTTCTTTGGCATGCCCTACAGCCCAAACGGCTGGACGGTTTTTGCCATATGAGGTGTCGTTGGATTTGTCTAAATTGTAGTAGTGACATAGGCTATATAAATTTTCAAAATGGCGCCCGCAAATGGCGGAATGAGGGGATGGGGAGTTGAATTTTTTTCTTACTGTAGCAATATGGGTATCAAATGAAAGCTAGTAAATTGTTTTATTCTTTTTAGTTTATAATAAGAGTATTTTACGCGGTCGGGTTTTTTTATTTTTTTAATTAAGCATACTTGTTTCAAGTTTCTTCTTTTGTGAGAAAAACTATTAGTGAGAGCTCTTTTTATTTTTTATTTAAATAACCAGTTCCTGTTATTTTGCTATATATCGGTAAGATCAAAAATATTATTTATGTTTCATCAGTATGTAATGTATCTAAATATAATTTAACCGAGCTAAGCTCGGTCATCCAGGTACTTTTCTTTTTATTCCAGCTTTCAGATAAACTAACGTTTGTCGCAGGCATGAAGATATGTTTTTTTGTAGTCGCCTTATTTTTCTTATTGGGACTTTTCCTTTGTAATGCAGGAGAAATTACTTATCAGGTACAGGTGTTCAATAATATTTTTATTATAAGTTTTTCAAGTTGATAAGATTTATTTGTTAGTTTAACATTATGTAAGATAATGTATAAATATAATATGTATATAATGTGTAATATAATGAGGTGAGATGGCTCAAAACGTGTGATAATACCTGACTGTAGGAGATGCAATCCCAGGCTAGAGACACAATTTTCAATTACTATATTTGTCATTAAAATTCATCTTATGCTCGGACGTGAAGAGAGATATCGTGAGTAATCCTGTAAGTTCAAAAAGAAACATTCAGAGATATAAATCCGCCAATTCGCAGTGAAACAGCACGGTGGATTAAATTTCAGCCCGACGCCTTTGTAAAAGAACAAGGCTTTGCTAAGCAGGAAGATATTTACATGCTGTACTATGCTTGTGTGTGCCGATTATATGTTGAGTACTGACTCTTTTTTATTTGTTTCATTATAAATTGTATCTCCAGGCCTCCCTCTTATCGGACTCTATTTTTTATTGCGGCTGGCACTTATGTCCGTCGCCGCACCAACGCTATCTTGGGAGACTTGTGCTTTTAGCGTGTGCTCAGGCCCAACAACCGCTTATCATGAAGGCTTTTAAAATGTTAGAGCTCACATATGGAACATTTCTCTTAGTAAGATTACTTTTTTTGTCTATGATATGTCTCTGCTTATTTAATAAAACTTTCTACTTGACGACCCATTAACGCAATGGTCATAACAAGTAACTGATGTGCTAGTGCTGAGATCGGTCTCCGCATACGAAAATATTTGTATCGGCCATACAGATGCAGGTATGCTTTACTCTGGTCATTTGTACTTGTTTGATGTATGTGTTTTCGGAGCTCTGATACAGGATTTACAACCTACCGGGGGCCGTTAAGGATGAGACGAATATTTATTTATTTAATTTAGACAATTCAAAATATGTCTTACAATTTTCAAATTGCAATAGACACAAACACTACAAAAATAAAAAATAATATTAATATTATATTAGAATAATATTAAAATTATATTTTCTCTTAATATATATTCCTTTTATAGAAAACATTAAACACTTATTCTTTACTTTTTTCAGGTCGTGAGAGGAACATACTCCGTTTTCGCTTTATTTTATGCACAAAATCAATAAAATTTCTTCTTCTTCTTTAACACTTCTCGCTCACTTCGTGAAAATTTAAGAATACATAAAGAATAATTTAAATAGAGTAGGACAATATTTAATAAATTTATGTCGTAAATAAATTTATTTTAAAAGTAAGTTTTTTTACTTTTTAATTATATTATTTTTGCCATTTCAGTTACCCCCGAGATTTCATATAAATAAACTAGCTGACCCGGCAAACGTTGTTTTGCCATATAAATAATCTTTAAGTAATAAAAAAATAGGGGTTGGTGATAAAAAAGTAAAAATTTAGGGTTGTATGTATTTTTTAATGCCACATTATAAAAAAATAAAAACAAATTTCGTCCAAAAATTAAAAAAAAAATTTTAAGGGGGAACAACCCTTATTACTTAGGGGTATGAAAAATAGATGTTGGCCGATTCTCAGACCTACTCAATATGCTCACAAAATTTCATGAGAATCGGTCAAGCCGTTTCGGAGGAGTACGGGTACGAACATTGTGACACGAGAATTTTATATATAAGATAAACGACACACACTCGACAGGCCCAGTAAGATACTTACCTTGTATGATGTTTAAAGGATATTGTGTTAAAAGAAAGATTACATTTACATGAATACACATATTTTAGTTAGAATGGACTCAGTGTGATACCTTAGTATTATATGAAAATATACATTGATACCACGTCGACAAACAAAAAACAACAAATTTTACAAATAAAATATGCAACGGTTGTCTTATAACAATATTGATATAAATAACATAATATGAAAATAATAATAGTATTAAGGGTATAATATTTAGCTACTCGATTTTGACTTTGCAGTGATTTACCCCCACTATCTCGGCTCTGGTTGACGCTGTACCTCCATACTCTGTTTTCAGCTTCGACAACCACTTTGACCAATAGACGAATCTCTTGAGAACACTTTGAAGCCTAATTCTGCTTTACCGTATCTTTAATACGTATTAATATTTTATTATTCATTTGTATAAAAGACTCAAGATCGTCAGAAAGTCTCAGAGATTTCCATATCCGTCTATTGATCCACTTATACTTCTGCGTCACCAGAGGACTGCAGGCTTAATAAGCTTCGTTCTTCCATGACATTTTGAGTTTAGTCAGAGAGCTTTCTGGGGTCACTTTTACGACCGGGTCTGTAAAATTGGCTCCCGACTGTATGGACAGTATTCACCAACCTGTTATTGATATCGTTCACAGAAACGCGATCGTCAAGGCAATCGGAAAGATTAGATAATTGGAGTTCACGGCTTCGGGGTTTCGAATATGTGCGTTAGATCATCAAAGTGCAAACTTCAACATGGAAGACCGTTCCAGTTTAACATTGATATTAAATGTGCCCCTAAGCAATAAGCGATCACTCCCGGTTTTCACCCTAGGGATCGGAGACGTCATTGAATATTTGTCGTTTAGTCGTCATGATGAAGTCTATTTCATTCCTAGTGGAACCATCAGGACTCATCCAGGTACATTTCCTATGAGGCGGCTTCTGGAAGAAAGAGTTCATCATAAAGAGTCTCTCCTTCTCCATAAAATCGACCAGTCTCCATCCTCTTGAGTTAACCTAATGTATGATGTCGTCGTGGGTGGTAGCGAAATCTCACCCTAAGATTCTTTGCACCCCGTGCCCTACCGTTACCCAGGCCTCTGCCGTAGCCGGGAATAGTAGGACCACCGGGGACTGGGCGCCTGGGCTCGTTTTTGGATGTCATATCGGGAGGAGTATGACAATACTCGCCACGCTTGGCAGGCGTATTGGCGAGCGCAGTGTGTTATGTCAGCATGCGGTGACACTGCGGCCCATCACCATCCTGTTCGGTGCACAGTTATTCGCACTACTATGGCCTTAGTCAACTTTTACGACACCTCGACAAAAAACAGGTTGGGACTATTCTTCTCTGTCGGTCACCGCACGGCACACAATTATCAAGATAAAATAAAAATAATCAATTATCAGGATATATAAATGATAAATAAATACTTGAACTTAAATAAACTTCAGTTATTATTAAAACTTTAAAAGATGCGCGAGCGGCCGCTCCCACAGCAGACTCGTTTCAAGCATACTCATACTCCTTGTAATAAAATACAACTGGCTAAAGTAACAATTTTATATTGATAAAGATGGCATGTTATAAATCGATTAATATTTACAGTGTTTATTATTAGTTTCTTCTTTGTCTTTTGTTAAACTTAATAATTTAACTAATTGTCATAATCACATAAAAATCTAAATGAAAAGTATCACACAGTTGTGAGAAGATTGATAATAAAGTGAAACTTCTTTGCGCGCGATGACAGTAAAATTTCAAGATCGCGTCACCTGAAGCGTCATGTATGAGCATTAGAATAAAGTGCGGATAGATGTACGTAGCCCGAATGAAAAAGAGAAAAATATAAAAAGCATTGTAAGATAAATTATTAATTAATAACTTTCATCTCTCTCTACAGATGAGAAAAAAGTGAGACAAAAAATATCCCTCCGGGCCGCCATTTTGAAGATATTTTACATCTTGACATAAGGTTTTTTTTTAAATTGCTTATATTATTTTTATCTTTTAACTTTGTAGTAAATTGTTGTTAAAAACATTGATTCATCACCAACACAAAATATCATTGGAGATTAAAATAAAGGTTAAACTTTTAGTTTAATAAGAGGTACTTATTTTTAAAATTATTCATTAGATATTAAAAATATAATGTAATGTGAACAATATTGTTTGTTTCTAAAGGCCTATAAGCATCAATTTACTAGCTGATATCATTTTGACATACTCTTTAGTCTCGTAGTCTAGTAACTATTGATTAATAAATTTAGTTTGCCAAAGAAGTTTCACTTCTGAAATGTGTTCTCCATACACACGAGATTTTTTTAATTAAATTTCACGTAATTTTGCAAATATTTCGTTATTGGTGCACCACTAATTTAGCATACCGGCTGCGCAATACCTCTAGAAGCCGAGCCGAGCTACATATCTATTACTAATATCCTTCATGTGAGATCTACGTATTAGCAAAAATGTTATATTTTAACTTGTTACATAAGGTACGTGTTGCAAATTTTTTTTTTAAGCTGAAAGCTATCTGTATCTAAGCGCATAAACATGTAACACAGGTCACGCACAAACGTAAGTATATAAATGAGATCGTTGATCCCGATAATTCACAACAGCTTATCGAGTTAGTATTTCTGTACCACATGCAAATACTGAATATTTCAATATTACGCATTGCGTGTTAGCAATAGGCTTCTTCATGAATAAATGATGTTCTTACCTAAGAGATATGATATACGCGAGGAGAATGATTTCATTTCATGTTTCGCTTAAATACACAACCTGAGAAAGTAAAGGTCTGTGAATTCAAAATTATCTTTTTATTGAAAGCAATATAACCTTTAGATATAAATATAATATATGATATTCCACTGAATTTTATGTCAATTGAATATTATTATTACTCTAAAATAGTTGTAATATTCGATGTTGTTCTTGACCATTGTATAAAAGTACATTTTATAAAAGTGCATGATGTATAAAATAAAAAAATTATAATTTGTTTTCACATTTATTTAACTTTATAAAAAATGCATTTAGTAATACATCGTACTCGGTTACAAAATGAAGTAATAACATTAATATTCATTACTAATTTTTTTTTAGGTCCTCACGGAATCAACCGGAGAATGTACCGCATATTTTAAAATTAAAATAAATAATGGAAGGTGTAACTACATATTACATTTCATGCTTGAATTCTTTAATATGAGATCTTGTACGTCACATTTCATCTTCATTTGTAAAACTAACTTTACATAACCTATCCTACAGAGAGAAATTGGGCGTTCAAGTAATATAACAAAAGTCTGGTTTGGGCTAGACTACTACTGGCTAATATAAACAGTTAACCCTTTTTTTATTCATTTTTATATATTTTATACATTCGGCAATAAAACTGTTTCTTGAAGTAAATAAATAAACGCCTCACACTCAACGGTCCCCAGTAGAATGAGAATCCTGTGTCGGTGATCCGGAAACACACATAATATACAAGTACAAACGCCCAGACCACGACAAATATCTGTATAGCCTATACAATTTTTTTCATGTGTAGGGATTGAACCTGCGACCGCTAGCACATTAGTCATTTGTTGTGACCACAGCGCCAACGCGTCGTCAAGTAGTAATTTTACTTATTTTAAAGAACTAAATGAGACAGTGATAAATGAGAGATTGTTGTATTTGGCCCTTCTAAGTATAATATGTGTATTTTTAGTGAACCCAAAAAACTCTTTTACTAAACCTAGAAGATAAAGTATAAATGCCAGCTTAAGATGAGCTGCACTTTTAAAGGTTTCTGTACATTCCGGGTTTTAAGTTATTTCGGACCTAATATAAAGGGTAATAATGTCTGTAATTTATGAAATAACAAATCAAAGACCTTGAAATATATACGGACAATTTTGCACATATCTTTTGTATCAAAAAAGAATTAATCAAATCGGACAACGTGTTAACAAATTAAAATTATGAATTTCGTGGTCTCTCCCACGGGAACATTGCTGAATTTCGGGACAAAATGTATCCATTGTCCAAGCTCGTAGTGCGAACTCAAATCATGTCCAGTATCATTTAATTATATACAGAAATGTTGCCGTGATTCACCAAGTTACAGAACGATAAACAGACAGACAGACACAAATAAAAAATTTCTAAATATCTCCAATGTAAAGAATTTGACCCGTTACAGTTTTATTATATGTATAGATGTCGTAGTCCAAAAATATTTATTAACTATAAAACCTAAATCCTTTATTATACTAGACTTTTCTTAATTGGGTGTACTTAAATACTTCTCGAATTAAAAATTTTGGAACCCTTAGAAATTTTTGATTTTTCAACAAGGATAAAGAGTAGAGAATTCAACGACGATTTCAACAGTGTAAACTCGAAAATTATCAGATGAATCCTTTTTCCACTCACCCCTTCAATTATAAACACATCAAAAAGACACGGTACCAACCTTCATATCAAACTTTAATTCAAAAAACATATGAAAATATTTCCGCTTTTAAATAAAAAATTATATCACTATGATACAATATTAAAGTAGAATAATTTTTATGAGTAATATACCACATAACATTTGAAGCATAAACTTTAATTTGAAGTACATTGTCTGGTATGAAAACTACCATGAAACAGAACTTGCTCGTAGTTTAAAAACCATTAAGCCCAACGATTGAATGAACAGAACTAAGTTAATTCGACATTTATATTTCAGATACCTATCCATTTGGCGTTCCTTAGCTGTATTACACAAACGATAAGAGATACGACAAAAATAATACTAAGACAATAATCATTTATTTTTATTTTTTTAATAATAATATGATAACTACTGAAATTTGACAGAATCTTTCATAGAAAGAAAAAAAATTAAAGAAAGTGAAAATTAAAAGAATCCCGTACGTATACAAAATGTGGTAAGTAATTCTAAATTGTATTTTATACGTGCAAATATTTTACGAAAACTTAAAAAATATCGAGTTTTCTTCTTTAGATTTCAAAGCTTGCACAGTGAAATTCAACTCCACGCTGGCACGTTAGTGCAGCTTGAGGTAATTGCTCCGGCAAATACGGTGCGGAGTCGAGTATAGAGAACTTAAAGTTATGATTAAAGTTCCGCTCGTTGACATATAGGTGAAGCAATGGACGCCACGTGCTCCATATATGCTCTACCGGTCCAATATTACGTTTGCCAAGTACATTTGCTGATTCAATACCTAATTGAGAAATGCATGAATGTTCTAAAATCATAAATAAACACATTTGATATTTCTCTCTAAAAATAAGATGATTTTAACAGTAATTAAGTATTACTAACTGAGGCTGATGGTAACAATGGTTTAACGCTGTGATTGAATTGTTTTGTGTAGATCAACTTCTTCAAATTATAACTCCCATGCATACAAAATTGGGAAAAAAACCATACAACTAACATATTTAAATTTATATAAAGATGCGATTTCACGCAATACGTTAATAATGTACAATGTTTTTATTCTCAATAGTTATTACTTTTTTTTTTTAATCGAGTTAATTCACCGAAAACACGTTTGTTGTATGGAAACCCTTTTTTAATTTTTAACATCATTTTACTGTTATTACTTGTCGTCATAATGTCCATAGTAAATTCTTTTTTCTCATTCTGTAAAAGTTGGCAAAATCACCTTTGGTACCGTAATAGATTTGCATACAACCCTGTAATGGTTAGAAGTCAACGCAAAGACAAATGGATTCCGGAGTCTTAGTAATAAATTTCCATTGGCACCCCTTGGCTACAGATTCATAAAAAGGTAAAACTGAAGGACAAATGGCAGGAAAATGATGGATTTAGTATGTTTTCATGAGGTTTTGGGGTTCCGTACCCAAAAAGTATAAACGATAAATATATATATATATATATATATTATTACAATTTTTTGAGTATTATTATAAAAAATATTAGCATTCTGCACTTCTTCTCCATATCTCTCTGATCCATAAAAAACTTTCTTTTTTAGTAATCATTTACCGACATATTAACTAAACCTAGTAATATAACTATAATAATAAGACTACACTGATTACAAGAAATTTAAGATGAAGTATAATTTTTGTAACATTACATAAAAGCAGTAAAAGCTATTAGTGATTCCTTTAAGTGTTCTTTTGTTAACAAAATAATATTTTATGTACATAAATATTTACAACGAGATAAAATATTTTATATCAGAAACATTTCACATGTTATTTTAAATAGAAACACTTTTTTGTGACAAAACAAGATCCTTGACAAAATAAAAGATGTGTATATTTGAAAAGAAACCCAATCTCGTGAATAAGTAAGAAGAAAAATGCGGTTTGAACAAATTTTTCGAGGCACCATTTCACCTGAAACTTTTCCTTTAGAGAGGTTTTATCTTAAAAGCAAAAACGGTAACCTTTTACAAAACGTCTGACATAAGCTTAACAAAGTACAGAAAGATACTTAGTTTCTCTTTATCTAGTACATACATGATATTTATGTACTATTTTTGTTTCGTTTTTACATACTTCAGCATAGTTCAATTATTCGAGCTCATATAATGTACCTACAATGATATGAAATTTATCATAACATTTTAATCTACCACTTTATAAAAAATTAAACAAGTGCGAGTCGGACTCGCCCATGAAGGGTTCCGTAACAGCGAGTAACATCATATAAAAGTTCTTGTAATCCGTTGTAACTTTGATCGATGTTTTAATAATAGTGTATTTTTTTTATAAAAAAAAACTACTTACTAGATCTCGTTCAAACCAATTTTCGGTGGAGGTTTGCATGGTATGATATTAATGTACATCATATATATTTTTTTAGATTAATCATTCTCTTATTTTAGAAATTACAGGGGGGGGGGACATTTTACTACTTTAGAAGTGTCTCTCGCGCAAACTATTCAGTTTAGAATAAAATGATATTAAAAACCTCAATATCATTTTTGAAGACCTATCCGTAGATACCAGTATGAGTTTCATGAAAAAAAAAATTTTTTGAGTTTCAGTTCTAAGTATGGAGAACCCCCAAAATGTATGGCTTTTTTTTCTATTTTTGTGTGAAAATCTTAATGCGGTTAACAGAAAACATCTACTTACCAAGTTTCAACAGTATAGCTCTTCTAGTTTCGGAAAAAAGTAGCTGTGACATACGGACGGATAGACAGACAGACATGACGAATCCATAAGGGTTCCGTTTTTGCCATTTGGCTACAGAACCCTAAAAAGAGTTATTATTTATTTTATTAGATCGAGACAAGTTTCATAATATAAATTTTTTAAATAAATAACTTTTTTTTTTAAATAAATGTGTTTTAAATGTTTGTATCAATAAATTTTTTCTTCTCCTTCAGACAACTTCGTTCATTAAAATAATAAATTGAAATACTTGTATTTTATCTTGTAATATTTCACAGTTTGTTGAATATGAAAATAAATAGTATGTGTGCAGTGAGTCTGCACGGCCTTAATTAGCCGTATCGTTTAGTGTTTGTGGGCATGAGATTGAGTGCGTTGCGGCAAGCAATGCGCTGTAGCTATCCACGTTTTAGGTTAAGAGTAATTTAAACGTACTTATATGAATGTGATAATTACATCGCCATGCGAATAGAATACGTACTTAGTTTGCGAGTAAAATAGAAAATGTGAAAAGAAAATAATACAGTAAACTCGTGCTTTTTAAACTTTATTTAAAATTGCAATATAATTTGTGTTGAGAAGCATTAAAAAACCCGCAGCAGTCATTGCTTAGCTTTTAAAGTAGAGCAGTCATATAAAAGATAGCGTAAGAGTCAGTTACATAAAGGGCATTGAAAATTATTTAAATGATTTTTTTATTATTATTATTTAAAAGTTAAGTTTTAACAATATAATTTTAAACGAAAACGAAAGTTAAAGGTATCAAGGCTACCACTTTATATTATGTTCTTATTTTCAATTTCTCTTATAATTATACTCTACTGTAAATAACTTTTATGTCTCACTCTCAAATAATAACTGTTTTTACTATGTTTGTACATAGCTTGTAATATATATCATATATTATGACATACAGATATGAATCATGTTTTCGAGCTATTTTTTATTTGAAAGGTACTTTCATATAGGCGAAAATGACAAAAAACTGTTCAATGGTGTTTAAATTTTCTCTTAAATAAGTCCTCGTCATTTTGTAATAAAAATATCTAAAAATCATTAAGAAATACATATTACGTTGATCATTGAGCATGTATTAGCTTATAGAAGTTTTTTTTCGCATTTGGAGTTTTATATATACCGTTCACATACACAAGGGTTCGCGCGGATTGCGAATCTCTTGTGCCGTGAATAAAAACTTTCTGAGTCATAAAAGTATATGAGTTCGTCCCAATACTGCGCCGATGACTTCCAATCTCTCTGTAGCGTGTCCCGACCCAACCCTGAAGATTACTTTTTCGCCCTCATCCAGTAAATTGAATTAAAATGAGAAGCAAACGGATAAAGAAAAGGGTGCACGTCAATTTTCATGAGACTTTCGCGATTAACATGTCTTTGTATTTTGTCTATTTTCAATTTCCATTAACTATTTTTTATTAAAAATTTAGATTTATCCATATTATTACTATAAAACTACTATTTTAGCTTTTATCAAATATAATTAGAGGTGAAGAATTTTTTTTTTAATCAAAGATACATTTTAAGATATTATTGTGCTGCTAGACGGCGTATTGGCCTGGGTAAGCTTGCCATTATTCCGGCGACAATAAGAGTACACGGAGCTATATTATTAGGCCAAAAACAATATGACTACGATTTTATTGATAGCAATAATTTTGAACTAGTTACGTTTATTTGAACTATTTTGGTTTTAAAAACTATGATTAAGAAGTTCACACTATTGATGAATACGTTAAATATCATCCGACTGCCGAAGAAGGGTTATGCTTTGTTGATATGTAGGTATGTACGTATGAATGTATGCATGTATGTATGTATATATGTATCCATGTACGCATGTATGCATATATGTATTCATGTATGTATGTATGTATGTGGTGGTATTATTATTAGCATCTATTAAAATACTGGAAAATGAAATAAAAGAAAGGAAATACAATTTATATTATTGATTACATTTTCCTACAGTAAAAAATATAGGAAATAGTTTAAACATAACTTACTCGACTTTCCATGCTAAATAGACATTTGTAAGAACGTCATCAGCTGAAGGTAATTTAGCAATGTACAGTTTCACAGCCCTCCTACATGGATCTTTTACGCGCGCCGTCTTTTACTATTAACCAGCTACTATCCGCAACTCTTTCAAGATCGTCTTCCCAACCAGAAGTAAGATGATGTATTTCAAGGTTGTGACACGACCATATCAGTCCTTTCGTTTGTTAATGACCACCGCTTCTTCAAAAATGTGCTTCACCTATTACCAGTTTACCTTCAAGATTTTTTATTTGATCGTGTAGAGCTACGCCAAGCATGAATCTTTCATTCGTGAACCTTAGCTTTCTAATGAGGTCTATAGTTAGTAACTATATTTCAGAAAGAAGGTTTATTTCTGGCAAATCTTCCTCTTTCTCTCTCTCTCTCTCTCTCTCTCTCTCTCTCTCTCTCTCTCTCTCTATCTCTCTATTCGAAAACTTTAATATATCTTCAGGCACTTAGTTTTCTCGGACGAGTATATCTCGCGAAGATTCTCGAACGCTTCTCAGACAAGCGGCGTCAACGTTTATTTAGGAATTTACCTATTTTTCGACAAAAAATCTACCGAATTGGATGGTGTGGCTCATGTTTTATATGATTGTTCACTGGCTTAAAAATAGACTCCTTAACGATCATCGGGTTATTTTATTGGATGACATATATATTAATTATAATTACATTAAATTAAAAGAAAATTGCTATTTAAATTGACGGCTTGACTATGCCTCTAAGTGTATTTATCCATAAATATTTACATCGTATTATGTCAACGTCATTTACAAAAAATTATGACAAATTCTTTGTTCACTTATTATATTTAAAACTCATTCAACCGTGTATGTATATTAAACATATAAGTTTCACGATCGTCTATTCCTAAGGTAAAGTTGCCACTAAATTACAGTGTTTTAGGTAAAAACCGACTGATATGCGTATTTTTAGTAAATTTTTATAATACATATATACATATAATACATATATAAGTATTAAACCCAGACTCGTTTCTGACTTCGGGAATCGAACTTACAACCCTTAAAAGCAAGCACTGCCAAGTGCGACAACGGGCCAGTCATAAATTTATATTTATAAATCTTAAAAAATCTGTTCACTCCTTATTTCTACTTCGATATTAATTATAAAAAAGTCTGCATAATAAAATTCATGTGTCAGCTATCATTAATTAAAATAGATACATACTTATCTCAAATTCTGAAAGTATATTTTTGTCTAGACGCACCACTTCATTAAAGCACATTTGATCTCCCCTAACGCTTCCAGAGGGGAACTTTTTCCCCTACGTTGAGGTTTACCTCTTAAACTGATAACGTTAAAAATCGCTTATGACAACGTATAACATAAACTCAACACTTTCAAAGTATACTATATATATGATATTTTTTAATTACCTAATATTACAAATACTTTTATTTAGGACCCGTTTCACCAGTTGCTGATAATCTTTCATCTTATCTGTCATCTTATCATCTACACGGTATCCAATTGATAAAACTTTTTGAATTTTTGTTTCTGTTTCACCATCGAACTCATCTTTATCTATCAGATATTTCTATCCGTAACCTATAAAAGACCCTTAATTTAACAAATTTCAACATTAATTTACCAAAATAGTTTTTACGCAGCCGTAAGTATCGAGTCGCTCAATACTTTAATAGACCTCTATTGGAATTAATCGACGACGTAAAAACAATAAAGTAAGAAGATTTACGTAGTTCATAGATAAACGAGGTTGGAGTAACATTTGGAGGATTTATTTGTTTGCGTCGGCAAAGTAAGAGCTTCTCTTGAAATAGCAAGATTCCGTATTTTACATCTCATTTGCCCACAAATAGCCCGGAGTGCTTGTTTTCATTGCTGCAGACAAACTAAGCAATTTTATTTAAAAGGACAAATTCAGTTTAAAATTTAACGACTTGTTATCATAGAAATAACAAATTTATAAGTGAATAAAGCTGTTCTATTACTTTTTGATAAAATATTAAATCCATTTAAATAAAATCACATAATAAAAATTATGTACAAATTATTTTGTACCTGATTACTAAATTATTACTAGACGCGTGTTTTGGTTTCACTGTTAATAAAAAAGAAGTAAAATTTATGATATATTTCGCAAATTTCAGGTTGAGTGATGATGATAAATGACATATTGGGAGGTAATTTACGAATGTTAAGTGCTGACACATTTGAGTGACGGTAATAAAAGTGTTTCAGCAAAGAACCTTGTTAAAAAGATTTGGTTTTTTTTTCGCATGCATTAGCTGTGGTTTACACACGAATTAGAGAGTTTTCTTCATTTTCTTGTTTGATTTTGTATATCGGACTCGAAATTATTAGTTACTAGCTTCCGCCTGCGGCTTCGCCCGCGTGGATGTCGGTTATCGCGACCAAAAAAAAGTATCCTATGTTACTTCTAATACCTCCAAGAATAAGTGTACAAAGTTTCATGATGATTGGTTAAGTAGTTTTCGAGTGAAAGCGTTACAAACAAACTTACATTTCACATTTATAATATAGGTGGAGATTTAGTGAAAATAGTTGGTAATTGGTTATACTAGTTCTTTCCTTCGATGCAAACTGTATACGTACATCCTTTATTCTCTGAGACTCCTAAAACTATACAGATGACGATAAAGGTCCATTCTTAGTCCACGTCTCTAGGGAAGTGTCAGACACAGCTGCAGATACAAATCTGCGGGCCATCAAATTCTGTCAATTTCTCCATACATAAAATAATGTCAATTGTTAATGATGGAGTTAAGAATATTGGTCGCAATAAGATCTCTGTAGAATTTCCCTCTGCTCAAGCAGCTAGCTTTTTTATGTCGAATCCTATTCTAGAAATGAGCAAATATAAAACTAGTATACCAACGTATAATATTTCTATAATGGGCTTAATTAAAGGAATCCCGTCAGACTGGAGCTTCCTTCTGGTTGTGGTGAGGTCATCAAAGCCAGACGGTTGAACCACAAAACTACAAATGAAGGTACTATGATTTAGGTACCAACTCAGTTTTCCTGGAAGGCGATGGTCTCCTTCTGCGAGACAGTAATGTCCCAGAAGGAGGCCGACGAGCGGATGAGAGAGGAGGCCGCTGACGTGGCCTCCATCTGCAGGCGACGAATAAAGGTGCGAAGGAGGCGCTACTTAATGCGCCTCCAGTAACGCCCTTGTGCCCGCGTCAGGCCGGGATGGAAACCCGGTCCTGCTAGACACGGCGTCGTCGGGACTGTTCAGAGGTAAGCCGGACAGTCCCCATGGAGGAGAAGTCTGGCCTTTTCGCCGAGGCCAACCTGTCGCTGGAGGGATCCTGTTGCCTGCAGATCTGGGACCCTCCAATTAAAGCGTCTGAAGGCTCCCGCAGGGGTCTAGTACAGTATCGCACTCCCAAAGTACCGAGTCCGACAAAGGTGTAGGACTGCCGACTTGGGCGACCTGAATATCATCCGTAAATGGATTCCCCTGCGACAAAAAAAAAGAAGGTACCAACTCAGTCTTTGCTACTAACCTTCAGAGGGCAAATACTTCCTGAAAAAACTTATTCCTACCATTCATTCCTCCCGGTAGAATCATACAAATTCCCTTCTATCCAATATTTGATTTGCTATTGTTATGGTCATATCAAAGCACAGTGCGGGTCGAAACACAGATACTTTAGATGCACGCGACCCCATATAGGTGAGTCCTGTGTTGTTTCTGACGACAATGCTACTTGATATTGCTCAGGAAAACACTATACAACAAATAAGACTTGTCGAGAGTTTTCTCGCCAGCAGTCCATTAAAAATATCATATCACAGGAAAGCATTTCATACCTAGATGCGTCTTCCCGTATTCCCTCTGCTAACAGATCCTATGCTGAAGTAGCAAAAGAAATGTTCTGATAGCCTCCCAAAGTCCATTTCTTCTCCTACTATTCCAATCTCTTCATCTATTCGATCCTATCCACAAACAGTTGTCCGATCTCCTCGCTCTTGAGCTATTTTAGGCAAAGTGACATTATGACAAACAGCCCCATAAATGATAAAGCTATTTTTGATAATGTCCTATCTTCGCAACTTAGTGATTGTACTTTAAATAGTAATAATAGTTTTGCTCCTATCATTAACAATGCAAATCTCTTAGAAAATCTGATCCGAACCCTTCTTGCAATTAACACTATATATACCGGCACAACTTTACTGATCAACGTTGCCAGGCCTCTGTTGCAACTTTTATACGTTATCTAAAATGGCCCATTCCACTTTCCTCCAGTCGAACTCTTCCTGTCAAAGCCTGCGTACTAAATTAACTCCCCACATTAGCTAATTTCCCCTTTCTTATGTAAATATATAAAACGAAATAAAATCAAACTTCAATTATATCTGGTGAATTTTCTAACATAATTTAGTTGTTCATAGTTTACTAACAACGTTTTATAAATGTTTGTTTTGTATCTTATTCTAAATGTCTGTGTTGTTTTAGCTTAAAGGTTAACTATAAAATACCTACTATTTCTACGGTCTTCAAAATTCTATTGAGGTTTTAATCTCGACCTCAACGATTAATCTCTTTTGTGTCTTCTCCATTCTACGTGATATTGGCGAAATTATCCGTGCTATATTGGCACTATTGGAAGCCATTATCAAAATGAATGAATGAATAAAAAGATTTATTTTTAAAAGTCAGTCAACATAAGAGTCAACACTATATTATGCCGTGATTATGCCACATGACATTTACGAAATAATTGGTATAATGACACACCTAAAGCCATACAATAAAGAATGGAATTGAATCAAGAACTATATTAAAAAATTGACAAATGGCAGAAGCAGCCATGGTGGTCACAATTTAATGCCTTTAGTAATATGTAATGGCCAAGGAATTTATACATATACAAACTGGAATGCGCACGTGCACTCAAAAAACGTTCCGTACTAGTATAACCATGATACAAGAAATAGAGAAAGTTTTCATATAAAATACGTTAACGAAATTTTTATATCTACCTAGATGTAAAAGTAAAAAAAAAGAATTAATTAATATTTATTAGGTGTAATGTTTTTAAAACTTATTTAAGTTATGAGTCTCCGAGCGGGAATCGAAACCACGAACGTTGACATTAATGAAACTTCTGGACAACTGCACCAAAACATCATATAATAATATAATAATGTTTTGGTGTAGTTGTGCGAAATCATATAATGATGTTAGCTACGACTGAGTACATCTACTTAATAAAAAAATACAAGGTTCTTTCAAAGAGTAAACCTTATCGTGATATTTTGTTTGTTCACCGTAGCATGATTTACACCGTAGCATGATTGATCTTAATAACTGGAATCGATATCTATTTGTGGCACCTTCAAAGATATTATTGGCTCGCGTACATTCTACTCATACACATTGAGAAACATTTTATAGGTAACAAAGGTTGAATAGGATACTAAAAATAATGTAAATTATTATATATTTTTATATAAGTATAATCGTATTCTTTTCTAGAACCTTAAAAGAATCTCAAAGCGGATCTTCCTAGAGATTTTTAGCTGCAAGTAACATTACTTGAGTTGTTATAATAATAACCTTCTTAATAAACTGGCAATATTTTGAAGTAAGCAGGTAAGTTCTATGAAAAAATATGTTTAAGGATTTATTTTCTTAAATAATTAAGTAAGGGACGAAAGTTTGTAATTTTCTATGGAAGCTCTTCTTAATTTCTAATGGATGTTTTTTTTTTCGATATTCGTGATAAATCAAAAAAAATCAAAAAATCAAAATATTTTATTCGTTATAAGGTGATTACACACACTCAACGAACGTCAAAAAAAAAATGTCTCGGTAGACATCTACAATTTCATCATCTATTTCATCATCGGCTTTACTAAATATTACAATAATATAATAATGTTCCTAGTGTAGGCCGAGAGAAAAAAAGCCGGAGGAAAAAAAACTCTCGGTACTCTTTTTAACAATTAAAGTCGTCATATTATGTAGATACAAAAAATGTACTTACAAAGAACGAGCAAATCATGTCACTGCCAAGCAGCCTTGTCATTTAAAAAATCTTTAATGCTATAATATGCCTTACTACATAATTTGGATTTAATGAAGTGTTTAAATTTATTTAGGGACAAGTCTTGCACATTACCAGGCAGTGTATTGTACATGCGTATACAGTTACCTACAAAAGAGTTACTTATTTTGTGGAGCCTAAAATTAGGAATGGCCAATTTATTTTAATTTCTTAAATTTATATTATGTCTATCACAGTTCTTGACAAATTTATTTTTGTTTTTATGTGTGTATAATAAATTTTCAAAAATATATTGAGAGTAAACAGTTAGTATTTTTATTTCCTTAAATTTATTTCGTAAAGACTCACGGGTGCCCATACCGTAGATAGCTCTGACAGCTCTCTTTTGCAAAATAAATATACATTGAATATCAGCAGCGTTTCCCCACAGCAGTAAACCATAAGTCATGATGCTGTGAAAATAGCTGAAATATACTAATCGCGCGGTTTTGATATCCGTCAACTGGCGTATTTTTTTTACTGCGTAAGCTGCGGAGCTGAGTCTGCCAGATAACTTCCCAATATGAGGACCCCACTGTAATTTTGAATCTAAGGTTATACCCAGAAAGACAGCCTGATCGACCAATTCTATTTCCTTATCCCTAATCCTGATACTGGTTGTAGCCAACTTAACATTCGGTATAGTGAATCTCACACATTTTGTTTTGGATTCATTTAATAGTAGATTATTTACATTAAACCAGTGGATAACCTTAGAGAGAGCCCTGTTTACATCGTCGAGTGAATTTTGTCGACGTTTAACCTTAAACAGTAAAGATGTATCATCTGCAAACAAGACTATCTCATGATCATCTCTAACAAGGTGAGGGAGGTCATTAATATATACCAGAAATAGAAAGGGACCTAAAATTGAACCTTGAGGTACTCCCATTGTTACAAGAGAGCCGGGGGACCGCTTGTCGTTGATCACCACGCTTTGGGTCCTGCCACTCAAATAAGAAGTGACAAAATCGAGAGCGGTACCCCGGATTCCATAATGATGTAGTTTCCTGATTAATGTCTGATGCTGGACACAATCAAATGCCTTAGAAAGGTCACAGAATACACCATAGGCATCGTGTGACTGATCCCAGGCCTCATAAATAGTCTCTAAAAGTTTAATTCCAGCATCAGTAGTAGACCGGCCGCGAGTAAAACCAAATTGTTTATTGTGTAAGAGTTCATTACTTTCAAAATGTTTTTGAAGTTGATTTAGGATAATTTTTTCAAAGATTTTACTGAAAGTGGGAAGTACCGATATTGGACGAAAGTTAGAAGGATCTGCGGTACTTCCAGATTTAAATAAAGGCATTAATTTGCTAAATTTCATCAAGTCAGGAAACACACCACTATCAATACAATTATTAAAAATTAAAGCCAGTTCTGGAGCAACTATTTCAATTAGGGAATTTATAAAATGTACAGAAATGATCCAGAGATCTGGTGTTCTTTTTATATTTAACAATTTAAAAGTCTTTAAAATACAATACTTATTCACATGACTAAATTTAAATTCTACATTACATAGCGGTACGTTAGTTTTCAACAATGATTCTGCAATGGGAGTAGATGAGTTTAGAGTTTTAGTTAATTCTACCGGTATGCGAGTGAAGAATTTTTCAAATTCGTTGGCAATTTCTAGGTCTTCAGTAATAATTTTGCCATTAATATTAATTTTATAGTTGCTCTCATTACTTTTTAATTTACCCGTTTCCGCATTTATAATTTTCCAAGTAGATTTCACTTTGTCGACACTATTTAATATTTTATCACTAATATATTTCTTCTTTGCAATTTGACAGACTACTTTGAATGTTTTTGAGTATAATTTAACATAATTTTGAAATTTTTCCGTTGTGTTAAACTGTCTTTCTGCGTACAACTCATACAATCGCTGTCTACTCTTGTATATACCTACAGTAGCCCACTCACTAATTACTGGGGCGTCACAAACTGTAATCTCCTTGGATTTATATATGGAGTTAAATTCATTTAAAAATGTCTCAAAAAATATTTTATACATTAAATTGGGGTCCATGTTATTACTCAAAAAAGGAAGCTTATTACACAAATTTACTCTCATACAATTCAGGCGACTTGCTGTCATTGGCCTACATACTATTTTTCGTTTCTTGACCCTTTTTTTTTTCTACACTAAAACTTGCTAGTTGACCACAATGGTCTGAATCTAATTTATTGAATATTATCTTATTATCAGGATTAATGTCACAGTATATATTATCTAAACATGTTGAGATTGTATTGCAATATCTAGTTGGCTCCAAAAATAAGTTAGACAAGTTATATGATTTAAATAAATTTAGAATGTTGTAAGTCTGCGAACAATTAACAAGAATATCGATGTTGAAATCGCCACATACAATCAAATGTTTATTAGATTTTGACAATTTGCTTAAGGCTTGATCAAGAACTTCCTCAAATTTAAAATAATCAGAGGAACCAGGCCTGTATACGCACACTATTATGAATTGCTCAAGTTCTACACAAGACATCTCTATTGTGCATTCTACAGAGAGGGACACAATATCTTTCCGTTCTTTAAATTTTATATTGTTTTGTAATAAGATTAATGACCCCCCATGTATTGTGTTGACTCTGCAGAATGAACTACCAACCCGGTGGTTGCTGAAACTAAACATGAGTTCAGTTCCCTTACGCCAGTGCTCTGTAATACATAAAATATCAATTTGTTCTGAATTCATGAATAGTTCAATCTCTAATTCTTTGCCCTGTGTTAAACAATAGATATTTTGATGTACCAGGTTGATATAATTTATTTTATTTGATTTAACAATATTTATAGGGCAATTATGAGCTAATTGTGTGTTACTATTCAGTATAACGCTAGAGGGAATAATCTCTGTTGTCTTACTGACTAATTTAAATGATTTGGAACAAATTCCAAAGCATTGGTAATGTCAAATTTAAATTTAAATTTATTCTGCTCAATAGAAGCAGATAGTTTAGCTAAATTCTTAGCTGTAATATATAAAAAATATGATAGCGACTTAGCTATCCGTCTTGATAAATAATTAGGAAGGAAATTAATTCCTTTGGTCAATTTTAAATTACATTTATTTTTACTAACACTACTGTTAGAGTCTGAACTAAATATACTATTTATGTCAATTATACTTATTTTATTGTTATAATTACTTAATAAATGTAATTTCTGATTTAATTTATAAATTATATTATTTTCAGCATCGGGTACATTCTTATAATAGGGAAAAGTGAACATTACAATGTTCTTAATTGGCAAATGACTTAATTTATTCAAATGTTTAACTAACTGTTTACTATGCACGTTTCCCCTATTGGCAATTAGTAAAATTATTGTACTATTTGAGTCTAATTTAGATCTATATATGTTCTTCATAATATCCAGATAATTTAAGTTTTTATACGAATTCACAACGGACACACACACGGCTGGTAATTTTTATTTTTTTTTTAAATCACGAAATTAAATTTTGTAATGTAGTAAGTACACGCAATAAATTGGCAGTAGGTTACAGAGAACTATTTCCGCGGACACTCGTAATACCAGCGTTCACGTCCGGGCTCGGTATTAGTGGCTCGGAGTGGGCGTTTGTTTGATACTGCCGCCGCTGACAACTACCACTGACTTGTATTTTCCTCGCACGCGAATGTGTTTTTGTTAACGTGCTTGTACTTTACTAGAGTTTTACTTAGAATAATAATTACCGCTATGAGTTGCTTATCGAAATAAAAAGCCTAATAAGGTTTTTTTTATTATTTATGGTAAATAATAGATTGGGTGAAAAGACGAAGAAAAACAAATAAGTATAAGACCTTAAGAAAAGGAAAAGTAAAAAAGTAAAACAACACTTTCCCACCATTTTTCAATTGTTTCCCTATCCGTCAAAATGAATCTAACGAAGAAATTCGATACATTTTAAAGTTATATTACAAAATAGGGGAAAATGCGTAACGGTGTAACTTAAAAAATTCCTGCGTTACTAAATACAAAAGCTTTTGGCAAGCGATAGGCGAAATAACGTAATCATTAGTTACAAAAAGCAGAAAAATAATCAGTTTATCTACTGTTTAAGTGAATTTATGAATAAACTAATGCAACAACAATAATAGAAATTAAAAAAAAATATGTACATAGTCTTGCACTAAATATTATTACAAAGAAAAAAATATTTTTTCTATTGCACGTAACATTTATTACTATTACAGTGTGTTAGTTTAATACATTAATATAAAACCATTAAAAATATATAAAGCTTATTCGAAGTGGTCTCCATTGACTGCAATACAGTCCTTTAAACGTTGAGGATAACTGTCCTCAACGTCAATAGAATAACGCTTTCTTTCCATGAGAAAATTCTTCACTGCCAATCGTATTGATTGGTTTGGGACTCCAAATTATCATGGCAGTTAGAGCAAGCCATACTCTTTAAAACTTACCATAAATCATAATCCAGCGGATTAATATCGAGATTAGATGATGGCCAATCTTCGGATCTGAGTCCGGAACGTTGGTTTCTAACCAAGATTGGGTGGATCGAGCTTTATGACCTGGCGCCGAGTCTTGCTTAAAGGACCATTGTTGGTTATTGAACATGGTGTTGTTAAGAGGCTTAACTACCTTCTCGAGAATGGTATCTTGATCTTGTGCTGATGTTTTTATGCCTTTTTACGAAAATATGGCTCAGTCACTCTTTCATAGCCAACACCCCACCAAACCAGCACTGAAGTCGAATAATGCCCACGTTGTCCTCTGTTGACTAATTGGGAAGCTTTTTTAGAGCTTTGAGCATAAATACGGTCATTTTTTTGTTAAAATATTGCTCAATTGTAAAAAAATTCTCATCCTTAAACAAAATTTTTCTGTGAACTTCCTTTGCGTACCGCTTAAGTAGTTGTTTTGATTTCACTACCTTATTATTTTTTTTTAATTATCAGTTAAGAAATGACCAGTGCGTCTCTTATAGGCTGCAAGTCCTAAGTCATGTTTTAAAATACGCGACATGGTTCTAGGTACTATCTTCTCTACCGAGATAAAATCTTTTGCTTTCGGATAGGATTTCTTCGAATTCTTTCCCTTACTGCTTTGATCGCCTATTTCGTACGAACACAACGTGGATGACTAGTTTTTTTTTTCTGTCACAAACAGAGAAGGTTTCATTGTACCTATCAATAGCCCGGTACAAATACATTTGACTAATAGCAAGCGTATAGAGATTTTTAAAAATTATATTTGGCTCCATACCTACTTTGTGTAATGCAACCACAGCGCTTCGGCTCTCTTTATCACCCCACTCCATTTGAATATAACAAAACACTTTACAATGTATTGGTGCGAAAATGAGAAAACACAATGAACAATCATATAAAAATGACAGATTCCAAATTCAAATGTGATATTTTGGTTATTTTTAATTGTATCTAGCAGTATTTATGGTTTGAGAATTTTTGAAATTTGAGAGATCTTGATTGGGAAATGTTAATGCATCCACCATATTGTCCTGACCTTACACCCTCAGATTTTCACCAGTTTCGGTCTCTTTATAATTCTTTGAGTAGTGTTAGGTTAACATCAAGAGAGGTCTGTCAAAACTACTTGTTACATTGTTTTATCAAAAATCCCAAGATTTCTACAAGAACGGGATTGTGTCACTACCTACAATATGGCACCAAGTTATCAAACAAAATGGCATATATGTTTATATATTACGAGTATAATTAAATGTAATTAAACTTTGAAAAAAAAAGTCCAAACCATAAAATATAAAATACGAAGAAACTTTTTCCTCGACCCAATATGTTTGTAATTTGTTTTCGTGATTGTGTTTCAATTTTATTTTTTGTTATATCGTATATTTATTTTATTAATTTATTGGAAAGAAAAGGCGAAATACAGAATTTCGCTCAAAAGCATAATTATGTAATCTTCTTACATCACAAAATAGTAATAAGTAATCGAAAATTTATATTTACCGATCCAAAAATACGACGTTTCAGAAAGCGCTTAACAAGACATCATATTGATAAAAATATTTTTTTATCGACCTCATGTTTCTTAATGATACTGATAAATGAAGAAGAATATGATTGGACAGAATGATGAGGCATTAGACGGAGACGAATGGCGTGCATTATTCGTGTTACAGATAAGGAGGTCGCTTTCGACGTTTACATCAGATCGTATTAGAAGATAAATAGAGGGGGAGACCTCTGGGTTCCGACACTTTTCGTCGCTACGAACATGGATAACGCATTTACCAACGAAGGTCACAAGATTTACAATTAAAAGACATTAACGAACCTTTTTAAGTTTATACCCGACTTGTAAATCAGATAAATTAAGCAATTGTATTACATTATATGGTTTTATTAATAACTAAAATATGGCATGAGAAAATAACCACCGTTTTAGACGTAGTGGTGCGAGTAGTCGCTTCACCGCCGATGGTGGCGGATTCGATTCGCGCTCGGGGCAGATATTTTTATTTGTGCAAATATTTGTTTCCGTTCTATGTGTATGTCCTTGTGGGTTTCCCTACCGTGCCTCGGAGAGCACATAAAGCCGTCGGTCCCAGTTGTTATCAAAGAGACCTGATAACGATCGTTACTAATGGGAGGAATATTATTATTCGGATACCCACCACCTCAGTACCCCGAGATCATGGACGCTGTAAAGGGTCCGAAACGTTGGGAAATAATTTAATTTAATTAAAAAGCGTTAAACTGTAAAGTTTTAAAACATATAAACGCGATAAAATCCGATTTAGACTTTTAATTAAATGAGGAATATTATCCACCAACCCGCGGTGGAGCAGCGAGGTGGATTAAAATCCAATCCTTCTTCTAGATGGAGAAGAGGCCTTAGCTCCGCAGTGGAACGTTTACAGGCAGATTCTGTTCAGTTCAGTTCAAGTAATCCAATAACGTCTTAATCAAAGAAAAATAGTAATTCCTATATAGGAAGAAAAATAGGAAGAAAAATAGTAATCGAGCCCCGAGACGATTTCGGCCAAATTAGATAAACATTTTACAGGTACTTTAAAAAAATGGTGATATACTTATAGGTATAGCGATTGATTTTTGAAATAAAAAAAAATAGAGCGACCTCTTAATTATTTTTTTTTGGGCTGTCCTTTGGAGAGGGCTCTTAAAACATCAAAATATATCTTTTTTTTCACACGAGACTCAAAAAAAATTGTCGGTTTTTTTTTGCGCTAACCTAATATATAGTATACATATATATACTAAATCACTAGTTGTTTTAAAGGTGACTGGTAAATTACTATCAATATTTAAGGAGAACACTCGGTACATGATTCTTATTCGAATTATGTACATAAAAATACAACATAATTATAAATAAACTTCTAAGTAATGTTAACCAACAGTTATCTAATTATTTACGCGTCGTCTAGACACCCTATAGTCTATTCGCGTTAAGAAAATAGTGACTCATCAGTGCAACTGCAAAGTAAAGGCATATTCATACTGGGGTAAAAATTAAACCATTAATATTTAAGCAAAATTTTTGTGACAGTATTTTCAAATATTAAAATTAAGTAATTATTATATAAAAAAAATTATTAGAATCGTCATAACCGTATTTTCAGAAACACCGTATGCACTAGCCTTTTTCACTACTATACTCTTCATAGTCACATTTTGGTCACCATGGTTGTTTAAAGTACTTAAAAACATTGTATGAAATATTGATCCACTATTATTTTTAAGAATAGGTGAGGTATCCATTTTTAAAATTGGCAAAGAACACGTCCATACTGTCTGAAGGGCTCACTTCAACTGTTCAAAGTGAACACGACTTTATAATTTACTATGATCTTATTGGTCAAGAGGCGTGGCTAAGCTGAGTGACAACGATGAGTCACTATTTTCTTAACGCGAATAGACTATAGCTGCGCTGTCGACACAACACAAAACAGGTATGTAGTTACCTACCTAGTATCGAATTAGCGGTAATTTACCTAAATTTAGTAATCGCGCGGTAGTTTTTCTACGTCCAAACGCCGTCACTTTCTAACAGGGTAGCTGGCTACCTTTGATAAACAAGTATGATCCAATCGCCCTTCATACTTTAATCCTGGCTAAGGACAGGCAAAAATACCAAGATATTTCACCCGTTTAAGCAACAAATTTGTTGACTAGGTAAATTATGTGAACTTGGGACAAAAATTAAAATGAACTGTTTACCTATCTTGGTTTTTCTGGCGTATTTAAAAATGGAATCATACTTATTTACATACGATTGTCAATTATTAAACTACCTATTTACCTTCATAACTACACTAACCTTAACAAATGTTCGAAGTGAGCTCCTCCTCGTGTTATACATAATTCAGCACGTTTAAGCATATTGTCTTTCATACGATTTAACACGAATTACACGGTCACTTTTGACAGTTTCGAAAGCAGTGGTGATTATTAATTTCAACTTCTCTCTGTTTGCATACTCTGTACCAATGCCGCTCCACCTCGTCCTTGGGCATGTGTTGAAATCTCGATTGGAGAACATCTTCCGATACAAATTCGGATACAAATTGATAGCACCCGATAAGCTATCATTCGCATGCGCATAAGCACGAACCATGTCCAAGTACTCTACATTTGTGTATTGATATGCAATACCTAATTACTAATGACGGGTCACACTCACACACGACAAACTAGGTATACGAGTAAGATCGATCGCTAGGCGCGCGCGCGGGAAGACATACGTACGAACCTTACGGTGGCGTTCGCCGGACTTACAATTAGCCGCGGGATGTGCGATGGATTTGGCAAGCGGCACAGTACAACACCGCGGTGCACGCGCTGCCGGCATGTGTCCACGCTTCATTTATTGAAATTGAAATTTATGGAAATTTGGTCAAAAATTACGTGCCAATTTTTTTTTACATAATTCGAATGAGAATCTTGTACCAAATATTTTCCTTAAATATTTATAGTAATTCACCAGTAACCTGTATAAGTATGTATACAATCAATATCGTCCCAAACGATCTTATACTATTTACAAAGCAAACATTTTATGCATCGATAAATTTACTTCTAGACGTACCTATTTATATTACGTATAGACGTATGTATATTATTTGTAGATAGATGGGAGAGTCCAATGCCTCGACATTGGATGAAACTCCATGTGATATGACAAAATTGTAAATATAAAAATGTTACTATTTTTAATTTATTATTGTACTACCACTCGGTTATAAGAAAAATTGTTACTAACACTATATGGACTAGTCCCGAAATAAAGTTTATTATTAGTATTATTACGTATTTTTAGATAATATTTTTCCTTATTTTTCGAATTTATATGAGATAAATTTAGATAAGATAATAAAATTTTACTGTCACCGGAACGATTTCTTTACTAATGTTATGCAATGAAATTTATTATAAGACAAAATAATACTAACTACTAAAAAAATTGGTTTTTGTTTATATATTCGAAAAACGTAAATCTAAAAAACAAGTTATTAAAATACCGCAAGATGCATATGTAGCTGGAGATCTTATGACAACTATTAGAAAATTTTTGTGAATTTGCAGCTTTACCCCGTTGGCAGACGTGAGTAGAAAGTAAAAGTGGTAAAAAGGATCGTGAGCAGCATAACTACTCTACACGACATTCACACATGTGATGAAAAATATTACACTTCAGATTTCCGAAACTACAAATAATAACTGAAAACGAATAATACGTTTTTTTTTTTAATTTAATATACGGATTTGTTTTGTTGTTTGAGCTTATCAGTAACTAATAGAACAAATAAAGGGTTTTTATAATATGCACATTCTTTTATTTAACTCTTTATTATACGTGCGCAAATGTTTCACAAAAATACAAGTAAAACTGAAATAAATGTATGTATTCTTCAAAGAAAGTTATTATAGTTCATATTTGACCTCATAAACGTATTAGGTAAGCACTTCAGAACGAAGCTCATAACACATAGGCTAAGCTAATTAATTATCCTAATGTTAACGATTATCACTGTTAATGAAGATAACCGACGACGGCTTAATTACTCCCCGAGGCATTGAAGGCTAACAATAGATGCAGTTTGTTGATACGCGACTGTTTATCACCGAACTATTTCTTGGTATAAAGGAAATCAATGTTTTCTTATTTAGCTCTTCTTAATACTCATCTATAGTAGAATTCAACATAGAATTACAGCTTAAGAACATATTTAGTTACTTTTATGACTTAACTATAGGATAAAGGTGCATTTTAAATTGTATTCATAATTCAAACTCGTTGGCACGCTTGAGATATCCTCTGAACATTTAACTCTACAATTATTAAATGCCAGAGAGCTCTTTAATTAGAAATACATCTCTATCTTTCATCTTAGGTTGTGGCTTATTCTCTTTAAAATATCAATAACTTTGTCGAAACGTCGCGTAATTTTATTTAAGTATGCATTTTATGACGTGAAAGTATCAATTTATGATTAATTAGTATTTCTTACATAAAGAACTGCTAATAAATATAAGGACTCTTTTTGCAACACAGTTATTGTTTTCGTAATCTAGATTAACCATTAAGTACATATTTTAAGGTACCTATTTTAGATACCTATAGTACATATTATGGTAAATAGTTTGTATTAAGACAGCAATTGGTCAACGACGTACTGAACAAGTAGCTATTACTTTCTTGGCTAGTTGTTTACTACTTGCCTAACTAGTTTTTCAACTTGTTGTTTAACTAAAACTATCTGCTCTTACCTACTACTAGTTCTTCGACTGATTTTTCAATTAGTCATTGAACTAGTTACTTGACTAATTGCTCGGCCAGGTTGCTTAACTAGGTGCTTGAACGGTCACTTTATAGTGTAGCAACAACTCAATTTCCTCTTTATGTCTTTAAATCTGTACATAGAACGATTAAGTTATTGCATTATCTAAAAAGAATTCTAGTTTAATGTCTACTTTAAAAAATATATTATTTATATCGTTACCTCTCAACAAAAAAGCAAGAAATGTATAATATGGTAAAAACAATCATCGATAATCCCAACATTTGAACTTTTCTAATTCCGGTCACAATTCCTCAGGGCTAGCCTCAACTTGGCAACAATTGCTAAAACTTCTCTAACAAATATTTAAAATATTTGAGTCTCATCCGCAAGTAAAGTAAAAGAAAAGGATTCCTTCCTTTAACACATGTGACAATTTTTTGACAGCTCAGATACATACCTACATAATATCATACATACCTTAATCATAAAAGAAACTAAAAACCTTTATTTAGTTTAAAACTACAAATCTGTGATTAATGTTAAAAATTGTCCATTTTTTACTGTTTTACGTTTCTTGGCACTTAACCATTTCTGCCTTGTTACAAAACTTTATAACACAGCTAGAAGATGAATGGTGTTTTTAAATACTCTGAGTAAAATTGTGAATCTAAGCCATTTAAAAGTTTAGGAAACCTTCATTCAATCAAAGTCAAAATCAAAAACAACTTTATTCAAATAGGCCCTACGAGCACTTTCGAATCGTCATTTTACAAAATTAATATTGTAGTGATTATTATTATTTTTTGTAAAAGTAAAGCTATCACCGATTCGGAATGTAGATTCTGCAGAGAAGACTCGGCAAGAAACTCCGCAGTTACTCTTTTGAAAATAATATACAAACTGTGTTTTAGTACAGAATTAGTAATATCTTGCATGAAATACAGCGCCACTAAGTCCACACGTCTTTATCAGCTAAATAATCCTGGACCGAATAATAAGCTTTATCTATTAACTTTTTCTTAATAAATTCTTTAAATTTATTATGAGACAATTCCAGAATTGTTTGTGGGATTTTATTATACATGCGAATACCATAACCCAGAAAGGAGACGTTTACTTTGCGCAGTCGGAAGCTTGGAGTTACAATTTTGTTATTCCTTCTAGTGTTTACAGCGCGATTAATACTATTTATTTCAAAACAACGAATATTCTGGTGAATATATATAATATTGTTATAAATATACTGCGACGCAACCGTTAATATGTCTACCTTTGGAAAAACATCCCGTAGGGAGACTCGAGCTCCAAGATCGTAAATGCCGCGAATAGCCCTTTTTTGTAAAATAAATACAGTCTCAATATCTGTAGCATTACCCCACAGTAACAGACCGTAAGACATTATACTATGGAAATAGATAAAATATATTAAACGCGCAGTAGCAACGCCGGTCAGTTGTCGTACTTTTCTAACAGCGAAAGCTGCGGAGCTGAGTCTACCATTCAAGGATGACAAATGGGAATTCCACTGAAGTTTTGAGTCCAAATTTATCCCTAAGAATACTGTAGTATCATTGACAATAAGCCTCTCGTTATTTATTTTTAAATTATAATTTGGATGTTTAACATTAGGCAACGAAAATACAACGCACTTAGTTTTTTTGGCGTTCAAGACGAGGTTGTTTGTTTTAAACCAATCCTGAATTCGAGATAAAGAGCTGTTCACGTCATCATAATTTACTTTTTTCCTATCAACTTTAAATATAAGTGATGTGTCATCTGCAAACAACACTATATCACAAATATCTTTAACGTAAAATGGCAGATCATTTATGTATATTAAAAAAAGAAAAGGACCTAGAATCGATCCTTGTGGAACGCCCATTTTTAGCACAGATCCAGAAGACATCGTCCCGTTTATTGATACATGTTGAATTCTATTAGATAGATATGAAGCAATGAGATCAAGAGCTCTACCATTAACACCGTAATATTCTAGTTTACTTAATAAAATCCCGTGGTCCACGCAATCAAATGCCTTTGATAAGTCACAAAATACACCAATAGCATTTTGTGACCTCTCCCAAGCATCATATATATGTTTGAGAAGTGCTACACCGGCATCTGTAGTAGAGCGACCTCTAGTGAAACCATATTGTTCACTGTGAAAAATTCGATTAACATTAAAATGGAAAAGATCATCTATCAAATCAATCAATCATCAATCAATCAAACAATCACCATGAAACAGCTTAGCCTAGAATATCAAACTATTAATGCATCAATTATTACACTTTTAATCATATCTATACATATAATAAATCTGTTAAAACCACCGTTTTATTAATACACTATAATTATATCATCAAGAATAAATTTTAATAGCGCGATTTAATTTCAATCAGCGCCATCTCTTATAATTTTTTGTCTGTGCACGTATCACGTAAAAAGTACAAAACCAATGTAAATAACTTTAATACATAAAAATTATACATAACTTACAGTAACATTTAGTTTTTGTTACATTGTAATTAAATTTAAAAATAAATATTGAAGAAAATAGAAATAGGTACCTAATGTGACGCCATCTATTAACAGCTGGTCTAACGAATCGTAACAAGATAGATGGCGCTGTATACAAAACATAATTTTTTGAATCGCGCTGTCCAAAACTTCGGCCGAAAGAATGAGCCTCGCCCATATTTAAAAAACGATTTTTTTGCATTTAATACCTTAGTGTACTAAGGTCTTTGTTGTTTGTTCGTTGTTAAAATATTTGGTCGTTATTTGTTTGTTGATTGTACAAAGTTGGATGGTTATAGCTATTTAAGTTGTAATCTACACTAATATTATAAAGAGGAAAACTTTGTTTGTTTGTTTGTAATGAATAGGATCAAAAACTACTGGACCGATTTTAAAAATTCTTTCACCATTTGAAAGCTACATTATCCATGAGTAACATAGGCTATATTTTATTTTGGAAAAAAATAGGGTTCCGTAAGATATTTGGGTTTTTCGGACACAAGGTGTAAAAAATTAACCAGAAAAGTTACTTATTTTGCGTACACTGCCTAAACTATAAAAGATAGATTCATAAAATGTTCCAATTAATTGTAGATCTTATAAATATCTACAAAAAAGTCCGCGACACACTATACCTATCTATGTCGAGTGAGGCACAACAACCATTTTTTTATTTAAAAATCTTAAATTTTTTGGACTACATTTAAACGCGTTTATTTTACTCGTGCTATTAATCCTTATCAAAATAAATTATTTCATCACTAAGTAGGTACAGTTTTTGTAGATAATATTTGGTCTTTGAATGATTAAAATTGGACGTTTGGTTTTGAAGTTATGGCGAAATTAAAATATTACGATTTCTGCTGTACGGGCCGTTGTGAAGTGGGTGTCACCAAGGCTAGGTACAAAAAGGCTCAAACGCGAGGTATGCTCCCTACACAGCGTTCGTGCGTGAAGTCTAATAATTTTCGTGCGATTTTTTTAGATTTCGTTCTTAAAACTACACCTACGCAAAAGTTCTACTCAGAGCTAAACAACAGTTCTTCTCAGGGCTAAAAGTTCTTTTCAGGGCTAACCAACAGTTCTTTTCAGGGCTAGAATATTACACGCTATTAATATTTTCTTAACAATATATAAATGCGAAAATAACTCTGTCTGTCTGATAGAACTGAACTTGGGAAAGGACATAGGATACTTTTTATCGCGAAAATAAGGGTAGAAGGGGTTGAAATAGGGGACGAAATTTTGTATAGAAGTTCCTTATTGTCAAACATAAAAATAAATCATGTAAGATTGTTCAATTGTTTAAGACAAAGACAAAAAAGCGTGCACGGGGAAAGGGGGGGGGGGGCGTATCGGGCAGTAGGCGTTGCGCGGAGCAGCGGTGGTGGCGGCGCGCTTACCATGTCGCGCGATATAACCGAATTCCACGCGGGCAAAGTCTTAATATATAAAAGCGAAAGGTCACTCACTCACTCACTCATCACGATATCTCTAGAATTTTAAGACCTAGAGACTTAAAATTTGATATAAATATTCCTTTTGCCGAGTAGAGATCGGCTAAGAACGACTAAGAACCAGCTAAGAAAAACACAAAAAAACATTAGCTGCCGGACTGTCCCTACTCAATGTGGGGGCAGTCCAGACGTACTTGCGCTGGTCGGGAGGTTCCGTGGTGGACGTCACATTTGCCACGCCACGTGCCACGTGGAGGGGTGGAGGGTGGAGACGGGGGTGGAGACTCTCTCGAACCATGGATACATAAGGTTCGAGGTGTCTCCAGCTCCCGTCCGTCCGGCGTCGTCGTCGTCGTTAACGTCGTCCAGGGGGCGTAGCCAGTTTCCGCGTTGGGCACTCGGGTTAACCCAAGCCGTAGACTTGAAGTTGAGGTCACCGGCTACGAACACCTGGAGGGGAGTAAATGATGATATACTTTTACAGAGAATTAAAAAACCTGTTTATATATAACTATAAACTGTCAGGGCCCGATCTAGGGGGGAGCAAACCGGGCAATTGCCCGGAGCGGCGAAATTGAGCGGCGGCAAAATTGGGGGCGGCGCCGCGCGTCGGCGACGAAAATTTGAAAGATGGTTTAAAAAAAAACACACCACTACACAAAAGTTATTAGAATATAATTTATTACTATTGACATGACTGAAATTTTACATCACATTTTAGTAGATTAAAAAAATAAAATGTGGTCACACTGCGTCCTTCAAGCTGTGCATGTTTTGCACGATGGTGCACACAGCACGGCCGTACGCGGTCGCGCGGACGCAAACGGACAGCAAGATGGATGGTGCGCACTGGCCTTTAGTTTCGTGGGGTTTGCAACACTGGCAACACATGTATGATGTAAGATTTTATGTGATTATTATATTAAGTACTTCTGTAAGTCTTAAGTTTTTCAATTTATTTTTGAATAAACATCTTAAAACACAATTATTTTGTTTTAATAATATCGGTAGGGAAAATTTGTCTTTTTATAGGTTAAAATTACACCATCTATGAAATAACGTAAAGGCGGCAAATATTGTTTTGCCCGGAGCGGCGAAACAGCTGGATCGGGCCCTGTAAACTGTCTATAAAAAACTGTATAACAATCAAATATATGAAAAAAAAGATATAGGTGCATGTAAGCCTGTAGATGTAATACTAACATTTAAAAAAAACACCTGGAGGGAAGCTAGCTGCCCCACCAGCGGCCCCAGAACGTCGAAAAACCGTTCCAGGGCCGCTAGGTCACGGTTCGGGAAAAAGTAGACTCCAACGAAAACCACTTCTCCCCGAAGTATAGATTCAAACTTACAATAACAACTTATCTCTAAATTCATCTCTTATTCAAGAATCCTAATGAAATAAGAACGATTATTTACCTTGAGTTACGGAAAACCAAGCAATGATTATGTCATAATAATAGAAGATTATTGGAGTTATTTCTGGAATATGTATCTAAAAATATATAATTTCAAAATGAAACAATAAAATTATTGTCGATTTTTTTTTCATACAAATACAAATATTTTTTACTGTAGGTACATCAAAAGTATAAAAACTAAAATTTACAAAAAGTGGTCTTATCGCTAAAAATAAGTAAAAATAAGATCAGTATAAAGTTTTTATACCAACAAGCATAGTCAAATTTATTTTTGTTCATAGTATTACATTAGTTACCCTAAAGTCGAGCAATAATCAAGTAAATTATACATTATGTGTTGTGTATTATATTTATATATATATATATATATATATATATATATATATATATATATATATATATATATAAATACACAACACTCGAACAAGTACGTACGCATACATATAGATCTCCCTTCATTTCATACTATTACATTATAAACCATCTTATATTAATTTGTACCGATTTACTATGAATTTTTTTGATTACATAACGAGAAGCTAAAATTAAAATAATTATCGTTAAACTTCGTTTTATGTCAATGTGTTTACACGCATACATTATAATATATCTATACATATACTCGTAAAATAGTAAATATGGTCTGTTTTTTTTCCAGAACTTTTTTACGAATTTTTTCGTAGGGTTCTAAAATCACAAACTATATGTTTATATAATATATATTATATAATATATATTTCTAAAAAAATTTGAATTGTCTATCTATCTGTCTATCCGTCTTTCTGTCTGTCGATCCGTCCGTTTCATTGCTTGTATGTCTATTTTCTTTAAAAAGCATTATTACTAAATTAAAAAGTATTTAAAAAAAAAAAACAAAATGAGAATCATAAATTATGATTTCATCTAATATTTAGTTTTTATTTCATCAAAATTGCTTCAGTCCATCAAAAGCTATAAAAGATAAGGTAAGTTAATACATTTAAATGCGATCTAAAAATGCTAATAACGTTGTTTAAAACAATGTTTTATGGCATTTATATAATAATTATTAATAATTGATAATTATATATTGAAAACTCTGTAAACAAAAAAAAATAAAACTACAAAAAAAGGAAACGGCTAAATATCGGATTGTGATTTATTTTTTAAAAAGTTTGAAGTATCACACATCATAATAGATGGCGCTGATGGTGCTTTCTGAATCGCAATTAGTAAGTACGAGTATAGTTAATACCTTCAATCACTTACACAACTACCTTCTAAAGTAAAACTTGTGTCCGGTTGACGCTGAGTGCATGGCTAGTAGATAATAAAATTAAATAAAGCAATAAGCTTCAATGAAGAAATAATTGAAAAATGTAATATAAATTTAATTAAAGTAGAGAAAGCATCGCTACTCTCTACTTACATTTTTACGACTTGAAGAGTAGCCAGGAATAAAAAATAAAAAACAAAGTTGTTAGTCAGTTGTTCGAAGCAAAGTATTATGTTTCATACCTTACTTAGGTATACATGGATATATAGTAATCTGTTCTTTATACTCACACACAATGTTGAATTATTCGATTAAGGTCCTGTTTCATCAGTTGCTGATAATGTTTACCTATCACTCACACAAATTACTGATTGACTTTATCAGAAAGACGTCAAACAGGTCCTTACGACCTGTTTAGCTTCAAGTAATAAGCTCCATGTTTTGGATTAACAGATTGTATAGAAATGTCTAACACATAAAGTGGAGTTTGATGGTGATAAAGAGAAAAATATACATTTTTATCTGTTGGTTACCCTTATAATTATGTCAGATAGCTTTATCAGCAACTGGTGAAATAGGCCATTATTATATGTACATTGTCACGAAACAAAAGTTTAATACATCATAATTTATTTTAAATATTAACAAATTGTAAGTAGCTATAATTTACTAAAAATTGTATTTATTAAACTTCAAACACAGTTATTATTACATCTAAAATAAAAAGATTCAATTCAAGATTATTATTACTTTATATAAATTAATATGTGTGTATATTTTGTAAGCAATATTGTTGATCTTGAAAAAAATATCTTATTAATTAATAAGGTATATAATATATACATTTTATATACCTACTTATTAGCCATTTACAAATTGAATAGGTAGTCATACTATTTTCTGAGTTACAAACAAGCGACAGCGTAAGTAAATCTCATTACAATTCATTAAAATAATTGAACAATTCAGACTAATTAAAATTGTGCTATACAACAGTATTGTGTGTAGAAATAGCCGAATGAGTTTATGTGCATTGAGAGTATATCGTGTTCGAAGCCACAAAACATAAATCTTACGAATGGAATGTCGACAGTGTCGGCTTACTGATACATTGTTATAAAGCGATACGTGGAAAGAGCTATGCAAATATTTGACGGAATAACGATACTCGCTGACACTATAGGATGACCTACTTCCACTAAATCATTTATCCGAGACCGCCTACACTCTCTTTCAAACAACTGACAATTATGTGTAGCGAAAAAACACTGAAACTTTTTTTAACTAAGGTAATTAGAAAATAGTAAATGTTTTTTGTTAGAAAAATACAGTTTCATAAGTATACAGTATTTATAATACAAAGTTAAGTTATATTTACATTTATAATCTTCTAAAACAAGCATCAAATATACTAAAATATATTTACGTGTTCCTTTATGTAAAAATCTATAAAATGTATATTTTAGGCTGAGTGTTATGTAGTGACAAGTAAAACAATTACGGTTTATTTAAAAGAAGCTTTACTCTGTCGCTTTATTTGAATTTTATGATAACACAAAAATATTCGTAGTACGAGCATGTTATTATAAATAAATTATGTTGCTTCAAAAATTAGCCTCGAAGAACAAACCCCGACGACGAGATTTTTCTCTCGAAAGACATATTCAATTTTGTTTATAAAATATTGTGATAGCCTGGATAACAAAAGGAACTGCCTAAAAAAGAAAAATCTATAAGTATAAAACAAACACAAACACATCATAATAACTATTTATCTAGATTTATTAATCAAGTTCAAAAAAGGAGGAGTTTCTCAATTCGGTTGTAGTAATTCCATCATTTATTATTTTTTATTAACCCTATATATATATATATATATCCCCAATTTGGATTTGTTTTTTAAGTTTTAAGTTTATTTGTAGTAGATGGATGTCTTAACTCTCTAAAATTCAATACAAAATCCAATGACTTCGCAGCTGAGGTGATTATAAGATAAAGTACGTAAGCCGGCTTTTAAGTCGATGAATCATACGTTAAAAAATTCTGTAGATTCTAGGTTTTAAGTTATATAGACTTAATACCGAAAGTTATGATGTCTACAAACCTTTTTTTTTGACGGCCGGCTGGTCTAGTGGTCAGGCAACTGGACACTTTACGCAGCGGTCGCGGGTTCGAAATCCGCCAGGTGCAGATAATCTGTATGACGAGTATAGATGTCTGCACCGGGTCATGGATGTGTATTTATGTATATATGTATGTATATCTTAAATTTATTTCCGTTCCTAGTACCTGTAACATAAGTTCTTACGAACTTAGCACGGGGCTAGGTTAACGTGGTGTGATTGTTGGTTAATATTTATAAACCTGACTATAATGTCTATAGCTTATGAACTAACAAATCAAAAATCTTGTAAAATTTACTATTATATATTGATTTTATGAACTAACAAATCAAAGATCTTGTAATATTTACCGGATAATATTTAAAGTGTCCCTTTCTAAAAAAAAATTAAACTTTTAGTCAAACATTGCCGACCGTTCTGGTGTAGTAGTGTGAGTAGTTGCCTCACCGCCGCGCGCGACAGCGGTCGCGAGTTCGATTACCGCTCGAGACAGATATTTGTATTTGTACAAATATTTGTTTCGGGTCTGAGTGTATGTCTTTGTGGGTCTCCCCACCGTGCCTCAGAGAGCACGTAAAGCCGTCGGTCGGTTGTTACCATACAACTGATAACAATCGTTACCCATTATAAGGAAATTATCTGCCAACCCGCAATGAAGCAGCGTGATGGACTAAGCTCCAACCCTTCTTCTACATGGAGAAGAGGCCTTCGCACAGCAGTGGGTGGCTTACAGTACAGTTACAGTACAGACTACAGACAAACATTTGGATAATTTTTTTTATAATATAAAAATTTGTACGTTAATTATATTATTTCCAAATTGAATATATAGGAAATCTATATTTGGATTATTACAATATTAATTATTTATAATTATTGAGTCGAAATGACCCAACAAGGTGACGATAAAACACTTGAATAAACAAATGAATACCAGACATAGAGGGATTTAAATATCGAGTAACAATGAGTTTCTAATGTACTAAATTTATCAAAGAAAAAAAAGAATAATTTACTAAAGAAAACCATTGTAAGCAAATCAGCATGTTTCTCCGCCCGCATTAAAGGAGCATGCATGGTGGGTCAAGCTCCCACTCTTATTTATAATTAAAATGATGTTACTGTGAAACAAAGAATAGATTTAAATACAAAAAACACGAAAGATCGATTTACAGGTAATAAATTACGCTATATAAAATAATATTCTTGTTACAAACAGCTTCGAAACTGTACCCGAGTGTGTTTGTAAAGACAAAGTTCTCCCAAAATCATATTAAAGTATTCGCAGTAGGTACCATATTTCAACCATAACAAGAAAACGAGCATTCAACCTCAATATATGCTCAAGGTGTAGTGAAGCGAAGTTAAAGGAGCGAACTTTACGAATTCACCCCTGGGGCCGATCCAACTTCTCTGTTGCAATAAATAAGGATTTTAGCGACAAATTACCACCAGAAAGTATTTCACCCTTCTGGAGAAAGTTTTCAAATTTAGGTAATAGAATACGTAACAGAATCGTCACTATTATAAAACTATATATTAGTTTGTGTAATATACATTTAAGATACTGTTATCTTATATTTACGCGAATTTTACTCATTTAATTAAAAGTCTATAATGGATTTTATCGCGTTTATTTAAAATATTGTTAAACTGTAAAGTTTTAAATAAACGCGATAAAATCCGTTAGTGACTTTTAATTAAATATGTACATCTTATCTTAATATATATAAATCTCTTGTCACAATGTTTGTCCTCAATGGACTCCTTAACCACTTAACCGATTATAATAAAATTCGCACACCATGTGCAGTTCGATCCAACTTGAGAGATAGGATAGTTTAAATCTCAAATTATAGTCGCAATTCTATAATATAAAGATAAGTCGGGTTTTCCTTTCTGACGCTATAATTCCAGAACGCACGAACCGATTTCCACGGTTTTGCATTCGTTGGAAAGGTCTCGGATTCCGTAAGGTTCAGAAAAAATTTCAACAGAAAAGCAGGAAAACAGGGAAAATCATTTTTCACATACAGCGCCATCTCTGATACATATCATGTACTACAAACCAATATGGTTTCGCATGGTGGTGGAGCAGATGACGCCAGTATGTGGTGTGAGTATCCCTCACGAAAATGATATATCATTTGCAATACCCCGGGCGGAGCCGGGGCGGGCCGCTAGTTTAAGATATAAAATACGTGAATAAAGTCTGTATTCCAACTGAATGACTAAATTTTTATTAAAATAAAATGCTTATATTTTATATATTAATAAGTAATATATATATTATATTACAAAATTCAATTTTATTACTACTATGGTCTAAATTGTAGAGAATGTTTATAGCCTCTGTCTGTGTGTCCCCAATAACTGTTTATATTATTTTTTAATAATTGTATTCATGCATTCTAATTTGAAAATTATTACATAAAATCGGGCCGAATTATTCAAATTTATGCGTCTAAACAAACACACAAATCCCTAAAATACCAATTTATATATTATATATACGTCACACACGCTCGTTAGTATTTAGACTGACTGCCATCTATGGTTGCTAGTTTCAATTCAATCAGACATTGTATTTGGGTTGCAAACTTACTCGAGCACTAAGTTAGGGACAGATATTATCAAGAAACAATGAAAATTATTATTTGTAATAGAATCTACGAGACCACCGTTAGATAATCTTCCGTATAATATACCAGCTAGTCGATATAACTTGTTTAATCAGTAATTAATGACTTCCATTATTTATTTATATCACATTATATTTAAAAAAAATAAACAAAGTTTCTCTCTATGAGTAAAATTATAAATTATCATGGGTTGTATAATATATATATATAACATTAGCAGAAATACAAATTAACTTATACAGTTACGTAGTACGTTCCATGGAAATGTTGTCAGCTATAATAGATCAAATGATCAAATTCATTTTAAAACTTACTTTTTACGAAATAAAATAAAAGAGTATTGCATTTTTATTTTTATTTTATTGTAACAGTGAGTGCGAAAAATCACATATACGCGTCAATATTTATAGTTAATATTAACGTACAAAAAACGGATTTGATTGTTGAATAATACTTGATATTCTTTTAGAGCATATATATTCTATATATACAACAGTTCTTGACAGTTAACGAGTTCGAGTGAGTTTTCACTCTACTTCTTTGGAAGTAGGAAGAAAATTTTGCAGTCTACGGAGTGATACCACAGTGGAAAGAAACCTTCTTCCTCTTATTTCACACATCTGTGGACAACAAGAGAGATAACCTAATTAGTCACTTTCTCGCTGTATTGAATTTCAATGCTGTTAAAAATTATAAGAGGTAGTTTTGACTTATTTATGCAGGAATTTAATTTAAAGTTTCCTATTATAATAAATGTGTTTTTCTTTGATTAATTGTCAAGCCAAGAGATATAATTCTTAAAAATAAAATTAAATAAATAATTTATTAACACATTTCCAGGTTACCGGATTTCAAGGTTATCTTGTCCTCCCCTCTCTTCAGACTTCAGATAAAACGTTTAAGTGCGGATGCTATGTGTTAACAGGGTTAGGTGTCATCGTAGATGGTAGCGGAATCTCTTGCGGAGTTTCTTAGCACCCCCAAACCGCTACCGTAGTCAGGAATAGTAGGGCTACCATTTTTTTTTTGTTTGGAAATAATGTACCTGAACGCACACCCCGTCGTCCGTGGAGACAACGGGGTAGTGTGGGGCCCTCACCCACTAAAATAACCCGCTGTGCGCCCTCACCCGCCCTTACAAAGCGGACCGCGGGTACCGCGTACGTTGCTCCGTGGCCCGCAGGCAACAGCCCCATCGGGCACTCTCTCCTGTGCGACGCCCCGCGCACTAGGGCATCGCACCTTCGCGGTAGGCTGTTTCGGCGGACGGTGGGCAATCCCCGATCCTACCGTCCGCAGCCTCGACTAGGGCGGCATCAGGCGCATGTGAGCGCGTCTGTGCCGCCCCGCGCGCCGGCGGCGAATTGGCTCCGAAAGGAGTGAGTCCTCCTGGGCCCTCTCCACCACCTCCTTCCTCGAGATGACGTTCTCGCAGAAGTTGGTGACCACGGTCCAGGCCCTATCACCGCCGACCATCGCTCGCGCAACGGCCGACAGCGACAGGTTCTCTCCAATGACTGCAGCGAGATCCCGGCGCTGCTCAGCCCAGGCCGAGCAGGACTCGAGCGTATGTTGCGCCGAGTCCTTGCTGCAGTCGCAGTGATGACAGCCTGGAGTCGTTTCCCTCCTTGCGACATCGTGCAAGTATTTGAAGAAGCAGCCGTGCCCTGACAACACTTGCACGAGTCGGAAGGTGAGGACTCCGTGCTGCCGCACCGTCCACTCCTCTAATATCGGCTGAAGCGCCCCTATGATCCGAAGACCAGCCCGGGGCGTCTCCAGCCGAGCCTTCCACATTGTGAAGGTGGTGCAACGGACGTCGTCCCGCCATGCGGTGATTTCGCTCAGCGGGGGATTAGTACCCCCCGTTCGTCCTACCGATACCCGCCGATAAACATCGGCGAGCGCTGCCGCCTCCAAATCGCACGGGGGGATTCGGGTCAATGCGTACGCGGCCTCAACACCTACCGTGCGGTAGCCGCGTATAGCCCTGACCGCCATGACCCTCTGTGGACACCACAGACGGGCCCTATTGTGGGCAGTCAGGGAATAGTAGAGCTACCAGGGACAAGGCACCTAGACTCTTTATTAAGTGGCTCACAGTCCGCCTTCGACGTGATATGGATATTCTTATATACTCCATGATCAAAATTCACTTCCTTACCTTACCTTCCGTTACATTTTAAATTACTTGCTATCCCAATACGGCAGGATGGTCTTGCATCTCAACGATGCTTAAAGTCCCTAAAAGCAACACTAATTTTTACTCTTAATTCCTTTACTATACGTGTTGCGACTCTTTGAAATAAACCATTACAAGTAATTCAAGAAATCATCAGTAATAGGTACTTTCAAGTACAGGTTGAAGAATCATCTTTCTATATATATATATATATATATATATATATATATATATATATATATGTATGTATGTATGTATATGTTTTCATGTGTTGAGTGTGACAGATTAATGTATTTGTTGGTGTGAAATATGTAATTTTTAGGTATTTTTTCTAGGTAATTGATAGATTAAATATATTTATTAAGCTGTGTTGAGTACCGTTGCTTATAAAACAAATGTAATAATATTTTGAGAGTTTAATATAATTATAATAATTTAATATTATTAATTGTTAAGAATATTTTTAACAGTTTAGTTTTGTTTATTATTACGTTTTGGGTATCGTTAAATATCGTACAAAATTAGTCGATCAACTGACGCATGGTATAAAAGTAACGGTACTTTTGATATTTAGACGACAGAATTCACGCTCCGACCTCTCGTGCCTGCGCTTGTGTGCTTGCACAGATGTCAGATAGTGAAATTTTCTTCATTTTAAAAAGAATATATATATATTTGTTCAAAATTAAAATCGCGGGCTTCTATTGCCAACTCTCAGTCCGTTTATCCGTCGAGCCGTGGGCGTCGGCCCTGTCGTCAGTGCGTACTCCTCGCGTGTTACGTAGTGTGGTGCGGTGTCCGGGTTACACAAAGGTCTCTCAAGTGAGTGAAAGTGCTTAAGTGCGTTCGATCGCGAAGGCGGCCTTTTCCAAGGCCGTTACACTACATTCGGTAAGCTAGTTTAATTAGGTACACATATCGGTCACCTAAAGGCCGATACGTTAGGAATATACACCTTTAGGCACTCACCTCCCCTGCCTCACGGCGGGGGGGAGACATTACATCCCCCGGTGTCCACCATGGACGCCGCAAAAACTCTCACGGTGGAGAAGATCCTAGATCTTCTTCAACGCAAATACCCTGAGGCCTTCCAGGACCTCACTCGCGCCGACTGCGAGCAAACCGTAGCCCCGGGTTCGACTCCCGATGGGCCGGCCTCCCCTGACCGGGAGGAGGACCGGAGACCGTGCACTGAGTGCACTGACATGGAGGTCATAGCTGACTCGGAGGAGGACCTCGGCGATTCGCATTCCTCTTTGTCGGGATCGGACACGCCGTCAACCGACGCGGACGAGGACGGGTTCCAGCCCGTGAAACCTAAGAGGAGGACGACAAAGAGGAAGGCGAAGTCGCCTAAGGCCCCTCCGCCGACAAAGCGCCCCGTCCCCGCGCCCGAACAGCGCAAGCTCGCCTCTCCATCCCCCGCTCTCGTGGCAACTTCACAGCCACCCGCCGTCGCTTCGACAAGCCGCATACCGGCTACTAACGAGACTCAGGCTCCCAGTAGCCAGCCCCGTCCTAAAGCTCCCCCGCCGCTCTACATACAAAAAAAAGCGGCCTGGAACCATATTTCCCGCCTCATGGCGGACAAGCGCGTGCACTTCACGCACGCCCGCTCCACTGCCCAGGGCATCCGGGTCCAAGTTCAGGACTCGGAAAATCACCGTCGTCTCTCGACCCTACTCAGGCTCGAAAAAATCCCGTACCATACGTACGCGTTAGAAGACGAAAAGCAACTTCGAGTTGTGACCTCGGTTTCTAACTCCGCGGTCTCCCCGCGGAGTTAGAAACCGAGGTCATTTTAGATTACCTTAAACATCAAGGATTCCCGATCAGGGAGGTACACAGGATGTATCACCCCAAAACTAAAGCTAAGTACAGTATGGTACTAGCGATTCTCGACCTCTCCACGGAGGGGAAGAAAATTTTCAATGTGAAAACGGTGTGCCATCTTTCCGGGCTCGCCGTAGAACCTCCCCGCAACCGCGGCTTACCAGGACAGTGTCACAACTGCCAATTATACGGGCACTCCGCCCGCAACTGTTTCGGTCGCCCTAGGTGCGTCAAGTGCCTAGACGACCACGGCACTAAGGATTGCCCTCGTAAAGTCCCCGACCCCAAGAACCCTCCGAGCTGCGTACTGTGTAAGACGCAGGGACACCCCGCGAACTATCGCGGGTGCACTAAGGCTCCGCGTAGACGTGCCCCTAAGCGCGAACAATCGACTGCCGCACGCCGTCCATCCCCGGCCACTCAGGCCGCCCTCACTACCTCGCAGACGGCCCCTAAGGCCCCCGCCGCCCCTCAGGCCATCACTAAGGCCCCTCAGGCCACAACCAAGGCCCCTCATGCCACAACCAAGGCCCCTCAGGCCCCTCAAAAAACCTCCCAGGCCCCCCCTAGGGCCCCTCAGGCCAACGCATGGAGCAGGCCCCCGCCGATGGTCCGTAAGGCCCAGGAGCAGCAACAACAACCGCAACCTATCTCGGAACCCCTCTCGAGAGCCGACATTTTCAGAATGAAGGCCTACATCGATGGGGTCACGAAAAGACTCGCGGACATGTCCGCCATGTTAGATTACACCCTCTCTCTTACTGTGCAATAAAAATGGCAGTACAAAGTGGTAGAGTAAAACCGCGTTCGCTCAGTCTAGTGACTTTTAATGCAAACGGCCTTGTCCGACAAATAGATCTCGTAAGAGAATTCTTAAGGGAGCACCCGGTCGACGTCATGCTAGTGCAGGAGACCTTTCTGAAACCGAGCAATCGGGATCCGAAAGTTCCCAACTACCACCTGATCAGGAACGACAGAGTCGCCGCTCGCGGAGGCACTGCCGTTTACTACAAAAGATCGCTGCACTGCATACCGCTCGATCCTCCCGCACTGAGCAATATCGAGGCTTCGATGTGTCGGGTCAGCATGACGGGCCATCAGCCCGTCACGCTGGTCTCCGTTTACTTATCCCCCTCTAAACAAATCTTAGAGAGCGACATTAGGTCGTTACTCTCAGCAGGTAGCGCGGTCATCCTGGCCGGCGACCTAAACAGTAAGCATGTACGCTGGAACTCCCGTAATACAAACCGAAGAGGTAGGGAACTAGACAGACTGACGACACTTCCATCCCTTAACTTCGATATAATCGCCCCTCAGGCGCCCACTCGTTTTCCCGTTAGGAACTCGAATCACATACCGGACACGCTCGATATAGCCGCCTTGAAGGACGTGACGTTACAGTTGCGAACCATCGAGACGCTATCCGAGCTAGACTCTGACCATCGCCCCGTCCTAATCCAGCTAGGACCCCAAACAGACCTCCACCATCCAACTAAACTAAAACTGTATCATTCTTTTTCTTTTACAAAATATTTGTTGTGTTACTCATAGTAATAGCTGGTGGGTGAATCGATGCATATACAAAAGTCAAGTTTTTTATTTTATTATTAATACATATATTAGAGTATTTGAATTGAACATATATATAAATATATATATTTCTTTTGTATAATTAATATTTCATATACCTATATATATTTTTATATTATTATCAATATTATTATTATTTTTTATATATATTTTTTTTGTTTGTTTTTCATTATTATTATTAGTGTTATATAAGTGTAAATTCTATTAATTGCCATTTACATTATTAATTACTTTTTTATTATTATTATTAATTAACACAATGAAAGACATTGATGATAGTGTTTGTTCAACTGAGGAAACCTTCTGCCAATATGCTTCAACGTCGTCCGAAGATAGTTTTTACAGTGCGTCTATACCTCTTAATTCAGTTCTAGATACGACATTTTTAAACCTGTCGAAAAATTTTAATATAGTGCATATTAATGCGCAAAGCATTCCCAACCACTATTCTGATCTCTTGGCTTCTTTTGACACTAAAAATATACACGCCATATTAGTTTCGGAAACCTTTCTCAAGCCTTGTTTACCGTCCACATCATACGCATTACCAGGATATCATTTAATTAGGAATGACAGAACAGAGAAAGGTGGTGGAGGAGTTGCTATTTATTTGCGTAGTCATATCCCTTTTAGCATATTAAATAAATCACCAACAGCTTATTCAGCATCTTCAGAACACATTTTTATTGAAGTTTATTTTGGCACCTCTAAACTGTTGCTTGGGGTCTTCTACAGTCCATCTTTGCATATCAATTACTTTCAGACCTTTGAAGACTTACTAGAAAAATATGTCCCATGTGTTGATCACGTTATTATTATGGGTGATTTCAACACATGCCTGATAAAAAATGATGTCCGCGCTAATCGTTTGAAAAATATTGTTCGTAGTGCAGACCTGAGTATCCTTTCAACGAATGCAACTCACTTTTTTCCAAATTGCTCCCCTTCACTCCTGGACCTGATGTTTGTTTCTTCAACAGAACGTGTTGCTACGCATGGTCAATTATGCGCAGAGGCTTTTTCGTACCATGACTTGGTGTATATGTCCTATAAAATTCGTCCACCCAAAATTAAACCTACAGTAATCATGCGAAGAAGTTTTCGGAACTTCGATAATGACAATTTTTTACGTGACCTTAATCATATTGCCTGGGATGACATATTTAGTGCTTCAGATATTAATGACAAAATTAAAATTTTTAACTCCCTATTAATTGAGTTATTTGATATGCACGCACCTCTCAGACCAATTAAAATTAAGCACCTACCGGCTCCGTGGCTTTCAGAAAACATTAAATTACTCATGCTTAAACGTAATTCTGCCAAGTCAAAATACAAAAAGAATCCCACTAATGACAACCTAAATAAATATAAAATACTGCGGAACCGATGTAATAGGACCTGTAGAGATGCCCAAAGACAGTACTTTCACTCCTCCATCAATAACAGCAGCCCAGCCAAAGTCTGGAAATTCCTTGATGCTATGGGTATTGGCAAACAACAAAAAAATATACAACCAAGAGGTAATATAGATCTGGAAGCACTCAATAGACACTTTACAACTATTTGTTTGGTTAACAATGAAGTCAAAAAAGGTACATTAAATCTATTATCCCTTCATCCAACACCTTCTTATGGTCCCTTTAACTTCAATCTAGTCACTGCAGGTGAAGTGAAAAAGCATATATCCGCAATTAAATCGGATGCTGTCGGTAGTGACGGTGTAAGTCGCAAAATGATTTTGCTATGTCTCGATAATATTCTTCCCATACTCTGCCATATTTATAACTACTCTCTCTCTCACTATACTTTTCCAACAATTTGGCGATTTGCATCTGTAATCCCTCTTCCCAAAATAACAAATCCATCATCTCTATCTCACTACCGAAGTATTTCTATTCTTCCTTTCCTATCCAAGATACTTGAGCGTATAGTACACCAACAACTTTCCTTATACCTATCTGTAAATAATATTTTATGTCCTTTTCAGTCTGGATTTCGCTCTGGGCACAGCACTACAACAGCCCTTACTAAAGTTTGCGATGACATTAGAAAAGGAATTGACCAACAGCAAGTTACTATTGTTATCCTTCTTGATTTCTCCAACGCATTTAACTCTGTAGACTATGATATCCTCCTTGCAATTTTAAAGTCTATAAAAATCTCTTCTAATGCTTTGGATTGGTTTAGTTCCTACCTATGTGGTCGTGAACAACGTTTTTGTTGTGATGAGAAAATTTCATCATATTGCCGTCTCTGTGCTGGTGTGCCACAGGGAGGTATTCTCTCACCCTTACTCTTCTCTATTTTTATAAATTCGCTAACTCAACATCTGACTGTATCTTTTTATCTATATGCTGACGACCTACAAATATATGCAACTACGACTGTTGAAGACATCGATAAAACTATCGAACTTATTAATTCAAATCTAAGCACAGTTGCCGCTTGGTGCAAATCTTATGGATTAAATATTAATCCCAGCAAATCACAGTTTTCTGTCTTTGGCAGTCGTAGTCAACTATCAAAAATAAATGTGTCCGACTTGTCTCCTATACTTCTTGATGGATTTAAAATTGAACATACAAGCACCTTAAAAAATCTGGGTCTTTTAATGGATAGTACGCTCTCCTGGGGTCCACAAGTGGCCGAGATAAGCCGGAAAATATTCAGCTCTATTGGTAGGTTGAAAAGATGGAAAAATCTTTTGCCTATCAAAACCAAAATAGCCTTAGCTCAATCCCTTCTTCTTCCACTTCTCGACTATGCAGACTGCTGCTACTTAGACCTGTCACAGCAGTTACTTGGCAAGCTCGATCGACTGCAAAATTTAATTATTCGATTTATATATGGGTTAAGAAAGTTCGACCATATTTCACAGCACCGCAAAAAGCTTCAGTGGCTTCCTATGCAGTATCGCCGCAATCTTCACTCTCTAACTCTTCTCTATTCTATCCTCTATCATGCCAACACTCCTCTTTACCTCAAAGAACGTTTTACATTTCTTGGTACAAAGTTAAGTTCCGCAATGAATCTTCGGTCTCAAAACGATAACTTGCTCGAGATTCCTTTCTGTGTCTCTCAATGTTACAGTGAGTCCTTCACAGTCAAATCGGTTAAATTGTGGAACGCTTTACCCAGGTACATACGGCAATCTGAAACAGTTGGTATTTTTAAAAATCGTGTCAAGCACTACTATTTGAACAAATAAGAAAAGCTTACATATGTTTTATATGAAATTTAACTAGTATATGTATGTATGTATGTTTATATTTTTGTATGTATGTATGTATTTATGTATGTGTGTGTGTATGTATGTATGTATGTATGTATGTATGTATGTATGTATGTATGTATGTATGTATGTTTGTATGTATGTATATGTTTGCGCATTTATATAAATCACAAATCGAAAAATAGACTTTATGCACCGTTTCCACCTTTCCAATTTTCATTTTAATCCATTCATAAGGTTGCCTGTAAGAGATCACTTTTAGTGATAAGGCCGCCCTTGCACCATTTTCTTGTTTCTTTCTGTGTATTACATTATTTTCTGTATACTTTGATGTGAGTGCAATAAAGTGTTTATCTATCTATCTATCTATCTAAAATCGTATTAGACTGGAGGAAACTCGATATCGAGTTAGAATCCATAGATTCACCGTCCCTTAGCGAGATACCCGACACAATCGATTCAGTAGATGTAGCGAAAACAGCCGCGGGTTGTCTAACTAGATTTATTCAAGAAAAGATCGACAACTGCTCCAGGGAGGTCCCGATACGCCCGAGTGAGCGTTGGGAGCTTCCGGAGGAGTTGAAAGATCTTATTAGGCGTAAAAACGCACAGACTAGAGCCCATGACTCGTACCCGACTGACGACAACCGGAGGAGACTCCGTGCCCTGCAGAGGGAGGTAAAAGCACGCTTTACCGAACTCAGGGATGACCGCTACGGTAGACGCCTAGGACAACTGACGCCGTCTCACACCGCATACTGGGAGATGGCGAAACGCCTCCGAAGCGACACCGTGTCCACTATGCCCCCCTTATTAAGACCCAACCTCCCGCCAGCCCTCGACGATCTGGACAAGGCCGAGTGCCTCGCTAGTAGCCTGGAGAGCCAATGCTCTCCGAGCACTGAGCCGATTGACCCCGAGCACCTCTTCAAGGTCAACTCGGAGGTCGAACGCAGAGCGGCCGCACCATCACCATCAGACGAGCCGCTCTCCCCGACGACCGCGGACGAGGTCGAATCGATTCTGAAGGACTTACACGCAAAAAAGGCCCCAGGACCCGACCGAATCACCAATAAGATGCTAAAACGACTCCCAAGACAGCTTATTATGTTACTTGTCGCTATTTTTAATTCTCTTCTAGCCGGCTGTTCCTTCCCCGATCAGTGGAAGGAAGCCATCGTAGTAGGTATTCACAAGCCTGTCGGGGCGTCACGGTGGCATGCGCCAGCGATCCCGTGGCGTCCTTGTACGACGACGAGGGCACCGCTGTGTTTTAGTGGGTATTCTGACTTCGTAGTCAGCGAGTCCCACATACCCGTCGCCTGCGGGTGGCGGGATGCGTAAACGCATTTCACAGAGTCAAAAAAAAAAAAAAAAAAAAAAAAATACCCAGGCAAACCCAGGAACCTCCCGACTAGTTACCGTCCTATAAGTCTTCTCAATACACTTGGAAAAGTCTGTGAGAAAATAATTCTAATTAGATTAAAAAGAGCCACGGAGGCAATGAATAAGCCCCTCATCGACGAGCAGTTCGGCTTTCGAGCCGGACACTCTTCAGTCCACCAGGTGCACCGCTTAACGGAGCACATACTAGAAGGATTCGCCAAGTCCCGAGCCCACTCCACCGGAGCTTTGTTTTTCGATGTCGCTAAGGCCTTCGACAAGGTCTGGCACAACGGCTTGATTTACAAGCTGTATCAATTCGGACTGCCAGACAGACTCGTGCGCATCTTACGAGACTTTCTGTCGAATCGCTCTTTCCGCTATCGAGTCGAAGGCACACTGTCTTCACCCCGTAAAATCCTAGCCGGAGTACCTCAGGGCTCCGTGCTCTCACCGCTTTTATTTTCGTTATACACGAATGACATCCCTAAACCGCCCGGCGGTCATACGAATCTAGCCCTCTTCGCCGACGACACGGCTATCTACTCATCAGGTACCTCCGTGAAAGCCATAACCCGTCGACTCCAATCCACAGCCAGCGCCCTAAGCGAGTGGTTCAGTAATTGGAGAATAGAAGTCAACCCCGAAAAGAGTGCCGCAGTGCACTTCGCTAAACACCCCGATTTCATCTATTGGCGACAAGGTCGACCGGGGACTATATATCTCTTCGGGACACCGATCCCATGGCAAAAGGAAGCCAAATATCTAGGTGTAATTCTCGATAGTAAGCTAACATTCAAAGCTCACATCACCCGAGTCAGGAACAGGGCGGCGTTCGTACTCAGTAGGCTGTATGCGATGTTATGCGGGAGGAGTAAAATGTCTCTTAGAAATAAGACGACATTGTACAAGGCCTGCGTGCGTCCCATCATGACCTATGCGAGCCCCGTCTTCGCGCACTGTAAGCCCGCTTACATCCAAAGGCTACAGATCGTTCAAAATAGATTCCTACGCACGGCCACGGCATCTCCGTGGTTCGTTCGCAACGTAGACTTACATCGAGACCTCAGGATCGATTCGATCTCGAAGCACCTCAAGATACTCTCTACAGCGTATTTTGAGATTGCACGACAACATCCCAACCCCCTCATAGCCCAGACATGCTCCTACGTAGGTAGAGGAAGTTTACAGACGAGACAAAGACGTCCCATGCACGTCTTGACCAACCCCGACGATAGGATCACATTAGCGAACGCCCCTTACACACACACACAGAGACACACACACCGCCTCCGCCGGTCTCGGGGGCGAAGACGCCGCGCTTCGACAGCCCGCGCACGCCTAGGCGCGCCAGGCCGTCACTCGATCGACTCCGCGCTCAGCTGAGAGCGCCCCTTTCCCTCGTTCGACGTCATCCTAAGCCGAGGTGCGATCTCGCTAGGAGACACCCTTAGGACGGACGCTCACAAAGCTCCTCCTTAGCCACCGCCCGCCTCCGCCGGTCTCGGAGGCGGTTTTTCCGCGCTTCGACGGCTCACACACACACGCCTAGGCGAGTGAAGCCGTCACTCGATCGACCCGCGCTCCGGACAGCGCCTTTCCCCCTTGTACGACGTCGTCCTAAGCCGAGGTGCGATCTCACTAGGAGACACCCTTAGGACGAACGATCGCCTGAGCCCCCGCTCTGAGAGCTCCCATTTGCTTTCTCGGCTGGGTCTCAGTACCCGGCCCCCCCCACCCGGTGACGCTGTAAAGGCCGCTAGGGCCAACAGTAATAATCATTTCGAAAAAAAAAAAAAAAAAAAGATATTTAGACAGAATCGCCACAACCATGGACAAAGCAGCACCGGCAAAGATGTAGTAGATTATTTTAATTATTGTTATAATTATAGACTTAAATATTGTATTGATGGTTTCTTGTTTAAAAGAGTAATTGTTGGATTTCTTGCCAATATTTCTCAACAGAATCTACATTCCGAATCGATGGTAGCTTCATAATAATTATAATCAATTAGTATAAAAATATATACTTTATAAAATGACTATTCAAAAGTTCCTATGAATCCTACTTGAATAAGTTAAGTATTTAGTAATATTATTGTGATAAAATATACGATGAGATTAAACGGCGCGATGGCCGAATGGATAGTGAGATACGATGAGATTATACCTACTATCCTCACTTTATTCTTTTATTATACTTATTCCTTAACTGAAGGTATATAAATAATTACTTTAAATAAAATAATAAAAGTTGATTTTTATTTATTACAATAAAATAATTACGATTCCTTATTCGAGTAGTATGAAATAGGTTATATTATTTTTACATATACATTTAAATAATTGTTCATTTATATTTTTTATATAGAAATATGAAAATTAATCATAATCTAACATGTGTATATATTATACAATATATTATCTTCCTTATTTCTTCTCATTCTTTTAGTTCTCTGCATTTCTGTACCGCGGTAACATCATCTCTCACCACCACGGGTAGACTGGTAGAGGTCTCCTTTAAATATAAGTTCTAGCCGAGGAATTTATAGGTTTGTATATAAATTCCTTGGTTCTAGCTTACCAACTTCCATTGTAATCTGAAATTGTAAAAATTGTTTATTATCACTATAAAGAAGAAGGCTAATACAATATTCGACATCATAGTGAACTCAAGCTAGTGGCAAACAATTTAGAGTCTTTAGACAAGTCCAAAGGCGTCTTTATTTTATTATTCATACGAATAACTTACAAACAAAAACAATTTATCCTTTAAAAGTGTAAAATAAAGAATTTTTATTAGCTATTTTATTTCCTTGAAGTAAAATCGAGAAAACTCTTCTCACATACGAGCTCGTGTCAGACATTCCTTCGCGTGCGACGCGGAATTTTCTTATCAGTCTCGATAGATTTCGACGGTCTCACTTTATTCTGCGATTTTATCTTAAAACACTGTTAAAAGATTTCTAAAGCTGCAATTTACTTACTCGATGGTTTTGCCACCATTTTTAAAACGTTTTCAACATAATTTTGAAAAAATTTAGATATACGTACATAACAATGAGAATTACTTATTAAAAATGTAATGAATGAGTTCTTTCAAAGATGGTGTTTAATATCATTTAAAAGGTCTTAAAAGTCAACAACATTATGCATATAATTTTTTTTTGTTTAGTTAATGCTTAGTAATATTGTTATATTAAGCAAAATGATACTACTTCCTATTGAATAAAAATGCCTGTAAGCATCTAAAAGTCTGTCTATAAATATCGCTTTAAAAAAATTAAGTCTCTATACTATATAGAGTATTTCATGTACTTTATCATTTTTTTCTATATAATATTTACGTTTTTTTATACTTAATTAATCTAAGTCGAAAATTATTTTCAACTAGTATTTCTTTTTAGATCTAAATCGTTTTATGTAATAAGTCTCAATTTCGTGAATCTCTTCTAAAATACTAATTAAGAGCACCAAATATATTTAACATTTCTTTCAGAACACCTTGATTGGTGGCCCGACATTAATTTACTGCAGCAAAAGAAAAATCTAGCAAGTGCCACTTTAATTTACCCTCCAAGATACCTAAATGAGAGGTAACATTTTACTCGCGTATAGTAATTTGTATTCCGTTGAAATTCTTTCTCATTAAAGCCATTCCAGTAACAGTATAGTTGCGGTAATTACCACGTTCACCGCGACGAGCTGATGACCATTAACCGACACTCTTTCCGTAACAAACTCTTTCACTGTAGAAATAACCGAATTATTATTTTGAATATTTTCCATAAATAAAACGTAGTAAACAAGACAAAAAATAACAAAAGTCAAAAACGAAGAACAAAGTAACGAAAAACAATTTAAGCATGTTGTAATTGGTTTCTCCTTATTATAAGAGAAATAATAAATAATATTTAACATTATAATCTCATCTAGTTAGTTAAGATCCATTTAACGTTCTTCTAGTAATAACAATGTTGTTTTAGTGTTAGTGAACATAGGTTTAAAAATTGAATAAAACAGATATTTCTTTTCCGTCATTCGCCTTTATTGTAATGATTATTATTTTGAAATTTTTTTCAGTATGATAATAAATATTATTTATATTTATTACAAATATTTGACAACATAAAAGCAAACTAACAAAGTTGTAGAAGGCAGCAGCTCTTCCTTGTCTTTATATATTTAAATTATTTAGTAAAAGGAAAAAGGAAGCGAAGAGATAACTGGCCACACACTTGCCATATAGTAGACGCCGACCATTCGTCGGACCTTCCTCAAAGATTGACAATTTATGATGTACCTGCAATTCTTTTTACAAGTTTTATATAGTACTAGGACTGAAGTTCAGCACATGCAATTATAATTGCAACAGCGAAAGCTGTGTTATTCATAAAGGTCAATGCTCACAAAATTGGGACCGTAGTTCGACATTCAATTGCAATAAAAGCAAAGGATCTGACAACCGATCAGGGGTAATGGTGCGAGTAGTGCCCTTAACACCGGCAGTCGCTTGTTCGATTCCCGCTCAGGCAGATATTTGTATTTCTACAAATATTTGTTTTCGGTCTGGGTTTATGGTATACCTAATAGCTATCGTTACTCATGATAGGAAAATTATTTAGCAAACCGCAGTGGAGGAGCGTGGTGGATTAAGCTTTAACCCTTCTCCTGTATGGAGAAGAGACTTTTCCCCAGCAATCGGATATTTAAAAGATGATTCACTGATAAAAAATTACCTTCATTCAAGAAAAATATTATTGATCCAAAAATAAAAAATAAAAATAAGAAAACTAGTTTTCTTACTTTAAGAAATTCTTGTCTTGAATTGTTGTTGCTTGGTTTGAGAGACCTAATCACTTCGATCGATAACATTTTTACTTGGTTCAAGACTATATTTTCTTCGATCGATACAAGTGAATTCTTCATTCAAAAACGATTCTCATCAATCCAGAATAATTTTATTTCATTTAAAGAATTACTTATTGTTGATCCAAGAATAAATTTCTTTATTTAGAATATAACTTAAGGTAAAAAGAAACTTTAAATGAAATTTTTGTTTGTATAATTAATATAATAAAAGAAATAAATTAAGAATTAAAATAATAATATTAAACAATGTATTAAAATTCATACGAGTCACTGCTGAATCACTGCACGAACAGCCGTGACACGCCAGCAGTGAAAATGCCACAATATCCAGCTATAATAAAACAATTTTTAAATAATAATTAGCCGTAATAATGCTTCAGAATCTTCTTTTGAACTATGAAATAATCTTTATTCTGATCTGGTGTAAAGTTAACTAATTTGCATTTGTGTCACTGTCTCTCCAAATGAGCGATATATGTATGTAGGTCTCCATACAAAATTGTTTTGCCTTCGTTTTTAAATAAATCAAAGTTATTTCATCTTGGATGTTTTATTTTGTAACTCCTGTAGTGCAGGTGTGTTTTTGGACGTTTTGAACAATAATTTTAATTCGAAATACGCACCATTCTTGGAACAAGTCGGTAATATCTTGAACCAATGTTATTAATGTATATTAGGGATATTCATCGGAAAAAATTATCGATAATTTTATTATCGATAGTTATCGTATTGTGTTATCGATACTTATCGATCATTATCGAATTAACAGTTATCGATAATTATTGGAAGAAAATTATCGATAGTTGATGAAAATTATCGATAATTATCGGGTGATTCGATATTTATCGGATACATTTGATAATTATCGGATAGACTCCGAAATCATCGGATGAAGGATGACAAGTATCAATAATTGTTTTGTAAGTGACGACGAAAAAAAAAAGGTCATCCGCCATCCAACCCCTGTACGCTATCCGAATAACTAAAAAAAAAGTTACCCGACTTCCAGTATCGACATTTACCTCAGTACCCTATCCGAATACCTTAAAAAAAAAGGTCGTCACTTCTCCCTCTCAAACTTATTACTCGATATAAAAATCGACTGACGCATACCCATAATTATGGAATCACAATTATCGGATAAAAACTTATCAATAGTTATCGATAATTATCGAATGAAAAATTAACGAATTTTATCGGATAACAATTGTCGAATAACACTTATCGATAACTATCGACAATTATCGAATGAAAAATTATCGAATAGTTACGAATCATCGATAATTATCGCACACCCCTAATGTCTATCTTAATCCAAGAGAAAGAAATCCTTGGGCGAAGTTGTGTACGTCTTATTTGGAAACAACCAAGTTTCTTGATTCGAGAGTCAATTTCTTAAGTTAAGAGAATTTAATAACTTGGAACAAGAATAACGTTTCGAAGAAAAAAGTATTCTTGAATCAAATCGTTTTTGCTATCGGTGTTCAGTTCTGTTCATTTCGAAAGCAAAGGCAAAACCAAAGGGACAAGCCCAGATATAAAATAAATTAATGATAATAATAATTACTTTAGAGAATCAATATGCACAGATAGAAAAAACGATTTGATTCAAGATATCTTTTTTCTTCGAAACGACATTATTGTTGCAAATTGTCTTCAGGTTTAGGAAAATTGCTTCCCGTAAACATATTCAACAAAAATTTCTTCATTTTACCCCATTCTCCCGTGACATTGATCTTAACCCAACTACTCGGATAGTTAACAAATGAAATAAACTGTAGTAATAACTGAACATAATAATTAGGAAACAATTAGCTAAATATGACATTGCAATGTATTATGTCCTAATATCGAATCATCAACTATTCGCTAGAGTATATTCAGAGTTCGCACTATTTAGTGAAAATACACCGAATAACTTTATAAGCACTCGTACGAAAATAGTTTCGCCAATCACGAGGTTTTTTGTTATGGAAAAGCACATTATATTGTTTACGGAATAATCGTAACCATATAAATTACCATTCGGAGATAGTATGATCGTAATTGATGCCTAGCATAGCTTAAATAATAAATATAGTTTTTAACTCGACCGATGAAAACAGACTGACGCCCTTTGGCCAAAACAGTTTTACAAAAGCGTATATTACTATATTGCAGTCACTTCTTCTTGAAAATTCAGTAAGATTTTAAGATCAGAAAGTAAATTTTGATAACATAAGCCGATTTTATAAAATAAAGACCAACTGTTACCAAAGAATATTTTAAATATTATAATTTTTTAAACATAAACCAAACTAACAGACAGACATTTTAAAATATGATAGTAGTATATATGATTATATAATATTTATAATCCCCTAAAATAATTTTTTCACAAAATTCTGAAAATTTACAATTTTGCAATTTTTGTAGGTATATGAATGTGTATAGAAATGGACTAAGTTATTTTCGTGAGGTGCACGACCGTAAGTAGCAGGTGCTTGAGTAATGTGATTAATTTCCAACTTTTTCGCCAGCAGCTCGGTGGGCTGCGGGATAAATAAAAACATTTCCATTAAATACAGTAGTGAAGACCGGATACCATCTTACGAGATTATTCATAAAAAAACGAATTCATCTATTTTTTTAACGATTTTAATAATTACCAATGCAATAGATGTCTGTCATCTATCTTGAATTGCTATATCTTACTTGATAAAACTTATTATTACTGTTGCCAAGTGTTCATAATAAACAATAAGTGAGTCTGCTTGAAGCTTAACATAAAATTAACTTTCTTATCGTATAATTACTATAATCGTATATTATATGATATATTATGAGTATAATGCCACTTAGTCCCACTTCTAGGAGAATAATCATCCAAAAGCTATTTCAAACAATATATAATACGTTTCGTGACGTTTTAGAATGCACCCCTTCTGCTGCCGATGTTATGTAAATTTAATGAAAAAGCATTCCCGTCTAAATTCGTCGATGTACAATGTAAGCTTTTGATGGTAAGCACATATTATACAAAGAGTCGATGTCGTCAACTCACGAATAAATGGATCATAATGAAAATATATTATGAGCCCTTCCCTCGTAAACGACTGCGGTAGTCGAATGTTATTCAAAGAAACATTACCCTGAGTGATACCACTGAGTTCCAAAAATCGTAAAATTTATAACTATACTGCCTTATATACTCACACATGCTTGGTTAGACAACAAAAGCGATAAAAATCAGCACAACGGAAAGATACAAACACGATAACTCGTGTAAGGACGTATTATTTGCTTAGAATAAATTATTTTTTAGCTGTTACAAATAATAATCTTGTTTTTATCTATATAACAATTCATTTAATTATATGTTAGGACGAGGAGTGAAAGACTATTACATCTTTTGTTCGAATTTAATTGCGATGCGATAAAAGTGTAAGTTCAAAAAAAAGAGCAGTGATAAATGATGATTATATGAAGGTCAAAAGTTTCTAAGCTTTTAGAATAACTTGACATAAATAATAAAATATTATTCGATTATATCATAGAAAAATTCTGTGAAAGTAACGCAATGTAAATGATTGATAAAGTACGGGGGCGCCTTTGGTGATCTATCAGATACTATCTAGGTCGACAATTAATAATGTTAACACACCCACTACGAGAACCTAATTAATTCATTTTCCTACGCACGCTAACAATAAAACTCAGTGATTCATTTTTAATAAAGACATATTAAATTGAAAGTCGTGAAATAGTCCAAAATATACAGATATATATAACAATTGTAAATCTTTTTAAAAAAAAAGAAAAGCTACCTAAGAACTCAACTAAAATCTAGAGCAGTTAGCATTTTTTTTTTAAATAAAATGAAGCAAATTTTTTATAAAATGAAGAATATTTTATAACATTTTTCGATAGATTTTATCCTAATATAGTTGTTTGATTAGACGAAAAATATTATTGCATTTACCTTTACATTTTTTTTCTTCATCTTTCGTTTTTGAAGAGGTTTTTTTTTATTTATAATTAGAAATGTAAAATAATAAGTTATCATATAGTATTTAACTAGATGATAATAATAAATCCTTATACGTGTTAATTTACAAAATATAGAAATGAGATTACATGGAAAGAGAGATAGCTGAGGGTCTGATGACGGCTATTACAGAAATTCGACGAATTTACGGCCTTACCCCTCTAACCAACGTGACCTGAAAGTTTATGTGAATCACCATACCAGAAATGACATTTATATACAAGAGTTTTATGCACCAAGTTGTAAGAGTTTAAACGAATATTCACATTCAAAACCTTTAATATTATGTTAAATTATATTTCATTAAATAAGTGTCTATAATGATTAATAATAACACAAAAATTTATATTTATTAGATATACTTAAACTGGTTTACTGTTATTTCTACAAAAATAAATTATTTTCTGATAATTTGGTAATAAAAATTACCTACTCCGACAATACGTGTATCTGCCTAACCTCAGTAAATACCGAAAATTATTCCGGTGAGTTACTGGTCTTTGTAGGCCGATCCTGTCCAAGCATGGCCTTTTTCTTAGTTATCTATTATATTAACAATTAGATCCATGAATAATACAGATGTGGCTTGATTTATTTATTACATCGCATTACTAAAAACACAAATATGAAATAATTTTCACTCAATAAATTCCTTACGGTTGTTTTACAAATTCCTGTTGCATCAATGACTCGCTGAAGTACCCTTTGGAAATAATTGTTTTCAGATAAACGTCGGGAAATAATTTAAAATAATATATTGTTAAACTGAATTTGAAATAAACGCGATAAAATCCGTTTTTAGACTTTTAATTAAATGTTTTCAGATATTTTAAATAACTCTTTATTTTAGACTAAGGTCCATATTGGGTTGGGTAAAACAAAACAAACAAAATGAAAAATAAATTTAAAAATAAATCAGTAATCAATAATGGTGTTAGTAAATAAAACAAAGAAACAAACAAATACAAAAAAGAAAACTAAAAAATAAAAGATAAAAATAAAATAAACTTATAAACTAGGTAACTAAAGGCTAAATTAAATAAGCTAAATACACACACGCTTGTTTTCATAATATGTGTGTGCACCATTCCAGCTCCTCCAGAGTGGGCTGTCGAGTTTGCACGCAATTGTGCTGAGAAGGGAATTGGTGCTGTTCACTAGCCGGCTCATCATAGAAGCAACACGCTTGCGGAAGATCGCGTAGAAGTCGTCCACACGAGCCTCCGCAAACATTTATATACTCGTACATTATTATTACAATTTCGCGGGATTGAATATCAACCTTACCTTGTTTAATATACATACAAAGCCGGATTAGACGTTGTTGTAGAGGTACATTTGTTTTGTGTATTTTTGGTAAGCCATATAAGCGCGGTGATTTTGCACATGTGGGTAGTGATTCCTTTTTAGTTCAGTTTCAATAAGGATCGTAATCGTTGAATACATCCACAGAAAAGGCATGTGTCAGCAGTAGATGTTAGTCGAGTAATTAGAAATACTTTAAAAAATTAAATTATTTTGCTTATCAAAGCTAATCACAGGATGAAATAAACGTTTAGTTAAACGCAAATTGCGCTTTTAAGTATATTTTATAAAATCGGTTTACGTTATTTTAATCACACCTGGAATTACTGCATTGACGCATTGCATGGTAGTATTTGACGATATGTTTTGATAATTGTAACGAGACCTGTAGAAATCATCTTGTGTTGTGTTGTATATTTATTTCTTATTATAATTCTTTTTTTTTTAATTTTTTTTCTAATTATTGACATTTTGATACTTATATTTATATTACTTGACATGTAGTTATAAGTCATTTGACATTTTCATATTGTGACAAACGTTTTTATTTTTTTAAATTATTATTGTTTGCCTTTTTTTTATTTAATGTTATTTTGTGGATCAATTTTTTATTTTAATCTTTTTTATTATTTTAATTCGTTCTAATTAAGTATATAAATAAATTATATTAAATAAATCTTTGCCTTATTTAAATTAAAAAAAAAAATTCAACTATCTTTCTTCTGATTTTTAAGCTCCAGACTAACCCTAACTACATTTATTATTAGGTAAACAAAATATGCGTACGGATGTCTACTGAACTTGCCTAAATTTCTTGCTATTAGAAATTTAGTATATTGTCAAATCGCACAGGTTTTTTAGAATTTAAATGTTTATATTATTTTACCTGTAATATCTCTAAGCTTACTGCGCTTCTAGTAATCTAATTCTCTCCAACATTTCTTAATTTAGATAGAGTCTATAATTTCTCATTATGTAACTTCAGGCTTCATACATCTATAGATTCATAGATATATAGATATATCTAAGCAAAATTTATTATCTTTTCCAATATTTACTCATATTAAATTATATATCGTAGTTATAAAACAGCATGATCTGTTTTTATTTTATTTGGTTAAATTTAAAATTGTTTTTTATCAACCTTATCAACCTATAATTTTCATCTTTATAATTTACACACTTTTAGAAGTAGATGTGTCTAAAAGCCCCTAAGGCAATTTTGTTTACGCTTCACATTTAAACGTACTACTTACTCCTTGTATATGTATATATATATATATATATATATAGAATGTATAATTTTATACTCTAAGGCCACTTTCTCTTTATTTCAAAACGAAAATATTCATTATTTTAACTGAAATAAAAGGTTCTTGAAACTAATAGTAGAGACTTCCTTGCTCATATTTTTCTTTTTTACCCGACTGCGACAGAAGGAGGGTTATGTTTTTCGAGTGTATGTATGTATGTATGTATGTATGTATGTATGTATGTATGTATGTCCATTTCTTTGGCACGCCCTACAGCCCAAACGGCTGGACGGTTTTTGACATATGGGGTGTCGTTGGATTTGTCTAAATTGTAGTAGTGACATAGGCTATATAAATTTTCAAAATGGCGCCCGCAAATGGCGGAATGAGGGGAAGTTGAATTTTTTTTTCTTACTGTAACAATATAGGTATCAAATGAAAACTAGTAAATTGTTTTATTCTTATTAGTTTATAATAAGAGTATTTTACGCAGTCGGGTTTTTTGATTTTTTTAATTGTAATCTGTTCTAGCTTTTACCCATGGCTCCTATACATTAAATTCGAAATTAGGTATCTTTATTTTTCTTTTAGTGCGTCTAAAAATAGCTGATCTAAACACAAAAAAAAAACATAACATGACCGACGATAGTAGATTAGAGAGTAGATACGACTTGGCTACGATTTCACTACATTGTTTATAGAATAATAACTCTACTTAAATGGTGTATCTAGGTATAGAAGACTATTTCTTAGAACACCATACTTACAAAAAATTCGCAAGAAGAAACAAATAACCTGAAGTAGATTTTCTATCCTTTTGGTCACCAGCCCAATCAGCATCACAAAAACCTTGCAACATTGTATCATTACATTTATAGATCAACTCTTTTAAGTGAACTTAACAGTACATTATTTGCAGATGTCTGGTATCTACTTAAAATAGAAACAGCAAAACATAGGTCAGGCCTAGTGCCTGAAACAGCATACATTAAACAACCAATTATTTATTTGTCTAAAAATTCTTTCAATGTTTTTATTGCAATTTATATTAGAATCAAATATTTTTGTAATAAAATTTTTACAACATTCAATACTTACTGGTACCTTTAATATTATACATATTAGCATATATATAAAAAAATAAACATATATATATTCGTTCGTTGCTGTGTACTTTTTGACGGCCGGCTGGTCTAGTGGTCAGGCAACTGGACACTCTACGCAGCGGTCGCGGGTTCGAATCCCGCCAGGTGCAGATAATCTGTATGACGAATATAGATGTCTGCACCAGATCATGGATGTGTATTTATGTATATATGTATTTATATCTTAAATTTATTTCCGTTCCTAGTACCTGTAACACAAGTTCTTACGAACTTACCACGGGGCTAGGTTAACGTGGTGTGATTGTTGGTTAATATTTATATTTTATATTTATTTATATTTATGTATAGGAGTCAACATTGGTTTACAATTTTCCATATCGAATCTCTTAAGTACATTTTCTCAGTAATTTCTTTGTGATAATAATGTGTAATAAAGCACACGATTTTTTTTTGTTTTTCTCTATTTTTTGTATACTTTTATGTAAGTGCATTAAGTGTTTCTCTTGATCTATCTATTCATAATAACATAAAGATAATATTATATATCAATTTACATTTATAATTTTTTCCACCACACTTTACCTACATTAAGTTCGAAATACGCTTTTTCCATTTTTTATATAATCACGACTTCCTGCGAATGAATAAGCCCTAGTTAGTGAGTACATAATGCTATAACTAATATTCTCTCTTTATTCCTTTCATAACCATTAGCTCTTCAAAAGTTCGTGTAAAAGAACACATAAACAGTACACAGCAACGAACGAATATATATATGTTTATTTTTTTATATATATGCTAATATGTATAATATTAAAGGTAAGCTATTGCTACCAGTAAGTATTGAATGTTGTAAATCTCAATATAATGTTTATAATAGTTTTTTGTAATTTTTTTTGTTTAAAACTACTTAAATACATAGATAAGTTTAAATAAATAAAAAACTTTCAAATAATATGTATCTGTTATGTCTTATGTATGTATATATCTAAATGGTAAGTTTCTCTCTGAAAATTTAATAATTTAATAGATTCGGCTCTGTTATTAATTATGAAGACAAAATATTTTTCAGTTCAATAACAGGTCATTGATAACATACTTATGATGGAAAAAAATGTAAATTTCATAAAAGAAAATTAATTGCTTTTCTTATTTCAGAAAAATATATATTTACTGTTCTCTTATATTTACGCGAAATTTACTCATTTAATTAAAAGTCTATATCAGATTTTATCGCGTTTATTAAAACTTTACAGTTAATAATTTTATTATTTTACAGTTAATATTTAATATTAACAGTTTATTAAAACTTTACACACAACAGTTTTAACAGTTAAACAGTTTATTAAATCCGATATAGACTTTTAATTAAATGAATATATATTTGCATAAATAAAAAGATATGGTCTGACTAATACACCACCTCATCAACTAGCCAAAAGTTTAACCCTTTCGTTACTGGCGCCGCAATTTGGTTGCAGCCACACGATATACCTCGTGTGTACGAGCGCCGCAATTTGGCGGCAGCCGTACTTAGACGGCGCCGGCGTCAGCTCAAATGCGCGTAGTATTTATATTTTGCAAGTCGAAACAAGTTTCTGCTGTGTGTTATATCTAGGGGTAAAATATTTTATAGATAATATAACAAGAAATAACAAATAATTAAATTAAAAAGTCCGAACTTCAGCTTACCGACATGCAATTTGCACACTTTACGGCGCGGTGCGCCGTTCAGTGGTGCCACTTTGCGGAGTAGACTGCCATAACGAAAGGGTTAAATCGAGAAAACTATGTTATTGCACTAAATATGTTGAATATCTAAATATATAAAATAGCTTATAATATATTGAATACCATCAGTTTATAATCCATCCATTTAAAAACCGTAAAATTGTGAATCTAAAAATGCTCCATCTGCTTACATCATATTAAAATAGCTTAACATCATAGATTTACAATATTTTACTGCGACTATTTTATATATACAGAATGAATGGTGAGTTACTATCGATATTTAAGGAGAATACTCGGTACATGATACTCATTCGAATTATGTCAAAAAAATTGGTAAATATTACTAAACTTACATAATAAAGTTACTCAACAGTTATCCAATTATTTACACGTCCGTCGCCTGGACATCCCAGCAGCTAGCTGCACTTTCGACGCAAAACAGGTAGTTTACCTACGTCCAAACGTCGCCACGTGTTAACAGGGTAGCAGGATAAACAAGCATGATCCAATCCTCCTTAATACTTTAATCTTGGCTTAGGATAGGCAAAAATACTAAGATATTTTACTTGTTTAAGCAACAAATTTGTTGACTAGATAAATGATGTGAACTTTGGCAATTTTTAGATGTGAACAAGCAGTACAGTACAACACCTTAATTTATTCAGGTGAGGTATTAGGTCAAAAATTAAGTACCTATTTTTTTTACATAATTCGAATGAGAATCATGTACAGAGTATTCTCCTTAAATATTGATAGTAATTTACCAGTCAGCCTGAATATTAATACAAGGAATAAAGTATTATATATTGGAATTGAACCCTATTAGGGATGAAAGTGTGGTTTACAGTTTATCAGTTTAACTTTATCAGTTACATATTTCGATTACCCAAATATTTGATATTGTAACCTACAAATAAGGAAGCAAATACGTATTTCATGATTTTATACTATTGATGATATGTAAACCTAGAGTGTGGAATGAGCTCAACAACCCTAATAATCATTATATTTTATAATATTTTTAGCCGGTTGACTGGAAATATTTCATTGAAAGAGCGAAGACAAATCGGGCAAGTAAACGTATTTTATGCCATAATATCTAATATATAATGCCAAATATACGAAAAAATCAAAGTCTTTCTATTAAAATAGTAAAAACATATCTCGAAAATTATAAAAACAAATTATCTGTCTGTATATTTGTTCCGGCATCACACAAAATCTATTTCATTTAAGTGGGTGTGGTTGCCACAATAATTATGATCCAGGAGGTCTAACATAAAATCTGGTGTACATGTGTGATACATCTTGAAGTGGAATTTAAACACGTTTTTCTTTTTCTTTTTTAATATGCCAACTACCCTATTTATATGGAAATAAAGTCCAAATAAAAAATAAAACATTTGTCCGAAACAAAAAAAATCACATTTAAGCAAAGCAGTAACCATTTCATTCACCCAGATAAAACCGCAAGGGTAGGGTAGACTGGGTACGGTTGAAGCAATTTTGCTTATATCGTCCATAGTTTTGCTATTTATTATCCGAGCAATGAAAAATGTGTGTTTAATAAAAGAGCATGTTTCTGTCTACTAATGGGTAATGTAACTTAAGTTAAAGATGTGTTATTTTCAATAGTAAATCAAATTTAAAAAAAAAAGATTTGTTTCAATCGTCCCCATATCATGGGGCGGTTGAAACCGTGATTGGGGTCAATTGAAACACGTGCAAATAGTACAAAATATAATATTTTAACAAGTTTTATTAATTATTTATTTAAACTCAAAGAATAAATTAACAACTCTGGCAATAATAATCAATTGTCAATATTTTAAATACTTGTATCGTTATCTTTAATCTTGCTTGAAGCTTGCGCTGCGATTAGAGTTATTTCAGGATTTCTTCTCATAAGCCTTTTCTCACCTGCCAGCTCGTAGATGAAAAAGTTTTTTAGCTCCTTGCTAACCCAAGTCGAAGGTCGTGATAAATAATGTTTATCTGTAAGTTCATAGGCCAATTTATTAACCACTTTCTTAGGTAGACCAAAATTTATATCTACATATCGCATCAAGTACTTTGAAGCCCTTGCTCTTGTTCTTCATTAAAAACACAGTTGTATGCTTTACATCCCTTATCCTTATATCTTGAGTTTTTTGATCGCCAGAGGCATCTTGATATCGAATATACCTTGTGAACAAATAATGTCTGACCCCGTGCTTCTGTGTAACTTTTCGTAAGGAATCTCCCTCTTTCATCTCCTCAAAATCTTCTTTGAACTTCTACAGGTCTATTAGTCCTCTCAAAGTCTTTCTTACGAGTTATCTTGGCATGTATAAAACCAGAAAAAAGTAAATATAGTGTTTCAACCGTACCCAAAAATTGATTCAACCGTCCCCATCTCCAATTTCAGCTGAAAAACACTTATAGTGATGGTGAAAATAATGATAAATAAAAGCTAGTCACGATATAATATTCCATGACCTTCATTTCGAAAAAAAACACACACTCAATAGTGTCACTTATATAAGAACAATAATAATTGGAAACTCTTCAAGCTAAAATACTTGCTTTTGGTTAAAAAAAAACACAATAGGGCCTTCTAAAAACAGCTAAAATCTGTGGAGGGCAACGTAACATTGTTGTTCGTGTTCAGACCTGTCGTCCGCTTCGTTCTCTCCTTGGACTCCTTACCATCCCGCCAACGGTTTTCGAAATATTCGTGTTGTTTTCAATCATACCCAGTCTACCCTATGCACTAGTATTTATATAAAAATTAAATTGTTTAATTAACAAGGTGGTAACTCTCAATCAGAAGATTTACATAGTTATCAATAGGTATATCCTATCTACAAAGGACGTCTACATACTACGCTATCGCCTAGACTCTAGTCTCTCTATATTAAGCGCTCTAGGCCCTAGAGCAGTGTTTCCCAACCTTTTGTAGGCCATGCCCCACCTTAACATTTCTAAATTTTTTATGCCCCCATGCATAATTTTTAACCTTTAAAATTTTTTTGTTCTCTTAAGAAATATAAATGATAAGTTTTAGGAAGAAATCACTATGAAATTGTTATCAAAACATCGTAAGTAAAATTTCAAAACATATAATGAAAAAAAAACTGAAATTTATAGACGTAAGCTGTCAAAAAGATAACAAACGGTTGGACAAGGTATAGCATTGCATTTAAATAATCCAAAGCGAAACGGTTAAAGCCGTGTCGAGTCCATTTTTAAATTGCCCCCCTTAACTATCAAATTGCCCCCCAGTGGGGCGTGGGTCCCACGTTGGGAAACACTGCCCTAGAGTGTTTAATATATACCTACTACTACTACCACTTTTATGAATATTTTTTAAAAATAATTATTTGTATGGTTTTTTTTTATTTCGTCCTTCCTTTTAAAATGTACACGAGCTTTTTTTACTTTTCAGTCGTCAGTTATGCACAGTATTTAATTTGTTTTAAATATTTGATAATAAGTTTTTTAAGTACGAATAACTATAGACTTTCTATTACCATTTCATAACATACTCTTATTTTAAAATCTACTGAAAGAAAACGTAGAATCAAATTTGAAAGAAAGGTAAATGATCAAACTTTTGGAATACGCCCCGAGTCCAATATAACTTTTGTGTGGTGATATTATAAGGATTTTTGAATGCCTATCAATTTCTAGGAATCGAGTAATGTATATTTTTTTCTTTTAAACTATGGGAATCCAAATGTTACGAATATGCTATATTCTATAAATGTGTACTCTATTTTAGTACGAATTCAATAAAGTCCCTTTGATCGTTTCTTCTTGTTGCTTTTTCACAAAGGATTCACTCTTTGTCAAAAAAATACATACTACAAAAGTATATTGTTGCGTAGTCTGTAGGTATATGTTACCGATCATTTTCATTTGGTAACTTTATTATAAAAAATATTCAGTAATACTCGTAGCAGTACCCATATAATGATTGTAGACTAGCTTCGTAATATAATCAAAAAGTAAAATTGTTACTAATATAATACTAAAACATTAAGATTGACAAACAACGAAGTCTTAGCCGAGCAATTCAGGTACGAGTATATACATATCAAAAGAAAACTATATACATTTCATTTTTAATGTTTATTGAGATACGTATACACGACGTATCGAAGTTAGCTATGTTCCAGATGAAAAATCCTATTAGACGCACGATTCTAAAATTAACAATATTCAATTATATCAAACAATGACTAACCATTCAAATGTAAAAATGACACAAAGAATGACTTCTCTGCTCACAAAATTATGATAATTTTCTTAAAAAAATAATAGCATTGCATTTTGTTTTTTATTATATAATTGACAATCGTTCTGTTGCAACAGTTCCAATTAATATAGGCATGGATTATTTTAGTTTCTGGTCTGAATGTTTGTCCTTGTAAATCTCTCTACCGTAGTTAGGAGAGCACGTAAAACGTCTATTACGGTTGTTATCATAAATATCTGACAACAATCGCTTCTCTTGGTAGCGAATTTATCCACCTAACCACAATAGAGTAGTGTCGTGGGTTAAGCTGCAATTCTTGGCGAAGAGACCTTTTCCCAGTACCTACTAAAGCATTTACAGGCTGTTTCAGTTAAGATCAATAGTACTAAAATACAAATATAAATTAATTTGAAAAACCTATATAAAGATATATCTTTAGAATTTTACAGCCTTTTAAGGTAGCTTTGTTTCAGCAAGCATAATAAAGACATTTTCCAGGGTGATAGAGCGTCCGATATCTTATTACAGCGAGCTTGTAAACTGACGAAACGCTCCTCGAATCACTGCTTTTATAGCCTCCGCTACGATATTCACATTCTACAACTGACATTCTCTTCTAACAAAAATGTACCTTATATTAAAAGTGATATAGTTTCAAATTAACTGACAATACATACCAAAGCATAGGCTGATATAGGCAGATTTTTTGTCGACTGTGATGGATAAACCAGAGGAAAGAAAGGCGTCTTGATTGAAAATACCGTTAAAGAGAGAATAGGCTTTACGGGATTTTTGAAAAGCGGGAATGTCTTTTACACTTTTATGGTTTCAATCTATCTACAGCAATAAAATGAATCAAAAGTCAAAGTAATATTGTGTGGATCGAATCATCAAATAGATATTGTTATTATATTCATAAAACTAATTATTTTAACTACATTAATAAATGTTACAAAGACGAAGTTTTAGCAAATTTAATATGTTTCAAATTAATGCGCAAACTAGTAATCTAATTAAATTCAACAAACAAACAAATGTGTTTCTTCAATTAAAATAAGGAAATAATTATAATTGAATATATAATATAAAAATTGTTCGTCTTTTTCATAATAAAGACAATTTTACATTTAAAATATCAAAAATCGATTTAGTCAGGGGATGATATTGCGAGAGTCGCCTCATACATACAACACATTCTTAATTTTATCGTACTATTCTATGGGGATCGTGCTTTGATTATATATCGCCTCTGCAACATAATACTTTAGGTAAATCCATACATTTGGGTGTCTCATGATGTCGATAAATCTGTGTCGAGGTCGGTTTATCTTTAAATGAAAAAATGTTCTTACGGTTACGTAAACATCGAGCATAAATATACTCGCTTAGTCAAAGACGAACTTTTTAAACATAAAACGATTCCTATCTTATGAGCATATTAATTAAAAGATAGACGCTTACATTTCAGCAGTATGTATTAACACTTTATTGATGCTATAAATCGTATTGCCATGGGCGTAACCAGGATTTTCTTAAATATATAAAATACAATATAAAGAAAATTAAAATTACCATGAACCGACTTTTCATATTTGAATTTTATGAGTATATTCTGTATATTCTTCAGGCACACTTGATACATAGATGTCCAACAAATATCAAGGCCTTCGTTTTCTATCAACGCTACTACCAAGTTCTCTCATCGAGCAACGACGATAGATAAAGAGTTATGTATGTAGTAGAAATTTTACATCTTCGACATGGAGTTGAAAAGGCGTTGCGCAGCGCACTTGCACCTGCGCTTCCGTTATCCCTTCTCTGCTTCACTCTACGCATGGTGATTATGACGGTCTTACAGAATAATACAACAGCCTAGCTGGAATGAGCCAGAAGGATAGTGGACTGAAAGTTTGATAATGCTTCTGCTGCTTCAATCGTTATCGCAAGTAAAGATTAACTGTCATCACTCTATCCGCCAGAACTTCTGAGGACACAAAATGTGTAAAACCAAGATGATATCATAATTTTTAGTTTATAATTTATTCGTGAATTGATACAAAATTATAATTAATTAAGAAGATATTAATAATTTTATACAACAGATGTATCTGTTGCATAAAACTATTAATATCTTCTTAAGAGTCTAACAAGAACCTTAACTCATTTTTTATTGATTAAGAAAATAAAATCAAGATAATTTCTGATACACAGTTAACACTTGCCCGAAAGTCAGGGGTGCACTATTTTAATATATAACAAATTATTTTCAATTAAGTATTATTACCAGCTGTGGGAACATAACTAATCTTGGGCTTGGCAATTATCATCACTAATATTGTAATATTAGCAAGAAGGTAGGTAGCTTAGGGTTGACAGATAGACATATATCAAAATTTATGTCGAAACATGCAAATTTCCTTACAATATTTCCTTCATCCGAGTAGTAATACTGAAAATGTTATGTGTTAATGTTTTTATAGCTGCGACCGTTTCAAAGCGACTTATTTGTATATTCCATTAGGCCATCCCGACCAAAATATATTAATAAAACTCAATTAACCCTTTCGCTACCAGCGTCGCATATATGCGACGACCCAATTTTCTTTGCTGGGCCTGTTCACGAATATGTGACGGGTGTTCATTATCAATTTATGATAACTGTTGTATCAAGTCGCACTGCACATAGATGTATAATTTTATACAACTATTAAATAAATGAAAGATGTTATTGGTCTGGAGATAATTACAGTTTTTTATAAGATTTGAGCGTTTTTCTCCAAAGACCCTGGTAGAGAAAGGGTTAAAAACAAATCTGAATAATGAAGAAGTATTTAACGAAATCTAAAGTAGTTTATGAAACTCACACACTATTTGTATTTAATATTTTATCATATTTAATGTATGATGTATTGATAGTGCAGAAATGCTTAATAACAAAGACATTTAAATTGTAATAGCAACACTAAATAATGCGTCATCAGCTGAGCCCTGCTTTCTTTTTTCCCGTTCCGTCCAGCGTTGTTCTTGATACGGCAATTGCCGTAATATACGGCATTCAGGCATCTTAGGCATTATAAATACGGTATACGGCAGCTCTTTGATTACCGTATTAAAATATACGGCAACTGACTAAAGAAAACAAAAATAAATATTTCGTATAATGGAACGCACCAACTTGTAAACCATAGATAAAGTAGAAGCGCCACGAACAGAAACGTCAACAGAATTAAACCAAATGCAACCTTATCTCCGAGATATTAATGTCTAAAATCTTTAGTTCCTCATTCGGGTAGGTTCTTTATAGAATGTGTGGGAATCCCCGGAATAATTGTTACTGTACTGTACGTACGGCTGTAGTCTGTACCTACCTATTGTGATTCTCTCATTCTATCATTACTTCGTTGTTTTGTGTATCAGTGAAAGCTATTTTACGAAGATTTCTATAAGACTAAGTTTTTGTTCAAAATGAGTGAGTGTGACAATGACGACGGGCCCCCTACGCCGAAAAAAAAGTTTAAAAGTAAACACATAAAACAAAAATACAGAAAGCAATGGGAAAGTGATGAAACGTTTAAGAATTGGATTGCCCCTGTCAATGATGACCCCTACAAGGCAAAATGTACATTGTGCGACGTCAAACTTTCTTGCGAAATTTCAACTTTAAAACGTCATGTTTCAAATACCCAACACGTAAGAATAGCATCAGCGAGCTCTTCTACAAGAGACATTGGCACTTATTTTCAGAATCGACTGACGGATCACAATAGACAAGTAATGGAAGCTGAAATAAAACTTAGTGCATTCGTCGCAGAGCACAACATATCATTTATGGCCATGGATCATTTATCAGAGGTGCTAAAGTCTTGTTTTCCTGACTCCAGAATTGCTGCCGAGATTGCCATAAAACGAAAAAAATGCACATCTACGGTAAAAAATGTTATTGGTGATTTCCAAAAAGATTATTTGGAAAATATTATTAAAAGTAATAAATTCAGCATATTGGTCGATGAATCAACGGATATTTCGGCCACAAAAACCATGTGCATTATTATCCGTTATTATGATGAGCAGCAAAGAAAAGTAATGTCCTCACTATGGGAACTGGCACCTTTATTTGAGGCAGGTGATTTTACGATGGCAGCAGAGGGAGCTACAGCAGAAACCATGTATGATCTCATTATAAAGAAATTTACTGATAGAGGGATCCCATTAGAAAATATAATAGGATTCGCTTCAGATGGCTGCAATGTAATGATGGGATCACAAAATTCAGTAGCCAGCCGTTTGCGAGAAAATCTGCCAGGTATCTTTATTTTTAAATGTATATGCCATTCTATGCATTTGTGTGCCAGTGAGGCATGCAAAAAATTGCCAAGACGATGCGAAGATTTGGCGCGAAACATTTATGGTTTTTTTAAACTGAGTTCAAAACGGCAAGCCCAATATTTGGAATTTCAAGTTTTTACTACCACAAAAATCCACAAGATTTTACATCCATCACAAACTCGATGGCTTTCCCTGCTATCGGTTGTGAACAGGCTGCTTGAACAGTGGAACAGCCTTAAATTGTTTTTTACGCAGAAATGGCTCGAAGAAAAAACTGCAGCTGCAGAATTAGTTTACCATGAGCTGCATGACGATTTTATTAAGCTTTACTTTTTATTTCTGCAATGGATATTACCAAAATTTGTTAAACTCAACGAGTACTTTCAAAGCGCAGACTCAAAATTGGTAGAACTGGATGAACACATAAGAGTAACGTACAGAGAAATATTAATGTGTTACATGCAAAGGGATTATGTTCTACAAAATGATATCAGCTCAATCGTCCCAGAAGATACGCGATATTTCCTCCCACAAATGTATTTGGGGGTAAAAATTATGATAGAGACACAGAAACCAAATATATCAGCAAAAAAAGAACAATTAAAAGAGTTTTACTCTCGCTGCAGAGATTTCCTCATCACAGGCTGCAAAGAAATAAAAAAAAGGTACGACTTCTCTGACGATTTACTTCAACTATTAAAATATTTATCACCTGAAGAAGCAGTTAATAATCAAACAAGAAACGTTTGTCCATCTATTCTACCGCTTATGCAAAAGTTGCCACGAATCGTCAATAATGACGACGATCTCCAAAAAATTGATGATGAATGGAGAATGCTACCAGAGGTAAATAAATTACCATTATATGAAATTAGCTCACAGAAAACCGATGAGTTTTGGATTAAAATCCGTGATGGAACCGAATTAAAAACATTAGCATCTTTTGCTTTAAATGTACTATGTTTGCCACACTCGAACGCAGATTGCGAGCGTATATTCAGTGAAGTAAATAATATGAAAACGAGACTTCGCAATAAATTAATAACGCCAACTATTAATGGAACTCTTTTAGCCAAGCAAGCGATTCGTAATCACGGTAATTGTTCACAATTTAAAGTTCCAAAAGAAATGATTAACAAAATGAAATTTAAAAAGGAGAATGACCTACATGCGAGTGCGACAGAATCAGAACTAGAAACTATTAAAAACCTATATGGTGAAGAATAGAATAAGTAGTACACGCATATTACATTACATACATCACTTGTATTTTTTTTTTTAATTATATATACCTTCTAAATAAACATTTTGTACAATACGGCAATTTTCTTAGTTTTCCCTAAAAATCCGGCAATTTTAGAATAAGAATACGGCAACCCTAAATTTGTCAGGAACAACACTGGTTCCGTCTTATATGTCAAAATCATTGCGGCTGTAGTTTCTTATTAGCCGCAATAATAATTGTAAATCTCTTAAGAAAGTTCTAAATATCGCAAAACAACATGGGAGACTCCCTAGATGGGAGTGAGAATGCCCCAGAGGCACAGAATATTGTTGTTGTTGAATTCCAAGACTTTGCAAATTACTTGCGTCGTGCTGCAACGGTACTTTTACCAGAGGATGACATCGTTCCCCCGGCGTTAACCGCTGCACTGGACGACAAAGTGAATCAAGATTGCATTAGAAAATTTATTTCTGATCCGCAAGTCTCTTCACTGTATGTCCAACGATTTTCATTAAAAGGTATGCCCTATTGGAGGAACGCTATCGATCGCATATGATCTTGAATTTTACTGCACTGACTCATTATGCAAATTATACCCTACCCACAATTGACTACCAATATAAATCAACTTCAAAAAAATATTTACTTCTTTACTTTAGGATAAAAAAGAATATTATATAGAAACATTAAAAAAACTCACTTCAATTGAGTCAGTTGAAAAGTTAACAGTATTGGTTTTAAATTCGAAGTAACTTATTCTAATAAGAACATGAAAATTTAATTTTCTTCCATTTTACAAGCTAGCAATTGTTACATTTATGTTACATTTATTTATATATGTGAGAAAAGGGAGTACATTTAATTACATAATTATATTCATTAAAATAAATATCAAACTATTAAAATAAGTATCAAACTATCTTTCTATATTAATATCATACTTATATCATTGATAAAATTCTTTTAAAAGTTATTTTATCTCATGAATTGGTAAGGTGTTGGTAATTGAAATAACATTTTATTAAGAACTACATATATAATGAAAAAATTTATTTTGTGTTTTAAAAAGTGTATTTTTTATACTACAGAAGATGACAGTGAACAGCCTACCGAGGGGGAGGAAGAGAAAGAGGCTGTCTCATATCAAATCAGTAATGAGGTATGTTACACAATATTAACCTAAAAAAGAATAAAACCCATAACTATAGTCATATACAAGTAATTTGAGCAAAAAAGGATCATTCCACAAAATTTATAACATGATATTAAAATTGCACAATGACATGGTTTTTATAAAATTATGTTTAAATACATTTTATTTGATAACATTTTAATATTTTTTAATCTCTTATAGCTTTAGTTTTTCTATAATCATGACTTCAATATTTTAACAGAATTTTCACTTTTTTGTGAACAAATGTAAAATCCTATGTTTTATTATTTATTTGTATAATATATAAAAGATTACTTATTAAAATTTATTAATGGTGTCCAGTTAAGGTACATTTATCAAGTGTCTATAGTAAAATCTAGGTTGTTCCAAGTTATAATAGTAAAAATCCAGAAAATCATTGAAAATCCTAACATTAAAAAAAGTAAAAAGACTCATAACCATTATCAGATCATTTCTGCTGACATAAATAAAGATGAGTCATCCTGTTTTTTTTTTTTTTCTTGAAGCTATATATTAGTTAATGCTAATATATATTTAGTTAATTTAATTAGCTAATGCTAACATATAGCTTATGTGATAATTCACTTAAGTATATTTTATTTTGTCCAATCTGGCATAGCATTCCTGAGTTTAATTTAAAGACATTTCAATAAAAGATAAGATCGGTCTTTAAAGTTCATCTCATGCTTGCTTAGATGAAAACAACAAACATTGCATGTTTTGGCAGAAATTCTTAGGCATTTATACTTTCCAACCTGCACTGAAGTAATGTGGTAGATTAAGCTCTTAACTCTTCTCCTTCATAGTGAAAAGGTTCTTGCCCAGCACTGGGACATACACAAGTTATGTAGAGGTAGTACAATACATTTTAATAAAGAGGTTTTAATTATTAATTTTAGGTACATTTCACATCACCCCGAGTTGCTGCATTTGTCTGTATCAAGCGTGGTATTGTGATTGAAGCTGACAAGTCCATCCACAGCCAACTACGTCTCATCAACTTGTCCGATGGCTCTCCATATGAGACCTTACATGCTTTTATCAGCAAAACCATGGCTCCATTCTTCAAGAGCTATGTCAAAGAAAGTGGCAGAGCTGACAGGTTAATGCTAACATAATGTACTATTATAATAAGAATTGTGTTTTCTTTTGAATTAATAGTTTGAAAATAAATAAAAAAAATATTATTTATTTTTATATAAATGTATCAATTTAAATTGCATTTATATACAGAGATGGAGATAAAATGGCACCATCAGTTGAGAAAAAGATTGCAGAGCTAGAAATGGGTCTGCTACATTTACAGCAAAATATTGATATTCCTGAGATCACCCTGCCTGTTCACCCGCTTGTTGCTGCTGTTATTAAAAGGTATGCTATAAATATTCCACATCAGTTCATTCATATATATTTTTATAAGATATTATAATAATTAAAAATCTCCTTTCTCTAGGGCTGCTGATGAAGGACGTAAACCACGTGTTGCTGATTTCGGTGATAAAGTAGAAGATTCAACATTCCTCAACCAACTACAAAATGGTGTTAACCGCTGGATCAAAGAAATTCAGAAGGTTTGTATTTTAGTGTGAAATAAAAACTAACTACATAAAAGTATTAAAAATACTATTTGACGATGAGTTGGGGCAGTGTTCACAGCAACTGGCTGTTGTGCTATGGGTTGCGGGATCGGTGCCCACTCATGACAAATGATTATATAAGCCATACTGATGTTTGTCATGGAGCTCTGATACAGAACTTTCATATTCGGGTAAAACATTGAGTGTGAAGGAATTATTAAAAAAAAAACTATAACAATTAACAATCTTATATTTATATTTATTTAATTACCATTTATAGGTTACCAAACTAGACCGTGACCCATCCAATGGAACAGCTCTGCAAGAAATTTCATTCTGGCTCAATCTTGAAAGAGCACTTCATCGCATTCAAGAAAAAAGAGAAAGCATTGAGGTATTTAAACATTGTGTTAGAATTCATAATGGGATTGATTCTTCTTTAAACTATATAATATTACTTAAATTTTTTTTAACCAGGTTGCCCTAACTTTGGATATTCTAAAATATGGTAAGAGATTCCACGCTACTGTGTCTTTTGACACTGACACTGGCCTCAAACAAGCTCTTGCTACGGTTTCCGACTACAATCCCCTTATGAAAGACTTCCCTATCAATGATTTGCTTAGTGCCACTGAACTGGAAAGAATCAGGTATGTTCAAATTTAGTAAAGTTTTATCATATTCATAAATTCTCTTGAATTTTTGTTATATTATATTGCAAATTTTTTAGACTCGCTGTGCAGCAAATTTTCTCTCATCTCCGTAAAATACGGTCCACAAAATATCCAATTCAACGTGGACTTAGACTGGTTGAAGCTATATCTCGTGACTTGGGGCAGCAGCTCCTTAAGGTGACGTCATTCGGAGTAATAAATCTAATAATAAGATACCTTATGAATACTACATGAGTACAGTTTTTTTTTTTTTTTTTTTTAATTTTCGATTTGATGTACACATAAAATTAATAAATTATAAATATTGAGAGTCATTTAAAGATGCATAAAATTATAGCATGCAAATCACAGCTTTTTATCATTTTGTATTATTAATTTTTATTTATTTAAAATACTTTATTGACCAAACAATGTAATAAAATACAGTTGTGACAAAAGGTGGACTTAATGCCTAGTGGCATTCTCTTCCAATCAACTTTTAGGTCAAACAGAAAAGAAAATAATTACAATCAACAAAATAAAAAATACATATAAAATATATATATGCATATTCATAAAAATATATACATTTAAATATTCGTACACAAAAACAAAATTATATAATGTATACATATATACACATAATAAAAAATGACAACAATTAGAAATTTTTGTAACACACAAGTAGTAGAAATTTTTATGTGATAATTTGAAATATTTTTTTAAACATATTTTTATTTTTAGGTACTGGGAACTCGGCGTTTGATGCATATACCATTTGAAGATTTCGAACGTGTTATGACACAATGCTTTGAAGTGTTCTCTTGTTGGGATGATGAGTATGAGAAACTACAAGGTCTACTAAGGTATAATTAATTATCTCTACCTTGTTATGTTTTGTCTTTTGCTTGACCTTATTCCAGTCTAATCCAGCCTGCACATACAAGTTCTTTTTATAATTGTACTACACAGACAAATCTGAAACTGTAGGTTACAGTGCAACCTCAATATAATGAAAGTAAAGGGAATTGGAAAATATAAAGTTTAATAAGGTTAGGTTGGACTACGATTTGTTTTAACAATGTAAAAAAAGTGGAATTAAATGGAAATACTAATTAATGGGATATGTTATATCAAGGTTTTAAGTTGAAAAAAATCGTTATAAAGAGGTTGTTGATAAATGTTATTCGTAATGTACAGATATATTTGATTGATTATATTTTATATGACGGCCGGCTGGTCGAGTGATCAGGCAATTGGACACTTCGCCCGCGTGGATGTCGTTTATCACGACCTAAAAAAAATTATCCTATGTTACTTCTAATGCCTCCAAGAATATGTGTACAAAGTTTCATGATGATCGGTTAAGTAGTTTTCACGTGAAAGCGTAACAAACAAACTTACTTTCTCATTTATAATATTAGTATGATAAAAGAAGGTAATAATTTTTCATTCGTTACTAACGACATTTGCTGTCGGCAGGGACATCGTGAAGAAGAAGCGCGACGAGCACCTGAAGATGGTGTGGCGCGTGTCGCCGTCGCACAAGCGGCTGCAGGCGCGCATGGAGCACATGCGCCGCTTCCGCCGCCACCACGAGCAGCTGCGGACCGTCATGCTCAGGGTACTGGACTGTGTCCGCCTGTAAACAAACCGCTACTGAGCGAAGTCCTCTTCTCCGTATAGAAGCTTGGAGCTTAATCCACCACGCTGTTCAACTCCGGGTTGGCGGATAATTTCCCTAACATGTGGTAACGATCCTTATCTGGTGTCTATGATAACAACCGGGATCGACGGCTTTACGTGCTCTCCGAGGCACGATGGGGAATCCCACAAAGACATACACCCAGACTGGAAACAAATATTTGTACAAATACAAATATCTGTCCCGAGCGGGAATCGAACCCGTGACCACCGGCGCTCGGTTAGAGGCGACTACTACACCAGAACGGTCGTCAGGTGCTCAGGGTGCTTCTTGCTAATTATTTCAAAATTTTACCCTCGTATCACTGTAATACCATATCAGTCTGAAAGAATTCGTATCCCAAAGTTAAACTTGGTCTTCACATGCCTTAAAAATTAACACGATGTTAATATAAATTTTAAAACTAAATTTAATATATATTTTTGCACTTGAAAAACTAGCTAATGTTATTTAATTAAAAGTCTAAATCGGATTTTATCGCGTTTATTTGTTTAAAAACTTTATAATAAATAATTTAGACACCCACCACCTTAGTCCCCCGAGATCATAGACGCTGTAAAGGGTCCGAAACGTCGGGAAATAATTTAATTAAATTAATAAAATCGTTAAACTGTAAAGTTTTTAAACAAATAAACGCGATAAAATCCGATTTAGACTTTTAATTAAATGAGTGGAATTCGCGTAAATATAAGAGAACAGTAGCTAATGTTAGTTCGAAGTTCTTATCGCAATATATTTATTTCTTATATATGATTATATTTCATGTCTGTTTTTATCAGAATTTTAGACGAAAATTTTTAGAGTCTAAAAACACTAATTATATACATTTCTATCATTTTAGAAATGTATGTCTGTCTGTTTGTTTGAACACGCATCACAGCTTAAAGTACTAAGTGTAGGTTAAAAAATCAAAGTTAAACAATTTGAATATAGAGATAGCGCTGATGGGTGTTTTTGGATTAGTTGTTACCTTCAATCACAATTACAAGTACATACTAAAGTAAAACTTATTTGCAGGCACAGCTAGTACTATATAGATGTGCATTTTATTCATAAAAATATAAGAAGGCGTTCAAGTGTTACGTAAGGTTTTTTTTTTTTTTTTACTTCCCTCCCTAAGTGTTACGTATCACATAACTATAATTTTCAATTTTTACCTAAAAGACACAATTATTTAATACATGGAAAACAAAATACGCAAAATACAATCGAGGGACTCGCCATTAACCATAAACGAAAAAGGTTGCCAACTTGGGAGACTTGAATTTTGTAGTTTTTTTATTTAAATTTAAAAAAACAATGTTACATAACGCGTTGTATGAATCCCCCTCTCGCCTTTATAACGCATCGTAACGTTTTACAAGACCCCCCCCCCTCCCCCCTAAATTGCGTTACGTAATACGTGAACGAGGAAAGGGCCGAAGCTGTCTCTATACGGAAGTCCGCGCAGGTGCTGCGGCCGCGCGCGGCGGCCAGCGCCGAGGCGGGCGCGGCGGGCGAGCCGGCGCAGCCGCACTCGCTCACCATGGACGCGGCCGACGCCAACGCCATCGCCGAGGTACTACTGACCCTGCCGGCTATTACGTAACTTGCACGATCGCGAGATATCGCTGTCGTGTCAAATTTCAATACTATACTTTGTCCATTTTATTAATGGTTTTTTGACAGCTCACGCTTCATACAAATATATTTTATGGACAAAGTATAGCTGAGCCTCAATTATTATTTGAATTCGACACCATAGCGATTTCTTGCAATCGCGCAACGTAAATGTCCACCGACTCTTTATTTCATCATTGTACGCTTTGTTCGTTATTGACAAACTAGATGACGGATTTTGTAGGATGTGTTCACCCGTGTACACATTTGCGACTACTCTTACGCTCCTATAAAGATTGATGATGATGCTTTGACATTTAGAAGAAAGAATTATTAAAATGTTTGGTGGTTTCAAAACTTACCCATCACTGACAAATCTTTCCTCTTTGTAATATTAGTATCTAAAAAATATTGATCAATTTCTATTTATCGTTAAAACGACTCAAATAGAAGAAATTGAAGTGAAAAAAATTTAATCATCTATAAAGTAATACAACATTGACATTTTATATATTATATAATAAAAATCGGTGAACTGAACTTTTTAACTATTGTAAAAAATGGTCAACTTTTTCTATTTTAAAATGTTCTGTAAATATATGAACATAATATTATATATTTAGGCTTATCTTTCAAAACTTAGGTGAACTTGGCGTATGAGAACGTAAAAGAAGTTGATTGCTTGGACATCTCTCGTGAAGGCTGCGATGCTTGGGAGGCTGCCGTGAGGCGCTACGAGGACAGAATTGGTAGGATATATTCCCATTTTATATTGTCATTAAAATATTTTAATGATCAAAATAGAAATTAAAAATTAAATCTGCACTTAAGAAACTAACATTAAAATTAAGGACACTCTTTTTTTTAATTCTTACTATTAGTCACTCTCTCCCTATACCTATTTATAAATCTTGTTCAAATTTTCAATCAATACTGAAATATTTTTATTCATCCACTCAAGTTCAAATATTTTTTTTTAAACTTGTAGTGGATAAGACTTGATGTTAATACAGATTTTTTTTCAAATATTAATTCATTAATTAAATTTTAGTATTATATGGGAGAAAAAAAAATATCTTTGTTGATCTAATTAGGAATTAATTTTAATATTTTTTATTATTTTATATTATTTGTTTATTACAATAAAAGTTTAACTGTAACATTACGTTTTTAATGACATTTTCATACAAAAAAGACGTCTTTATATTCGACTTCTCATGTTGATGATAAAAACATATATCATATAATTATATTTTTTTAAAGTTTGCCTAATAACCGAAGTATCATATCGAGTATAGCAATAAAATATTCAACCGAAAAGTTGTCCAAATATGATGATGATCTTTGATGATGATTATTTTTATTATCGTTAATAAAAATAAATCATTTGATGATGATTTTTGCATATGTTATACATATTATTACTTGTGATTTTGAACAGTCACCAATTGGTGAACAAGAAACATGGAAGCTAGGTTATTGTAAAACTTTTTAAAATGTCAAATGAAAATTATCTATTAAAATGATATAAGTTTGTCACAATCTGATAAACTAGATAGACAAACCAATAATATCCTTTCCTTTATATTATAAATGTGAAATGTAAGTTTGTTTGTTATGCTTTCACGCGAAAACTACTTAACCGATCATCATGAAACTTTGTACACATATTCTTGGAGGTATTTTAAGTAACATAGGATACTTTTTTTTTTGTTCGTGATAACTGACATCCACGCGGGCGAAGCCGCGTGCGGAAGCTAGTTCACAATAATACAGATGTTTCTTAACGACAGATCGTGTCGAGACCCGTATCACGGCGCACCTGCGGGACCAGCTCGGGACAGCGAAGAACGCCAACGAAATGTTCCGCATTTTCTCTCGTTTCAACGCATTGTTCGTACGGCCGCATATCCGCGGCGCCATTCGCGAGTACCAGACGCAACTCATACAACGCGTCAAGGACGACATCGAGGCCCTTCACGAAAAGTTCAAGGTAATTAATTATAATAAAAAAAAAAAAAACGTATTTTCATAAATGAGATTAAGAGACAAGGGGTAGTAACTGTAATTAATTAAAAAATTGGTTTTCTGTAAAGTCGGTTAACGGACGATAATTTTATGTGATAATGTCATAAGAGAACATGAAGATGAAAATTTGTATAATTTTTTTTTTATGAATTGAATTATTATCATTATTTTGTATAATAATAAAAATTGCAATTTTTTCGCTAAAATTTACATTTATTTGCACTCGGTAATTCAAAATTTTTTTTCTCTTCTACTCGGACGCATCTGTCGATGGAGTGGGAGCGAGATAGATGTGTCACAAGCTGATCGTGCCTCTATCGCTTGTTTCGCGCTCTCACTCTCGGAACATGACAATGAGTCATGCTTTTTCCTGCGTGCAGTCGGCGTTCTTCGATTTATAAGACGTTATCACGTCAAAAAATGATACATTGGATTCTTAGAGTTTTTTGAATTTTATATAATTTTTAAAAGTTTGTTACCATAATTACATATTATTATGTAAGAAAATGGTATGAAAATATTTGCAATAAAGCCATTGTGTCCATCGTCTATTCAAGTGTCCAATAACTTAAAAAATACTATAATATTATAACATTTATACCCATAGGTTCAGTACCCGCAGTCGAAATGCAGCCGCCTGTCTTTAGTACGCGACCTACCGCCAGTCGCAGGTTCAATCATATGGGCCAAGCAAATCGACCACCAACTCACTGCCTATTTAAAGCGTGTTGAAGATGTATTAGGTAAAACTGACTCATATTATTACGGAATTCAATGTATATTTCAGTAATTATTATATTATTATTTTTTACGTTTAACAGGTAAAGGTTGGGAAAACCATATCGAGGGTCAAAAGCTAAAAGCCGACGGTGATAGTTTCCGACTTAAACTAGACACTCAAGAAGTGTTTGATGATTGGGCTCGTAAAGTAAGATAATTGAAGTCAGAAATCTATAAATATTATTGTTTTTTGGACTTTCCATAACATTTTATTTACTTATTATGTAGGTCCAACAAAGGAACTTAGGTGTATCGGGTCGCATCTTCGCTATTGAATCCGTCCGCGCTCGCTCCAGTAAAACCGGCACAGTACTCAAACTGAAGGTCAACTTTTTGCCCGAAATCATCACTCTTTATAAAGAAGTTCGCAACCTCAAGAATCTAGGATTTAGGTGAGTAAACTATCGTTTTATGACAAACTAAAACCATATATTTATTCAATTATATATTTTTATAGGTTCTGTTAAACCAGTATAATATACCATAAAATATGACGATGTGTCTATGAAAAGGTTTTCTGAGAAATTGTAGTCTTTTTTCAATGCAAAATAATAATGATAAACTACAAATTTTATAAATTATATATATTTTTTGTAAAATTTTCGTTACCATAATAAGGATGATGAAGAAGTAAATATTTTTCAATAATTCCAGAGTACCACTTGCAATCGTAAACAAAGCCCATCAAGCGAATCAACTTTATCCTTTCGCAATTTCACTCATCGAAAGCGTACGCACTTACGAACGTACCCTCGAAAAGGTATATATTTTATTATTTTTCTGATATATAAAAAAATGGCAACTTCTCACAAAATAAGCACCACAATATTATCATCATAATTGGCACTTAAAATTGTCTTCTTAGTACTACTAGAAGGAAAATGAAAATACACTTATACTATATTTTATAATGATATCACTAACACATGTGTATTTAATTTGTGCAGCTAAATAATAGGAACCATACAAAGGTAGTTTATCTATAGGCCGCATGACTTTAATACATCGCTTTTAAAAACTAAACACACTATTTGCTTTTAGTGATATTATACATTTTGTTTCAACATTGGCATAATTACAAAAAAAACAAAATTAAATAGTATATGCAGATTTTTTTTTAACAATGTGTGCAATTATTTCTAATTTGGTAAATAAATTTTGCTTGATAGATAATGTGAATTATCTTTGACATTTTCGAAAATTAATATTTATTCTTTTATAATAATATTTGTGTGTAGTCACTATAATATTTTTGGGTTTCCAGATTCGCGATAAGGCGTCCATCATTCCGCTAGTTGCGGGACTTCGTCGTGATGTCCTGTTCCAAGTGTCAGAAGGCATGGCCTTAGTGTGGGAGTCATACAAACTCGATCCATATGTGCAGAAGCTTAGTGAAGTCGTTCTGTTGTTTCAAGAAAAGGTACAATTATATATGAAAGAAGACATTGTAGATTTAATTTAATAATTTGAATATCCTCTGTTTTCATAATGTATTTATAATATAATTTATTTATTCTCAAACAGGTAGAAGACCTGCTCGCTGTAGAGGAACAGATTTCCGTAGATGCTCGTTCTTTAGAAACTTGCCCATATTCTGCTCAAAGCTTAGCGGATATTTTAAGCCGATTACAACGCGCTATCGACGATCTATCCTTACGCCAGTACAGTAATTTACATCTGTGGGTCCAACGCCTTGATGAAGAGGTATTGATATTTTATTATAAATAAAGTAACTATGTATATTGTTATATAGAATAAAACCAAAAGCCAATTTTGTGTTACTGTATCTTAAAGAAGATTTATTTCCTAGGTCGAGAAGAGCCTCGCAGCTCGCTTGCAAGCCGGTATAGAAGCTTGGACTATGGCTCTGCTGGGCAAGACCAATGAGCTCGATCTCTCTATGGATACCTATTCCCCATCCGAACAGACCCACAAACCTGGTGGAGAACCTCAGGTAAAGACTTTTGTACAGAACAGAATATAAACAAACTTTCAACCTAATATTTATTAAAAATAAGCTGTCTTAAATTATAAAATCAAATAATAAAAATTAGCCAAATCAGTAAAAGATATAGTGTAAGTATACAGTGGCGGTTCGCGCCGCGACAGGTGACCGCAACAGGAGAGACAGAGACAAGAGACCGCGACAAGTTATATCATTGATCTTCTCGATTCTGTTGTCTCTGTCTCTACAGTCGCGGTATCAGACGTGTATATAAGCCTGTGGTCGTCCTTGCCGCAGATCGCGCGCGTGGTGCACGAGGTGCGCATCACAAACCAGCAGATGTACCTGTTCCCGTCGCTGGAGGAGGCACGCTTCCAGCTCATGCGCCAGATGTTCGCGTGGCAGGCCGTCGTCACCAGCCAGCACCGCCTGCAGAGCACCAGGTGATATACCCGCCACCTAAGGGTTGCGGTGGCGGTGACTGTTGTGGATAGTCCACCCAGGGCCAGATTTAGATGTCTGGAGGCCTCGGGGCAACAAAAGACTTGAGGCCCCTTGGCTCCAAATTATTTTCCAAATAAATGTTTTTTCGGTCGAGTTTTCCAATAAATCATTTATTGTGAAACGAAGTATAGATTATTTTATTATTTAACAAACATATAAATATAATCGGAAACAAGAATTATCTGAAATTAAAATATGAAAAGAAAAGTTGCTTACTAGTCTGAATTTGATTTTTTTTCTGTAGTCTATTGTGGGGGCCTGTCTTTTTTGGAGACTCCGGGGCTGTAGCCCTGGTTGCTCTACCCTAAATCCGGCCCTGAGTTCACCTATTAATATTGATGTTAACCGTGATTTACATTTTTGCTAGAACGAACCCATTGCTATCTTTCTCTGATATTTTGTAGGACGTGTTCGTAAAGTTATATCGATTGTTGGCACTGGATAGAGTTCTTTGTTCAACTTTTGAACATGATCATGATGCATATGTATGTCCTACGGATTAGTTAAACTAAAAGTAGCACATCCACTTGCATACTCTATATATATTATGAAGAAAAGTCGGTATTATCTATCAAGTGAAAAACAACTTGAAAAAAAAATACTAAAATATATAATAATAATCAAAAGAAAACATTATCAATCTCTAATCACACGTGAAATTTAGAAGACGGACTATGTTATAAAAAATCGATTGATTTTTCGTCATCTATCTGTAAGCCTGATTAAGAAGTTGTTGTTTAAATTAAAAATATGCATAGAATTTAAAAATATAAATATAATTCTTTTAAGTTTCAAGTGTACGCTATTACAATTCTAATAAGTTATGAACTACTACAGATACCAAGTGGGTGTGGCCCGAGCGCAAACAGCGACGTACAGAAACTTGCTGACCAAGCTACCAGGTGGATCTTCCCCACTCGAAAATGCTTATGATGCTATTGAGCAGAAGATATCTCAAGTACGCGAATATGTGGATGAGTGGCTTCGGTATGAATTTAATTAAAACTATTTCAAGTTGCTTCCGATTTCGATCTTCAGCCTAATGAATTATTGACTATATTGTCAACAGTTATCAAGCCCTCTGGGATTTGCAACCGGAAAGTTTGTACGGAAGACTCGGGGAGGATATTACTTTGTGGATCAAATGTCTCAACGATATCAAGTAAGACTGTACTCTTTTAGCAAATGCAAAAATTTTACACTATATCGTTCACACACACACACACACACACTTATCGCAATTCGTATTTATATTCTATACAGAAAATGCAGCCATAAGAAACTGGGCAGCTATTAGAAGTATAATATTATACACAGGTTGGCCGGTCAATTGACGTCATAAAAAGATGGTCCGGTATGTTGTGGGATATCCAAATCAGCTCCATGTATGCTCCGCGATTTTTTATAGTTTAGGAGTTATGATATTTTTTTCGATTTTTTGAGGAATTTCGACATGACCATCTTAAAAAAATTCTAAAAAAAAGCCAAAGAATTTTTAGACTTTTATTTTTTGCAACTGAATTCACATAAGTTGTACTTTTATGCATAAAATAATCAGCTTCATAGCTTTGATGAAAATTATGAAAACGTTGGTCTACAGTCAAAAATTTACATTCCATGAATTATGAGTCATATTTTCAACTTTAAATTAAAACCTTAAATTTTCTTAATTAGTCTTAAAAATGCGCCAGACTCTCAGCTTTCATAATAATAAAAGAAAAGTGGTACTTGATAGGTAAATTTGGCTAAAATCGGTCTTCAAAGACAGCAAGGTGGAAAATTCCTAAAACTAGCCAACTTATTAAAAAATTATCATTCCTAAAGCTAATTAATAATTAGAGAATGCTGGAAACCTATCGTGTCTGTTTCATAAGGAAAGTTTTAAGTAAGAAATAGATCATAATGTAAAAATCATTTAATAGTTTTAAAATTTATATATATAATTATTAATATCTCAGGAAATCTCGCACGACGTTCGACACGTCGGACACGCGGCGCGAGTACGGCGCGGTGGTGATCGACTTCGCGCGCGTGCAGAGCAAGGTGGCGCTCAAGTACGACGCGTGGCACAAGGAGGTGCTCGGCAAGTTCGGCGCGCTGCTGGGCGGCGAGATGGTGCAGTTCCACGCGCGCCTCGCCAAGTCGCGCGGCCAGCTCGAGCAGCAGACCATCGGTGAGGCGCGCTCGTTGTTCTGCTCTGTATCAGCCTGTAAACCACCCACTGCTGAGCGAAGGCCTCTTCTCCACAGAGAAGGAAACCACGCTGCTCCACTGCGGGTTGGCGGATAATTTCCAACAACCGGGTCTGTCTATAATAACAACCGGGACCGACTGTTTTACGTGCTCTCCGAGGCACAGTGGGCAGACCCACGAGGACATACACCCAGACTGGAAACAGATATTTGTATTTGTAAAATATTGTATTTGTGGCCCGAGCGGGAATCGAACGCGCGGCGTCGAGGCAACTACTCGCACCACTATACCAGAACGGTCGTTCCTCTGCTCGCCTTCAGTAATGAATGCAGTTGTAAATTGTTCGACTCATCCTGACGCGTGTAATAATAACACTGTAGTCGTCCGGGTGATGCATATTTATATTCAAGAGGAAACATCTATACCGAATGAAAAGGCTCAAATCGACGCCCCCGGGGAAGAAAGTCGTAATAGAGAAAAGTAAATTTTACAGGAAGAGCAAAAAACCGTTTTTCTGTTATATCGCGTGTCCTAAACGGTATTGCCAAAAATGTGTAATATTGTATTATACATCATTATTATCAGCATTTTTAACGTAGCATGTAGTTATAAAAATAAATTAAATATCACATATATTTTTAAAGACATTGCCAAAAATGTGTAATACTGATTTTTATATTTAAGTGTTTACTAAGTAACGGCACATAACCATTTTATTCCCGTGAACTTGTAATGTAATGAAAACTATTTGCATGCATTACGATACTCTTTTACACGAATAAAATGAAAGTGTAATAAACTAATACAATTTTGTTCTTGTAAAAGTTACCACCAACTTTTTTAGTATAGCTCTATAATGACTATGTTTATTAAATTAGTAAAATGGTATATAGGCTTACCAGCTTATTAAGATAGATGTTCGTTCCATATTATATGATTACGATATTATTATGGGTTATAATTGTGATATGATTTCCGGAGAATAAAAATGTAAATTGTTATAACTTCATGTATTTTTTGAAAAAAAATCTAAAAAAAAATCAGATGTATTTATTTATTTATAATTTTTTTATTTATAATTCTTTATTGTACACCACTGTTGAAACAAAATTACAGAGATATATGCTTAAATACTATTGCACAATAAGGCGGTCTTATTGCTAATAAGCAATCTCTTCCAGACAACCTTACGTTGTGAGGAATTGAAACATAGCCGAAGTAAAATGGAGGGTGGTGCATAATTATATCAAATAACACAAAATAAATATAATTAGAAATAATATAAAAAAATAAAAATATACTATATAATAGAAATATATACTGTAATTCAGTTTTACTTTGAACTAAAATATAGTTACTAATAAACAATAAATTAATATTATGACCTATAGATGCCGAAAATGCAAAAACATTGAAAAGGTGGTAATAGCACTTTACGACTTTATTCCCCGGGGGCGTCGAAATGTTAATTCCCCTTTATTTTTAGTCGAAGACCACTACATCAACACTCGCTACTGACTTCCATATTGTACGACACATTTTTGTTTCATGTAAAAAAATGGTTAATCTTACAGAGGCGGCTTCCACCAGTGACGCGGTATCGTTGATCACTTATGTACAACAACTGAAAAGAGAGGTCTTAGCGTGGGAGAAGCAGGTCGATATTTACAGGGAGGCACAACGCATTCTCGAGAGACAAAGGTAAATACTAGTTTACCTGTCGTGATACTTAATTATTTAATTATTTTAGTTGATACTTTTAAACATAATATAAATATTTCACTCAGATTCCAATTTCCTGCACAATGGTTGCACGTGGACAACATCGAAGGCGAATGGAGTGCCTTCAACGAAATCATGCGCAGAAAGGATTCGTCTATTCAAACTCAAGTACGATCTCGTTATGTGATATCATTATAGAAATATCTATTTAAGACAAACTAAAAAGTAACTAACATTGAAACATATGGAAAACAACTGCTAATTTCTTTTTTTTTTTCAAGGTGGCATCACTGCAACAAAAGATCGTAGCTGAGGACAAAGCAGTCGAAGCCCGCACTCTGGAGTTCCTGGGCGAGTGGGAACGCAGTAAGCCCACCGATGGGTCCACGAGACCCGAAGATGCGCTGTCTCGGCTGCAAGCTATGGAAACCCGCTACACGCGTCTAAAGGACGAGAGAGATAACGTGGCTAAGGCTAAGGAGGCTTTAGAACTACATGATACTGGTTTGTTTATCCTGTACTTACTGTCCAATATAACCTCAAAATAAATATTTATTTAGGTTGGCTTTTACAAACCCGAATTACTCGTCTTTTCAAAAATCTGTCGTTTCAGCAACTTCACGGTACCGATTTGAAATGTAGGTTGCTGCGAAAAGTTGTCAAAAAATTAAATTATTATTACTATTTTGTAATTTCGAAGATAAGTTCAATTTATTATTAATAAAAAAAATGTTAATATAAACTTTATATTCTAATGCAGGCAGCTCAGTGAACAACGAGCGTATGACAGTAGCTTTAGAAGAATTGCAAGATTTGCGTGGCGTTTGGTCTTCCCTTAGCAAGATCTGGACACAAATCGATGACATCAGGGAGAAGCCATGGCTTTCGGTGCAACCTAGAAAACTGAGGTAAATATATATTTTTTTATTTATTTACTATTAGCTTCCAAGTGGGTTAAAACATATATTTACACAAATACAACCTAAATAACTAAATCTACAATCCTATAATCAAATAAACAAAAGAAAAACTATTCTAATACGACTGAAATTAAAATAAAAAATAATTTATATTTCTACTTACTATATACTAACTAAAAACAATATTTATGTCTACTGTACTAATTAATAATTCACTTCGAGAATCGAATTACCTATAAGAAAAGAAAAAAACTGAAAATGAACACAACGCTTCGGGTCGCGCATGCGGTGATGGCGGTCATTACTTGGACCGCCCCTCTAACCCTGGTGACACAAAGTCTTTATAAATTGTAGCTTATGTATTATTCTGATCAATAGATTTGTGTGAAAGAGTAACAAACATCCATCCATACTCACAAACTTTCGCATTTATAATATTATAGTTTACTATGAATTGTATCAAGTACAAAGATACATATCTTATTTTCCTTCACAGGCAACAATTGGAGGCAATGTTGAACGAATTGAAAGAACTACCCGCGCGGTTGCGTATGTACGACAGCTATGAATACGTCCGCAAACTACTTCAATCGTACACTAAAGTGAGTTAAATAATACTTAAACTCTATTAATATCTGATAAAAAGAAAACCAACTTTTATTTATTGTTAGTAGTAGAATTATAAGAATTAATGAATCAAGTACATTTATAAAATTCAACACTTAAATACTCTAAATCTACGACTAAAAAAAATACATCAATTTCAGGTAAACATGCTTATCGTAGAACTAAAGTCGGACGCACTTAAGGAACGTCACTGGCGTCAACTATGTCGTGCACTGAAAGTTGACTGGTCTCTCTCTGAACTGACATTAGGACAAGTCTGGGATGCGGACCTATTGCACAACGAACATACAGTGAAAGATGTTGTCTCTGTGGCTCAGGGAGAAATGGCGTTGGAAGAATTTTTGAAACAGGTAAAAATGGTCAAAAACATCCTCAGCACAGAAACAATTTGTTTAGATTATTAAATCATTACTAATTACCAACTAATACAACAAACAAAACAAATACAATACATATTAGTTTTATTGTATATGCCTACTTAATTTTATTTAAGAATATCTTTGTGACACAAAAATTAAATGCTATATTTATAATTATAAAATCAACAAGTAGTCTTAAGTCTAAATACTCTATAGGTGCGTGAATCATGGCAGAGCTACGAACTGGATCTAATCAACTACCAGAATAAGTGTAAAATCATCCGAGGCTGGGACGATCTTTTTAACAAAGTCAAAGAGCACATCAACAGTGTCGCCGCTATGAAACTATCGCCCTACTATAAGGTAAACCTAAATCAGATTTTTTAATGGATTTTTATATTATTTATTTAGTCACTAATAGATATATCATTACTATCCAGGTGTTTGAAGAAGAAGCTTTAACTTGGGAAGAGAAACTAAACCGCATCAATGCACTGTTTGATGTATGGATTGATGTGCAGCGTCGTTGGGTTTACCTTGAGGGAATTTTCAGTGGTTCTGCAGATATAAAGACTTTACTGCCTGTTGAAACTAGTCGGTTCCAAAGTATAAGGTATGTACTTCTTTCATCTTCAATTTTTTATTTTTTATTTTGTTGACTAATAAACAAAATTATTTGTTTTAATTATTATCTCTTCCAGTTCAGAGTTTCTAGGCTTAATGAAAAAGGTAGGCAAATCTCCTATGGTGATGGACGTTCTCAACATTCCCGGCGTGCAACGCTCTCTGGAGCGGCTTGCTGACTTACTGGGCAAGATACAGAAGGCGTTGGGAGAATATTTGGAAAGAGAAAGAAGCAGTTTCCCACGGTAAATTATGTATTAATAAAATAATTACATATGTGGTGCATGTATAAAAGAAAACTTTAAACTAATGTTCTTTGAAATCAAACTACTTCATAGAAAATATTTAATTTTAGATTCTACTTTGTTGGTGATGAAGATCTTTTGGAAATTATTGGTAATAGCAAAAATATTGCTCGCCTACAAAAACACTTCAAGAAGATGTTTGCAGGAGTGGCTGCTATTATCCTTAACGAGGATAACACTATTATCAACGGTATTGCTTCGCGAGAAGGAGAAGAGGTAAGGTTTTTGATCTATATCTATATTTTTCAGCAAATTTACCCAACTTGTTATTAAAATTAAATATTTTTTCAGGTTTACTTCACCTCCCCAGTTTCGACCATAGAAAATCCAAAAATTAACTCATGGCTGTCGATGGTTGAGCGTGAAATGCGAGTGACTCTCGCTTGCAGGCTAAAGGACGCCGTATATGATGTTAAACAGTTTAAAGATGGCAATGTCGACCCTCAAAAGTTTATTGAGTGGTGCGATAAGTATCAAGTAAGAGATTAAAAAAATAAATCATTGTATTTATTTAATATTGTTATGTGATGGGACTTGCAGATCGCAACATTTTTTTTTAAAGTTTTGATAAGACAAACTATATAGTTATAAGTTATAACCTTTAAGTAATACTTTTAATGGGGTTAGCCAATTAAACCCTATTTCTTAGAGCCATTCCAAAATTATTATTAATTATATTGTTTGTGCCAATGTGGCTTAAGTACATTTATACAACTTTTGTTTTAAAAAAAAAATTGTATGTACAGAATTGGTCTTCATACGAATTAATATAAAAATAGTAAAAATGGGTCACGTAGTTGCCCCGGATATGATACACTGTGACCTCGCTCCTGTAGGCGCAGATCGTGGTGCTGGCGGTGCAGATCCTGTGGTCGGAGGACGTGGAGGCGGCGCTGGCGGGCGGCGGCGAGCTGGCGCGCGTGCTGCAGCACGTCGAGAACATGCTCAACATCCTCGCCGACTCCGTGCTGCAGGAGCAGCCGCCGCTGCGCCGCAGGAAGCTCGAGCATCTCGTCAGTTCGATATTCGAAAAATACTAAAAATAATGATTGATCATTTTAAAATTTATCTACTATCATGCTTTAAATCCTCTATAAAAGATTCTGAAACAGTTAACTTATTGCCAACATTAAAACACCCAATGTCCGAATAATATCATCCAAACAGATGATATAATGTTGTACTGAATTTCATAATAACACTCCATTGTTTTTTTTTTTTTTTTTTTTTTCGATTGCAAAGGTTTTACTCAAAAGACAGCCACATTACTGCCACTGCCACCATCTTACTGCTCGATGCGTGGTATAACCCGATTTTTATAACTGTGCGCTCGGAGCTGTCAAAGTCGTTAGATTGGCAGCATCATAAAAGTCTGTCCTTATCATTAAACACGGTTATGAAAGGCACAGACACTTCTTAAATTAATGAGATACATGCCTAGATTATGTAGAATAAAAAAAATGATGTTGCTGACGCTTCCAAAGCCACCAACATGCTAATATTTTGACGTTGACAGGCGCACGGTTAAAAAAATCAGGTTATATCTGTATGAATTTAAAAAAAAGAACATCCATATGATTTTCATAAAACGAACACTGTCATTCACTCGCGTTTAAATATGATGATATTAGGTCACTAGGACTGGCTGTTTTAATGTTAGCAGTAAGCTGTTTCAGAATCTTTTATAGAGGATTCATATTATGGGTGTAGATAGTCTTGTATGCAACTGTTGACAATTAGGTATTAAAATACAGTCGTGTTTTTAATACCCCTTATACAGACACGCTTGTGTAATAATATGATAGCCAATTTCTTTTTAACTTCTTGAAAACTTTTAAGAAAACGTTCTATGAAATCTTTTTAATATAAAAAAAATCAACAACCCCGATTTTCATCTATTTCAAACATTACTTTTTATTTTCGTACAGATCAACGAATTTGTCCACAAGCGTACAGTGACACGTCGTCTAATAGCGTCGGAAGTTAATAGCTCTCGATCCTTTGAATGGCTTTGCGAAATGCGCTTCTACTTCGATCCTAGAAATAATGATGTAAGTAATTTACACCATTGAAATAATTAGCTATTTATAATTTTTACAAATTCAAACTTTATATTATATTTTAGTTTTATACAAATTTTAATATTAATTTAAGGTACTGCAACAACTAACAATCCACATGGCAAATGCCAAATTCCTCTATGGCTTCGAGTACTTGGGCGTACAAGACCGTTTGGTACAAACGCCATTGACAGACCGCTGTTACTTAACCATGACTCAAGCCCTGGAGGCAAGGCTCGGAGGATCACCATTCGGTTAGTTGTTTAATACTTTTGATTTATTATTTGCTATCGCATATTGCTAATAAACGATTATCACAAGTTATTTACATATTTTGATTATTAGGTCCCGCTGGTACGGGTAAAACCGAATCCGTAAAAGCACTCGGCAACCAACTCGGCCGTTTCGTCCTTGTATTTAATTGCGACGAAACCTTTGATTTCCAAGCCATGGGAAGAATCTTCGTGGGTCTTTGTCAGGTAAATAGCTTATAAGAATCTGAGGTTTTTTGTTTTTTTAATAATTTAAATTAAACTAAATAATTAATATTTCTATAAAGGTGGGTGCATGGGGTTGTTTCGACGAGTTCAATCGTCTCGAAGAAAGAATGCTTTCAGCTGTTTCACAACAGGTGCAAACAATTCAAGAAGCTCTCAAGAGTCACCAAGAAGGAGATAATACAGGTATAATAAGATATACCTTTTTAAGGTCTCATACCCAAAAGGTGCATAAGGGACCCATTTACTAAGAATAACTTTCATTTTAACCCAAATTTAATAAGACATAAGTCTTTATGTTTTATACAAGAAACATGTTTTTTCGGCGTTTTTATATTGACCTAAAATGTGTAATATTTAAACAGTGTATGTTTGTAGAGGACCCTTCATAGGCAGGTCCGATTTATATTTTGAATTGTGCAGTTTTCATTTTTAACTTAGGGGGCGTTCAAGTATTACGTAACGCAATTTTTGATACTCCCTCCCCCCATGTAACTCGCTGTAACGATTTCCTGATTTCCCCTCTTCCTAAGCATTGCGTAACATCCAAGATACAATTTTTAACTTAAAGACACAATTATGTTTAGAAAGGTACCGCAGTCGTTAAAATACCATTTTTACTGTTTTAATCGCGATACTCTACGTAAATCATAAACGGAAAGTGCTGCCAACTTGAGTGACTTTAATTTCCTAGTTTTTTATTTAAATTAAATAAAAGTTAAATAAAATTAGTGTTACGTAACACGTTGTATGAACCCCCCTCCCGCCTTTGTAACGTAATTTTTTACAAGACCCTCTCTCCCCCTAAATTGCATTATGTAAACGTTCATTAATACATGAACGTCCCCTTATGTATTTAATTTTTATTTCAGCTAAATCTATAACAGTGGAATTAGTAGGCAAGCAAGTCCGTGTCAGCCAAGACATGGCCATATTTATCACAATGAACCCTGGCTACGCGGGCCGTTCCAACCTGCCTGATAACCTCAAGAAGCTGTTCCGCAGTCTGGCGATGACCACACCCGATAGACAGCTGATTGCCGAGGTTATGCTGTTTAGTCAAGGATTCAGGACTGCAGAGAAACTAGCTTGCAAGATTGTACCATTCTTCAAGTAAGCACAATACATTTTTTCAGACTAGTTTTTTTTTTTTCCTCTTTTTGTAACCTTTTTTAAATCATACAATACCTCTTACATCATTAAAATTATTGATTTATATATATACTTTATTTGTATAAAGTCATAAGTGTTATCCAAAACTAAAATAGGATTTGAAAACTATTAGACTGACAAAGATTTTAATCTAAAAAAAATTCATATAATTTTTTTTAAATATTACATTGAAATAATATTTATTATTGGATATGAAATGTTTCATTATTTTTTTAGGCTCTGTGATGAACAGTTATCTAATCAGTCTCACTATGATTTTGGCCTGCGTGCTCTGAAATCGGTACTAGTTTCTGCTGGTAATGTCAAGCGTGACCGCATTCAAAAGATAAAGGTATAATAAACATTTTTCTTAAGAAAATATAATTTATAGTCTAAACTTACTCAATTGAAAGATATTAAATTCTAAAAATGCCTTTATTTCAGGAAAATCTGATCGAGCGTGGCACAGAAGTTCCAGACGAGGCGTCAATAGCGGAGTCTCTCCCCGAACAAGACATTCTGATTCAGTCTGTCTGTGAGACCATGGTACCAAAACTTGTGGCAGAGGACATTCCGTTACTGTTCTCATTGTTGAACGATGTCTTCCCTAATGTTGGCTACACCAGAGCTGAAATGACTGGTGAGTGATTAAGGAAATAATCCTCGCTAAAATGTGCCATTTGGTCGTAAGAAAGAAAATTACTTTAATTACTAAACTGAGCAAAATAATTTAATTTGCGTACAAAAAAAAATTTACGATAAAGAGCAATTAATTATTATTGTTATTTCTATTTTTTTTTTTTTCATTATATGCAATAATTATTCTTGGTAGGTCTAAAGAATGAAATTCGAGCAGTTTGCGCAGAAGAATTTTTGGTTTGTGGTGAAGGAGACGAACATGGCAATACTTGGATGGAAAAGGTAATTTATACAAGTATTTTTTTTATAATAATGATTAACATAATTATTACTAATATTGATAATATTTCAAAGAATATAAAAATACTCATTTGGTTAAGAATATAATAATTGGCTATTGAGAGGAGAAAGAATATCATTCATCTCATTGTTGAGTCAATCATGACAATGCAAAATAAGCTGTAAGGAGCACTTTTATTTATTATTTACTCATTGCCATAAAATATGTGTAAAGAAACCATTATTTTATTCGCAACCATAACAGATGTCATTTAAACTGAGAGATGATCGGTGAAGGTATCTGCAAGATTAATACATATTAACATTCACTAACCATACAATATGGAATTCGAAAATAACATTTTATTATAAAAGTTTTTGCTTAATGATTAAGTTCGTCTACACGGGACTGCGCTTCATACACTACTGGCACGAATTTTACAAAAAAAAAAATGTATACGAAGTACGAAGCGCAGTCCCCGCATGCATACGGTGTAAGCGCGAGTGTGAACGCATATGGTTTCCATGCTAACCCGCTAACGTCGTAGAGGCGAAGTGCGGCTTCGCGCGCGCAGTACAGCTCGTGGATCGACAAGGTCAGTGCGGGACCGTGTGCGCTTGTCCATACTGTCGCCCCCGCCCCCTGCCTACCCCCCTCCCCCTCCTCACTACACCGACACGCCCATAACCCTCCTGCCGTCTGTCACTGTATGTCTCGTAGACGGTGTCTTCGTGACGATTCTGTAATGGAGCTGCCGGTTGATGTTACATAATAAATAGCTTAATTTATGTTTTGTTGGTTGCATGTTTTTCGGAATATCGAGTGCTGACTTCTTTTAGGGTTGGGTTGAGTTTTATAAGCTAATTAAGAGGATTTCTTTTGTATTTTTGTAACTTGAGTGTCTTTTTTTTTTTGTTCATTACCATTTTTTACAGATTATATGTATTAGATTGCAAAAAAATATTTTATATAATAATATTATGTTTCTAAAGACAAATACTTTTTGAATTGATAGTAGTATGTAGCAGCTAGAACACTGGCAGCTCTGCTCACACACAGAAGTTATTTGACATACAAATCAAACATTCTGCTGTGCATATTTTTTCTTTTACTTTCTAAAATATTTTCTTCATTGCTACGTTAATGTTTTTGTTTTTCTTTTTTTTTGCGACTTTCATTTTATGTGCCTTAATGTACCTTTGTTTTTAATGTTAAAATTATAAACACCACGCAAGAAATTTATTTTTACAAAACTGCCCACTTCATTTCACTGTCATTACCCTATCTTAATCTCTTTATTTTAAGTCAGTCAAAATTGTATTTTATTGATCTGCTTGGTAGTTTTCTAGTAAAGGAAATTCTATAAATTACCTAATATAATAATTATAAATTAATTTTATTTACATATACATATTTATTTACGCACTTAAAATTTTTCTAACTTTTTTATAAATGTAGATATGATCCTGCGTAAATTTAACACAATATGTATTATAAGTATGATATATGCAGGTTCTCCAACTGTACCAAATTTGCAAGTTAAATCATGGTCTGATGATGGTCGGACCTTCGGGAAGTGGCAAATCCACGGCATGGCGTGTTCTGCTCAAAGCATTAGAACGGTAAGTCATATTTTCAACGTAATGTATAATTTATGTCTTGATTAAGATCACTTATGACTATTTTATTCTTCATAGGTTTGAAGGAGTAGAAGGTGTTGCTCACGTGATCGATCCAAAGGCGATGTCGAAGGAAACCCTATATGGTGTGCTCGATCCCAATACACGTGAATGGACTGACGGATTGTTCACACATATACTCAGGTGAGACTTCTGGGCAAAGGCTCTTCTCCATATAGGAAAAGGGTTGGCTTATATGGTATGGCATATAGGCTTAATCTACCACGCTGCTCCACTACGGGTTAGTGAATAATTTTCCTAGCATGAGTAGCGATTGTTATCAAATATCTATATGATAACAACCGGGACCGACGGCTTTACGTGCTCTCCGAGACACGGTGGGGAGATCCACAAGGACATTCACCACGGCCATTTATAATCTAATATTCACGGTTATCGAGACCAAAAAAAGTATCCTATGTTACTTCTAATGTCTCCGAGAATATGTGTACAAAGTTTCATGATTATCGGTTAAGTATTTTTTGCGTGAAAGCGTAACAAACAAACTTACTTTTGCATTTATAATATTCTCGTATATAATATCAGAAAAATAATCGACAACGTTCGCGGCGAGATCAACAAGCGGCAGTGGATCATATTCGACGGCGACGTGGACCCTGAGTGGGTGGAGAACCTTAACTCGGTGCTGGACGACAACAAGCTGCTGACGCTGCCCAACGGCGAGCGGCTCTCGCTGCCGCCCAACGTGCGCGTCATGTTCGAGGTGACCGGCGCTCTCTATCTGTATCAGCCTGTAAACAACCTACTGCTGGGCGAAGGCCTCTTCTGCATATCCGTTGTTATAATTTCCCTACAATGAGTAACGATCGTTATCAGGTGTCTATAATAACAACCGGGACTAACGGCTTTACGTGCTCTCCAAGGCACGGTGGGGAAACCCACAAATATTTATACAAATACAAATATCTGTCTCGAGCAGGAATCAAACCCGCGACCGCCGGCGCTCGATGCGAGGCGACTACTCGCACAACTACACCAAAACGGTCGTCTGTCGATATCATACTAGACTGATACCAGCTTGTGTCTCCCAGTTTTACATTTGGGTTAGCAAACCCTAGGCTATCGACTATCCCTTTCTAGCTACGCGTAAGGCTTTCACCCACGTAATTTTGTACACGTTAAATTTCTTTACATTTATGGTTATTAGTCCGCTCCTTTAGGTCAGGGCGTAATCTTTATACTTTATTACTATACCAGCACGTAAGCAATGCCAGGTTTTTTTAATATAAAATTATTTTATTCTATCGGACCATTAGATTCCGAAGTTAGTGTATTCATGCAAAAAAAAAATACATAAGACGCCTCAGCTTTTTATATTAGTATAATAATTGAAAGTATATAAGAATTGCAATTTGAAGACAGCTAATAACAATTGTTAATATTAGGTTCAAGACCTGAAATACGCAACCCTAGCTACGGTATCTCGTTGCGGAATGGTGTGGTTCTCACAAGACGTACTCTCAACGGAAATGATCTTCGAAAATTACTTACTCAGGTATATATTTCATAAAATAATACTACGCCAAAACATATACTAAATGTTACGATATACTTACGTTTAGAATAATTTTAGGTTGAGGAATATACCTTTGGAGGATGGTGAAGAGGATTCCTTCAGTATCGTTATGGCAGCACCGACCGCTGGTGGCGATCAAAATGCCACCGAGAATATTTTGTCACCTGCACTTCAGGTAATTTTTACCCATAGAATAATACAAAAAAAAAATCTAAAATAATAATATAATAATAATATTAAAAACTTTAAAATTTTTAGACTCAACGCGACGTAGCGGCCATTCTGCAACCGCTGTTCTATGGAGACGGCTTGGTAGTGAAATGCTTGGAGCGCGCCGCGTCTCTCGATCACATCATGGATTTCACTCGCCACCGAGCTCTGTCTTCTCTGCACTCTATGTTAAATCGTGGCGTGAGGTAAGCGATTATTTAATATTTTAGAAAAAAGAAAATCTTAATCGTATTACTGTAATTTGTGTGAAATAGTATATTGTGTCACAAGGGACGAAAGTACTACTTTCTGTCCCGCATATGAAATTGGCAAACATGCGGGAAAGTAGTACATTCGTCCCGTGTTACACATACCTTTTTTTTTCTACCTAGGCCGAACGTTCGGGTTTTGTCCCTGTGAAGCGGGGAAAAAAGTGGCACTTTTTTCTACCTGGGCGAAAGTTCGCTTTTTGTCCCAGTGAAGCAGGGATAGAAAGTGTCACTTTTGTTCCTCTTCACAGGGACGAAAATCGAACTTTCGGCGAAGGTTGGAATAAAATATTATTATTATTTTCTTTCTGCAGGAACATCCTCGCATACAATCGTCAACACCCCGATTTCCCTATTACTAACGAGCAACTAGAGGCTTACGTGCCCAAATGGCTAGTATACTCGTTACTGTGGTCATTCGCTGGAGATGCTAAACTTAAGGTACCATCTTTGTTTTAATTTAAATATTGATTTCAAACATATGTTGACAAATACAATCTCTAACTATATGTGATTCAACAGGACCGAAATGAGTTGGGAGACTTCATAAGATCAGCCAGCACAATGCAATTGCCCAATTGTGGAGCGAACCAGCACATTATCGATTTCGAGGTATTTTCGAGGCATTTTTTATAATCGCATGATTTATATATGGATATATATAAAGGAGTTAATCGATCTATTATATTTATACTAGGGATGTTATGAATATGAAATTCTGATATATGAATAATATCGGTCAAATTATGGTATCGGTTTCAAATAGTTTCTCGTTTATGAAGAAAAATATAAATAGGTAATGGCTTGACTGGCTGAATAAAAAAAATATGTCTTATTAGACTCTACCCCTAACCGAAATTATGCGAAATTTTTATATCGGTTATTTCAGATATCCGATAGTTTCGGTCATGGTTACAGAGCTCCATAACATCCCTAATTTATACATGACATCATAGTATAGTCGAAATCCTCGTAGACAGTGTGAGAAATTATCAATTCGGAATAAAAATATCTTCACATGATGACTCAAAATTTGGCACACATTTTTTAAAATATTAATGACGATGATGAAGCAAACGAACATTATTACATTAAACTTTAGTAGTCTCAAAGCTATTTCTCAGTAACATATGTTCTACACACCTAGCTTTATGCAGATTTTAGAATGTCTAAGCACTCCTTGTGATAATGCCTTTAATATATAATTATGTATTTTACAATTAAGAGTCGTGGTAGTAACGGGTGAGTCTGACAATTGGCAGGTGTCGATCACGGGCGAGTGGGTGCCGTGGTCGGCCAAGGTGCCGCAGATCGAGGTGGAGACGCACAAGGTGGCGGCGCCCGACGTGGTGGTGCCCACGCTCGACACCGTGCGCCACGAGGCGCTGCTCTACACCTGGCTGGCCGAGCACAAGCCTCTCGGTAACCAACTATTCATATGGTCGGCTAGAATGCAGACACGCGTACGTAGGGGACATTCAAGTATTACGTAACGCAATTTAGGGGGAAAGGGGGGTCTTGTAAAACGTTACGATGCGTTACAAGCGCCCTTGTGTTGTTGCTTGGACGCGGGTTCATACAACGCGATATTTAATATTGTTTTTTTTTTTAATACTAGAATACGTTACGTAATACTAGAATGACCCCTTATAGATCTAATAAAATAGATAATATAATATAATAAAAAAGATCAAAATAGTTTTTTTTTATATATATATATGTTGATTCGCATATTTACACTATTTCCGACGATATGTAGTGGATCCTGAATGACATGCCACTTTGTGACACTTATTTTACTAAAATATTTAATTGATGTTGCAATATTTTCAATATTATCTTTTTAAAAATACAAATATATAACTTCATTTAATTTCTTAGTACTCTGCGGTCCGCCCGGTTCCGGTAAAACCATGACGCTCTTCTCTGCGCTCCGAGCGTTACCGGATATGGAAGTAGTCGGTCTTAATTTCTCGTCAGCGACCACTCCGGAACTACTCCTAAAGACATTCGACCACTACTGCGAATACCGCAAGACGCCCAATGGAGTTGTTCTAGCTCCTGTGCAGGTAACGTTATTTCTTTTTTACGGTTTTTAATTTTCAATTACTAAACTGTAAATGTTTCTATATATTTTTATATAATATTTATAAGTAAATGTTATTTTATAAATAATATTATTTTGCAGCTTGGTAAATGGCTTGTCCTGTTCTGTGACGAAATTAATTTGCCCGATATGGACCAATATGGCACACAGCGTGTTATTTCATTCTTGAGACAACTTCTCGAGCATAAAGGATTCTACAGGGCAAGTGGTAAGAACAACCTCCTTTCGTAATATTGATACTAGCTTCCGCCCGCGTGGTTGTATTGACAAAAAGTAGCTTATGTCCTTCCCCTTCAACAGTTCGTGAAAAAATACTCTCATACAATAAACGTTTCTCCACACTCGCAGAGTGCACAATAATAAATGCTCCCAGTCGACACTTTAGTGAATTCTCGCGAAAAGAGGGTAGTAAGCACCGTAGTATAGGCATCACTTGGGCGTTTTCGTGTAATAATTTTTATAACTAAATATAAACTACGTTATATTTACTGTCAAATTTCACAAAATCCTTACAAATTGTACCCTATGTATTCTAATGTATAAGCTATTTTACTGTAAAGTTTCTTTTGAATCCGTTCAGTAATTTTTGCGTGAAAGGGTAACAAAGTTCCAAACAAACTTTCGCATTTATAATATTAATAGGATTAACAGGATAATGTTATCGTTAACTTAAACGGCAATATGAAAACAAGCCTCGGTCCCGCAGACCACTCGTGGGTGCACCTGGAGCGCATCCAGTTCGTGGGCGCGTGCAACCCGCCGACGGACCCGGGCCGCAAGCCGCTGTCGCACCGCCTGCTGCGCCACGTGCCCGTCATCTACGTCGACTACCCGGGCGAGACCTCGCTCGAGCAGGTCCAAGTCGCATTTCTTTATTATTATTTTGTATCATAACCAGAAAATAATTTGCCGTGCCCCGTGCGAAGTACAAGCCTGTCCTCTTAAATTTCATCAATTTGCAATAATTGAATTATGAAGATGTAAATTACCGAATCGTTTATTAATCGTTAAATATATTGCAATTCCACAATCACAATTGTGTTACTCTCTAATTTAATAAAAATAAAGTTTAGGAATACGAAACATTCAATGTAGCTAAAGTACCTAATTTCTTCACACCGACTTTCTGTCAATATATAATTCTACCCCAGTAAAATCAGTTATATATAATTTCTAATCAATTGCTTACAGTTAAACCCTACAATTAAATATTTTTTTACGTTACGATTACGTTACGTTACGATTTGATACGATTTTTTCATACGGTCGAAAATTCTATTTTTGTCCCTGTGAAACGGGACAAAAGTGAGTTTTTTCCCTGCTTTACAGGGACAAAAATCGAACTTTCGACCCAGATATGAAAAAAGTGACACTTTTCCCCCCACTTCACAACGACAAAACCCGAACGGACTAGGTAGGAAAAAAAAGTATGTGCAACATGGGACGAAAGTACTACATCCTTTCCCGCATGTTTTGTGCATGCATGTATGGCAATTTCACACGCGGGACCGAAAGTAATACTTTCGTCCCTTGTGACACAAAATACTATTGTATATTTTTTTTTACCGAATAATTGTAATGATAGTACGTATGATCCCAAAGCTCGGTATGTATGAACATGTATGAACGTACCCCGTACAGATCTACGGCACGTTCACGCGCGCCATGCTGCGCATGCAGCCGGCGCTGCGCGGGTACGCGGAGCCGCTGACGCAGGCGATGGTGAAGCTGTACCTCGCCTCGCAGGAGCGCTTCACGCAGGACATGCAGCCGCACTACGTGTACTCGCCGCGCGAGATGACCAGATGGGTGCGGGGCATCTGTGAGGCTATCAGGTCGGTTACATGATAAACATACAGATTTATACAAACTATTGAAAACAAACAGTGTACGTACACTTAAAGAAGTATTCTTTAGCAAAATAGCGATCTCTTCCACAAAAACTTACGTAAAAGGCCGTGTGAAAGAAGACCTAAAAACAAAGCCGGATTTAGGGGAGGGCAACTGAGGCTACAGCCCTGGGCCACAAAGGAGAAAAAAATTCAAATTCAGACTAGGAAACACTAGTAAACAACTTTTCCTTTCATATATTTTTTTTTTTCTTTCGCGTTTTACATTTACATAAAAATAATTTGGAGTCCAAGGGGCATCCACTTCTTTGTTGCTCCGAGGCCTCCAGACCTATAAGCACATGAGTAAATAAACCGTACAGAGTGAAAGCTTCATACAAGCGCGCTACGATAGGTACACTACTACAAGCATGAGACGCGTGTGTGCGTCGGCACAAGCGCCTCGTCACATACGAGAGAAACCGGCCTATCTTGTGTTTAAACTCAAGGGCTGCAGCAGCAACGTTGCACCGTGTTTTTATTTAATGATTTATTAATTTAAATAGTGTTTTAATATAATTTTATTAGTGTTTTAGTATAATTTTAATAGTATTTTAATATAATTTTAATAGTTTTTTAATATAATTTTAATGGTATTTTAATATAAAAGTGTAAATATGGTTTACTGTACAGTGTGTATGAACAATAATATAAAGAATAAAAACACATCATTTTTTTCTTATCCCAAAGACTCCACTAGGTAAGTAGTACTAACATGATTATAGTTTATTATTTTTAATGTGTTGGGTAGATAGATAGCTCGTATAATATATATATATATATATATATATATATACATCCTGCAACTCATTTTGCGCCAACGGTCAAAAATCTGCATAGTAATAGTGCGTCCACCGACTTACGGCGCCCGTATATCGGACGCAGTATTATTTCAACCCCAGATTGGCGCCAAACGATACCTATAAGCCTCAGGTGCCTATATTTAAAAAATCGTTTGGACGTAATTTTTCTTCCGGAGTAACTGAACGAGTATATTGCTAGTTCACCGAAAAGTCGCTAGAGGCGCTGAATTTCAATATACATTTTGCTCGTATATCATCGTAAGGAGCGCCGATACTAGTGAGTCCACTGTAAAATATGTTGTGTTGTACGCGCATGAACGAGACGATGACGCATCATGCGTCTCGTTCATGCGCGTCTCGTTCATTGGTTCATTCATGGTTCGAACGACAAGGTCGCGTTTGGAGCGAAATGCGACGTTGCCGCTCATATGCACTGCGAGCTGCGCGCGGCAAGGTCGCGACGACGCGAACGGTTTATTTTAATGTCTAATATCATATTTATTTTCACTAACATGGCGGACGAATAAAAATATTATTATACTCTTTGTTAAGGTTTTACTTGCGTGGTGATTTGATTTTATTATTTGTATTTTATGCGTAGTGACATAATGAAACGAAACTTAATAACTTTATACATTTAACTTTAAAAAAATGTGTAATAATTTTTTTTTATAAATTAAATATAATAATGAATGAGAATAACTTCAATTCCTGATATTCTGTCTATCGGCCTAGCTATCACCTGTATCAGGCACCTTATAAATAAAATTTACAAAATGAAAAACTAATTAATATACGTCCAAATCACTACATATTACAAAACAAAGTCTCTCTCTGTTCATGATATTTCTTCGTTTAAACCGCACAACGGATTTTGATGCAGTTATCACTGTTATTTAGAACATTTATTCCCGAAGGTTTACACATACATACAAAACATTCTAATAAAGTATTTGTATAATAGAGTAATAGAGAAATTTCCATGTTTTGTGACGAAACCGATAAAAAAAAACGATTTTTCCAACGCTGATTAAACCGTATGAGATACATCAAAATATTGTACTACGGAATTGTATATCATAAAAAGGCCTACAAAAAATCCGCGATAGCATATATCTATAATTATTCAAAATAAAATATATAATAATATATCTATTATATAAATAATATATCTATAATTAATTAAAATAAAATCCTTATTTTTTACGTTTTCTTCTATGTCCTAAGGTTTACTCACAGTAATAATTTTTATCTTTAAGTAATTAATTTAAAAATATTACTTTATTTGCAAAGCTAATTTCTCCTAATGAATGATCTTTATCCAAATAAATATATTAGTTATCTTGGAAATTTAATGTAGATCAAAACTTTTCTTTACCTTATTTCATTAAAATTATATAAAATACTTTAGAAGTTATCTCAGATTTAAAATTAAAAAAAAATAATTATATAAATCAGTCGGACGGATCTTTGTTTCGACCCTTATAACATTGTACAAACGTCTATTATTTTCAGTGTTCCTATTTAAACTTTACTTTGAAGCAACGAAAAGTCTTAAAATTTTCGGACGACGATTGAATCTTTAGGGACTTTTGTGTTACATGTATTTTTTTAATATTTTTACAATTTTTAAAATCATTTAAATTAAGAAAATAATATGTTCGTCATTGCAAAGTTATGTCGATCAGAAAAATTTACATCTGTCAAAAAGATCAAGCTAACACAAACATATAATATTAATCAATTAATATTATTTATGTTATTATTCAAATGTCATACAGGAAAAGTAGGTAAAAAATAAACGGCTAGTATCAATACTATCAATGTCAGTCAGCTGTCAAAGCTGTCACTAAAATTATGATATAATATGACTTATTTTAAATCAATACAAAATCGATAATCATTTTGATTTATCAAATACTAATTGATGGTTTCGCTATTAATATTACTTTATTCCAATGAACTTTATTGTTTTCAACTTTAATTGTGCATCTAAATAGTTTGAGTTAATTTACTAGTACTAACCTTTTTTTTATTCTGTAATCGAATCGATACCCAATTAATGTGATGAAAAATATCTTTCTCATTTTTCTCCGCTTGCAGATTCAGAATTGAGATGGTTTTTTATATTTTAAAACAAAAGAAAATATGACCAATTGTTTAAACCATATCTCTAATTATACGTATTAAATTTTGTCCCACTAATCCCCATCTCCTTTAAGATTTTTTTCCTTTCTTGGAGCAATTCTTGAAAAACTTAAGAAATCTATGTTTGAAAAATTAAAAAAAAAATTATTTATCAGTTTCTTATTCATAAATTTTGTTTTTGAAAATTTAAAAATTTAAGTTAATCATCGAAAAAAAATTATTAATAAAAAATTGACACAATTATATCATTAAAAAATTGACCGTTCTGGTCTTGTGGTGCGAGTAGTCGCCTCAAAGCCGCGCGCCAGCTGGTCGCGGGTTTGACTCCCGCTCAGAACAGATATTTGTGTTCATACTAATATTTGTTTCTGGTTTGGGTATATGTTTTTTGTGGGCCGTCGGTCCCGGTTGATATCATAGACACCTGATAATGATCGTTACTCATGGTAGGGAAATTATCCGCCAACCCGCAACGGAGTAGCATGGTGGATTAAGCTCTAACCCTTCTTCTATAATTATAGAAAAGAGTCCTTCGCTCAGCAGTAGGTTATTTACATGCTGATACAGTACAGTACAGTACAAAATGAGTTTTTACTTAAAAGTATGTTATATCATATAAACTTTAATAATTTAACTTTTTTTTTAAACTATTTACGCATAAGAATACGTACTTATATATAATACTTATTATAGAAATATATCGATTTTTCGCCTTATTGTTAGTCACCGAAAGAGGGGTCACTTACCTTAGATTAAAAAAAAAATTAAGACACTATAATTTATTCCAAAAAATGAGATTTCGAATTGACAGTCGACATTTGCGCGCAAAAAAGGACATATTACAGTTCCGATGAAGTCATTCATGTTTTTCAATGGTCGGTCATACTTATTCGACGCTGACTTTCAAAACCTAAGTTAAAATAAACCTCAAGTTAGTTGTCAAACAAGAGTGACCTATTGATGTTTTAAAGTACGTTCCGTATCGATTTACTTTAAATTCGTAATTTTTGTTAAAAATAAACATAAAGTTAATTAAATAAAACTTTGCAATGACCTGTCTTTTATATATATTTTATTTTTAACATTTTTATCACAAAATATTCATAAATATTATATTCGTATTTTCCCTATTTACACTAATATTAACGACATCTCATTTTTTTAAATCAATCATGTCATTTGTTTTTTGTTGAAATTAAAATAAAATCCTTATTTTTTACGTTTTCTTCTATAAAAATAATTAGTAAATATTAGTTAGACATGAAAATGGATATGGAAGATAGAAAGTTTATTGATTTATTAAGGAACTAGTGACCCGCCCCGATTCCGCACGAGTGCAATGCTGATACTAAATATACTACAATATGTCTTTATATACAACGTACACATTTTTTTGTCATTAGACAATACAGACATGATTTTTCGCTATTTATAGGCACGCGCCACCGGCCCCCCGGCCGGTACCGCCGTAACCGCTATGTTCTTCTATGTTATTTATGCCACTATTAATATTATATACATATATTATAAGCCTATATATGTATTATTATACATTTTATTACATGTGACTTAAAGTGAAACCGCTTCGAGAAGCTAGTGTCAATTATAAAATTAATAGTAATCATTATATATAATATTAACAATTTTTGCCTTTCTAAATATATAGGACAAAACTTCAAATAGATTATTTACAAAAAATTTAAAAGTTATTTGTAATTCGTAATTGGTCTCCCTATTAATTCTAAATTTTTATTTACATATTTATTTTCTTTTAACATTAAGTAAGTAAATTAATTTTAAGTAAGCTAGAATTTATAAATAAATGGAAAAGAATTTACTATAAGAAACAAAAGTACAGAAAAGAAAAGAGAAAAAAAAAAAAAATAAATCACACAATACAAATTCAAAGAGGATTTGAACCTAGTTTAACCCTTAGTTTTATAAAAATCTCGTACTATAACCACTACACATTTCGTTACATAATAATTATAACATTACGTAAAAAAGCGATAACTATAAACTATAATAGGCTTGTTGGACACAAGCCTAAGAGCAAATATAATGGATAGGGGCTTATAATGATTAATTATATTATGGAGAAAATAACAAACAATTTTAATTGTTAAAATCGTGAAAGATTAATAATATTTAAAAAAAATAAATTTCGTAAAATATAACCTTTAGTCACGTGCCAGTGAACACCAATCAGAAAACATTACGTCACGCCGTGTGAAACACCAATCTTGCGTGTCATTGACATTTCGATTATCGCTACAGGTTATAATTAGATACTCTTTCGTTCTTAATAAAATTTGGTTTTTAACAACTAATTTCAAGTTTTTGCAAGTTATAATTTGAAAGAATTCACCATGGAATCTGGATTTAGCAAAGCAAACAGTAATAATTTGCCCAGAATCGATGCCGTTATGCTTGGCAATTTTTTCGAGTAGAACAGTGACTTCTGCTCATCTGAATTTCGCAATGTTAAAACTTCCTTGTAAGTAAACATAAGTACAAAATATTAATTATAAGCTTAAATGCTATGTCATATTTCAGTTCGGTACACAATAACTTAATATTTTGACATATATTTTGCAAGATAATTGATACCTACTGATTTTGAGGTTATATTTACAAAGTATAAAAAAATACAAAATAGTAACAAACTTGTATAATTTCAGGTTTTCGCGAGCTTCATATGGAGATGACGCCATAAGATAGGTCCATCTTAAGCGTGACGATAAATTTTGTACTGTTAAGTGTAAAATGTGTCCTGAACACAGAGTTCACGTAAATTTATATGGATGCACACTGGTTGTTGATGAAGATAATATTATTATCTCCGTTCGATGTCAAGACTGCGTACCTTCACAAGGCATGTAAACAAGCAATAGCTTGCCTTATGTGGGTTCATCGCAGAAGTAAGGAACCATCATGCAGTTCGGTGGAATGTTATTGGAGAAAATCAAAACTGTCTAGAGTTGGTAGTAGCCTAAAATATTTAATGCCAACACATTTAAAAATTACATAAAAAATGGAAAAGTTGCAGAAAAATATTGTGCCCAAATGCAGCTTCATTTAACAGGAAAGAAAATTGTTTATTTTGTATAGTGGACCATGATTATAGTGTGAATTAAAAAGTGGAGATTTTAAATGTGCCATTTGATATTGAGTATGTTGAGAATTTGATTGATAAACTATTAAACTTTTGGAAAATTAATATATACCCATTATTATATCAAAGTGTAAAACTATAACATATTTGAAAAAAAAAACAATCTTAAACTTAGTTTTATTTTATTAAAGAATCTTGCAAATTAATTAATGCACATGCTATGATTATTATCTTGTCAAAAATTTTTACAAATTTGAAATTAATATTGATAAACTATTAAACTTTTGGAAAATTATTAATGTATACCCATTATTATATCAAAGTGTAAAACTAACATATTTGAAATAAAAAAACAATCTTGCACTTTTCCTTAGTTTTATTTTATTAAAGAATCTTGCAAATTAATTAATGCACATGCTATGATTATTATCTTGTCAAGAATTTTTACAAATTTGAAATTAATATTGATAAACTATTAAACTTTTGGAAAATTATTAATGTATACCCATTATTATATCAAAGTGTAAAACTATAACATATTTGAAATAAAAAAACAATCTTGCACTTTTCCTTAGTTTTATTTTATTAAAGAATCTTGCAAATTAATTAATGCACATGCTATGATTATTATCTGGCCAAGAATTTTTACAAATTAGAAATTAATATTGATAAACTATTAAACTTTTGGAAAATTAATGTATATCCATTATTATATCAAAATGTAAAACTATAACATACTTGAAATAAAAAGACAATCTTGCAGTTTTCCTTAGTTTTATTTTATTAAAGAATCTTGCAAATTAATTAATGCACATGCTAAGATTATTATCTCATCAAGAATTTTTACAAATTTGAAATTAATACATGCATGTGGTCTAAGCAAATAAAATTCATGTAAGCGCCTAATAACTCTCTATAATTATGAATCCTCAAGCTGGCAATCTGTTTAGTTACCTTCGCTTCAGTTTTACTCATTTTCCTTTTTCAACACTTGGGAGGTCTTACTGGTGTAATACTGGATTGATAATAATTGTTAATTTTTTTTTAATTGTATTCAACATGGCCTTTGTTGGTTCTATTTTTTTTTGTCTTCTTCGACTAATTCACTACAATCAGAAGATAATTTAACTTGTAGCCGTGATAGTGAGGGACTATTGGAAGCTACATATGGTATATACATATAAAGAAATATCACTGTCTGAATGTTCTTCAATAAATATATTTTTTGCAATTTTGCTTATACCACATACAGAAGGACTTAATTTTGTAACGGTTACATTTTTTAATGGGGATGTGGACATGGATGTTACAGAATGTTTCAAAGGTGATAATGCCTAATCAATCAATTTCACATTGGTCTGCACAGCCTTACTTCTGAATTTGTTAGTTATAAATACTTGAACAGATTTATCTCTTGACTGTTGACATAACATTTCTGGCTCATTACCTCCCAACTGTTTCAATATCTGAAAAAGAAATACAACAAAATAGCTTTATTATAGTAATAACTGGGTATTTGCCATTTCAAACTTAAATAATTTAGGTCGTTATGTTGTTTAATATTATACATACTTGAACTTTTATCAGAAGTATCTATAAGAGAAGAACATGAAGTACAACTTTCTTTCAATTCATTCAAACACTCTGCTATTATCATCTTTCTTTGTTTTTTTAATATATATGGTCGTTCTGTCCAGCTGCATGTTCGTTTTCTTCCGTCTTCTTGACATCCAAATTTACTTGGCATACAACTTGGTTTCATATGCACTTGTGATACTGTTCCCTTAATATGATACTCCATATAATTAATCATATCATTTGCCAACTAGAATAATAAAAAGAGTATGTTTGTAACATTAATTAGAAAACTGAAATAAAACGTTACGGATTCCACAAAACATCTAGTTTGCTAAAATTAAGTAATAGACTGTGTTATGTAAAACACTTACATCAAAATGATCTTCACAAAAATACATCAAAAATACATTCATGAAACCGTTGATAAAGTATGAGCATCTTCTCTTCTTGCAAAATTTAGCCACTTTTTCCGTATTTCTTTATTGTTTGGAACATAATTATATAAATAACTTGTCTGGGGTTTTTATCGTCGTGCTATTACACTGGGACACTATACAGTACTTATAATATGAGGAATTCATTTTTAAACGATAAAAACAAACTAAAATATACGAAGACACGATCGCTCTTTATTTTGTTTCACGCCGTGGCGTGACGTCATTCAAGACGCCATGATAGTTTTGTGCGTTTTAGACCCTAATTTAAATTGGTTTTTTAAAACGCGAAATTTAAAATGTAAATGCTCGATTAAAAATAAATAAAAAAATTTTTCCATAAAATGCATAATAAGCTAAAGTATTAAGCAGTTATTGAAATTTAGTCAACTAGCCTATTATATTAATTTTAAGCCTATATATTATTGTTATTATTTATTCCACTATTAATATATTATAATGTTTTATAAGCCCATGTATTATTATATATTAATATTATTATTTATATTATTTATTCCACTATTCAATTTTTAATGAAGGTAAAAAAACTACAAATTTCCCAAACAAGTGATAACAAGTAATATGAGATATTATTAATGGTGCCAATTCATTCTCGATGAAAGTATTATCTTTTATAAATTGAAAAAAAAATAGTATTACGAGGTATCGAACCCGAATTGTACATATGAGGTACGGGTTAGATTCCCGCTCGGGATTAGGGTTGCCAGATGGCCGGGAAATCCGGGATTGTCCCGGAATTACGTGTCTTGTCCAGTGTCCAGGAATTATAGTTGATTGTCCCGGATTTCGAAAACCACTAGTTTTATTACTACACTAGTTTTATTTTATCATGTTACGCGTAGGTATGACATGCACATACCATTATACGATAGATGGCGCAGAATACGTAATATAATTTTTTGAATCGCGCTGTCCAAAACTTCGGCCAAAAGAATGACCCTCGCCCGTATTTAAAAAAAAAACGTTTTTCTTTTTTGCATTAAATACCTTAGGGTACTTCGGTCTTGATTGTTTGTTTGTTGTTAAAATATTTGGTCGTTATTTGTTTGTTGATTGTACAAAGTTTGATGGTTATAGCTATTTAAGTTGTAATCTATATATATAAAGAAAGTCGTGTTAGTTACACCGTTTATAACTCGAGAACGTTTGGACCGATTTTTATGATTTTTGTGTTTTTGTATTTGTCTTCGTCGGGAATAATACTTATTAAAATACGATATTTATCAATGAAAAAATAATTAATAAAAAAATCAGTTCAAATGTTTCATTTGATTTTTACCAAAGTTTTATTTAATAAATAAGCATTGAAGTTTTGCGTTTTAAAATAATTTAAAAAATACACTGTAAAAATAACTCACCTACCTAGACGTACATTACTCATACAGTGAATAATGTAGGTCGTTTTAAAATATATTTAATAGAATGTTTGCGAAATATTACTACTAAAGCGATTTACAAAAAATATTATCAATTTTCGTATATTTTTCGACCAACCGAATTAGTAATCCTCGAATTGTCCCGGAAATGAGATGCTTGAATCTGGCAACCCTACTCGGGATAGATATTTGTATTTGTACAAATATTTGTTTGCGGCCTGGGTGTATTTCCTTGTGGGTCTCCCTACCACGATTGTTATCACAGACCCTGATAACTATCTTTACTCATGGTAGTTAAATTATCCGCCAACCCGCAGTGAAGCAGCGTGATGGATGAAGCTCTAAGTATTCTAAGAGAAGAGGCCTTTGCTCAGCAGTGGGTCGTTTATAGGTTGACACAGTACATTACAGTACAGTACAAAATAAATTTTTACCTAAAAGTATGTTTAATATAAACTTTATTTTTTTTAAACTACATATTTACGCATGAGAATACGTACTAATGATAGAAATATATCGATTTGTCTCCTAAGTGGCCGATGATGACCCCTCTGGTCATTTACATTAAATAAAAAAAATTGTATGTGACACAGAATAACACTTATCGCCTATTTTACAGTTTTTACCGCAAAAATCACCTTTTAGATTTCTGCGGCAATAAATTGTCCGTTATTAATGTATGTAGCTGCAACATCAAATTAATAACGAATAATCTCGTCTTCGGTAAGTTCAATGTCAGATTCATCTGAACTAATTGTGATTTTTACACTTAGTTATTAAAAAATATATATTAAATAAAGTCAAAAATTAATAAATGGATTAAGAGTCCTTAACATAAAAAAACTCGATTAGCGTGGCCTCAAGTCAAGGTCGTCACTCTAGTAGTGGGAGAGTGCGGGGAATGACCCGACGACGGTCGGGCGCGGCCCGCGGCGCACACCCGCCCTTTCCTCAACCGCGGGAATCGCGTGCTCTCGCGCGCGGACTATACGTCTTAATACTCACGACTTAAAAGTGAAAATAGGTTGCGCAAAAAAGTACCTACCTACCGCGATTGACGATTTTTACTCCTCATATTCTTTTCATACTGATGGCCTTATATTAAAATCGGTTCTTTAGAAGTAAACTCTAAAAAAAGAAAAAAAAAATTAATACCAAAAAATGCAATTTTAAACTGACAGTATTTGCGCACGAAAAAGGACATACAGTTCCGATAACATCACTCATGTTTGTCGTTACTTATTCGTCGCTGAGTTTCAAAACCTAGCCTCAAATAAACCTGAACCCGTAACCTCAAGTTAGTTGTCAAACACGAGTGATGCCACTACTCCTATTGATGTTTTAAATTATGTTCTGTATCAATTTACTTTAAATTCGTAACTTTTGTTAAAACTCAACATGAAGTAAATGAAAATGTTTGTAATGACCTGTTGTTTTTAGCGTTTTTATGACAAAATATTCATAAATATTATATTCGCCTCTTCCCTATTGACACGAATCTTAACATGTCATTTTTTTAATCCATCATGTCATCTGTTTTTTGTTTAAATTAAAATAAAATCCTTATTTTTAATAATTAGTAAATATTAGTTAGACGTGAAAATGGATATAGAAGATAGAAAGTTTATTTATATTTATTAAGGAATACTAATATATATTACTATAATATGAGCAATTCTTGTATATTTATAATTATATAAACTGAATCTCGGAAATGGCTCCAACGATTTTTATGAAATTTAGTATGCATGGGGTTTAGGGGGACGATAAATCGATCTAGCTAAGATTCAATTTTAGAAAATGTCGTTTTATCCGTGTTTTCAGACAATTAAAAAATATCATTACAATACGAAGGCAAATTTCGCTGTCATTTACAAGTTTATAGCTCAGGTGGGAATCGGGCAGATTCTAAATCAGAAAACCTGGGTTCGAGTCCAGATGTCTCCAGACCGATTTTTTTTTTCAAGTTTCATTTTTCTTTTGAGAGAAAAACTTTTATTAGGAGCCTTTTTTTATTTAAATAACCAGTTCCAGAAAATATGATTCATATTTCATCAGTATGTAATAATTACTCATATCTAATGCATAAGCCTAGACAAGTTAAAATACCTATAAACAAAAACACAGAAATGAGGTTGGACTTGGTGCGTTGAGTCGTTAAAAATTCACATAATTTTATGAAAAACAGTGCACCCATTTTATTTATGACTTGCTGTGCCTCGCGGTTATACCCGCTTTAATTTGAGAAAAACGTACATGGTACATAATAATATGTTTGTGCTGTGCGTAATTATTGTGTAATTATTGTTAAGTACAGCAAACGAGCGCGCGGTGCGACGCACATAGTTTCATTTGATTTTACATTATCTTCTAAATTATGGGTGCAAATTAAATGCTATAAAATACAAAGTTTGTCTTCATAAAGTTTCCTCGTTGATGTGAGTGTTTGTGAGAGATTTGATTGTATATGATTCGTAAGGATTCATATGCCTGGCTAATAATAATGCAATAAAATCAACTTTTCAATTTTTGTTATTATTATTTCGTTGCGGAGTTATTTTAAAACTATGATATCTTCTAAGATATTCATTTCAAAAAGAAATATTTTTGATGAGTAACCTATTTATTTGGATAATGATTTATATCATGTCTATAAAACCACCTTCGCAAATAACATTATTTTAGAACAAACTTGACTTTTACTATAATAATGAGTCAACCTTAAGAGATAGATATATGCCGACACGGACTTTTTTACCCGACTGCGACAGAAGGAGGGTTATGTTTTTCGAGTGTATGTATGTATGTATGTATGTCCATTTCTTTGGCACACCCTACAGCCAAAACGGCTGGACGGTTTTTGACATATGAGATGTCGTTGGATTTGTCTAAATTGTAGTAGTGACATAGGCTATATAAATTTTCTAAATGGCGCGAAATATGATTTCGTAAAAAAAATTATAATGTATTTTTTTTTTTGTAACTTTTACGCAAGACTTTTACGTATATGGCAAGTTATTCTTACACTAATTATATGAATCTCTAAATCTTATTTCAACCTGATGTTAGTAAATTTCCATTGTTAATAAAATTTAAAATAAAGTATTAATATCGCTTTACGTTACTACACTTTCATGTAATTAAAAAAAATCAATGTTTTCAAGTCCGAATTTTAAAAGTAAATAAACAAATTGTTTTATGAATTATAAATATTTTGAAGACAAACTATTTGATTGTAAAAAGAATATAACGGTGTATGAAAAAAATATATAAATAAAATATAAGATAATGATTTATGCTTAATTGTAGGAAAATTGATAGATTGCGAATTGTGTAAAAAATTATGTAATATTATTTTGTTAAAGTAGTGGGATAATGAATGAAAAGAAAATTAAAAATTGTTTCTATTGACCATTAGCTGTATCATCGATAAATAATAATTAGAGATGAAACGGATAGCAGTTTGAATTGAAATAATATATGAATGAAATAAAAAATATGAGAGAGGTATTAACCCCCTTAACTTATAAAAGTATATAAATAAATGTGTTATGATAAATCAGCCGGTTGGAAGCGTAGAAAGAGTAGATATTAAAAAAAAGAAAATATAGATAGATAGATAGATAAATACTTTATTGCAGTCACTAAATTTACAGTGGATATTACATAATGACAGTACAAGATATTCACAATTTAAGTGTGCAAAGGCGGTCTTATTGCTATCAGCAATCTCTACCAGACAACCTTTAATGAAAGTAGGTTTCTTATCAGACTTGGGTAGTGCAAATTTAGGTCCCTAAACCTAGGTGTTTGCTAAATAATAATAATGATACTAGGACTAGCACTTTAATAATATGATATACATATACATTATAAATACATGCATATTTTGTACTGAGTACATAGTAATAAAATACATACATACACATATCTACACATATACAACAAATATATTTAAAATACAAATAATTAATAATTAATCAGTCACTATTATAGAAACAATTATTATTGTTCTTCCACTCTTGCTAAGTAATACTTAAACAAGCGACATTTAAAAATAGCAATTGATTCAGAATGACGAATAGCAAATGGCAGTGAATTCCAAAGATTGACAGCTTTAACCGTAAAGGAATTGCTAAAGTAGCGGGTATGACAGGTTGGCAACTTAAGACGATTGTCAGAACGAGACCGAAGTTCTAAATGACTAGAAGTGTCTGTACCTAGAAAACAGAAACGCTCTTTTAGATAGGAAGGGGAATAGGGATTGTATAAAATAGAGTATAACAGGACTAGCGTGTGGAGGTTTCGACGATATCTGATAGGAAGCCACCTCAGACGAGCCCGAAAGGAGGAGACATGGTCAAATTTGCGTAAGCCGAATATAAAACGAATGCACATATTTTGCAATCGCTCCAGCTTATCTAGCTTTTCTTCAGTTAAATCAGTGAAACAGGAGTCCGCGTAGTCCAAAATAGGCAAGAGAAGAGCGTGCGCCAAAGATATTTTAACTTTAAGAGGGAGAAGGTTTTTCCAACGTTTCAGGCTTCCTATCGAGGCAAACAGCTTGCGGCTTATCTCCGTAATTTGAGGGGACCAAGAAAGAGAATTATCAATTAGGAGACCTAGATTTTTAACACAAGTTGTTACGTTTAAGATGGAGGAATTAAGAGTTATTGGAGGTAAAGTTTTAAAATCAACTTTACAAATTTGTCCCGGACTTCCTATGATAGTAACCTGGGATTTCGCAGCATTCAAACATAGACCATAAGATTTACACCAGTTGGAGATACAACTAAGATCCACATTAATTTTATTGATAGCTCCAGCGATATCGTTCGCTGGAGTGGAAACATATAATTGTAAATCGTCAGCATAGAGATGATACGAAGAAAGGAGGGGTGGAATTGAGTCTATAAAAATCGAAAAAAGTAGTGGTGAGAGGACGCCACCTTGAGGAACGCCACTAGAGAGGTGAACATAGGAAGAGAGTGTATCGTTGGCTACTATGCGTTGCTGACGATTACGAAGGTAGCTGCTGAACCGAGAAATAGTATTAGCAGATAAGCCTATAGATCGTAGGAGAGCTAACAGAATATCATGGTCGACAGAATTAAATGCATTACTAAAATCTAGTAATACCGCTATCGTAAGCAACTTGTTGTCCATATTAAAGCGTATGTCATCGCAAACTTTAACGAGAGCAGTAACAGTGCTATGTCCCGTTCTAAAGCCTGACTGATATGGACTAAGAATACGATTTTTTAAGAGAAAGACATTAAGCTGTGTGAAAACAATGCGTTCAAGAACTTTAGAAAGAAAAGGTAGAATGCTAATAGGCCGATAGTGTGAGAATAAGGAAGGATTATTAATTTTAGGTATAGGAATAACATGTGCATGCTGCCACGCATTAGGAAATGTGTTAGATGATAAAGAAAAGTTAAAGATGTAAGTAAGGACAGGAATAATGTGGTCTAAAACTAGTAGGACAAGTTTGCGATTAATACCATCACTACCAGAAGCATCGGATTTAATCGATAAAATGTGTTTCCTAACATCCTCTGAAGTGACAGGTTGAAGTTCAAAAGGGGTATTGACTTTCAAAGGTGCTGCCCTAATGTGTTTTAAGGTGTCTAATTTTACTCGGTTGTCTAGGGATTTAACCTTAGCAAAGTGATTGTTAAGGGCATCTAAGTCTATACTAGATGATAGATTAGAGCGCTGACGACCAATACCCAGAGATTCCAAGAAACGCCAAATACGAGCAGGACTATTGTTTTTAATGGAATTATCAATAAAGTTCGACTGAGCGTCCCTGCATGCCCTGCTACACAGATTCCTTAGTTTTTTATATTTATTATGATTGTTTTCAGATGGTATGAGTTTGAACTTAGATTTTGCCGCATTGCGTTTTAACATTAACGACTTGATATCCTGCGTTAACCAGGGGGCTGGAAGGTGTTTAAGCTTGACAGGACGCAAAGGAGCGTGTTTATCAAAGAGCTCAGTCAGAAGACTATTAAACACATTTAACTTGTCGTCCATGTTGGGAGCACTTTGAATCGTACCCCAATCGATATTATTTAGGTCCTCCAAGAAGCTGTCGTTGTCAAAATTCTTAAAGCTACGACGCATAGTAATGGTAGGTTTGGCCTTAGGTGGACGCATCCTATATGAAAGGTATACAAGATCGTGATACGAAAAGGCCTCAGCTGGATATTGGCCATGCGTATCCACAAGCTCAGAAGAAGACACCAACATTAAATCTAGTTTAGAAGGAGAACAATTTGGAAAGAAATGAGTTGCATTAGAAGGCAGTAATGTGAGATTTGAGCTGCTTATGATGTTAGTAAGTCGTTTGGCACGGCTGTCATTTTTAAGAAGACACGTGTTGAAATCACCCATGATAATTGTGTGATCAACGGTTGGGCTGTATAATTCTAAAAGATTCTCGAAATTTTGAAAATAGTCTATAAGAACGGATGGGCTATAAAAAACACCAAGTAGTAATTTTTTTGTTCCAAACGCTAGTTCAAGAAAAATATGTTCAGAGGAACTAGAGTACTGGGGCGGGGATTTGTCTAAGATGGTAAAAGGAAATATATATAAAAGACTCTCGAGATGTAATAATAATAAAGTTGTTATGATTTGTAATATTTGATTTGAAAATTATACAACTATTTGTGACTATAACTAATTAATTGACTATAGACTAACTACTTAAGTATAAAGTAATAACCTATACAAAATTATTTTCCCGGATTGACATTTATTTTTGGAAGAAGTTGCAAATATTATTTGCAAATATACTCGTATATCGTTTAAAGTTAAGTAAATAATTTATCATAATATTCTTATTTTTCTATTCCTTTAGAATAAATCGTAATAATAAGTTAATATAATAATTATGTAGCATTAACTCCAGGGTTTTGTAATAATTGAATACCTATATAATTAATAGGTATATTTATCCGTCATTGACCGAAACATTCATTGTAACATCCAAACTTTAATTGTAATGCTTATTATGTAAAATTGAAATATGTAGAATTTAGTGTAAAAAAAATATTTAAAAATTAAACCAAATTTTTTTTTAAATGCCGTGGAAGGTGTAGTGTACCTATGTATGTAAGCCTCCCTTCTAATATAAATTGTGTTACTCTAATAAATAAATAAAAAAGGATTGATAAACGAACTTTGGAGCAAACAAAACGTCTCATTTAAATCACACATTACTACCCGAAGGATGTAAAAAGGTACATAAGTCGTTCTGTACTTTTCGTTCCGCCCGCGGCGTCGCCCGCTAGTCGCGCGTCTCGCGGTCAACGAGAGTTCACAGCGTGTACATGATGCATAGACCACGAATTCACAAAAAAAAACATAAGTCCTAAAATGTTCTTAAAAAAACGTTTCTGAGATAAATGGTTATATGTATTATATAGTATATAAATAGTGCATTATTAGCTTTAAATCATTCAAGCATTCCAAATACATCGGGTATGTAATTGAGAGAAAACTAAAAGCTAAGTATGTAAATTCAAAACCTATTTTCAATAAATATGTACAATTATATTTATTCTATATAGAAAGAAACAAAATTATTTCTTCTAGTATCTACTCAGATATTATTCATTATGAGCATTTAAGCAATAAAATCAACAATAATAATTTGTTTAGGAAAACTAAAACAAATAATAATAATCATAATTATTTTATATATATAATAATAATCATAACTAATTTGCAACACTGTATGTGTAATTAAATATATTGGTTCTCTAGAACAGTTTTATTTAAGTCGCATATTTAATAATTATAATTTTATGTATTGAATATTTATATTTTGGAAGATTAAATAAAACAAAACTAATTAAGAAATTTTATTAAAATATATAGTTTTTTCTTTTTGTATTAATAGTAATTTTATCTAGAACTCTTTCATAGAAGTATTGATATTTCTTCTCTATAAAAGATACAGCACGATAATTGATGCTATGCTAATTTTGTGAATTGTCTGCAAGGCTTTTTATTTTATTTTATAGCTGAAAAATATATGAAAATAACAATAAATGTTATTATTCTTATTAAGTTTATAATCATTTTGATATAATTTAAATATTTCACCGACTACTATTATCATACTTTATCAAAATATTTAATTAAAATAACTTTATTCTAGAATGTGAAATAAAAAAAATTTAAACAAATATGTATACTTAGTCTTTAAATAATACAAATGTAAATTAAATTGTTAACATTACATTATATTTTTAATATTTATTAAATAATTTATAAAATACGTACCTTTTATTAAACTAAAAGTTTAACATTTATTTTAATCTCCAAAGTATATTTTTTAATTTATTTATTTTAAGTCGCTTTTAACATCTAGGGTCATTAGCGACTAAAATATATTAACAGTATTTCATAGCAATTAAATTAAAGTATAATAGTTAGTTAATCTTAAAAATTTTACAGTATTTTTATAATCGGTTAGACACTCTTTTAATGTCTTATGAAGATTAACATTACTTCTTTCTGTTTTAACATTGGACAATCAATTAATAAATGTTTTATGTTCAGCTCACTATCATATCTAGAGCATTTATTCTTCGGGATTTTACTGATAAGATGTATGTGTGACGTAATACAGTGGCCTATTTTTAATCTATTTAAAACTATTTCATCCCTTCTATTGTCAAATTGCAAATATATAGTATTATAGAGTATTATTTATTATTATGCAAGAGTATTTTGTGTTAGTGATGAATCAAAGTTTTTAATAAAAATTTACTACAAAGTTTAAAGATAAAAATAATAATATAATCAATTGAAAAAATAAATTATGACATATTATAATGTGTCTACAGTAGCTAACATGTAATTTTGTCGAATTTTGACGTGATTTTGACGTTTGAAGAGCGTTTTCAATATTATCGACGAGATAAAGTAATTAAAGCATTTAAACATTTAAAGTAAGCCGGTATACTTCTCAACATTTGTATGTTTAAAGTACATTCCTTATTGGAAAAGTGAAATGACATGACAGAATATAAATAAATAAATACTCTATATCCCAGTGTTATAAAAAGTATCCTATATTTTAATCAAGATCTTATTCTATATGTATGCAAAAATTTTATTGAAATCCTATTCAGCTGTTTAAGTGTGATTGTGTCACAAACCACCTCAAAAACTTTCGTATTTATAATAAAATATTAATCCCATTTGGATTAAATACATAATCATGCAAATACTAAAAAATGCTGTTATTATATTAACTAAAGTTTAATTAAAAACAATGTAAAATTATATTTATATAGACTTGTAAAGAATGAAAATATTTTTATATTGTCATCACATTTATTTCAAAGAATCAAAACCAAACATTATATTAATTTAATAATACTGATATATTTCAGTGTCCTCTTTAATATTGAAAAAGAACTTATATAATGTATTGTAATATAATATTAATTTATGTTACTATTAATTGTATCGTAATATATATAATTATACAGTTTTTATTTATTGATTGAGTTTTATTTTTAATGCATTGTTTTTTGAATAATAAATTTAATTGCTTGTGTCTAATGTGTTAGTAAATTGTTGAAACTTGATTGATTTATGTAAAATTGAAATTTCTTATTTTTCTTCTGTAAAACTAAACTGTATATTTCCCGAATAAGTAAATAAATAAATTACCCTCATCACAGCCTTTATACCATATATGTAACTAATTGAATAAAAATCTCTTGTATTTTAACAAGTTATATAATATTAAAAAATTTGAAATAAATAAAATTAACATAATATGGCTAATATTTTTATATTGTAATCACATTTCAAAGATAAACAGGAACCAAAAATTACCTTCATCCCAGCCTATAATAATATAATATCTAACTTACTTAATATAGATCTCTTGTATAATAACTAGTTGTTTATTATTTATAATAAGACTAAATTAATTTAAAAAATCAAAAACCCGACTGCGTAAAATACTCTTATTATAAACTAAAAAGAATAAAACATTTTACTAGCTTTCATTTGATACCCATATTGCTACAGTAAGAAAAAAAATTCAAGGGGGGGGGCCACCTCATTCTGCCATTTGCGGGCGCCATTTTGAAAATTTATATAGCCTATGTCACTACTACAATTTAGACAAATCCAACGACACCTCATATGTCAAAAACCGCCCAGCCGTTTGGGCTGTAGGGCGTGCCAACGAAATGGACATACATACATACATACATATACACATACATACATACATACATACATACATTCGAAAAACATAACCCTCCTTCTCTCGCAGTCGGGTAAAAAAAGAAAGAAAACTAACATGATATTTGCTATTATTTTGTAATCACATTGATTTCAAAGATAAACAGAAATCAAAAATTACCTTTATCACACCTGTATTATAATATTTAACTTACTAAATATAGTCTCTTGTATAACTAACTTAATATTGATCTCTTGTATGATAACTAGTGGTTATTAAATAATAAAAAAATTGAAATAAATAAAAGTAACATAATATTGCTAACATTTTTAAAATTGTAATGTTTCTTATAATGATATTTTTTTTTCATTTATTTTCAAATTCTAGCTTACTTAAAATTATTTTACTTAATGGTAAAATAAAATAAATATTTAGAATGAATAGGGAGACGAATTACGAATTACAAATAACTTTTTATTTTTTTGTAAATAATCTAGTTGAAGTTTTGTCTTAGTAACAAAACATTTTTGTAATTTCATATCTGTTTTTTTTTCTTTGCTTTGACCCGTGTCCATTGTTTGAAATCTCACCCCGTTGCCTCTCTGCTTTTTGAGTTTTCTTTCCTTAAGTCTGTGTTCATTCAGTTAAAAATTATTTTCTTTAATTCAAAATTCAATTATCAATAACAGTCACTTTATAGATTGATAGAAAAATAAAATAAAATAATAATTCATCGCGAGGTATCGAACCCGAGTCGGCCGTACGAGAACATTGTACGCTGACCACTTAGACATCTTGTAGTTGCAATTGAAATATTTCCAAATGAGTCTAACAGAACGCGTGCATGCACAAAGCGGCAACGTCTCATGAATAAGAGGACGTGCTACTCCTCGCGATTGGTATACGTGTAGAAAGACTAACAGTGTTGTGGTATACGAAAATTATACGCAGGGAAGTGCAAAAGTTAAGGACGACATTAGTACCCTGTAATAACTGAAGAGCGAATATCCACAATTTTAAACTTTTTAAAAATATAAGTTGAGCAGGAATATAGAATGCGGAATAGAAATCAATATACGCAGACACTTTTGTAATAAAGCCAGTGGTAGTGATGGACGCCGTGAGTCGGTTTCAAAAAAGGACGCAAAATATCTTTCGTGATTTATATATATATATATATATATATATATATATATATATATATATATATATTTGATGTTATTGTGATATTGTGTAACCGCATCGTGCGGTTCGCCGGCCAGCCGTAGCGTCGGCAAACTCGCGTTCAAGCTAGAATAAGATACTCTATAGTTATCTCATTCTCTCGTAGGTTACTTTTCTGAAGTTTCACTGCTGCCATGTGTGAATGCACATACACATTTATTTAATACTTAATACCAAATTATTGGTGTTGATTTGAAATTTGTTTAAATATTCGAAAATGGGGCTCCTCCTTCAATCGCGTTGAAAAATTTTTTAAACGTTTTTTTTTAATGAATAATACTCATAAGAGAAAGCAATAATAAGGTGGCGCACGCCCAAAAAAAATGTTTATGAAAGAATCTTTTTTTTTTTAAATCGCAAGATCATAAAGATCAAATTTGATAGAATAATTTAATACCTTGAAAATTTATAAAGTTTTTGGAAAATATTTAAAAAAACAAACACAATAGAAAACACAACAAAAATAAACTTTGTCATTTTATTGAACAACTAACTATTGTTTATTAAATTTTATCCTCCTGTGCCAACCCTACAAAAATAGGTATAAATTTTGCTCGCTCCTTAGAAGCTTTCACTCTGTACGGTTTATTTACTCATGTGCTATAAGGCCGTTTGTAGGCAGACAAAGATGTACACATGTATGTAAATATATAAAACTTAATACCATTATAAAGATCTGGTGATATCTGAAACTACAAAAATGATTAAAATAATTATTTTAATATTAGAAAGCTTAATTACCTAAAAGTAAGATAAAGTAAAAAAAAACCACACTCCATGGAAGGAGAATCATAGAAGTATCAAACTTATATCTATTAAGAAAACGAATAACAAATGACCTTATTAATAGAGTAACAATTTAAATGCTAATTAACAATTTGAATTACATAGTAAGGATGAAAATTAATATAACAAATTGGTATGATCTTAAATCTAGTGTTAATTTTTGCAGACCTTTAGATAACCTAAACGTAGAAGGATTAGTGCGCTTGTGGGCTCATGAAGCGCTGCGTCTCTTCCAAGATCGATTAGTAGAAGACAGTGAACGACAATGGACTGAAGAAAATATTGATAACTTTGCAATGAGATTTTTCCCAGGTAAATTTTTAAATATTTTTATATGTTGATACTTACAAAATTAGTTTAAATGTTTAATTGCATAAATTAATAATATTTATTCTTAAAAGGTATCAACAGAGAACAAGCTTTGGCTCGTCCTATTCTATACAGCAACTGGCTAAGCAAAGACTATGTGCCGGTCCAACGAGATCAACTCCGCGAATATGTCAAGGCTAGATTAAAGGTGAAGTTATTCCATATTATGAATTTTAATATTACCCTAATAGGGTACTTTCGGTAGTGAAAAATAAATTATGAGATTTGATAAAAATTAAAATTTATGTAGAAAAATATTTTAATAATCTGATTTTGAGTCATTAAAGCATTATTATATTGTAATTAAAATTTGTAATTTTTAATCTGTATATCACGTGATCTAAAACACGAGCCGCCATGGTGTGACGTCGTAAAGACAATGTTTCCGATGTACACTGCGAACACTGCTCGGTGCTTTCACTGGTGAAAAATTCGTTCCTTTATAGAGTGCCAGTACACTGTCGCAATACCATATAGAAATATATGACGTCATAAATAGCATAATATTTGTACTGTGAGCACTGGCGCTTTCGAGGTAAGGTGCTCTCAGTACTTTGATCACCTGATCAAAAAATATAACAGCACGAATGATGAATATTATTATTATTAATTAATAATGTTATTCAATAATGTCAACAATATTCAAAAAATAATTTTCCTTTTGAACAGAAAACGTATACATGATAAATATTTTTATTTGAAAACAGTGTCGAAAAATTAGGATGATAGTATACTGAACTGCGTTCCGTTTTATCAGTAACCACTATAGCACAGTATAGCAAACTAAAAAATAGCTGCTTCGCAGTATATTGAATTGACGTCACGCCTCAGAGTGCTCTCAGTGGATTTCGGAACACAACTTTACACATATTACGTCACCATAATATGTGACCGCGTTTTCGCGGGAATTAAAAAGGTTTAATATTTAATTTAATTTTATGGCAAGAAAACGTGTTTATTTTGCCGAAATGATTTTTTTTGTGGCTTTTTATTAGGAAAATTAACATTTTGAAGTACTTTTTCAAACATAGTAGAATACCCTATTATATATACCTATTGATTATAGGAATACCTACATATGTTATCGTATATGTAATGTTTATATCGTTTTTATGAAATTAGCACTTTTTTATGTTAAGTAAGGTCTCTTCCGTCTCGTCCGCAGGTGTTCTACGAGGAGGAGCTGGACGTGCCGCTGGTACTATTCGACGAGGTGCTGGAGCACGTGCTGCGCATCGACCGAATCTTCCGCCAGCCGCAGGGACACCTGCTGCTCATCGGCGTCTCGGGCGCCGGCAAGACCACGCTCAGCCGCTTCGTCGCCTGGATGAACGGCCTCAGCATTTTCCAGATCAAGGTATCCAGCGAACAGACTGACCGGCTCGTGATTCGGAGTACATACGCTACTGTAATTTATTTAAGGCTTAGGGCCTCTTTCACGGCTCGCTGAAAAAGCCATCCGGCACATAACATTACCTAACAGATAATACTTTATGATATATTATTCTTTTTCACCATCAAACTCAAATTTATCTGTCAAATATTTCTATTTGCAATTTGTTAATACAAAATTTGTAGTTTATTAGTTGAGGTCTTTTACACCCCGCTGATAAAATTTATTAGTAACTTATGTGAGAGATAACATTATCAGCAACCGGGGAAATGTGCCCTTAATAATGTTATTGACGCAGATAATATATATCTGGCTGGCTCTGAGATAGAGATAGAGTTATGAAGGATTTTACTTACAAATCCCTTATAAAATTCTCAATTCTTTAAATCTCTCTAACTCTATATCCTAATTGTTACACGATCAGACCACATTTTGGAAAGTATCTGACATAAACTAACAAAAATAATTTATTCGAGGTCCACAATAAATACACTGGCGCCGATTTCGATGAGGACCTACGGTCCGTCCTACGTCGTGCCGGCTGCCGTGACGAGAAAGTCGCCTTCATACTGGACGAATCTAACGTACTCGACAGTGGATTCCTGGAGAGAATGAACACGCTTCTAGCTAATGGAGAGGTTAATAACTTTTTTTAACAATTCACATCTTACAATTAAATGTTTTTTATCCTTTGTTAATTAATATTTCTATTCCCAGGTACCTGGATTATTCGAAGGCGACGAATTTGCAGCACTCATGACACAATGTAAAGAGGGTGCTCAAAGAGAAGGATTAATGCTGGATTCTAATGACGAATTATATAAATGGTAGGAATTTTCTTAAATAAGGAAAATAAAATTATACATGCTTAATGAACTTATATTTTCTTGTCTGATACAAAAGAATTAAATATAAAAAATAATTATTGATATTTATATATAAGTTGCAGTATACATATTTGAAATATCTATCTCAGGTTCACCGGTCAAGTAATGAGAAATCTGCACGTAGTATTCACGATGAACCCGTCGTCGGAAGGCCTGAAAGACCGCGCCGCGACCTCCCCGGCGCTTTTCAACCGTTGCGTGCTCAATTGGTTCGGAGATTGGAGCGACGGAGCGCTCTTCCAGGTACATTTTATATTAATTAAATTGTTATATAAAAAAGAGCAGGTCTATTCAAATATGTGATAAAAACAATGAGAAGTGTGCTAAAAAAAATTTCTGCCATAGCAGGAAAATTACTAGTCACACTTTTTTAATTGAAACCGTCAAAAAATTCAAACATGTACTACGTAACTTCTCAGACCTTATCGATTTGTGACTATATCATAATGTCGGTAAAATATTTAAGATTATCCATAATCCTATATTATAAATGCGAAAGTAAGTTTCTTTGTTACGCTTTCACGCGAAAACTACTTTACCGATCATCATGAAACTTTGTACACATATTCTTGGTGGTATTAGAAGTAACATAGGATACTTTTTATTAAAAAAGTATATAATTTTTTTTAATTTATCAATACACCAGTGCAGACGAAGCCGCGGGCGGATGCTAGTAATAAATAAATGTCTCCAGTAGATAGTATATAGGAACGATGTATATTCGGTTGCAGGTGGGCAAGGAGTTCACGACGCGCATGGACCTGGACTGGGCGGAGTACGTGCCGCCCGAGCAGTTCCCGAGCGCGTGCGGCGAGCTGGGCGCGCGCCCGTCGCACCGCGCCGCCGTCGTCAACGCGTGCGTCTACGTGCACCAGACGCTGCACCGCGCCAACGCGCGCCTCGCCAAGCGCGCCAACCGCACCATGGCCATCACGCCCAGGTACACGCCCACACGCCGACCGCTCAGCTGTACGTCTACGTGCACCAGACGCTGCACCGCGCCAACGCGCGCCTCGCCAAGCGCGCCAACCGCACCATGGCCATCACGCCCAGGTACACGCCCACACGCCGACCGCTCAGCTGTACGTCTACGTGCACCAGACGCTGCACCGCGCCAACGCGCGCCTCGCCAAGCGCGCCAACCGCACCATGGCCATCACGCCCAGGTACACGCCCACACGCCGACCGCTCAGCTGTACGTCTACGTGCACCAGACGCTGCACCGCGCCAACGCGCGCCTCGCCAAGCGCGCCAACCGCACCATGGCCATCACGCCCAGGTACACGCCCACACGCCGACCGCTCAGCTGTACGTCTACGTGCACCAGACGCTGCACCGCGCCAACGCGCGCCTCGCCAAGCGCGCCAACCGCACCATGGCCATCACGCCCAGGTACACGCCCACACGCCGACCGCTCAGCTGTACGTCTACGTGCACCAGACGCTGCACCGCGCCAACGCGCGCCTCGCCAAGCGCGCCAACCGCACCATGGCCATCACGCCCAGGTACACGCCCACACGCCGACCGCTCAGCTGTACGTCTACGTGCACCAGACGCTGCACCGCGCCAACGCGCGCCTCGCCAAGCGCGCCAACCGCACCATGGCCATCACGCCCAGGTACACGCCCACACGCCGACCGCTCAGCTGTACGTCTACGTGCACCAGACGCTGCACCGCGCCAACGCGCGCCTCGCCAAGCGCGCCAACCGCACCATGGCCATCACGCCCAGGTACACGCCCACACGCCGACCGCTCAGCTGTACGTCTACGTGCACCAGACGCTGCACCGCGCCAACGCGCGCCTCGCCAAGCGCGCCAACCGCACCATGGCCATCACGCCCAGGTACACGCCCACACGCCGACCGCTCAGCTGTACGTCTACGTGCACCAGACGCTGCACCGCGCCAACGCGCGCCTCGCCAAGCGCGCCAACCGCACCATGGCCATCACGCCCAGGTACACGCCCACACGCCGACCGCTCAGCTGTACGTCTACGTGCACCAGACGCTGCACCGCGCCAACGCGCGCCTCGCCAAGCGCGCCAACCGCACCATGGCCATCACGCCCAGGTACACGCCCACACGCCGACCGCTCAGCTGTACGTCTACGTGCACCAGACGCTGCACCGCGCCAACGCGCGCCTCGCCAAGCGCGCCAACCGCACCATGGCCATCACGCCCAGGTACACGCCCACACGCCGACCGCTCAGCTGTACGTCTACGTGCACCAGACGCTGCACCGCGCCAACGCGCGCCTCGCCAAGCGCGCCAACCGCACCATGGCCATCACGCCCAGGTACACGCCCACACGCCGACCGCTCAGCTGTACGTCTACGTGCACCAGACGCTGCACCGCGCCAACGCGCGCCTCGCCAAGCGCGCCAACCGCACCATGGCCATCACGCCCAGGTACACGCCCACACGCCGACCGCTCAGCTGTACGTCTACGTGCACCAGACGCTGCACCGCGCCAACGCGCGCCTCGCCAAGCGCGCCAACCGCACCATGGCCATCACGCCCAGGTACACGCCCACACGCCGACCGCTCAGCTGTACGTCTACGTGCACCAGACGCTGCACCGCGCCAACGCGCGCCTCGCCAAGCGCGCCAACCGCACCATGGCCATCACGCCCAGGTACACGCCCACACGCCGACCGCTCAGCTGTACGTCTACGTGCACCAGACGCTGCACCGCGCCAACGCGCGCCTCGCCAAGCGCGCCAACCGCACCATGGCCATCACGCCCAGGTACACGCCCACACGCCGACCGCTCAGCTGTACGTCTACGTGCACCAGACGCTGCACCGCGCCAACGCGCGCCTCGCCAAGCGCGCCAACCGCACCATGGCCATCACGCCCAGGTACACGCCCACACGCCGACCGCTCAGCTGTACGTCTACGTGCACCAGACGCTGCACCGCGCCAACGCGCGCCTCGCCAAGCGCGCCAACCGCACCATGGCCATCACGCCCAGGTACACGCCCACACGCCGACCGCTCAGCTGTACGTCTACGTGCACCAGACGCTGCACCGCGCCAACGCGCGCCTCGCCAAGCGCGCCAACCGCACCATGGCCATCACGCCCAGGTACACGCCCACACGCCGACCGCTCAGCTGTACGTCTACGTGCACCAGACGCTGCACCGCGCCAACGCGCGCCTCGCCAAGCGCGCCAACCGCACCATGGCCATCACGCCCAGGTACACGCCCACACGCCGACCGCTCAGCTGTACGTCTACGTGCACCAGACGCTGCACCGCGCCAACGCGCGCCTCGCCAAGCGCGCCAACCGCACCATGGCCATCACGCCCAGGTACACGCCCACACGCCGACCGCTCAGCTGTACGTCTACGTGCACCAGACGCTGCACCGCGCCAACGCGCGCCTCGCCAAGCGCGCCAACCGCACCATGGCCATCACGCCCAGGTACACGCCCACACGCCGACCGCTCAGCTGTACGTCTACGTGCACCAGACGCTGCACCGCGCCAACGCGCGCCTCGCCAAGCGCGCCAACCGCACCATGGCCATCACGCCCAGGTACACGCCCACACGCCGACCGCTCAGCTGTACGCTAAATTAACATAAAGGATACCGGAAGTTATTTGTAATAATCGTGCTATCAATGAAAAACTCATTTCGTATTTATACACTAGTGTACAGATATGACGACCGTTCTGGTGTAGTAGTGCGAGTAGTGGCCTCAAATGATTCCTGCTTGAGACATATTTATATTTGAACTAATATTTGTTTCCAGTCTGGCTGTATGTCCTTTTGGGTCACCCCACCGTGCCTCGGAGTTGTTATCATAAACACCTGATAACGATGGTAGGGATACTATCCGCCAACCCGCAGTGGAGCAGCGTGGTGGATTAAGCTCCAACCCTTCTTCTATATAGAGAAGAGACCTTCGCTCAACAGTGCGTTGTTTACATGCTGATACAGTACAGTTGAAATCAATCTCCGAAATAAATTCCCCTATCCTTTTTCTCCATTTGGCCCTTTTTTTAAAGTTTTAATGGTTATTATCTGCCAATTGTTAGTGACATAAATATTTTTCAGACATTATCTCGACTTCATTCAACAAATGGTGAAGCTCTACGCGGAGAAACGCGCCGACCTCGAGGAGCAGCAACTTCACTTGAACGTCGGTCTAGGAAAGATCGCAGAGACAGTAGAGCAAGTCGAAGAAATGCAAAAGAGTCTTGCGGTGAAATCACAGGTACTTAAACACTTATTCATAGCAAAACTCTTTAATGGTCTATATATTCTCTGTCAGTTACTTACTTTTTTTTTTATAAAAAAAAATAACAAATATGCTTTAGGAACTACAAGCTAAGAATGAAGCTGCCAATGCAAAACTCCGTCAAATGGTCAAAGATCAGCAAGAAGCAGAAAAGAAAAAAGTCGAAAGTCAAGAGATCCAGGTTTGAATTAGTTAAATGGTCAAAATAAATAGATTATTGATTGAAAACTAATTATTTGTATTATTGTAATGATTCAGGTTGCTCTAGAAAAACAGACAAAAGAAATTGAAGCGAAACGAAAGGATGTAATGGCAGATTTGGCACAAGTCGAGCCAGCTGTCATCGAGGCTCAAAACGGTTTGATTCATTTTTTTTTTGCGTCTTTATATGTTTAACATAGTAATTTTGCAAGCTTTAATAGCAAAAGTCAATCACAAAAATAACAAAATTATAATTATCGTTACTATAATACAATGAGAAGAATAAGTAACACAATCGCTTGGTTTGAAATTTATTTTTGTGGTTGGTCATATATGCAGTAAAATGCAGATACCCCATTCCCACGTAGATAGATAGATAGCGATAAAGTAAACCATGTAAAACGGAATGAAGTAAAGTCATAGTAATAAGTCCGGAGGGCGGAGGTAGTAAAGCCGACGCTCCCGAACAGCCGTGCGCTCGATCAAGAAGCAGCAGCTGGTGGAGGTCCGCTCGATGGCGAACCCACCATCCGTCGTCAAGATGGCGCTCGAGTCGATCTGCACGCTGCTGGGCGAGAAGGGCGACACGTGGAAGGGCATCCGCTCCGTTGTCATGAAGGACAACTTCATATCTACTATTGTTAACTTCGAGACTGAGAACATCACGTTAGTGCAGTTCACTTTATGACGGGGAGATCGCACGTCTAGCGCTTCTCTAAACACCTTGGAGAATTCGGAGTAGTTTGGAGTTCGGTTCGGTAAAATGTTTTCTCCCCTGGTGGAAATATTATTTAAAATAACTCTTTTAAAAGTCTCAAAAACTCTTAATAAACTCCGATTAAATCTTATTAACTCTGAAAAGCTCTTCAAAAAAGTCCCAATTTTCTGAGAATATAAGACTTATTAAGAGTTTTGAGTTACTTACTCAGAAAAAATAAGACCGAATAATATTTTCACCAGTGTCGCCTACCGGAGACGTGCCATCTTTTCATAAATTAATAGAGAATTTATATAAATCCGTAATTTTACTCGTATATTGAAAATATCAATCGTACATTCCTCATTTCACGAATGTTACTGTAGATAGCAAGCGTGTACAAATCGATCCTTCTCAGTCCGATATTTATTGGCAAAAACATTTTAGTGTAATTAGTGCATTTGAAATTGTAATATTATTATTGTCTTTAACACGTATAATATTAAGCATTGTACTGTATTCTAATTTTAAGTTCTGTATTTTTTATTACTGTGAATGACGTATAATATTAATTAGATGGTTAATATTGTAAATATGCTAAGCTTGCTCGCATATGTGACTGTTGTTATTAATGTTAATTTTGAATAACGCAAAACGCCGCTCGCGGCGCCATTAACACGAACGTGACTAACCGCGCGGACGCTCGCCGACCGCACGACTATAACTCCAGCCGCATGCGACACATTCAGCTAAAGAGGCCTTTTTTGTTTCTCTCCCTTTCGTACTCTGTCGCTCTCGCTTGGCGGGTGACGGACTGCAGCCGTGAAGTCCATAAAGAAGCAGCACCTGGTGGAGGTGCGCTCGATGGGCAACCCGCCCGCCATCGTCAAGGTCGCGCTCGAGTCCATCTGCCTGCTGCTGGGCGAGAACGCCACGGACTGGAAGGCCATCCGCGCCGTCATCATGCGCGAGAACTTCATCAACAGCATCGTCTCCAACTTCTCCACCGAGGACATCACGTGAGCACCGCCTCGAGCTTACTCCCCCCACCCAGCCCCGTCCCACCTCCTCTTTGTCCCCCCACCTCTCCTTTGACACGTTGGAACTTGTTTTGGTGATGGTGCGGTGATGATGATACCACTTGTCATATTAGTACCATATCGTAAAATCATCGATTTTTTTTAATTTCTCTTTAATTGTCCCACATAATTATGTTCATTCACGTAAGTGTATTATTGAAAAAGCGCTTGATAAGTGGTATCACAACAAAACATTGAACACATTGATTTTTTTTTATGTTACGTTTTAAGGCATTAATATTTAAATTGCTTCGGGCTTGCTTTTTGCATGGTGAATGTCTGCATATGTAACTGTTCGACTGCGTGTAGACGGTAGTAGTCACCGGAACGAATGGGCGACGATAATTTTGAAGTATGATAATTCTGCGATAGTAATACCATATGGAATTTCGAAAAAAATCGATATAAATTGTATTTTCTTCCTTTAGTAATATATAAAAATATTAACAAAAATTTACATTATTATTTTTGTATCATACGTGTTCAATTGTATATTTTGAATTTGTCTATAATGATACAACTTACTTAATCTATAATAAAATGTATTGTAATAATATTTAAAAAAATATATATTTTTTAATTTACTATAGCCTAAAAAAATTATAGTTTAAAAATATGTTCAATATGAGTTATATGGTTATGAACCGATCGTTTTTTTGATAGCAAATGCACATAGGTGTAAATGTCTAGTAATCATAAAACCGTGGTCCGATTTAAATTCGGTCCGGCGTCCGCTCAACTACGCTTAGTTGCGACTCAGGTTTAGTTCCGGTGCGATCATGTCATCCCATTTCAGCGTTACTGCGACACCATCTACACGTAGCCTTTAGTATTCAAACTGCATAACGAATTTTCCTGAGTAAAAAGTAGACATAACGCCAATTTTTAAAACCCATATTCCAGTAACAGATTCACATCTGTTCACTACTGTGGTTTCACAACCATTGTATAACAGTTACATGTCCTTCACGTATTACAATGTAGATAGTTAAACATTCATTATTTTTCTAAAATGTAAAATAAAATTAGCATCTTGAATGTTTGAAATATTCATCCAATATATTGTTAGACAGTTCGTTCTGCACAGTGAAATTGCATGTGTTGGGAACGGTTAATGGTGATGGACTGTATTGAAAACAACATATTACGTTAAATTAAATGTTACTTCTATAATATATTAAGTTTCTTTATTTGAGAATGCTAAAATATTTTAATGGGTTATTAATAACCGACATTTTTCTTAATATTCAAATGATTTGGCAAATGTTTTGACAAAAGTTTGTACAGTACTGTACTCGGTTTGCAGATTGTCCAGATATCGGTGACACATATATTCGAGTTGCATGAATGTATTTGCCAATAAATAATGTCCGTCCGTAAGTGGTCTCCAAGGAAGCTGTTGAAAATCACTAACGGCAGTGAATCGTTACGCTTTGTGTTTTTTTTTTACATCATTTTTCTATTGTTTGCTATCTGTAATGTTTTTCAACAGTACTGTGAGGCATTCTTTTTTATATAATAATTATTTTTTTTTGTTGTGTTCTTAAAGTGACGTTCATTCCATATCATCCCGGTTAAAGGAATTTAAATTAAAGGTTGATGGAAAATGAATGTGCATGAAACAAATGGTCAGAGTTTTTTTTTTTTTTGGTTTGGTTCATTGGTTTCACATAACGCACAAAGATAATTTCATTTGTATGTATATAACTTCAAACTATTAATCACTGATTTTATTTGCTAGTGACGATGTAAGGGAAAAAATGAAGACGCGTTATCTCAGTAACCCTGATTACAACTTTGAGAAAGTAAACAGAGCCAGTATGGCCTGCGGTCCTATGGTAAAATGGGCTATAGCTCAGGTAATAAAATATTCTATTGTAAACTATTACTAACAAGTAAAAAACTATTTCCAACTTATATTAATTAATTAAATTACAGATTGAATACGCTGATATGTTAAAGCGTGTGGAGCCGTTACGTAATGAGCTTAAAGCTCTCGAAGACCAAGCTCAGTATAACGTTAAAGCTGGAAACGATGTACGCGATCTTATCGCACAACTGGAGAAATCTATCGCTTCCTACAAGGAGGAATACGCACAACTTATCAGTCAAGCACAAGCTATTAAAACTGATTTGGAAAACGTTCAGGCCAAGGTAAACTATTATTTCTTCATTTTACTACGATTCAAAATTAAGCTCGTCCGTGTGACATTAATTATTATCGTCTCCAGGTTGATCGTTCAATAGCGTTGCTGAAGAGCTTGGTGATCGAACGCGAACGATGGGAGGCCAGCTCCGAGACGTTCCGTTCACAAATGAGTACCATCATCGGAGACGTCTTACTGTCCGCTGCTTTCATAGCTTACGGTGGATATTTCGACCAGCACGTGAGTATTTTATGATTTACTTGCAAATAGAATCAATATCATATAATATAATGACATTTACACGACATATAAAAAATTCTAAAATTGTGACTGTATTTTTACATTAAAACACTATCATTGACAACCATATCACTACAAATTATAAAACAAAGTCCGCCGCGTCTGACTGTCTGTCTCTGTTCGCGATAAACTCAAAAACTACTGCACGGATTTTCATGCGGTTTTCACTAATAATAAATAGAGTGATTCATGAGGAAGATTTAGGTAGATATACATACCTCGGGCGCAGCCAGGGCGGGCTGCTAGTTTGTTATAAATTAACATAGAACTGTACTGTATCAGCCTGCAAACCACTCACTGCTGAGCGAAGGTCTCTTCTCCATATAGAAGAAGGGTTGGAGCTTAATTCACCACGCTGCTCCACTGCGGGTTGGCGGATAATATCCCTAATATGAGTAACGATCGTTATCATGTCTATGATAACAACCGGGACCGACGGCTTTACGTGCTCTAAAAGGCACGGTGGGGAGACCCACAAGGACATACATTGAGACCGGAAAAAAATAACTTGTACAAACAAGTACAAATCTCTGTTCCGAGCGGGAATCAAACCCGCGACCGCCGGCGCGTTGAGTTGAGGCGACTACTCCCACCACTACAACAGAACGGTCATCGTCAACTAAAGTCAACTCGAAGTATGTAGTGTGTAAGTGTAAGCGAGTGAGGTAACGTATGTGCGCCCGCGCAGTACCGCCAGAACCTGTTCTCGACGTGGACGAGCCACCTGGCGGCCGCCAACATCAAGTTCCGCGCCGACATCGCGCGCACGGAGTACCTCAGCAACCCCGACGAGCGCCTGCGCTGGCAGGCCAACGCGCTGCCCACCGACGAGCTCTGCGTCGAGAACGCCATCATGCTCAAGGTAGAGTCTACTAAAAAAGCTTAAATATATTTATTTGGGACATCACAAACATGGCAGACACTTACTAACTAAAATTATATTATTTATACAAAAAAAAACGAAAGAAAAAAACAACACTAAATTATAAAGATAAAAAAGTAATAAAAAAATTCACCACAAATATCATAAAAAAGCATAACAAACAAAAAAAAAGTGTGCTCCAAAAGGTGTATCTCACTCAGCTGAAAATTGGGTTTGAGAACCCAACGCTGATTTTCAGTAATACCCTCTTTGCTCGTGATGGGCAGCGACAAGTGCCAATCCTTTATGTATAGGAAAGAAAGAAAAAATAAATAAAAAACAATACTGAATGTATCCTGCTGACCATTCGACTATTTCCCTACCGAACATATTTTTATCTCCGACGTTCCGTTTTTTATATATAGCCAACTCGACAGATGTTTTATTTTTCCATAGATGTATCTATAAATTAAGCGACTACTCGAACCGCGAACTACACTTAATTCTTTTTTTTTTTTTAAGTAGATTATACATAAATAATTGTAAATATTAAATTTTGCAGCGATTCAACCGTTACCCACTTATCATCGATCCATCGGGCCAAGCAACTGAATTTATAATGCGCGAATTTAAAGAACGCAAAATTACGAAGACCTCCTTCCTCGACGATTCGTTCAGGAAGAACTTAGAATCAGCATTGCGTTTTGGTAACCCATTGCTCGTACAGGTACGTTTCAGCTGATTAATAAAAAATACTTTATAAGTAAATAAAAAATACTTCTAACAATTATATTATCTATAAGTCAATCAATGTTTAACAGGACGTGGAAAATTACGACCCCATCTTGAATCCTGTATTAAATCGTGAACTGCGTCGTACCGGCGGACGTGTGCTCATTACACTCGGAGACCAGGACATTGATCTCAGTCCTTCATTCGTCATTTTCTTAAGTACCAGGTACCAGTACTTAGATATTAATTCGACTAAAACGCATTTTTACTTATTATACTAAAAACATAATACTTACAAAACTGTTTTATTTGAAGGGACCCAACCGTAGAATTCCCTCCTGATATGTGTTCCCGAGTAACTTTCGTTAACTTCACGGTGACGCGTTCGTCACTACAGTCGCAGTGCTTGCATCGAGTGTTGAAAGCGGAGAGACCGGATATTGACACTAAACGATCGGATCTGCTCAAATTGCAAGGCAAGTTATAATCTAATTCACACATTCTTCTTTGATTCCATAAAATTTTCGTAGATTTCGTAAAATTATTTTATTCTAAACTTTTTTATTTCAGGTGAATTCCACCTACGTCTTCGTCAATTGGAAAAATCTCTTCTTCAAGCCCTTAACGATGCGAAGGGCAAGATCCTCGACGATGATTCTGTAATTGCAACGCTCGAAACTCTCAAGAAGGAGGCGGACGATATAGGACAAAAAGTAATATCATCTCATATATCATCATCTTATATGACATATCGTTAATTATGAAATGAGGATTCTAATCTCCTTTTATTTTACTTTTTAGGTCGAAGAAACAGATAAAGTAATTGCCGAAATAGAAACTGTCAGCCAACAATATTTACCCTTGTCTCAAGTAAGTCTTATACTTTCTTCTAAAATCATTTTAAGTTTTTAATATAAAAAATACCTTTAAAAAGTTAAATTAAGTACTTGTGATAAAATATAGGCTAATGGACTGATGAGTGTATCTTACATATTTCTTAGGCTTGCAGCAGCATCTACTTCACGATGGAGTCCCTACACCAGGTTCACTTCCTGTATCAGTACTCGCTCAAGATGTTCCTCGACATATTCAGCACCGTGCTCGTGTGCCCTGGCCTCAACGGCGTCACGGATTACACCGCAAGGCTGAAGACCATCACCGAGGAGTTATTCACGGTATCATTGAGATTTACTTGGAATTTTATTCGTTATTACTGTTTTTCCTTTTGATATGATATATATATATATATATATATATATATATATATATATATATATATATATATATATATATATATGTGTCGTTAAATTTTGTTCTCATTTATTTGGTTACAGTTAAATATGAGTGAGAGAAAGATTAAAATACGATACTTTCGGACTGAACTTATCGCTCATTTGGAGCGACAGTGACACATTTGCAAAAATACGCGAAAATGACTTATTAATGCCAAAATACTATGCATAAACATCTGCGTTGACAGTGAAAATGCCACAATATCCAGCTATAATAAAACAATTTTTAAATAATAATTAGCCGTAATAATGCTTCAGAATCTTCTTTTTAACTATGGAATAATCTTTATACTGATCTGGTGTAAAGTTAACTAATTTGCATTTATGTCACTGTCGCTCCATATGAGCGTTATGTTTATTTAAATAAGCTTTCTGTCTCAAAAATAATACTTAAATTCGTACCGGTAGATATATTCTGAGATAAGCACAATCAAACAACCCCCGCCCCCCTACTCCGCAATAGCAGTAAGTCAATACAAGTGTCCGCTGTGCCGCAGGCGGTGTACGAGCGCGTGGCGCGCGGCATGCTGCACACGGACCGGCTCACGTTCGCGCTGCTGCTGTGCCGCATCCAGCTGAAGGGCACGGGCGCCGAGGACACGCTGGACCAGCAGTTCGGCGTGTTCCTGCGCGGCCGCGAGGGCTTCGTGGCCGACTCGCCGCCGCTGGAGCCGCTCACACAGCAGCAGCACGACGCCGCCGCCAGGCTCAGCTCCAGGTGACGACATTCTCGAGTTGTGTGACTGATCGTAACTGGCTTAGAGCATATACTACTGGAGCCCGAGCGACAATGTATTTACTTGACAATCGTAAATTTTAGGTTGCGGCGCGATCTAAAATTGCTTGCTAAAGTCTACTATTACTACCCGGTAAAAGGTCCATCTGAATGAAGCATTCGCGCTCCGTCACGTACGGAGAGAAACCGAACTGTACCGGCACAGAGAGTGCTCAAACTCAGGGGCTGTATTATACGTCGCGCGTCGTGTTTTCATTTAATGACAATTTAATAATTTAAATAGTGTTTTAATGTAATTTATTAGTGTTTTAATAGAAAAGTGTAAATATGGTTTACTGTACAGTGTGTATGAACAGCCAACCCTACCAAAATAGATATAAATTTTGCTCAGTCCTTAGAAGCATTGTCTCGGTTCCGTTTGTTTACTCATGTGCCTTAAGGTTCGTGTAACGCGCAGGTTGGTCGCGTTCCGGCGGCTGCTGGAGAAGGCAAGCTCGCTGCCCGAGCTGGCGGCGTGGCTGGCGCAGGCGGCGCCCGAGCAGTGCGTGCCCACGCTGTGGGACTGCGAGCCCGCCGCGCCGCCGCCGCCGCACGCGCTCGCCATGTACCGCCTGCTGCTCATACAGGTCACACGATGCGCTTCATATACTGTACGACTACCCCTCCCCTGCTTTATATCCTAGCTTGAAACAATATTTTATAACTCACAAATAGTCTTGTTTTAAAATCTAAAATTAATAAAGATATAAAGTTCACGTTTTTTGACGTGATAACGTCTTATAAATTGATGAACGCCGGCTGCACGCACGAAAAAATATGACTCATTATCACGTTCCGGGAGCGAAAGCGCGAAACAAGCGATAGAGAGGCATGATCGGCCTAAGCGTTCGGCTTGTGACGCATTTATCTCTCTCCCACACCATCGGCAGATGCGCCCGAATAGAAGAGAAAAATGTATTTGAATAAACAAGTGCAAATAAATATAAATTTATCAATTCATAAAAGTAAGAATTTTTTCATCAATGTTTTCTTATGACGTTATCACGTAAAATTATCGTCCGTAAATTGACTATTTTTTAAGGCTTAAAATCCGCAAAAAAATAAATTGATTAGTAAATCTCGAACTTACCACGTTCAAACAATCAAAATCTTCCACTTAATGTCTCCAGGTAATGTTTTTACTCATTTTATTGTTACTTCTAACAGGCGTTTAGACCGGACCGCGTGATCGCAGCTGCCACCCAATTAGTCGCTTCAGTATTAGGACCTACTTTCATGGCCAAGGCTGAGACTGAACTGGATCTCTGTAATATTACTGAGAACCAACTGAACGCTACTACTCCAGCATTGCTCTGTTCTGTACCAGGATATGACGCCAGCGGTATGTAAATTTTTTTATTAAGAAATATGCTTAATGTACAAAAAAAGGCATGTAATGTTTTAACCCAATCTGTTTGTATGTTCAGGTCGGGTTGATGACATGGCCACCGAATTGAATAAGCCATTATCCAGCATCGCTATTGGTTCGGCAGAAGGTTTCAATCAGGCCGAGCGCGCGATTAACACTGCCTGCAAGACAGGAAGGTCAGTGTTTTTACGAGGTTACATTTATCAAAAGACTGTCACTTTTCAGTCACTATGAATGGATTACTCCCTATATGCAATTTTAATCACTGTTAAATCAAAAACTCTAGAAGGATGAATTGATAATAACAACATAAACATACATTGCTACTCTCTATCATATTATAGAGATATTGTCTCTAGCGTTAGGAGCTGCCTATCCTAAATGAACCTTAGTAAACCTAACAAACACGTCGTCGTTGCAGATGGGTGATGCTGAAGAACGTGCACCTGGCGCCGGTGTGGCTGGTGCAGCTGGAGAAGAAGCTGCACTCGCTGCAGCCGCACCCCAGTTTCCGACTGTTCCTCACGACGGAGATCAGCCCCAAACTGCCCGTCAACTTGCTTCGCGCCGGCCGCGTCGTGGTGTTCGAACCGCCGCCCGGCATCCGCGCCAACCTGCTGCGGACCTTCGCCACCGTCAGTACCGCCGCACCCCCCGCACCCCCGCACCCCTCCCCAACTACTGCTACTTCACCGCGCCACGATTCTAATGGGGACGATTCGCGACCGCGACCGAAGACAGAGACAGGAGACGGCGACAAGTGACGCTCGCGATCCGTCTCCTGTCGCGAACCGCCACTATAACTATAGCGTCGCGCCCGTGATTAATGATTTTAGTTTTTTATTTTTATTTTATTTTTTTAATGGGCGTAGATTACTTAATAAGAAACCGTAGGTACCGACGAAAAGCTCAAATATATTATGTTCTAATAAAATAAAAATTACCTACATTATTTCATTCAAAAAATCTTTGAGGCCGAGAATTAAATACATATGGTAAAATAAAGGAAAGGACTCATTATTATTATCGAATCATTGAAATATTCGCTGTGAGTTTTAACTTCTGCTAAGAGCTTTGATAAAACCTGCGACCTTTAGTAATAGTAATCAGTTTCAGTGACCACTGCGCTTTTTGAATCTCTATAATATTAAAAACTTTTATAAAATTTCAGGTTCCCGCAGCTCGCATGATGAAACAGCCCTCGGAGCGTGCTAGACTCTACTTCTTATTAGCGTGGTTCCATGGTAAATAAATAATAATTTTTCTCTGCTAATATTTTTTTTAAACATTGGCAGCATTTTATAATATATATTTTTGTATAGGTATCGTTCAAGAGCGCCTGCGGTACGTGCCACTTGGTTGGGCTAAATATTACGAGTTCAACGAGTCAGATTTGCGCGTAGCTTGTGATACTCTCGATACTTGGATTGATGCCACAGCTATGGTATACATGTTTTTTTTTTTATATTCTAACATTTATTATGATTATTTTTTAATCGCTTTCTTTTTACATGTCAACATCTGCCTAAACCATTTCCCTTAAGTTCCATGTTCCATTTTCAGGGTCGTACCAACCTGCCACCAGAGAAGGTTCCATGGGAAGCCCTCGTGACTCTACTATCGCAGTGCATTTACGGTGGAAAGATTGACAACTTATTCGATCAACGCTTATTGCATTCCTTCCTCTGCAAGCTCTTCACTCCGAAATCATTCGAAGCTGATTTCGCCCTTGTAGCTAACGTCGATGGTGTAAGTAACGATCTCCATAGAAAGAATGGATCAGTCTGATCATATTATAAATATATAGTTCTGTTTTTAATTAAAATGTAAATATCTTAGGCATCCGGCAACCAGCGACATATTACTATGCCCGATGGAAACAGGCGTGATCACTTCCTCAAGTGGATCGAAGAACTCTCGGACAGACAGACACCGTCCTGGTTAGGACTTCCAAACAACGCAGAGAAGGTAAGCAGACGATATATTCAAAACATAAAAGAAGTTATATCTCATTGAAACTATTGATTTACTATAATTAAGTTAACTAATATTAGTAATTAACATAATGTTATATATCAAACTAGCAAACCCGGCGAACTCCGTTTCGCCACCAGATGGCTTCGTTTTTTTTTTAACATTTCGTTTGGGGATTAAAAGATGAAGAAAAATTATATTTCTTGTGACATGCAAAACCATATTGGTTTGTAGTACATGCTATGTATCAAAGATGGCGCTGTATGTGAAAAATGATTTTCCCTGTTTTCCTGCTTTTCTGTTGAAATTTTTCCTGAATTTTGTTTGCTATAAACCTCACGGAGCCCGAGACCTTTCCAACGAATGCAAAATGCGCCGTGGAGATCGGTTCGTGCGTTCTGGAATTATAGCGTCAGGAAGGAAAACCGAATTTGTATACATAGGTACTTACTATACCTCAAACACCTTATACAAGATAAATTCTATCCATATAAAATGAGATACCAATAACAAGTTTTTGTTTTTAACTAAATTTCCAAATGATGCTAAAGTTCCAGTAGTTTCATGTTAATTGCCAACGAAACAATTTTTATATTAACGACAGGACAAGATTATTAATTAAGTTACCTACTGTTAGGTTCTGTTAACAACCCAAGGAAGCGACCTGGTTTCTAAGCTGCTTAAGATGCAGCAACTTGAGGACGAAGAAGAGCTTGCGTACAATGCGGCGACACAGGATCATGATAGTAAGAATATTTACCATTTCAATATCATATAAAACACAATTACAATATTTACTGAAACATATCATTTTACTGATTTTTTACAAAACAGACGCAATAGTCGTGGAAGGCGATGGGCGTCCTGCATGGATGAAGACATTGCACCAAACTGCTACTAGTTGGTTGAAACTGCTACCACAAGAGTTACCAGTAAGTATAAATAAGTAATTTAACATCCTTATATATTTTAACGTTTTAAAAACTTATCATTAGTTGTTTTCAAACATATTTCTATATTATAATATTATAGGTATAGTTATTCTATTTCACGATGAAGGTTTCGCTTTGATTGTAGTAGTAACGTGTACCAACAGGTGTGTTTGTGTGTGTAAACTGAAAGAGCGTTAGCAAAGAAATCAAAAACGTGTTTTTAAATTAAGTTGTAATTTTTTTTTTGAATGATGAATTTTAGTTGTTAGAATAATAAATTATTTTATTAATAATTATAATTATATATATATATATATATATATATATATATATATATATATATATATATATATATATATATATATATATATATATATGCTTTCAGTCTTTTGTATGAAATTCAAATATGCTTATTAACAAGATATTTAGTCCAGTTTTTATGTTGTATTACATTCTAAATTTAATTTTAAAGTGTATTTACTCATCATTAAATCCTATCGGTTCATAAAAATGCAAGTGTGATTTAAATATTATTTCTTACATTTGAATGTTGTAATATTTCAGTGAGACATATTTTAAGTGTGTTTGTTTTTTTACAGACCCTGCGTCGTACAGTCGAAAACATAAAGGACCCTCTGTACCGTTTCTTCGAACGCGAAGTGGCAGCCGGAGCATCGCTGCTACAGCAAGTTTTGCATGATTTACGCAACGTCATCGCTATTTGCCAGGTTCATTATTTTATTTATTTTTAGGATCGATTTTAAGAAATTCGTGGAATAAATAGTATATTTTACATAAATGTAAATTTTCACAACACAACACCTTGTTTAATGTTAGGTTCTTACTTTTGAAATTAGCATTTTATAAGAATAAAACATAATAAGGAAAAACAGTGTGGTGATGTACGAGTACCATTTTTTATCTAATAATAAGTATGATCATTGATTCGGGAAAATTGTCCAAATTACTTAAAAAATGGTAATCTGTTGGAGCAACGTCTGTTGTACAGTGTATAGTTTAACGTTGCCCTAAAGCAGCAGTGAGCTATAGAAATTGACCAGTCTCGGTTGTTTAACAGCTAACTTTTCCATTATGATTTGTAACCATTGAGCATACCAGATCTGCCGAAATTATCTGGCCAGATCTTTGGAAGCTGTAGTCTATGACACCAATAATGATCTACCAGACACAAGTATCTTCTTTTGAGTCAACTTTAGCTTAACGCAAGATTTCGCCAGTTCTCCTGGGTTCAACCATTATCGTACATGTTTATTTATTTATTTATTTTTTTTTTTTTTTTGTTCATATACGGTTCACAATAAAGCAGCTTGTGTAGATGTGATACACAGGTTTACCATAGTCAAATTTTTATCCCATAACTTACTTTGACCGGGGTTTATGTGGGCAAAGTGCGGTTTCAAGGCAACGCACCTGCTAATCCTCTGATGTAGCTGGTGTCTATGGATATCGCTTTGACTTACCACCGGGCGATCCGACTGTCTGTTTGCTCTCTCTTCCATAAAAATTAAAAAAAAAACCATTGTTGCGCTGTCTCAGGGCGAGATGAAGCAGACGAACGAGACGCGCGCCATGGTGGGGTCGCTGGTGCGCGGCATGCTGCCGGCCGGCTGGCGGCGCTACGCCGTGGCGCGCGGCTGCACCGTGCAGCAGTGGGTGGACGACTTCGCGCGCCGCGTGGCGCAGCTGGCGCACGTCAGCCGCACCGTGGCCGACCAGGGCGCCAAGCGGCTGCAGGTACTGCGAGCGAGGCGACCGACTTATAACTGTACTACGACACGACCGTTCTGCTGTAGTGGGGCGAGTAGTCGCCTCAACACACGTGCCGACGGTCGCGGGTTCGATTCCCGCACGAAACAGATATTTGTATTTATACAAATATTGTCAAACACAGTACCTGGGAGAGCACTTAGCCTCCGATCCCGGTTGTTATCATAGACACCTGATAACGATCGTTACTCGTGGTAAAATTATCCGCCAACGCGTAGTGGAGCAGCGTGGTGGATTAAGCTCCAACCCTTCTTCTATATGGAGAAGAGGCTCAGCAGTGGGTACACTACAGTACCATACTGTATCAACCTGTAAACAACCCACTGCTGAGCAAAGGCGTCTTCTTCATATAGAAGAAGAATCAAGACAACACACGAATGGAATTATTATAATAAGTCAATTGAAGTCCTAATTTAGTGATTGATTATTATTTAACATTTTCAAATAATATTTCAGAGCATCCCAGTTTGGCTCGGAGGTCTACTGAATCCAGAGGCGTATATTACGGCAACCCGTCAATGTGTCGCGCAAGCCAACTCCTGGTCTCTGGAGGAATTGAACTTACAAGTAAAAGAAACTATATAACTTAAATATATACATAGAATGTAAATATTAGTAAACTACATAAAATATAAATGTCATTTAAATATTTTCAAGGTAACAATTCCTGATCCGGGTACTCCCACGGAAGACGCTCAAACTGAGTGGTCTTTCTCTGTGACTGGCTTGAAACTGCAAGGAGCAACTGTGAAAGGCAATCGTTTACTGCTCACAAACACTATCATGGTCGACCTGCCGCTCACTGTGCTCACTTGGATACGGTAAGTACTAAATAGCATTTCAGTATGTAATGATTTATAATAAACTAGCGGCCCGCCCCGGCTTCGCACGGGCATTTAACTAAAATTTTAAAAATTATAAATTTATATTTATCACCTACATGCGCCATCTATCGTATAATGGTAGCATATCGTTTTTATATTTACGCCGAGTTGCACGAAACAAATTTTAAATTTAAGTGTTTATTAAACTAATTTAATCACAAGAATCGTGATTATCTGTGGCACGAAACCTACATCTGATTAAGTTAACAAAAAAATTTAGTTTAATTAAAGACCTATCTAACGGATGATTAATTCCAACAGCTTTAAATTAATCATAAGATCAACTAATTTTAAGATTAATTGCAACTTAACTAACGGATAGTTACCGACGGTTTCGTGCAACTCGCCGTAAGTGACATTTAACATAATAGTACCTATATTAATTGAAAATGATGTTTATCTAAAATATTAAAACGATTTCTATTCCTATCCGACATATTTAGTAAACTTTTAAGTTTAACAAAATAATAACTCAAAAATAAGTTTTGTGAGTTTTTAAGATTCCTTAGAGCAGATGGCGTTGGCGGCGTAGGTACCTATTTCTATTTTCTTAAATATTTATTTTTTAATTTAATTACAATAAAACAAAAACTAAATTATACTGTGAGTTATGTTTAATTTTTATGTATTAAAGTTATTTACATTGGTTTTGTACTTTTTACGTGATACGTGCACGAACAAAAAACGATAAGAGATGGCGCTGATTCAAAAAAAAACGCGCTATTAAAATTTATTCTTGATGATATATAGTGTATTAATAAAACGGAGGTTTTAACAGATTTATTATTTGTATAGATTAAAAAAATGTTCCTTACATTTACATATACGTCAGTTACGATTTTTGACGACATACTATTGGGTTTTTAGCGAAACAACATTTGATATTCCCCAACAAACGCGTTACATTTAAAAACATTGTATTTATGTATTTTTCATATTTATGAGAAAATTTACATAAATAACGAAACAAACAGGTACAACGCAAAACTATTCAATAAAAGTCATTACATACATATATATTAAGATATTCAAATACTCAGGGCCGGATTTAGGGGAGGGCAACAGGGGCTACAGCCCCGGGGTATCCACAAAAGAGACTGAAAAAATAAATTCAAATTCAGACTAGTAAACTTCAGATAATTCTTGTTTCCGATTATATTTTTATGTTTTTTAAACGTTATACTTAATTTCTCAATAAATAATGTGAATTAAGGAAACCTCGACTAAAAAAAATTGACCATTTTATTTGGAAAATAATTTGGAGGCCAAGGGGCCTCCAACTCCAACTCCTTTGTTGCCCCGAGGCCTCCAGACCTCTAAATCAGGCCCTACAAATACTCAGTATGACTCATGAATTAAGTTATTACGACGAAAATTCCACCGTTCGTTCTGACCGTGTCCGGTCCGTCCGCAGCGGCGCGGAGCCGGCGAGCGCGGGCACGGCGCTGACGCTGCCCGTGTACCTGAACAGCGCGCGCTCCGAGCTGCTGTTCACGGTGCGCCTGCCCGTGGCGCCCGGCCAGGAGCCGCACGCCTTCTACGAGCGCGGCGTCGCGCTGCTCACCTCCACCGCGCTCAACTAGCGCCCCCGCCCCGCCGCACCACTCGCTGAAGTTTTAGCTACTTCTGCTGTTTACTAATATTTAGCATCTCTTCATATATTGCACGACAATGATTTATCTGTGTTATTTAATCGTATTTATTCTTTAAATAAAATCGCATTATATTAATTCGAAGTTTTATTTATTATACTGTCATGGTTTAACAATAAAGAAATTACAATTATTCTTAAAAATATTACGAGTCGAAAAATTATAGTTGACTGCTTCCTTGAATAACAGTTTTGATTCCGGGTGGTTTTTGCTTTGGCAACCTGTAATAGAAATAATAAAACGTGTTGTGAACGAGGCCGATGCTTAGTCGCGAGAGTATTTATAAATAAATTAACCTTTTAACCGCCCGACTTTTTATCAGTTGGCGTGCCCCCAGCGCCCGGAATCGAAGTCGAACAATAAATACCTACAACAAATAGGGTTGTTGTAGGTACATTTTTCGATGTCGATATTTCGTTATAATAATGATATTTGTGTTTACGAGCTTGGTTAGAACAACTACGTTCATACTACTGTATACTCTATGAAAATATCCGTCATTTTTTGTAAGCAAATAAAACATTGATCGATTTATTAGTAGGTATTTAATTAAATTAAGTATTCTTATACTGAGCTATAACTATACTGAATGAACCTCGCCTTTTCATTTCTCAGTAGTACCTAATCCATGTATTAGTTAGAAATGATGTTACACTCAACAATTACAAGTAACATTTTTCAATAATAGGAAGTAGTTGTAACCGATCCAAAAATTATTTACTTGCATCATACAGTTACGAAACAAATATTTTGGGCAACAATATAGTTGACTTATTATTGGTTTTAAATTTCCAAGTCCCGTTATACCGGGTGTATTTGGACCGCTTGAAAAAACGAAGAGGTATGATAGTGTTGGCATGACCTGACATGATGCAAGTGAAATAAACGCGAAAGGAATTTTTTTTTTCTTGCCTCTTTTCATAACTTTTTTCGGCATAATCCGGTTTGGGAAAAATAATGAAACAGAAATTTGAAGTAATGCTTTAAAATAATCGTGTTTTAAGAAAATCTGCATTGTATTTAATTGAATACTACATCGTTACGTACGCTACGATTACGTAATCAAGCGCGCCAACGGCTGACAGAGTTCATTGTTCAACGCAGCGGCGCGAGGTTAACGTACTCCCACACCACTCGCGCGCTCGCGTCTCGGCTTGCGTCTCCGGTGCGATTTATCGCTTTAGTCGTTCATCGTTTTAGTTTTAACAAATAAATTCAATAACAACCAACAATAATTATTCTTATTTGTTATAAAGAAAAATAAAGCCCCAACGCGTTGTGGACACTATAAAACACACGAAACACAGAACATACAAATTATGCAAACAACCACAACGAGTTGTGGACTTTCTGTATGGTGGTTTGTTTTTTTCGCTCAATAAGTCTTTTTGGTGTTTGAGCGTAACATACAAACTGCACGCTGAACAATAAACACTGGTAGGTTCTTATACATTTTCATACGAACTTTATTAACATTCATAAAAAATATCTTTACGTAGTACTACAAAAATAATAAATAAATACAAACACTGTTTTCTAATATTTACGCGAATTTCACTCATTATAATGAAACAACTTTTACCGATTTTACTTAGTAGGTACATACTGATAGTAATAATAAGTTTACCTATTCGCGCGGCCGCGGCGACCTTTTGTAAAGACATATGCCGCCATTTTTGAATGGCGACTTCCACGAATTCCATTATTCCACTGCCCGCGCGCCCTCGCTCTGCGCGTAAAGGCCGGTTTACGTTTGCTATTTTTTTATACGATTTAGCATGCTCATTTAAAGCATACTAAATAAGCACGTATTTAGCAAACGTGAATGTGCTATGTTTTTTAGCACGCTATGTGTGTCGTCGTTATGTGTGTTTTTGAAAAAGTATCTAATAAAAATGGCGTCGCAAGTTAAGTGGACACGGGAACAAATAAATTACTAACAGAATACGAAAAACATGCGTGCTTGTGGGATTCATACAGTGAAACTTATAAAAACAAAATCCTTAAAGATAATGCATATGCAAACATTGAAAATAATAAATTTAATGTAATTTTCGACTTGCGATGCGAATGATTTCGTCGCTTTTTTTGAGACAACTTGTGATGAAAATAGGATAGCAAATGTACATCGACTTTATTTAGCACTCTTTTAGTTTAGAAACCAAAAATAACAAAAAAATAAATAATGCTAAATAGCACTGAATGCCTAAGCAAGTGTAAACTGAGCCCTATAATATTCGCAAATCACGTGTCGCACTCGCAGTCGGTGGCAATCGGTGGCAGTCGGTACGAGGTTTCGTGAGTGTCTGTGTCGGATGTGGTTTGACCAAAAATTTAATTCACGTATTATTGTTTCGTATTTGTTATTATTATTTTATTTGTACTTTTGAAGGTGTGAAGGACGTTTTGTGTTTATTTATGTGAATAGGCGGAACCTTCATTTGTGGTCAGATGAAAATCCACACGCCTACCAGGTAATAGGGCATCAAACCAGATGGTCTGTGAACGTGTGGGCTGGAATATTTAATAACCAGGTGCTGGCACCAGTATCTTGCCGGAGCGATTAAATGGACCACGTTATCTCGAGTTTATAAATGACCATACTGAAACAATTTTAGACAATATTCCACTGTCAGAGTATCGGATAACGTGGTTCCAGCATGATGGTGCACCGCCACACGTCGTTAGATCAGTAAGACAGCGTCTAACGGAGTTATTAGGCGATTGCTGGATTGGCAGACTAGGGTCTCACGCCTGGCCGCCTCGTTCACTTGATCTAACCCCATTAGATTTTTTTTTTTGTGTGTGTGTGTGTGTAAAGAAAAGGATGTTCGATCGGGAGTGTGATACCTTCATCGAAATGCGTGATCGGATTTGCAGTGTTTTTGCGAAGTTGCGAGAAGATTGTGTAGTGGATCCCTCTTTAATGCCCCGGCCCAGATTTACATCCATAGTAATGGAGCATAAATTGAACCAGGTGAGGTTTTCATTTCACCCGAAGGCTGTAAACAGGTAAGTGGTTCTGTACTTTACCTCCGCCCGCGGCGCCGCCTGCTAGTCGGCAGTCGCCCGTCTCGCGGTGAACGAGAGTTCACAGCGTGTATGCATACATGGCGGGTGCGCAAAATAGATAAGTCCTAAAATGTTCGTAAAAAACCATTTCTGAGATAAATGGTTATATGCATTATATAGTATATAAATAGTATATTATTAGGTTTAAATCTTTTCAAGCGTTCCAAATACACCCGGTATACATAATTATATTTTTAAAACACGAACGTAAAACTTACTAACTTATATCACAAAACACGCGCAACACTAATGGAAAATTCCATACGGCTCAACTCGGTTGTGACGTCATGAACGGTCGTGTTTATCCGACGCAGGCGCTGGCTTTACAGGAGAAAAGGACACAGTCTAGGGATGGGAATTTGCATTTATAGTTGTCGGTACAAAAAAAAACTAAATCGCTAATTTCTTACAAAAAAATAGATTTACACAGAGCAAAACAATACGTTATTAAATAACAATCACTTATGTACTTTTTTTTATTCAAAAACTTGGTATTTAATATAATATTTTTGTTTATGAATATTCCATATCTTATAAATTCTAACATTATGTCTCATCACTACTGTCGGATAAATACGACATAGGCGTTGGAAGTCAATACACTTTCTCCGGGATAATATTAGTAAATTTACCTTAATTGAAATAGTATTTTGTTTTGTTTCTTGATATAGTAAATCTGAATTATAACACTAAATAAAAGGATGAATAGATAAACTTTCGAAAAAAAATGTATTTTAGGCTAAAACATCATAATACGTTTAGAAATTGAATATATAATACACATAGTTTTGTGTCGGATAAATCCGACTCAGGCGGAATAAGCCCGAAATTTTTTGTCGGATAAATCCGACTCAGGCGGTGAAAGGGTTAAATATTGTCAGCTTTAAAAAGTTACTTAAAATAATAATTGACATTTCGTATGTATATACAGGTGACTGGTAAATTACTATCAATATTTCAGGAGTTTACTCGATACATGATTCTCATTCGCATTATGTAAAAAAAATAGGTACTTAATTTTTGAACAAATTTTCATAAATTTCAATTCAAATAAATGAAGCGTTGACACTTTTCCAGTCATGCCGGCGGCACGTGCACAGGTGTTGTACTGTGCCGCTTGTTCACATCTAAGAATTGCCAAAGTTCACATTATTTACCTAGCCAACAAATTTGTTGCTTAAACAGGTAAAATATCTTAGTATTGTTGCCTATCCTAAGCCAGGATTAAAGTATTAAGGGGGACTGGATCATGCTTGTTTATCCTGCTACACTGTTTTGGAAACTATATCGAATTCAGGGCTAAGACTGCTTCAAAAAAACTGGGCATCCTCTCCAAGGTCCGTCATTATTTCACACCGGACCAGCTGTTAAGTCTTAATACAGCTCAAGTCCGCTCCTGCATGGAGTACTGTTGCCATCTGTGGGATGGTTCCGCCCGGTATCAGATCGAAGCCCTTGAATCTATCGAAAGGCGTGCCAGGAAATTCATTGGCGATGAGATGTTTGCTTCAAGACGGCTCCAGAGCCTCGAACATTGCCGTCTGCTTGCTAGTCTGTGTCTTCTACAGGTTGCATTTCGGTGAGTGTGCACAGGAATTGCACGAATTAATTCCACCATCGGACGACACGACGTGGACGGGGATTTCATCCATACGTGGTCGACATTCCTCCGGTTCGCACCTCGCGGTTCGCATCTTCTTTCATCATTAGAACTGCAAAGGAATGGAATTCTCTTCCTGCGTCACTGTTTCCCGATACGTACAATTTAGGGATTTTTAAGGCAGGAGTGAACAGGCACTATTTGAGTTTGCGTGCTCCACCTTAGACTTCATCTTTGTTTACCATCAGACAAGATAGAGGTCAAACGCGCTCAAATTATTTGATTATAAAAAAATAACACGTGGCGGCGTTTGGACGTAGGTAAACTACCTGTTTTGTGTCGAAAGTGCAGCTAGCTGCTAGGGTGTCCAGACGACGCGTAAATAACTAGATAATTGTTGAGTAACTTTACTTAAAAGTTTATTAATATTTACCTATATTTTTTTTTACATAATTCGAATGAGAATCATGTGCCGAGTATTCTCCTTAAATATTGATAGTAATTCACCATTCACCTGTATAATTAATATGTTAAAAAAGTCTAATAAATGCCATATATTGTACAAAATAATGTACCTAGTGTATAGTATCTTGCGCGGCGACGAGGGATGTATGAGGTCGTGCTGCCGCTCCCACTCCATGTACTTCTGATGTTGTCGCTGCCGGCGTCGATCGACGTAACTTATCTGAATCAAAACACGTGTTAATAAACTAATAAGTAGATAGCTTAAATCAGTAAAACCTTAATTTTGTATACAAGGAAAAATGTTTCAGAATTTTTGAATATTTTACATTTTTGGAGACAAGTTTGCGTATAAGTTCTATGATTTTTCAAGCCAGAAGTCCAAAACTGATTACAAAGCTTTTGGATAGAAATCAATATATTGTTTTGACTTCGAACATCGGCCGCCTTCGGCAGCGATTGAAGAGGCAAGGTCAAGCCGCGAGGTATCTGACGAACCTCAAGCAAGGCAAGATCAATTGACGCTTCGGAACCATAGCTTTTACAATGTTTACATATCGCTGCCTTTTATTATTAGGCATATGTATACATATGCATAGGCATTAATACATATGTTTCATCATTTTTAACCGACTACAAAAAAAGGAGGGGGTTCTCAATTCGTCTGTTTGTTTTTTTTTTTGTATGTTTGTTATGCGATTACTCCGTCAATTATGAATCGATTTTGATGATTCTTTTTTTAATTGGATGTCATACTTCAGAGGTAGTCCCATAGAAATTTTATCGAAATCAATTTAGCGCTTTTTAAGGAAAATCAACAAAAACAATTAAAAAGAAAAAAAATTACGAAACAAAAATTTAATTTTCTACTTTTTAGTTCAACTTTGAACATGTAGTTATAATCTTGAAGTCGGTTTTTGGGTTTTTTTTTAGATTAATTTTATTAATCTATTAAATAAACATTTTACATTTTATTTAAAATTTCATTCTTAAACCCGAATAACTATCAAAAAAACTATTTATTAATATCAGAAATTCACGTATTTGATGAATCTATAATTCAGGATTGGAATTCAGATGCAAATATTAAACATACCACGCAACTGGCAGGTATCCAAACAAAAGCCGTGACGAGTACGACGACACCAACGATGTTGTCGCGGAGGAATCCCAAAACGTTGTTGATGTTAATGTCCTCGATAATGTCCCAAAACCGCTCGACCACATCCTGAATCGTCTTTTCGCAAACTCCCTGTCGAACCAACGTTCATAGTTTTACAAACTTTAATTGAATAATTAAAATATACAAATATCGAAATACATCAACCCGTCTAGCACCTGGGAGCCTGAACTTGCTCGATATATGTTTTAACACTTAATCAGGCAGAAGTTATTTCCCAGTGTTGTATATAAAGAAATATTTTAGTTGTTTTTATATATATTTATCTACATAATAAAAAATATTAAAATACTTCAAGAAGTGTAGACATATTATGTTACATTTAAATCTAATCCATATAATCGACGCAAGAAGCTGATGTGATCCACGACAGGCACGTGCGAAGCCGGGGTCGCTAATTAATAATAAAGTTAACGGTCAAAAAACAAGAAACAGCTGGCTAAATTGTGTCGACATAATCTTGATTAATTGAAGGTTTTTTATCTAACTTGAAAAAGACCTTGATAAAAAAAAAACAAATCTGTACGATTATGAATTTTAAAGGCGGCTATAGACGAAGTTAACCCTATCTAAAAAAATCAAGGTTGTTTGCGTTCGCGTTTTTTTTTTTTTTTTTTTTTCATATCAAATATCTAAATGTGAAGCATCAAATGTTTTTTTAATCCATAAGTTTGTCTAAAATAGTGTTCCTTCAGATGTTTTTGGGTGGACGTCCATATCTACGATTGCTACTTTTGTGTACCTCTATAAACGACAACTTTAGAAACACTTGCAGCTGGATAGCATAAATTAAATTAGCATAAAAGTATAGCATATTTTCTAGAATTAAAGTTCATATTTTCTAAAATTATCTATTGTTCATATTTTCTAAAATTATTGTTCATATTTTCTAAAATGTCGGAACTAAAAATTGATTTCGCACAAACATGTCCTTTTCATACGATACTTCTATTCAAAATGCTAAAGGAAGTGGACTGACTTTTACTAATATTAGTGTTATTAATATGGGGGATTTAAATAATAATTAATATGTGTTTTTTTATCTAATTTGCAGTAAAAAATATTTTTGAAATCAAATATCTGATCTAAATTTGAAGTAGGTTTACAAACTTTTGTGTTCATATCTTATATCTTTAAACGAGCAATTCTTGTATATATATATATATAATCGGAATCTCGGAAACGGCTCCAACGATTTTCATGAAATTTAGTATGCAGGGGGTTTCGGGGGCGATAAATCGATCTAGCTAGGATTTATTTTTAGAAAATGTTGTTTTATCCCTTTTTTTACGCAATTAAAAAATACCATTAGAATATGAAGGTAAATTTCGCTGTCATTGACAAGCTTCTAATAGCTCAGATAGGAATCGGGCGGATTCGAAATTATAAAACCTGGGTTCGAATCCAGGTTTCTACAGACCACTGTAGCGACATCTATCTCGCTATATACGAACTAGAACGTGGTCATCGCCCACAGCCTTCGCAGCGGGCAACCCGACTCAACGCCAAACTGGTGACCCCGAGCATGAACGTCAGCGCAGCCTTCGCAAGTCTACGTCATCGTAACGTCATCATCACTTCCTCAAGCTTTCGAGCAGCGAGTCATACAGCCAGCCAGCATCCACGGCTACTACGGGTATCCTGACCGCTAGCATGCAGCGAACTCGCATTCCTGGTCATTACCTACAGCCTTCTCAGCGACCTTGGCACAGCACACTGCACTTCGGCCGGTCAACAAGCAGAGACGCACTTCTCTCCTGGTCGACGCAGCAGCCAGCCACTACGCAGCACTGCACCACCCCGACTCACTGGGGCATCACCGCAGACAGTTCCGACTCACCGTGAACTATGCAGCATTTGGTTCCGACTCACTGGAACATTCTACTGGCCCGGCAAGCATCGCAAAAATGTATGGACGACTTAACCTGCTATCGACCTCCGGTCTCGGAGGGGGAGTGATGTAGCGACATCTATCTCGCTATATACGAACTAGAAGAAACTAACGTATCCTACATCGCGCTATCAAAGTTTTCAACAAGATTGAGTATATATACAAGAACCCGACAACAAACGTCAAGTGGCGCGTAGCCCACCAGACGCAACACCGTCTGGTCGAAGGATCCTTCCTTTTCAATGGCTTCCTTTCAACGCCAAACCACCAATCTTTTTCCTTTTTTTCAATTAAGAGCTCTTTTTATTTTTATTTAAATAACCAGTTCCTATTATTTTACTATTATTTCGGTAAGATCGAAAATATTATTTATGTTTCATCTGTATGTAATGTATCTAAATATAATTTAACCGAGCAAAGCTCGGTCATCCGGGTACTTTATTATAATAAGAGTATGTTAACCCTTTCCCGGCCAGATTTTGGTACAGTAATCGTGCCCCCACGGCCAGACGACTTTAGGTATAATTTCAAACAGTGATGGGACATCTGAATAATTTTTATCGATATTACACACTAGCGGCCCGCCCCGGCTTCGTATTTAACTAAAATTTTAAAAATTATGCATTTATATTTTTTATCACCTACACCTGCGTCGATACTGGAAAATATTCTTTAATAGACGGATTGAGTGATTTTATATATATATATATATAGATAGTATGGATGAAACATTCGAACTGTTTTTTTTTATTAATTATTTTCTCATTGATGAATACCATATCTTAATAAGTATTATTCCCGACGAAGACAAATCCAAAAACACAAAAATCATAAAAATCGTACCACTCGTTCTCGAGTTATAAACGGTGTAACTAACACGACTTTATATATATATATATATATATATATATATATATATATATATATATAGATTACAACTTAAATAGCTATAACCATCCAACTTTGTAAAATCAACAAACAAATAACGACCATCCCCATAGAAACAAAAAGCGCGCGAATTGAGTGATGAGTCGCAGGTTAAGATACTCGCAAAACTAATATTACCTATACTTATAATTAGTAGGAGATCCAAGCTAACCAAGTAAAAATATGGTGAAGATCGTGTCTAGTTCGGATCTTAAACTATTTTTATAATAGTTTGCATTAGTTTCCCGCCGAATATTTATTTTACATATATTTCCACGCGGACGAATTTTAAAATTAAGTCTTAAAATAGGAACACTAACTTACCGATTCTTCATCACTTGTACTACTTAAACTGGAATTACTGTCGTTGTTGATATCTCCTTGTAATATATTCAATAATTCGTCGTCGTCCAACATAATGTTGTACAGCACTAGGCATATGAAGTTAACGTGTTATTACGGGGACGGCTCTGCAGGTACTGATGTTTACAAACAACTATGCCGACCGTGTCGCTTGCGCCGCACGGAAAATCACGGTGATGGCCGCAAGTGATCGTCGGGCAGTAACTGTATTAGTGACGTCCCAAAATAATATCGAGATCAAGAATATATATTTTTTTGGTTTCGTAATTTTCTACCGATTCTCTTTAATTATGGTTTATTATTCAAATAAAAGGTTTAAAAAACACATTAAATAATTAATTTATAGTCTAGACGTGTATTAACAAGAGAATTAATAATTCAAAAGGAAGTCTTCTCTATTATTTAGTTTTTACTAGTACATCACTAGCCTACGTAAAATTACGGGTTCGGCCCTGTGTATTAGGGTTGTGATAGCGCCTAATTTGACTATTGCATTTAAATTGCATTTTTATGTATCAGAATGTTAAGCCTATTGTTTTAAAGTTGGATTATTGTAAAGTACACATCCTGAAGTATTATAAATAATATAAAATTTCTTCATATTTTTTATATCTAATCAAGAAATAGACATAGAAAAAATAGAACGTAATATTACGGGCTTGGCGCCACAGGCATTAACAGTAAAACACGGAATATTACGGTGACGGCCGGGAAAGGGTTAAGAACAATGATAACTTTTTAGCGTATGTAAGTAATGCCCGCGCATATGAACAATCCAATCAACAAAACAATCTTTAAGTTTCTAAAAGATATTAAATATTGTCAACATTCGTAATAAGTGGACCCTTCGATAATTATCCGTGGACTTCTATATCTTCTATTGTTACTCGTCTATACCTAAATCAGCGACTGCAGCTGATAATATTATTGTTCACGCCGAAGACGCGTGCGTCCGTCCTCGTCCCTCGTCCCTCGGCGGGGGGACTTCACTTCGCAGCTGTTGGCGCGACCGAATGCATGTCGCGCGCATAGTTAATTGTATTACTTTTATCTCAATCTCATTTTATCTTGCCTGCAATCTATTTGGTGGTTTCATTGCAACAACCGCAACATTGTTATTGTTTTATAACATATCGCGAAATAAATATATTTTTTTCGTTCAATTGAGCCTTTAATGCGATACTTCTATTCATAAAGAAACGCATGTATACCCACTCTTACTACTATTATTTTATGACAATTATGGACTGGGAAAACCTTAAAACACAATTCGGTAGAAAAAGATGGCGTGAATAGGTGACCAATACACTAATGTCTCTACTCTGCAAATTTAGATTTGCTAGGTGAAAAAATACTGTAAAGTATACGGATATAGGTACTACGAAGTCTGACAATAACATAAAATACCACTTGCACTCTTGATGTAATGCAGACACGCTTAGCGTGTTCGCAGTTAAATTTATGGCGGCATAGAATGAACATTAGAAAAATTGTGGTGGCAATGAATTTGTCAAACATACTTTGTTACAAAAGCCTTGAATGCAGGGAGTTCCGTCCGGCAGGATATCATTGTGAGCGACCGGAAAACACGTCTTGTTCAAACTCTTTCTACAGCATCGCTTGCAAGCATCCGCAACTGAAACAGCAAATAAATTAAATTAAAAATTAAAGATATGTTAATCTATAAAAGAATGTTTTATTAAAATAAAGTTATATTTTAAGATTCTTAGCACATTTCGCAATTAGTAGTTATTCAAGTATAGCGCTTCCCGAATCACCTCGTTCTCAATATCTTACCACAGATATACCTCAGTATGAGGTGTCCAAGATTACACTAATCGTATAAGAACTTTTTAAATTATTTTTGTGTTCTATAACCTTTTATTGAGTTTTATAGGGCTATTTATCATTACGGTACTCCATATACAAGCATAATTACAAAAGTAACCATATTTATCGAAACAAAAAAGTTGTCCAGCAAACCAGCGTAATAGTAGAGGAATTTTGTGAGAATGAATTGATAGATCGATATTTATCACGCCAAAACTTTTGAATACCTTGTGCGGTAAAACTTATTTTATACAGTTGAATGTTTGTGTTATAGATTCTTATTACCTCAAAAAACTTCCACACGATCGCGACGCAAAGGTAGGGACGCTATCATGTTAGCATTTCTCGACAGTGTGCGTTCCTCTGACGCTTGACTTACTGTCTGAATCAGCCTGTTAACAACCCACTACAGGGCAAAGGCCTCTTCTCCATGTAGGAGAAGGGTTGGAGCTTAATCCACCACACTGTTACACTGTGGGTTGGCAGATAAGTTCCCTAAAATACAAATATCTGTCGCGAGCGGGAATCGAACCCGAGACCGCCATAGGACATACCGTACTACCTCCCTAAACTCGGCACTGTTGCTCGTTGGATTGCTCCCCCTCGACCTGCGCGTCCGTGAAGCCGCGGCGCTGTACGACGCGAGGAGAGGGGTGCCCCAGCCTGAGATAGGGAATCGGGAGGTGAAACGGATGTCCTCGGCTCTGCGGTCCCCGCATCCCGCTCAGCATATCGACCTCGACTTCAAGTGTCTGGTGGACCAGGAGCAACTCAGAGCCAACGATAGCCATGATTTCGCCATCTACTCGGACGGCAGCGAGATTGAGGTGGGTGTGGCGTTATACGGATGGAGTGGCGCCGACGAAACCAAAACCCTCAAGTCTACCAGGCAGAACTCCTGGCGATGTGCAGGGCGGCACTGATGGCCGCAGATAACTCGGCCAGATCAGTTGGGATATACTCCAACTCCTTGTCGGCACTGCAGACAATCATTAATCCAGAAGCCCTTCGTCCCCTGGCCGTCGAGACGCGGAGCCATCTACGCAGGACTTTGCTGCAGGACAAACATGTCAATTTGTTCTGGATCAAAGCCAAGGGGAACGAGCGTGCCGGCCATCTAAGCTAAGGAAGCTGCACTAAAGTCGAAGCGAACGAAGCGCAGCATTCGTATGCGATCACTTGATGAATGGAACCAGCGATACCAGGCCGGTGAAATGGCTGGTGTCACCAGGGTCTTCTTCCCTGACGCGATAGCCGCATACCGAGTCATCGATAAAATAAAAGTGAACAGATTTGTCACCCAGGTTTTGCTGCCACTGCCACTGGCCGGCCGATTGTCGCAAGAGGTAGAATGTCGAATTTTTATTGGACGTTAAATTGAACCTTAATTCCTTACTTTACTTACTTTATTAATCTTATATAGCAGAAACAGAGACGTGTTCCTAGGATATTGTAAAAATGTATGTAAATTAGTAAATAATAGGGTTTAAGAAAATTGTTAGGTATTTATATTATAGGTATAAGTATGCTAGCATAAGCTAATTGTTATATTGATAGGAACATAGTTTTAAGTTAGAAATAGATTTGTAAATGTGTAAAATATTTTATTTTATGCAATTGAAAAATTTCTTTGTAATAATTAAGTTGAGACTTTGTTTTTTGTATTTGTCACTGCCTCTTGTATATAATAGCCCTAAGTTAATAAATGTTTGGTATTTGTATTTTGTAAGTCCTAGATAATAAGGAAAACTGTAAAATTCTAAAAATAAATAGATACCTTTTATTTCCCTCCCCCCTTATTTCCCCCGTGTTAAATAGCCAGTAAGTACACAATCGCCTTCCGCACTATGATTGAATGATGATGTATGTTGTAGAGTTGTTATCTGTGGTTGTAAGATATATGTCACTAGAGCCCGGTACGCGCCAATATATCTGTCAATATAGCGGCGGTTTTTACAGAAATAAAACGTAACATTTATACTGATTAGATTCGTGTTTTATTGATTAAATAAGATGATCTCTACATTTTATGGCGACGAGCAAATACGGCGGCGTGTGAAAATTAACGCAAAATACAAGATCTCGATTAAATTCGACGACAATATGGAGTACGCTTTGGGGGCTGCGGGTCCTATTTTCAGCCCATTTGGAGAGCCAAATACAGGAGAGAGGTGGAAAATATGGATCAGAAATTTTGAATACTATATAGATGGCCAAATTGGACTAAGTGACAAACAAAAAGTCAATAGGTTACTTCATCAAGCGGGGCCAGAGGTCCAAGATATTTACGAAAGTATAAAGGAGGAAGACGTTGAAGGAACCAACGAGTATGAAAAATGTAAACAAAGATTAAAAAACTATTTCATACCAGAGCTTAACACTGCGTATGAACGCCAAAAGTTCAGAAATATTTCTATGGAAAATGAGTCAATTGACATGTTTGTTTTGAAATTGAAGAAGCAAGCAGTATATTGTAAATTCTTAGATATAGACGAGGCAATCAGGGACCAGTTAATTGAAAAATGTACAAACCATGACCTGAAAAGAAAATTCTTAAAAAAAGGAAAGGATCTAACACTGACTTCAGCACTAGAGATAGCTAGGTTATATGAAATGGAAGATAGTATGTTCAAAATGGCTCTAAGAACAGAAAAGGAAGAAGAAGAAACAGCAAGCAGTGTAAATAGAGTGACACAGGAATTTAAATGTTTTAGATGTGGACTGAAAGGTCATCTTGCAAAAGACAGTAAGTGTCCCGCTGCATCAGAAAAATGTGTCAAATGTGGTTTAATAGGACACTTTGCAAAGTGCTGTAAAACAAAATATTATAGAAAAGACAATGTGACAGGAAGGAAGAAGGCAGAGAAAAAGGATTGTAAGAAAAAGAAAAGGTATATAAAATATGTTATTTCAAATGAATCTGACTCTGAGTCATCTGAAGCAAGTGACAGCAGTGAAAGTGAGGACGAACATCTACAAGTGAACTCGGTGTTTAGTGTTAGTGTGGACAATAAGTGTATGATACAAGTTGATACAAAGTTCCCTTGTCAATTTATTATAGATTCTGGAGCTTCCATTAATATTATAGATAAACACACATTCCATAAACTGATTAAATCTGGATTCTGTTGCAAGTTAAAGACTAAAATTAGTGAAAAGTATTTTGCTTATGGTGGTAAAGAGTTAGATAAATTAGGAATATTCTCAACTTTATTATTTTCCCCAGATACTGGACGGAAAGTGTATACTAATGTGTTGGTATATAATGGGAGTGGCCCATCCTTGTTGAGCAGACAAACATCTATTGATTTAGATTTGTTAAGAGTAGGTCCTATACCAACAGAAACAGGTAAAATTTATTCAGTCAAACCTCTGCTCACTAAAGAGGTTATCGCAAAAGAATACCCAAGTTTATTTCAAGGTATAGGTAAATTAAGAGATTTTAAACTAACTATTCCTGTTGACCCTAATGTTAAACTAGTAGCTCAGCCTGTTAGAAGGCAACCATTTAATATAAGAAATATTGAGGAAAAACTTGTTAAAGAATTGCTTGACTATGACATTATAGAGCCTGTAACTGGACCTACCCCATGTGTGTCTCCATCCCACATAGTTAAAAAGAAAGAGAAAGATCAATACCGTCTAGTAGTGGACATGAGAAAGGCTAATGAAGCTGTAATGAGAGAGCGCGTTCCACTGCCTACGTTTGAAGAGCTTTTGGCTGACCTAAATGGATGCAAATTCTTTTCTACTCTAGACCTGAAGTCCGGATACTAGAATTGGATGATAAGTCGAGAGCTATCACTGTTTTTAGCACAAGTCTTGGTCTATTATTGGTTAGATACAAAAGATTATTCTTTGGAATAAGATGTGCATCAGAAATCTTTCAGCGTGTGATTGCTCATCTACTTCAGGGCATAAACGGTGTTGCAAACAGCCAGGACGACATCCGCATTGGAAGCCGTACACAAGAAGAACATGACTATAGACTTCGACAAGTACTGAAGAGACTACAAGACAATGGATTGACACTGAATGAAAAGAAGTGCACTTTTGGTGCTCCTGAGATAACATTCCTTGGTCACCATATCTCAGCGGCAGGCATAAGACCTACAAGGTCAAATCAGCAAGTTATACAAGAATTTAGGGCTCCACAGAATGTAGCTGAAGTTAGAAGTTTTCTGGGATTAGTAAATTTTTCTGCTCGGTTTATACCACAGTTTAGTACCATCACTGCACCATTAAGAGAACTTACTAAAAAGGATTCATTATTTGTATGGACTAAAGAGCATGAGAATGCCTTTCAAAAATTAAAGGATTTAATAACATCTGCTCCAGCATTGGGATTTTATAACAAAAATGCAGAAACCACTCTTGTGACAGATGCAAGCCCAGTTGGAATAGCCGCAGTTTTAATTCAAAAACAAACTATTGAACGACAAGAACAGCCCATAATTATTAAATATATAAGCAAAGCGTTATCACCGACTGAACAACGCTATTCTCAGACTGAAAAGGAAGCCTTGGCCATAGTTTGGGCTTGTGAGACTTTATATATGTACTTAATTGGAAAACAATTCAATATCGTGTCAGACCACAAGCCATTAGAAATTATATACTCAGCCAATTCTAAACCAAGTGCTCGGATACAGCGATGGGTTTTAAGACTACAACCATTTACTTACAAAGTGATTTACAAACCAGGACGTAACAATATAGCTGACCCTGTCTCCCGGTTATTAGATACAAGCAGTGCTTCCATCAAAAGTACTGAAGACTGTGAAGATCAGCTGCTTATGGCTTTTATCGAGCAGAACTCTTGGGCCATCACTATAGAGGAGGTACAGGAAGCTACTTTAAAAGATAAGGAATTAAATGACCTGAAACAAGCTATTGAAAAAGACACATGGCCTAAAGAATTTAGAAAATATGAATTAATAAAAACAGAACTTTGCGTTATTAACAATATACTATTAAGAGGAACAAGAATAATTATACCAAATTCTCTGAAAGAAAGAATTTTATCCCTTGCCCATGAGGGACATTTGTCAGTCAATGCCATGAAGGCAAAACTTAGATCGAAGGTGTGGTGGAAGGGTATGGATAAGGACGTGGAATATTGGATTGACACATGTGAAGGTTGCAGATTAGTTAGGCAAGACACTCATCCCGAACCTTTAACAGCAACTGAACTGCCTAGTAGAGTGTGGGAACTTGTTGCTTTAGATTACCTGGGACCGCTACCATCTGGTCATTATTTACTAATTATTATAGATTATTACAGTAGGTACTATGAGGTTGAAGTACTTAAAAACCAAACTGCAGAGACCACAATCAAGGTGTTAGAGAAACTCATATGCAGAGAAGGTATTATGGATGAAGTTGTGTGTGACAATGGCCCAGCCTTTAGAGATGAACATTTTAAAGAATTCTTAGCATCAAATGGAATAAAACTTAGACATACCACTCCGCTATGGCCTCAGGCTAATGGAGAAGTTGAGAGACAGAATAGAAGTGTTCTAAGAAGGCTCAGGATTGCTCAGGCTTTAAAACTAGACTGGAAAAAAGAATTACAAATATATCTCTCCGCTTACCGCACCACTCCTCATTCAACCACTGGAGTGCCACCAGGTGAAGTTTTCAGAGGGCGAAAAATAAAAACCAAAATTCCTGAAATAAGACCTGAATTACATCTACTATGCGATGAACAAATGACAGACGATGACAGATACAAGAAACATGCATATAAACAATATGCAGACAAGAAAAGGCATGCTAAAGAGTTGGATTTACAACCTGGCGATAAAGTCTTAATGCGGCAAAGAAAGGAGAATAAATTGAGTACACCATTTTCACCAAATGAGCATACTGTACTGTGGAAATCGGGCAATTTAGTTGCTGTTCAATCTCCTGAAGGAAAAGTAGTCAAAAGAAATTCTTCATACTTCAAGCCCATAAAGAATAGAGATACAAATAGATTTACAAAAGAAAACGAAAATGAGAAGTTCTTAGAAAACGAAAATGGGAATGAGACACTGGAAATGATTTCTAATAAAGGTGATCAGGACTTGACTTGTGACCCAGTTAGGCCACAGAGAGAAAGACGATTACCACCAAAATACAATGACTTTCTTTTGAGTCTTATTATTGACTCTATTAATTGAATTTCTCATGTACTAATGTCTTCTAACCGTAGGTCTAGATGCATTAATTACAGTATTGTATTTAATGATACCAAGGTTAAATAAAACTAATTTATGTTTCTTATTAATTTTATGTTCTAGCTGTAGATCTAGATGCATTAATTACAATATTTCGTATTAAATGATACAAAGATTAAATAAAACTTGTGTCCCTAAAGGATCTTATTTGTGAACATGCTATGTTTTAGATTTAAGTCTTTGTTTATAAACTTTTGTGTCAATTATGTTTATTTGCACTTTAAACTAAAATTTTCTCTCTTTGAAGAAAGGAAGGGATTGTAGAGTTGTTATCTGTGGTTGTAAGATATATGTCACTAGAGCCCGGTACGCGCCAATATATCTGTCAATATAGCGGAGGTTTTTACAGAAATAAAACGTAACATTTATACTGATTAGATTCGTGTTTTATTGATTAAATTAGAAGATCTCTACATATGTGAGATGAAAATGGAATGCAGAGTGAATATAGATCAGCGTAAGAGATAGAGTTATGTATGAATGTGTTTTGCTTATAAAAACAAAATTGTAAGGACAGTCTCCCATGACTAGAGGGAGGACTATCAATAAAAAAACCGAGACCGCCGGCGTTGAGGCGACTACTCGCATCACTACACCAGAACGGTCGTCTCCAACGCCTAATTATTATTATCAACCCTACGCTACCACCGCGTGTTTCACGTCGCAGCGGCGAAACGACGCGCACGCTCAAGTAGTACTAATACAACCACACGAGTAAAGAAACGGAACAGAGACAAAGCTTCATACGAGCGCGCTACGATACGTGCACTACTGTCGCGTGTGGAGAGAGAGCGGACTGTACTGGCTCGGAGAGTGCCCAAACTCAAGAGCTGCAGTACACGTCGCGCGTCGTGTTTTCATTTAATAATGTTAATTATAATTCAATAATTATAATTATTAATTATAATTTACTATATTTTAATAGTGTTTTAATATAACAGTGTAAATTTAGTTTACTGTACAGTGTGTAGGAACAATAATTTTATCCTTCTGTGCCAACCCTACCAAAATAGTTATAAATTTTGCTCGCTCTTTAGAAGATTTCTCTGTTCTAATGTGGTATAACAACGGACTATTGTATATAAAGTTAGCAGCTAGTCTTACCGATATCGCACATGCAGCTGTGCAGGCCCTGCGTCTCGCAGTAGGGCACGCACGAGCCGTTGCGGCAGCGGCCGCGCTCCGCGCACTCGTGCTCGTCCGCGATGGCGGGCGCCTGGAGGGGGGCACTTCAGTACGTTAGCCTATTTTGTAGGCATACTTTTTAACTTAACCATTGCAAAATGTCGAACTTTGAACTTTATTAGTTACAATATAATAATGGCACAAACAATCGATAAATCTCGAAATATTTTTTTTAGGCCCTACTATAGAAAATAATTTAGCAGATGAGTGACGAGGATAATCGTTTGTCACGGTTTGGGTACAAATGAAGAACTATCGAAATTAAAAAAAAAACAATGGTGAGACAAACTCTATACGGTATTGTACCTGAGTGTTTTTCGTCTAATAAAGAACATAGTTAGAACTTAATTCGCCACGCTACTTCACGGCGTTGCACAACAAGTTGTATCGATTCACGAGTTTTATCAATTGGGCCATGTTGTGTCAAGACAAAATATATAAAGTGTTCGATACCCCGCACTCGGTTCCCGAGTTCATGGATAAATTGTCCGCAGCCGTCGACGCGCCGATCGAATCATGTCTATGCGTAAGTACAGTTGACATAAAAGCAAAAAAAATGAATTAATTGATGAACTGGACACGGCGCTGGGTACTGAAGTGTTATGTGGTGGTTTGCGCCCGCGATACACGACCGCGACAGGAGATACAGAGACAACAGAACCGAGCCGACCAATGATATAACTTGTCGCGGTCGAGTGTCACGGGCGCGAACCGCCACCATCGAGTGTATGAGCGTCGAGTGCGACCTTGGGGCAGTCGGCGGAGGCGCCGTTGCAGGTGGCCTCGCCCTCGCAGGCGGAGTGCGCCGCCTCGCGACACACCACGCCCGGCGCCGCGAACACGCAGCCCGCGCAGCACGGCGAGTTCTTGTCGCTGCAAGACATATGACACGTGTAAAGATTAAGCTATTTTTTTTATACGTGTAATTGTTGCCCCTAGCCCAGGAACTTATATCATAACTGAAACACTCATTTAATAAAATTGTATATTCAAATATGCACCTTAAAATAACTGACATAAGGTTGGAGGTAAGGTTGACATTTGATTCCAACATGTAAAGGGAAAAAATCATTACGAGCAGGACCGTTGACTAACAGGATTTTGTCTCATTCTTACGAGTTGCTAGTATCAATAAAAACACTACACCTAATACATATTAATTAATTCTTTTTTAACTTTTACATAGGTAGACATATCTATACATATTGATTTAATAACAATTTCGTTAACTTACTTTAAATATAATTTTTCTTTATTCCTTGAATCATGGTCATACTAGTAGAAAGAGATGCAATCCCACTCTCCGGAACATTTTTTGAGAGCACATGCGCATTCGAGTTTGTATATAAATTCCTTGGCCCTAGCGGCCTTTACAGTGTCACCGGTATCAGCTGAGTTCTGACACGCAGCTGTGAAAATTGGGAGGCCTCTCTATAGCTCAGAATGGACGTTCGTCCTAGCGAGATCGCACTTCGGCTTAGAACGCCGTGGAAATGGAGGGAGGCGCTGCTCGGAGCGCGGAATCAAACGACGACTAACCGAGTGCACACGTGCACTTACTGCGCTTGTGTGCGAATATGTGTTTGTATACGAGCGGAGCGGCGTGGCGTAATGTCACGAATAATTAATCTGTTCCCTTGTAAGCGATCTTGTGACCGTGAAAGCAATTGGTAAACAATAGGTCAATAAGTAGTCAAAACAAAACTAAGTGCAAGAGTGAGAGAGTGAGCTTAATATAACTGACCTATACTATCAAGGTACAGTTTGTACACAACTGTATGGAGAATATTGGAATGCGAGACAGAAACAAGCGACAGCAAAGTTCCTAGACAGACAGTGTAAATACTCGTAAAACTTATCTTCTGTCTCCTTTCAAGGTTTTTTATCGTAATCATCTCAAATTGTACCTTCATATCACTTTGTACAGTCAGTACCTACAATTATTTTGTATTTCATTGTCATTTGACTAATTATTTTTATCTGACCCTACGTAGGGTTGTCATACTCTGCCAAGGATTTGTCCTATTTTGAAGGGGATCCGAAAGCCGTGCAGTCTTCAGTAATTTAACTGACGGTACACGTCCACGTGCACATATGGTATTCTATCGGAGCTTATTAAAATAAATAATAATCGATTTCAAGGATGGAAAAAAAATTATATTATTGCTATAATTTTTTAATTAATATTTATTTCTTTATAATAGGGATATATATTATACTAGCTTCTGCCCGCGGCTTCGCCCCCGTGGATGTCGGTTATCGCGACCAAAAAAAAAGTAACCTATATTACTTCTAATACCTCCAAGAATATGTCTACAAAGTTTCATGATGATCGATTAAGTAGTTTTCACATAAAAGCGTAACAAACAAACTTACTTTCGCATTTATTATATTAGTATAATTTTAATTTTTATATGTATTTTGTATAAGTATTAGTATGTAGACATTTGTATGGAAGTTTATTATATAACTACACCACCTACCCAGTCCCCTGTAGTATGTTAATATTTCCTTTAAGTTATGTTTAATAACGTATTTGTGGTGTAGAATAAAGTATAAATAAAAATAATAAAATAAAACTTAAACGTACCTGCAAACAGCACCTTGATTTTTTCTAAGCTTACAGTTTTTATCGCAACACATATCGTTGTCTTCGGTACCTAAAACGATAAATAATATTTAAACATATTATTTAAAAATTGTAACAAATAAGATTACTTTTTTAACTATAAATATTGATTATTTGAATTAAAATCGATATTAATGGTTATACAGCTTGAGTTATATGCACATACAAACTGAGATATAATTATGCTAAATATCACCGAACTTCAGTGTAGTACTTTTTGAGATTTGCGCAAAAATTCTAAAAAAATATTGATGATTTGTATTTGGTTACAGCATCCACGATTACCAATATTATTATTATTTGATAATATATTTGTTAAAATAGACAGTTTAATACATCAAATGAAACCAGTAACGCCATCTATTAAGGATATTGTACGAGTAAAATTCAATATTTATAATCTATTATCTTGATCGAATGATTGTTGACTTTGTAACTCTTTCCTTTTATTCAAAAATATAGTTCGCTGTTCGCAACCATTGAGTCAAATCATTCATGGAATATATGAAATCGTTGTATTGTATAATAAGGGATTAATACCCCTATGGGTTAACACGAATGTGGATTTATCTGATAATAGTAACACATGAGTGTTTTAATACCTAATTGTCAACAGTTGCATACAAGACTTTATCTACACCCATAATATGAATCCTCTATAAAAGGATCTAAAACATTTAGCTTACTGCTAACATTAAAACAGCCAGTCATAGTAACCTAATATATTTAAACACGCGTGAATGACAATGTTCTTTTTTTGAAATTCATACAGATACCACGCATCGAGCAGTAAGAATGTGGCTGTCTGTTGAGTAAACCCTTTGCGCAGAAAGGGATCGAAAAAAACAAAGGAGTGTTATTATGTAATTCAGTACTACATTATATCATCCATTTGGATGATATTATGGTTATTAGGACATTGGGTGTTTTAATGTTGGCAAAAAACAAGAATTTTTATAGAGGATTTAGAGCATGGGAGTAGATAAAGAATAATATTCAATATCAGAATCGACCACCTTTCATTTTATGATTAGTATAGATCGTACCGAGCAGGCCCGCGTCGCACTCCTCGCCGCCCTCGACGCGCAGGTTGCCGCAGAAGCTCTCCTCGGGCTCGGAGAAGCAGCGGCCCGACTTCGCCTGCAGCACCTTGCGGATCGAGCGCAGGCTGCACGGCGAGAACCTCTGCCGGCATACACTGAGCTAGAGACCGCTGGCCACAGAACTCTTCTGCTACTGAGAAGGTCGTGGGGCTGAAACTTGCACTGCTCCTCTAACGATCGGTGGGCATACTTGTATATATATAGAAGGATTAGGATTTCTCCCGACACATACAGGTTATACCTTACAATGTTCTCTTCACCGCTGAGAACGATCAACTTTTTTTTTTGCAATACATGCCACGGGGTTTTATACGTATTCATTTTTTTATTTTAATAATTAATTTTATAAAATAATAAATGTTTTAATCCTAACTAAGTTTAAAGTTAGACTATTAAAACAAACAAAATCATTAGATTTATCTCAATATTATACATTTATACATATGTATAATGTATATTACACTACAATATGCATGCTGACACCAAGGGTATATACGAGTATATAATTATATACACACACCTGTCGGCTGGTACCAAAACACAGGTAAGTTGCCTACGTTAGGACCCCCAACAACCTCTTTCTTTTTTTTGTGGGAAATCCTCATAGATGCTCTCCGCCATGGGGAAGTGAGAAAGTTTTGTCAGACTCTTACTGACTAAAACCTCACGGTGTACCGTCACAGCACAATTAGCGGGATTGTGGATACACTTTCGCATTCCTCCACGGTCCCACCTGCTATCGTTCAAGATTCAACTCCTCTGTTCTACTTCCCCAAGTCTGCTTTTTTATATCGACAGCTTATACTCGTCGTCTGTTCTCACGAGGCCTAATGTGTTTTCATTATGGAAGCAAGAAATTGGCGTTATCACGCCGTCTGGGCCCTACCCTCTTGCGGCAAATACGAACAGCCCAGACATCGGACTCTCTCAATCGTTCTGCCTTCTTTTTCAGTTGCAGAAGGCGAGCATACCTTGCCAACATCTCTCGCTTTTGACCATAGATTTAGGACCCCCAACAGACTACCGTGTATGTTTGTTAAACAAAAAAAAATTATCGCTACGCTGCCCGCTGTATACACCGCGGTATACACCGCTACATATTCCGCTGTGCTCGTAGCTAGACAAAGGGCACGCAGCTTGTTGTTGACGTCGTAGCCGCTGACGCTGTAGGTGTACATGAGGTAGGAGCCGCCGTGGTATACGCCGCTACATATTCCGCTGTGCTCGTATCTAGACAAAGGGCACGCACCTTGTTGTTGACGTCGTAGCCGCTGACGCTGTAGGTGTACATGAGGTAGGAGCCGCCGTGGTATACACCGCTACATATTCCGCTGTGCTCGTAGCTAGACAAAGGGCACGCACCTTGTTGTTGACGTCGTAGCCGCTGAGGCTGTAGGTGTACATGAGGTAGGAGCCGCCGTGGTATACACCGCTACATATTCCGCTGTGCTCGTAGCTAGACAAAGGGCACGCACCTTGTTGTTGACGTCGTAGCCGCTGACGCTGTAGGTGTACATGAGGTAGGAGCCGCCGTGGTATACACCGCTACATATTCCGCTGTGCTCGTAGCTAGACAAAGGGCACGCACCTTGTTGTTGACGTCGTAGCCGCTGACGCTGTAGGTGTACATGAGGTAGGAGCCGCCGTGGTATACACCGCTACATATTCCGCTGTGCTCGTAGCTAGACAAAGGGCACGCACCTTGTTGTTGACGTCGTAGCCGCTGACGCTGTAGGTGTACATGAGGTAGGAGCCGCCGTGGTATACACCGCTACATATTCCGCTGTGCTCGTAGCTAGACAAAGGGCACGCACCTTGTTGTTGACGTCGTAGCCGCTGACGCTGTAGGTGTACATGAGGTAGGAGCCGCCGTGGCTGGCGGCGGGCGAGCACTCGGCCACGTCGGGGTCGTGCTCGGAGCCCCAGTTGTGGCCGAACTCGTGCGCCGTCACCAGGTCCGCCTCGCGAGTGATCACGCGCTGCCCGTAGTGGTTGCGCGACGACGACAGCCCCGAGTTCAGGTACAGCGTGTAGCCGTTCTTGAAGTACTCTGGGCACGGTCGAGATACGTATATTAATAAAATATACAAGAACACTAACACAAACTATAAAACACTGCTGCTGCTTGCTATTGTAATGTTAGTGATATTTAATGTTTAATATTAATAATACATTTTATATTGGATAGTAACAGGCGCTGACTTATTAACAGCCCAAACCACACATAAAAAGCAACTTATAGCAGGCTTATATGCAGAAGTGCAGCTTGGCCGTGTCAATTATACTATGCCAAATTACAGGATCATCAATGTTTACTTATAATCAGATAAGCCTCCTTTTGACAATTGTTTGAAAAATGACATTTTTGATACGCGGCCCATTAATAACCCGCTACGCTACTGCATATATGATAATAAAATAGTTAAAATTGATAAACATGGTAAACATGCAAAGCAAACGAAAACAACATAAAACAACACTCACAGTTTACAGCAAATTAAACTGGAAAAAAAAATAACGTAAATAAATGATAAATATAAGAATACTACATATCTAAGTATTTACAATTTTGTAAGATTTAAGCACTCAATCATCTGACAACCGGCAGTGGACTTCTCCTATATGGAGAATAGGCCATTGCCCAGCAGTGGGACGTTTACAGGACGTTTTCAGTGAGCACTTAACCCTTTCACCACCAATAACTTGTATATAACTTCGAAGTCTCTGTGCCACAACTTCTATAAAAGCTCTTCTTTTAAAATATCTTATAAAAGAAGTTTATTTTATAAAAATGTAATATGAACTTTGTTTTTCTATTATCACATAATTATAATTGGACATTACATTATTACATATTTTTTCATAACAGTACAGATATCAAGATCACTTTGACATATTTTTGGCTTTAAACTTAGACGATGCCTTCGTATTTATAGTCGGAGTCAGAAATTGAACAGATTGTGAAAAAAATTGATGCAAAGGACGATTTTTTATTACGAATATTGTAAAAAAAATTATCTATATATCTTTTTTTGCTTGTAAAAAAAATTAACGTAAGCATTACAATCTCATTTATCAATAGAATAACGAAAATATCTACACGTTTTACACATATTTCGCTACTTTATTGTATGGCGTTGGATGACGCATCGCTTTGTATATACATCGGTGGTGAAAAGGTTAATAATTTAATAATGACTTTTTTACCCCTTTTTAAGTATGAAACAAATAATTAATTAATGTTTACCTGGTGTACAAATGCCCCCAACAGAGTTCCGTCTAGGAGAACCTACGTAAGCAAGGCCAAGAATTCCACCCTCAAACTTGAGATCAGTAAATAGATGTGCCAAGCAGAAGTCCTTGTGTGAGTATTCACGACTGAAGACCTATAATATCTTATTTTCTTTAATTCTTAGTTGAAGATATAAATATTAATAAAAAAGACATTTGTGACATAGATGTAAAATATGTTAAGTTTCTTATAGAACACCAAGCATATATATAATTTACAGAAAAATAGAACAAAGATGCAACAACATCTCCGAGTTATATTTTCTATTGCATATACCATTGTTTCATAAATTGTTCTTTCATACAAATTTTCGATACAATTAATGTTAGCAGGTTGCATATTAAATAACATTATATTAAAAATTTCAAAAGTATAAAATGTATTGGAAAATTTTCTATGAAAACATTTTCTCTTTTTTGTAAAAACAATTTTGACAAAGTTAAACAAATTTGACCAACTTCTGTTGCCCTGAATTTTTTCTTCCCATATAATGAAATGAACCTTACATGAAACATTTGTAAAGCTTTTAAAAAAATTGTTTTTTAAGGATTTAAGCATGACCAAATATTTATTATATCTTATTTTCACAAAAATAGAGTTAAGCTTTCCGGTATCTCCAAGCTTTTGTATTTCCCCATACTGTCATGGTCATGATCATACATGTCATCTGTAAACTGTGTTAGTTTGTAGTAGTATAAATTTTTACACTAACCTCTAGTAGATTTCGCACATCCCATTTTTCACGTACCATGTTGTAATGAGCTTCGCCTCCTCTGACTCGTGTTGGTTCTGAATGTACTAATATTTTTTTTATAACAAAGCCCATTCCTTTGAATCCATCCGCATCCTGAAATTTTACGATACTACTCGTTTACACTATGTTTACTCCATGTATACAAATCATAATAATATAAAACCTTTTAAATGAATGTTATTGTTTATACTAACCTGTCGATCCTGCCAGACAGTATCATTATATATTTTATGAACTCTATCTATGAGGCTGATCTGTAATAAATCTCACATGAAAATATACAAAAACTCACAAGACATAATGTAGATTTTTTTTCTGTGATAAAGCTTTATGGAGTATATTTTGCGGTGGTTTTAAGAATGATGCTCAATTTCGTTGAATTGCCAACCTTAATAACTACCAAAAATTGTTTAAATAAACTTTATTAAACATTAATGTTGTTATCACATATATTAATTACATATTTTAATGTAGACAAAATAGTTGACACTATTCTAATACTATCTCTATATAAATAAAATAAAGAGTCCTTAGAAATAACATAAAATGTAAACATTATATCACTTACCAAATAACTAATTGTAGTTTTTGTATTACTGGCTCCCATTTCCTGAAAGAATCTGTAATCTGCAACGAGGAGCAATGGACATCTTGTCTTGGTAGGAGTGTACTCATAGTCACTCTGTCTTTTAACTCTTTTCACAACCTTCTTATGGTTATTATGGCTTGAGTCAAGAAACTTTTTGTATTTATGTTCATCTTGATTTTGGTCAAAGTATTTATCTTTTTCTAACTGTTCTTGCTTAGATTCTAAGTCTTCATTGTAATCATCTTCATCATCATCATCTTCTTCTTCTAACTCTGTTTTAAACATGTAATAATTAGGTGTTTGTATAAAAATCAAAAAAAATTAGCTAATATAACTTTTAATTTTACCTTTGCCTTCCTTGACATAACCACAAACTCGTGGTTTACTGTCACCTGAACTGGACCAACTAAATCTTATGTCTGAAGATCGGTATGTAATCATGGTTTTATCATCCAGATGTGAAAGATGTCGCCAAGAGGGCTTGAAGAATTAAAATTATTATTAGCACTCCATCAAACAGGAAGACTATTGACCTATAAAACATTTGATTGTAAGGGAAACTAAATTTACCTCAATGTGATAAGTTTCATCAGGTGTATGTATTATACCAGTAATTACACCATCCTCAATGTGCAGCCTTACATCTGATGATGTTTCTCCAAACACTCTTCCAGTGTAAAAATTATCATAATCTAAAATAAATATTAAACAAAAAAATAAATAAAATATATTATATATATCAGCATTTTCGAAATAAAATAAAGATTGTATTTACAATAAATATACAGAGTGATATGAATTAAAAACATCCACTATTATATTTTTATGTTTATTTTTTAACTATTTATTTATTATATGACTGTATTTTATTTAATGCAATTATATAAAACTGATTTCCTTGATAATAAGTTATATGTTATTAAAAGTACCACTTATATATTTTCCTATTTTTTACACAGAATAACAACAGCAAAATATTTTAGTAAAATAATATATATATATTTATTTAGTAAATATTAATATTTAAACATTCACAAAAATATCATTGAGAAAAGTCTTAGGAAACTTTTAGAACTACTTACCCATATGAACAATACTTTTATTGCCATCTGCATCCACTGAATACGCTTTAAAATTTGAATGCAAGACTGAGTTATGAGGGTGAAGTATGAGCCTAAAATTCTTGCCCAGAGTTTGAAAATGCAATTCCTTTATGATATTAAAAGGATGATGTGATAACTTAACACCCCGTTTAACAATGTGGTGTGTAAATTTGGTAGCATGCAACGTCTCAAAATATTTTAAATTTTGATATATGGAACCTTAAAACGGAAATAAATTATTATATAATTATATAGACCGAACCAGAAATCAAAGTCCTATTACAAAACATCAGAACTTACAATGACTAAAATATACAAACGTAGTAATTACTGTAAATACGAACAAGTTATTTACTTCCATTATAAAATAATATTGCTCCAGAATATTGTACACTTAATTATTAAAACTGTTGAAACCATACCGTTATCATGGTATTATTACAATTTACAACAGTACAACTTAATTTAATTTTAAATTTACACCTCACAATCAAAGCTCACAATTGTAAATAAAATTATTTAATATTTATAATATATTTGACAAATTGACAATAGGAGTGTGCGATAACTATCGAATATCGATAACTCGTTAAATTCGTAACCAAATTCTTAACTACTAACTACTCGATAATTTTTCAATAAGCCCACAACAAAAAGTGCTCTCTACTTTTTACCAGACCTACCTTTTTTTAACGATGCGAAATGCTTTTACGCATCCCGCCGCCCTCAGGCCACGGGTATGTGGGACTCGCTGGCTGCGAAGCCAGAATACCCACTAAAACCCATCGACCGTCTGCGCCATAGTGGGGTGCCATGGTATCGCTCGCGCATACAACCGTGACGCCCCGAAGTTTGGCCCAGCGGCCCCTCCGTATGTGATTGGGGCCGCTCGACTGGTCCACTCTGCTAATTCAGAGAAGTACCAGGAGCGGCCCCACGACCGAAATCTCCGCACCCTTTTGGCGCCACTCGCTCACCGGCCGGACCTCCTGTGCCAACACTCTCACCAGTCGCACCTCCTGTGTCAACACTCTCACCGCGCTTTCGCGCCCCGCCCACCACTGGACCCCAGACGACGAAACCCCTGCCCTGGGCCCGCACATCAACTGGTCCAGCGGCCTAGTGGCTTGTGCGTCTCCGCGCTCAACCACTGCGCTTTCGCGCCCACCTGTATGTAATGGACGACCGAACCCACCTGCTCCTGCCACTGAATGGGGGAAAAAAATCTCCCCCCCCCCTTTCTCCGCGCCCTCCCGGCGTCACGCCCTCGCCGACTCCACCTACCATGCCCACACTCTCACCGCGCTTTCGCGCCCCACCCACCACTGGACGCCCAGCTACCCCAGATGGCGAACCCCCGCTGATGGATCCGCACATCAGCTGGTCCAAGGGGCCCAGTGGCTTATGCGCCTCTGCGCCCAAAACTACCGCGCTTTCGCGCCACAGAATGGAAGGGGAGAGCGAGTCATCCCCCTCCTGCGCTTTGGCGCCCACCGCTGCTAGTTTTGGTCCGCGGGGGTCCGAAGACCCCTACCACTCGCGAGGCATTCGAGTGGCGTTCCCCTACTACCTATGTAACCCTATGTATAATAGGGTAACCCCTGTTACCAGCAAAAAAAAAAATTCTTGTATAGCAAAATTGATTTAGCTGGTAGACCTTCAAAATTTGAAGCAAATTGCGAAAAACTGCTTCAAATCGCTAAATAATTGAGATTTTTTACGATTTTTAGAGAATTTCAGTGTTTTTTTGCGATTTACTCAATATTTTGGAGGTATATTGACCAAACTTACCTCAAATTCGGATTCAGCTCATTGAAATACATAACCCGTATAGAGCACTTTTTTTGTGCACTTGTGTTATCGAATGGTATCGATATATTTGATTCGATAATTGTGATCCGATAATTATCGATAATTTTTCATTCGACAATTATGGATAACAAGATACGATTAATATCGATAGTACGATCTAGTGATCGATAGTACAATTATCGATATATTTTTCCATGGACATCCCTATTTGACAGTTATAGACTAGAATTGCCAAGTAGCGTAGACCTAGGATGAAGTATACTCTGGATATGCTACGCAATTATTATTACCATGTGTGAACGAAACCACAACATACGGAAACTGTAAGGAATGAAAAGGACGATAACAACATTTTTTGTCTTTGTCAGAGTTTCTGTTGGTCACAAGTGAAAGTTGCGACCAACAAATCAGTTGAGACCTAGAATCAAGTATACTCTGGATTTGACAAGCGTGCCACACCCGAAAGGGACATACATAGGCTACGTTCCACTTAACGCCCGCAACGATTGTAACATCCTCTGTATCGTTCCACCTAAGGTCCGTGGTCGTCGCGAGCGATCGTTCGACGTCATAGATGACGTCACTGTTCGCGACCACATCGCGCCCACTTCGCCCACAAAATATTGATGGGTCAAAGTGGGCTTTCACCAAAACGAAGCGGGAATTCTAAAAAACAACGATGGCGACGAGACAAATAACTGTTTACGATCCTGAAACTGACATTGCAGTGGAATTGTCTCTCATTCGTTTTGTCAAAAAATTCACGGGAATCCATTTCGAATTAAATTTTACTCCAATCCATGCGAAATATTTACTCACAAAACCCCCACAGCTGCACGTTTTTACATGCCGCCATATTACGAGCACATAGCGCTCAAGATGTGCGTTCCACCTATAACATTCGCCTTCAACGCCCGCGGCCTATTTACGTTAGTGGAACGGCAATTTCAGCGGTCGTGGTCGATGGCGTTGCGGGCGTTAAGTGGAACGTAGCCATAAAGTACATAAGATAACCAGTGTTCCCAGCCCCTACCAAAATTACCCCTTTTTTAATTAATTTATTTTATTGCTTTTGAGTTTTGATACTCGAATGAAATACGACAGTAATATTTTGTAACGTGTAACCTGAAAAAATGTTCTCCCAGGTTCGACTAGGAGTTGTCCAACTCCTAGTCGAACCTGGAAGTTTAACGGAACTTCTTTAGCATGATTTTATGACATAAAACATAATGAAACAATTTACTTCAAATTTAAATTTTTATTGTCCTTTGAATATAATTATTTTTGTGTACATATTTCTTATGTTGTCAATTTTGTTTGTAAAAGATTTTGTTGCATAATGAATACGTACATTCAAATATTTTTTACTTATTGACTTAAAAGAGAGTAATGGTTCTCAAAAATAGTTCGATCTGTATAATCGTGTTCATCTTGAGGTACCTGCATCTGAAATTTAAACACAAGTGAAACACAACTGAAAGTTGTGACCAACAAATCAGTTGAGAGTTGAGACCGATATTTACTTCGTAAATTTGTCATTTAAGTGATTTACAGAAATTTAACTTGTGAAACTAAGACGTAGTTTATTGTTTTATAAGACTTATAATGGTTATATGTTATATAATCGGTTGTAAAAGCCGTACTGAGTAGAAATTACGAGACATAACCTTTCATACGTAAGTACAAATTTTTCGTTAAAAATATCTCTTGTTAGGCAAAAATATTAACCGAATTAGAGTCTTAGCATATTAACAAGTTATCATGAATAGAAATAATGTATGAAAACGGCATTTATAATCAATAATAATAAATATATTAACCAACCAAATTAAGTAGTAATGTTAATTTGTCATCCTCTATTGGGTTTGGGTATATAAAACCGTTTTTATTTTAGATTCTCTATTCTCTATTCTGTATAATAATTTAAAGTTATTACTTAATACTTATCAAGGAGAGACAAAAGTAACAAGACAATTATTCGCAGAGATCTTTTGTCATTTGTGTAGCATAGATTATAAAATGATGCCAGATACAAAAAAGGTTAGAGTGGATGGGCATAAATAACGTTTTTATTGTTCTAAATCTAACACCCTTCCTCAATAAAAACATACAATATGCCCATCAACTCCATTTCCATACTATAAATACTTCTATTTAAAAATACAACATTCCTATAACAAATACTCTTTTGTTGACTTTACAAACTAAAATAAAACTTATTCTATTAATAAATTCAAATTAATACAAAACTTTTTAAATTTTTCTCTATTTAAGCACTTAGTAAAAATATCTGCAAGCTGTCTGTCGGTACATATATATCTCAAGACTACTATTTGTTTTCTAACCTTATCCCTTAGAAAATGATACTTTAAATCTATGTGTTTAAGTTTTCTATGTTGTTCTGATTTTTTGGATACATATATAGCTGACTGATTATCTATAAAAATAATAAAATTATTACATTTTAATCCTATTTCCTTTAATAAATTCCTAACCCAACATCCTTCTGCAATGCCTTTACCTAATGCTATATATTCAGATTCTGTTGAAGATAATGCTATACATTGTTGTTTTGAACTACACCATGATACAGTACACCCATAAACCTTCATTACATATCCTGAAGTAGATTTTCTACAAATTTTGTCTCCAGCCCAGTCTGCATCTGTATATCCTAATAATGGAGTATCTTGACCAGCTTCATAATTTAATTTATACTCTAATGTCCCTTTTATGTAGCGTAGTATACGTTTTAATGCTTTCCATAACTCTAAACTTGCATAAACTTGAAATCTACTCAAATAGCTTAAAGCAAAACATATGTCAGGTCTTGTTCCTAACATAGTGTACATTAATCTTCCTACAAGTTCTCTACACTTCTTTTCTAAATCTTTATTTTCACATAGTTTTCTTGGTAATTCTAATCCTTTTTCTATTGGTGTAGCAACTGTATTACAATTCTCCATTTTATATAATTTTAAAATATCTTTTAAATACTGTTTTTGATCTAATGTAATTTTATTATCTGATTTTGTTATATTAATACCTAGGTATGTAAATTTGTTATTATTTCCTAAGTTTGTCATATCAAATTCTTTCTGTAATAAAAATTTTAGTCTTTCTATATCTTCTTTCTTCTCACATAAAATTATAAGATCATCTACATATAACAATAAGTAAAACTTTAAATTCTTTTTATAATAGAGACAATAATCTGCCTTGCTTCTTTCAAAACCCTGTTTGATCATAAAATTATTAAATCTGTCATTCCAATTCTTTGGAGACTTCTTTAGTCCATATAAACTTTTTTGCAATTTTAAAACTTTATTCTTATCCGCCACTTCTATACCCTTTGGCAATTTTAAATAAACTTCTTCTTCTATCTCTCCATTAAGAAAAGCATTCTTGACATCCATCTGTGATATATTTAAATTGTATTTACAAGCTATAGCCAGTAAAATTCTTAGTGTTGGTAATTTTGCCACTGGAGCATAAATTTCACTATGATCTAATTTGTCTTGTTGTTGAAATCCTCTCACTACAAGTCTGGCTTTATACTTATTCTGTCCATTTTCCTTTTTTATTTTAAAAACCCATTTGGTTTCTATCGCTTTCTTATCCTCTGGTAAATATGTCTCTATCCATGTTTTATTCTTTTGTAATGCCTGTAATTCTGTCTGTATAGCTTCTTTCCATTTCTCTGAATACTCACTATTAATCGCCTCTTCATAACTTAACTCACTGTTATTCACTGCTGTAAATCCTGTATAATAATCATTTAAATGACTTGGTTTTTTAATAATACGTGACCTAGTTGTCTTTGTCCTGTCTTCTGTTATTTCCTCATCATCATTGTTATCATCATCTGTACTTATATATGACTGATCATCTATATCAAGATATTCTTCTTGACCACTCTCACTTAGGTATTCTTCTGTATCATATGATTTATCTACATATGACTGTCCATCATTACAACTTTCTTCTGTTCCATGGCTGCTATGTTGATCTCTTACCTCTGTACTAGTTTCTTGAATATTTGTCTCCCTTCCTGTGTCATATTCGTGGTTTTCATTTTCTTTAAAACACTCTTCTGTGTTTCTGGGTTCTGTAATATTTTGGATATAGTATTTCTTTTCAATTCTGTCTTCTCTTTCAATTTTTTCCATGCTTTTCAGTGTATTTTGTTCCTCTTTCTTCTGTGTTACAAATATTACATCCCTGTAAGTACCTATAACTTTGTTGTTTATTAGCCATACCCTATATCCTTTCGTATTAATCCCATATCCAACAAATATTCCTTTCATGCTTTTACTATCCCACTTTAATCGCTTTTGAGTTGGTATATGTACATACACTTCTGTTCCAAATGTTTTTAACAATGTAATATCATACTTCTGTTTGTTGTAAAATAATTCAAATGGTGTTTTGCCAGCTTCTTTTGTCCTACCAGTCCTATTTATAACATAAATTGCAGTACTTACTGCCTCAGCCCAAAATTCCTTTCCGAGACCTTTTGCCTGTAGCATTGTTCTCGCTGCTTCGACAATAGTCCTCATCTCTCGTTCAGCTCTGCCGTTCTGTTCTGGTGTGTAGGGTACTGTAGTTTCATGAATGATCCCTCTACTTTTACATAAATTTTTAAATTTAGTATTTATAAACTCAGTACCATTATCAGATCTAAACCTTTTGATTGTAGACCTACACTCATTATTGAAAGTTAATATGAAATCTTCTATCAAGTCAGCTGTTTCAGATTTATTTTTTAGAAAATATACAAATCTATAAGAACTATAATCATCTTTAAGAAGTAAAAAATATTTAGAACCTCCTAACGATTCCTTCTCCATAGGACCACATAAATCCATATGAATTAATTCACCTAAAGAATTTGCTCTATAATTACTTTTACTAAATGTTAATCTATGCTGCTTTCCTTCTATACATGGTATGCATAGTTCTATATTACCATCATATTTAATATTATAACTATTTAATGTTTCTTTTACTAAATTATAATTTTGATGTGCAAAACGTTCATGCCATTCTGTCAAAGACGTTAATGCTACAGAGTTATTAAATTTAAAATTCATAATGAATAAGTTATCAACCCGAGTAGCGGTACAAGTAACCTCACCATCCTTAACAAAATGACAACCACTTCTTGTTGATTTCATAATATAACCTTTATCCATAGCGCAAACAACAGAAAATAAATTTACTGTTAGGTCTGGAACATAGAGAACTTCAAGTAAGACTGACTCTTTAAAACTGTTACCATTAAAAGCTAAAAATTCAATTTTACCTTTTCCTTTTACTCTTAACTTGTTTCCGTCTCCTACCGTTACATATTTGTTGCCCTCAAGCTCTCTATATTCTGTAAATAACTTCATATTTTTACACATATGTTCGCTTGCACCTGTATCTAGTATCCAACAACTATCATTATAATCTAAATTTACCATATAAGCTTTTGAGACACTGTTATTACTCTTATTACATTCTTTACTTTTATTTATCCGCAATTTACAGTCATTATAAAGATGTCCTTTTTTACCGCAATAATTACACTGTCGAGAGTTACACTGGTTCTTGAAATGTCCATATTTACCACAGTTATAACACTTAATACCACTATCACTCGCATTATTTGTAAGGAAATCTTTCTTTGGTAATTCTCTTCTGTATCTGGATTTATTAGATTTGTTTGCCACAAATGCTTCTGTAGTCCGTTCTCTGTTACCATTAATTTGCAGTCTTTCTTCTTCAACCAATAGTCGAGCTGTCAGATTTTTTATGGTTTGCTGCGAGCTCTGAACACTTTCCCATGCCGAGATGAAATGTTTATATTCTTGTGGTAGACATAATAATATCTTAGTCATAGTCATATTTTCTGATATTTCTTCCCCATGTGTTTTTAATTGGTGTAATAACTCTTCTACCTGTGCCATAAATTTAGCCATAGGCCCTTCATATTTTAGATTGTAGAACTTCTGTTGTAGTAAATGGATTCCTACCTTGGATTTCGCTTCGTAGACAGTATTCAGTTTCTCCCACATATCATAAGCTGTTGTACAACTTGTCAGTAGTGTTAAAATATTCTCTTCCACTCTCGTTACAATTAACTCTTGAGCTTTCTGATCTTTATCGCTTTCTTCTTTGGTACATTTCGCGGTAACCATGTCGTATAGACCTCGCGACTTTAAAACAATGGATATTTGGAACCGCCATGTTGTCCAGTTTTGTTCGTTTAATATAATTGCCCGTTCCATTTTTCTATGTAAATTTGTTTTCTATATAAAAAAGGGTTTCTTCTATATTGCACACTTTGTTGCAACTTTACCTTCTATCGTGCCCGAAGCCGCTTTTTCTCTTACAAGCACGTTGCAAAATCAAAATGAATTCCTTATACAAAGAATCATTTATCATCCGGTTTTATTAACTTCTTTTCTGTTTTTTTGTGTCTGGGCCCATAACCTATTGGGTTTGGGTATATAAAACCGTTTTTATTTTAGATTCTCTATTCTCTATTCTGTATAATAATTTAAAGTTATTACTTAATACTTATCAAGGAGAGACAAAAGTAACAAGACAATTATTCGCAGAGATCTTTTGTCATTTGTGTAGCATAGATTATAAAATGATGCCAGATACAAAAAAGGTTAGAGTGGATGGGCATAAATAACGTTTTTATTGTTCTAAATCTAACATCCTCGAAACAAACGTCAGGCTGGTACGCCATTTTTAACTACTTTATAATTTGATCAGGTTATAGATTTTTTAATGATACCAGCTGAGCTACTGATAAATTACTCTAAAAGTGGGGTATTTCTTTATTCAATCTTAAATTTCATAGTACTTAATGAAACTGTTGTTACAGATTTCCAAACGACTGCAATTATTAAATAATTGTTTGCTATTGTTCATAAAAAATGATAATCAAAATTATCTTCTTACATTTATTCACTACTTATTATTTTTATTAAAAACTGATAAATAAAAAAGTATTGCGCATGTCCCATTTCCGTTTCCGCGCATGTGGTCTGTGGAATGCATAGATTAAAAAATCTTATAAGAGTGATGAATTATCAATAAGAAGAGGGCCCGCGAACGTACCCAGTATCGTTGACAATAAGCCTCGTTATTTATTTCTAAATTATAATTTGTATGTTTAACATTAGGCAACGAAAATACAACGCACTTGGTTTTTTTGGCGTTCAAAAAGAGGTTGTTTGTTTTAAACCAATCCTGAATTCGTGACAAAGAACTGTTCACGTGATCATAATTTACTTTTTTCCTATCAACTTTAAACGTGACTTTAAATATAAGCGATGTGTCATCTGCAAATAGCACTATAACACAAATATCCTTAACATAAAATGGCAGATCATTTATATATATTAAAAAAGAAAAGGACCTAGGATCGATCATTGTGGAACGCCCATTTTTAGCACAGATCCAGAAGACTTCGTTCCGTTTATTGATACACTAGCTTTTACCCGCGGCTTCGCCCGCGTGGAATTCGGTTATGAATTCGGTTATATCGCGCTTCTTAGTTTTCCCGTATATATAGAGTTTAGAGTTTTTAAACCAAAACTGCGTGCTAAACTATATTATATGTTTTACGTTGGGGAGCAAAAACATGCAAATTTTGGGCACTGGATACCCGGGAACACGCTACATAGAGCTGGCCATGCGAAAAACAATGCTTTTCTAAGTGTACTCCAGCAACCCTTAGAGTTTGACCTATCGAAAAAACAATAACTGTTTAACTACCTAGAAATAAAGCACTTAACTAACCTAACTATTATACAGCTACTATTTTTTTAATCAACCTAAACGATGAACTAAGCGACTAATTACCTATCAAAAAAACAATAATTACTTTAGTTAGATGTCTACCTAGAGAAATAATAAGTAACCTATATAACTATAACTGTGCTATAACTAACCTTACGGATACCTAACCTAACCTAACTTAACTATTATACAGCTACTGCCTAAACCTCAATTCTATTTAAAAACAAAAAATATTTATAAAACTAACTGATAAAAAACTATAGTGAAATTAGGTTAAACCGCAAATAAATGAGTCGAAAAGTGCACCGAATAAGTATAGGTAGCGTATGAGCTATAGGTTAAAGCGCGAGATGTCATTCCACTACTTACGCATCTTAGAAAACACAACGATACCACGTTTTAAAAACCACCAAGCGCCATCTATCGCATACCTTAAGAACTAAATAGCGTAACTGCTAATACTTTATACTTATTTCAGTATATTTGTCATATTTGCACGTAATAATCTACTTTTTTGAAATTTCTTCACTTTTGTAAACACTCTGGAACAGTATTATACCAGGATAAAGGGTAGGTAAATAATAACAGAAGTTTTTGCAAAGAAAATTACTAAGTACACAGGATTAGTAGATGTAAAAAACCAGTTTAGAAGATAAACCAAATTCCTCATTTTCGGGGATTAATTATCATATCATTTACCTTCTAAGTTTACATTGTGTATATTCGTATGCAAAACATAACTTTGGTTTAAACTACACACAGCGCCATCTATCTCCGAACTAACAATATTTTTGTTTTCCCTCGGGAAAATCAATTTTTTTCGGGATAAAAAGTACCCTATTATTTCATCCGGACTTCTAACTTTACGTCTGCAAAATTTCAAAGCAATCGGTTCAGTAGTTACGGCGTGAAAGCGGAACAAACATACAAACAAACTCACTTTCCCATTTATAATATTAAAATATATAAGTAAGAATGTTAGATATCTATTAGATAGATATGAAGCAATGAGATCAAGAGCTTTACCATTAACACTGCAATATTCTAATTTACTTAATAAAATCCCGTGGTCCACGCAATCATATGCCTTTGATAAGTCACAAAATACGCCAATAGCATTTTGTGACTATGAATGAATATTCTATATAATATGTATATAGAATTTATTTTATGAATTGAATTATTATCACTGAGTTATCATTATTAGTATAATACAAAGAATGAGTTAATTCAATTAATTACAATTTTTTTCGATAAATTAACATTTATTTGCACTCGTTAATTCAAGTATTTTATTACTTAAACTAGCTGTTCCTTGCGGTTTCACCCGCTTTAATTTGAGGGAAAAACGTACTTAAATATTTTTAAACAATTACTCTAATTGTAAGAGTAGGTCGCCTCGTCGGTGAAGTGGTCACAAGCGTTACTGCCGAGCAAAGGGATGCCGTTTTTTTTCCGCCGTTGACGCGCGTCGTATCGCTACACACGCGCGTCTGTATCGCTACACACGCGCGTCTGTATCGCTACACACGCGCGTCTGTATCGCTACACACGCGCGTCTGTATCGCTACACACGCGCGTCTGTATCGCTACACACGCGCGTCTGTATCGCTACACACGCGCGTCTGTATCGCTACACACGCGCGTCTGTATCGCTACACACGCGCGTCTGTATCGCTACACACGCGCGTCTGTATCGCTACACACGCGCGTCTGTATCGCTACACACGCGCGTCTGTATCGCTACACACGCGCGTCTGTATCGCTACACACGCGCGTCTGTATCGCTACACACGCGCGTCTGTATCGCTACACACGCGCGTCTGTATCGCTACACACGCGCGTCTGTATCGATTCAAACGCCTATTTTGAATTTATACACGTGCGCAAAGGTCTACAGGCTGCGTTTTACTTGCGTGCGTATCGCGTCTGTATCGCTACAAACGCGCGTCAATGGCGCGTTTCAAAAACGTGGTATGCATAGGCCCTTAAACATTATAACGACTGTTAAAAAAAAATGCAAATGATATACGGTCCTTTCGTCTGTAGCGAGAACGGATTCGGTACGGCGGATATGGTCTGGAGGACCAAATGTTTGCGTGTGTAACTACTATTAGAGTCGTTTCTATGATTTGTTTGTAGTCGAAAAATTAAAACAGAAGTAAATAATTGATGTTCAAAAAAAAATATTTTATCGAGATTTGAATTTGAGACCGCAAGGCCAATGGGGTACCGCGATCTTCTCTCTCTTTCTAATTGTTGGACGTTTCCGCTTACAGCAGCCGTATGTCTTCCCTACTTTATCTATAATACCTCTATGCTCGGCTATCGTTTTGTGTCGGGTCACGGGTGTATCTATTGCACTTTGAAGTATGCTATGCGATCATCATCTTTATAACTGTATTTTTAAGGACTATATTTCCTAGCATTTCCTAGTGTTGTTTTCGTAAAAAACTTTTCGCCATAGGCCTAGAAAAAAACATGCGTAAAATCGGTCAAATATCTATCTGATTCGTATTGGTACATTAAGAGAGATTCAGCACATTTACCTGTACCCTAAAATTATCTAAAAATTCACTGATTCTAGGTAATTCCATGCATTTAGACTTCTAGATCAAAATATTGTATTTTTCTTTCAGATACCTAAGTCAATCAGTTGAAATCGTGAAGTTGTAAAAAGGAGAGGTCTTCAGCTTGGCACAACTTCGGTTCTAATGAAGATTTTATTTAATACTTTGTTTTTTTTAATCTTAAAATAGTAATAAATAAATGATAAAAAACTCAAAATGCTCTTTTTATTATACGACAAAAAATCCCATAAGCATAATCCCAAGTTAAGCATATAAAATTTAACAATTTTAAAATAAGGCATTTACTAAAGAAAAGAATTTAGTTTTTACTCAAGTCTTACTTTTCTCAAAACAATAATTATGGAAACCATGTACTATACTAATGAAATCAGTAATTATTGATCAACTTCATAATAGGTATCAAGTGACAAACAAGAAGTAAAACGTTTTTATTTAACTTGTACACTTTTAACATTTAAATTCTAAGTATATAATTAAAGTAAGTAGTCTATAATTTTAAATACATAATAAGAACATAGGTTGTATATAAAAATATAACCAAAATAAAAGTCATCTTAAATACGAAACTTTATTTAATTTTATTAAAAATTTTAAATACCACCGCGTAGCCTGAGCACAAGGTGAAGAGTGGACTCTTTTTGAATGTTGTAGTCGGAGAGTGTGCGCCCGTCTTCCAACTGCTTGCCGGCAAAGATGAGACGTTGTTGGTCGGGGGGAATGCCTTCCTTGTCCTGAATCTTGGCTTTAACATTTTCAATTGTGTCGGAAGGTTCAACTTCTAATGTGATCGTTTTGCCAGTCAATGTTTTGACGAAGATCTGCATGCCACCTCGTAGACGCAGTACCAAATGAAGTGTTGACTCTTTTTGAATATTGTAGTCGGAGAGTGTACGCCCGTCTTCCAATTGCTTGCCGGCAAAGATGAGACGCTGTTGGTCTGGGGGAATGCCTTCCTTGTCCTGAATCTTGGCTTTAACATTTTCAATTGTGTCGGAAGGTTCAACTTCTAATGTGATCGTTTTGCCAGTCAATGTTTTGACGAAGATCTGCATGCCACCTCGTAGACGCAGTACCAGATGAAGTGTTGACTCTTTTTGAATATTGTAGTCGGAGAGTGTACGCCCGTCTTCCAATTGCTTGCCGGCAAAGATAAGACGTTGTTGGTCTGGGGGAATGCCTTCCTTGTCCTGAATCTTAGCTTTAACATTTTCGATTGTGTCGGAAGGTTCAACTTCTAATGTGATTGTTTTTCCAGTCAATGTTTTGACGAAGATCTGCATGCCACCTCGTAGTCGCAGTACTAAATGAAGTGTCGACTCTTTTTGAATGTTGTAGTCGGAGAGTGTACGCCCGTCTTCCAATTGCTTACCGGCAAAGATGAGACGCTGTTGATCTGGGGGAATGCCTTCCTTGTCCTGAATCTTAGCTTTAACATTTTCGATTGTATCGGAAGGTTCAACTTCTAACGTGATCGTTTTGCCAGTCAAAGTTTTGACGAAGATCTGCATGCCACCTCGTAGTCGCAGTACTAAATGAAGTGTCGACTCTTTTTGAATGTTGTAGTCGGAGAGTGTGCGCCCGTCTTCCAACTGCTTGCCGGCAAAGATGAGACGTTGTTGGTCGGGGGGAATGCCTTCCTTGTCCTGAATCTTGGCTTTAACATTTTCAATTGTGTCGGAAGGTTCAACTTCTAATGTGATCGTTTTGCCAGTCAATGTTTTGACGAAGATCTGCATGCCACCTCGTAGACGCAGTACCAAATGAAGTGTTGACTCTTTTTGAATATTGTAGTCGGAGAGTGTACGCCCGTCTTCCAATTGCTTGCCGGCAAAGATGAGACGCTGTTGGTCTGGGGGAATGCCTTCCTTGTCCTGAATCTTGGCTTTAACATTTTCAATTGTGTCGGAAGGTTCAACTTCTAATGTGATCGTTTTGCCAGTCAATGTTTTGACGAAGATCTGCATGCCACCTCGTAGACGCAGTACCAAATGAAGTGTTGACTCTTTTTGAATATTGTAGTCGGAGAGTGTACGCCCGTCTTCCAATTGCTTGCCGGCAAAGATGAGACGCTGTTGGTCTGGGGGAATGCCTTCCTTGTCCTGAATCTTGGCTTTAACATTTTCAATTGTGTCGGAAGGTTCAACTTCTAATGTGATCGTTTTGCCAGTCAATGTTTTGACGAAGATCTGCATGCCACCTCGTAGACGCAGTACCAGATGAAGTGTTGACTCTTTTTGAATATTGTAGTCGGAGAGTGTACGCCCGTCTTCCAATTGCTTGCCGGCAAAGATAAGACGCTGTTGGTCTGGGGGAATGCCTTCCTTGTCCTGAATCTTAGCTTTAACATTTTCGATTGTGTCGGAAGGTTCAACTTCTAATGTGATCGTTTTGCCAGTCAATGTTTTGACGAAGATCTGCATGCCACCTCGTAGTCGCAGTACTAAATGAAGTGTCGACTCTTTTTGAATGTTGTAGTCGGAGAGTGTACGCCCGTCTTCCAATTGCTTACCGGCAAAGATGAGACGCTGTTGATCTGGGGGAATGCCTTCCTTGTCCTGAATCTTAGCTTTAACATTTTCGATTGTATCGGAAGGTTCAACTTCTAACGTGATCGTTTTGCCAGTCAAAGTTTTGACGAAGATCTGCATGCCACCTCGTAGTCGCAGTACTAAATGAAGTGTCGACTCTTTTTGAATGTTGTAGTCGGAGAGTGTGCGCCCGTCTTCCAACTGCTTGCCGGCAAAGATGAGACGTTGTTGGTCGGGGGGAATGCCTTCCTTGTCCTGAATCTTGGCTTTAACATTTTCAATTGTGTCGGAAGGTTCAACTTCTAATGTGATCGTTTTGCCAGTCAATGTTTTGACGAAGATCTGCATGCCACCTCGTAGACGCAGTACCAAATGAAGTGTTGACTCTTTTTGAATATTGTAGTCGGAGAGTGTACGCCCGTCTTCCAATTGCTTGCCGGCAAAGATGAGACGCTGTTGGTCTGGGGGAATGCCTTCCTTGTCCTGAATCTTGGCTTTAACATTTTCAATTGTGTCGGAAGGTTCAACTTCTAATGTAATCGTTTTGCCAGTCAATGTTTTGACGAAGATCTGCATGCCACCTCGTAGACGCAGTACCAAATGAAGTGTTGACTCTTTTTGAATATTGTAGTCGGAGAGTGTACGCCCGTCTTCCAATTGCTTGCCGGCAAAGATGAGACGCTGTTGGTCTGGGGGAATGCCTTCCTTGTCCTGAATCTTGGCTTTAACATTTTCAATTGTGTCGGAAGGTTCAACTTCTAATGTGATCGTTTTGCCAGTCAAAGTTTTGACGAAGATCTGCATGCCACCTCGTAGACGCAGTACCAGATGAAGTGTTGACTCTTTTTGAATATTGTAGTCGGAGAGTGTACGCCCGTCTTCCAATTGCTTGCCGGCAAAGATAAGACGCTGTTGGTCTGGGGGAATGCCTTCCTTGTCCTGAATCTTAGCTTTAACATTTTCGATTGTGTCGGAAGGTTCAACTTCTAATGTGATTGTTTTTCCAGTCAATGTTTTGACGAAGATCTGCATGCCACCTCGTAGACGCAGTACCAAATGAAGTGTTGACTCTTTTTGAATATTATAGTCGGAGAGTGTACGCCCGTCTTCCAACTGCTTGCCGGCAAAGATGAGACGCTGTTGATCTGGCGGAATGCCTTCCTTGTCCTGAATTTTGGCTTTAACATTTTCGATTGTGTCGGAAGGTTCAACTTCTAATGTGATTGTTTTGCCAGTCAATGTTTTGACGAAGATCTGCATGCCACCTCGTAGTCGCAGTACTAAATGAAGTGTCGACTCTTTTTGAATGTTGTAGTCGGAAAGTGTGCGTCCATCTTCTAACTGCTTGCCGGCAAAGATGAGACGCTGTTGATCTGGGGGAATGCCTTCCTTATCCTGAATCTTGGCTTTAACATTTTCGATTGTGTCAGAAGGTTCAACTTCTAATGTGATAGTTTTGCCAGTCAATGTTTTCACGAAGATCTGCATGCCACCTCGTAGTCGCAGTACTAAATGAAGTGTCGACTCTTTTTGAATGTTGTAGTCGGAGAGTGTGCGTCCATCTTCTAACTGCTTGCCGGCAAAGATGAGACGCTGTTGATCTGGGGGAATGCCTTCCTTGTCCTGAATCTTGGCTTTAACATTTTCAATTGTGTCGGAAGGCTCAACTTCTAGAGTAATAGTTTTACCAGTCAAAGTCTTCACAAAAATTTGCATGATGATCTGTAACAAAAAATATAATATTAAAAATATGTATTACTAGCTTCTGCCCGTGGCTTCGCCCGCGTGGATATCGGTTATCGCAACCAAAAAAAAATAAGTATCCTATGTTATAGTAGATTCCAAATAAGCCGACACATTTCCACTTGAACATAAACAATAGGGGTAATAAACCAAATAATCACAGAGTCCATTCATTATCTATTTTGTTGCAAGCCAACTAGTGTTGATACTTTTGAATATTTACAGAATAATTAAAAAGAATTAAATATAAAAAAATAATTTTTATAAATATATTAATATTTTATTATACAGGTATGTTCAATAAAATACGGTAACAAATTTAATTATTTATTCATTCCAAATTAATAAATCAAAACATTAGTTTTTATTAAATTATGACGACTCACTGTTTTGTTCTGATTCCAAATTATTTTCCATCATTTCATTAAATTCAAATAATAATCTTTATATACCTAATTCTATTTTTTTAATTTTTCTATTTATATTCAAAAGTATCAACACTTGTTTGTTTGCAACAAAATAATGAATGTTTGGTTTACCCCTATTGTTGACCTTCAAGTGGAAAGGCATCAGTTTATTTGGAATCTTCTATACTTCTAATACCTCCAAGAATGTGTACAAAATTTCATGATGATTGGTTAAGTAGTTATTCATTTTTGCATGAAAGCGTAACAAACTTATATTTCACATTTATAATATAGGTAGGGAGGTAGGGATTATTAACAATATCAAATATAGTGTATTTCACCATTTGAAATGTTGTGAAATTAATATTTTAATCATCATTATTTAATGTTTATATAACAATTTATATAATTACTTTTTTAATAACAAAAATAATAGCTTTTATTATTATTATTTTAATAGACTGTTAAAAATATTTTATTACAAGATGTCCAGTAGAATCTTTTATTATAATTAGAATTTATTTTATAATTAAATTTTAAATTTGAATTAATTGTTGCTCATACATGTATTATGAGTTTATGACATAATTATGTATTTGAGAAGTTATATTATTAATAAAGATCATTTATCTACAAGGCAGTAACTATATCAAGAAAAAAATATTAGGTCATTTAGAGCACACAATTTTACGAGACGAAGTCATAGAATTTCGCTACTATCAGAAGAATAGACAATTTTTTTGTGTAAGTATAATTATTATTAATAGCTAAATATTCCAAGATCGAATGACGAAATATAAATTATTTATTATTATAAAGTGCTTGAATAGCGGTACTAATATTATTATTACGTTACGTCACTTCGTATTCGTGTAATTTTTAATAATATCAGATTAATGAATGCAAGAATGAATCTCAGTTAAGAATGTTAGATTTTACCTCTGTAAATTAAAGGCACATTTATGATTTACCTATATCAAAATGGCGCTGAATGCATTTTTCACTATCACATATATGAATATGTAGGTACAATTTAATCATTTTTAAGTACAAGTTGTAAAACTTACCAATTTCTTTGTTTGTTGTGTCCTTAAATTTTCTTGTCTCAATTCTTAATATAATAACTAACACACCTTAACTTCACAGTTCACTTTTATTACGTCTGAGTTCTTCTTTGAGAATAAATGAGTTCGTTACGTTTCAATTCTTTTTATAGGAGGAATCAGACGCCAACGATGACGATCAATAAATCAACGATGAATAGCGAAGTTTCACGACATATATTTTGTCTCTTTCTAAACTTTTATCAAAGTTGAAATAGTGAATACGGTAAAATTGTTCTAGAACGTGGGCGAAAAAAGTTCTTTGTGACGTATTATATATTTTGCACTTTGCAGCGAGTATCGAGTAGTGTGTACAAAACAAGTCATTAGTCATTCATTTTCCATGAAATATTAAAACATATGTTGAAATAGACGACCCACGTAGTTTCCCCGTTCTATGTTTACTAGATCGCTTCAATACCGCAATACGTCGTAGTCTTATATTTTATAGCCTACTAATATCAACAGACCTTTTGACATTGAAGTAATATGAACTAATTATTATAATTTAAATATTAATTATGTACCTCAATGACTTTTAACGTACCTAATAAGAATTTTTAAATTCGAACCAAATGATTCCGACGTTTAAACGACCAAACTCTCCGGCTTTGTAATATAATTATAACCCTACATGGGATGCTAGAGTAGCGATTTCTTTTCCTAATTATTTCTGGTTATATAAACCAATAGGTTTGAGCATCCGTGTATTTTAGTTTAGTGTTGAACGCTTTCGATTTATTAGTGCAGCGGTGGCCGGTGAGAGTAGCACTATGCGGACGTGTTTAAGAGCGACGTGGGGTGCTCCCGTACCCCAGTGTAGGAAACCTGTATTTTTTTTTAATATAATTGTTATATCAATATATTCATTTTTTTAGAAGACTATTTTAAATAATTTTATTATGTGTTGGAACGACAGGTGAGATACCACAATCATTTTTAGAGTTAGCAGATCGGGAACCAAATACTGCTATGCATACGATGGAGCGCTAACAATTTTATATTATTGTCCACCTAAAAAAGCTCAGAAAAAGAGTCGTGATTATGCTGTCAACTCTCCACAATACTACAGATAAAAGCAACGCCAGAAATTATACATTTTTATAACAAAACAAAAGGAGAAGTGGATGCTATCGACGCAATTACCAAAAAAATACTCTGTCCAAAGAAAAAACAAAGCCTGACCAATGAGCTTATTTTATGGGTTATTGAATGCAGTGGCTATTAACTCCTGGGTCCTCTACAAGTATTCAAGAGCAAATAATAAACCAAACAAAGTTTAAACGCACTTTTTTGAAAAAATTAGGTTTAGGTCTCATTGGTGAACATTTTGAAGAACGTTATCAAAAACCGATTGAGAGGATATAAAAGTGTCCATTGCAACAATCCTCAAAAAAACATCGGATTTCTCCAGGTCTGTCCCTAAACAGCAGACACGAGGACGTTGTGGCTTTTGTACAAGGTCTAAAGACAAAAAAAGCAAAACGATGTGCCATATGTGTAAAATACCTATTTGTTTGGAACATCAGATTAAAGTCTGAAAAAAAAGCTCAATTTCATACTAAGATTTAATTTTAAGACTGATTTGTTCATATTAGTTCCTATTTTTGATAATAAAAAACATTTTCATACATTGGTTTTTATTTAAAAAAATTACACGCATTTTTGTATGGAGAACTAGAATAACTAGTGCCCAGGATAGTGTAGGGTTCTAGGGTTAAAAATAAATACTGTCGTTTCGATTAAATGCTTAAAAAAACTTAGAATTTGGATACACACTCAAGTTATTTATTTTATAGATAACGGGTAAAAAGTTAAATTAAATTTATAATATTAGCGTAAAAGGTCCTGAGTCCTGACTATACTTACCTATCTAGATTATTCTTTTATGATATATATATATAAATATATGTGATAAACCGCCCATTGTACATTTATTTTTGTGCACTGTGTTTTCAATTGTAAGCTTCTTTCTATGTGTACAAAGAGTAATTATAAATATACACTACTATATATATATATATATATATATATATATATATATATATATATATATATATATATATATATATATATATATATATATAATGTCTAGATAGAATTTTCAATAAGACCAATATTGAGGTCTCAAGTCTATATATTATGTAGATTTTAGAAACTATGTAAAAAAGATTTTCTTAGGTAACTAAGTAAATAAAGTTTAATGTAAAAAAGATTTTCTTAGGCAACTAAGTAAATAAAGTTTATTATATTTTGTACACAATATTTTATTATATGGTACAATATAATTATGTAGTTTTGTTTTTGTGACACTACTACGTAAGTATAAAAAAGTAAGATTATGATTGTAATGTATATAGGTACTAGATAATAGACACTTCTTTGTTTTTGATAAAACTGACAATATTGAATATATGATAGGCGAAATAATAATATGATATAGGTATTTCCATATTTACCTAATAATACTTTTAGATGAGAAAGACATTATTTGACATAAAACGCTTTGTCTGTTTAACCATTTTAAGTAATAAGCAAAGAGTATATAATAAGCGCTAAAGAGTATATTATAATAAGCGCTAAATTGTGGCAAAAACCGGCATATTTAATCTATATATCCGGTATCCCTAAACTAGGGATGATCATCGGAAAAAAATATCGATAATTTTACTATCGATAATTATCGTATCGGGTTATCGATAGCTATCGATAATTATCGAATGAACAGTTAGGTATCGATAATTATCGGATGAAAAGTTATCGATACTTAGCGACAATTATCGAAAATTATCGGAAAAAAATTATCGATAGTTGACGACGGTTATGGGATGTTATGATTAATTATGGGATGAAAATGAGGATCCGTAACGTTTTTAGTTGAGAATGCAGATTTATAGAGCTAAGAAATCCTTAAGATATAGTGAAAAAAAATTTGTTATACGACAAAAATTGACGAAGTTATGATCAAATTACTAGCGGAGTTCACTAACCGGCCGGCACGGTAGGCTGTGACGTCACTGTGACTGTCCCCGTTGTCAGCGATAAGGCGCGTAGGTGATTTCATTGGTTAATTGTTTATTTGAAACAAATTAAGTGTCCGATTTGTGTTTAATTCACCTTTCTAACTATGTATAAATATTGTATAGTGCTGAAATGTACAAATACTTCTTTTAAAAAGCCTGAAAAACTCTTTTTATACGTGCCGAAAGACCCAAAACTACGTAAAAAATAGTATGCCGTTGTGAAAAGAGATGATAAAACTCCACCTTCTTCCCAGGCTAGACAACAAGACAACAAGACATTGTTGCGAAGATAATTTCGATGTAAGTACCTACATAACTACCTAAACCTATATTATTTAGTTAATATGACTATAAGTTGGTACCTACTACAACGTGTCATGTACTTAAGTATTCTCTCATTTTAAGCCTGCTGTATTAATGAAAACATACCTACTTACTTTTTTTGTGTTTTGTGGATAAACCTAAGTACTTACCTATTCGCCCGTTCCGATTTCTATATAATATTCCAGGGTCAAAACAATGACACAGGGATGTACTCGGGTAAAAAAACAAAGAGTAAAGGCCGCGGCGCTGGCGCGATCCCAAAAGAGTGAGTCCTTCCGAGCCCTCTCTGCCGTTTCTTTCTGCGAGATGACGTCCTCGCAGAATATGGCGACCGCGGTCCAGGCCCTGTTACGCCACCGACACCCGCCGATAAACTTTGGCGAGCGCTACCATCTCCAAGTCCCACAGGGGGGTTCCGGCCAATGCGCAGGGCGCCTCAACAACTACCATGCAGTAGCCGCGTATAGCCCTGACCGCCACGACTCTCTGTGGACGCCACAGACACACAGTCAGGGACTCTGCCTACACGCACTACAGGACTGCGCCATTGAACGGACCACCCCGGCTTAGATTCGTCGGCGCGCTAGACTTTGCCGACCGAGGGCGAACGCCGTACCGACGAGCTTCGGTGTGAGTTGACGAAAGTACTCGTCGAAGCACCAACTTCCGTCAAGTACCAGGCCCAGATATTTCATGTGAAATGAATAAAAAAAAAACAATTAATCAATTAACCATAAATAATTTGTTAAATAACAAAATCAATTTTAATAACTAGCGGCCCGCCCTGGCTTCGCACGGGTATTTAACTAAAATTTTAAAAATTACACATTTATATTTTTAATCACCTACACCTGCGTCGATACTGGAAAATATTTTATAATAGACGGATTGAGTGACAGATTTATTATATCTATATATATAGATAGTACGGATGAAACATTTGAGCTGTTATTTTATTAATTATTTTCTCATTGATGAATTAATAAGTATTATTCCCGACGAAGACAAATCCAAAAACACAAAAATCATAAAAATTGTTCCACTCGTTCTCGAGTTATAAACGGTGTAACTAACACGACTTTATATATATATATATATATATATATATATATATATATATATATATATATATATATATATATATAGATTACAACTTAAATAGCTATAACTAGGGGTGTGCGATAATTATCGATAATTCATAACTACTCGATAATTTTTCATTCGATAATTATCGATAATTATCGATAAGTGTTATTCGATAATTTTGATTCGATAATTATCGATAATTGTTCATTCGATAATTATCGATAATTATCGATAAGTTTTCATTCGATAATTATCGATAATTTTTTGCGATCCGATAATTATCGATAATTTTTTCCGATCCGATAATTATCGAGATTTATGTGTGATCCGATAATTATCGATAGATTATTTCGATATCGGATGGCGGATGACCTTTTTTTTTTGTTTTTAGGTATTCTGATAGGGAACGAAGGATTATATAAATACGGGACGGCGGATGACCTTTTTTTTTTTTTTTTTTAGGTATTCTGATAGGGAACGGAGGATTATATAAATACGGGACGGCGGATGACCTTTTTTTTTTTTTTTTTTTTTTTTTTTTCGTCGTCCGAAAATATCATGCCGATAATTATCGATAATTTTTGGGAACTATCGATAACTTTTATCCGATAATTATCGATAATTTTCGTCACTATCGATAATTTTTTATCCGATAATTATCGATAACTGTTCATTCGATAATTATCGATAACTATCGATAACTCAATACGATAATTATCGATAATAAAATTATCGATAATTTTTTCCGATGAACACCCCTAGCTATAACCATCCAACTTTGTACAATCAACAAACAAATAACGACCGCAAATATTTTAAATTTTAACAACGAACAAACAATCAAGACCGTAGTACCCTAAAGTATTTAATTAAATGCAAAAAATAAAGACAGTTTTCGAGTACTCGTAAATACGGGCGAGTGCCATTCTTTTGGCCGAAGTTTTGGTCAGCGCGATTCAGAAAATTATCTGCGCCATCTATCGTATAATTGTAGAATATCGTTTTTATATTTAGTGACATTTAACATAATCAATATTTAACAATAGTATATTAATTGAAAATGATGTTTATCTAAAATATTAAAACGATTTCTATTCCTATGCGACATATTTAGTAAACTTTTAAGTTTAAAAAAAAAAACTCAAAAATAATGTTTGTGAGTTTTTAAGATTCCTTAGACCAGATGGCGTTGGCGGCGTATGTACATATTTCTATTTTCTTAAATATTTATTTTTAAATTTAATTACAATGAAACAAAAACTAAATTATACTGTGAGCTATGTTTAATTTTTATGTATTAAAGTTATTTACATTGGTTTTGTACTTTTTACGTGATACGTGCACAGAGAAAAACACGATAAAAGATGGCGCTGATCGAAATAAAAGCGCGCTATTAAAATTTATTCTTGATGATATATAGTGTATTAATGAAACGTAGGTTTTAACAGATTTATTATTAGTATAGATATAGACGATAGTTTAGTTAGGAATGGCATGCATACCTTAAAACAATATAAATTAAAATTACACATTTAGTTTTTATGCATTATTTTACTAATTTTGTATCATTAAATAAATTCGACCAAAAAATCTGCTTTAATCCAGCCGCTGTAAAAAGCATATCCTGATTGAATGATAAATGATGATCAATGGACGTAACTTTGTAGTGGCGTACAATTTTCGAGAAAAATATTTTTTCCCTTTCAATTTATAATTAATTTTTTCCAACTGTTCAACATGAGATTTATAGAAAGGATTCCATACGGCTGAGCAATATTCCAGGATAGATCTTACAAAAGAATTATAAAGGAGAATAATTGTCTTGACATTTTTAAAATCTCTTTCCACTCTTAACACAAAGCCAAGCATCCGTAATGCATTCGCAGTAATAAAATTAATATGCGGCTTAAACGTTAATTTACTATCAATGTAAATACCCAAGTCTCGCACCTCGGTAACTCGTGTTATTGTCTCCTGAATAAGTTGGTAATTAAAGGACAATGGCGAAAAAGTTGTTGATAGAATTCCCACGCGTCTATAAATGTCTTAATGACTAATGTAAATAAAATTATTTCTTACGTTTTTTCAATATATTTTTAAGATCTGTGTAAGTCTAGGAAAAATATCAATTTTAATGAAAAAACATTTGATTATTGTAAAAATGATTTGACATTTCATTATAACAATGGTTCCGTTGAATGTTGCCACATGGTAATAAATCTTCTCTCATTAACATACATGAACTTTTTGCCTTTAAATAAATATTACACGTTACACGTATTATATTGCATCACGTTACACGATTTATATTAAATCAATCCGAAATCTTGTTTTATTACAAAGAATAACGCGTTATTTATTTATTTACTAAGCCCAATTATTTCATGAATACAATAATAATTCGTAATAAGAAAATAATGTTTTATTTTATAAACATGCCTTTTTTCTATTAGAAAAAATGAGCAGATACTCTAACTGACTATATATGAGATCCACTGTCTTTATGCCACGTATCTGTAGATAAGTGGTTTCTAGAGTCTGCTTTTTAACATAGAGGCCGCACTTTAATTTTTTTGCAGGGAACAACCATTTTGTGTGCCATTGTAAACTGTTTCTTATTTGGTTAAGACCTTGCGGGCTGCTCATCTGATTATTTGATAAAAAGATGATCCCATGCTGCAAAGGGCACGATAAGTGGATGGTCCTCGTAACTAACTATCTATGGTGATTATCATTAAAGAAAAATCTAAACCGATGCTGACTGAATGAATCTAGACAGACCACCTTTAGGTCTAGAAATTCTAAGAGCAGGGTTTATTAGATCTGTTGACCTACAGCGCTCATGATTTAAGAAGATGAACGTCTTTTTCGATCGTCAATTTTATATCATCTACAGCTAACGCGGATGTACCTAAGTAGGAAATACCTAAGGACAGATAACAAAGAAAATCCCGGAATATGAAATATTTTAGGCCTGAGGGTTAAAAAAAAAACGTCTAATAATTTTTTTATATTTTTCTGTGACTGCGTCAAAAGTCTAGATATACCTACTACAATGTTTTGTAATCAATCTATCTAGTTATTTAAAATATAGTTTCGGACTATATTTAACATGTATTTGACTAAGTTTTTGATTAGTTACCTACAAGTTGTCGAAACATAACCTCTAAATGTTCTAATAATTCCTGGAATATCTTCAATTCATTACTTCTTTCGGTGGTGCTTCTTTAGGCAAAAGTGATCAGGAATTTAAGTACTATATTATCACATATTTTGTATTAGTAGACGCTAGAAATTTATGCCAACAAAAATTTGTTAGGGGATCTGCCATTGTCCTTTAATAATATTAGTCTTACGAGAAAAAGATATAACATAGCATTTTCTTATATTCAGATACATGGAGTTCTCTGAGCAGTACTCGCGTAATTTGTTTAAGTCATTCTGAAGTAGTGTGCAATCAGAACTTTCCGATATACATCTAAAAATCTTCATGTCATCAGCATAGAGAAGTATATCCGAATTCTCGAAAACGATATGTATGTCATTTATAAATATGTTAGCTATTCTTTATCTAGGTGACAAATGACAATTAGTAAGTTGTCAAAGTTACATAAAAGCACATAAAAGACAAAAATTGGTTAAATACCTTTGTTAAATACCTACCTAATAAACATGATAAATAAGTAAAGTTTATTTATCATTATTCGTTAACCCACATATTAAAAAAAAAATGTCCTTAGACAGTAAAAAAAGTTATCCTCGTGTAGAGGACTTAAGGAATATTTGGAAAATATATAGTCAAAAGAAATCGCTCAAATATGGTTTACCGTTTCTTATATTTATGATCGGAGGATCCTTTGGCCTTAGAGAATGGACACAAATAAGGTAAATTTATCACATAATAAGATTAAAAGCAAATGTTCATTATACATCGCTTGATATTTATAAGCAAAAATAATACACCAAATACCACCCAGGTTATCTCTAATCTAGTTTCTATATAGCCTCTATGTAAAGGTTCTCATCTTTACATAGAAATTTATCCATGTCAAGAGAACCTTTGCTAATAATGAGTCAGAGCATGATGTATATAATTTTGTGTAAAGCTATAGTGATTTGTTGTTGTGAAGAAACTTAAACTGAGCTCAGTATTTTTAGAAGATTTTTTTTTTGTTACAGATACCAATTTTCAAAAGTTAAAGGTGTTAGCAAAGAGGAAGCAGAAAAGATGGGTCTTCACAAGGATAAAGAAGTGACATTAGAAACTGCTTATGAAGAAATAAAGAAGCTTGATATTGATAATTGGGAAAATAAAAGAGGTCCACGGCCTTGGGAACAAAACGACAAAAGCAAATGATCCTTCATTGTGTACATATTATTGTATTATATTAAATTGCTGATAGAAATAGTAGCTATAGTGTTAAAATGTACTTTGAAAAATAGTATTAAGATGAAAATAAAACAATAAAAAATTAATAGAATTTATATTATTCAAAGAAGACATTAACTTTCTTTCCCTTTTAAAAATTCATCAAAAAAAAAGTTTAATAGTATCAATTCAAACAGAAAAAAACATTTTCTAATTATTAACATGTCAATAGTATTGTCCTTAATGATGAGTTAAAATAATAATGTTTAACATCTTCACTTTCTCTTACAACTAGTATAAACAATACCTATTTAATGTTTTACATCTAATGTTAATATATATACATGATAGTATTGTATCAATTTAATAGCTTTAAATCAATACAATACTACCAACTATGCATTACTTTTGATGGAAAGCAACATTGTGGTACTGTAGTTGTTCCCCCTATAATTATGTAACTTTGATTTATGCAATTTATTAAAGTATTCTCCAATATGCTACAAAGTATTTGTGAAGCTTTGAAACCTATAAATTAAAGTAAGAATTAGAAATATTATCTTAATAGGTACAAGGATTGTTAATTAATATTTAGGAAATGTTCCTATCTTGTACTTATCTGGAAGTGAAAAGGGAGGATCCTCTGACCAGACGGGTGTTGCGTCTGGTGGGCTACTGCGCTCCGACGGTTGTCTGGTTCTTGTATATAATATGTTCAATCGCTTTGATAACTTTGATAGCGCGATGTAGGAACGTCAGTTCGTATGCGGCGAGATAGATGTCGCTACACTTAGAATAGGTATAAATTAACTGTAGGTACCTACTGTAAAGCCTGTATACTGAGCAAAGTTCTATTCTATAGAGAAGGTTTGGACTCAAGGCCGGCCTAAGGGATGTGCGACGCATGCAGCCGCACACTCAAGTCATGAAAGGCATGGGGGGCATGAAATTGGTCAATATAGGTAAAAAAAAAAAAAAAAACTTTTAGAAATTAATTTTAATGTTGGGCAAAAATATTTAAACTAGAAGGAACTTTGTCTCAAAACTATTGATATGATACAGTTGAATTTCAAGGTAAAACTGAAGATCTACCCCAATGCGTTCTGAAATACAGTAGTCTGATGTCCTTTACCAAAATCCAACGTCAGTAAGTTCTAAAAAGTGCAAAAGTAAGAGTGAGTGAGTGAGAGAGTGTGTTTTTAGACCTTATATTTCAAAATGTTTCCGGGGCACGGATCCCCCTTTTACCATTTTTTTATTATTACTATTTATATACGTCGCCGACCCCCTGGTAGAGGCATAAAATGTGAGTCTTGCACACTTGCAATTTTCGCCTTAGGTCGGTCCTTCGCCTTAGGTCGGTCTGGTTGGACTCTAATTAGTACCTCTGCTTCCGCTTTTTCTAAAAGATGCAGTTTTTTTCACAAGGATTTCTTCATCAATAAAAGACGTTTAAAGTTAAATTCAGCAATTGAAATATCAGTGATGCTAGTCATAGAATTGAATCCGCGACCTAATATAATTAGGGGTACGTTCGCGCGCCCTCTTCTAATTGATAATTCATCACTTTTATAGGATTTTTTAATCTATGCATTTCACAGACCACATGCGCGGAAACGGAAATGAAACATGCGCAATAGTTTTTTATTTATCAGTTTTTGATTAAAATAATAAGAAGTGAATAAATGTAAGAAGATAATTTTGTTTATCTTTTATGAACAATAGCAAACAATTATTTACTAAAGTTCGACAGTTAAATTCAGTTTTTGATTCAAGAAGTATCATTTCCGCGCATATGGTCTGTGGAATGCATAGATAAAAAAATCTTATAAAAGTGATGAATTATCAATTAGAAGAGGGCCCGCGAACGTACCCAATTATTTTATTAGATTTATTGCAAATATTTAGCTAGCAGCCTTTTATTTTTTTAATCTGTCGATCTGGATGAAAATATATATTGTACATTGACGTAAAACACTGCTGCCAACTTAGCGCTTTTCGCGCCAGATCTAGCGCTTTTTTTCCTTCGAAGCGCTTTTTTAGCGCCTAGCGCTAAATCTAGCGCTTTTTCAAATTATATGAAACTATATTTAATACAGCATAAAACATAATAGATTACTAGTGCTAAATAAAATTATTACTACTAACATTGAAAAACTAAAAACGATGTCTATATTTTTTCATCATAGAGTTATCATCTAATAAGAAAACTATATGTCTCGGGCAATAAGGGTTCATCCATAAAGTATGTCACACGTTAAGGTTGGGGAGGGGGTTGACGAAGTGTAACATTGTGTGGCTAGGGGTGGGTAGGGGTCCGAAATATCGTGACATCACATTTGAGTTGTTAAATTTCAAACTGCCATAAGTCCACTTCATGTAAAATTTGGGAAATGAATGCTTTTAGTTTTACGTTAGTGTTAAGGAATATTGGACTAATAAAGTTATACAGTGTTGAATATCGACTTTCTTAATGTATTTTAATGAACATTTTAACGATAACTTTCTTAGATACTTAAAAAATGTAAAAATTAGTTTGGACTTATTACTGATTGATATGCCCATACAGGACTTATGGTATATTGATATGAATCTTAAGGACTTATATTTGTTTGAATAATACCAACCTTTGTTGTAGACTATGGGCCGAACTCAGGGTACTCCATAAAATGAAATATTAAATAACACACTATACTAGGTATTGTGTAGGTGATAATTTTCATTAAAAAAAATCAAAATAAAGATCAAAAATCAAGAATTATTTATTCAAAACATATTTATTACAAAATAAGCCAAACACAAATTATACAAAATCTAACACCTCATCCGTCATGTATTCTTCAGTATTATTTATAATGTCACTTTCGTCCTATTTCATTGCTAGATAGCTTTTGACATTTTAGCGCTTTGCCATTGTGACAGCAAGAGGGCTTTTTCGGTAATCCGGGAGCTAAATACCTGAAACAAGAACAGTTCCAATTGGAAATCTGAAGTGTACAGACACAATAACACATTATACATTTTATGTAACTTGCTTTGTAAGTAAAAAAAGTAAGTAAAATAAAAGCTTATTCGTTTTGATTTCAGTTCACCGACTACCTAATAATTAAATTTATTTTTACAAAAATATCTTCAAAACAGTCTCAGAAATAATATATTATAATTTATAGTAAACAATTTTGATCTAAGTCGAAACATACTGCAATTTTCGAAAATAATAAATAACTATACATACTTTCTAATACATACTTTAATTACTTACATATTATCAGTAAAATATAATAATATCAATTAAGAAAGGTTTATCCGTAAATGAAAAATGAAAATAAAATCTAGCCAATACTTTACGATCTAATCCGACTCTGTGTTTACTATGCTAGGATGACGTTACGTGATTGACACTGACATAAAAATAAACGAATTTTACTTACTTTAACGTTGTTCTTCTTGCTTTCTTCGCTATAGACTTCAACCTGTTTCTTTTACGGGCTTTATCTGGTTCGACAATATCAATTTTATTTAAATTTCCTTCCATTTTATAAAAAAAACACGAAGAACACAACCGCAATCACAAAACTCTCACCATGACTGACGCCATCTTGATAAGTTTGACGTTTTGTAATTGGTTGCAATGGACAAGTGCGAATTTGAAATAACGCCATTGTGGACTTATTAGAATTTGAAAAAAACTAGCATATTTAACCGTTTTTTTTATAGCAATACCTGTGACTAATTGGCTTTTGAAGTGAGCTATCAAACTTGTATTTTAAAGGTGAATACGACTAAATCAAAATGTCAAATTTCGTTGTAGATGGACTTATGGCAGTTTGAAATTTACCAACTCATTTTAAAATATGAGGTTTGAGATATCTTTATTCTCATAAGAATACAAAAATTCACTTACATGAGAATACATTTTCTAATGAATATACTACAATTTTTTTGGGTACGTTAAATACACAAACAGTACAAAGTAAAGAAAAAAAAAAATGTGGGTAAATAGAAAAAAATTTCACAGGCGCAGTACTCGCATCATACCATTCATAATAGTTTAATGTTTATACGGATTAAGAGTGACTGGATGTGGCTCATACTATTGAAGCTCAGCAATGCCTGCGTACTTAGGATCGTTTATTATATGTGATTTCAGAAGTTTTTTAAATGTGTGCATAGTTTTTGATTGCTTAATATTATTTGGTAACATATTAAATAATTTGGATCCCTCATACAAAATACTTCTTTTTGCATATTTCGTACGATGTGTATAAAGTTCAATATCTTTTTCAATTCTTAATTTCATTTTATGTGTTTTATCGTGTTTTTTTAATTTAATATTTGTGCTTATTTCTTTATTTAATATTTTACGTATAAGTATGCAATTGTAATAAATATATGTTTGAGTAATATTCAGAATTTTAGTTTTTTTAAATAGTTCCTCCGTGGGTGTACGATAGTTGTATTGAAAAAGAACTTTAATTAATTTATTTTGAGCTATTTGCAGGATTTTTAAGTTTGTTTTGGCCGCTGTGCCCCACGCTTCAATCAGGTAATCAATATGTGGTTTCACCAAAGAATTATAAATAGTGTAGCGTACTTGAATTGGCAAACATTGTACAATGCTTCTAAGTGCTCCCGTGAGTGACGTTAATTTCGATTTAATTTTTTGGATGTGTGGAATCCAAGTCATTTTGTTGTCTAAAATTAGACCTAAGTATTTTTCTTGGCTAACTTTATTAATTTGATGGTTATTTAATTTTAAAGCCGAAAAATTACCAATTTTTTTATTTTTTGGTGCGAATATCATGTAATTTGTTTTAGATGCATTAATTGTTAAGAGATTTTGTTGAAACCACATATTAAGAACATTCAAATCACTCTGAGCCTCATTTATAATGCCATCAACAGAATTACCATAGTAAAAAAGACACGTATCATCCGCGTACAGGGTGAGATCTCCTTTTAAGCCTATCTGGTGTACATTATTAATATAAATTAGAAATAAAAGCGGACCGATGATTGAGTCCTGTGGTATCCCGTACGTTACAATTTCAGGGTTACTTTCATTTTCACCTATTTTAACCACTTGTCTTCTATTTGAAAGGTAAGACTTAAAAATATCGTAAGCACTATCTTGTAAACCGATGCCACTGAGTTTTTTTAGTAGCAGTTCGTGACTGACAGAATCAAAAGCCTTTTTGAGGTCTACAAATAAGCCCAACACTATAAGTTTTTTGTCAATTTTGAGTTTAATGTTTGTTATGAGATCTATGGACGCCGAGAGAGTATTGGACTTAGGTCTAAAGCCATATTGTTTCGGGTATATGTAGTTTATTCTAGATAAGTGCTGGTCAAGACGATTGTAAAGAACTCTTTCAAGGATTTTTGACAGAACTGGGAGTACTGATATAGGCCGATAATTACCTGGTTCACTCCTAATTCCGGATTTATAAATAGGTGTTATTTTTGCGATTTTTAGACTATCCTGAAATGTTCCCTCTCTAATACATTTATTAAAACAGTTTGTGAGCTCACCAAAAATGAGATTTGCTACGCATTTTATTGATTTTGTGTTAACACCATCTAATCCCGAGCTAGTGTTCGATTTTAAGTTTTGTATAATTTTCAAGATTTCCTCATTAGTAGCTAAAGGTAGTGTTTTAAGTATGTATGAGCAAGATCCAGGCACATGTTTTACAGAGTCAATGTGTCTATGTTGTTTTCTAATTTCATTAGCAAGTACTGAGCCAACACTAGCAAAAAACTTATTAAAACCTTCGCATATCTCCTTCTTATTGGATGTAATGCCATTTTGAGTCCTTAGTTGGTTTGGAATAGCTTTAACAGTTGTTTTGTTGCATGAAAGATTATTGATAAGTTGCCAAATTTTAGCAGGCTGGTCCTTGCATTCAGCGAATGTTTTATTGTAATATTCTGACTTTGTGTTTTGTATACACACAATATAATATATTTAAGTATAAAACAAGAAATTTGTATTACATGTCTATTAACGTATTATTATTATTAAAAATATTTATTTTATTTTATAATTAAAATTATTAAAAATATTTCCAGCTCTATCTGTATGAACATAAACAAGGAAGCAAGTTTCGAATGATAGGTATTGCCCCAGTGCCAGTGTCGAGGCTCATTTAAGCGATCGTGTGGCATCTGTGTTCTGTATTTTGCATCATACAAGGCCACTAGCCTACACAAACAATCACATAAAAAGCAAAAATAAGTCATTTCTAGGTGTTAAATGGCAAAATATGTGACGTCACACTAGGTAGGGGGGAGGAGTCTCACAAATGTGACCAGCTGTGACAAAGACGGGGGGAGGGTCAAAAAATCATGAAATTCGTGTGACGTAATTTATGGATGGCCCCTAAGTACAAATTAATAACATAACTAGACCACAATCACCCTTCTACTTCGACTGGAAATGCTGGAATAAATATAAAGAAGAAGAAATCCAAGTATTCGACGATGATGAAGATTTAACCCTGATTGGTTCTTAAGTCAAAAATATTGTTTCTTATATCATTGTTATTTTATAAAAATAAAAAAAAAAATATTGATTTTATATATATTTGTTTCATTTCATGCGATCCTAAAAAAAATATTTTATCTTAATAGGTGATTATTTATTGTAACTAGCAAATAGTAAAACTATTTGTGGGTGGCGCGAAATCTAGCGCTTTTTTAAAAAAAAGCTCTTTTAGCGCTTTCTAGCGCTTTTTTACAGCGCTGACAGCGCGTTTTTGCTAAGACTAGTTGGCAGCAGTGACGTAAAACTAAATTTATAAAATGGCGGACATATGCGAGTGACGTATAAGTTGTTTATGATTATCAATAATTTTCATCAGTGTTATGACTAATAATGAAATAAGATTTTAGAAAAATAGTTGTATTGAGTGCTGTAAACAAGGATTTTTGGTAAGTTTTCTAATTCTTTTTATTGTTAATCATCGAGAGAGAGTTTCTGAGTGGTTGACATGCTGGTGAAGCAATGTAGGAAACTGTAGGCGGACGACTTCATAATTATACGATTTAGTTATCTATTTGAATGAAAATTATACTTGTTGCTTAATAATAAGCTTTTAATTGATGCAGTTCATACTATATTTTACCCATTTTTCTTATAACTAGCGAAAATAAAATACGTAATTTAAAAAAATGTAATGAATGTTTTGTACATATTATGTCATTAATCAATATTAAGGAGCATATCATGGTAAAATATATAAACAAATAATACGCATTTCGATATCTTTTTACAGTTAATAAAAAATAATCAATATACATCAAAAACCCCAATAATACTACACACTACCTTTATTAGTGTTCTGTACGTACACATTTTACTATATTAGTATTTGTTTATTCATAAAACTATCTTTATATTTACCGTCAACCAAAATAGATAGTTTGAATGAGAAATTATACATCTATAATTCTAGTTCTTCTTTAAAAAACTATTTTAGAAATTGAATCTAAAATTTGATATAAGACTACTATATACAATTTCAACTTCTCTAGTCGACTCTATTTTCAAATGTAATGGTAAATTTTCCTTTTAAACCCACTGCTATGTTTTTCGAGGGTATGTATCCATCTACAGTATTTTTTGTATTTTCTCGGTAGTATGTTTTGTTTTCTTTGTAGGTAGTTTTTAACATCTTAGGCGTCATTAGATTAATTAAATAGATAATTAGATTCATCAAAAAATAAGTGACATACAGTATGAAACTATGATGACTGTTTTCTATATGATATGTGCCGAAGTCTTCTGTGCTATCTTGGCACTGGTGAAAGCTATTAATCCTAATTAATAATAATAATATAAAGGTAGTCAGGATTTCAATCCAGGTATTACAGGATTAAAAGACACCAGTTTAAATAAGAATAATCAATTTGAAAGTTAAGCTGGAGTGACACTCTTCTCTGTATAAGAAAAAGAGAGAGCAAGGTGTATATGCACTACCTGCAAAGCAAGTAGGTTGCAATTACAACACTAACAATTGGATTATCACATGCCAAACTCTAAACCCCATGAATCGAGATTATGCATTTTATAGTCTAGAATTTTAAATTCTTGGGTTTATATTCTCTAGTTACAACCTGAAGAATTGATTGTCCATTATGGTCCAAGAGCTAGTGGACCGTCCGAGTAACGGTATGTCTGTAAGGCTAGAAATTCTTATGGTGATGAGTCATAGCTTGCTTAGTACGGTAACCATCGCCTGGCACGCCTCAGCCCTGCACGTCATCAACCCCTATATTTTTGAAAGTGTAGGAAACATTTGAAAAAAAAACTTGTTGCTGTAAGCTTGAAAATTTTATACGATTTTACTTATTTATTGTAAAGTCTAAAAAAAAAATTGACAGGCGTTTTCGATAAGCACAAGTACTTGACAGGTGAATCTAAAGGTGTGTTATATATAAATAAATAAAAAACTTTATTCTGTAAAGTTGAAATTTATATACGTGTTTCTCTAAGCGATTCAGAGTAAGTTGGTACAATGACAGGCGGTTCTGGCTAGCATAAGTCCTTGACAGGCGAGGGGAAAGATGCCATCCAAGAGCTAGTGGACGTCCGAGTAACGGTATGTCTGTAAGGCTAGAAATTCTTATGGTGATGAGTCATAGCTTGCTTAGTACGGTAACCATCGCCTGGCACGCCTCAGCCCTGCACGTCATCAACTTCTATATTTTTGAAAGTGTAGGAAACATTTGAAAAAAAAACTTGTTGCTGTAAGCTTGAAAATTTTATACGATTTTACTTATTTATTGTAAAGTCTAAAAAAAAATTGACAGGCGTTTTCGATAAGCACAAGTACTTGACAGGTAAACCTAAAGGTGTGTTATATATAAATAAAAATAAACTTTATTCTGTAAAGTTGAAATTTATATACGTGTTTCTCTAAGCAATTCAGAGTAAGTTGGTACAATGACAGGCGGTTCTGGCTAGCATAAGTCCTTGACAGGCGAGGGGAAAGATGCTATGGGAGTGCGAGTAAGAGGCGTAGCATGAAAACTCATATCGTTGATGCAAATTACATTAGGTAATTTGCTTAGAGAAACACGTATATAAATTTCAACTTTACAGAATAAAGTTTATTTTTATTTATGTATAACACACCTTTAGGTTCACCTGTCAAGTACTTGTGCTTATCGAAAACGCCTGTCAATTTTTTTTTAGACTTTACAATAAATAAGTAAAATCGTATAAAATTTTCAAGCTTACAGCAACAAGTTTTTTTTTCAAATGTTTCCTACACTTTCAAAAATATAGGGGTTGATGACGTGCAGGGCTGAGGCGTGCCAGGCGATGGTTACCGTACTAAGCAAGCTATGTCTCATCACCATAAGAATTTCTAGCCTTACAGACATACCGTTACTCGGACGGTCCACTAGCTCTCCAACTATTATTATATTACTTCTTAGATAAAAACATTTTTTTAACTTGATTTTTAGGGTTCCATTCCTAACTTACTATTACTATTTCTGTAACTGCTGTCTGAAGTGCTTCTTAAGATACATATAAGTACATATAAAGAAGTAAAAGTGTGTATAAAAGTGCTTCTGCTCTGCTTTATATAAAATAAAAATTATATTATAAATTTTTATAAGAAATGTAATCAATTATTGTAATAAAATAAGTCTTTTAAAAATATCAATTGCTTCAATAAAGAAATAAATCCTAATCATTATTAAAATTAATTTAAGCAACTATGAACTTAACTATAAATACAGCTTCTCTTATGCATGAAATGATTATGATAACTAATGTATTTAAATTGATAAGGTTTAATACTGTATCCTTATAAATAACTTTCCAATTACCGCAATGTATGTGACAATTATTTTAGAAATTAGAATGTGTATAGTATGCTGTCTATAAGATATACCTATGTCAACAAGGACTTCTCTGTAGACCTATAAAAGAGGAATAATTCCATAACATATTATTTTGTTATATCTCAAAAGCAGCATTTTTGATGAAATATCTCAGGCAACTTGACTTATTATGACCAACCAATTTTTTAACCAATTTTCACAAAATCCTAAAAAGTTATACACCTAAATCTTTTTTTTATGAATTACTCTGTCTGGTCGTGAAAACTGCATGAAAATCCGTTTTGGTAGTTGTTGTGTTTTTTGCGAACAAACGAACAGACAGATAGATGTAGCAGAGTACATTGTTTTATAATATGTAGTTATATGTATAATTATGCTTACTAGACAGTTTTAATAAATAATTAATTTTTAAACAAAAATTGGCTTAGATAATAATCATTACATTACTTATCAGTAATGCATAATCAATAAAAATAATTCCGATATACTGTCTTATTATGAAATTATATTATCTTAATTTTTTCCATTGTTATCATCTAATTTATAGTTATATAATTGATAGTATAATAATAGTTATTTTAATATTATATAAAAGAAAAGATGAAAGTCTTATTTTTATGATCAGCATATTCATACCAAATTACTAATCTAATTACCATAGAACTTTCACTTAATAATGTGTTATGATTTCTATATTGTCTTAGCTAATTAAAAAAAAAGTGTATACAAAATACAGACTACAGAATATATCTTTAATTTAATTTCTTTCAAGCTTTTCTTTTTTAATTGAATAAGAATATAACTAGTTTTCAGAAATTTCCTTTATTAAATAAATTTTATTATTGATTTTTAATCTTCCACATAATACTTTCTCATTTAGTACTACAGTAATACTAGTTCCAAAAACAGCAGTAGATAGTATGAAAAAGTAAAATTTAATGCACAGCAGTGCATCACACTACTTTCTTAGTGTAAAAAAAAACTTATTTACATTTAATTTTATCTTGTGAACTAATACTACTAACACACGAAGGAATTTGGTCCGACCGAACCATATCAACATCAAAATCAAAAATATTTTATTCGTTATTAGGTGATTGATTACACACACTCAACGAACGTCAAAAAAAAAATGTCTCGGTAGACATCTACAATTTCATCATCGGCTTTACTAAATATTACAATAATATAATAATGTTCCTAGTGTAGGCCAAGAGAAAAAAAGCCGGAGGAAAAAAAACTCTCGGTACTCTTTTTACCATATCATATTTTGTACATACAATATAAAACAATTATTCACAAAGAACGAGCAAATCATGTCACTGCCAAGCAGCCTTGTCATTTAAAAAATCTTTAATGCTATAATATGCCTTACTACATAATTTGGATTTAATGAAGTGTTTAAATTTATTTAGGGACAAGTCTTGCACATTACCAGGCAGTGTATTGTACATGTGTATACAGTTACCTACAAAAGAGTTACTTATTTTGTGGAGCCTAAAATTAGGAATGGCCAATTTATTTTTATTTCTTAAATTTATATTATGTCTATCACAGTTCTTGACAAATTTATTTTTGTTTTTATGTGTGTATAATAAATTTTCAAAAATATATTGAGAGTAAACAGTTAGTATTTTTATTTCCTTAAATTTATTTCGTAAAGATTCACGGGTGCCCATACCGTAGATAGCTCTGACAGCTCTCTGCAAAATAAATATACATTGAATATCAGCAGCGTTTCCCCACAGCAGTAAACCATAAGTCATGATGCTGTGGAAATAGCTGAAATATACTAATCGCGCGGTTTTGATATCCGTCAACTGGCGTATTTTTTTTACTGCGTAAGCTGCGGAGCTGAGTCTTCCAGATAACTTCCCAATATGAGGACCCCACTGTAATTTTGAATTTAAGGTTATACCCAGAAAGACAGCCTGATCGACCAATTCTATTTCCTTATCCCTAATCCTAATACTGGTTTTAGCCAACTTAACATTCGGTAAAGTGAATCTCACACATTTTGTTTTGGATTCATTTAATAGTAGATTATTTACATTAAACCAGTGGATAATCTTAGAGAGAGCCCTGTTTACATCGTCGAGTGAATTTTGTCCACGTTTAACCTTAAACAGTAAAGATGTATCATCTGCAAACAAGACTATCTCATGATCATTTCTAACAAGATGAGGGAGGTCATTAATATAAACCAGAAATAGAAAGGGACCTAAAATCGAACCTTGAGGTACTCCCATTGTTACAAGAAAGCCGGGGGACCGCTTGTCGTTGATCACCACGCTTTGGGTCCTGCCACTCAAATAAGAAGTGACAAAATCGAGAGCGGTACCCCGGATTCCATAATGATGTAGTTTCCTGATTAATGTCTGATGCTGGACACAATCAAATGCCTTAGAAAGGTCACAGAATACACCATAGGCATCGTGTGACTGATCCCAGGCCTCATAAATAGTCTCTAAAAGTTTAATTCCAGCATCAGTAGTAGACCGGCCGCGAGTAAAACCAAATTGTTTATTGTGTAAGAGTTCATTACTTTCAAAATGTTTTTGAAGTTGATTTAGGATAATTTTTTCAAAGATTTTACTGAAAGTGGGAAGTACCGATATTGGACGAAAGTTAAAAGGATCTGCGGTACTTCCAGATTTAAATAAAGGCATTAACTTGCTAAATTTCATCAAGTCAGGAAACACATCACTATCAATACAATTATTAAAAATTAAAGCCAGTTCTGGAACAACTATTTCAATTAGGGAATTTATAAGATGTACAGAAATGCTCCAGAGATCTGGTGTTCTTTTTATATTTAACAATTTAAAAGCCTTTAAAATACAATACTTATTCACATGACTAAATTTAAATTCTACATTACACATAGGTACGTTAGATTTCAACAATGATTCTGCAATGGGAGTAGATGAGTTCAGGGTTTTAGTTAATTCTACCGGTATGCGAGTGAAGAATTTTTCAAATTCGTTGGCAATTTCTAGGTCTTCAGTAATGATTTTGCCATTGATATTAATTTTATAGTCACTCTCATTACTTTTTAATTTACCCGTTTCCGCATTTATAATTTTCCAAGTAGATTTCACTTTGTCGACACTATTTAATATTTTATCACTAATATATTTCTTCTTTGCAATTTGACAGACTACTTTGAATGTTTTTGAGTATAATTTTTCTCAGTTTTTATTATTTCATCTATTATCACGGTAATAGATGAAATAATAAAAACTGAGAAATAAATGGCAATACCAATATTATATATACTAGTCATATTTTATTAGTAAAAGCTTCTTTAAAAAAATTTATAAAATATATGTTAGTGATTTTAAAAAATGATTCATGTAATTTAAAACAAAATGAAATATTTCCAAGTCTTTCATTTAAATAAATTATTTAATTATATTTTAGTAAATATAAATCTGCAATTTATAAAAATGAATTAAATTAGACTCGTATAACGCGGCGCAGTTAAGTTAGCGCAATTGCGCGGCGCCTACTAGCTAACTTCATAGTGTCGGTTTTTTTTTATCACAGTGTGCGCGCGCATCGTTAAAATTTATTCCTATCATTTTTCCGTAACGCGCCAAAAGAAGTATAACTTCAAAAACTTAAATGGCTATTAAAGACGGAAGGACTATTTAAAAGCTGCAATTGTAATAATTACTATTTTTTTTTAAATGGTTTTTAGTTTGCACGACTTTAATAATGGGTCCTTACATATGAAATTAGCGTTTTGTATGGTCGGAACATAAAGTCGATTTTTTTTATATATAATATATTTAATTAAAGTATGTACCATTGCTATCTATGTACTTTTCCCATTTTATAGGTAGATCATTGATACCTATACTAAAAAAACCATTCAGATGGGAATTAATAAAATGTTTGAAGGGGGTTTGGACTGCCCCATCGGAGTTGAATTTTTTCTCTTGCAAGAAGTTATCCAAATTTCGAAAAAAATAGTAATCTGTTGGAGCAAGGTTCGGAGCGTACGGCGGATGTCTTAGACATTCCAATTGAAGCTCCTCTAATTTGGTAGCTGTCTGTTGTGCACTGAGTGGTCTAGCATTGTCCTAAAGCAACAGTGGCCATTTTTTATCGCTAGGAAATGCATTTACGCATCCTGCCGCGAAGAAGCGGCGGGTATGTGGGACTCGCTGGCACGCAGAACGTGTCAGAGTACCCGCTAAGACCCAGCGGTGCCCTCATCGTCGTAATGAGGTGCCACGGGATCGCTCGCTCATGCAACCGTGACGCCCCAACGGTTGGCCCACCTATGGGGGCCACCTTCTCCTATAGAGCGCTCGCGGGCACCGTGAGCGAAGCAGCAGGGGCCTAGAGCAATTAACTAGCCTCGGTTGTTTAACAGCTAGCTTTTCCATCATAGTTTATAGTTGCTGACAATAGACATCTGCCGTAATCGTCTGGCCGGGCTTAAAAAAGCTTAAAAAAGCTAACTGTAACTGTAGTGAATGACACCGGCACTAGTCCACCAAACGCTCACAAGTAACTTTTTGAATCAATTTTCGCTTGGGGCAGGATTTGGCTAGCTCGTCAGGGTTCAGCCATTGCGCGATGAGCGCTTCTGGTTATCGTACATGATCCACTTTTCATTACATGTAATGATTCGATTTTAAATTCCTTCATTATTGTGCCGGTTGAGTAATGTAACGCAGCAGTCTAAGCGCGTTTGTCGGTTTGATTCACTCAATTCACGAGGTACCCACCTTTCAAGCTTTTTCACCTTCCCAATTTGCTTAAAATGGATTATTACAGTTTTATCACTAACACCATAGTCTGCTGCGACACCGCAGCCATACACATTAATCCTTCGAACCGTTCCTGCAGCAATGATGCCACGGTGGAACTCGTACTCATATTTCAAGTTTTCCATTTTGTAAACTGAGTGACCTAAAGATGAGAAACAAAGGAGGAAAAAACAAATGAATTACGGTTTTCGAAACGCAAATGCATGAGTAAATAGCTGTATAAATTTGAATTTGGAATTCCTAACCATAGAGGAAATATTTGAGATCAAAGTGGCCAGTACGATAAAATGCCGATTTCATATATAAGGACCTAATATATGCGTCCACTAGTGATTGACTTTGTAATAAAACATTACTGATCTCAGTTTCAATTAGTAGTTATCAAAATACCTGACAGGTACTTTAAATTAGTGAAACAGTTACACTAACAGTAAACATATCTTTGCTTCGTCTTCCAGGACCGGTAATTAAAATACTTCAAGAAATTTCCTTTACTCTGCCAGAAAATCTACATTCTTCTATGAGCTCTAAAAATCTCAAATTTTGCCAAAATATGCATGCTGATGAATAAGTTTGAAAGGTGCTTCATTAAATGCAGTTGTATTATTATCCTAATTTATTCGTAGATCGATGCGAGCAGTAGAATTAACCAGGGTATTTAGCATTTACTGCATTAGTTTTAGCCACTGTGACTCAGCATTCAGCGTTTTAATAAATCCTACAATTGAGTCTAAATCTAGTGAAAATTTAGCGATAAATAATCCTATTTCTTTCTTGATCCAAGCTCATTTGTTCAGACTACAAACGAGCATTGGGGCATTTGAAAAGTTCGTAATCATGAAAATGAAAAGATTTATTTATTATTTATTTTTCAACATATTCTTCCCATGATTTAAGACTATTATTAGATAAGACTAATATAAATAGACTATAATAGATATAATAAGACTAATATTCTTCCCAAATTCTATACATTTCTTCCATCGGGAAGGACTTCTAATACCAGCTTTAAAAAAAACACTTCGAGGTAAAAGGTATGGTATACCTTCTAAATATAGATCGACGAGTCGACGAGTCAGATGGAGTGAGATCAGGAGAATACGGGGCACATGGTAACAATTCGAAGCCACACTGATGGATTTCTGGCATAGTCTTGACTGATATGTGAACTCGCGGCATTATCCTGGTGAAACAAAACTTTTCGTTAGTTGGATAGGCAAACTGGCAGACGTTCCATCTGATGGTAAGTGGTTGACGTCGCCCATGAACATAAACTAGTTTACCTGGAACTAGCCCATGAAACCAATCTATGTGTTGCCTATCCAGAGACATAAAGTGTTAAAGTCTCAGTGCCAGTAATTACACTTCCTGTCTTGCCCTTCTCACCGAAACACAGCAAAGCTGTTTCACGGGAGAAACAAGCAAGATGGTGGTACCCATGCAGCCGGGAGCGCGGCACAGCGCATCCCTCCCACCGGTTTTCTTTAAGTTTTTCTTTAAGTCAAGGCCGACTTTATTGTTTAATCTTTTTATAAGTAGTTCACCATGATTACACCCTTCGCATCTCAAAAAACTGACGCCATCACTTTACCAGCCGACAAACCACTTTAGCTGGAGATCCTGTTTTTTTTTTTGTTATTTGTATCGATTTATTGGTCTCTGGAGTATGGTGGTGCACCCAGGTTTTATTCATAGTCACAAATCTCTCAATAAATTTAGGTGGGTCAGCCTCAAACAGCTCTGAACAGTCTCGAGTAATCATTAGTCGAACGCATTTTTATTCAACTGAAAGCAGCCGAGGCACCCAACGCGAAGACACCTTTGAAAAGTGCAGCTCAGTGGTAATAACGTGGTGCATTCGTTCAGATGAGATGACAAACTATATTAAAAAAAAAAAAAATTATCAATGTTTTCGTCGGTGGTAGACGTCGATGGACAACTGCTACGTGGGTCATCTTCGACACTTTCTCGACCACATTTGAACGCTACCCACTTTTTTATAGTAGCATACGAAAGCCCAGATTACCCTAAAGTTGCTAACATATCTTCATAAATTTGCTTTGGTGTTAAACCTTTTTTATTCAAGTACTTAATTACAACACGGTGTTCGATATTATTCATTTTTTACTATTATCACTACTTGTTCGACGTTATAGTGTGAGAAATCGTAACGAATACAAATAAGGAAATGAAAATTTATGCAACTGCTCAAAAATATTGAAGCTTTAAAATAAGGGTAGTTTCATAAAATTAGCATGCTTCTATTTTAGGCTACGAACTTTTCAAATGACCTTCGTATGTTTCTTTTCTCTAACTATAGTCGGAGACTCATCAGACATACGGTTAATTTTCCAGGCACTATTGCAAAGGTTTCTTATTATTTTTAAATTGTAAGCATAAATGCTCCTCAGTATTATAAAGAATCTGGTGTCTCCTGCTCGAAACCTTATTTCGTACGGCACGTACGCGTTAAGTTTAAGCTCGAACGCACGTGAATATTCGTGACGACTCTTGAGTACTGCTATAGAAACAACTCTTGATTAAAGTAACTGGGTAGATTTTCAAAAGAGTTCTTTTTTTTTGTTCATAAAAATATAATTACAAAACTTGCTCCAGCGGAGTTCTTTCTGAAATTAAACAATTTTTCTACCTGTTTAGGAGCTCCGCTGTAATGTAATCTTCACCAGGGACTATTCTTATTTAAAGCTACTTTATAGTATCAAAATTTGACTAGAAAGACATCTATAAATATTCGTCTCTTGTCATGTAAGCAATGTAAATGTGTAAAAGTTTATGAATTTTATGGCGACTATATCTTTGACTTGACTTATGGGTATAGGATATGCTCATACAAATTAGTAGCTACAGAATGAAGTCTTTGCCCAAACGTGTTGACGGATGTTGGACAGAACGACGGCTGGCGCGTCCGATGACATCACCACCTAAGTCGCTGTGACTGTTTGCGCTCCTAATTAAATGAACAGCACAAAAGCAATAAAATGTTCAATGAAATTTCGTACTTAAGTCTTCTTCGAGGAACCGGGCTAATTAATACATAAAAATGTGTAGAAATTGCAGAATTTGATCAAGAAGTACTTTTAAATTGCTAACTTGTTATCATGCTGCAAAAATAAAAGCGCGGATCAGTTTGTAACTTTATATACAAAAAAAAAAAAAAAAACGCAAATCGATTGCTTTGACTATGTATGAATGGAGGGCGTTCTATCAGCAAGCTTCGTCGACTCGGTCACGGGGCATTGTGACAGGAACACTACCGTACACCGGATTCCTCACACGCTCCAGTTATTACAAATACCACTAATTGTATTGTTATTTTTACATCGCACGGATGTACTAATTGTCATGTTAACACGAATGCACTTTTGAGGTTTTTTTTTTTAACGAATCAGTATTAAGACAAGTTAAGAAACGAAGGTGCTGTAGTTTTGTCAATAATATTGAGATTTTGTCTACTATTTACGTATTTTAGTATAGTATATTTTACTAAATTACATAGTTTAAAATATTACATTCTTAATACTTTATTATGAAAACATAAATAGACATTTTTTTATTGCTTATAAATACATTTTCCGAAAGTAGAAATATCTAAAATCGAGATATATCTCTAAACTAGCTGTGCCCCGCGATTTCATTCGTGTTAATTTGAGGAGAAAACGTAGTTAAATATTTTAAAACCATTACTCTTAAGTGTGCCCGCCTCGTCGGCGTGGTCAAGTGGTCGCAAGCGCTACTTCCGAGCAAGGGGTCTTAGGTTCGATTCCTGGGTCGGTCAACGCATTATTGGGTTTTTTAGTTTTCGAAAATACTCAGTAATAGCTCTGAGTCTGGAATGGTGCCCGGTGTATGGCAATAGGCTCGTCCCCTATACTTATACATATATGTATAATATGTGCTTCTTTGCCTACCCCTTCGGGGAATAAAAAGCGTGATGTTATGTTTACTTTAAAAGTGAAACTATATTAAAAATGTCTCGGGAAGAGAAATAAAGGACGCAACGGAAGCTCACAAAAAAGAATATTTTTTCCCGTTTTTGTAATGTTTTTTATTATTACTCAGCTCCTATCGGTTACGACCAGCGTAATGTGATGTAGCCTATAATAGCCTTTTTTCGGTAAATGGACTATCTAACACAAAAATAATTTTTCAATTCGAACCATTAGTTCCTGAGATTAGCGCGATCAAACAGAAAAACTCTTCAACCTTATAAATCTTATAATATTATAGTATAGATAAATATCTCATAGCTCAAAATGATTTATAGACAAAATAAAATGATAAAGCTCGAGATTAGGTAAGAAATGTATTTTAAAGTTGTTAACTAAATTCTCTTAGTGATGATAAATATAATAACCGATTGAAGTTTGTGTAATACGTTAACTAATTAGGAAATTTAACTGGATAAGTTGATCGTACGTCGGCTAACCCACAACGGCTACGGCAGCAATCGCAGTCCCCTCCGACAGTTTGTGATTGACGATCACTTCGGCCGCACGAATCATGTTCATTTAGCGAATTATTTTTATTTTCAATGTCAAACAGAAAAATATCGAGCCTTAGTATTCCACGCATTAAATCGCCACGTTGTTGTTGTAAATAAACAAAGGAGCCACCCGCGAGCGGTTGACTCATTTCTTAAGATCGTCAAATGTGTAAACAAAACAGATTAATAGGAGATTAATTGTTATACGACATTTTTAATACTAAATTTACTAATATTTTAACAATTGGGTTGTGTTGCGTGTTAGTTCAATTGTGTTCGTAGTTTGTGTGCTTGTGATATTTGGAAAATGCTGAGAAACAAATAATTGGATTGTCGTAAAGTTTGGTACGCAATTTAAAAATAAATATATTAATGTTTATTTATATTTAATAACGTTGTGTTAATTTCGCAAATGTGTATATATATTCCTATTCCTGGAAATAATCAATACTCTCCTTTTAAAGTTAAAATGTTGCACGCGGCGCTGCCTAAAATAAACCATATGGCTGCATTGAAATATGTTCGCTCTAAAGTTTATAAAATTATTAAAAAAAATTTATTAAAATGATGTATGAGTTTCTTACACAAGTTTTTTAGAGGAATTTAAATACACATATGCATGGAAACTTTTTGTTAGCACATATTATAAAAGTTACGCAGATTTTAATGTAGCGTATGTAATTATTTGAAATATATTGACATTTTATCATGGTTGAATTATTATTGTAACTTTTGTATATTATACATCTTAAATTGGAAAATCAGAAATAGTTATGCTAATGAAGCAAGAGTTTATTAATTTATATGCTGTAATCAGGGTCTATTATACCGTTTTTCAAATTTCCTTTTTGCGTTAAAACGCCTCTTTTTTTATAGGTAAACGATAGTTTAAGGATTAATACAAACTAAATTAAATACTAGAAAATTTCGTATGTAGTATAATATTATATAATATAGAAATACGACAATCTTGGTTGTATATGTCGTTCGCATTTGTACAAGGCCAGAAAATGACCGCCTTGCTTGTAAATTGTGATGTACGTAGGTTTTATGACTCATCCCATTACCATCTCAAATTGGAGTACGAAACGATCATATGGATATCAATGCACTTAAACTAATCGCTACAGACTAGATACATACTCTACATCTGTTTTTAAATTTAATTTACCTACATTGTATGTGTACACAATTAGTAATTTATAAAATTCAAATGAAAATTTTCAGCTGCGTATTAATTAATATAACAATACAGAGCAATAATCCAACTTTTAACATAAGAAGTACCGATACTCGTATTTTCCTTTTATAAATTTGACCGTGGATGGAAGGAAGCTGTTTATGCTGTATTAAGGTCGGCTTAATTTACTAGACAATTTATCGTTTTTATAAAATCAGTTTTAGCGGAAACTAAACGATTTACAAATTGCTTGATTCCACTACAATCTATATACAGTATGTATTCCTACGTGTCTATTGTGTCTACGTATATAAGTAATTTAATTAAATTTGTGGCAATCGGCGTCAAAATGCTAAAATATATAAAGTAAAAATTTTAATCTATAATTATATGGATGTGTGTTTGGATAATTTAAATTGAATTATTTTTAATGATTTTATTTATGTCAACCTTAATTATGATTTTTTATGTAAAATATATTAATATTCTCAATTGTGGTAAACAATCAAGGTAGTGGTGAGTTGTAATACAATCGTAATAAATACATATATGCAGCTAAATATTGGAGGAAAATTCATATAAGGAAAGGTGACATACTTATGTAGAAAAAAAAATGATTTCATACCTGGTTTATACATGAAACAGTTGGACTCTAGGGAAAAAAAGCTGAAAAAAATCTATTTCATACAGTGTTGACAAAATGACAAATTCTCAAAATGTTTTTAGCTATTATTTTATTTGACGGCCGGCTGGTCGAGTGGTCAGGCAACTGGACACTTTACGCAGCGGTCGCGGGTTCGAATCCCGCCAGGTGCAGATAATTTGTATGACGAATATAGATGTCTGCACCGGGTCATGGATGTGTATTTATGTATATATGTATTTATATAAATTTCTTAAGTTTATTTCCGTTCCTAGTACCTGTAACACAAGTTCTTATGAACTTAGCACGGGGCTAGGTTAACGTGGTGTGATTGTTGGTAAATATTTATTTATTTATTTATTTATTTATTATTATACTCTTAAAAGAATCCTATAATATATAATCGTTTTGCTTTAATTATAATTTTATTTTTACTATCGCGAATGTCACAATTGGAGAATATTATGGTTATCATTTTATTATATGTATAGATGTATATATTCATATACTCATACATGAATTTTAATAATCTATAAGATTTTAAAGAGAAGTTGACATTAAATTTGATTATAAAGTCAATTTGCCGTGCGGTGACCGGCAGAGAAGAATAGTCCCGACCTCTTCCTTGCCGATGTGTCGTAAAAGGTGACTAAGGCCATATTGGTGAGAACAACTGTACACCAACCAGGATGGTGATGGGCAGCAGCGTCACAATATCCTGCCACTACACACTGCGCTCGCCAACCCGCGTGCTAAGCAGTGTTAGCATTATTTGCTGACAGTATTATGTATTTTCGGCCGTAAAATTATCCTTTTTTCGTGCCAATGTATCGTACGAATACAAAATTTTCACACAGATACTTTTCGACTGTAATAATATATATATCCTACCTCTGAAGTGGAGACCAAAATAAAAAAAATAAAAAAAAACTAAAAGCTAACGTAGATGCTTAGAAACTCAGAAACTAAATACCAGAGAGCGGTTAAGTAGTTAAAATTTCCATTTCGATGACATTTAAACGAAAAAAAAAAACATTCGCAAAAATATTTTGTGCACGTTGGATTATCGTACAATTTCGACACCTCTATGTTCAATCGTACCAAGTGTTAAATTATGTGATTTGTACGATAATTATGTGACGAATGCTAACGCTGCTGCTAAGTATGGCGAGTATTAGCAAATCCCCTAGACATAATGGCGGAAGCTATACATTCGACAGTGGACATTTAACGGATGATGTGGTGGTGATGGATATAGTCAAATCATAAAATAAACAAAAATATGCATAGCAATAACTAGTTTGTGCGTTTAAGATTCGCTGCTCTATTTTATCCCTACTTTCAGATTATTACGAACTTTAAGAATGACGATTATAAAAGTTTTCTCGTTCTAAGTTTGCGAGGAGTGCGGTGCGTGCGTTCTAACCTTATACTCAGGTTTAGTAGGTATAGTTCACACGATATCAGATTTTATACATATATAGACATTTTAAAATGCACGTAATATAAAGCAGACACAATTATTAACTTTATTTTCAATGATTTTAAACTTTTTCAACGTAAACTTAATAGTTTATCATTTTAAAGATAATATTTTATTTAATTACGATATTTAAAAATAGGCAGTGAAAGAGAAGGAAGTAAAGGGAACGAATAAACAATAAACTGCTTCATTATATACAAACGTGTTCTGATTTACTGACAGCTTCCGTTTCGTATCTAGGCATACGATTGCATTGCGAGGCTTTTTTAGTATAATTTTTTTAGATAATTAAAAATAACAGTAGAGTTTCGTTATCGACGTTTCTTTTTTTCTTAATGTTTCATAATTATACTATGCCTTTCAAGGTGATTTACATTTACCTAATTTGCAAAATTGTTACTAAACAGTTCCGCATGCGTGGGTAAATGCGAATATGCGAATTAAAGAAGTCGAGAGAAGTGACTATCGATCACGTAATCAGTAGTGCTCTTTAACTTAATATATCATATTATACAAACCATTGATGCTGTTGGACGGTAAAAGTCCATCTGGCAAGTGAAAACGTCGTTGAATATTGTTCAAGTGCACATCATAAACAAACATTAGTAAAATTGGCACTCGACACACTAGAGGAGGCGGTCGTAATACGTATAGAGATGAAATGAAAGTGAAACGTGCGCGTGGTGGAGTGGTCGTTCAACTCGGCACGCGCCTGCATCCCTGCTCGGTTTCTTTAGTTGTTGGTATAATTTCAATGCACCTTGTCTGTTTACTTCTAGGGATGTCCAAAAGAGAAATTATTTATTTTATAACAGTTATTTTTAACTAAAGTATAACAAATAATGTATTTTATTATAATGAAATACAAATATGGGTACCTACATAAATGATAGAGAGTGAAGTAAATAACTTTCTTCTTATTTAGCACCTACACTGTTACCTATTTATCACTATATTTTCGAATTATTTATTACTTTTCTTATCGATAATTTAGACAGAAAATGATTATGAAAGAATAGTTTTCATAATTTGTTACTTGAATATATTTTATCATTTTCTTTATTTCTTTATATGTGACACGATAACAATTAAACGTAGTCGTAGTAAGGTCATTTTATCGCACTACTAATATCTGCATTTGACCATGAGGTGTCGTTTGATGGCGTGATAAAAACAAGTTATCGTTTTGGTATGTAGAAAACGTAGTAGGTACGGCGTGCAAGCGGCGCCGACGTTAACAGCCACGCGTACGGTAAAAACTGCGGCTAATCGCAGGTTCGCCGGATTACGCAACGTCTTATATTATGTTAAACGTTCAGATTCAAGCTAACTCATGTGAAATGTTATAAATTACCATATCCGCTCCATTGTTATTATAAATTTACATATTTAAATACTAAACATACACGAGAGTCAGATCTAACAGTAACAAATTATATAAACAATTTAATAATAACGCTATTATGCCTCCTATAAATTATTATTAATCGCGTAATTCACTTTTTTATTCACTGTTGCATACTATAAAATATAACTAATTAAACAAAATTTATAAATAAAGATGAGAACAATCTCTATTATTATATCTAAATTTTTAATTACTGCATATGATTAATATAATATGTATTATAATACAGTTTAGTAAAATTTTGAGTTTTTACTGTTTTTAGTTACATTAACGTCTATAAAAAATAAAATAACAATTTTTACTCACTATATAATTGGATACTTTCGATAGTGAAAAATAAATTATGAGATTTGATAAAAATTAGTGATGTGCCGGGTCGTTAACAAAGTATATCCGCGGATACAGATCCGAATACGGATATTTGGTGTCAAGATCCGCGGATACGGATACGGATCTTAACTTTCTTACTCAATTACTTGCGCGGTTCTTTCTTTTGTTTTGTATTTTTTTATAGTTTATACTTTAGTGTGACACTGCGCGGGACAGATAACGTTTGTGTTTGGTAGTGAGACTAATGAGTTTCAGGTGATCGGTCACTTTAATGGAGGACCGATTTTTTTCTTCATTTCCACGTTGGCCAGAAAAAAAAGTTGCTGTTTATAGTGTTACTAACACTTACCTAAGAGTTTTTCAGTGAGTATAAAATCACGTTATATAGAAATTTATCTATGTAGGTATTTCAAATTAATAACATAAAAGATTCGTAAAAGATCCGCAAAAAACGATAGATACGGATACCGATACGGATCTCTCTTCTCCCTCGGATATCCGCGGATACGGATACCCGACAAATCACTCATAAAAATAAAAATTTATGTAGAAATATACTTAAATATTCTGATTTTGAGTCATAAAAGCACATTACTGTTTTATTATATTGAAATTAAAAGTCGTAATTTTTAATCTGTATATCACGTGATCTAAAACACGAGCCGCTATGGTGTGACGTCGTAAAGACAATGTTTCCGATATTCACTGCGAGCACTGCTCAGTGCTCTCACTGGTGAAAAATTCGTTCTTTTATTGAGTGCCAGACACTGCCGCAGTACCATATAGAAATATAATATGTCGTCATAAATAGCATAAATTTTGTACTGTGAGCACTGGCGCTTTCGAGGTAAGGTGCTCTCAGTACTTTGATCACCTGATCAAATAATATAACAGCACGAATGATTACACACGAATATTATTTATTACTATTATTATTCAAAAATGTCAACAGTATTAAAAAAAATTCTTTTTGAACAGAAAACGTATACATGATAAATATTTAAAAAAAATTAGGATGATAGTATACTGAACTGCGTTCTGTTTTATCAGTAAGGGGGCGTCCATAAATTACGTGAGGTGTTTTTATAAGTTTTCTTTTGCGTGATTATTGCCGAGACCCCCCCTCTCTCCAACGTAAGATTAGATGAGATTTGACTTGACCCCCCTTAAACACCTCACGTAATTTATGGACGCCCCCTAACCAGTATAGCACAGTGTAGCAAACTAAAAAGTAACGTCTTCGCAGTATACTAAATTGACGTCACACTTCAGAGTGTTCTCAGTGTATACCGGAACACAACTTTACACATATTACGTCACCAAAATAGGTGACCGCATTTTTGCGGGAATTAAAAAGGTTTAAAATTTAATTTAATTTAATGGCCAGAAAGCGTGTTTATTTTGCCGAAATAATTTTTTTTGTGGCTTTTTATTACGAAAATTCACATTTTTAAGTACTTTTTCAAACATAGTAGAATACCCTATTATTTTATTACGATTTCTCTGTTCATTCGATTACTTGATATTTAATTGGCACGTAAATGGTATTGTAAACCTAAAGCATCCATATTAACATTGTTAATATGATATTAGATCATACTTTACTAAAGTTGAAAGAAAACGGCATCTTTGTTTAGTAAGCCGATAACGTATAGTAGTTTTTTTTTTAATAATCACTTTTTATTTGCGCATTGCGGTGTGGTGTGGGAAGTTGGCAGTAAACTAATATGCGTTCCCTTCCATTCGACACGGGTGTAGTAATATTGTTTTACAAATACGAGCGTATTAGTTAATAGGTAGTTTCTTCGACGATATATCTTTTCGTTCTTATTACTCCTACACGACGTCGATTATACTTTTTAATAGTTCAATTTAATATTTTTATTGGAATATAAAAAAATGCCTCATTCGTCAAAATAAATAAAACACTAATATTTCCTCCTATTGTATTGTTTGTTTACATAGGTAATAAAAACGATTTTCTTGTTTTTGTAAACGTTTACGTTACGTTATAAATTACTTACATTAACAGAAGCGTAATAGAAGTAAAATCACGATAGCCGACACGCTCGGCCGACTTTGTGTGCTGTGTACAACATGCAAAATGTTCCATATTATCGGGAGAATGAGAGTGATTCAGTGGGCCACTCCTACATTACCCGTATAAGTAATATTCGGCTTTGTTTTAGATTATGGTGACGTTTTTGCTAATTTAAATATGTTATGTTAGTTAGTCGAAGACATTTAACGTTATAATAATTTAAAAAGTCGCCAAAAGCTGCTCAAAATCGTAGTTATTTATTATGTACTAGCGGCCCGCCCCGGCTTCGCACGGGTATTTAACTAAAATTTCAAAAATTATAAATATATAATTTTTTATCACCTACACCCGCGTCGATACTGAAAAATATATTATATTTATAATAGACGGATTGAGTTGTCAAATCAACTTCGAAGCAAATAACTTTCAACACCTGTTAAACACGTTAGATTTTGATAAAATAGTCTACAATCAATTATGTTAAAGAAAATTTATGCAAAATTTGAAGTAGATTGGACAAAGGAATCACGTTGTCACATACAAACCTTGCCTCCCTTTTTCACCCCCTTAGGGGCAGAATTTCGTAAAATTCGTTCTTAGCTGACCTCTACTCGGCAAAAGGAATATTCCTACCAAATTTCAAGTCTCTAGGTCTTATAGTTCCAGAGATATCATGATGAGTGAGTGACCTTTCGCTTTTATATATTAAGATTACAACTTAAATAGCTACAAAGTTTGGAATTAAGCAATAATAAAAAAATTAACATAAATCAGTTAAGTTTCCACTAATAAAACTGACTGACTGTTCTTATTGTTTATGTATATAGGTGACTGGTGAATTACTATCAATATTTAAGGAAGAATACTCGTTAAATGAGTCTCAAGTTAAAACAGTCACTCTGTAAGTCTGTATATTATTATTGTAGGAATAAATTATTTGTTGTTATACATTAAACCTTCCTCCTCGTTGATATTTTTTCATAATATTATTTCTCGATTCATTTTTACGCAGCAACAAGGAAACTTATAATTTCCAAAACGAAAATTAATCATTTACCTTTGTTTTTCTAATTTTTTTACTCTTAAATTATTAGGTACTGAATGAATTTATCTTATTGACACTCGAGTTCGTAAACGTAACGCGATATTGTCTCGTTACAATATAGTTGTATACTTAGTACCTCATAGATACCTACAAAGAAATATTATGTTACCATTTCAGTACAGTCATACTGATATATAGTTATTTTGAGTCGATGTCATTCTCACTAAGTTAAATGAATATTAAAATTTAGTGAGAATCATATAACTATAAAATCGTATATTTAGGATGAAATGCGTTATTATTATGTGTCGTAAGTTTGTAACGTACCCGTTTGAATATTTTTATAAGAACCTTCATCAACAAAAATAACTTTACTTTGTGGTGTTGATTTATGTCGATATATTTTCACTTACATTATGGCAACAGAATATGAGGAAAATGATGAAATAAAAAATTTCCTCGATGCCAAATTGCATGTATAACAATAATATGTTTAAGTTCAAAATATTATTATGTTTATTTTGTATTTATTATCCAAAAATAATAAATAGTTAAAAATATAATAACGAAGTTTATTTACACTAGCAATTCTGTTATTTAAAGTAAACTATTTTTGTTAACAGATAATGAGGTGCCCGTAAAGGGAGGTGCTAACCGTCTCCAGTTATGAATTCGGACGTGCACCGTCACCAAGCGCATCCGCCGCTGGCGCAGGTATCATGAAATTTAATATCATCATATTCTAATAATAAAATAAAGACAATTATGAAATTATCTAGTTATATATAAAAATTATTAAAAATTATAATGAAATATCACGTAATATTATTTGATTTTAGAATTGAACATACCATTAATCTAAGCATGTGTTACGTTATCGTAGTTTATATTAAATCATTGCTAACTGAGCCGTTTGTGTAGCAAACAAGAGAATGATTGTGTCGCATTCCTTCTCTGGTATCCCGCAATGAGGTAACGTAGTGTATTACTAACGATTAGTTATAAAATCAGCTTCCTAAAGTTACTCCTTTATTTACTTTTATATGTTTGTAATATGTAGTGAGAGATGTTAAGCACGTTACAATTAATTACATACAGGATGTAAACAGACTTGCAAGAATTTTTCTTCTCATTTGTAAATGTCACAATTCAACCTTCAGACGAAATTGATGTAAATTCGAATTATATTTGTACACAAACACAAAGGAACTGAATGAGATCTGTGTGAATTATAATAATGAGAAATTGTTTGTAGATTATATCGCCAACCATTGCATTGACTGTGGAGTAGGTAGGTACCTGCGACGCATTAACCTGGCGTCGGGCCAAGTTCAGATTTCAATGGATCGTTAATTTTGACTTGTCATAGAGTACATTAAAAAGAACATAAATCCTTTATCAATGTACTTGTAGCAATTACGATATTCGCATCCTATTAGAATATTTGTTTTTAAATTATATAAAAGAAATGTAATTGTAAGTACAGTTCTTGTTCCTTAAACATATCTCATAGTAAAAAAATAAATTGTTTTGCGTAATTTTTTTCCATTGATATTTATAAACAAGATTCCCTTTTTTTATAATTTTATACTTGCCTTAACAATGTAAAGGTAAGGTAGGTAAAATAATAGCCTCGTGCAACTGATTCTTACCCGGCAATGACTAAGCTGAATAAACATGCATTTTTATGACGTTAACGTCTCTTATTGTGAAATAGATATTCTATTTTCAATTAAAAATTTACATGAATGTTTTATTGTTAATCTTTTTGATTGTAGACACCTCGAATAAACGTTTATACCTTTACTATATCAGTATAAAAAAAAAAAAAACATTTGAAAATAGCAACAAAATAGGATAGTGAATAAAAAACTATAATTTATCGATAACTTGATGATATCAATTATTAAACTGAAATAGCCTGAAATGTTCCACTGCAGTATTATATGCCTTTTCTTCATCTAGAAGATGGATTGGACCTCAATCTCTCAGCCTCGCATTTCCACTGCGGGTTGACGGATGGAATTGATTAATTAAATTCAAATAAAAACGAGTAGATCGTATGATTATAGCCTACAATGCAGTTACGTGCGTGTTTCAGCACGGTGTACACGGCGCTCAGAGCGTGGGTCCGTGCGGCTGGTACTCGGCGTCGGCGGCCCCGGCGCCCACCGCGCCCGCGCGCCTCAAGCGAGCGCAGCCCCCGCATCAACTACCGGTAACTTTATATTAATCTATTTACATGAGCTGACTTTTTTTAAAAGATCACGACAGTTTTCCGATTCCGAATGTATTTTTACGATTTGAATTTAAGGATGTTTGCAATTCAATTATGACACGTCCACACAGATCGATAGACAAACAAATATTTTTGGTATCTCCTTATAAATGTATTCCTTATAATATAATGTATATTCAAGAAAGTTGAATGTCGATAATATCTTAACGAAATATTTTAATCTCATTATGTTTGTACATTTTTTTAAAAGTAAACTCGTTTGCCAAAATACATTTCTCTCTTACTCTTACGATGTCTTTCAAACGACCTGCGAATGTAGACTTTTCTTACGGATATTAGAACCGTATTGTATTCTGTTATTTTCTGTTGTCTTACGTGACGTTCATATGATTTTTTTATCATGACAAAGTGGTTTTCAAGTTGATGATGAAAGAACATCATATTTTTTTTTATATTATCATAGATATCACGTGAACTTGTCTTGCACGTTATAATGCAATTACAAAAAATTGTTTGGAATTTTGTCCGACAGCGATCACGTGGTTTCTTCTTGAGTTTTTATTTAGTTTGTATTACTCAATAATTATTATTCCAGAAGTTTAGTTGAAATAAAACTAAAAAACTGAAATAATACTCATTTTTTTTTCTATTTGTTTTTTTTTTTGTACATGTAATTTCGTATTACCTACGCAACAAAAATCTTGATCAGATTTAGAAGACGTCCTTTAATTACATGAGACAATTGTGGCGATTTTTTGACAAAAACCCCTCACGTAATTTATGGATGCCCCCTTACTAACATTATGACATTGTTAAAAAAGAAAAAAAGTTTTTGTTAGTTAATTTGAATATCAATTTTTATAATTTTAACAAGTGATAAGTGTTATAATTATGATTATGGTAATAATTACGATTATTTTACTGTAATATTCAAGACCGGCGGAGGAGTCAGCGGAAGCAATGGTCCTCACGCGCCGCTCTCGCCCACAGCTTTACAAAATTCCGTTCCACATAATGTAAGTTATTCAAATTATTTCATGTTAATTATTAGTATCTTTAATTTTATTTTATTTATGACATCACTTATCAGAGACAAGGGACCGCGACAAGTTATATCATTGGTCGTTTCGGTTCTGTTGTCTCTGTCTCTCCGATCGCGAGCGCGAACCGCAACTAAGAGCCTATAGTCTAAGCACACAGCGTATTTAAAACGCGCAGACGACGCGCGTATACGCGCTTCGTACGTGATTCGAAAGCAAACTTGTAACCTACGCACATTAGGCGAGCATGAAACGAGCCATACAGACGTGCTGTAGTCGCTCGTAGCTTCCGTGCGAATGCCGGCGCCGAAAACGCGTACCTAAAACGCGCGTCGTCTGCGCGTTTCAAATACGCCGTGTGCTATGCCACTAATCGAGGTGAAATGTGAGCATCGATCACGTTGTCCGCAGAACGTGATGTCGTCGTCGGTGCGCGCGGCCGGCGCGCCCGCACCGAGCATGCACGTCTCGCAGACCAGCGGTGCGTACGCGTGCGTCCGTACCGACGGTTGCGGCCACATCTTATATAATTATGTTACATTATTAAGATACTAGCTTGTGCCAGCGGCTTTGCCCGCGTGGATGTCGGTTATCGTGACCGAAAAAATTTCCTATGTTACTTCTAATACCTCCATAAATATGTGTACAAAGTTTCATGATGATCGATTAAGTAGTTTTCGCGTGAAAGCGTCACAAGCAAACTTACTTTCGCATTTATAATATTAGTATGATGCTATTCTAGAGCTATGATAGAAAGAAAAACACCATCATACGCGAAAGAGATATCCTAGTGTGATTTAGTGTTTTAATCAATGATTTGTTTATCGGCTTTATTCCAACATATCGAAAACAAAACAAGGCTAGTTTTTTGTCTATAGGTAACTAATCATTGCATATAAAAAAATTAATTGTCCCATAAGATAGATGTAATGAGCGACAGCATCTAAAGTAATTTTCTTTAAATGAAATATCTTTTAAAACAAGATATCTACATTTTATTTTAACATAATCTTTTAAAAGAAATTACACATATAAATTATGTCATACGTATGAAACATCTCAATTTTTTTCTCTGTCCCACAAACGAAACCAAAGATAGATGAACCAAGATAAAATGTATAGATGACTAAATATGTGACTAATTCAAAGTCGTCAGTCATTTCTTTCAACCTACCTATTTTATGACACATAAGCTATTGACAGAAATTATACAATTTATTTGTCGCATAATTATATTTTTGTTAATGAAATAGCTACGTAATGAAATCTGAAAAATCATATGTACATAAGTTATCACTAATTGTATAAACTTAAATATTTTTTATCGAGTGTCAAAAATTATGTCACTAAGATTCAACCACATCTTACAAAATGATTTCTTAAATTGTATTATTACCGTTAACATGCATCGCGGTCGTTTGTCGCGGTCTAAAAATAAAATGCTCTCTATATAAAAGTGCACGAAACTGTCATGAAACGACTAATCGTGACGTGACGTCACTGTCGTTCGTCACAGACATCTCCACAATAAAATTTATCCGTCGAAATTTTCCAGTTACAATTCGTCATTTGTAATGTAATAAATTAACTTATTTAACTTTAAAAACATGTAAAGTCCTTGAGCCCTTTTTTGAGTCACGCTTAATTTCCTTGTTATTGTTATTGTTGTCATTATTAGTTGTGCAATTCTTGCATAAAATCTATAAACTACTCTCGTTGTTTGTTTGCTTTAATTACCATAAATATTAAAATTGTTTGAATTATTACAACACATCTATAGGCGACCTTAATTGGCGGTTCATTAGCGTCATGAATTTCCTTATCACTTCTCAGAATACTGACTTATTGCTCTACAGTCTTCAATGACACGAGCTTGTTACTTTATTATTAGGCTTATAAGAAAAACTGAATTAATTTTCTTGGTATTACAATTATTGGAATATGTAACAAAATTCGTTTAATTAAGGTAAATAGACAGTAAGAAAATATCTTATAAATTACAATATTAATTATAATCATAATTATGGTTTAATGAAACTACATATTCATGATTAATATTTACGTATGTCGTAATTCATATAAATTAAATTAGGCGGCATCCATTAATTACGTGAGGTAATTTTGGCGATTTTTTGATACCCCCTCCCCCATTGGTGGTGAGATTTTGCTCGAAATTAATCTCACGTGAAATTTTTTAAAATGCATATTTGTAATGTAAATGAGTTAATTATTGCTCGATTACAATAGATTTATTTAAAAAAAATCTTATATATATATATATATATATATATATAAATATATATTTTTTATTTAAGATTAGCTACTATTTAAGATTTTTAATGACGAAAACTCTCCTCACTCACTCCTCACTCTCCCCCACGTGAGAATGAGTGAGATTTTGCTTGACACCCTCCCCCCTCTAAAAGCGTCACGTAATTAATGGACGCCCCTTTAATGATATTCCGTTTTACTCCCGCAGTACCTAAAGGCGCGAGTGACGTTCTCGTGAACACGTCCGGTCAGAACCCACCGGCCGCCAACAGGCTCGTCAACATGACGCACTGGCCGTGAGTACATTTGTACAATTGTTAACAAAGGCTCTCAGGGGAACAGCGGCCATCCATGAAAATGTTAATTTTTACGGTAAAATCACACAAAACTAATAAATCGGTCGTTATGATAGAACACCTGATAACGATCGTTACTCATGGTAGGGAAATTATCCGCAAAACCGCAGTGGAGTAGCGTGGTGGATTAAGCTCCAACCTTTCTTCTATATGGAGAAGAGGCCTTCGCTCTGCAGTGGGTGGTTTACAGGCTGATACAGTACAGTACAGTACAGTAAGGTTAAAGTAACTTAAGGTTTTCTTAGATATTAAAAATGATACTCGATTTATCAATATTTACTCTATAGTATATTTTTTTGTATTGTGGATAGGACCACTTTTTTGCTGTATGCCTCTTATGTTCGTATTCACTTTTTGATGTTTGTTCAAAACTATAATAATATGTGAAATTTTCTTTTTATTATAATTACAATATGATAAATATGTAAATATTGTAAAACTTTCGTCTTATAAAAAAAATGTATAATATTTTGAAAAGCATATAACAAGGGTCTATTGTTTTAAATCATAAACTAACAGCATTGAGCTTCAGTTTTCATTTATCTAAAGTATTTATTTATTTGACGCAGTTGGCAGTGACCCTGCTTTCCGCTCCAGAGTTGTGGGTTCGATTCCCGCATCGAATCTTGGTTTAATATATGTATTATAAAAAAAAATATGTATATAAGTCGGTTGTTATCTAAAACACAGGCATTAAGTTGCCTACCTTAGACACAGACGACCGTGTGTGTGTTAAACATATTTTATTTATTTATAATTTATAGTAGAGTTCACTCACATAGCAATTTTGCTAAGGTTAACCACTTAAAACACATTTCTTGATTTAATTAAATTAAATTGATCGTAACTGTAATTTTTACTTAATTATCAGTAAATAATTTAAGATAAAACGACAAACGTTATCGCCTGATGGTGATATAAAAAAATATTGCATTAAAAAAATTTCAGTAATCAGTTAGTAGTTACTCGTCGCAAAGATGAGAACACCTAAAGTGTTTTTCTTTTGATAAGATATGGCTTATCTCAGGTGTCGTCTTGTTGGTACAGTTCCGGTTTATTAAGTTATGGAGACTGACAGTAAGCGAGAGAAAAGTGACGCGAAATCAAGTGTACCCTTGATCAATTACGACGATTATGAGTAATTCGTTTTTCTTTTTATTAACGTTTGATTTATATTTATTTGGAAATCGAAGCAATTTTATTATCAATATAATAATATAATATTATCATAAATGATAAGATTGTATTGTCCCGTAGTTAGTTTTAAGAAAATTTACTTTAAATTTCAAAATATAGATTTTTCGCTAAACATACTGTAATGAAATTTCTAACGGAAATTAAATATGAGGTATTCAAAACTTGAATATATTTAATTTCGTTTTGAATAAATCTCGGCCGACCTTGATTTACATTTGCGTAGTAGTATTTTTCACATTAACATTGTTATTGCCTTTTAATCGACGGCGCCGAGAAATACATATAAATATTTCTTAATCGACCATTATTATTAATGATTTGTAAACTGTTTTATCGTCATGGTTCATGTCTATTGTGTTACAGTTACTATTGATAAAAACAAAATGTTTTTATTTATTTAATGTATGAGGAAATGAGCATCTTAAAAACACTGCATTGTTTTTTGTTAATTACTATTATATTGATTTAAATTTTAGAACAAAATAATAACATTTTAATATAATTTGCTTTTTTAATTTGACACTGCTATACCAAATATTTATTTTTATATATGTATGTTGAGAGAGTTGAGAGTAAATAAAAATATTTTGTAAAAAAAAATGATTACTTTAAAATATAGGAATATACGACTTGTTTGCCGAAACACTTTACAAACTTAATGGTAAAACGAATTATGATTGAAGAAATAAAAGAAAAAAAAAAAAAAACTTTTATAAAAATCTAAATACAAAAATTTACTTATTAGTTCAAAGATGTAAATAATATCTACATCGGTCTGGTGAAGTGGTGCGAACAGTCGCATTAACACCAGCGTTCGCAGGCTCCATTCCCGCTCGGGGTAGATATTGGTATTTGTACGAATATTTGTTTCTGGTCTGGGTGTATGTCCACGTTGGTTCTTCCACGGTGTCTCGGAGAGTATATAAAGCCGTTCGTCGGGTTGTTATCATAGACACCTGATAACGATCGTTATTCATGATAGAGAAGTTATGTGCAACCCGCAAGAGAGCAACGTGGTTGATTGAGCTCCAAACCTATTCCTATATGGCGAAGAGCCCTTTGCCCAATAATGGGACGTTTACAGGCTAATTCGGCTCAGTACCTGATATCGATTCCCTTACCAGATGGCACCACGGCGCCATCTCGCGCGAGCGCGCCGAGGCGCTGCTGTCGGGCTCGCCGGACGGCGTGTTCCTCGTGCGCGAGAGCACCAACTTCCCCGGCGACCACACGCTGTGCGTGCGCTTCCGCGGCCGCGTCGAGCACTACCGGTGAGTGGCTGCCGGCACCTGCTGGGACCGGCCGGCACCTACCGCCACCTACCGCCACCTACCGGCACCCGCCGCTCTCTCGTGCGAGTGCGTGTGTTAGCGTCACCGTGCTTTTCGTCCGTGTTTATACTATAAATAATTGGGATTTTCTTCACTAACAATAAGCAGCATACGTAGTACTTGTATTGGATTTACGGCTAATTCCGATATTATATCGAAACTATCTACGAGTTCCTTGCTTATATAATATTTTTTTTAAACTAATGTCATAAATTAATGTAACATGAATAAGCTGATAGTTATTTAATTTGGCATTTATTTTTGCAGAAACAATTATAATAATGCAGTAAATCTGTTAGGATCCCACAATAAAAGAGTGTCTTCTATAATTTATTTGTATTGTATTTGTATAAGTATTCAATAATTTTAGTGTGTTTGTTTTTAATATTTAAAGAGTAAAATGGGCGACGGCATCGGACAGCCAAAATCAACGCCTGACCATAGATGATGAAGAATTCTTTGATAACATGCCAGATTTAATTCAGGTAAGTTTTATATTTATTTTTAACATAATAACGAAGAATATTTTCTATTATAATACGTAAATTAATAATAAATTTTGTATAATTTTTTTTCTTTTTTGCAGCACTATTTAAAAGATGCTGATGGACTTTGTACAAAATTAGAAAGATGGCTGCCAAAATCTTCTCCAAATGGTGCCAATAATAACAATGTGCTTCAACCACCGTTTTCTCCTCTTCCACAGGTACTGTCTTATATAATTTTTAAATAAATAAATGCAAATTTAATTCTATATAAAAGGTTCTCTCGATTATTTTTATGTCATATCGTACATTAACGATTAGGATTATATGAAGTTCAATTCGGAGAGCACATTGTGGCATTGACATGCTGCTTCTTCGTCCTCCTCCTCCAAACGAGTACTCGTGTATTGCGTTAGAAATCTAATTAATTGAGCAAAATTATAAGCTATAAAACATCGCACTTATCAATACAATAATGGAATGGAATGTATGTATATAAGTATGTATTTACGTATTTACAAAATTCACAAATCGAAAAATTGACTTTATGCACCGTTGCCACCTTTCCAATTTGCATTTAATCTATTCATAAGGTTGCCTGAAAGAGATCACTTTCAGTGATAAGACCGCCCTTGCACTGTTTTCTTTTTTTTTTATTACTGTGTATTTTTCTTTATTTTTGTATTATATTTATCTATCTTCTATCTATCTATAACTGGTGAGTGACGGAACGTCCGCAGCAGCCGCCGCCGTACCCGCCCACGCCGAGCGTGTCGAGCGTGCCGGGCGTGTCGGGCGCGGCGGGCGTGCCGGGCGCGACGGGCGCGACGAGTGCGCCGGCGCCGCTCTTCACGCACCCCTTCCCGCACCTCCCCCCCGACCAGACCGACGGCACGCAGAAATTCGTCGACGCGCGTGAGTACTTGAGTAGCTCACTACGCTTGTGAACTCGTGTCTAGTTCGCCCGTCGAGTGACCGCCCATGTCTAATCACCTAGAAGTTGGGTAGTAGATGTCGATTCAAATTATTTTGACACTATCAGACGTGAACGTACCATATCCGTACAAATAGGAAACTAAGGTTAAGGAAAGTACCCATACTAAATCACCTATTTTTTTTTATTTTTTATCCTCCTACCCCCATCGGCAACCACCTCATTTAAATTTTCACGTAGTAATTCCTAAATATGTTTTGAACTTTAAACAATTTGTAACAAACAATATCTTGATGTAATAGATTATAATATAATAACGTTACAATTAAGATTACATTTGATAAAAATTCACATATAAGTCCATATTTATGAAATTTAAATTTATAATTAAATAGAAAGTTGAAAAAAAATTCATTTTAATACATTAAAAATTAAATTTTATTTTCTAGGTTGGCTAATAGCTGAACGAGATTTAGAAATTCGAGAAAATATAGGCAAAGGCGAGTTTGGTGACGTAATGTTGGGTATTCTGAACGGCACTCAAAAAGTAGCTGTCAAGATTCTGAAGGATCGGGAGGCCGCTAGCAAATTCCGCGCGGAGGCGAGCGTTATGGCGTAAGTCATTAATATATATTTTAATATATGAAGATATATATTTTTATAAGTACAACTTTGGAATACAAAGAGATTGTTTGATTACGGTATCCTTCGCGAGTTCTCTTGCATTAGATTATGGTGTTTGTGTGTTACTGTTCTACTCTAAGTGAATACCATATAAAGTAAAAAGTAATATATGTTAAGATTTACGACCTTATTACTGTTCCGTTAATTGTTTATCTATAGTCTATAATCTTTTTCAGTTATGTAGGATATCTAATGCCAAATTAATTTCGAAAATTGGCTCATCTAAAATTTTCAATTTAGAGTATAAATAAAAAAAATTGGTTGTCTGTAAAGTCGGTTTACGAACGATTAACGTCATAAGAAAAAATTGATGAAAAACTGCAAAGTTTTAACCCGGCGTCATTGAGGTTGGGTCAAAATTACCCGGCTTGATTTGAATTTCGAATATTTACGAAAATTCGCGTGCGACGTTGCCGTTCTGTGCAGTAGCTGGAGACAATAGTGTGTTCTAAACGTTTTTGACGAGTAATCAGTTTAGCGGCGACCACGCTGGGAATAATACGCGTTTAATTTCCAAAAAGGTAATTTTGACCCATCCTCACAGTTAACGTTGCTATTTTGTGCCATTCTTAACTAATTATTTTTATTGGTGTTTATTGATTTTTGGTGTGTATATATTAATATTTTTCTTTCTTTTTACTTTATATGTTTCTATTTTGTCAAAAAGTACTTAATTTAAATTAAAATGGATCGTGAGGAGAGAGAAAACCGACGAATAATGTCTATTTTAGAGGAATCTGATTCGGAGGAAGGCTTGTCTGGCAATGAGGAAGAAGTTGAAGAAGAGGATCATGTTAGTGAACGTAGTGAACCAAGTGATACAGAGCAGGAATGTTCAGATAGAAGTTCAGATAGTAGTGACTTCGATATGCCGCTGTCTGATGTAAGAAGAGAAATGCAGTCCAGTTCAGAAATACAGAACAGTGCGTCGCTTTCGACCGCCACCGAAGACAATCCTGCCCCACGGTCCCGTTATTTTGGTAAAGATGGTACAGTATGGCTAAAGACACCTTTTCGACAGAACGTAAGAACAAGGGCAGAAAATATAATCACTCAATTGCCAGGTGTTACAAAAGAAGCAAAATCTGCTACTTCTGAGTTGGAATGCTGGGGCTTATTTTTCAGTAATGACATGTTGGAGAATGTTTTGAGGTTCACAAATGTACGCATCCAACGAATAATTGAATCTTGTGACGACTTGTCGAAAAATACTTACATAAAACAATGCAGCATGGAGGAATTCAAAGCATTTATTGGACTTTTATATATTGCTGGCCTAAATCGTTCGGGAAGACAGAACTTGAGTGACTTATGGGCTTCTGATGGCACAGGAATAGAAATATTTAGACTAGTCATGTCTCAACAACGTTTTCACTTTATACAGAGCAGTCTGTGCTTTGATGATGACAGTACCCGTGAGCAAAGGAAGCAGTTAGATAATCTAGCACCAATCAGAGTTTTTTTTTTGTTTTTTTAAACGGTTTTTTTAAAACGGTTTTGAATAAATCTTTTTATTTTTTATTTTCAACCACTAAATACCCTAATAATTGTATAATAACACATTTTACGAAAATACTTAATATCTAGAGAAATATCACGATTTTAATATACGGGTTATATTGACCCACCTCAACGCCCATGTACCTATTTCCTACCACAATGACGCCGGGTTAAGAATTGAATTAAATTATTTTCACTTAATTATCATTATTTTGTATAAACAAAGGAGTTAATTGAAAATTACAATTTTTTCGATAAATTAACATTTATTTTAACTCTTTAATTAAAATATTTTTTCTCTTCTACTCGGACGCATTTGGCGATGGAGTGGAAGAGAGAAAGATGCGTCACAAACCGAACGCTTAGGCCGATCGTGCCTCTCTATCGCTCGTTCCGCACTCTCGCTTGCGGGACGTGACAAAGAGTCATGCTTTTTCGTGCGTGCAGCCGGCTTTCATCGATTTATAAGACGTTATCACATCAAAAATATAGATACAAGTAGTGAAGCCATGTTGTGTCGGCGCAGGTCGCTCAAGCACGAGAACCTGGTGCGGCTGCTGGGCTGCGTGGTGTTCAGCGCCAACGGCAGCACGTGCATCGTGACGGAGCACTGCGCGCAGGGCTCGCTGCTCGACTACCTGCGCTCGCGCGGCCGCCACTACGTCACGCAGCTCAACCAGATCAACTTCGCCTAGTTAGTACTGATCATTGGTATCGAACTATTGACACAAGTCTACTTTTCATCAGGCATAACCTCAGAGCATATACTACTCGAGGCCGCTTTCCGTAGACCGAAAGTATAGACGAGGTTGTAGAGAGAGACAGACATATCGGACTACATGCTATTTCTCTCTACGCACTCGTCGTCACTACGTCTCGTCCCATTTTTTTCCTTTTTTCATAAGTAAATCGGCTGTGACTATACTATACTATATATCGTAGCTATACTATATATCATAGCATATCACTAGCCGTATATGTCATCTTCTTAATGGCGCCAGTCATTTACTATACCGGGGTGTTACGCAATAACTTGAATTACAGTAGATTACGTGATTAGTAGTTGTGGAAAATAATATTGTACTGTACTGTTAGTACAAGTACAATTAATAAAAAGAGTTAGTAATAAATTTTATCGATATTTATTGTTAAATTTATTGTTGCTTACAATATCATTTTTTTTTCAAGCTTTTTTTATAGCTTCAAAGCTAAGAAAAACATTTTTTTTTAATCAATCTAATGATGCAGTTTTAATTTTTGACGACCTCGAAGACTCATCAATATTTTGTGATACTTTTATAGGTACGGATTTTCAATCGCCTGCTCTAAAAATTGATCATAATTAAATGTTTTACTACGAAACATTCCGATATTTAGCGTAAGTAACGCGTAACCTGTGGAGCGTAAGTAACCATGTCCTTGTGGGTCTCTTCACCGTGCCTCGGACAGCACGTAAAGCCCACGGTCTCGGTTGTTATCATAGACACCTGATAACGATCGTTACCCATGGTAGGTAAATTATCTACCAACCCGCAGTAGAGCAGCGTGGTGGCTTAAGCTCCAACCCTTCTCCTATATGTAGAAGAGGCCTTCGCTCAGCAGTGGGTGGTATACAGGCTGATACAGTAAAGTACAACGCGTACCTCTCGTTCCAGCGACGCGTGCTGCGGCATGGAGTACCTGGAGCGGCAGCGCGTCGTGCACCGCGACCTGGCGGCGCGGAACGTGCTCATCTCGGCGGAGGGCACGGCCAAGGTGGCGGACTTCGGGCTCGCGCGCCAGGACGCCGCGCCCGACGACCCCGCCGACGCGCTGCGCGTGCAGGCCAAGCTGCCCATCAAGTGGACCGCGCCCGAGGCGCTCAAGTACAACGTGAGTCGCACGCGCACACTCACGCACACACACTCACTTTTACCATAAAAATATTTCATACTATCTTTTACCCGCCGCTTCGCTCGGATTGAAGCCGTTAATAATATTAATAATATTGCAATGATCTGTAGATACTTATATCTAGAGATCATTACAATAAAAATGAATCAATTACTTGAATTAGATGGCGTTGAAGAAAGTAGATTTTGAGATTTTTTGACAAAAATAAAATATTTTTCGTAATATAATTATATATATTTTTTAATAAAAAAGTATCCTTGTATGTATGTTACTTCTAATACCTCCAAGAATATGTGTACAAAGTTTCATGCTAATCGGGTCAGTAGTTTTTGCGTGAAAGCCTAACAAACAAACTTACATTTTACATTTATAATATAGGATTAGGGATCAGCTTATACCACCTGTATAAGTCCCGATACGTGACATCATTTTCGGAGAGAGTGAGCAAATTTATTTTATGTCTAAATCCGAATCTTCAACTATATATATTCCAAGTTTCATCACAAATCAGGTTTGTAATTTTTTCGCGAAAGAAGAAATGAAGGTTCATCCATCTTAACAAAATGTCATGTATATATCAATTAAAATTGTAAATAAAAATGTCGAGTAATGCCGAATACCGAATAATAGCAAGTATTCGCGGGTAACTGTAATCATCAGGCTTTATTTCTTGAACAATAACAATTTTATAGGAGTGAAAATGTAAGTCTTTCGAAATAATGCGATAAACCGTAGATTTGTTCAAATTAAGAGAAGCTGCGCGCAATCTTAACGACTGTAGTGGGTCGTCCATAACAGACTGGCGAACATGGTCGACGTTCATGCTCGTTCTTGATGTCCTTTTGCGCCCAGACGATTTGTCCGGCATTGTATTCCTAGTCTCTTTAAACTTGCACAACCAATGCTTAATTAAATTGTCACTTGGTACATGTTTTAAGCTTGTTAAATTAAAATGTGTCCTGTAGAGACGAATACAATTTTTATATATCATACATCTCTATAATTCATAATTATACTTATTAAAATTATTTCTTTCTTTCAGAAATTTTCAAATAAGTCTGACATGTGGAGCTTTGGTATACTTCTCTGGGAAATTTACTCGTTCGGGAGAGTGCCATATCCGAGAATCGTAAGTAATAATTTTATTATTAGTTAAAGATTATTACTTATCTTACGGCGAGTTGCACGAAACCGTCGCTAACTTTCCGTTAGTTAAGTTGCAATTAATCTTAAAATTAGTTGATCTTATGATTAATTTAAAGCTGTTGGAATTAATCATCCGTTAGATAAATCTTTAATTAAATTAAATTTTTTTGTTAACTTAATCAGATGTAGGTTTCGTGCAACAGATAATCACGATTCTTGTGATTAAATTAGTTTAATAAACACTTAAATTTAAAGTTTGTTTCGTGCAACTCGGCGTTAGACACTTAAGGGGGCATCCATTAATTACGTGAGACAATTTTGGCGATTTTTTCGCTCCCTCCTCTTCCCTTGATAAGATGTCGTGAGATTTTGCTCGACCCCCTCCTCCTTCCCCTAATCTCACGTGAGACTTTTTAAAATGTGTATTTGTAATGTAAATGAGTTAATCTGTGCTCGATTCTATCGGATATTCGGAACTACTAAAATTCGTAAAAGAATATTTTCACTCTAATTCAATCTATGGAGACTCGTGACTGTATGACCTCAAGAGTGTTTTTAGTAAAATCATCTGCTCCTTCAACCTTGCTGTGATTTGGCTATTCTAACATGTTATCACTTGCACACAGAAGAAGCTCAGTAGCTCGACGTGTGACAATCCGTGACGGTAGCACATTTTTTACTTAATTTAACCCAGTTTTCTCGCAATTTTACATAGTTTTTTGCGGAAAAAAAAATTACGTGATATTTGCCGAGACGGCCCTCCCCCCCACGTGAGACTGAGCGAGGTATTGTTAAACCCCCTCGCCACCTAAACGTCTAATGGATGCTCCCAAATATTAATAATATGTATATTTAACTCGAACTACTAACAACACGCGGCAGTAGGGATGTTCATCGTAAAAGATTAGCGATAATTTTATTATCGATAATTATCGTATCGTTTTATCGATAATTACCGAATGAATAGTTATCGATAAATATCGGATCAAAATTATCGAATCACATAAATCGATACCACTCGATAATTATCGAATGAAAATGATCGAGTAGTTACGAATTATCGATAATTATCGCACACTCGTACGCGGCAGCCGCTGGCGGAGGTGGTGCGGCACGTGGAGCGCGGCTACCGCATGGAGGCGCCCGAGGGCTGCCCGGCCGGGCCCTACGACGTCATGCGCGCCGCCTGGCACGCCGACCCCGCGCAGCGGCCCTCCTTCGCGAGCACGCGCCTGCGCCTCGCCGCCATCCGCGACGCCGCGCACGCGCAGGTAACATTACCGAACCTTTCTTTTTAACGATGGGAAACGCATTTACGTATCCCGCCATGACACGGCGGGTACGTGGGACTCGCGGTCGAACGCCAGGATCGCACGTCAACTCGACAGGCCGAATACCTCATAAAACCCATCGAAACCGTCGGCGCCATAGTAGGACGCTATTGCATCGCTTTCGCATTCAACTATGAGGCCCGACGCTTGGCCATGCGGCCCCTCCGAGGAGCCACTCGACCTGGCGTGGCCAAACTGCCGAAACCGGGCCACTCGCCGCCGGCTCTCCTCCGCAAAGCAAATAGCCAGCATTGCGCGACCCAAATCCCGCCGTCGGATACCACCAAAGGCAGCCCCGTAAGAACTGAAGGGATCCAGGTTCGATCCAACGTAACCTAACCGCTGACCGTTAATGAATTAAACTGTTTTCAGAATTGGTTCTGTACTTTCAATCTCGAACGATTATTTTTTTAGAATTTCCGAAGAAACATTACATATAGACTATACTCTGACTATAATTTTGTTTTCATTCAAATTTTTGTTTCAGTGAATGCAGTTGCAAAAACTATGAAGCTTTGAGTTAAACTCCACCGCTGTGAAATTGCAAGCTATATTTTATTATATGAGGGTTTTAATCTCTCGTGTGAGTTCTAAATTATTTTGATAAAGTATAGACTTCTTTCAAGCTTGAGAAGTAATCGTAACGCAAAATAGTTAAAATGGGTGTGTTTATAGAGGAGAATTTTATTTCATGTTGTGTATTTTGCTCTCGCAGGGCTTTTAGTGGCCTTTCAGTGGCATGTATTATACTATTAAGGGCTAGGATAAATCACTGTCTCGCTTTCTATCTCAAAATATATTTTAAATTATGCACAAATATTACAGAGCACAATATTCTTGGCCATGGTGATAATTTTTTAAATCAATAAATGAAATTATAACTTTTGATAATTTCCATATTAATAATAATTTAGGGAATATTTTCATGAAACTATAAACATAAACAACAGGCAAAGTTGATATAATATTGTGATAACATTTTTATTAAATTATCTTTAGTACGTATATTCCAAGTATTTAGTTAATTAAATGCCGACTCTACCGATAGTGTTCAGTTATTTTGAATTAGTAATAATTGCGCAAATAAAAAAGGACTTTATTATTAAAAATATTTGATGTATATTCATAGATTTAAAAACACTGTCATTAATTTATAATTATAACAATGTTCTTAATAAAAAAAAAAATAAATAAAAAAAACTGAAAATATTTTTAATACTATTGATAACTTGATAGCAATTGGCACTAAAAGCCCTTTGTATTTTGTAAGGCCTAAATAATATTACATAAAATTCCTCAATGAAGAACGTGACCGTTATGTCGGTACTACGGTACTGTCTAGTCAAATAACATATGTAGTTTTCTTTGTATTATATTATTTTTCCTCTATTTAAATCATATGTGGCGTTCGATCACATTGTAAACGTGAACATTTATAATGCACATAGAGAAATATATCGATAATTTATGACTTTTTACTGTAAGTTATACGCATTTCTTGTTTACATGAGAGAAATACGAAATGCTATTTTGTATTAATCTTTACCGATATAATTCAAACACGAAACGATTCCAATATATTTTTATTGTTATACGAAGAATTAAATGTTAATTAGTGTTTCATTCCTTCACGATATGTGTTAAAGTCTGATGTAACGATAACTTGTGAATTTTTAGCTAAACGTTTAAAGTTTCTATTGAAATTGGTATTTGCACTGTACTGTAGAATAAACATGTGTGCTTAGATCAAATAAGGAGTAAAGTTGTCTAACCGACTTCCTGGTTGTGTGCTAAATCTTAGCGATTACCGTCGGTAAGTTTAAATCATAATGTACGATTTGATATTGTTGTTAAAATAAAATGAGGTTGTATCGTATAAAATAAATATAAAAAAATAATGTCATGACAAATGGAGAAGAAAACGGAATCTCAATTAGAGAACTATGATTGAAATTTATATTTGATATTTGTGGACTTCTTATATGCTTGTCGTTGTAATATAAAACGATTTAAAAACAACACAAAAATATGTTTCGTGTGTAAATATTTAAAGATTCGACATATTACATTACAATAACAAGCATACATACATTACCCATTAATATTTAAATAGTGGTGGTTTATTAAAAGGCTACACGATGGGAATGTCCACTCATTTTCCTTATGCAATACTAGTTATAAGTGTTACATTGTTTTTTTTACGATTTAATTTATATAAATTTCTTAAAATTGGTTAGTAATCCGAGCCGAACATGGTCTATTAGCGTATCGCAATGCATCTATTTTATTAAGATTATTCTCTGCGCCTCTTTATTTTAATCTAAAACTTATAAATAAATGTAGATAGTTGAAATTCATGAGTATCTATGAAGAAACATGATATTCATTCGTTCCTTGATATAAATTATTTTTAATTGAGTATAGAGAAGTGTTGTGACATCCGAGCCACCTATAAATATGTATATTTCTTATTAAAAAAAAAACGAGACTGTACGATAAACAATTTTAAGTACATATGTATGTATAGAAAATAATTTGCGATCGCTAATAGATCCTTACGTCTCCACGCAAGAGTCATTTTTTACCAAAGTTAACTTCTTCAAGTAGCAAAACATTTTTATTATATTTTGCAGTCTTCCTTTTCCGATAAATTGTAATCATTCTGAATTTTAATATATACGAATACTAGTTTAAAATTTGGTAGCATACGAAGAAGAACACATCTAAAGTAACATGTTCCATAATATTTTGAAGGTAAAAAATGAAAATCTCGTTTTGTTTTTGTTTATTATTGTACTATTTTCAAAATGTAAATACGTCTAACAATAAGGAATAAATGTATTATAAGAAACTATGAATACATATGACGTTGTTTTATTCATTGGCTATCGGTGTTTGTTGTACTTGAGCACGCACAAATATTAGAGTCGCTGCAACTGGTACACTCCTTAAGTGAATTTATGGAACATTTTGAGTTTGTACTCTTTCCTTTAATAGGGACCCATATCTCTGTTTTTATGTCGCTTCGTTTTGATTTCTGTTTGGTCTGCGTATCGCGACCCTCTCTTGGAACATTGCCACACGCACGATCATTATAAGTTGTTACGAGTTTGTCCGATGTAGATTTTACGCCGACATTACATTCGCAAGTGTGATCTCTGTGTTTACGCCTACGACTCAGGCATTTGTGTTTTGAACGTCGATATTTCTTTTTATCAATACTCTGGTTGCTTGTTTTATTCTTCATACTATCAACGGACATGTAACTGGCGCTATCTTGACATAAACATCTACCATTAATTTCCTTTCCTATTCTAAAACTTACTTTACAATTACACTCTTTATTTACCCCATCATAGGAAACATAGTTTGCTGTGGCCGTATTTGTTTGAACTAATGCATTATTTTGTAATATCTTGTTTTGACGTAAACTGGGGTAAAAGTACATAATATCTGTAGTCGATGTTGTGTTATCGTTGTGAAACTGTAATTATGTAATACAAGTATTTATTTTAAAGATGTCACACGATCTTACAACATAATTTCATTTAATATTACACAATTCCGTTACAATCAAATATCGATTTGAATGCTCTATAGCCTATTGGATACCAAAACGTGTATTATACCGAACGACGATTATGGTCTCTAATGGAGATAGCTCCGCGCGTTTGCGTATTAGTTGTAAATTATATTTATTGTTTTAGTTCGCGCGAGGTAACCTGCATGGCTTGGGATAATTCTAATTAGTAGATGCTATTTTAATTGACTAACAATAAGACATTCAGAACTTTGTTTCTTTTTGCATGCACTTTCTCATTTTTACTATCATATATAGCTCGTTTAATTTTTAGACAGTACAAACTAAAAGAATCAACAATAAATTTTAGTATAACTAATGTGATAGGTATTCAAAACATGTCTGGTAATTCCACAACCTACCTTTTGACAATATTCAGCACAAAATGGCAAGGCAGAGTTATAGTCAGGAGTGAACAGTCGTGTTGATAAACGATCTCCATAGGGGTTAAGAAATTGATTGCTAAAACTCGTTGATATTCTAAAAACAATATAAATGAATAGCTATATAATTTACCTGCAGTCACTAATATTCGTAAGATTTCTCATCATAAACTTAAAAAATTTTGTCACATTGGTCCAGGGGGTTAGTTTGTGTTAAAATCGTGTATCGTATAAGTAGTAGGTATTATATTCATATAAAAGACGATCGATTTTTTTTTTCATCATAAAGATTTATACACGTTACCTTCCTAAGGAACTACACAATTACCATGCAGGGATGAAAAGTTTGTCCTTTTCGGGAATTGTAAGCATGATGGCGATCGGTTTGACGCTTGGATCGTAGGTGGTATATACAAACAACTTATACTCGAATTTATGATATAAATAGTAGAGTCGATTTCTTTTCTATCTTAATGGGCACCATGGCAGAGGTGGTGCTTAGGTTTCGCCAGACCACATCTACTTCAAATAGTATCGATAAGCATACGATACGATTTAAACTTCAAATCTTAAATTATATTTTGTAATATTCTATAGACGTTCTAGTAATGCTGTTTTATGACAATTATTCTCCTAGGAGCAAAAAGGGACAGATAACTAAATAAATAATCTCCAAAGTTCAACAATAAGTACCTAAACACAACTTACGGTAATGATATGCTTCTTATAAACCAAGATTCGATATTTTGGTTTTTGTTGAAATTATTAATATTTGGGTAAGGTGGCCAACGATCGTATCTGGCGGTTGGAATAAAATACATCTGCACACTGCCATCCGGGATAAATACGGAGTTAACTTCACCCTCGCCTATCACTTGAGTATAAGACGGTACTACAAACAAACAATATTAACGGTAAAAATGCTGTCATTCTTGACCACCTATACTATAATAAAAGATACTTATAATTACTAGTTTGGTAGTAAACATTGTAGGGCTTGCTATCAAAGGCGAGGTTTCCAAAGGGCTGATGAAATTGCATTGCTTTTTAGTAAGTCATCGTTTTAGATGTTTATTTATAATATTTAACGGACTTCTTGACGGAAGGGTTCCATGATATTTCTGATTTGACAATATGAATTATAATTTGTCATCATTTCACTGACAAACGCGTTTTTAATTTTAATTTTACCAGTTGACCCACGGAGTATAGATTACAAGGAGTCCGAACGGTGCTTTTCACGTTATTTATGTATACATCAATAATAAATCCAGATCATAGTTCTCTTTTTTACCACTGGCTGCGAAAGTATTCAGGAGGTACCGATTCTATTATTATTTTTACAAAATATAATACCTTCGATTAATAAGTACTATTGATCGAAGAATAATAATACGAATACTCGTGAATGTAAAAATAAATTAAATTAAATATAAAACATTTATTTATTTTTATAGAATTATATTTATTAACAATTAATTCCACGTTTCTCAAAATATATTTTTAAGTAGTTTATAAGTATTTAAACGAGTACTTCTTGACAAGTCGCGCGTTCTACCGGCAGAATAACTGTCCCCTAAATTGATACCGTTCTTTCAACATTACGTTCGGACACACACGACACATCGATCACAAACACGAGCGACGGTTCTCCGTGATGGTCTCCTCTTGGACTATCTAGATCTATCTATCTATCTAGACCTAGTTTTGAGATCCAGTGGTCGACTCTACATAGAGCCGGAACACGGTGTAATTTATAGAGCTCACTAAGACCAGTTCCCTGGAAAAATCCTAGCTTTATATGTCCTCAGGAAGCAAAACTATACATTTTTTAAACAATTGCAAATGGCTGCCAATATGGTCGTTAATGTTACACGATTTGGTTTTTTTTTTTACAAAAGAATAAATTATTTTGATATTGAGATTTGAAGAGAGATTTGATATAGAGAGGTTGGCGGATAATTTCCCTAACATGAGTAACTATCGTTATCTATCGTGTGTCTATGATAACAACCAGAAACATATATTTGTACAAATTAATACAAATAGCTGTCCCGAGCGGGAATTGAACCCCCAACCGTCGGTGTTAAGGTACTAACTAGTCGCACTCCTACAGCACAACGTATCGATACGTTGATAATTAAGAGGTTTTGATCGAGTCATTTCATAATTGTTATTAGACCAGTTTCAGCTGATAACTTACAACCAATTGATTCACCCGTAAAATGAGGGTCGTATCATCAGCAAAAAGTAATATGTTGCCGTTATCAATTTTAGGTTTGCAAAGTGTTGAGTCCTTGCTTGACTTTACACACTTTTTACTTGATAAAGTATGTAGCGTCCTTGATTGACTCTACACATTTTTAACCTGATGATACGAAATGAAGTCCGAATTACGATTAATTAAAACTATTGACATAAACCAGTAAAAGAGTAGAACCAAGTGTGCTCCTCTGTGGTATGCCATAGATAACTGGATAGTTTAATAGCACGTCAGATACTTTCACAACTTGGCTTATATTTGACAGATAGTCACGGAACCACTCAATTGCCTTTCTCCTTATCCCTAGATCTTTTAATAATTAATTTAAGCAAAAGTAGTGGAATAAACACGGTGTCGAAAGCTTTTTTTGAGGTCTAAAAAGACAGCTAAGCATCTCTCTCCTCTGTCAAGAGCTTCTGCAACTGAGTGTGAAATATTAGCAACCGCGTCATGTGTTTCTGTCCGAGCGAAATCCATATATTATTATTGATCAATAATTGCTTATTTTCCAATAAGCTACTGAGACAGGTATTAGTAACCTTTTTATAATGTTACTTATTGAGCTTAATAACGAAATCGGTCGGTAGTTCGATACAGCATCGTCCCCTTCCACCCTTGTATATGAGAACGACTGCAACTTTCATAAAGATAGCTGGGAAAATCCCAGCAGAAATACTAATGTTGAAAAGATGAGCTATGATTGTTACATAAAAAAGCGTGGGAATTTTTAAGAATACTACTAGTAACGCAGTCTATGCCTGGAGCACTGTGTTCTGAGATTTGTGATATTTTTACCTATTTCTATAAAGACTGGAACAAGCACAATGAATCTACATTTCTACTGGAAGACATATTTTTTAATAGCTGGGTTTCATTAATAAAAACCTTGTTCTTATAAAATTGTATAATTTAATATTTATACATTTACATATCGTTCTTATGGCAGAATCCCTGGAAGACCTCAGTATTATGCTCAGTGACCTCGATGGCGTTTCCCGACTGGTGAGCCTTAAAATGAATATGGACAAGACGAAAATCATGTCGAATGTTCATGTCGTACCCACCCCGATACCGATTGGAGATTCTACTCTCGAGTTGTTGACGAGTACGATCTACTTAGGTACAAAAGGTCCAACTTAGTAGATCAACCTTCAAGAAAGAGATCAATCGTCGAATTCATTAAGGATGGGCAGCGTTCGGGAAGTTAAAAAACGTGTTTTCATCCGTCATACCTCAGTGCTTGAAGTTGAAAGTCTTCGAACAATGTGTGTTGCCAGTGATGACACATATAATATACAAGTATTTAAATTCATATATACAGTAATACCTCGGTTTACGCGACCTCACTTTGCGCGATTTCGTTATAACGCGGTTTTTAAAATTCGCGCTAATTGACCTCGCTTTATGCGAACGTACTGATTGGTTATTTAGCGCGTGTGGCATGATTGCATTCAACCAGTATAGTAACAATTGATTGGTTATTGACGCACGTGGCATGATCGCATTAGCCAGTAGTACCTCGTATCTTTGAAGATGTTTACATTTTATTGTTGTTTTTCCGTGGGTAAACGTAAATTTTAAATTAAAAGGTAAGTAAAGGTTTAAATTTGGAGATGAAGAATTTTTTTTTTTTAAAACATGGAGAACAGAGGCAAGGCAGCAAGGCTACAGTGGTTGGACGAGTGTTTGGCCTCTCTGAGTCTACTGTACATACGATTGTGAAAAATCGTGATAAAATAATGCGTTCTAGTAAATATGGGACGCTTACTAGCGCGAAGAAAATTACTCGTACGAGACATGCTATTTTAGAAAAAATGGAGTAAATGCTTACTGTCTGGATAGAAGATATGAATGAAAAAGATGCTCCTATGAGTAAAGATATCATATTATGTGCTAAAGCGATTTCTTTGTATGGCAACCTTAAACAGCAAGAAGGCGAAAGCTTTTCTGCTCCATCTTTCGTAGCCAGCAATGGCTGATTTGAAAAAAGACAACTGCACAAGCAGCAAGAAGCAGCGACGGAATTTCCTACCCAGCTATAGGTATATACTGCGAAAAAAAAAATTGTGTGTGTCAGCTCCGACGCACGACTGGAGTTTACTCCTTAAGTACGATTGTCTAAGCATACGCAAAAAGAGTTTATCCAACTGAAAATAAGATTAATACCATATGAAAGGGTAAATTAACAAATTAATGAAAATAATATACATATATAAATATATATTTATTAATTTTATATACATTTATTATAACTAATCGGCGAAATATTTTACATTAAACTTTTCACAATATTCAATTTCAGATGTGCACAAATATTTCATTAGGAATGTTGATAAATTATGTAATTATTATTATCTGACAATTATCATTTATTTTTTAAATATTATTTTTCAATATTAATTAGAGCAACATTACTTTCGCACCGCACCGTAAGTGCGCGCGCACCGAAAAAGTAACGAGGTCATTCATCAGTAGATTTTACCTCTCATATTTTTCTCATACTGGGCGCCTTATATATGAAAATCGATTCTTAAGGAGTAAACTCCAAAAATCCTGCTTCCCTCCTCTTCAATTTAGATGAAACCGGTCTTTATTGGAAAAATATGCCGTCTCAAGCTTTTATTTCCAAAGAAGAATGGCAGGCAAGTGGTTTTGAAGCAGCCAAAGATCGATTGACTCTTCTTTTGGGTGAAAATGCCACTGGATGCTTCAAATTGAAACCTTTGCTGGTATATCAGTCAGAAACACCTCGCGCTATGCGCGGCACTAATAAAGATAACTTATCAGTTGTTTGGCGATCCAATCCAAAAGCCTGGGTAACAAGAGGTTTTTTTCCGGCCGGTATACAAACATCTGGACAGCTTTTGTCCAGATGTCAAAGCATTGGAGTCAACGCGGGGTTTGGAAGTAGAGGTGATATATGTTTTTGCTACCAAATACCACCTCAATTTTATAGCCTATGGACCAGGGAGCTATAGGAAACTTCAAGGTTTACTATCACCGCCGCAAATTTGGTCAGCTGATTCGAGAAACAGATGGAGAAGAATAACAATTTATGCGTGGTTGGTGGAAGTCCTATAATATGAAGGCTGTACAAAACATTGCTGCAACTTGGAATAAAGTGAAGCTGAGCTGCACGTTGGAGAAACTGGAGTTTGGAGAAACCATTGGCCCGATGTGGTAGAGGCAACTAGCATACTTTTGCGAGTTCCAGATACTATAAGACTATCTGCCTAATAATCTGCCTAAGATATCGCTGTTATGATAGAGGGGTCTGAGCTTGGAAGAATTGGAGTCGAGGAGCTCGAAGAATACATAGCAACCGATAGCGCGCCTTTGAGCGATGAAAAATTCTTCGCAAATAAACGAAGAAGAACCGTCAGAAGAAAGGAAGTTATCATCAAGTGTAATCCAGAAGGCACTTTCAAAAATATATTCTGGTCTAGAAATGTTGGAAAGTTCGGACAGTGATGTCAACCGTGTTTTATATCTGCGGCAATCCTTAGAAATCGGTGTTACTTGCTACGAAAAAATTTTACTTGTGCGCAAGGAAAATTCTACTCAAAAAAAGTTAGATGAGTATTTCTCGAAAAATTAGAAATGTATTTCGTTTTTTTGGAAGCTTATAGGCGATAAAGCAAAATTTGTAATGTATTTTGCTTGTTGTTTGATTGACCTCGTTATACGCGTATTTCGCTTAGCGCGAATTGGACCGTAACGCATCCTTTGCGTAAAGCGAGGTATTATGAGATTTGTAATTTTTCTTATAATATAGGCTCGAAATATTCATAGATGTCAACTGAAGACCGCATTTCTTATATGAAAATTGACAATGTACTCAGAATTGGTTCTTTGCACGCTAATGGCAAATGGATCAGTGGGATGAAAAGTAAACGCAACTAGCCGTCGAGCACTCGCTGGCACCGACTGGCCCAGAACTCCTGCATATATTTTAAACTTTAGGAGTCCTGAATCTCGAGCGTAAAAACTGAAAAGAAAAAAGTCAATCATAGTATATGTAATGTGCCAGTAAATGTAATTGTAAAATTATAAAACAAATCAAAACAAACATACCGTATCGGATACTCTCCATAGGCTTTAGGCCTCTCCATAACTGACACCCATTTATCGTCATAACTAAAAAGCCCCAAATCTAAATATGGTGACCCACTGTAAGACTGGGCACTAATCGGCAACTGTGCCAATATTCGTTTTGTTGCTTCAGTGCGACCGCCGTATATAGCTCGCACGATTGTCTGTTTGAACCTTTGTTGAGTCAATCTAGCGTATAAATTATTTGAGGGTGAACAAGTAAATTGCGAATCTGCGCAAAGTCTAGCATTTCTGAAACAGTCGCAATAGTTTTCAAATAATTGCAATAATCCCTCTGAAGTATTTTCATAAACCTCTAAAATTTTACTTTCACTTATGTTATAAATAACGAAAAACGATGACTGGCTGTTAGGTTCTGCAACCCTCAATGTCACGACTTCTTCACTAGCGTATTTTATAAAAAGATGATCCTCATCCAATAACTGCATTTTCCACATTCTTAAACTCTTGAACATGTCAAAGTATTTATAAAATTTTCTCAATTCAAGAGGATCTTTTGTTTCATCGCTTATAGATTTAGCTCTTTTGTAAAGAAATACTAGAAGTCTGTGTTTCAAACTGTTTATGGTTTCTTCATAAAATGGTCTCTCGTTCATCATTGGTGTAAATACTGAGCTTACAATAAATGGATCATCGTCATAACAAAATCGCCCTATTCTTCTAATTTCAATCAACATGCCCTCAACAATTTGAAACAAATGAATTGTTTGGTGTTGCACAGATAATACAGCTAAAACCTCCTTATATAAATAAATGCCTTGATTATGTGAAAGATAAATTTTGTCAGTTCTAAAGTGTTTTGTATCACAAAGTTTACCATGGTGCAAATCAACTAAATGAAGTGAATAATCTTCAAGTGCTGATCTGTAAAAATTACACTTAAAAATTAAAGTAAAATTTATAAAACTGTATTAATTCACGTAATTAAAAAAAAAGAAACTTTACCTTATGGTTGGTGTAACTGCTTCATTATTACTATGTATGTGATAAAAGTGAGGCCGTAAATCATCAGGAATATGTGCTGCTGAGCCAACAATAACATATCTGCCATCTTCAGTAAATAGACTGCACTCTCTATTAAGCTGCTGCTCCATAAACGGAAGCTGACCAGAATTCCGTTCTGCCCTGGAAACTAGTCTTTGCTGGCAAACATTCACTGTAAATTTTGGCTGTAATATAGAAGATAAAATTCTTAAGTAATTCATAAATATTAGTTAATAAGTAATTTTTGACATATCCAAATGATACACAATTAAGATATGGTAAATGATCATTTAAAAAAAAATATCGCCAAGGACCCCAAATAATTACAAGGTGTGACCTGCGCCGCGGCTGAACTCGAAATGAAAAACCCTCGCTTAAGCAGTCGGTTGCTAGCAGTATTTAGATTCCTGGGGCATAGCAGACCTACACACACGTTCCCCTCTCCTCTCGAACTTTCGAGGAAGGAAGGGTACCTCGAAAATACTGAAGTAACAAAGTGAGCCCTACTAATTATATTAAACGCCTTACCTAATTCGTCAGCAATTATCGCCATAAACCGTTTGCTATTTATACATGTTACAACTACAAGACACAAACTCAAAAACTACACGAAGAAACAAGGTTTCCTAATATGAATTACACAAAAAACCCCTGATGAACAGATATCATATCCAAACAGAATTGAAAAACCAGAACAGATTTCTAGATAACAAAAGGACTCTCAAAACACTATCTCAAGTCAGAATCGTGCTATGACAGCAGCTCTAGCCACACCCTATCCTGATGGTGAGAGAACAGTGACAAAACCGCTCTAAAAAAGTCATCAAGGAGCTGAAGAACTTGCTGGAAGATGCACAAAACGTCACTATGTAGTAAACTTGAGAGCCCCACACCAACGACATCAAGCTACTCTCTCTGGAAAATAACAAAGTCCGCCTTAGACCGACCCCAGGAATCTAAATATGGCGTAAAACCAGCAACGAATGAGAATGCACTAGTGTGGATAAAGCAAATTCATTGGCAGTGTACCTGGTCAAATTCCTGTACTATTATAGATAATGGAAAGTATCCATAATCATAGTGTTACATAAATCAGCGAAACCTACGGACTGTGTTATATCCTACAGGCCTATAAGTCTCCTTGTAACAATGTCTAGTGGTTTTGAGAATCCTCCTACACACAATATTTTAGTTTTATTATAATATAACTGCACCATCTACTCATTCTCTCTTATTAAATTATTATCTTAACTAATTTCGGGTTGTCTGGAAGAAATGGCTAACTAGCCATAAGGCCGCCCCTTGTACTTCACATTTTGTAATTATCAATCTTTCTTGTTTCTATATTTGTGGTGTACAAAAAAGTGTAAATAAATGAATAAATAAATATCACACAACTTGACTGAAAATACAATAATTCCTAACCGTCAATTTGACTTTAGACAAGATCACTAGACAATAGAATAAGTACATAGAGTCTATGAAACAATCCGAAAGTGGCTCAAAGAAAAAGTGCGGCTCGGTACCTTTTTCTGACGTCCAACAGTGTTTTGATAGGGTATGGCATAAAGGTCTACTATGCAAAATTAAACAATTCCTTCCATACAGCTACTACCCATGACGCTGTAAGTCAACAAAAGGAATTAAAAAAAAAAGGAAATAAAACTTTCTACAGCATGATACAAAAAGAATCTTAAGACCCGTCCAAATATCCTGGCAGCACCACTAGTTGACATCTGCTACAAAAACCAATGAAACTGACTGAATGCGCAGGAGATTAACAACCTAAAAAGAGAATGCTTTCACTGGAAAGCTCTCCAAAAAGCCACTTGATATACTCACACACAACAAGTCCTGGACTGATCTCAGATAAAGGAAAAAAATATATATATATATGTCAGAATCAAGTCATAATAACAACTAATCGGAATGCCAAAACTATCTACTTGGGGTTTGACAGAGTCTTGATGTCATGGCAGTCAACCAGACTCAGCAGAGTTACTGCTTGGTCGGTCGCACTGTGCACTACTAGGAACTGTCTTGCATTCTGTATTGACTATACATAGTGATTATGAAGTGAAGTGGTATATAGTGCTATAAATTTCACTTACTTTTATTTGAACTAACACTTCCCATATAACGCCCACTACATGAATTACAATAATGCAATGGAAATCAATAGTGAAATTAATGATGCTACGACATATATATAACAAGTCTTGTACAATTGTTATATCATTCTGGTGTTTTTTTTTAATATCTATTTTATTTAATTGAAAATAGAATTAATCAACTTTTAAAACCATTTACAGTGCAGTTAAAATCATTTACAGTTACAATGTAGTAAATTTAAAATTTAATCATTTAAAAATATACCTTGAAAAACCTATAAAATATATGAGTCCTTATTCTGTGATGTGCATCTGCATCAGCATTTAACAAATCTGATGGATATCCTGCCACTAAATCTCCAGCAGCTGATGCTCCTCTATATTCATAGATCTGAAATTTTTTTAATGAGAATGTTTATACTGCACTTAGGTAAATTTTAGAAAACTCATCTCAGAACGGACACGTCTTAAATAGGAAATGAAATATCAAATGTATATTAATCAACATAATACAAACACATAAACATGTATGTGTTATTTAGTTAATAGATGTTAATTCGTTTTTCAATAAAAATTATTTCAGTTGTTCAAGAATACCTCTAATGATGTCTGATCAGCAGAAAACGCTATGAAATGCTTTCCATCAGGGCTGAACTTTCGCAAGAAGCATGGTGGTTTTTCCACGTTGACTATAGTTAGATTAGGAAAGACATTTTGATAAAATTCTCGAACTACATGAAAATGAGATCCAGGTTTACGAGAACCATAAATTTCACGGTCCATCAGTCTCATAACAATATTTTGGGGTTTAATTTTTCTAGGCACGATCTTTTCCGTACAAAAAAAATCCTCTTCGTCAAGAGTGCCCGGCGGAACATCTTCGTAAATAACATTTTCAAGATTACTGCTTGTATTCATTTTTAACTGTACAAAAACTTTCGAATTTTTAAGACATTATTGAGATTATTCACTGAATAAAAATAGGTAACATCAAATTACAATATCATGTATTTATTTAGGAAACTTCGCAGTAAAATTACCAATTCTTTTATTATCATAAAATTAAATATTTTTTAATACATTCAAAACATAACGCAACTGAGAAATGTTGTCCTCCAATTCCAAAGAGTTGTCCTCGTTCGTAAATCGTATCAAATTCGTATTTCGTTTTTGACAAATTGACACTACCATTTAGGGGTGTGCGAAAATTATCGATAATTCGTCACTACTCGATAATTTTTCATTCGATAATTATCGATAATTTTTTATCCGATAATTTTGTTTTGATCCGATAATTATCGATTATTAGTTTGTGATTCGATAAGTCTCGATAATTGGGATTAGGTAATATGGTATGGTATGCGCAGCCGATAATTATCGAGTACTAATTTTAAGAAGGAGAAATGACGACCTTTTTTATAGGTAGGACGGATAGGGTGTAGGGGTAAACGTCGATACTGAATGTCGGACCAACTTTTTTTTCTTAGAAATTCGGATAGGCTGCAGGGGTAAATATCGATCTCAGATCATGTTTATCTTGACAACGTTTCTTTTTAAATACTTTTTCTATACTCCTTTTTCGATACTTGTCATCCTTCACTGAATATAACTATCGAATCGCTCGATAATTATCGATAATTTTCATCCGATAATTATCGATAACTGTCGCCAACTATTGATAATTTTCTTCCAATGATTATCGATAACTGTTCATTCGATAATTATCGATAACTATCGATAACATTTATATAATTATCGATATTTTTTTCCGTTGATCACCTTACTACCATTTTTGGTCTTTGACAAATGAAAAATGACATTATTTAAAGAGTATGGCCGTGTTCCGAAATACACCACAGAACTGTGAGGTGTGACGTCAATGCAGTATACTGCGAACCCATTCTTTTTTAGTTTGCTATACTGTGATATACTGGTTACTGTTTATAACGGAACGCAGTCCTGTATACTATAATTCTCATTTTTCGACTTTTTTTCAAATGAACATATTTATCATGTACACGTTTTCTATTCAACAAGAAAAATTTTTATTTGAATATTGGTGATATTTTGAATAACAATATTAATTAATAATAATAACAACAACATTTAAAAGACAGTGAAAGGGGGTTGAGAATGAATGAGTTACTCGTCAAATATTTTCTTTATACTGATGACCAAGTATTACTTGCGTCTTCGGCCGTGGAGTTGCAGGAGATGATAACTGCTATGAGTGGAGCTTTTATTAGAAAGGGAATGAAAATGAATGTAAAGAAAATGAAAGTGATGGTTTTTGAAAGGGAGAGGCAGTGACAGACTGCAATATCGTGATTGGAGATGAACACATTGAACAGGTGAATGAGTTTGTGTATCTGGGTTCAAAGTTTACAAGAGATAGAAAGTGTGAGAGTGATATTGATAGAAGAGTGAATGCAGGAAACGTGGTGAATGAAGCCTTGCACTCCTTTATGAGGAGTCGGAAGGGGAAAATAAGGCTCTTTTGGCTGTTCATAAGGGGATGTTGGTGCCGATCCTCATGTACGGAAGTGAAAGTTGGGTATGGCAGAAGAAACATGAAAGCAGAATAAATGCAGTTGAGATGAGAGCGTTAAGAAGTATGATAGGAGTTAAACTGAATGACAGGATAAGAAATGTTGTGGTCTGAAAGAAGATGTAGTGACAAAAATTGAGAAAGGAATGCTGAGATGGTTTAGCCATGTCGAGAGAATGAATGAAGAACGAAAGATCGAATCAAGGACGTCTTGAAAAAAAGGCCAGATCAAGAGTACCCTAAACCGAAGAGTATGTATGAAGGGAATAATGAAAGTGGACGAAGCGAAAACAAGCGTATGTAAGGATCGTAGCAAGTGGAAAGAAGTGGTCTCTGCCTACCCCTACGGGAAAGACGAGTGATTTATGTATGTGTAATAACAATCATTCGCACTGTTATATTTTTTTATCACGTGATCACAGTACTGAGCAGTACTAAAAGCACCTTACCTTAAAAGCGCCAGTGCTCTCAGTGGAAAAAGGCGGTGATTCATGATGATATACATGATTATATATTTCTCTATGGTACTTCGGCAGTGTACCTACTGGCAGTCTAGTCTATAGCGGAACGGTTTTTAAGAAGATTACCCGGTAGTGGTACTGCCGGAGAGGAAAAGCCCGGGTAGGTAGGCATACCCTAGGAGCCCGTATCCAACCAGGCCTAGGCCTGACAGTTAGAGCCACCCCCGGAACGATTTTTTTTCAGTACTGTCAGCACTGGGCAGTGCTCCCAGTACAAATCGGAACACGGCACATATCTATCAATATCTATGACTGTCTATGACAGTAGCCAACAGTAGCCAATAACTTGCCAATAACGTTAAACGTCATATTTTGAATTTCATGTGGCTAGTTAGTGATAATTGTAATTAACAGTTTTACTAAACAAATTATTAAAAATGAGACCTGTTGCGTTTAAATAATATTTTGTGACATGCTATATCTAAAATACGTCTGGAATACATAAAGTGATAAGTTATAATAAATCAACAATGGAAGAGTCAACGTTACGTTATGAAAAGATAGACTTTTTGGGAGAGGGTCAGGTATTAATTTTTGGATTTGTTTTGTTACATTATAAACGTGATTTTCGTATTATTGTAATACATTTAATGATATATATTTTAGTTCGCGACTGTATATAAGGCTAGAGATGTAAAAACTGACAAAATTGTTGCTGTAAAAAAAATCAAAATTGGTTCAAGATTGGAAGCACAAGATGGAATTAACAGGACAGCCCTAAGAGAAATCAAATTGTTACAAGAATTACAACATATAAACCTTATTGGACTTCTAGGTAAAATAGAGAACTGTTTAGTTTTATCACAATTTTATTCTTTAATTCTATAACTGCTTGACACTATATACTTAAAGATTACCTTTTCTTATATATATATATATATATATATAATATTTCTATAAAAATATTGCAGATGTATTTGGACAGAAATCAAATGTTTCTTTAGTGTTTGACTTTATGGATACAGATTTAGAAATAATCATAAAAGACAATAATATTGTACTTACACCGGCCAATGTAAAAGCATATATGATTATGACTTTAAAAGGTAAGAATCTGAAGCGTATAAGTTTGTTAAAGTAGCCATAATATGCATATATATATATTTTTAATCTTTCATGATCACTAACACTATTATTTATATGTAAAATGGGATATTTACCATTTTTGTTGTTAGTACACTGTACCACTGACCATGGAGCTGACAACGATACCGAAATATTGGGTGTTCAAAATAACCTTACAAATAACATAGTAAATATCCCATTTTATATACATATAAATCATAAATTTATCTGTGATTTACCCGTTGAGTTTTTTATCAATTTTTTTTGTCTTCCAAAAAAACAACTACAAAGCATTAATTCTGGTGTAGTGGCATGAGTAGTTGCCTTAATGCAGGTGGTTGCAGTAGGAGCAGGCAACCTGCACCGCTGCCCCGTTCTGCCCTGCGTGCGCGGCGGGCAATCGCCCTGCCGAGCACTGCATGGGGCGGAACGGGTGCAGACCTCCGGCAACAGGCCCAAAGAAGGGGGTGAGTGGCAGTCAATCGGTCCTGGCTGCCCCACCTAGCGCGGCTCAACCGCCGCAGCGGCAGGAGGCAATGGACATGGTCTGATTATGGACCGTGACATTGTCATCCTGCAAGGGAATCTCAACCACTCCGCCAGGGCACAGGACCTCTTCCTGCAGTCCGTGGCGGAGTGGTCAGTCGGTGTAGCCGTAGCCGCGGAGCCCTACTCCATCCCGGATCGCCCGAATTGGGTGGGCAGTCGGGACGGCTCCGTGGCGGTCGTCGGGTCGACGGTGCTGCATTCCCCGCCCTTGTCGGTCAGAGACAAGGGCACGGGATATGTGGCGGCCGAATGGGGAGGGGTCACATTGTATGGCGTGTACTTCTCCCCTAATCGCAGTCTGGCGGCCTATGAGGTCTTCCTACACAATCTGGAGACCTCAATACGGCGTGCACCGGGTCCCGTGCTCGTGCTGGGGGACTTCAATGCCAAATCCACGGCGTGGGGGTCCCCCAGGACGGATGCTCGCGGTGCGGCGGTTGAAGAATGGGCGGCGGCGGCGGACCTCGTTTTGTTAAACCGGAGGTCCGCCCTAACGTGCGTGCGGCGCTGGGGTGGATCGATAGTGGACCTCTCGTTCGCTAGCCCCGGTGTCGCCGCACGGGTAAGGAGCTGGTGTGTCCTGGAGGAGGTTGAGACCCTATCCGATCACCGCTACATCCGGATAGAGGTCTCCCGGTCCCTCCGGGGCCCCAGCAGGGGTCACGCGGCGGACAGAGCTCCCGTTTTTCCACGATGGGCTGTGGGTAAACTCGATCGGGACCTACTGGTGGAGGCGGCTATTGTTCAGTCTTGGCTGTCTCCCCCCTTGACGGAGGACGTTGGCGTCGAAGCTGGTCGCATCCGCGGTACATTAGCGCAAATCTGCGATGCGGCCATGCCCCGAGTGCGGCACCCAACCCGACGGAAGGGGGTATACTGGTGGTCCCCGGAGCTGGCGGACCTCCGTGAGGCTTGTATTCGTGCCCGGAGGTCTTACACCCACAGCCGACGTCGCCGAGTACGCGACGAAGAGCGGGAGGGCCAGCTGTACGCGGCGTATAACCATGCGCGTGCTGCGTTGAAGCTGGCCATCTGTCGCGCCAAAGACGCGAAGCGGCAGGAGATGATGGAGGGTCTAGAGCGTGACCCCTGGGGACGCCCTTATCGCGCGGCGCTGAACAAGCTCCGCGCACAGGGCCCCCCCCTTACGGAGACCCTCCAGCCGGGCTTCCTCTCTCAGGTAGTTGAGGGCCTTTTCCCAACGCAGGCGGTTCACACGCCCCCGGTCATGGCTCCACCAGACGACGTCCGGGAGGCCGACGAGGAAAATGTACCGCCTGTGAGTGAATCGGAAATGGGGGCAGCGGCGACACGTATGCGGAAAAGTGCCGCCCCCGGGCCGGACGGGGTACCGGCCCGAGTGCTGGCCCTGGTTCTCGACCACTTGGAGCCCCGCCTCAGGGGACTTTTCGACGCTAGCCTGCTATCCGGACGGTTCCCTGACTGCTGGAAGGAGGGGAAGCTCGTGCTCCTGCCGAAGCCGGGACGGCCTTCGCAATCAGTCACGGCTTTCAGACCCATCGTGCTGCTGGACGAGGTGGGCAAATTGCTGGAGAGGGTAGTCGCTGCTCGCATCGTCCAGCATCTCACGCGGGTCGGCCCCGACCTGTCCGACGCCCAGTTCGGCTTTCGGGCTGGTCGGTCGACGGTCGATGCCATTCTGCGTCTGAAGGCCGTGGCTTCGGAGGCCGTCGCCTCGAAGGGAGTGCTGTTGGCGGTGTCTCTCGACATCGCCAACGCATTCAATAGTCTGCCATTCGGCTGCATCACGGAGGCACTCCGGTTCCATGGAGTGCCCCTCTACTTAAGGCGGCTGGTGGCAGACTACCTCGACGGCCGCAACGTCCTCTTCGTCAACCGGGAAGGGGACGTTGTCAGGAGGCCTATGTCGTGCGGTGTCCCACAGGGTTCTGTCCTCGGACCGCTCCTGTGGGACATCGGTTACGACTGGGTCCTCCGTGGCCGGCTCCCCCCTGGGCTGGGCGTAATCTGTTATGCCGATGACACACTGGTCACAGCCCGGGGCGGGACTTTCGAGGAGGCGGTATCCCTGGCCACCTCAGGTACCGCGGAGGTGGTCAGGAGGATCGAGGCACTGGGGCTTAGGGTGGCCCTTAACAAGTCTGAGGCCCTGCTCTTCCATGGGCCTCGACGTGGTCCACCCGCCGGTGCCTCGATAACGGTTGATAGTACTGTGGTCGGTATCCGGGCCCACATGAAATATCTGGGCCTGGTACTCGACGGAAGGTGGTGCTTCGACGAGCACTTTCGCCAACTCGCGCCGAAGCTCGTCGGCACGGCGTCCGCCCTTGGTAGGCTAATGCCGAATATGGGCGGACAGAGTCTAGCGTGCCGACGACTTTACGCCGGGGTGGTCCGGTCGATGGCGCTGTACGGCGCTCCCGTGTGGGCGGAGTCCCTGACTGCCCACAATAGGGCCTATCTGTGGCGTCCACAGAGGGTCATGGCGGTCAGGGCTATACGCGGCTACCGCACGGTAGGAGTCGAGGCCGCGTGCGCATTGGCCGGAACCCCCCCGTGGGACTTGGAGGCGGAAGCGCTCGCCGACGTTTATCGGCGGGTATCGGTGGCGCGAACGAGGGGTATTAATCCCCTGCCGAGTGAAATAATCGTATGGCGGGACGATGCCCGCCGCACCACCTTCACACGGTGGAAGGCTCGGCTGGAGACGCCCCGGGCTGGTCTTCGGACCATAGGGGCGCTTCAGCCGATATTGATGGAGTGGGCGGTGCGGCAGCACGGAGTCCTCACCTTCCGACTCGTGCAAGTGTTGTCAGGGCACGGCTGCTTTGGCAAGTACTTGCACGTTGTCGCAAGGAGGGAGACGACTCCGGGCTGCCACCACTGCGACTGCAGCGAGGACTCGGCGCAACACACGCTCGAATCGTGCCCCGCCTGGGCTGAGCAGCGCCGGGATCTCGCTGCAGTCATTGGAGAGGACCTGTCGCTATCGGCCGTTGCCCGAGCGATGGTCGGTGGTGATAGGGCCTGGACCGCGGTCGCCAACTTCTGCGAGAACGTAATCTTGCAGAAGGAGGCGGCGGAGAGGGCCCGGGAGGACTCACTCCTTTCGGACCCAATTCGCCGCCGGCGCGCGGGGCGGCGCAGACGCGCTCACATGCGCCTGATGCCGCCCTAGTCGAGGCTGCGGACGGTAGGGTCGGGGATTGCCCGCCGTCCGCCGAAACCCGCGAAGGTGCGATGCCCGAGTGCGCGGGGTGTCGCACAGGAGAGAGTGCCCGATGGGGCTGCCGCCTGCGGGTCACGGAGCAACGTACGCGGTACCCGTGGTCCGCCTTGTAAGGGCGGGTGAGGGCGCACGGCGGGTTATTTTAGTGGGTGAGGGCCCCACACTACCCCGTTGTCTCCCCGGACGACGGGGTGTGCGTTCAGGTACATTTTTTCCCGCCAAAAAAAAAAAAAAAAAAAAAGGAGCAGATATTTGTCCTTATAAAATAGTTGTTTCTAGTATAGGGCATATGTCCTTCTACACACCCCCAATGTAGAGCCCCCAACCCTCGGAGAGCATGTGAAGTCATCAGTCCCAGTTATTATCATAGACACCTGATAGTTATCTTCATTCACAGAAGGGAAGTTATCCACCAAGAGGCATTGGACCTGTGTAGTGGATTATGCTCCAACCCTTCTGTATGGGGAAGAGGCCTTTGCCCAGTGGTGGGATGTTTACAGACTGTTTCACTCCAAAATTTCAAGTTACCTATAAAACTTTACATTAATGTAATACCTATTAAATATTTTTTTTTATTAAATCTTTTTACACACAGGCTTAGAATACTTACATCAAAATTGGATATTACACAGAGACTTAAAACCTAATAACTTACTAATAAATAGAGAAGGAATTTTGAAAATTGGAGATTTTGGCTTAGCAAAGGCATTTGGATCACCCACCAGAATAAACACACATCAAGTGGTCACAAGATGGTACAGGTAAGATTGGCTTATTTTCTTTTTATCATATACTGCACGGAGTATCAATACCAGGAGTGTGAACGTTATGTTGAAAGAACAGCATCAATTTAAAGGATAGATATTTGCCGGTAAGGTGCACTATGTTCCAACAAATACTCGTTTAAATACTTACGCAGAAGTCAATAAAGCTACTTTTCTAAATTCTCACTTGTCTTTCAGCCACTAATGTTAATGTAAATGTAATGTTTAAGCTTTTGAGAGATGGCTGATGGGTAATTTATTAAGAAAATGGCCTCTTAAATACGAAAACTTTGTTGTTGTAAGAAATTATTATTTGACGGCCGGCTGGTCGAGTGGTCAGGCACCTGGACACTTAACGCAGCGGTCGCGGGTTCGAATCCCGCCACGTGCAGATAATTTGTATGACGAATATAGATGTCTGCACCGGGTCATGGACGTGTATTTATGTATATATGTATTTATATCTTAAATTTATTTCCGTTCCTAGTACCTGTAATACAAGTTCTTACGAACTTAACACGGGGCTAGGTTAACGTGGTGTGATTGTTGGTTAATATTTATTTATTTATTTATTTATTATTGTTATTTACATATATTTTTACCCGACTGCGACAGAAGGAGGGTTATGTTTTTCGAGTGCATGTATGTATGTCCATTTCTTTGGCACGGCCTGCAGCCCAAACGGCTGAACGGTTTTTGACATATGAGGTGTCGTTGGATTTGTCTAAATTGTAGTAGTGACATAGGCTATATAAATTTTCAAAATAGCGCCCGCAAATGGCGAAATGAGGGGGGGAGTTGAATTTTTTTTCTTACTGTTGCATTGGGTATCAAATGAAAGCTAGTAAATTGTTTTATTCTTTTTAGTTTATAATAAGAGTATTTTACGCAGTCGGGTTTTTTTGATTTTTTTAATTAAGCATACTTGTTATTTTATAATATTGAATACAAAACTCCCAATATTTAGTTTACACTCTGCTTTTATACATTTATGATGTTCAAATTTTTTGTATAGATCACCAGAACTTTTATTTGGAGCAAGACAATATGGTACTGGGGTGGACATGTGGGCAATAGGTTGTATACTTGCTGAACTGTTGCTCAGAGTGCCATTCTTACCAGGAGAATCAGATCTTGATCAACTGTCTCGTATCTTTCAAGTATTTGGTACACCTACAGAAGAGACGTGGCCTGTAAGTTTTAAAACTCCCCTAGTAACATTGTCAAGAATACGCTTACGCTACTTAAATACACTTTTACTAAATCTTAATAACTCTAGCATTGTTGTACATAGACAAACTGGTACTTAAAATTTTATTAACTGGGATAAATTAACATTAAATTGTTTAATTTCCTGTTAGGGTATGAAGAGTTTGACAGATTATGTTCAATATAAGCAGTTTCCTGCCCAACAACTTCGCCATATATTCAGTGCTGCATCAGATGATCTACTGCAATTGATGGAAAGCTTGCTTGCTCTTTATCCACCTCGGCGCTGTGACTGCACTCAGGCTTTACAGATGCCTTACTTTAGGTACAGTCGAAAATATATCATTGCTAAGTATGACATCTGTTATATGAGAATAATATTCAACAGAATAATGATATAATATTTTATAAAATCTATATGAAAATCATAATTAATATTTAACACAAATAAATTTATTCTATTGTATATTTGTTGTTTTATAATTTCAAATCACTTAAATGTAACAGTACTGTGAAAGACAGACAGATAGATCGCAAGATTTCTTATTATTTTTGTATTGTTAATTCTTGGAAATCATACTTTCAGCAATAAACCTGCACCATCGGTGGGATCGAAACTGCCAATGCCTTCAAACATAACAAAAATAGAAACAGAGAAACCATCGCTTAAAAGAAAACTACTTGATAATATTGATGGAGGCTTGCTTGCAAAAAAACTTCAATTTTAATATTTCTTTTTATAATAAATGTGTATCAAAATGTTAATCTCACTTAAATGATGTTGGCATAATGTCACTGCCAAATAAATGCATAAGATAAATGTGCAATTAAAACAGAGTTATAGTAATGAATTTTATAAATGAGACCATGTTTTTGTGCATATATTTTGAAGGTTGAATAAACATGAAGCTGGCCTTTGAAAATCCAGCTGACTTTCATATGTTAAGATTAATTGTAAGAGAAATGATATGGAATTATATATTTGATAAAAAAAGACTCTTTTAATTAAAATACTTTAATTTATAAAAATAATGTATTCTTTCGGATATATTATATATTATACAAACAATTTAAAAGCACAATTTTTTATTTAAAGAAATTAGACAAATAAATCTTGGAAGAAACAAATAAATATGTTTAAAAAGTATGCAAAAATTAAAAGTTACGGGAGTATTGATTTACTCCAAATTCTTTGGATATATGATCTGAAAAATAAAGTTTTATAATGAGAGATACGTCTTTAAGACGTATGTCTATTGAAACATTACGTGTAACGTAACAATAACGCTATAGTGTAATAATGTGCAAAAAATATATATTATATTATAATTTTATTTATTTTTAGCCATTTCAGGGAGAGTCGGACCAGTACATAACATAGGATTCTTGGTAATTATTTACTAACGAAGCTTTTGCGAAAAATGCCTCCAAATTTTTTTCTCAGAAATATTGCTAAGAAATGGTATTCCATATAAAATTAAGGAGGTGGAAGCAATGGCGGAGCTTGGTAACCAAAGCCCCTTGTGCGAAAAATAAACGGGCCCCAACTAAACTGTTAAAGTTTTATCAATACAAGCCAAAATATAAATAGTTATGTTTAAATATTTTAAAGGTATAAAGCTACTTTATCATCTGCTCTTTATCATGCACAGCAGGGCCTGTCCAGGTTCTACACGCAAGCAAATTTCAATAGTTAAATTTGTTGGTCAGGTTCTGAGTGCCCCCTGAGCTTGGGGTCCCCAGTGCAAGGCACCGTCTAGCCATACGGTAGTTACGCCACTGGGTGGAAGCCATAAGACCCCGTGAAAACCCCATAAACAACAAATATGATTGACATCTGACAAAATGGGAAGGAATATGAAAAAAAACCTAACAATCTATTATTGATATGTTTTTTTTTTGATAAATATTAGAACTTATAATAATTAACAATTTATTACCTCAGTTTATTATTTTACTTCAATGCACCTTTTTTTTTATAGCAAAGTCGCATAGAAGAATATTTTGTCAGGCATTAATTATATATTTTGTCAGGCGTCAATCATATTTGTTGTATATCGTCAATTATATTTGTTGTTTAGGGGTTTTATGGGTTCCCCCTCCATAATTTTATATGGAATACAATTTTTAGCAACAATATGTTGTGAGAAAAAAAATTTGGAGCCATTTTTCGCAAAAGCCTCGATTGTTAATAATTACCGAACTCTTTATTAAAAAAAGATAAACACTAAATTTTTTTAAGGATCCTGCTAAAACATGGAATAAAATGTTTTCTAGAAATAAAACATAAACTTAAAATATAAAGTTTTTGTCGTTATAGCGGCTACAGATTTTGTAAAAAGCTCTCAACCTGTTAATATTCTACTGAAGACAGTGGCAAGAAATCATTCACAGGCAAAGGCCTGCCCTTTTAATATGAGAGCTTAAACCTTCACAGGTATCCATTGTAAAGTGACGGATGTAGAGTAGATTTTTTTTTCCTTAACACGGTTTCCTCACGGTGTCTTGCTTCATCGCACTATACGATATCGATTTTGAAAGAAATATATTGCTCGAAAATTCAGCGGTACTAATTTGGATTTAAATATGATTTTTTCAATTAAGATCTATTTGTATTGACAAAAACTATTTTTTACAAAAATCTTTCTTGTTGTTACACAATAACAAACAAAACTAACCGTTGTGTGGATTTAATTCCGTGCACTCGAACTTCAGAATTCTTTATTTCAACTCGAAATTTGTATCTTCTAGTTTCTCTTTGAGTAATAAGCTTTTTTATTTTCATACTCTAAATTACAGCTTATTGTATTATATTCTCTAGAAAAATAAATATTATTCAAACAATAAATAAATAAACGCCTTACATTTATAGGTCCCCAGACAAACAGATCACAGCAAACATCTGTATCGCCTTTACAAACATTTGTCATGAACTGTGATCGGACTCGCGACTGCTAGGGGGCCATTCATTTATTACGTAAGACGAATTTTGCTACTTTTTGACCCCCTCTCTGAAAAATATTAACACGTTTGGTTCGTTTTAATGTTTATTTCAAAGTAACAATTTTTAGAAATGTTTATTTGTACTTACCTACAAAGGTACTAATAATTTTTGGTTGGTGTCCGCGCCTGCCCGCGCTTTCACAAAGTATAATTTTAACTTTGCGCATTTTTGTGATCTAACGTAAGAACTATCAAAACTCCTTCCCACCCCCTTGTAAGAAAAAATAAGACATGGTCGACTCCTCTCCTCCCCCTAAATCGTCTTACGTAATAAATGAATGGCGCCTAGTGGCTAGTGCACTAGCCAGTTGCTGTGACCAATGCGCCAACGCGTCTTCATATAATCGTTGTTACAAAATTACTTTCGAATATATAGGGTGACTGGTAAATTACTATCAATATTTAAGGAGACTGCTCGGTACATGATTCTCATTCAAACGATTTTGGGGTTCGTTTTATATACAACTACTTCCTGCACATAGATTTTTCGTATCAACCCTTATGGAAATATTCCCTTTTTTACTGAAAGTTTCAAAATGTCAGACAGTATTTGACTTTATCAGAATTTCTCTGCATTTTTCAGAGTTTTTTTTATCATTAAGATAAGACTTTTAGAGTCTTATCGAGATTTCTCTAAAAGACTCTGAAAGTCATATCATTAAATAAAAAAAATTCTGACAAATTCAGATAAAGTCAAATATTGTCTGAAATTTTCATAAGGGAAAACATACACTAATTGATAAATTATCATAAAAACAACTTTTATTGTACGTAAAAATAGAAATAAATGTCGAGCATTTATTAATTTCTATCTTTAAATTGTCGTTTTGACAACATGTTTTGCCAACGGTAATTGTTAATACATATATTCAATATTACCTTAGGAGAATGGGGCACCACTGATAGACGTCCATAAACGCCATACTTTCTCTCATCTTCAGGCCTCAATGTACCCATTTTCTTCATTACCAGGTAAATCTATATGGAGAAAGAAAATTTAAGTTGGTAGTTAAAGCATAAAAAATATTTCGCTTTCAGCATTGATCAGTATCCCATAAACATTTTTTTAATCCCTCGCGGTCTTGACTTCACGATGAAAACACAGTAAAGACGCTGTCGAAAAACTCTGTAAACCTCTCCTTGTGCTGACATATAATATCGTCAATCTGGGGTTTCGTCAATTTTGGGCCAAGTGTTAACGGTGTTTGAATTGGGAAAATTTTCAATAAATTTATTGTGAATCTCTTGCTATATTATTTAGGATTAATTGATTAACCAGTCATTTCTTGTAGTAATCATTATTCCTTTCATTGAGATAATCACCAGTAGTGTAAGTAAATTTATAGGTACATTAAAAAGGCTCCGGTACAAAGCCTTTTCGTTCCTCGTATAAACAATCATCAAACGTTCACGTTTTGAAATTGGCCTTTTTACCCCTTTTTTCTCATCATAAATCGAAGTTTCTCTAGTGTGGGATGTAAAAGACTCATCCATATGGATTATATTTTGTTTCGCGAAATTTCCTTATTTTTTCGAGGTATTCAATTCGTTTGAGACTTGATCGTGCTTTTCCCATAAGAACTTTTCGATTGTTTTCAATTTTAGTGAATAAAAATCCCATCTCATGAAGTATTTTTCTCAACGTCTTTTCAGACCCATTGTAATTAATAGCCTTAAATAATTTCGCTTTTAATGATTTTACTGTCGGCAGTTCATTAAATCGTAAGCGAAAATCGTACACCATTCTTCGAACAACGTCATAATCAAAATCGTCTATATCTAAACAAAATTGCTTTTTTAGTCTTCCTTTTTTTGGAGAGCTAAACACATTTGTAGTGGAAGGTGCTACAGTACTAACTTCGTTTAATATATTGTTCAAAGTTCTTCTTGAAATTTCAGTGGCATTTGCAACTCGCTCTTGAGTCTTCTTAAAATAATTACTTATATTTTCATTCTCATTTTTTTCTGTCGGATTCGGTTACAAAATATTTATAAACATTGTAGATAATTTCGCGTGACTGATCTCGTAAAGGTTTACCTCTTACCTCTCCTAAAAATGCCATCGTACATCTTTAAATTATTTAAAGTTGGGAGTTTTAACAACTCTATATTAGGTATATATTTTGGACTGAACGCGACCGAACTTCACCGCAATTGAAAAACGACTGACAAACGTGAGACGTGAGCCAAACGTAACAAAGGTAGTGTGCGACAGATATTATAATGCCCTACGAAGCCGAAATTAGCCGATAATCTCGTGTGTCGATGTGCAATATTTATCGCCAGGTACTGTAATTCTGTATACAGAGTTTGCACTGCTTCAGCAGGTTCACGAGCTTGCGCTTTATCGTATATACGTATATAGTATATACACATAGATGTCATATAGACAAAGCGGTTGGCAGAAATTTTGAGATTAATTCAGCAGAACTTTGCCTGCCTGAATATTTACTGGCTATTAAATTACAGTACCTACATACATTCGTATAAGTATTAAAATATGATACGAGCACCTGTTCCAGCATGCCGTAGCTCCGTATGAGGAAGTCCCGTTGTGCCAGCAGGTTCACACGCTCCCGCTCTTCCTTCTCCACGATGGGGTCGGGCTCGTACGAACACAGCACGTACGGGGGCTTCGATTCTTTTTCCTCTGGTGCAGTCACCTTTGTATTGAATTATAGGTATGAGTTAGTCTTGTAAATAGTCCGTGCACACGAAAGTACTAAAGTATGTGGTGTAGATACTATTAAACTACAATTTAACAAACAACAGCCTACAAAAATAAATTCTTATTAGATACGTTACACTTAATATTTCATTATATTTATATTTATAAGCAAGATGCTGACTAATTTGGCCAGCCCTGACCCCCGATAAAATTAAGCTTTAATGGTCTGTGACAATATGTCTTCAACTACCAATAGTATAATATTATTAAGAATATTTCGTCGAATGTTCCATCTGATAAAGACCTCTTTTCTACTAAATTACATTTAATTATCATTACCGACTGTTGGGCCAGAGAAGATTTGGCGACGAGCTTCCCTTTATCTTCTCTCTCTTTGTCCTTGCGTTTGACATCTTTGGGACGTGGTTTTATCTTATCATCTGTACTATTTATATTAGAAGTCGCTCCCTCTTCTTCCTTTTCCTTCTTCTCCCCCTCTTTAGCTTTCGGTTGGGACGGCTTCTTTAAGGCCTCTGCCTTTGCTTTCGTTTGCTGTAAAATTATTATTTTATAGATTATTCCTATACTTGAATAAAATCAAATAGAAAGTATGGTGTAAATTTATAAATATAAAAAATTTACTTTAACAACGTTTCCTAGAACTTAACCGCCAAATACGTAATACACAAGAAAAATGGCTTATAACAAAAGTTAGTAGGTACTAACGGGAAATATTCGCAGATAAGCTACATTTGCTCTTTTTTTGATCAGTCGTTATGGTTAAAGGTAAATTGTAATCGATTTTTAAACACAACTTTAATAAATATTATGATTATTAGGTATGTTTATTCAATGCATAGAAATATTATTTCAAATATCTGTGATTCCATGTAAGTAAAGTGAAATAAATAATAAAAGAGAATGAGTGTCTGAACATAGATTTTTAATCATAATAAATCCATTTTAAAACAAATGTTTTATTTTGAATGCTATGCAAGGATAGTATAGCTATTTTTAATATAGACATATACACATTTATGAAGATATTTAGAAATCATTCCGTAGGAAATTAGTTATACCCACGTTAATAAGTATATTTTACCTCTATAACAGACAATTATAGATAATACATAAATATATCTAACTCCCTGACTTATTTATTTCAAGTTTGATGTAGCTTGTACTACTGTGTATAAATATTAAAAAATATAATTAATTTCCAATAGGTTGTTAACATCTGCCTATGGTTGGTTGCTAAGCAACTGTTTGTTGGTAAACATTCCATTCCGAATTTGGCTTAAGTATAGAGTGAGATGGTGTTTTTTTATGACATAATTAATATGAAAGCATTCGTTAGCACATTATGGACTTGCATTATTGACATGACAAGTATTGATTGTTTTATTCAGGTCATATTAATTCAATGTCATTGAAATTACTGGTTTATAGATTTTTATGTAATAAACAAGAATAGGGACATTTTTTGTGCCTATTGCTTAATATTTCTTTGCACTATTCTAAGTGTTGTATTATTAATTTTTAAGTGGAAACTTTATTGGTTTATATCTTGAAAATATTTTTAATCTAATACGACACGTCTTTTATATAAGCCAAGAAAAATAGAGATTCTAAGTGAGAACCTTGCTGCAGTCCAGATTTTGCTAAATACCTTGTAGATTCAAAATTATTTAGAACTGTAATTTTTAGATATTTCTTGACTTTAATCCTATAACATAATGAAAAAGCTTGTTAACAAGTTGTTGATAGTTGATATTGTCGGTGACTACTAGCTACTGAAGCCTTTTTTTTGTATCGCAGGGGAATTCATTTACGGATGATATCCAAGACGCCCGGGTAGGAAGTTCTAGATCTATGTCAGACTCGGCACTTTGGGAGTGGAATAGCGTAATAAACCCCTGCTGCTGCAACCCGGATCTGCAGGGAACAGAATCCCTCCAGCTACAGGCTGGCCTCAGCGAAAAGGCCCGACTTCTCCTCCATGGGGATCCGTCCCCACATGTCCGACTCACCTCTGAACAGTCCCGACGACGCCGTGTCTAGCAGGACTGGGTTCCCATCCCGGTCCGACACGAGCACAGGGGCGTTACTGGAGGCGCATTAACTAGCTCCTCCTACGCACCCCCATTCATCGCCCGCGGATGGAGGCCACGTCGACAACGTCCTCTCTCACCCGCTCGTCTGCCTCCTTCTGGGACATTACGGTCTCGCAGAAGGAGACCATCGCCTTCCAAGACTCGTCGTCGCCGAGCATCGCGGTGATGATGCTCGGGAGCGACAAGTCCCCTCCGAGGACCGACGTCAGACCTTGACGCAGCACCGCCCATCTCGGGCACATTTCGAGGGTGTGCTGGGCAGAGTCCACTGCAACTGCAACAAGGTAAGGGGCTTGCGTTTTCGGCGCATCCACCGCTCACGGACCGGGCGCAGGGCAGCCGTTACGCGTGTGCCATACGGCTGCACCGCCAGGTCCTCCCCCAACTTCGGCATTAGCGCTTCCTGCCCTATCTGACGCACCCGTAGGATCCCGTCTAAAGTGGGGTTCTCACCAAAAGCCTTCCTACCCGAGATGTATGAGTAGGTCTCGGAAAGAACCTCCGCCACTAGAGAGCTACTGAAACCGGTGTAAACAACGTCAATCTTTTAATCCTTATCGTAGCGACATCTATCTCGCCATATACGAACTAGAAGAAACATCGCACTATCAAAGTTTTTAATCTCATCAATCTCTTTTAAAAGGTCAGAAGTAAATTCGATAACTTTATTTGAACCGATAAACCCCCTTTTAATGTCTGTATTCACAGCATAAAGTAGGTACAGTTTCAATTAGCAGACCGTTTAACAAATCTGTATTAAATATTTAAATCAAATTAATGGTGATTGATGGTGTACCTAATCAACGAATTTAATTACGTTATGAACATCATCTTTTCTAGATGAAGTGAATTTCTAGAATACGTTTAAATCTTTTCCTATAAACGATGTAGGTAATAAAATAGTACCTATGCTTTTTAATCAAAGACAAGGAGATTCAGCCAAGTTTAAATGAAAATAATAATTGTATAATCTTTAACATTATTGAATAAATAATGCATAATTGAAATAAATTTGGAAAGTTTTTGTAAAATTTCATAACTAAATATAGGTTCGTTTCCACTCCGCAGCAGTGTAAATTGAGTAAAAGGGTGCCTGTCCATTAAACCGTATCGAGGCTGCGGAGCGAGCAATAGGATTGCAAAAAATCTTCGCCCCGCTTCAGTGGACAAAATTGGTTAATATTACTCCATTACTCCGCTCCGAAGCTTCGCTCCGCCTCAATGGACAGGCACCCTAAGTAGAAGGCTTACTTGGAACTCCTCTCGTTGGACGCGCGTGCAGTCGCCGCGCGCGCGTGACGCCGCCGTGCCCGCGTACAGCGAGCCCGCCGGCTGCTGGAACAGCGCCGCGTACTGCGCGCCCGCCGGGTACACGCGCCTGACACACGAGACTCACTCATTGTGACCATTGTAATTAGAGTGGCCAAAATAAATTTTGAGGCGTAATTCTGCTGTTGCATATGTCACACAAGTAGTGAGATATCTTCGATATACACTTAATGAGATAATGGTTATCGTCAGCCTATCGCAATCCACTGCGAGACATAGGCCTCTCCAAGTTCGCGCCAAATATCCCGGTTTTCTACAATCCTCATCCAGCTTCGCCGGCGACCTGATCTAATTCGTCGGTCCAGCGGTCCGGAAGAAGCCCCACACTGCGTTTACCGATACGCGGTCTTCAGTCCAGGACACATCTGCTCCAGCAGCCATCGGTCCTGCGACATACGTGACCAGTCCACTGCCACTTCAACTTGCTAATTCTACGGGCTATGTCGTTTACTTTGGTTCTCTCACAGATAATCTCTTCTGATTTTATCCTTGAGAGAGACTCCAAGCATAGCTCGTTGCTTAGCACGTTGAATGACTTTAAATGTGTATACTAATCCGGTCGTCAGTGTCCACGTCTCGGTGCCATATTATGTCAATACAGGTAGGACAGGAAGATAAAAGTCTTCAAGCTGTTCAGCTTGAAGACTTTTATCTTTAAACATTGCGGAACCCTCTAATCGAAGAAACGACGAAGCGTACCATATTTCGCCCAGCCCCACTGAATCCTCCTATCAGCTTCCTTCTCGAAGTTGTTTTGGCCTAGTTTGATTGTGTCGCTTAGGTAGACATAATCCTGTACAACTTCTAGAAAGATACCATTGACAGATGTCGGTCTCGGCATGACATGTTTATTGAACATAACTTTCGTCTGGCCCAAATTCATACCGAGACCGACCAGTCGGGAGGACTTATTCAGGTTGCCCAGCATCCGGCCTAGCTCCTCCAATGTCTTCGCAATAGATGTAGATATCGTCGGCGAAACGAAGGTGTGAAATGTATTCGCCATTGACATTTATTCCTCATACACTCCAGTCCAAACTTATAAAGACACCCTGCATCGCGTCATTGGTAAATAGTTTCGGGGATATTACATCTCCCTGTCTTACTCCGCGACGAAGGTGAAGGGGTCTTGTTCGTTGGTCCCTCGGTACCTCGATATATCGCCAGTCGATATGACATCGCTGCAAAGAATCCAGGCCAACCTAGGTCTCGATCAAGTCGAAGACTTTCTCGTAGTCCACAAATGCCATAGTATAATATACTGTACTGTATCACCCTGTAAACAACCCACTGCTGAGCGAAGGCCTCTACTCCATATAGGAGAATGGTTGGAGCTTAATCCACCTCGCTGCTCCACTGCGGGTTGGCGGATAATTTCCCTCCCATAAGTAATGATCGTTATCAGGTATCTATGATAACAACCGGGACCGACGACTTTACGTGCTCTCTGAGGCACGGTGGGGAGACCCACAAGGACACATACACCCAGACTGGAAACAAATATTAGTACAAATAAAAATATCTGTCCCGAGCGGGAATCGAATCTGTGACCGCTCGCGCGTGGCGTCTATGTGACTACTCGCACCAATACACCAGAACGGTCGTCAAATGCCATACACGGCGGTTGATTATCCTCTTCAGTCTTCTGTATAATCTGCCGAACAGTATTGATACGGTCTACGGTGCTATAGCTATTTCGAAACCCAGCCTGCTCAGGTGGTTGGAATTCGTCGAACCTTGCGACGAGACGGTTCGTAACATCCCTCGAAAAGAGCTTATAGACGTGTCTCACAAGGACAAGTGAGATTGATCTATAATTCCTCAAGAGAATTTATTACCTCCTTTGAAGAACAACACAACTACACACCTGGACCACGCCACCGGCGTGGTACCTCTCAGGATAACGACATTAAAGAGCTCTGCTAAGGTTGCTAGGACAGCTCATCCCACAGCCTTAAGGAGCACAGTTGTAATTCCGTCATCTCCCGGGGCCATCCCGTTTTTAAGTTATCCAAGCGAAACACTAATCTTACCAAGATACTGGTTAGTTTTTTGGTAATCTTTAGTAAATTTAATGATTTCGTTATCGTGTCGTTACAATCTCTTCATGGAAAAACTGGATCAACTATAGACTTCCAAACTGTTATAACCAACCTTTATGATATAATTGATCGACCACTGATACTGATCTAAAATGACACGATCGCAATTCTAAGGTCTTTGTTTATAATTCGTTGCTGGTATTGTCTTTTATAAAAACCTAGTGACATACGTATATATAGGTATATTTGTAGCAAATATCTTTCGTTTCAAAGGCCGGCCTCATGGTCTGCCACGAAATCATTTTCGTAGTCTGATTTGCACAAGTGAGTGGAGCTAACGGAAACACCGAAAACTCTATAAAGGTATAAAAATTACGTTATCTGTTGTTTATGATGACAACAAGGACTGTTGTCTTTATGTGTTCTCCGAGGTACGGTGGGAAACCTAGAAGGACAAACAACCTGACGAGAAAAAACTATTTATAGAAATACAAATATAATATACGCTCCGAGTATCGGTGTCGAGAGCATCGTGAACTTGCGAGTAATAAATTAGTTTATAGTATTGTTCTAATCATAATAATAATATATAATAAGTTAACGTAAAGAATGTTCTCACGAAAAATATAGCATTAGAACAAATTACAAATGTCTAAAAGATACATGAAATATAATCAGATAGGTTTTGCTCTTTACAAATCACAAAAATATATGAACAAAGAAACGTATGTTATATTATAGCCGTTGTTACCTAAAGTTACCCAAATGTGTCTCTTCCCATTGAATTTGCGTTTGCCAGGGACTTCTTTCGGGCTCTTTTTCTTCAGTTGGGGTGTACTCCGCGAATCTACAAATAATTTGATCGTTATTTATTCAAAACTAACTTACTGTTAAAAAATTTCTTCGCTTCTTGACATTTCTCACCATGTAAATTGACTCACTTGTTGGTTTGTAGCAGCCTGTCTCTTATTCGCTTACGGTCCTCCTCGAGAACCCGCTTTTTGTCGCACTGCCAGATGTTTAACATTGTAAACGTGTCAGTTAGCAAGCTCTCCTTCACTTCGCGATCAAGTTGCGTGTCTGTGTGAAAACTTGGAGAATGATTCACCTGAAAAAAAAAACATAGACGAACTATAGACCGAGACACGTTTTTATGTTAGATTTTTATTTTTTAGATATACATAAAAATGTTATTTAAAATCTTCATTAACCAAACCGGACTCCATATTTCACAAAAAAAAACTTTTGATTTGTTTACTCCTTAACTAAATATGTATAAATATAATCTTATTTAATGTTATAAAACAATTGATAAAATAAATTACTTCTAAAATGTACGGATGCAATTTGTGATCCAGAAGAATATCAAAGCCGAGTATTTCAAAGCATGCATGAACCTAAGGATAAAATTAAATATTTTAGTAAAAGTTGTTATAAAGCTAAAAAATTATGAGAACTTGAAAACAAAATCTTCTAACTACGACTAACTTCCACCTAATAACAATTTAATTAAAGTTTATTACTAAAACGCAATAAAGGAACCATGTCATGGGAGGGAAAACACGCGTGGTAGCTGTGCTTGAGTATGGGCCACGCAGATATGATGGTCTTCACAATCACTTGGTCTATGGAGTGCCACAGCCGGTCCAGGTCTACGCCTTGCGACAGCAGGACTTTATTCAATGTCGATATTTTGCTGGCATTCAAAGAAATCAAATTTTTTATTTTATTTTACAACACTAAAATTGGTAGTTGTAGTGAATTAAGAGGTGATATTTTCGAAGAGTTTTTGCTTTAAATTTCATTTTGAGGTTTATTTTCAGAAATATTTTTGCAGTTATATGGAATTCTAATCCAACTATTATGGATATTCCATTATTTGATAAATATGGCATGGTAAGTATAAAAACATTACATATTCGTTGGCAAAATTTGTTGGATTACCTATTAACAGAGCATTTGATTGTTTCCCATCACATTCTAATTTCGTCGGGATGATATCGTGGGCTGAATACTACAACTAGATACCTACAATCCAGCTGTTTCGAGAAAACCTCAAATTAAAGCTTTACAAAGATTTTTAGAGATTGTCAAGACTTGAGTAAATGTTACTTTACTACCATTTCTAAATTTTAATATTTGATTAAAAGTATTTACGTCTTGTTTTTGTAATTTTGTAAAAGGAAAAACAAATTTGTAGTTACCTAGTTGCAGTACTCACCCCACAACATATTAGCCGAAATCAATATTGTAATAGTAATGGTGTATTGATCAATCTCATTATTGAATAGAAAATGTGTGAGAGGAAACAAACCGCTTGCTGCCCGCCTCGGAGTCGTACACGTATGTTCGGCTGTGTTTGTTGAGCGCATAGTTCGTGAGGTGCATGAACACGTTAGTTGTGTTGTTCGCGTTGGGGTCCGCGTATCGGCTCGTTGCGAACCTGCAACGACTCGTGCGGAACTACCGGCTCATGGTTTCGATTATGTCTCGTTAGGATGAAAATTTGTGTCGGGGGCCCGAAAAAAACAACACAAACTGAAATACCCAGTCTGTACTGTATCAACCTGTAAACCACCCATTGCTGAGCGAAGGCCTCTTCTCCACATAGAATAAGCGTTGGAGGTTAATTTACCACGCTGCTCCACTGCGGGTTGGTAGATGATTTCCGTGCGATGGATAACGATCGTTATAAGGTGTATATGATAACAACTGGGACCGACGGCTTTACGTGCTCTCCGAGGCACGGTGGGGAGACCCATAAGGATATACACCCTGACCGCAAAGAAATATTAGTAGGTACAAATATCTGTGCCGAGCGGGAATCGAATCCGCGACCGCCGGCGCGCGTTTTTACACCAGTACGGTCGTCACCCAGTCTACAATAAATATATGAATGATCTATGCCAATATTTATCATGAGTATCGAGCCCGTTACCGCTGTCGCGAAAGTCAGTTGCTATGACCACTGCGCCATCACATAGTCACACTAAATATCTACTGGGTTTAGAGTTTTATTGTAATATTTTTAGTTTTAATTTTAGCTCGTGTTTTCTATAGACAGATAACTAGTTGTGTACCTAATCATGTTTGCCGATTAGGTATAAGGTTTTATGAATAATCTCTTACAATTAGTATTTTATAAGGGTTTAAATTAAAAAAAATTATTTTAATTTCTAATTAAGAAAATCTTACTTGTTAATAGTTTAACTTGTATCTATATTCAATACAAAATTTAAATAACTATAAGTAGAGATAATAGAGCTATTCTAGTATTATAGCTTACCTGACGAGACCTTCATTGTATACAAAAATCCTGAGAGGATCGCAAGACGTTATAAGCGTATATACTCTGATATCAAATTTGTACCCATCCACGAGATATGGTTTTGATAAATAAACCTAAATTGACAAGAAAAGTATCTCTATATAGTGTAACTGGTCATCAATTAGCTATATGTAACGTGTAATGTCTTATGTACCTAATATGTGATATTATTGCCTATCAAATAATATTGTTTCATATCTGTAGAACATTTAAATCAAGAGACATCGAAGTTTTCTTGCAGAGTCATTTAAAATTATGACAAAAAATCAAAATGGCGGCCATTCCAACAAGAATTGTTATAATATATGTGGGTGTTTTGTCGATGAAAGTAGGTAATTTAAGGGAATGATATTATCATTCCCTTAAATTATCGCTAGTTGATAACCAGACACACAGACAAGAAGAAAGAATTTATAGAAAAAAAAATCTATTTATATATTATTTTTAACTATGTATACCTATATAAATTTCACAATATTATTAATTAATTAAACATACCTGACAAATAAGTTTATCGGTAGGCTTGATATCCTTCAAAGATTTGGTAAGGTAGATGCCTCGCCCCTGACTACCGCACTCTGGCTTTATTATAAATGTTTTATTCTTGCGTGACTTGCTATAATTTAAAGCTTCCCCAAAACTAATAATTTATTAAAAGAATACGATAAAAATGACGTATTTTATTTGAATACAATTTTTAATACAAATATATGAATAATAATCAATAATAAACCATACCAGATAAAATCTAATCAAAATTTCTTTATAAAAATAGGCCTCAAAAGCAATTTTTAATCACCACTTACAGTTTTCATTTATTTAATATTTATTCGATCACAGTTAATGTGAGGCCAACACCGATTCGGCATATAATATATACTATATATTGCTACTGATTTCGTTTCAAATAAATCATAAATATAAAATTTTCTATGCAATCTTATAACTTACTCAGCTGGCAAACACCACGTTTTCGGAAAGAAACTATATTCCTTAGGATAAATCTTCTGCATTCTATTTAAGTTTCTCGCCAACAAATCTTTTCTGTTAAAGGATTCAGTTACTTCATTTTAAAACATTGCATATTTCTCAATATATACATTTTTTTTTACGTTTGTTACCTCAGAACTGCGTCATTAATGAACCGAAAGAGAAAAATCTTATTTTATTAGATAGGATATTCTTTCCATTTTGGTCCCAATTAAATTTAAGGGTGAGAAAATAAGGAATACAAATTTTTTTATTGCTCTAATTTTATTTGTTTAACAATCAATTTTTTGGAAGTCGTTTTTTGTTTTTTATATTAATACGTATATGATACCTGCAAATTTCAAGCATTCCAGGAAAGTGGTTGATACGTTGAAATCTTTTCATCTCCTTGGCTCGTTCTACAGAGACGCTCATATCCGTCCAATAAAAATTCCAAGCTTCGTCTTCAGAAACTTCGCGCATACCGAATGCACTAGCTACTTTTCGTATTGATTCGTAGCGACAATTCGTTAGACATATTGTTATTTGAGATCTACAAAAAAATTACTCATACATAAACTCACACATCGACCCTCAGTAGGATAATAAGAGCTTGTATTGTCCATCAATACAATACAAAGACAAACAGCCGGACCGCGACATATATATATATATATATATATATATATATATATATATATATATATATATATATATATATATACCACTTATACATATATATGCTCAGAGCGGGGTTCAAACCTGCGACCAACAACTAATAATAAAAGAGACAAACTAGTCATCATACAATGTACAAACGAATTATTTGTTTATGGGTAGTGTATTTAAATTAACCGATAAAAGTTCAGCTCACACCTTAGTATTTTTAGATTGTAGTCCATTTATATTAACAGAAAAATCAAGAAGTTTGTAAAATCGGAATATTTACCACGTATACGAGTACTATACTCTGTACCCGTAAGTCGTGACCATGGCGTTTGCAATAGTGGAGAAATATTAGGTATACAAGGTAATATAGAAAACTCAAAATGAACAACAATAAACACGGTAATATCCCGTTTAACATATAAATCAGTGTTAGTCACCATTACATTTTAAAAAGTTAATTTGAGGAGTTGTCTAATGAAAATTATTTTCTATTATTAGAGTAGAGCATGCTCTGTGTTATATCGTCTAGTAGCTAAAATATTTGACGTAGGTACATTAGAAACAGAACCTACCGTTCAGGTTTTAATGTACGTCTACGTACCTACGTCAAAATATGTTTTGAATCGACTAAGCCGGTCGTGGGTAAATACCTACGTGAGCTATTACGTAACTTTCGCGATCGTGAGAAATCGCTGTGGTGTCAAATTTAAATACTAATTGAGGCTCATCTAGTATTGAAATTCAACACCACAGCGATTTCTCGCGATCGCGCAAATTACGTAATAGCCGCAACGATCTTTTTTTTAAATTAGAATATAATGTTTAAAATTTATATCGGCAGGTAAAAGAACATCTTTGCAAACCATAAACAAATAAAAGATTTTAAAAGGAATACTAAGACGCATGTATATTTTCCAGCGTGCATTGGAGCAACGTGGCGAATTCAGCTCCACTTGATCTCTTTCATAGGATAATTGACATGTTACCCCGGCTCGAGACGTTTACAGGCTGGTTCAGAACAATATACAGTACCTTTTCCGTTTCTTCTTCTTACGAGTGGTTTCAATAGGGATTATAGGGGCAGTACATGAAGTCGGCTGAGAAGTATCATCTTCATCATACATCTTGCTTTCATAAGTTTTAAGTAGTATTGATGTTATGTTATCCGCTATGTCTTCTTTAGCATGTTGTTCGGCTGTTACTAATATGATAATTACTAATTAATTAAATTAATATAGGTATTATAAATTAATTATATTTCGATTATATTAATTATTATTTAATGTATTGTACGGGTCATCAAGTTGTAGGTCAGAGAAACCAACTAAAGGGCTCTTGCTTCTCTTCCTATGCTATCGCAAGTATTTTGGTTTCCTTCGTTAATATTAACCCCACTGCGTATGAACGACTACTAAGTAAAGAAGTCAATAAGTACTTAATTATTGCTGACGCATTTAATATTCAGAGACGTCTCGTATGTCATCAAAAAAACTGATACCAATTACTAGTAACCCGGTTGCAGTATATTTATGTATTTTAATGATTCATAAGTCGATGCAATTTTTGTTATTTGCCGTATAAAATGATTATCAGTAAAATAAAAAATATTCTAGAAAATATTCTTCCGTTTTATAAAGGAAAGATAAAAAAGATTCTTTATTCAATTTCTTTTAAAATTCCATTTCTTCCTTACGTCTCAACTTATCCAAATGGTTGTGATATAAAAGAGATGAAATTAAATGAACGAGTGACTAAAGCGTCTTATTTACGATGTACCTACAGCATGTTGTACTTCAAGATGAGACATAGCGTAGAGCACACACTATCATGTGCGCGTCTAGCGTGTTAGGCGTAATTGAAAATGTTATTTGAGCTCATATTTTTTTTTTCATAATGCCACCAGTTTTATGCAAACGCAATAAACGGAAATAATTTTATTTTGTTAGCAGCATCGTGCATCGGTAGAACGGAATATAAAGAGGTTTTGGTTTGCATCTATCACTCTGCGCACATGATATTATACAGGACCGGCCTTAGCCATCTAGGCGCCCCGGGCGATTCATGCCTTTAGCGCCTTTTTAGGTTTAATTATTTCATTACAATTTAAAAAAAAACTTATTTATTAACTTGTACTATATTTTTTATTATATTTAATTAATAGAAAACTACAAACATATTTTAACAATTAATTCCCTAAACAATGCACCTTATCTATTTATATTGTCTGTCAGTCACGTCACGAACCATTAAAATATTATTTTTCTGGATTTTTTATAAGCAAATTCTCTGATAAGACTGGCAAAATCTAGATTTTTTGCAACTTGATTTTGATTAGATAGTGCGGCCAAACTAGTCAATCTTGTTTGAGACATTGTAGACCGCAAATAAGTTTTTATCAATTTTAGTTGCAATTTCTGCGCTTAACTTAACGCCTGCCACTCTTAACGCCTGTTGGCTCTATTTCGTCCCACATTATTCAGTGAGAGATACGACAAGAGACAAAATGACAGATCGTGTTTGTTAGACATAGAATACTCATACTTACTCCTATGAGGTAATCCTATAAAAGTTAATACGCTAAAGGCCAGTTTCGACACTTGCTATAAAGTTCCGGATAACCTAACTGGCAGTTATTTTGACAGATAACCCATACAATTACCTGTCAAAAAAGTTCCAGTTATGTTAACCGAAACTTAATACCATGTGGTGAAACTGGGTCTAAGTCTAGTTTTCCTTTAGATCGATAAAAATAGGAATTCAAATTAAGTGGTTAAGTGGAGCTGGAGCGAGCGACGTCCTGTACTACTTGCCCGGTCCCCCCCCCCCAAAGGTGGCACTGATATTGTATACAGAAAGCTGTTGTACAGCAGGTCGGGATGTATAAGGCCCTTATATAATAAGGGATTATTCGCTACCTATAGTTTTTTTAAGTATATTTTTAGAGGGTCAAAACTGAAACTTATTTATTATAAGAAAAATTAATAATACCTGGAATTTTATTGTTTTTTAGTTGAGGCTGTACATCAGAAGTTTGTTGAGAATTATGTGAGTTTTGATCCTCATCGTGCAACAAAGTTTCAATATCCACCTATAAATTAAAAAGAAATTCTGACTCATTTAATTATATGATTCGTACGAAATTCTCACTAATATAATTATATATTACTTTTTAAACAATGCCATCAAATTTGATATTTAAATAAGAAAATAAATAAAAACAACTAAAATTTAAAACAAACTAACCTCCATTTATTTTATTAAAATTAAGTTCATAAAAAAATCAATAAATATGTGCACAAAGCATTATTTAGATCTCTTCACTAAAATGATAAGGTTCGATGTTCGGAAATTAAAAAATAATCCCAAATTAAGATGGAGTTTTGCTGAAAATTAAATTTAATGTAACGAAATTACTTTTATGTTACAAGTTAAGTCGTAATATATAAACATTATACGAAAATACCTAACTTTATGTGAACGATTTCATTAAAATTTTGTTAGTAAAATTGCATTTTGGTACACAGGTTTTTGTTTTGTCAGTTGTCATATTAAATTATTAGTTGTTATTAATAGTTATCAATATAAGCTTTAATTTAACATAGTATACCTATACTATATCATAATAGTAAAAAATTTACAATCTCAGCAAAAATAGTTTATTTTATAATATAAATTTAGTTACTATATAATTTAAAGACGAAATATGCGTGATAGTTTTATTTTTGATTACCATAAGTTAAAAACAATTATTATTAAAATAGAGTTACTCCTATAGTGAGCAAATAATTCAAATAAATCCTAGTATTTTCTATTATAATTTTATCTAGTCATTGTTATTTAACAAAAATAGTTATTTTCAAAAGAAATTTCAGAACGCAATTTTATGTGTTATCTGTTTTTATCGCATATACTCGTCAAATTCTAGTGCTACTATTTGCTATTCCGCCAAAGTACAGAGTCATCTAGAATTGATAAAATGGCAGAAGGCCAGGACGAACCCAAAAAGATCACAATTACTGTAAAAACCCCAAAAGAAAAGCAGCAGGTGGAAATCGAAGAGGATGCCGATATTAAAAAAGTGAGTACTGAGACGCTATGCTACTTATTTATGGCGTAATAACATAGATATTGCATACGCAATCACAAATGACATTTCCTTAATTATTCGGCAAGAAAGCAAATTAATTTGTAATTTTAGCTCAAAGAGGTATTGTCTCCTAAATTCAACGCTGAACCGGAACAGCTATGTCTCATTTTTGCTGGAAAAATAATGAACGACGCTGACACACTAAAGCAGCACAACATCAAGGATGGGTTGACAGTTCATCTTGTTATCAAGACCCCTCCGAGGCCAGAGCCCGAAGTTGGAACTCGTCGTCCGCCAGGTAATTCTATAAGAACTTGACTAATAACGCATGTGAATAAATTTATGGAAGTGTTTTTACATAATCTGAGTGAAGTTTTAATATTCGAAACGTTGATACACCACGAAATTGACTATTAAGGTTATAATGTAATTATTATAAATTCTTACTTCTTTTAATTTTATAATGTTTAATCATCTATCATATAAAACATAGTGGTGACCTCTTTTTTTAGCTGATATTGGTGCAACACCATTTGGATTAAACTCACTCGGAGGTCTTGCTGGTCTCGAAAGTTTGGGTCTCGGTCAAAGTACATTTATGGATTTACAGGTAAGAGAATCTAAAAAAATAAAAAATTAAATACAACTTATTTAATTATTGTTTTAACCTTTTATCAATTTGTTTTTATATTTATTTTAGGCCCGTATGCAAAATGAACTTTTGTCTAATCCCGAAATGTTGAGACAAGTGTTGGATAATCCCTTAGTACAACAGATGATGAATGATCCTGAAAACATGCGTACTCTAATCACATCTAATCCTCAGATGCAAGACTTGATGGCGGTGAGTAAATATATATGACTAACATTTAGAAATTAAGTGTTTTCTGTACTAACTGTAAAGGAAAATAGTAAATAATTTACACAATATTACAGTCCAGACTAATTGTCAAAAATCATTTAAATAACCTTATATATGAAAGGAAGTCCTCAATACCTTTACATTTCTTTGCGATTCACATGAACGTTCCATTAGATCTGAATACAATTTACTTTTGAAAACTCTTTCTTATACAACATCCTTCTATTCTAATTCCTTCACTATTAAAGCTGTCCGCCTGTGGAACTTTCTTCTGCTTTTAATAAGACAAGTTCCAACTCAAGTTTGTTTTAAACAATGTCTTAAGAAATATTATATATCGCTTAAGACATCATAATTGTCGAAATTTAGTTATATATTTTTATTTATTGCATTTGTTAAAAACTATTATAATTTTCTTTATTAAATATTAAAAATATATAAAATATTCTTGACTGACCCGTTGGCGCAGTTTGCAGTGACCCTGTTTTCTGCTCCAAGGATTGTGGGTTCGATTCCCGCCCCGAGTCTGGGTGTAATATATGTTTATTTATATATATTATTTATATGTATATTTATTATGTATATTTATTTAAAAAAAACGTATATCAGTCGGCTGTTACCTAAAACACAGGCATTAAGTTGCCTACCTTAGGGACAGTCGACCGTGTGTGTATGTTAAAACATATTTATATTTATTTATTTATTTATATTTGTACACTTCCTAACCACTGCTACTATATTGTGTCCTTTGCCCAAAGGTTGTCTGTAAGAAATCACTCTTTTAATGATAAGATCGCTTTTGTACGTCTTTTCTGTGTTTTACTTATATTATTATTATTATAAAAAGAAGTAATTTTTACTGGTTTTTTAAAACATTAAAAAATTTACTTTTATAACAAAACTAGTTAATGTTTATAAATTTATAACAGATACAAAGTATATAATTTTATATATACAAAGTTTATATACTTTTGTTAGTATGACTAAAATAAGGGGGCGTCCATAAATTACGTGAGGTGTTTAAGGGGGGGAGGGGGTCCAGTCAAATCTCTTCTAATCTTAAGTTGGAGAGAGGGGGGGTCTCGGCAAATATCACGCAATTTTATTTCTGATTAAAACAAAAAAAAATTATACTATTTTGGTCCATTTAATCCAGATTGTACATGCTTAAGATTTAATCTTGAGCGTAATCGCGTAATACGATTAAGATCATTCACTAATTCGTTCGAAAGAAAATAATTTCATTCATACTTCGACGTTATACACGTTTTACGACGTTTGAAAAATCTCACGTGAGATTGGGGGCTGGGGGAGGGGGTTGAATAAAATCTCACGACATCTCACCAGGGGGTAGGGAGGGACAGAAAATTTAAAAAAACACCTCACGTAATTTATGGACGCCCCCTAAGGTAAATTAAAAATAACACAAATCATATAGGAGAATTATTGTTAATATGATATCATAATTTTGTAAAATAAAATGGATCCATACAATCCTGTGAAATAGTAATAGTATATATTGTGTTTTGTTTCAAAATTTCTTTGAAAATTACATTTTTCTAATGGATGATTTTTTTTTTTTTTTTTTTTTTTTTTTTTTTTTTTTTTTTTTTTTTTTTATTCAGAAGTCAACACCAACAAGTAGTACAACAACAAATACAATATGAACAAAGTAAACATTGGTATCTAGATTATTGCCTACTTTTTTACAGGTGTTCTTAAGTTACTAATAATATCGTCAACATCGAAATAAGTCAAATTTAAAGTTGTCCATGTAGCATACATTAATGAATATTTTAGATTAAATTCAGAAACCAATGTCAGAAACTAAATTATGAAAAGTGAAAAAATAAAGTCAAAAACATTTAAGAAATATTATAAAAGTGAACATCATCGGTATTTAGCAGATCGCCCAATTATTTAAAGGTGTTCATAAATTACTAACAATATTAAAAACGTAAAATAAACCAATCGAACAACCGACCATGTAACAAACAAACATCAACAATTCAAAATAAACATCAATATAAATATACAAAATAAAATCTTACATGAATGTCAGAGACCAATATATAAAATTAAAAAAGTCAAAACATCTAAAGTTTGTTAACATTGAGTGCGAGTGTACAGATACAAATTTCATTTTTACAAAAAAAATTAATTCAAATTAAGGTAGGTTATAAACTATAAAATTGTCAAATTATAATTTTGGAAATATTCAGATTTAAGTCTTATGAAGTATAATGATGATCATCAAAATCATCGGCGAAAAGCTGATGGAGCCATAGTCTTTAAAAAAGAAGAAGAAGAAGATGATCATCACGAGTCTGAGTACATAAAAAATAAATAATTTTATACAAATACAATTATATAAATATGTCAAAGTATTAAATGTCATTGTTATTAATAAGATTTTTTTTATTTTCTTTATTGCACAATAAAATTATATCGCAAAAAAAAATGTTAAAAGTATTCTCTACCAGCTAACCTTAAAGTGATTAAAAATGTCCAAAAATAAATAATATTTGATATTTGTAAGTAAACAATATTACATATATTATCTACAATGATGGCATTTCCTGTCAAATCACGTTTGATTTGATTTATTTATACTTTATTGCACAATACATTATTGAATTGTACAAGAAGCGAGCTTAATGCTAAAAGTGTTTACTATTAGCCAACCTTAGAACATACAAGAATGGATATTTGTAGATGTGCAAAATTGGAAAGTAAACAAATTCATATTCAAAAAAGGCAAAATAAGATACAATCATTATATTAACAAGTATGCTTAATTAAAAAAATCAAAAAACCCGACTGCGTAAAATACTCATATTACAAACTAAAAAGAATAAAACAATTTGCTAGCTTTCATTTGATACCCATATTGCTACAGTAAGAAAAAAAATTCAACTCCCCTCCCTCATTCCGCCATTTGCTGGCGCCATTTTGAAAATTTATATAGCCTATGTCACTACTACAATTTAGACAAATCCAATGACACCTCATATGTCAAAAACCGTCCAGTCGTTTGGGCTGTAGGGCGTGCCAAAGAAATGGACATACATACATACATACATACATACACTCGAAAAACATAACCCTCCTTCTGTCGCAGTCGGGTAAATACACAGGCAAGATACACATACATACATACCAACAAACCTTATTTTAACAAGCTGAGGACAATTATCAAAATGCAAATATAAAGTTTTTATTGAACTAATAGTATTAAGTAAGATGTTAACTAAAAAGAACTCTTTAACCTGTCCCTTAAATGAGTCATGTGAAGGAGCTTTACAAATAGTATAATTATTAATACTATAATAACAGACAGCAAATGAATCGGACAAAAACCCTGTCTGATGATTAGGACTGTATAGAGATAGGTTATTTATAGAGCGGAGGGATCTTTAATCAGATATGAAAGTGAACTTACATTTAATTACCTTAAATAGAAGTAGAAGGATGGTAGAAGAGTGTAAAGAGTAAACAAAAAAATCTTAAGTGCTACATTCTTGAATAGGTAACAATTTCAATAGGGATCTGTAATGTGAAACATTATCATACTCACACAAACCGAAAATGAAGTGAATGCATGTGTTAAGCAATCGATCGACTTTGTTCAAATAAACTTCATTAAGGTGTAAACAATACATATCACCTTAGTCACTGATTGGCAAAAGTAAAGTATTTACTGTAGTAACTATTTTGTTGAAGTATAGTAGGGAATGCAATGTTGAGAATTTATATTTTATTAAATCATAATCTTTTTTTATTTGATAGGTATAAAATGTACTTTCTACATTTAAGTCATGAATAAGATATTCTATTTCTGTATGATGTTATTTATATAACATTACAATGATAATGTAAATGTGAAGAAGATAATTATTATCTTAAAAGAACATTTTAAAAGATGTATTACCATTTATTTTGCAAAATTATTTTGAACGATGTACAAAATAAAGGCAGGCTTAATCCTATTGTAATTTTACAGAGAAACCCTGAAATCAGCCATATGTTAAACAATCCTGAATTATTACGCCAAACTATGGAACTAGCCCGGAACCCTGCTATGCTTCAAGAATTAATGCGATCTCATGATAGAGCCCTGTCTAACCTGGAGAGTATACCTGGTAAGGCAATACTAATAAATTTCTGATCCTTAACAGTATATATATGTCATTATATTGTGAACATTGCTATCTCATAATCTACTAAAAGCTTGTAAACCAGTTCATAATTTGATAGGTTGCAACATTTTAAAGCAACAATGTATACATACATTTGTACAATACAACAATATTATGTTTATTAATATAATAATAATTTTTAAAAAAATTTAAATTTCAATTTAAAAATAATTTCAGGTGGCTATAATGCTTTACAGCGTATGTACCGTGACATCCAGGAACCAATGTTGAATGTAGCGAGTAGCATGGCAGGAAACCCGTTTTCAGGACTTGTTGACAATTCAGGTAAAAAATAGCTGTAAATAACAATAATTTAATAAAGTGTTAAAACTAAGTGTTCATTTTAAGAATTAATGTTTCAATAGTATTAAGATGTCACTCTATAGATACTTGATTTAATTTACCTCTCAAGACAATCTATACCTATAATAAATCTGTTAAAACCTTCGTTTTATTAATACACTATATGTCATCAAGAATAAATTTTACTAGCGCGATTAAATTTCAATCAGCGCCATCTCTTATAAGCTTTTTTTTGTACGCGTATCACGTAAAAAGTACAAAACCAATGTAAATAACTTTAATACATAAAAATTATACATAACTCACAGTAACATTTCGTTTTTGTTTCATTGTAATTAAATTTAAAAATAAATATTTAAGAAAATAGAAATAGGTACCTACATGCAACGCCATCTATTCAGCTGGTCTAACGAATCTTAAAAACTCACAAAACTTATTTTTGAGTTATTATTTTGTTAAACTTAAAAGTTTACTAAATATGTCAGATAGGAATAGAAATCGTTTTAATATTTTAGATAAACATAATTTTCAATTAATATACTATTATGTTAAATTTCACTAAATATAAAAACGATATTCTACTATTCTACGTAGATGGCGCAGTATACGTAATATATTTTTTGAATTGCACTGTCCAAAACTTCGGCCAAAAGAATGACCCTCACCCGTATTTACAAAAATATTTTTTTGCATTTAATACCTTAGTGTACTAAGGTCTTGGTTGTTTGTTTGTTGTTAAAATATTTGGTCGTTATTTGTTTGTTGATTGTACAAAGTTGGATTGGTTATAGCTATTTAAGTTGTAATCTTAATATATATAAGCGAAAGGTCACTCACTCATCATAATATCTCCGGAATTATAAGACCTAGAGACTTTGGGAATATTCCTTTTGTCGAGTAGAGGTCAGCTAAGAACGGATTTTACGAAATTCTGCCCTTAAGGGGGTGAAAAAGGGAGGCAAAGTTTGTATGTGACAACGTGATTCCTTGGTCCAATCTACTTCAAATTTTGCATAAATATTCTTTAACAGAATTAATTGTAGATGTGTTTCGTATTTTATCAAAATTCATCCCCTAACGGGGTTAAAAAAGGGGGTTGCTTTTGCTTCGAAGTTAATTTGACAACTCAATCCGTCTATTATAAAATATTTTCCAGTATCGACGCAGGTGTAGGTGATAAAAAATATAAATTTATAATTTTTAAAATTTTAGTTAAATACCCGTGCGAAGCTGGGGCGGGCCGCTAGTATATAATATGTCCTCTAGAATACATATAATTATTCCTTTAAAGTATACTTTATCAATAGATTGTAACACATGAAAACCATAAAATTTATAGTGTTCTTGACTTTTAAGGTGATTGTATCATCAGGTTTATTGTTTCTTTTTTTTTACATAAAGTTTAATTTTTCTGTAAAATGACTATGAATATATTTATTTTATATACTTAATATTTTATTTATATTATACTAAATGATTTTCAGTCAAAAAAATATATTGTTAAAAACAAAAATTATGACAGGTTATAATAATGCCGTCGCGTTTTCGATTCCCGCTCAGAGCAGATATTTGTATTAATATTTGTTTCCTGTCTTGGTGTATGTCTTTATGAGTCTCACCACGGTGCCTCGGAGAACACGTAAAGCCGTTGGTCCCTGTTGTTTACACAAACATCTAATAATGATCATTACTAATGGTAAGGAAATTATTATCTGCTAATGCGTAGTGGAGCAGCGTGGTGGATTATGCTCCCAACCCTTCTCCTATATGGAGAAGAGGCTTTTGCCCACCAGTGGGACGTTTACAGGTTGATTGAGATCAGATCAGACAATTGTTGCTATTGAAATCTGTAGTTTTATAAGTATATACCAGTAATTGTTTCGTATTTATGACGCCTCGGTCACATCAGCCACAGGCAGAGCATTAACGTGACACGGGAGGCGAGTTATGGTTGTTGAAAATTACGAACAATTCGAGAATGATCCACGAAATAAAACGCGTCACGTCGTCGTCATTTATTGAATCACATTGCCACGTCATTGTACAAAACATTACGAAGTAACCTTTTTAATGTGTCGTTCATACGAATGGCGCTGTACCGTGTTGATATAGTTAAACATATAGTTGATAAATTTTTGTCTGACTTGTATCCCGAGTCTACAACAGTTTTATCTTTTGTCTTGTGCATCTCTACTTTTTACACAACTGTTCATGTTATGACGTGTAGGTGATTTAAAAATGACCACATTCTTAATATGTTATTATTTTTAGATGGCACAAACCCACAGCAGGGTGCAGAGAATAGACAGCCATTACCAAATCCTTGGCAGCGTGGTGGTTCTAATCCTACTAGCGGTGGAGGAGGTGGTTCTGGTCCTGGGTTGATCAATACTCCGGGCATGCAGTCTCTCCTGCAGCAAATGTCTGAGAACCCACGCCTCGTACAGTCGATGCTTTCAGCTCCATATACTAACAGTATGCTACAGGCACTAGCTGCTGATCCCGAAATGGCATCTCAGCTTATTAATCAGGTAATAAAAAATATAATTGTAATTACTTTACTAAGGTTTAATTAGTATAAATTGTACAAATTGTAAAAATATATATATATATATATATATATATATATATATGTCTATCAACATCTGCCTAAGACAATAAGATATTTATATGTGCCCTATATGGAGAAGAGCCCTTTTCCCAGCAGTGGGACGTTAACAGGTTGATTCAGTTAAATTCAGTTTATATCTCATTATTGGGCTATAAGAAATTTATAATATAGGTATATATATTTAATAAGGAGAAGCTGATCAAGTAGTGTAATAAATGATTCGTTTTTTTTTATTATTTCAGAACCCAATGTTTGCAAACAACCCTCAACTACAAGAACAGATCCGCACGATGATGCCACAGATGCTTGCACAGCTACAAAATCCTGAAATGCAACAAATGATGTCCAATCCACAAGTAAGTTATACTTTTCTTTAGAGTATTGTTTAATATGTTAACAGTGACGCAATGCCATGTGACAAACATATTATAGACATGCCAATAGTTTAACTGATTTTTAAAACTTTGATTTGTTTGATTGATGACAACTTTTAAACTTTTGTATTACTTGAAGGGCACAATTAATATGAAGGTAAAATAGGCTTATTGTTGTTTTAATATTATTAATATTATAACTGCTAAAGTTAGTATCTGTAAAAGTAGTATGTTCATAGTACAATAGATCAATGTTTATGATTTGCAACACTAAAACTAATAAATCAAATTTAAAAAATTCCAAATTTTTTTAACGCGCCTTTCGCTCGACAAATAATATTTTTTTAAACAATGCAGAAACTGCAAAGAAATATAGTTTTTACAACAAAAAAAAAGGAAATGAGAAAAAATATAACTTAGTCTATTTTTTTATTCTTATCTTAAAATACTATATTTTTTGGAGTTACCATATTTTTATAGTTTGTAAAAAAATACTATATTCAGACAAAAAATATTGGCAACCCTATAGCTGTCAATCTGTGCCTCTTAAGAGTTTATTTTATTTAAATGTTAAATAATTTGTACATATTTAATAAAATAAAGAAGCAGAAAATAAATTACTACTTCTGAGGGTGTTTGTTTGCGTGTGCGTGTGCGTGTCTGTGTGTGTGTGTGAACATAAACTATAATATGTAAAGAATATTGAAGATAGTATAAGAATTAAAATAAATACAATATTAATAATATTGGTATATAATATTATATAATATTGGTAAATAAAGAAAAATTAAATTATACAAAATGTCATTAAGATTGGTATCTTTTTCAAATGAGTACATGCTGAAGTTATAATAAGTGGAAATGACTGTGGTGTTTGGTGTTTAACCTAAGATTAAAAAAAAAATGTATTAAGGAGATTGGATATCAGTGGGCTTTGATGATAAATATTATTTGAAAGCGGGCAGTGTTTCGAGATGCCGACTTCGAAATAAAACGTTGGTTACATTTCTTAGGCGTGTACTTCTCGTAACTGATTACAATATTTCATTTCGCTCTTACAATACTTGCAATGCAATTTGATCACTTTTGATAGCGTGGTGAAATCGATGCAGGCCTGGCACCAAGCTCATCTTCTCTAATCGTCTCCAAAAATATCATCAAACATATTCTCAGATAATTCAATGATAACTCTGCTTTTCCATCTCCATAGCAATCTCTCTCAATGGCTATTCTGTGTGGAATCTACACTGCCGGTCAAAAGTTTGAGACCACTAATAAAAACTTTTGTTATTAGTAAATATTTTAGAAAATATTGGTGATAAATAGTAATCTGCACACCTGCATATTCTATTGTTCATAAAGATTGCCTAAAAGCTAATTCTTTTGTATAGAAGCCAAGGAAAGGGCAATAAACAAGCATTGTATCAAAACATCAATGTTAGCCGCGGAGAGGTAGGCCGACAGATCAATTGTTAAAAATTTATTACCTCATTACCGCAGCTGGCGCTTCTTTTTTTTTTCATCAACTTACAATACAATTGTTCTAAATTCTCAAAATATTTTTAATTATTATTTTAACCTTGCATTTGTCTGGTTATTTACGAATATCCACAGTTAGTCTGATCTTGTGGTTCCTACAGTCAAGACATCTCTAAAATGGGAAAAGTTCCGGAAATTAGTGTTGAAACGCGATCTGCCATCGTTGTTCTCCACAACGAAGGCAAATCTGAACGTCAGATAGCGAGTCAACTCAAGTTATCGAAGACTTGTGTTCATCGCACTATTGTGCTCTACAAACAAACCGGCAGTAATCAAGATCGTCCGCGCTCTGGGAGACCAAGAGCTACAACTTCTAGTGAAGACAAATTTATTGTGGTGACCAGCAAGCGGAATAGACGTCTGACCGCCCCAGAAATTCGTGTAGAAGTCAACAAATCTCGGGAAAAACCTGTGTCAGTGTCTACAGTGCAAAGACGATTGCGAGACGCCAAGTTGTTTGGCCGCGTTGCTGTGCGTAAACCTCTGTTAAAACCGCAGAATAAAAAGAAACGGATGCAATGGGCCCTAACCCATCGAGACTGGACCGAAGAAGACTTCAGAAAAGTTCTTTGGAGTGACGAATCAAAATTTGAAGTGTTCGGGTCAAAAAGAAGAATTTTCGTCCGACGCTCCGCCGAAGAAAAGATAATGCCGCAGTGTGTAGTGCCGACTGTCAAGCAAGGTGGCGGATCTGTTATGGGTGGTGGTGATGATCGGCTATGGGATTGGAAATCTAGTCCAAATCAAAGGCATAATGAAAAAGGAGCAATTTTAGTTTTAAATCTTGTGTGTAAAATTATAATAAATCCAGTTTTCCATAAAGTTTTAAATATCTTGACTTTTATTTGTTTTCTCATATTTTTTCATAGTGGTCTCAAACTTTTGACCGGTAGTGTATATGCCATGAGCGTGAGTCCAATATATCGCTTTAGATTTACTTCTTTTAAATATCGCTTGCCAGCAGCGGCTTGCCAGTCAATGGTAATTGCATTAAGATATATGATTCTTATTTGACTATTTTATATTTTATTCATCAATATTACCAACCTATAATAATCTGTCGAGGATGAAAAATTTACCCTAAAACGGGGTGAATAGGTACGAATACTATATCGGTAAAATAATTCTTACAAATTTGGAAGTTCTTAATGTAGTCAAAATCATTAGTCATTTTTCTTTTTATGCGGTTCCTATTCACCCCGTTTACGGTACTAAAATTACTGAAATTGGTCATTAGAAGCACCATCTATCGACAAAATGAGCCTGTAATTAGCCTGGAATGGTCTTGAATATAATTCATAATTTAAATCAATTCTACGTGTTATTTAAGTAAAAGTATTTAAATTTGAAGGTATGACGGTAACGACGAATGGGTAGCTAAATAAGTAGAAGGGGTAAGAAATGGCAAGCCGCTTAATTAAAGTATGGATACTACAATTAGGCAAATTTTGAATTTCTTTTTATTATTTTTTATAGCCGACAGCATACCAAAATCTCTTCCTGATTCCAAGTCGGTTTGTAAAATAATAATAATAATGCTCTTTATTGTACACCATGAATAGAACAAAAGTCATAACAAATAAAGAAAGATGTACAAAGGCGGTCATATCGCTAATAGAGCGATCTCTTCCAGACAACATTTGGGTATAGGACACAGTAAAGTAGAGGCGGATAATGAAGTTTACAATGGCATATACAATATAATATATACACATACATACACATATGCACACATAATATTATAGATATGCATACAAAAATATTAGGTTAATATATCATACATAAAATACGTACGTAAATTATATTAAAATAAAATAATGAAATATTAAATAAAGCTCAACTATTCCAGGCACTGAATGCGCTACTGCAGATACAGCAGGGCATGGAGCAGTTGCGTTCGGCTGCGCCCAGCCTCGTAAACAACTTGGGCTTCGGGCCGGCCGCTGCCGCCGCGCAGCCGCCCGCCGCGCCTGCCGCCAACCCGCAGGCTCGCCAGCAGCAGAACTCGGAGCTGTTCACACAGGTTTGTGACGTCATATTAATGTCTATGGTCATATAAATATTAAGGGGACAAAAAATATTTTATAATAAGAATATAAAATAATAAAAAAAAAAATTACAAAAATTGTATATAATAATGGTTCGTTTTTGGTGCATTATAATATTTTCAATGTTCATCATATAACATTGTTCCCAAAACTCATAAATAATAATTGAATGAAATTCTTTCAGTTTATGCAAAGAATGGTATCAGCAATGGCAAATAATCAAAATAATTCACAACAACCACCAGAGCAACGTTACTCTCAACAGCTTGAACAACTTGCTGCAATGGGTTTCCTTAACCGTGATGCTAATTTGCAAGGTATGTATACAAGTGGTGCTATATATGCTTTATAAAAACTACTTTTAAAGAGGTATTGTTCCCGAAATTAGTGCTTTTTAACAAAGAAACGAACTTCAGCTTTTTTTATTAGTATAAATAAATGAGATATTGTTTAATTTAATTCATAACTCTGAATAGTAGAATGATAATTGTGACTTTAACATTAACTATTCTAACTAGTGAAAACTAATAATTATCAGTGACTCCAGTTTCAGTTTTATAACATTATATATATTGATAATTATATTTTCAGCTCTTATTGCAACATTTGGTGATGTAAATGCGGCAGTGGAAAGGTTACTGGCACTCGGTCAGTTGTCTATGAGCTAACGTCTGCGCGCGTCTTCTTCGTAACCCTCACTCACTTGTACCACAGACTTGAATTAATCAATTGATTGTTCAGTTATATATTGAATAACTATATATTCATACATACTGAATACTAGATGTGTTCATTTTATACAACTCTTCTGTCAACTTATGTTTATGTTTTCTGACATTAGAATGTGAAAACTAAACCTACCAGAGCGGTCCAATGACCGCTTTTGAGACTTGTGAAAAATTGTTAAATTCTTGGTTTACAATTTTCTTGAACTTGCTGCACGAATTTTTCTGTAATATATAGCTGCTTAAGTTAATATATATTATTAAAAAATATATAATAGTATATAATAACATAGAATTTAATTAATGTTTCAAATGTGGACATTTGAGCGCTCTGGTAGGTTTAGTGTTAATACTATTTATTAGCAACATGTGGTGCAGGTGTGTTATAATTAAAACGATAGAAATATAGAAATCAACAAATGGAATAGACTCTGTTAAAATACTATCAAACTGTCTAATAAACAGATTATATCGTAAATTAAATAATTTAAATTCATTCCTTCTTACTTTAGGTGTATTACTTTGTTTCTATTTAGAAATAAACCATCTTAAATTTTGGACTAAGGTTATATAATAAACATTTGATTGTTTTAGTATATTTAATATATTTTTTTTCTTAAAATTTTTTTTCCTGTATCCTCAAACTATAAAGATACATTGATGCTTAGTTTTAGTTCATATAAATTTAGATAAATGATGTAGGTTATGTAAATAGTTTTGCTTTAAAAAGAGTGATAAAGGCAGTCCTGGTAATTAATATAAATTAACTTTGTGCTATTATAATTTACAGATTTTTTAAAATTGATTGTAATAATCTTTAAATTTCTAATGCTTATAATGTACAATTTGTATAAATAAAACGCTATATACAAAAAAAGCTAAATTGATGATAAGAAATAAGTTTTAATTATTATCGAACCGTAATTTATTTGTGTTACAACATTATTAATCAGGATTGGCGAAGTAAATTGCCATTTGTGTGTCTTTCTTATAAGGGTTAGAAGGATATTAAACTTATTTGAATGGGTATAAACTAAATCCCTTATGGTGTTTATGATTGTACAGTTATTTTTGTAATTTCTTCTGAGGTGGTAAAACTTTAGAATTAAGCTATTGCTTTATTCTATTAAATATGTAGCAAATTTTAATTTGAAAAACAATTGATATCTGTTACTCACTTTTGTTGGGGTTTCGTTAAATTTCCAAGAATTATATAGAATTATATTACTACAAAAGTATGTATCAATAAAGTTTGAAAACGCTTAAAAGACTTTTTTTCTTACCCATAATTATATTTGTGGGTAAAATAACCCTTTATTTTAAACTGAAGTTTATATATATATTTTTATTAACCTTTTCACATACATGACTTCTTTAGAAGTACTCTGTAATAATCATAATCGAAGTAAATTTACTTAAAAGGTTTTATTTTTTAATAATATCTAATATAGAATGCCCTATTAATTTTTTTTTTGTTAATGATAGAAGTACCTAAAATCAACAAATCCTATTAATTTGTAACAATTTGTCTGTGAAAATATAATATTTAATTATACTTACAGTTCGATTATTTCCACTTTGATACTCGGCAATTCTCGACGATTATCGGGAGAGATCGGTCCTACAAATGACACGATTGCTGCATATTCATAACATCCTACTAGGATATTATAGTCTAAAATATACGGTAATTATTTACAATCGTGGCTTTAGCAAAAAAAGCTGCAAATTTTTTTCACAGAAATATTGTTGCTAAAATGATAGCCCATATAAAAATAAGGAAAAACCCATAAAACCCCATAAACAACAAATATGATTGATGCCTGACGAAATGTGAAGGCAATTCTTCCCTGATGTCTACAATTTTCTTCTATGCGATTTTGCCATTTAAAAATAAAAGCCATTAAAAAATGGCTTGTCTGTAAAGTCAATTTACGGACGAAAATTTTACGTGATAACGTCATAAGAAAACATTGAAATAAAATTGCACACTTTTATGAATATAATTGAATTATTATAACTGAGTTATCATTATTATGTATAATAATAAAGAATGAGTTAATTCAATTAAATACAATTTTTTTTTCGATAAATTAACATTTATTTGCACTCGGTAATTCAAATATTTTATTACTTGAATTATACAGATTAATTTAAAGTAACAATGTACTATAATAAATATATATAATAATTTTTTATATTAACAATTTATTTACAAATTATGTACATGTGCGATATTTAAGATCCTCCAATCTGCGTTATTGTTTTTCATTCACAAGTCGAACGCTTAGAGCGATCGTGCCTCTTTATCGCTTGTTCCGTGCTCTCGCTCGCGACACGTGACACTTCTTCGTGCGTGCATCCGGCATTCATCGATTTACAAGACGTTATCACGTCAAAAATAAAACGAATTGAAAATAAAATAATGAGGTAATAAATTGTTAATTATTGTAAGTTCTAATATTTTTTTCAAAAAAAAGAATCCCTCTCTAAGACTCTAATATTGCATAGAATATCATTTATTATTGATAAAAAACATATCATAAAAATTTAGACCCATTTTTCGCAAAAGCCGCGATTGTAAATACTCGTATTTACCAAATATACTCATTGGTCTAAAACTATGGATGGAACCATGGTACCTCTACCCTCCATATCTAAAACGTAAATTAAATACTAGGACGTGCCTAAAACCAGTGGTCTGTAATGTTAATCACCTGCAAAATGTCATTTTTTACAGTAGACGTATGAATAAGACATGTAGCTTGATTTAATTTTATTATTACATCGCATAATTAAAAAGAAAAACACAAACATGAAATTCGTACAAGAGAATTTATCTATTTAAAAGGATTAGTACTATTGTATTTATGTATGTATGTATGTATGTTTGTTTGTATGTGTGTATGTGTGTATGTATGTATATATTTATATATTTGTATATACAGGGTTAATTCTAAAACACCAGCAACTTCGCAGGACAAGATAGCTAACATTATGTACAACAACATTTGTTCTACCACTTTTGTTAATTTGTTAGATTTTATTTTCATACAAAAATAAATATTAATTTAATTTTTCGCGTGAATGCAATATACTCTACGTGCGTCCCAAAGATTAGGTAAATAACGACCACGTACTAATGTGAGGGGAAAGTAGGAACGGGGCGGCGCTAGCGCCTTTGAACTTGACCTATTTAGCCAGCCGCGGCAGTCGGCGGCGGGCGACTTTGATGCGCGCGCGTCATATGATTTTGTGTGCTACTCGTATTTATTTTATTCGTATCGATCGATGTATTGTACCTGTACTAAAGTTATTTTGTAACCATGGTACCGCCGCTATTCTAATGTCGAATACACGGAAATGGTGAGGATACTGGCTAGGTGTGATGACAATGTGTCGGAAGCCTGTCGGCAATATGCAGCTAGATATTGGTTCGGTTAACTAAAATAATTTGTGCGTTCAATCAAATTAAAACTAATTCGGAAGTGTTAGCACGTGTTAGTGAACAGCTGATTTTTAGGTGTTGTCTGTGTTGGTTGTGATGGTGACTATTTTGAACGCTATCTGCGCGATACGCACCGACATGCGCGTTACTTTAACCTTAGAGGTAATATTTCGTTTGTAAATATTATTTTATTGTCAATTATTTTTAATTTTTAATTATTGTAAATACGCTGATTTCACTTTTGAAATACTTATGCCCGCCTGTATTTAACAATAAAAAGTGAATAATACCTAGCTACCAATATTTGATATTAAATTGGTTTAATTAGACTTTAGTAAACGTTAAAGAATAATTACCTACGTTAATAATTTTCACATATTTTTTTATGTTCAGAATTCAGATACCTAATCTACATACCTACATTTTTATAGTATTGGCGGGCATACGGACAGTCGAAGCCTTTTGATGACTAGGTACCGGATGTCTACCGCACAACTGGTTGTGCTGTAACCTCTGGAGGTTATGCAGATGTGTTGCCCTCCTATACATACGATTTATTTGTTTGTTATCGTTTAATATAGCCAGTTCTAAGCCTGGTAAAGTATGAAGGGATTGTGGACTCAGTTTACGTATTGCAGGGACATGACAAAACAGCCTGCCCACAAACCCACCAAGCAATTTATATTAATTTTATTAACTAGAATTATCGGGCAGAGAAAGTGTTATTACTATTATTATGCAAGCGCGCCCGAGCGTCGCGTCATCCTTTCGATAATGAATGAAACATAGAGTCTAAATTTCAGAGCAGTACAACAAAAACTTAAAAAATCATTTTTAATTAATGTATTGAGTTATGTCAAAAGTCGTAGAACAAATGTTGTTGTACATAATGTTAGCTATCTTGTCCTGCGAGGTTGCTGGTGTTTTAGAATTAACCCTGTATATACAGGGTGACTGGTAAATTACTATCAATATTTAAGGAGACTACTCGGTACATTATTTTCATTCGAATTATGTAAAAAAACAGGTAAATATTAATAAACTTTTAAGTAAAGTTACTCAACAATTATCCAATTATGTACACGTCGTCTGGACACCCTAGCAGCTAGCTGCACTTTCGACACAAAACAGGTAGTTTACCTACGTCCAAACGCCGCCACGTGTTAACAGGGTAGCAGGATAAACAAGCATGATCCAGTCCCCCTTAATACTTTAATCCTGGCTTAGGATAGGCAAAAATAAAAAAATACTAAGATATTTTACTCGTTTAAGCAACAAATTTGTTGACTAGGTAAATGATGTGAACTTTGGCAATTTTTAGATGTGAACAAGCGGCACAGTATAACACCTGTGCACGTGCCGCCGGCATGACTGTAGGGTGTCAACGCTTCATTTACCTACTTGAATTGAAATTTATGAAAATTTGGTCAAAAATTAAGTACCTATTTTTTTTACATAAATCGAAAGAGAATCGTGTACCGAGTATTCTCCTTAAATATTGATAGTAATTTACCAGTCATTCTGTATATATATATATATATATATATATATATATATATATATATATATATATATATATATAAAAAAAATATTAAAAATGTAATGTCAACAATATTATTTATATTTCGTATTATTATCTTATACCTTTATATAAATAATATAATCTCAATATATATATATATATATATATATATATATATATATATATATATATATATATATATATATATATATATATTGTACGTATATTTGTGTCATTAAATATAACATCTATTGTTATTTATATCAGATTTTTTATTGTTCCTTTTTTATATACAAAATTTTGCGCCCTTCCCCTAGTTTATAAGCAAGTCCTCTGCCCAAAGGTTGCCTGGAAGAGATCGCTGTATTATTCGCGATAAGGCCGCCTATTACAACTGATGCAAGTTGATTGTTTTAAATTCTGTTGTAAATGTATGAACAAATGTATTGTTCTTTTGTGTATTGGTGTGCAAAAAGAGTAAATAAATAATAAATAAATAATTGTATAATTCATTATGAAACCATAATCTCAATCACTTTCACTGTCGGAATTAGAGACTTTTTTTTATAGTAGAGATTGGTAGAGATCATCTGGTGGTAAGTGAAAGCGACATCCGTAGACAGGTACCCGCTACATCAGAGGATTAGCAGGTGCGTTCCCGGCCTTTCAAATAAGAATATGCTCTTTTCTCTTCCAGACTCAACACCCGTCTGGTCGGAGGATCCTCCTTTTTCAGTGATGGATGAGGAACTTTACACCCTGTTTCTCACTCCCTCAAACTGGTGACCCCGACGTGATCAGCCTTCGCAAAAGCTCACACCCTACAAACGTGATTGATGAGGATTTGCAAAAATAACTTGGATCTCTAGTATCTACCTTAGCATTACCAGTTGTAATTTTATTTATTAAACGTTTTGATACGCGGTGTTAATTTTTTATTTCATTTATTTTTGGTATTTTTCTGTTTTAATTTTCTAGTATTTAGTAGATTTTAACGAGACCAAGCAGTAGTTTCGTCAAAATAAATCTGGTCACACTTATTTCTTTGTCTTTTATAATTGATTCTTTGTCTTTGATGATTTGATCATTTTGATCATAATTATTTGGATTTTGGATATGAAATGAAATGATCAAAGAGTGATGTCATAACTTTTTGGTAGATCTACCAATTTTCATTTCAGTCTACCTATCTACCACCCTAGACCTAAAAACTACCTATTTTTTATGTCATTAAAATGTCTTAAATTTATGAATCCTAAACATATAATTGAAAAACATGCAATCTCAACTATTGCTCATTTAGGAGTTCAGTTTCCAGGCAAGTTAAACATAATTAATTATTAATGTTGTCTATTCTAGATTTTTTTTAAATTTACATTACATTTTTAGTACTATGTCCAGAAAACATGACCGAATTGACCTGAGAGTGGAGATTATTAAGAAACATGACATTTCATTTCACAGAAAAAAATTGGATCCTACACCTGAAGAATTCTGGAAGCATGTTTCGTTAAAAAAGGAGACCAGTCTCCAATGTTTCCCCTGCTATGCGAATTCGTGAGAAAATTACTCGCACTTCCACATAGTAGCGTTGAGAGATTGTTTTCTGAAATTAATAATATCAAAACCTTCCAGAGAAATAGAATTTGACTCTAGACTACTACTATAGAGACTCTATGGGGGATTGTTGCGTACTAAAAGATTCATAGTAAACAACGGGCAGCCTAGTACAGAAAATTTAAAAATTTTCAATAAAAATATGTATAATTTGCAAAAATAAACATTTCAAGAACAGTTCATGCATTTTTAATCTTAAAAAATCTTCTAGATTGAGGTGGTAGATCTACCAATTTTGCATTTTACATTCTACCAACTTCTACCAACATTTGGCACATAATCTACTAATTTTCTAAATTTTCTAAAATTCGGGTTGGCAACACTGTGATCAAATGAATTCTTCAAATGCTAAGTTGTGTTTTCAAAAAAAATGTTAATAGATATTTTATATAAATTTATAAAGTACCTTTGAAAATGAGTTAATTACGTAGTTTATATTAATCAGAAGGAGTATTCTTCTACCTGAAATAAATGACCATTATAAATTTCAAAGTTCTGAAGACTTGTAGGTTAGTTCAAAATCAATATTATTTTATTTAACGAGTTATAAACAAATTTGAATAATTTTAAATTCGTTTTAATATATTTTTTAGATAATGTACACTCCGAGACAGAAAATACTCTGGTTCGCGTTCAGTTCCAGGGTTTTTATATTGTTTCTTCAAGCTGTAATGAACGCGATTGTACCCGATCATGATGCGAATGTATTTATTAGTCCAGAAGATCCAACATTGCGTAAAACTAAAGGTGATGTAATAATTGATATCGTTTTAGGTGGTCTTAAACGATGGGATGCTCAATACTTTATACATATTGCACAATATGGATATACTTATGAAAATTGTTTGGCATTTTCTCCTTTGTTTCCATTAATTGTAAGATATATCGGCTATATTCTAAATAATATATTAGGTTCTTTTCTGAATTTTCATAGTATTTTATTAATTTCAGCAACTCTTGTTAATTTATTAGTTTTTATTAAATCTGCTGATGTGCTACACTGTTTAAGCATAAGAATACTTAGAAGTGAAAGTAGAGCATATAAATCTGTTATTTTATACTGTGTTAATCCAGCAAGCATATTTTTTTCAGCGCCTTACTCAGAGTCTTTGTTTGCATTGATGTCTTTTTATGTTATGTATAAATGTACAGAAAATGAAACTTTGAGATTTGCTAATATAGACATTACAAGTTCATTACCCGCTGCATTTTCTATGATAAGTCGGTCAAATGGTATTGTTAATCTAGGTTTCATCCTCTATGCTAGCTTTAAGAATGTAATAGAAAGAACATTACCAGAAATTGTGTACAAATATAAAACCATAAAGCATAGGATAATTTTACCATTTTTACTCCTGCCTCTTTTTACATCGTGTGTTGCACTATTTATGACTGTGGTTGTGGCTCTTATTCCATATGTTATGGTACAAACTTATAATTACTTTAAATTTTGCATTCATAGTGATCATAATTTGCCAGAATTCTTAACCAGTACAGAATTCTTATTACCAGGGACTGCAGAAAGTCCTTGGTGCAATAGTTCATTACCTTTGTCTTATACTTATATTCAGAGTCATTATTGGGATGTAGGGTTTTTAAAATATTATAAGATAAAACAGATACCAAACTTCCTTCTTGCCTCACCGATACTTCTTGTTAATTTGTATCACTGTTTGTCATATATAAAAAACAATTTTAGATTGTGTTGTCGACTTGGACTGAAAGATAATATATTTAATTTTGGATATTCTAGTAAAGTACCTTATAAACAAAAGCAATATCCTAAAGGGTTTGGGACCAGTGACCCTGTTTTATTTGTATATATAATACATGTTTTATTTTTAACTATCTTTTGTATTTTATATGTTCACATACAAATATCAACCAGACTTCTAGCTTCTGCTAGTCCACTTCTATATTGGATATGCTCAAGTAAAATGAATGTCGGTCCTACACCAACATCAGACCAAAACACTATAAATGAACATTTTCGCCGTATAGGTATAGGAAAGAGAATACCGTCTCACCATTTGTCGATAGCTAATTTAGAGGGTGTTGACAATATGTATAGTAAATGGAAAACTTTTATAATATCTAGGAGAATGCCTGATTTTCAATCTAGATTAATACAGTGGTATTTTCTAGGCTATTTTGTTATAGGTACAGTTTTGTTTTGTAATTATTATCCATGGACCTAATTATTATTTTTCATTTAGCAGTGAGCTCATAACATATCATTATATGATTATTATATTTATAAGTTATAAAATTAAGAATTATAAAAATAAATATAATAATTTAAAATATTTATTACATATCATCATGCATTTATACATTAATTTATTAGGCTAAGTTGTAAGAAGTGATGATTAAAGTAGTAATTATAATGATAGTACAATTGTTAAAAATCTCTGCTTGGAGTTTAATAATGCATGGGGCCTTTTTAAATGAGTCCATTTTACTTTTTGACCCGAGGTTGTCATAGATACTTAATTATTTATAAATTGCTTATATAAAATTTTTATAGATAGATTCAAAGAAAATTGGCTTTATTAGTATAATGTTTTTAATTATAGATTATATGAATTCTAGTCATATTTTGCTCTAGTTAGGATGTATATAAAACAAGGTGGTGAACAGACCAAATTATACTAAGCATTTTAATTTTAGCACTTAAGTAGTTTTATTTAAATGATTGATAAATATAAAATATTATTGTAATTTTTAATAACTAGTTAAACAAGATTTTTCTGTACAAGTTTCTAAAACATATTATATTATCTACCAGTTTTGCTAATTTATTCTAAATAATATCAATAATAAAAGTTAATTAGGATGCATACATTTATTATTGTTTTTTTTTTTTAAATTGAATAGTTATGGTTGTGATTTAAATCGCAATTTAAAATTAAATGTTCTATTCCACAATTTCACTTTTAAACATATCTGCTTCATTAAATAAATTAAACACAATTTAATTTAGTCAAGTATTTTTTATTTATTAAAACGGAATACCCTTAAACATGTAAAAGTTGATGTAAAATTCTATATTTTACAATCCAAAATATAGTTTCTTAGATTGACTAAAAGATTTTTTAAATACTTTTTTTTTAAAATATAATTCAGACTTTCAGTAGGGTTTTATTTTAATTCGAGTAGTTTTTTTCTTTGTGAATGTTACTCACATGTAATATGAATATACTATTTTAATATTATAAATGTGAAAGTTGTCTGGATGTTTTTTACTCTTTCAGGCAAACATCACTGAACGGATTTTGATAAAACTTTAGTGATATAGCTTATATATCAGACTAGCACATAGGCTACAAATTATAAAGATTTTGTGTAATTTAGCTATGATATAAAATAGTTTAAAAATTATCACGCGAAAACGCGTATACCACGGCGCTTACGAATTTCTTTCCGCGGGAATTCACTAAAGTATTGACTGGGAGCATTTAATACTGTAAAAAAAGATAAGTACTTAATTTGCATAAATTTCAATTCAAATAAATGAAGCGTGGACACATTTCCAGTCATGCCGGCGGCGTGTGCACAGATGTTGTACTGTGCCGCTTGTCACCCACACCACCCGCCCTGTTGCTTATTCTAATTCCCGCTAATACGATCGACAATCGAATAGTCCCGTTAATCAGGCCAGTGCCACCGTAAGGATCGTACGTATGTCTTCCCGCGCGCGCGCCTTACCCGTATACCTAATCTCATCATTAATTATGTATGGCTTATCAATACACAAATGCAGAGTACTTGGACACGGTTCGTGCTTATACGCGTGCAAATGATAGCTTGGCGGGTGCTATCAATTTGTACCGGGAGATTTTCTCCAATCGAGATTCCAACACATGCCCAAGGACGAAGTGAAGCGGCATTGCTACAGAGTATGCAAACAGAGAGGAGTTGAAATTAAAAATCACCAGTGTTTTCGAAACTGTTAAGTGACCGTGTGATTCGTGTTAGATCGCGTGAAAGTCAATATGCATAAACGACAAACGTGCCGAACTGTGTATCACACGAGAAGGAGCTCACTTTGAACAATTGTTAAGGTTAGAACACCAAATCATAGTTTACATTCGAGCTCCATAGATGGCGTTATAGGTCGATTGGACAACAAGAACAAGAACAAGACAAGAAAACAATCTATTATGGGGATGAATTAATTTCGAGGACCCTCCGCCGTCAACGACCGGTCCCTTCATCGCCAGCGCGAAAGCACAGTATATTAAAATATACTGTGGCGAAAGTCCGTCGCCCGCTCTTCATCCCTTGAGTGTGATCCAATTCCAGTGTAGTCACTATTATAAAATCACATTGTGATAGAGATGTTCATCGGAATTATGGATAATTTTATTATCGATAATTATCGAATCGTGTTATCGATAGTTATATATAAAAAGCTCGTTAGATATACATATGTATAAAAAAGGTCACTACTACCTATCGACTAATAATTGGCGAAAAAAAAATGTCGATGATTATCGAATGAAAAATAATCGAGTAGTTACGAATTATCGATAATTATGGTACACACACCCCTAAACTGTGGAAATACTGTTTAACCATGTTTAACGATGGAACAAATACACAGTGAGAACACTGCGAAATCAATCATGGTTACACAGTCACAGTGTCTTGTGTCTTACTAGCAACCATTAACGAGTTCTATCATCATATTTTTGTGTAGGACTGGTAAGTTGTAAACAAAAAAATACGAATTCAAACGATTTTAAATCAATAAAATTACAAACATTTTGTATTTTATATATTTATTAAGTAAGGTTTTATTTCCCTTATTATAAACTATTAAAAAGTGTAAAATTTACAATTAGTCTTACATTACAGAAAAAATATAATAGGGTAAGCAGTATAATGATTGGCCCTTTAAGGGTCAAAAACAAATAACATTTTCTGCCAAGGTATTGAGTAAGAATCTGAGAACTCGAATAAACCACAATTGTGATAATATTACATCTCTTTATATACTTTATTAAAAGAAACTTAAAAATTAAGCCAAAAGTACAATCATTTGCCTAAGAGTACAGTGAATGGCATACCAAAAGTTAATGATTGGCATGTCAATCATTATACTTTTGTATATATTTGCACTGTCAATCTTTATAAAGTGTTAGTGCCAATCACTAGTTACTCTTTTTCTACCAATTAAGGTATATAAACCTAAAATCAATGATAAATAACCTATAGAAATGAAATAAAATGAAAGAAAACAGAAAATTTACATTTAAAAAGTACTAACTTCTTATGATTTTCGTAATAATCTACACCGTTTACATGCACGCTGCTAAACTATTTTTTTTTTTCAAGTATTGCTAACTGATATTTAAAAAACTGCCAATTTTATTTAAGAGCATTGTTAACATAGAAAAATATACATATTTTTTATACCTTTTACTTAATGAAAACGCTTAATATATTGATTTTAATGTCGGAAGGTCAATGATTGCGGAGGGGCCAAGATTACTATAGCTTACCCTATATGTGTATGTATAGGTTGTTTTGAAAAGAAATCTTAATTTGTACTTGGGCATTTTGTGCCGTTTGTATCAATTGAATATATTAATTTTATTGATTTAATTCAATTTTTCTTACTTACTCATAGTTATTGCAAATCTTAAATCTGACTTTAATTCTTACCATTTTGAATGGTACCTATTTACTAAAAGTTTGATTAACATATTAGGTCTTACATAAACTGATTATGATAATTTGAAGCCGGAAATGCATATATTCCTACCATATCCACATTTCCTCGCCTATACCAATTATGTTATACCTATAATGATTTCCAATTTTCGACTTAGAATTTTAATGGTATTGGTAAGTAGCTATAGTCATTTTAATTATTATAGTTGTTAGAGTATAGATAGAAGTGTACTTGCTTAAAAGTTTTTATATCCATTCTTAGGTTTGTTCTGAAGAACATAATATATGGAAACAAACAACAATTTATTGTTGTAGTAAACTGGAATATAAATACTACTACAAATATGAAAGTTTTTAATTAACAAGGAATAATGACAAAAATTTTATCAAAAAATAGGCAACAATTACCGATACCGATAGTTTATAGAAAATAGTCACAGATGGAAATATTTAAATAACTGCTGCCAACTACAGTCGACTCTTGATAATTTGAATTTTTTTTCCGGTCCCTTGAAAACTACTCGATAAATTGAATAAAATCAATGTTAATTGGTCTCCTCGATAATTTGAAGTTGACGGAATAGTATCTTGCTCGTGAAAATGCGATAATTTGAAGTCCGAACTTCGTCCCTACTCTATAATTTGAAGCGTTTATCATGCACAGACATGTCGATTGTTACATAAATGAGATATGAGTAAGTTCGCATTCTAGTCTTCGTTCAAACGTTAATGAGTCCAAGAAAGAACAAATATCTTTCCATGAGTGAAAAAAACGTGTGGAAACCAACACACTACCACTATCGAAAATTCTTTGGACAACGATAGACTGAATTCGTTTACTTAAAAAAAGATTAGGGGCCGTCCATAAATTACGTGAGACAGTTTTGGCCATTTTTGACACCCCCCTCCCCCCTTGGTGAGATTTCGTGAGATTTTGCTCGACCCCCTCCCCCCTTATCCTAATCTCGCGTGAGATTTTTGAAAATGAGTACCGATGTTTCCACCTCCAGGCTATATGTATTCTTAAAAAAAACGTCATAAATAACCGTTATATCCAAACTATATAACATTTTTAATGAGGAAAAAAAATTACGTGAGATTTGCCGACACCACCCTCCCCCCACGTGAGATTCTGTGAGATTTCGCTCGACCCCCTCCCTCCCCTAAACACCTCACGTAATTTATGGACGACCCCTTACAGACTTCTTTTGGAAATAAAAATTTGTGAATAATTGTATTATTGTATTATATATATATAAAGATGTATAATAAATCACGAATATTGATCAAACTCTTGTTTACTTGAGTTCCCCATCCCCCTCGTGGTTACGCGTGTAAGTGTTTATTTGTTAATTTGAAATTTATCTCTGGTCCCTTGAATTTCAAATTATCGAGATTCAAATGTATTTAGTTTTGTTCCTATACGCGATGCATTTTTACACCATGCGCCGCAGATAAGACACTTAAATAAGTTATAGTCCTAACTCCTTAATATGATAATTATAAAATCTGACTCAACTTCTAGCCCTTATAATTTTACAATTTAAATGATCTTAACTAGTGCTATCAACCATACACTCGGAATTAGATTTTGGCGAGTCTGCAGTGGAATCAGGCAGCATCTGTTCGACTGGGTCAGCTTCCGAGTCGGCGGCGGGCGTCCCGTCGCCGGCGCAGTCCTATGCGGCTACTAATGCTTCTTGCAATCTAAGGCGCGCACGCTTAACCCTTTCCTCTTGACGACGCAGATCATCTTTCGTTATTGTTACAGCAGCTATTAGAGGCTGATCAGGGTTTAAAAAAACACCTGGATTCTCCATTATTGTCTGTTTTGACCCAGATTGACCTGTAAATTTTCATTAATAATGAATTCATTAAGTAGAAATTCTTAATGAATTATTTCAGTTTCTTTTAGGAACGTTAAAATAAGATAGCTTGAAAGCTGTATTAACTTGAAATGTTCATATTAATACATATTCTACTGCTACCCAAAATTTATCTTCTCTATTAATATCTTTAAGGATGTTTTAGTCAAATTATATTTTACCTGTTATGGGTTGTGATGAAACATGTAAAGCTGTTGCTAGTGATTGTATTGTCGTAGCATCTGATATATATGGTCCCAAAGGCTTTATATACTTAGGTAAAGAAGTTGTGCCAATAACTCCATTTGAATCACAAGCAGTTAACCCCTACAATTTTTTTTTTTAATTTATAAATTGTTAATATGAGGTACAAAAAAAAATTATACCTTATTTATTTTTATTAATGTTACCTCCAAACGCTTTTCCCAAAAAAGTTGTTTAGGTTTCTCCTGTGTACCATGTTTGAGATCAGTTTTGACTTTACTTTCCTGAGTCTTGTAAACAGTCACTGGTTGTTTGAAAATAGAAGCTGTCTGACGTATAGGAGGCACTAGCGAAGCATCAGATCGAACACCCCTATGTATAAATTACCAAAATTATTACTAGTTACATAGTTGATAGTGCTTATATCAAAAATAAAACAACACAACAAAAACGGTCACAACAAAACATTACTATTTATTTATTGAACAATTTTTAACTGTTATATTTATTTAAACTATATACAAAAACACAGGTCAATACACAATGTGCCTACTTTACAAATGGATGAAATAATATTAAAAATAATTTTCACATGCAAAATTAGTCATGCTAAATGATTTCTAGGCACATGTTATATACAGTAAGGTTTAGAAGAGTAAAGGTGTACAATGATTGAGCTCAATTCATGTATATCTGATAATTCAGATTTACTGACTCAACCATTTATTTAAAATCTGTTTTGTTTTCAGCAGAGGTGTTTTGTACTATAAATCTTGAAATGAATTTAAAATTTTAAAGTTAAATGGAATAAGTGTATATGTTCATAATATAATTGTGTACAAATCTGTGACTACCAAAAAAAAAAAATTTTTCAGTTTTTATTTGTTTAAATGTGAATAAGCTTCTTCTTTCACCATAGCTAAATGCCCCAATCCCTGTGTGGTTTACTATATATAATCTTACATTATAGGAATGCATTTTACATAGCTTAATTACACACACATTAATATATTATATCCATTATAACTTTTAAATATTCTTTAATGTATTTTGAATAAGCAACACTAACTTGACTTTGTCTTGAATCTATTGTGATTATTAAAATTTATTATATTAAATGAAATTAAAAACAAAAACAAAATACTATAAAGGTAACATAAAAAAGCATTGTGCAATAAAATTATAATGTAAAAAAAGGTGAAGCTCAAAAATAAGAATACACTTAAAATCAAGCCAGCATAAGGAGTAGATCAATAGAAAGTACAAGAACTTCACAACTTACATGTGAAGTTCGTACCTAAAATATAAGTGAATTAGAAGTTTTTAAACTATTTCTAGGGAACACAGACAAAAGCTATTGGATAAAGAGCGTATACAAATGTAACACAAAGCGGGGACTAATGAACACAACACAAGTGAGAGAAGATATGACACATGTGGGAACCTGTAATCAAATTGCGCTCGAGCCTTCTTGACCTTGCACAGGAGCATTGTATTAATTTGACCTTGTTGAAAGTCAAAACACGACAAGTCCACACTATCACCGAGATAACGAACTAGCTCGGGTTTACTGCGAAACTTTTTACCTGTTGGGCTGCAGAAAATTTATTGTCACCACTGACCGGTCAGCTATAAACAGCTGTGTTACAGTTAGTCATGTTAATTATTATTAGCAATGAATGTTGTAAATGTTTAGATAAATAATTGTCTGGAATGATAATTTAAAACTTTTACCAGTAATCCATGATATTTTATGTATAACAGTATGCATATATTTCATCCAAATATAATATTTAGACTCAGTTCACCAGTCAACATAATAGGTAATAATGATACCTTTCTTACATCATAATTAAATGTAATATTCTTATAGTTTTCTATTTGATTATAACCTTCTATTAAATACCCATAAAGTATATTAAGTTTAAAGAATTATTATGTTGAATTAGTCATGTTTACGAACCTTGTGGTCATAAATAAGATTTACAATTTTTGGATAAAATATTGTATAAACGTAATGCTTAAAAATAAAGAAAAAAATTAACAAAATACCTATAATAATATACATCGACTTTTCCTGCTGAAAGTCCTGTTTTTCTTATGACTTCTTCCCTTTGCCAACCTTTGGGTAATGCTGCACAATCTGTTCTTTTCTTTTCAATTGAAATATTCATTGTAATTATGACATAAGATCTTTTGGCTTGGCTTAAAATGAATATTTAATTATTTGCATCTATTGCTTCCAATACATGTGTATTCTTTTTTGTTTAAAATATATTCCCATTTGTTCCCATTCAAAGAGTTCCCATGCCATTTGTATACCAAAGATGACAGAATACAGAATTACAGATTACAAAAGTACAAAATTACAAATGGTATAATGGGTACGTTCGCGCGCCCTCTTCTAATTGATAATTCATCACTTTTATACTTTTTTATGTATGCATTCCACAGACCACATGCGCGGAAACGGAAATGGTACATGCGCAATAGTTTTTTATTTCTCAGTTTTTAATAAAAATAATAAGTAATGAATAAATGTAAGAAGACAATTTTGTTTATTATCTTTTATGAACAATAGCAAATAATTATTTACTAAAGTTCGACAGTTAAATTCAGTTTTTGATTAAAGAAGTATCATTTCCGCGCATGTGGTCTGTGGAATGCATAGATAAAAAAGTATGAAGTACGCATGCGCTCCTATAAAAGTGATGAATTATCAATTAGAAGAGGCCCCGCGAACGTACCCATTATACGTTTGACAAGCACTTCCAGCTTCTTATATCACAGATTACTATAAATCAAAGATCAACCTAAGTATTATCTATGATCTCATGTCTATACTCTTTGGGTTTTTGGTATATTTCATAGTTATATACTCTTTGGTTGTCACAAGTTGTCACGTTTGTCAGTGAGTTTGTGAAAATTGTGAATTTGTGATTGTGGTTTTGTAAGTTAATGAAAGTGAATAAAAATATTTCGTTACAAGAACGATTAAAGTTGTGTATGTGGCATAAAGTTATAAGCAGTATGTATCCTTGTTTTATATTTAGTCATAATATAGATGTTTTCAATAAACACAGGTGTCAACTTTTGCCTTTACTTTCACTTTTAAAAATATAGGTACTTAATCTCTATACGCTGCGTATGGCACACGTAATCATATTATTTAGTAAACTTTATGTTTTAACTCTAAGTTTACGTTCAACACGATATAAATATATAAATGTGTCTATTTTTAGTTTACCAAAATATAGACACCAATCTGTTTAACCGTGTGATCACTGAGAATATAGCTCTTAAATAAACGTGGATTTATAAATAGATTTTAATAATTTGGTGTCAGTACTTTTTATTTAAAAAAAAAATTTTTTTTGCTTAAAATGAATGATAAATTTAAAAAACGTAAAACAATAATAAATATTTTGTCTTATTATTTTATGACAAAAAATCTTAGTACTTACGGAATTTTAAACATACCATAATATAATACTGATTGTGATATCTAACATTGTGATATTTTTGAGGTAATCTAACATTTGTTTGAGATGTTTTCAAATAACATGAGTAACGGTCTCACTATTAAAACCAATGTAGATAAAATATAAAAATAAATAACCATTTAGGAATCCAAGTAAACGAAAAAATACAGCCTCTTAAATGTGTAGTGACATAATTATATAGTAATAGAAGAATTATAATAAATGTAGTAAGATGAATTGTATATAATTAAATTTTTGAATAATTTATCAGTTTTATTGTTAATGTTTTTCATAGAACATAAGAAAATTATATGAAAAATGTATCAATAACCATAAGTTTAACAGGAGATATCAATGTACGTTTGAATATTATGTGTATCCATTATAATAGCTTTCCAATTACTGCATTGTATGTGACTATTGTTTTAAAAGTTAGAATGAGTATAATAAGCTATCCTTAAAAGATAGATATTATATGCCAATATGGACTTTTCTGTAAAGCTATTAAAGAGAAATAATTCCACATACATTTTGTTGTATCTCAAAGGGATTAGGCATCATTTTTGAGGCTAGACTGGACTTATTCTGACATTTTCAATAAAAATCATCATATTTCAATCAATTTATACAAAACCTTGAAAGATTTTATATCTAAACCTTCCTCATGAATCACTACAGATAAAGTGTTATTAGTAAAAACCACATGAAAATCTGTTCAGAAGTTTCTGACTTTGCAGCGAACAGTTAGACATAATATGCATGGGGGCCTATGTTTTATAATATGTTGTGACAAACAAATATAAAATTAACCACTTAAGCCTAGCCATTATTAAATTATGCTTAGTATTAAACTATATATGGGTTGGATTTAGAATCGTTTGCTGCGGAAACCCTTCGTTCTTGCGTTAGAAACCAAACTAGACACTTGCACTTTCAACAAACACAATGGTACCTAATTTTTTTTTCTAATTTGTGAGAAAACTTTTTATTGTTATGGTATTCACTTGTCAGTTACTCTATAGTCTTTGGTTTATCAAATATCATAATGCGTCCTATATATTTTTAATTATGCAGATAAAAAATATTTGTCAAAAAAATTATACTAAAAAAGTTATACCATACTTAAATTGGTGGATGACTTCCTAACATAAATAACGATTGCTATCAGGTTTGTATGATAACAACTGACGCCTGTACATGCTCTCTGAGGCTAGATGGGACAAATCAGAGATCCACAAAGTCATACACCCAGACCAGAAACAAATAATTGGGAATCTAACCCTTCACCGCCTGTGTTTAGATGTCTAATCGCACCACTACAATAGAACACTTGTGAACTAAGCAAAGTAGTCATAAATTCTTAAGAAACTTTAATATAATCATATCTAAATTCCGCATTGCTCGGTGACACACATCAATATTACAAATCATAATAATGACATATTGGTTTTGAGTGTCTCATCTCCTAAGCTAATGTGAGTGTAAAGGGATTTCAGGATTTTTATTCAAGATTTTTTTTACTTCAATAATATAGTAATGGTTGAATCCAGAATCCAATCAGATCTGAAGGATAATGTAGATTTTCAATTTAAAGAAAGAAACTACAAAATACACACACCCCTGAGATCAGAAATTTTTGTACTCAAAGTTTGGAAAAAAATGGACAAACAAGTTATACTAGCTGACCCGTGCGAAAATTTCGCACAATATTGTAGTCATTTAAATATTGGACCAGAACCAAATTGTCTCCCTTCCTACAACATGGCCTACATCAGTCATTCGACAACACACGAAAGAGCTACATAATAAATACTGGACGGAGGTGAGTGGATGCAGACAGGCGAAACAAGCTCTCCCACACATAGACCGGAGACTGTCTCGTAAGTTAATGAATCTCACTCGCCCACATTAACGCAAAATTACTCATATTATTACAGGCCACGGCCCATTCAACAAATATTTGTTTAATCTAGGTGTTACCGACAGCCCCCTGTGCAGAGCCTGCCTGGAGGCAGAGGAGACGGCCGCCCACATTGTTCTGGAGTGCTCGGGCGTGACCACCTACCGGGCCAAACATCTGGGGTCACCGAAGACTCCCCGAAATCATTGGTGACACCAGAGGTTTGATAAATTTCTTACAGGAGTCAGGGTGGCAAGACTAGCTGCCCACTTCCACACGCAAAATAGGCGCACAGTGACGTCGATTTGCGGAAACAAGCCCGTCATTACTTATACTTACGCCGCGAACTGCAGTTGAATCCGGATGTTACCACTCGTGATTTAGCAGAAGCACTTAAATACAGTTACCACGCCGTGGAATACCATCTGCATGAGCTTGGGTGTCGAAAAGTTATGGCTCGGTGGGTACCGCACATCTTTACAGACACCAGTCGTTCAGCTCGTGGCGCTGTCTGTCAATTACTTTTGCTGCGACGTCTCGAATCATGGATTCATTACGATAACGATACACGTCGTGCTTTTTGGCTGCCTCGAGGAGAAACGCCACCAACTCAACTGAAACTGAGTTAAAAGCACCATTTAAAAGTTCTGCTTTGCTGTTTCAGGGATGCGGAAGCATACTGTTTTATGAACTATTACACAGAAATATAAACGCTGACTAATATTCAACCCAGTTCACTAAACTATATGCTGCTATCAAGAAAAAAACGACGAAGACGAGTCAATGTATTTTTACTATACGATAAAGCTCGACCTCACGTCGCATCTACTGTTTGCCAACAGTTAAAGAACTTTGGCTAAGAGACGATACCCCACCCGCCTTATTATATATTCTTTATATTCTTTATTGCACCTTAAAAACATTTTTACAATTGAGGTTTACAAAGTAAGTTGGCAAGGGCGAACTTATCTCTAAAAGAGATCTCTACCAGCCTACCCATGATGGTGAGAGATTAAGTTAACGCGGGGCAAAGTAGTGCAAAAGACGAGAAAAAAAGCCTAAATATATTGTATAATATATACACACATTGAACATACATACATAAATATGTACATACATACACAATTTAATGATTTCTCCGATGTAGAGGCGGGGCTGAACAAATTTTTCGATGCACAGCCGGAGTGGACTTCTCGGCGAAAGACATAGGCTTGAATATAGGTATAGGCTTAATATTTTTTATAATTTTTTTTAGTCTAATGTAATTTTTATTGAGATTATAGTCAGTATGCGTCATCGAAGTTACAGGTGTAAATGCTCTCACACGCTTGGATCTAACAGATTGTTGAATAATTTATTAAGACTGGAGCCAATGTCATCTACGAACCTTGAACTTTCTTTTCGCCAACCACTGACTGCTTATTTAATGTCATTGTTAACGTAAAAAATATTTACTTAGTTTTAACTGCTCTCAAAATTTTCATTTGTCGAATAAATGTATACCCAGGATACGTGTGATTCAACTAGGTGTGTCAAATATCAAGAGAACTGCCGAATCCGACTTGATTGAGCTCTCGGTGCTCTCGGTGTCTGAAGATGAAAATGGGCGTTGATTGTGAACACTGGGAACCATAGTTCCTAAACTTGTTCGTACGGCTATGGGCTTCTTACGTACGTCCTAACGATGGCAATTGGGGTCTCAACGTGTTAGAAAGTCAGTCAACTAGATTATATATTTGGATATTAATTTTATAAGTATACTTTACGCGCTTATATTTATATACATATACTAGCTGACCCGGCAAACGTTTTGCCATATAAATTATTTCTAGTGAATCTTCAAAAACCCTTATGACTTAGAGGTATAAAAATAGTTTACGTCCTATTCTCAGACCTACTGAATATACACACAAAATTTCATAAGAATCGGTCGAGCCATTTCAGAGTAGTTCAATTACGTACACCGTGACACGAGAATTTTATATATTAGATTTATATACTGCGTAACTTTTGGTAAAAAACTCCGATAATTACAAACAGTTTTTTGAAACTATTTTTACCGTATTTGAGTAATAAGTAAAGAGGGCTTTTTCTTGTCAATTTTCTGGATAAGGTTTCCGACTCTGGATAATAAGTAGAATGTTTAAAAGTCTACTACTTTGCATGCTTTCAGCATTAGACGAACTTCATTTGAGGGTACGGAATCATTTCATTTAATATAAATTGATCAACATTTCATAAAATAGGGGATCGGGCAGTAATAAGATTAAAATCTAAAATTTACTTAGATAAAATAAATATACTGTTTTACGAATATTTATCTAATAAAATGTAATATATTTCATTTAAATATTTTTAAATGAAGAAATAAACTGTTGTTATCTATACAAATAATAAATCTGTTAAAACCTCCGTTTTATTAATACACTATATATCATCAAGAATAAATTTCAATAGCGCTTTTTTTTTGTATCAGCGCCATCTCTTATCGTTTTTTTCTGTGTTCACGTATCACGTAAAAAGTACAAAACCAATGTAAATAACTTTAATACATAAAAATTAAACATAACTCACAGTATAATTTAGTTTTTGTTTCATTGTAATTAAATTAAAAATAAATATTTAAGAAAATAGAAATAGGTACCTACGCCGCCAACGCCATCTGGTCTAAGGAATCTTAAAAACTTTATTTACCCTTTTTGCACACCATATCTGCTTTATATCATATTATATCTGCTTTTCTTGGCACATCAATGAATATTTTATTTGGAGCACTTTTTGATGTGTTCTTATATTGAGGTATTGCACGTCAACGATATTTTTTCGTCCCATAAGAAAAAATAAAAATCTACTTCACGAAACAAAACTTCTTGCGAACTTATGCTCATGCTGCTGTTTTATTATGACCACAAATGACGTCACGCGCTCTTAAATAACATAACGTGGCGTTTTGGCGGGATTTTTAAACAAACAATATTAAAACATTATTTTGAGTACCTAAAAGGCTATAAATAAATAAAATTGAATTTTTTAAGGGAATAAATATCCATAAAGATCAAAACACTTTCTGAAAATTTGGCCGATCCCCTACTATAATAGATGAACAATATACATTAATTACTAGAGCCTAGTATGTTAACGACAAATTACGCTACTATTACGCTGTACTTCATGACTAATACTGATATATAAAAGTGCCATACGAATACTACATAATTAGGGAATTAAACATTTATGAGGCAACGCCCAAATAAAACAACCATCGGTTATGTCCTCTTAAGAAAACCTTCATTATCTTACAATGACTATAGTGCCTGCATAAATATTCGATGGTTTTAGTATTTTTTATTATCAACGATTCCATTTGTTATACGAACCATTTTAATAGAATTTCACAGCTTATACTTTATAAATGTCAAGGTAAAATAGAACAGTGAAAGCGCGAGCGGTCGTGTGCAAATAAAGCAAAGAGCTTGAAGTTATTAAGGTTTTTCAGTTATCAGTAGTGAGGGAGGGTAGGGCTGCTTTTGTTGCTTTAGTCGAAATGTCAGGAGTGGCCCGTGACGTCACTGTGCGGCAAAATGGCACGACATTTCACGGTGCCGACACGCCCTAGTCCACCCTAATCTCTGTCATGACAGGGTTGTCCAAATCTACCACCAAAGCACCCGCTGAGTACCGACCTAATTCTTTTATGTTGGCAATTAATCTGGATTTAACGTTTCACTGCGGCTGAATGTGGATATACGTATCCATTGGTGTTTATTGATCGGCAAAATTGTTAGTTTTAATTTCGTTTATTATTTGACTAAAACTGCATTATCTTAATTATTAAATAACTTATTTATGAATCTATATTTTCATAGGGTAGATGGAATGTGTGATTTATAGAAAATGATTATTAAATCTTAAAGTATCCTTTATTACCACCTAAATATTGCTTGAATTCAAGAATAAGAATGAGTCAGACTTAGGGATGTTGATTAATGATCTTTCCTTGCTAGAATAAATAAATAATATTTACATTAGAGATTTGACGACAAACGAAATCGTGAATAATTTAGATATAATAATAATAATATTCTTTATTGTACACCAATAAAATATAGAAAGAACCAAAGTAGTACAATTAGAGAAGATGTACAAAGGCGGTCTTATCGCTAAAAGAGCGATCTCTTCCAGACAACCTTTGGGTATAGGACAAGGCAAAGAAAAGCGCTTAAGAAGTGTACAAGTAGTTGTGAAGTAAATAAGAATAACTTTAATAATATAATACAATATACATACACACACCCACACACACACACACACACACACACACACACACACACACACACACACACACACACACATATATATATATATATATATATATATATATATATATATATATATATATATATATATATATATATATATTTACATTGTTTCTAAAATTCCAAGACTTGTACGCAGAAGTCATGTTAGAGATAATGATGTCAAGTGTTGTCTGTGAAAGCCGAACTGTTCTAACAGGATTTTTACCTTCACTAGTATACAGACTATACTATAGATCTATAATATAGTTTATTTTTAATATGTATAACGTTTATTTTTTATTTAAATATCTGTCTTTGGAGCGAAACGAAATGAAATTACGGTCACGAAAATTTTAGGTAGAGATTTGTTTAAACTGCTATTTATTTTTTAATTTTTTTTCTTTCTTTGTAGATAATCGCGATGAACCTAATATGCCATAAATCGCAGAAGATGTTCGCCTAGCAACGTCAGGTCAGTTTTAAGATTTTATTGCATTTAACAAAGTGTGTCATCGGTACTATTAGAATTTAGAACCGGAGATTTTTTCTCGGTCTTAGATTCTTAGACTATATGCTTAACGATCCAGTTCCTATTGGTATTCATAACAGTTGCTATGTATTTTTTATTGACGTCCACAAACGAACACTTAACAATATATTTTAAAAATCGAGCTAAAAAGACGAAGAACGAGTGTTTCTTGTTAAAAAAAAAAAGATAACGAAGGGCGATCTCATAAAATTATTAATTTTGTTATATTTTTCTGACTGTCATTACACTGGCCATAGTAATATCTCTTCGTTAAAAAATTCAAGTGTCTTCCATTTACAGTTCCAAAGATACATCCTTGTAACAGACAAACAGACAAACAGGAGGAGCTTAAGTTGAAGTTTGCAATATTTAGGTACGGACACCTAAAAGAAGAATTTGTCCTTTCTAATTGAATTATTTAACACTTAATTTTTGAATTGTTAGTAAATTTTGATATCAGAATGTAAAAGTACGAATTTAAAACATATTTTGTTTTAAAATTAATATAGGCTTACGTTGAAGCCTAATGCAAAGTTATAATTACTGAATTGATATTATTTTTATCTCACTATCGATTACAACACCAATAAACCAGTGTCATTTATTTATACAATTATCAAAAATTCTCAAAAGATATGTTTTACTACTTAATATATTACTTTCCTACAGAGAATAGTACTAATAAACGATGAACACACTAAAAGAGCAGAGTTTTACGTTTTTAATTACACATAATAAAGGTACAGTGTCATTCACAAAGTACATTTAAACATGATAATTCATGTTTACTTATGTCTATTGATCGAAAACTACGACTAAACAGGTATGGCAGTATTCATAAATTATTTCGTGCGACGTTAAAGGGTTAATTTTTGTTCCTTTAGTCTAAATGTGTTTTATTGACAGACAAAAACGCGAGGCAGTTATAATTAATGGTACCACCGAGTGCTGTTACTCTATCGGTGGGTCATTTTTCCTTGAGTTATCTTTTTCCGGTATTGCCGTACTATCGCCAAAATGACCGTATCGTCGCAGTGGTACCGCACCTTATAGGTAAAGGTCACGTATAGCAGGAATATCTAATGTGGCCAAAAGTAGGACGTAAACGTGTGCGTGTGTATGTATGTGCCGTTATTCTTTATGTATTTTTTGGCTACATATTAGTATAATATTTCTTTTTATGTCTAATTTTTAATTTCTATTTTACTTAGAAGTTAATACTATATTATATACCAATATATTTTGTAGTGTAAATTTGTCCTGCGCTAGGTCTTAAGTGTTTCTGTTAAGCAGTTGTTTATTATATTCCTTTTCGTGACTGAGATAGTGGTAATAATTACTTTTAATTTTGTATTAGACACCATCTCTTTAACAAACACAAAAGTAAGCCATAATTTATAATATAATTATTTTAAAAAATAAAAAACAACCATTAGACTTATATTGAAAAGTTTTCGCTTAGACTCGTGGGTTTTTGGCTAAATAGCTAACATTGTAACACGAGTTTTAATTGTACGAACCACACGATGTGCACACATCGTAACACTGTTAATCATCTAAAAGTGCTCAGATTGTTGTTCGGGACGGTACGTTCAGGAATGAAGTCATGGTCGTCTCGTTGTTTATAATAAATTATGTGACCTGCACGAATTTCAAACAATCAGGAAGACAAGCTTGCGAAATATTTACTTTATCGATTTTTAAAAATACATCGTTCTAAGAAAATTATTACCTGCTAGTACTTATAGAATGTAGATCAATCGATCAGTATCTTGTTTGTTATTGCGCGAGGATATATGTATAACGTTTGACTTACGGACATTAAAAACAATTTGAAAACCATTCGGACGTTCAGCGTTTTAGTTAAAAGAAATCTTTTATATGACAGAAGACTATTGATAGGTGTGTAGCGACATGCGATTGAGTATATATACTCGAAAACAAACGTTAAGCGGCGCGTAGCCCACCAGACGCAACACCGTCTGGTCGAAGGATCCTTCCTTTTCAATGGCAGCCTTCCACTACGCCAAACTGGTGACCCCGAGCTTGAACGTCAGCGCAGCCTTCGCAATTCTACGTCATCGTAACGTCATCATCACTTCCTCAAGCTTTCGAGCAGCGAGTCATACCGCCAGCCAGCATACACGGCTACTACGGGTATCCTGACCACTAGCATGCAGCGGACGCGCATTCCTGGTCATCACCCACAGCCTTCTCAGCGACCATGGCACACCGGTCAGCAAGCAGAGACGCACTTCTCTCCTGGTCGACGCAGCAGCCAGCCACTACGCAGCACTGCACCACCCCGACTCACTGGGGCATCACCGCAGACAGTTCCGACTCACCGTGAACTATGCGGCATCTGGTTCCGACTCACTGGAACATTCCACTGGCCCGGCAAGCATCACAACATGTATGGACGACTCAACCTGCTATCGACCTCCGGTCTCGGAGGGGGAGTGATGTAGCGACATCTGTCTCGCCATATACGAACTATAGTCTGTTCGCGTTAAGAAAATAGTGACTCATCGTTGTCACTCAGCTTAGCCACGCCTCTTGACCAATAAGATCGCAGTAAATTATAAAGTCGTGTTCACTTTGAACAGTTGAAACCCTTCAGACAGTACGCACGTGTTCTTTGCTAATTTTAAAAATGAATACCTCACCTATTCTTAAAAATAATAGTGGATCAATATTACATAGCGAAAAAAGACGAGTGATTTACAATGTTTTTAAGTACTTTAAACAGTGTGGTGACCAAAACGTGACTATGGAGAGTATAATAGTGAAAAAGGCTAGTGAATGCGGTGTTTCTGAAAATACGGTTATGACGATTCTAATCATTTTTTTAATGTAATAACTACTTAATTTTAATATTTTAAAATACTGTCATAAAAACTTTGCTTGAATATTAATGGTTTAATTTTTACCCCAGTATGAATACGCCTTTACTTTGATGATTCACTATTTTCTTAACGCGAACAGACTATAGAAGAAACAGACGTATCCTACATCGCGCTATCGAAGTTTTCAAAGCGATTGAGTATATATACAAGAACTCGAAAACAAACGTTAAGCGGCGCGTAGCCCACCAGACGCAACACCGTCTGGTCGAAGGATCCTTTCTTTTCAATGGCAGCCTTCCACTACGCCAAAGGTGTGTAATTTTTAAACGAAATCTTTATTTCGTAGAATAAGACTGTTCTACTCGTAATAAGAAATGATATAGTTAAATTTAATTAACTGTTTTGTATGTTAGAGCTTACTATTTTGTTTACAGTCAGCGCAAGAGCTATGAATACGTACCTCGCTCGGCGAAAAGCTTAGTATAATAATTATATAGTAGCGAACGCCCGCATGCGTTCGGCGATATGACATCGTCACTGCAAAATCGATTTCTATTTTTAGCTAATTTCATCAATCATATTTGCTATTTTTAAGATACATCAAACTGTACATTATATCATGTTATACATATTTTAAATTCTTTTTTCCATTAACGAAATCAGATATTAGTGTTATTTAATTTTTTTGTGTTCGAAATAATTAAAACTACATTAGCGTTACAAGTGATAAATAGATATGAGGCATGAAAATTAAGTTTTAATGTTTTAGGAAGTGGGTATTGACGTTTGTGACGTTTAGTGTATTGTAATTATATTAAGTATAATATACTTCATTGAAAACTAAACGTTCCGAGTACATGCTCCTTGAGCGGTCATTGATTTAAGAAATTTTCTATTTTACTACCTACTTACTCTACCTGCTAATTCGAATGTGACGGACAAGTGGGTAGTGGCATGTCCAGAAAAAAATTAAATAATTGCGTTAATTATGATGTGGAAAAAAGGAATTACTTATGAGATGACCGCTGGTATAAGAAAATAGAGGAAAACATTTTGTCGATCCTACAAAAAAAGGCAGGGCCGGGTGTGACTCGCATTAGTCCGAATATGTTGTGTACAATTAATTTACATTAAAACTTTCATTTCATAGAAACAAAAGTTCGAAAGTAATGTTCTATAATTATTGCTATATTAATATATTATATACAACATTATATATATATATATATATATATATATATATATATATATATATATATATATATATATATATATATATATATATATATATATATATATATATATATATATATATATATATATATATATTAGTGTTAAAGCTCTATATAATTTAAACAGGAATCGCATAGACCACCGCTTATTTTAAATGTGTTATGAAAGTTCTAATATTCTTAAAGATAAAGGAAGACGTAAGAAATTAGGTACGAGTCTAATACTATAATAATATATAATTTCTACTCACCTTGGTCTTTGCTGTTATAGTGCTAACACACGAAGGGATTTGGTCCGTTGGACTATATCCGCGGACCGAATCCGTTGTCACTACAGACGATCGGACGACCCTAGACGATAGAGGCGACCCTAATTCGTTGTTTGTATGTGTGCGAGAGACGATTGTCGTTGTGTGCTATAAAAAACAACAATAAAGTCGGGGTTGTCACAACATTTATTATTTATTTATTAATGTTTTATTAATTCATACCGAATGAATGTTTTTTATTCTGAAACTGGAAAAATATTTTTTTATGATAGCTCAAAATACAGATTTAAACCGTTACGTTTTATTATAAATTGTATTGTAAAGTGTAAGTGTGTAGTGTGATTATAAATAGTAAATACAAAACGCTGTTGTAATTACGTAGATTGTATACATTATGTGTTACTGTTTGATGATTGAATGGAACGAGGTAAAATTGCGTGTTCACGTGGGTATATCCAATTTCCTACTAAATGATTTCTAAATATTTTCATAAGTATGTATATGCCTATATTAAGAATAGCTACACTATCCCTGAATAGCATTCAAAATAAAACAACATTTGTTTCAAAATGGATTTAATATGATTAAAAATCTATGTTCAGACACCCATTCTTCCCTAGTATTTATTTCACCTCACTTACAGTGAATAAATATAATAATTATAATATTTAAAGTCGTGCATGAAATCGATTACAATTTACCTTAAATAATAAAACGATTGTTCGAAAAAAAATGCAAATGTTACTTATCTGCGAAATTTTCCCATCCGTGCCAAAATTTTGGGTTGTTAGATGTATATTAGCAATTAAAAATTTGCAAATCCTCGCAATAAGCTAATTTTCTTTCGTATTACGTATTTGGCGCTTCAGTTCTAGGATACAGTGTTAAAGTAAAATTTTTAATGTATAACTAGGAAATTGGTGATAAATTATAATTTTTAATTAATAAAAGTGTGTCAACCCTATACATGATGAACATTCCTTGTACGGTCCGATCGTCTGTAGTGACAACGGATTCGGTATGGCGGATATGGTCCGCCGCGCCGGACCGAATCCCTTCGTGTGTTAGGGCCGATTTACATTATCTTAGTGTTTAGCAGAGTACTTTAGGATAGTACTTTAGTTGAAACATGTAAACGCTACTTGCTTTAGTACGGTTCTACTTGCTTTAGTACGGTTCTACTCGCTTTCAAGTTGAATCAAAATAGAATCGCTTTCTATTTTTGTTTCAAGTAATACCCCTCCCGCGCCCGCGCATACCTCGGCGCGTCACTCGGCTCTTCCCTCGTTGTGTGTAAACACGTAGTTTAGTAAAATATTTAGGAGAGTGCATTAGTGCCGTGAAACGCGTGCGTGTTTTTATTTATAAAGATGGGTAAATGGTCGGAAGATACAACTATTAAATTTGTGTTTGAATATGTTGTTCACGAATGTTTATGGAACATTAAAAACAGAAGAACTTCCTCCAAGCATGGATCTGCGACTAATCCATTGACGCTCCCATATTCGTTTCGGTTTATTTATTTCGAATAAAATGTCGTCTTCTATTTGTTCTACAACTATAGTTAGTATTTTGCGTAGAATAGCGCGTATTTGGCGACTTCGTTGCGCGTTCATTGTGGCGTTGAAATGATACTCTACTGGAAGAAATGTAAACGTTCACTCGCAGCGCACTAAAGCACTAAAGCACTTGCCTTTCAAGTTGTACTAAAATACTCTCCTAAACACTAAGATAATGTAAATCGGCCCTTACTACTATTACGTACGCAAAAATACATACACTACACTACTACGCTATCAAAACAGTGTGTCTGCCGCAGCGCTGCGAGTTGCACGGCCGCACTCACTCGCTGCGGGTATTTATACAATTAATAGCTAATACATATCAAACGGATAATTAAGTGCCTTTTACGTGATTTTGCTTAAATCTTATCAGAATAATTGTAAATTTTGAAGGTGAACGTGACAAAGAATTCTTTGAGAAGTCTGAAGTGTAGTCTGAGCATCTTTTGATGTGAGTTCTTATTAAATTTAGGTTATTTTCAATATTGATTACTTTTTTATGAAATGATTATATTCTGTTTTATAGCAACGTTACTTAAATAATTTATTTTATCTTATATTTCGAGTACGATATATTCAGTTTTGCCGTCAAATTATTTATTTAAAGCAATATTTTTATGAATAGGTAGTAATAAACATAAATAACAATAAATTATTCAACTAATTAATTTGCAAAAAATACAAGATAAAGGACAATTTCATTTATTTCTTAAATTAATTATTTCCTATAATCAGTATGTACGTACATTATAGTTTCGTAAAAAATGTAAATAAGATTGGAATATTATGAACTGAGCTGAACTGAATCAGCCTGTAAACGTCCCACTGCCGGGCAACGGTCCATCCATATAAGAGAAGGGTTGGAGCTTAACCCAATATGCTGCTCCAATGCGAGTTGGCAGATAATTTCCCTATAATGAGTAACGATCGTTATCAGATGTCTATGATAACAACCGGGACCGCCGGCTTTACGTGCTCTCCGAGGCACGGTTGGGAGACCCACAAGGACATACGTCCAAACCGGAAACAAATATTTATACAAATAATATAATAAGGAATCGAACGTGCGACCGCCGACGTTGAGGCGATTCGCACCTCTACATCAGAATGGTCGTCAAAATGGAATATAATGAACTAAAAAGCGAATGATGTTATGAATTCCTGACGTGAACTCAATATCGAAGCAGGAAATAAAACAAAAATTCCAAAAGACATGAACATGACTGTAATAGTTATTTAGTTTCGTAGATCGAGGTTATTATTGTAATACACATTTACGCTAAAATTTGAAAATAAACAATGAAAAAAAATTTTTTTTTTCCGTTTTTACCATGTGTTGCAAGAAATATTGTCTTTCAAGTGTTGCCTTTGTATATTATAACTTTGTCTATGTAAAATCTGTACTAATCCCCAATATTATAAATGTGAAATGTAAGTTTGTTTATTACGCTTTCACGCGAAAACTACTTAACCGATCATCATGAAGCTTTGTACATAATAATATATTCTTGGATGTATTAGAAGTAACATAGGATACTTTTTTTTGGTCGCGATAATTGCTAGTATTATTATAATCATAGAAAAGGATATTTTAATGGTTATTTGACAATTTAAAAGAATTAAAAGAAAAAAAAATTAAAAGAAAAGAATAATAGGCTGTAAAATATCACGCTACGACTTATAATAGCGGAATAGTAGCCTTATGGCTATGTTAAGGTTGATGACCCTTTTTTTTTTTTTTTTTTTTTTGTTTTGGCGGGAAAAAATGTACCTGAACGCACATCCCGTTGCCCGGGGAGACAACGTGATAGTGTGGGGCCCTCACCCACTAAAATAACCCGCCGTGCGCCCTCACCCGCCCTTACAAGGCGGGCCACGGGTACCGCGTACGTTGCTCCGTGACCCGCAGGCGGCAGCTCCATCGAGCACTCTCTTGTGCGACGCGCCGCGCACTTGGGCGTCGCACCTTCGCGGTAGGCAATTTCGGCGGACGGTGGGCAATCCCCGACCCTACCGTCCGCAGCCTCGGCTAGGGCGGCATCAGGCGCATGTGAGCGCGTCTGCGCCGCCCCGCGCGCCGGCGGCGAATTGGGTCCGAAAGGAGTGAGTCCTCCCGGGCCCTCTCCGCCGCCTCCTTCTGCAAGATGACGTCCTCGCAGAAGGTGGCGACCGCGGTCCAGGCCCTGTCACCACCGACCATCGCTCGCGCAACGGCCGGCAGCGACAGGTCCTCTCCAATGATTGCAGCGAGATCTCGGCGCTGCTCAGCCCAGGCCGGGCATGACTCGAGCGTGTGTTGCGCCGAGTCCTCGCTGCAGTCGCAGTGGTGGCAGCCCGGAGTCGTCTCCCTCCTTGCGACAACGTGCAAGTATTTGCCGAAGCAGCCGTGCCCTGACAATACTTGCACGAGTCGGAAGGTGAGGACTCCGTGCTGCCGCACTGTCCACTCCTCCAATATCGGCTGAAGCGCCCCTATGGTCCGAAGACCAGCCCGGGGCGTCTCCAGCCGAGCCTTCCACCGCGTGAAGGTGGTGCGGCGGGCGTCGTCCCGCCATGTGGTGATTTCGCTCAGCGGGGGATTAGTACCCCCCGTCCGCGCCGCCGATACCCGCCGATAAACTTCGGCGAGCGCTTCCGCCTCCAAGTCCCACGGGGGGGTTCCGGCCAATACGCAGGCAGCCTCGACACCTACCGTGCGGTAGCCGCGTATGGCCCTGACCGCCATGACCCTTTGTGGACGCCACAGACGGGTTCTATTGTGGGCAGTCAGGGAATCACCACACGCCCACACGGGGGCGCCGTACAGCGCCATCGACCGAAGGTTGATGACCCTACTACGCATGTCGAATATTTTATAAAATACCCACATATTTTAATTTACCTCCTACGAAGTTTCGATTTGCTATCTACATATTATAGACTTGAAATAGTTAGAAATCATCTATTGTATATTATGTATTTGTACTATATCAGCCTGTAAGCAACCCACAGCTGAGCGAAGGCCTCTTCTCCATATAGAAGAAGGGTTGGAGCTTAATCCACCACGATGCGTCACTGCGAGTTGGCGGATAATTATCCTACAATGAGTAACGATCGTTATCAGGTGTCTATGATAACAACCGGGACCGACGGCTTTACGTGCTCTTCGAGGCACGGTGGGGAGACCCACAAAGACCAGAAAATAAATATTTGTACGAATACAAATATCTGTCCCGAGCGAAAATCGAACTTGCGACCGTCGGCGCGCAATTTGAGGCGAGTACCACTACACCAGAACGGTCGTCATGTATTTGTTTATACGAATATTTTTAATAAACGTTGTATTCACACAAAGTAGCCTATGCCCTTCCCCAGCCCTGCTGCTCGGTAACAAAGGCTCTCATACATAAATATGTAGTTCCTTCACGCAGTCGACAGTAGCGAATTCTCGCGAAAAGAAGGTCGAGGCGTCACTTACGCGTTTTCGAGTGATAATTTTAAAATTATGTCATATTATGGCTAATTTACACAAAATCTTTATTAAATGTAGCCTATGTGTTATTCTGATGTTTAAGCTATATTACTGTGAAGTTTCATCTAACTCCGTTCAGTATTTTTTGCGTAAAAAAGTAACAAACATCCAGACAATCTTTCGCATTTATAATATTAATAGTTTATATTGGATTTGGATCTTCTTGAAAATACTGTTATAATTACATAATCATACATAACACTGTACTATAAAAATAGTTATTGATCTGAATTTAACACGATTGCTGCATCATCATTATAAATTATATCCATTATTGTTTTGATAGTCTAAATTAAGATTTACTATATAACTATTTTACTAAATTAATATAGAAATAAATGTAGCAAGATATGTATTTATTCCTACTATGCATATTTATTTATTTATTTATTTATACTTTTGCACACCAATACAATAAAGAGACAATACATATAGGTAAATTACATCAATCACATTGCATCAGTATATGTATTAGTTATTTTAAGTAGGTACCTATTATCATAATTATAAATAATACTTGCTGTTACAAATATTATTGTAGCAATAAACTAAACAGAACTGCACTTTATTGTAACATACTCTACTTAAATCTACTTGAAAATATAAAATACATACATTTTCTATATTGTTTTTTTCTATAGACAACGCAATAAATGTTGTATCTCCTATTGTTTTGAACAATAAAAATATACATAAAAATAGCATTCATATTAGGCGCACATTTTTCTATAAATCCTTTTACGCTGCCGTCGTATGTTTGGGTAGTGGTTAGCCTTGACCGATAAAGAAACATTATAATACTTTTATATTTGCTAATCTTCAACAGAAGTAGTTATAAAACGTAGTAAAAATTTATAAGCGCAAAAATAATCTAATTATAATTTTATTGACAGTCGTACTATTTTCTTATTTTTCATTTTTGATATGAGCCGCTAGAAGTCCTTAGAAAAGTGACTGACATAGTTAATGTAAATAAGCGAAGTACAGTAATAATAGCTCTAACGCGGAAGTGATGTAAAAGCCAAATATTGGCCCGTTCTAGAATCATCTAATTATGAATGGTACTAAGGGAATCAGGATTGATACTGTACATTTATTGATAATAATTATGAACGGATTTTTTTTTACTGAATTTTTTTTATTTCATCAAATAAATACCTAAACTGAGAACCTAAGTTTAACTAACTTTAAATGACGCAGCATAGCTAAAATCTAGATAGCTATTTGTATTTAGACAAATATGTTTTAATACATTCATTTTAAAATATTTTACTTAAACTTTACAAATTTTAAATTTTCTTCTTAAATGGGTAAACAACTCGATACGATTGATACATTCATAATATAAAATTTTCAACGTTGGAAATTGGAACACGTAATCAAGATTGAATGAAAACCTTCTTTAAACATTTATAAATAAATCGAAACTGACTTCTATAGCGTTGTTTAACTTTTTTTTTACGTTTGAAAATGCATTTACCTACGCATCCCGCCGCCCGAAAGCGCAGGGTATGTGAAACTCGCTGACTCCTAAAGCCAGAAATACCCACTAAAACCCATCGGCCGTCTGCGCCGCAATGTGGCGCCACGGAATCGCAAACACATATAACCGTGACGCCCCGACGACACCGGGACCGGCAGCCTCTCCGTGTGTGATTGGAGCCGCTCGATCGGTCCACTCTGCTAATTCAGAGAAGTACCGGGAGTGGCGCAACCACCGAAGTGGAGGGCGAGAGTACCCTCAATCTCCCTCCATCTTTCCTTCTGCGCTTTCGCGCCCACCGCTGCTGGTTTTGGCCCGCGGGGGTCCGAAGATTCCAACCACTCGTGGTGAGCGACGAGTGGTTTACCCCCTATCCGCCACCCGGGGACGCGAACAGTCTCCACCAGCAACTCCCGTGGGCGGTTTTTACCTTCCTCCAGACAGAACTTACAAAAAAGTTTGTTTATATAAAGATCATTGTATTTTTTTTTCATTATTACTTGCTTTTGCACACTATTTTTAACCGACTTCAAAAAATAAGGAGGTTCTCAATTTAACTGTATTTTTTGTGTGTATATACCTCATAATTTTTTATTGAGTGTACCGATTTTGTTAATTATTTTTAAATTCAAAAATTGTATAGGATGGTTTGGAAGAGCATCCTGTGGTCCCTTTCTAGTTTCGTGATTTTTCTGATTAAGATTTTCGGAGACATGCAACGGAACTCATCAAATAATGACAGCAAATCTGTCGTGGTTGCTGCAATCACTGTAAATGCATTGTTTATACAATCACACAATGTAACATCACGCCTGTTGAACTCGGTTTAGGTTTTGTTGAAGTTTTAAAATTGTTAACAAGACAAAACCGTTTACACTACTAGTATATAACTTGTATTATTATTACGTACGTATTACTTTATACATATTCTTATGTGCTACAAGCTCTAAGTACCGATTTTGGGCGTACTTAATTTCATTACGAAAATTTGGTCGAATTATAATTATACTAATAAAGATGTATTTCCTTTCAAAGAAATTTATTTTAAATTCATTTTATTTGATCCATATATATATATTATACAGTATATTGGATTTCAAAGAATGCATTTAAATACTCTTAAATACACTGTTAAAAAATTCCATACTAATTTTACTATATTTGATTGAAATTTTAAATTTGCATGTAATTTTTTTTAAAACATAGTTATTAAAAATATACCAAATAGTTATTATATTTAAAACTACAAATCAGAATTGTAGATTCACATAACAAATGTGATCGTAACAAAAACTAATAAAATGCAAACAAAACTTGTATAGAAAAAATAATGCTTTTTCAAATTTTAAATTCTTGTAATTAAAATTCCATTTTTGGTTAGTAATTATTAATAAATTTCTATAGAATCGTAGTAAAATTACGTTCCAAATATGAATAGAAATCTTACAAATTTTTAATTCAAACTTACAGCGAAGAAATGTAAAAACACATAATTATGTAGCTACATGATTGAAATGAAACAAGAGTAGAAATGCAAACAAAATTTTTTAAAAATAAATATTGGTTTGTATATTGCCTAACACTTAGTGTAATTCAAATATCAAATTTTGGTTAGTAATTTTATTATCTTAATAAAATTAAATTCTGATTATGTATAGAAATTATACAAAATTTGATATTCAATTCCACGTTAGAATTGTAAAATTACTATAAGTATCTAACAAATACAAAAATATTGTAAAATCGCAACCTGTTTAGTATTTTGGCTATAACAAAATGTAATATTACAACAAATGCGTATAAAAATTGTAATTTTACTATGCAACTGCTTAGTAAAAATGTAGTAAATTAAAAAAAAATATATATATTTAACAGAGTAGATCTTACTGACGAAATTCAAATCAAAATCAAAAATTAACTATGTTTAATTGGGGTTTAAAATATCTTTTAGTCTTCATTTGTATTTTATGTAGGTACTTAATATTCTTAAAATCTTTACAATGTCAAATGACGAAAAAGTGCCTGCCATTTCAATTATTTTTTTAAGAATAGTTTTATTTAATTTGTAATTGTATTTTTTATTTTTTTATTTGACGAGAAAATGTTACGGTGTCTTTTTATTAAATATTTAATCTGAAATCGATAATATTTATGTATAATAAAGTAAGGAATAAAATTTTAAATAGAAAGCAATTTACACTTTTTCTAATTACTTTTATTTTTCACTTCAACGTAATTTTGTACAAAGCATAATACATTTTGGAGAAAAAATTTATTCAATTATAAAAGTATACATTAGTACATTAGATTTACTATTGATATTATTTGGGAAATAGGAAAAACCTTTTAGGGTTCATTCCTGTAACTCAGTAAGTTTATCCCTTAGAGTACAAGCATAAATCTCCATTACCTATGTCATTACCAAGGTTGTATTATGCGCATGATGATAATATATGACGTAATTTAAGTCGGGTAATTTAAGTATTGTAAGAAACGGAATCGAAACTAGCCGATATAATGAAAAAAGTATGTCGATGTTCTTCGATAACTACAATAATTATGGTAATTAAATGATGTCCGTAACAATAAACGTTTTAATACGTCATGCGTTACTATATAACACTTTCGGTCATCCGATTATACAGATGGGTTTCGTAATTATTCGTACTAAATATTTAGTTTTATGTATTGTTTACATGAAGCGTTTTAGTATTTTTCGAAAAGGCTTTGTTCTACGTTTTTTATTGTTATTAATAAAGCTAGTTATTTGTAAATATACTGTTATGTACATTACCTTTTTAGTATATATACATATATAATATACCTCGCAATTGTACCTGCTTTGAGTTTTGATTTTTTAGGTCACTAAACGGGCTCTTTCGTTTATGTTTATCGCCATAAGTAATTAATTTCGCTTATATCGTAATATTAGTTTTTAGTTTCGTAAACGATCAAATAAGGGATAACTCGGACTCAACTAAATGATAGATTCATTAAAAAATAGTTTAACTATTTGTGTTGCGGTTATCTGTGAAGAATATTATCGTGTTTTACATATTGAGGTTTTGCAATAGTAATTTCATACAGTGGACATAACAAACGACAACTTAGTCAAAACAAGGTCACCTGCTGCGCCTTATTAAATGAGTCTTTGCTGAATCTTTGTTTCATAATTTGATGTCTTGCAAATAATGTTCAAACTTGTAATTTTACTCAATATCTTTATAATTTATTTATAATAAAGCATACTTCCATAAATATTGTAGAGAATACTACACTTTTTTTTTTGACAAACCCGTTTCATTGAAGTTTTTAATAGCATCGCGAAAACTAGAAGCAGATTGTAGTTCAAGGCAAGAGCCTTGATATTATGTATATGATGTCACTGTTGAATATAGAGGGTCCTTGTCCCGCATCAATTAGGTTAATTTGTAATATTCAAGTACAACGATATTATAAATTAGATCAATTTATTTTATTCTGAAAGTTATGTATTATTGTTTATTGATTATAAAATATAAAACAACATGAAAAAGCTGTAAGAAGTACACATTTATAAACAAAAATATACAGTCGTCCATTTTTATTTTACAATATTGTTTGAATCTGTTAAATTTTTGTACGAAAATAATTTACGCTTAAATAATATGTACAGATAAATATTCAAACGTAGAGTAATATACATTTCAAATTCGATTTATTTTTGGATACATCATTTATACTGATTTTATGAGAAAGAATCTCTTTTTGATCGTCTATTGTTGAAGAGTTGTTAATTTCATTCAATAAAACTTCATTTTCTACTCATATGACGTTGACAAAATAATAAATAGTTTATCTCGCGTAGTCGTATTGATTGAAATAAATCCAATGATTAGGTGATATAGAGTTAGTGGTTAGTGTTTTCGTGGATTAAAACGTCTGTTGATTTTGACGCTGTAAAGACTCGCATAAAATACGTAACTCGTGTTTGCAAAGGTTACACCGTCAGTTTTATAACTTAACTAGTCACAAAGTGGTAATGGTAAACGTCGTAACCTCAGAAAGGTTTCATTTTATTTGTATTACGTATTCTGTTTCGTTTATGACCTTGTTGAACTAATGTGATAGATTTTTAATAGTCAGTTTCTAACTAACTATTAAAAATCTATTATAAAGAGTTATCGTTTGAAGTTTAAATTAAATGTTATTCGTAAATGAAAATAACCTACAATAAAGAATTCATATACGTTTTCTAAGGACATTTCTTTTCTATTATTTAAATAAAAGATGTTTAAAAAAAGTATATCTACAAGTAAATTATTAAGAGAAACGTAAAAACAGTAATTTATAAATATACAAATAACGACAAAAAGAGAATAAGTTTACTTAGACTCGAATCCAGGTAAATGGGATTACCAGACAAGCGCGTTACAGCTTACGCTACGGTGCTCTTACTAGCGTTGATAAATATAATTTGTATAATTTATTATTTTATTATATTATGTACTAGCTGACCTGACACGTTGACGCATTCAAATAGTACGGTAAAACACAATTAGTTTCTTACGAGTTCTTTAGTACTTCATACCACTTTTCCTATTTTTCTTTTCCTAGAAACTTTATTTGGACTAATAGAAATTTCTCGATACTAAAAAGCACTTTTTTTAATAATAAAAAAAACACAAAATTTACTATCCTTATTGTACTTATATATTATGTATATGTTTACTCTTGAAATTTCAGCTTAGGCTAATATGTAAAAAAAGGTAATAAAGTAGAATAATTAAGCAATCGTTGTAACCGAATAGAATTACATCACAATTTGATCACATATCACAACAACATTATCCCAAGAAATCGTTGGAATTGCTCCTTGCTAGCCCTGAATTATATTATTGCTAATAGTTCCTTTGAGCTTTTACTGTTGTCGCTTTCGCTATATTTGTCATACTTAATATACTAATATCTGAATTCTAAAGAAACTTGTTTATTAAAATTATAGTATTTAATATATACATTTCTTAGCGTCACCGACGTTTTCGTCCGTTTATGGCTCTATAACTTATCCGTCGGATATTAAGCCACGGCGGGTAGCAAGTAGCATGACTTGACATGAATATTATGTGGGCATTTTACCCTCGGGTTTCAGAGACGTTGACATGGAAAATCAATAGATAACACTCTCCTAATTTTTTAATATGTACCCTGATGTATTGTGTCTGATAGGTATAGGTTTTGTTTGCATTTAAGATCTGTATTTAATTGGACCTCGAGACTATGTATGCCATACGGAGCGTGGCATATTTAGACAATGACGCCATATAAACATTAGAATACGGAGCTATACAGGGTGACTGGTGAATTACCATCAATATTCAAGGAGAATACCCGGCACATGATCCTCATTCGAATTATGTAAAAAAAATAGGAACTTAATTTTGGACCAAATTTTCATAAATTTCAATTCAAATAAAAGACGCGTTGTCACTTTTCCAGTCATGCCGGCGGCGCGTGCGACGCGGTGTTGTACTATGCTGCCAGTACCCGCACCCCCGCCCCGCGGCTAATCGCTTATTCGATCGACGAATCACGTTACTAGGTCACTAGGTCAGTAGGCTAGCGCCAACGTATGGTTTGGACGTCTGTTTTGTGTTTTCCCGCGCGTGCGCCTAGCGTTCGATATTCCGAGTATACCTAATCTGTCGTGTGTGAGTGTGACCCTTAATTAGGTATGGCTTATCAGTACACAAATGAAGAGTACTTGAATATGGTTCGTGTTAATGTAATGATAGCTTACCGGGTACTATCAATTTGTACCGGGAGATGTTCCCCAATCGCAGAGTACCTACTGTTAGCGTAATATTAAGCACTAATCCAAGACTACGAGTATGATTCCATTTTTAAATACGCCGGGAATACCAAGATAGGTGAACAGTTAATATTATTTTATTTTTGTTCCAAGTTTACATCATTTACCTAGTCAATAAATCTGTTGCTCATCACATCAAAATCAAATGGAATAAACATATCTTTCAACTCGTAAGTAATATTTAAATTAAATTATTTATTTTGTCTAGAAAGTTCGGTGATTAGTATGCCTCTATCGGCAAGTAGCAAAACTACTGGTCCGCAAGGACCGTAGTTCCTTGCTTTTATTTAATAAACAACAGTTGGCTGTTCAACAATTCACAAAGTTTATTTTTGTTGTGTTTTTTTTTTTAATATTTTCAAAAGTAACTTTATAATTTTTCAACATATTAAAAAAATTATTCTATCAAATCTGATCTTTATCTAGCGACACCTAGTGAAAAAACCATTACACTGTCTGCTAATATTATAATCAATCAATTGTTTTGGCTACTGGTCGCTAGATGGCTTATTCTTGCTATTACTTTTTGCTTTTATTTACTACAATATTTTTTTCGAGAATAAATAAGTGGCCTAACACTGTTTGAGTTAAAAAAAATATAATACGTAACGAGCTATTCAAGGTCTTACTTATAAAAATCTCGTTAATCCTCTCATAATCTACAAATCAATGATTAACTTTTGTTTACTTATAAACATTGACTAGCTGTTACTTAGTTAAGAAACGAACAAAGAACGATACATAGATGGTTGGCACAGATTATACCAAAAATAATCGATTAGATAGAGAAATTGAATGAACAAAGTTGTTAAAAATTACATTAATTAGCGACATCTATGAACATTATAGAAAACTCTAGTTCGATATTGTAGTGAGTCAATACTAGTGACCTCTATTGACAGTTAGGAACTTTGAGATGTTTTCTTATCCTGACAGGGTCGCCATGAGATGTGCGACGTATGAGAGATAAAATAATACGACCAACGTTGATTCTCAAATGATCATCGTTTCATTTATTATGTAAAAATATAAGGTTTTTATATTCGTACACGAGTTATTAACATACATTTTACTTATTTATTGTCAGAGAAATAGAATGTTCAATGTTTATAAAATAATTAATTCCTATTTAACAGAATCATATTTAGAAATTTAATATAATTTTAAATACAAGTTTATTTTCTTGGTTTACTTGTCATTTACGTCGTACATTACAAACTTGTACTTTTATTTACAGCTAGATGGCTCTGTTTAAGAGATCGTGTCTAAAATTGATTTTATTACTTTAATTCATCTTGAATACTAGTTTTATTTACTAGAATATTTTTTTCGAGAATAAATAAGTGGCTTAGCACTGTTTTAGTTAAAAAAATATGACAAGTCCTTATTTATGAACGACATCATTGTCCACTTTATCTGTGTGTTCTTATTAAATTAAAGCGATATCTCAATTGAAATTCTTCATCCGTAATTTTTCCTACGCCTTAAGTTTCTGGGTAGGGATATATTAAAAATAAAATCCATTGCTTCCAAATCAGACTCTGAGGAGCTGCTCGTATTCATTATGCTAACACTGATTGTTTTTTACCCGACTGCGACAGAAGGAGGGTTATGTTTTTCGAATGTATGTATGTAATATGTATGTATGTATGTCCATTTCTTTGGCACGCCCTACAGCCCTAACGGCTGGACGGTTTTTGACATATGAGGTGTCGTTGGATTTGTCTAAATTGTAGTAGTGACATAGGCTATATAAATTTTCAAAATGGCGCCCGCAAATGGCGGAATGAAGGGGGGGGGGGGTTGATTTTTTTCTTACTGTAGCAATATGGGTTTCAAATGAAAGCTAGTAAATTGTTTTATTCTTTTTTGTTTATAATAAGAGTATTTTACGCAGTTGGGTTTTTTGTTTGTGTGTTTTTTGCGTGTGTCTTCCCGGCTCCTGCGCGCCTAGCGATCGATCATACGCGTATACCTAATCTGTCGTGTGTTAGTGTAATCTGTCATTAGTAATTAGGTATGGCTTATCAATACACAAATGCAGAATCACCATTGCTTTCGAAACTGTTAAAAGTGACTGTGTGTGTGTTAGTGTAGTTATGTAGGTAAATAGGTAGTTTAATGATTGAAAATCGTTGTAAATAATTCGTTAATATCATTAAATGAAAACACGACACGCGACGTTCTGGTGTAGTGGTGCGAGTAGTTGCCTCAACTGCAACGCCACGCGCTGGTGGTCGCGGGTTCGATTCCCGCTTGGGACAGATATTTGTACAAATATTTTTTTCCGGTCTGGGTGTATGTCCTTGTGGATCCCTACCGTGCCTCGGAGAGCACGTACAGCCGTCGATCACTGTTGTTATCATAGACAAGATAACGATCGTTACTTATGTTAGGGAATTAACCGCCAACCCTCTTAACACTTGGCGGTGTTTGGACGTAATTAACTACCGCGTGGAAACTAGGGTGTCCAGACGACGCGTAAATAATTAGATAACTGTTGGGCAACTTTACTTAGAAGCTTATCAATATTTATGTTATATTTTTACATAATTCGAATGAGAACCATGCACCGAGCACTCTCCTTAAACACCGATAGTATCTCGCCAGTCACCCTGTATAGATACAATGGCCGAACCAAGCCGGAGGTACCGTCCGGCTGGTAACGACGGGCGTTTTTTACTAACCTACATCAAAATAGGAAGATGATCTCTATTCGACTATACAACAAATAGCTGTTTGGTTATTTTTACGCCAATTCTATTTGAACTTCAAGCTTTACTTCTTCGACATTATTTATCAATTAAAAGATTATAAGCGGGACGAATTGAAATTTGATTGAGATCGTTAAGACAATGTATTGAAAAGACATGAGGAAGTCTATTGCATTGAAACAATTGTAGTAAGGATTCCTACGGAAAAATATCGTCTATTTATTTAGTTTTTACTTGATTTTCCAAAATGATTTTTAAAAAAAATCTAGCATGCGTACAGAATCTAAGGCGTAATTTCATGAAGAACACTTATCGGACGTGTTATAGCGACAATATCAACCAGCGCATCTCAATTGTTTCAATCAAGTTTAATTGTCTCATTAGAAACTGCTTCACGTTCTCTGTCGTTAGGTCTGGACCACATTACCACTTATTTATTTACGGTCAATATATTCTAACAGTTTGTTCTCTATGTGTGTGTGTTTTTTGTTGTAAGGTTTTGTATCTATAAATATTTAAAATTATGCACTAGAATTGATAAAAATTTATAATGTATATTGTGTATTAATAATGTATTTATACTTGACCTATGATGAATCATTCTAGGGCGAAAACATGTATGTATATTATGGTGATATCGTTGGAATATGACGGAGCTGTTCGTTTTACATACTCATCACATATTTTTATAGATTAGCTTTCAGCAATTGTGACTTAAACTGAAAATATTTATTATTTATATAAATGTCAGTAGCCCTATAGTAAATCTAGGTACCTATTTATTAGAATAATTTTAAGTTAACTTAGTTTAAGTAAATGATAAATTATTTAAAATTTTAGTCTTTTTATCACAGAATGAGCTGTTTTCTTAAATATATTTTACTATAGAATCGTAATGGTCCAATAGATAGAACCCGTTAATCTGTACAAAACGGACTTAAATCAGGGGTTCGCATCGCTAAGATATCAGACTTAAAATTTCTCTTGAATCTATCTCCACTAATTATTTTTCTTTAAATCCTTCAAAAATTATTACTGTGGTTTAAAGACAAGACAGATAAAATAAAAGTGTGACATAACAATTTACGTGTTGTAAACCTTTTAGTCAATCTTTTCTAAGGTGGTTGCAATAACGGCAATACATTTTATTTTTTATTAAAAATATATTTTTTTTGTCTTTACAGAAAATTGAAGTACAAGATTGGTCCGCAGGATGCCGATCGCACCGCGTGGCCCTCCGCACGTTTTGATACCACCTTACCGTCTGCGACTCCATAGGAGACCTATCTTAACCCTCAAGTGGCCTTAGATTATTTAAAGTATAACTTTTGTACGCCTCTTTTACACCGACCTAATAAGTTTAAGTAGATACACAGTGTTTAGTGTTAAGTGTTGCGTGAGTGTATGTTTATATGTGTGTCGATGGTGCGGCCGACATGGGAAAGTCCTCGGCGAGAACACATGGCCAAGGTGAGTGTGTTGCTAATACCTATTTCTAACCGCACACCTGTCCTCTCTAAGGTCGTTCTAGAAAACTGCTTTACAATATTTTAAGTAGTTACGGTAAATGTTATATATCCAATGAAAAATGTATTACTTACGGTCTATCGTGTCATCGAGCGTTTCAATTTTAATAAATAATTGTCGTCGTATCAGTTAAAAAGATTTATTAATATTGTAATTATTGTTAATGATGTTAAATAGCTAGTTGTATCGAAGGAGTTAGTCGAACAGTATCTAGAGTTGTTTGCACCCCCAGCAATATATCAAATAATAAAATATTATATATTGCGTCTCTTAGGTAGAAAAAGAATCATATTTTAAAATATTAACTACTACATACTTATTTACATTATAATATGTATTATTACAATATAGGTATGGACCGACGACTTTACTAGCTCTACGAGGCACGATGGCCAAACCTAAAAGAAATATTTGTATTTTGTACAAATACATTCAAATCCACTCTGAGCGATAATGGAATCCGCTCCATCGGCGCTAATGAAACTTACGTCACCACTACACCAGAAGTGTTTTCGATTTGAGATACGTTAAGTGAAATTCATGAAGTTGATTTTAAATTAAAATTTTTACAAACTGTACAATTTCAGACTTATATACGTAAGGATGTTATAGCAGTTCACATTGGTTAGGTAGGATCTACACCGCAGTCTTCAGGCGAAAAGAACTGGCATTAATCTATAGCAGACCTGGGAAAATGGCGGCCCGCGGGCCGGATGCGGCCCGCGGTAGCATTTTGTCTGGCCCCTGAAGCATTATATATATTATGATTAAAAACAAAAATATTAGTTTTTATCTAACATACGAGTAAATTGGTGGATAAATTTTTTTAGATAAAATATTAAGCAATAGAGCAATTATGATAATTATACAATTACAGTATGTATAATAAATAAAAAATTAGAAAAAAACTGTTTGGCCCGGGGTCAAATTTTCATCTGCAATGTGGCCCGAGTATCAAAATATTTGCCCACCCCTGATCTATAGTGATCAGAGATTTACATGGAAGATTATACAAGGATTAAGCTCAGCATCCCGGCTATTTTACAGGGACTTGATAAATATCTAGCTATGCTCGCTAGTTTTTTTCACGTAAATTCCGATACCTTAAGGTTGACGAAATATAAGATAAAAATCGATTCTGTAGTGTCAGCGTGAAAGAGTACAACTCACATAGATTCGTATTGGAAAAATTATGAACTACTGTTCAAGAAAACTTCAAGAATACTTTTGTAATGGGCTATTATCTGTAGTGGGTTATTATTCGTAATGGGTTATACCGAAAGCGTTATTCCGAAAGTTCTAATCGAGTCCTAGTTGAACATTTGTTGACAAAATTTCTTATACCTAAGTTATAGTATAATTAGGTAGTAAGTAAGTACATTTTAGGCATAGTCAGTCAGGATTATTGATAGGTCAGTCAGGATAGCAACATTATTTTACGTAATTAAATATCGATATTATATACCAATATAAATAATTCGATGCCCCCGGGGAAGAAAGTCGTAATAGAGAAAAGTAAATTTTACAGGAAAAACAAAAAACCGTTTCTCTGTTATATCGCGTGTCCTAAACTAAAGAACAAAACAAAAATGAGGTCTAAGGCTTATTAAAATAAAATATAATCTATACCTACTAATATTATAAAGCTGAAGAGTTTGTTTGAACGCGCTAATCTCCGAAACTACTGGTTCGAATTGAAAAATTATTTTTGTGTTGGATAGTCCATTACCGCTGAGTAATAATAAGAAAAGTTACAAAAACGGGAAAAAAATATTCCTTTTTGAGAGCTTCTGTTGCGTGTTTTATTATTCCTCTTATTGAGACCTTTTTTTACTATAGTTCCACTTTTAAAGTTAGTTAGTTAACATCACGCTTTTTATTTCCCGAAGGGGTAGGCAGAGATGCACATATCAAATGTAACACCCACTTCACCATTTATGAATCCCATGTAATAAGGGGCGAGCCTTTTGTCATACACCGGGCACCATTCCAGACTCTGTGCTATTTGCAGAGAATTTTCGAAAAATAAAAAATATCCAATAATACGTTGACCGACCTAGAAATTGAACCTGATACCCCTCGCTCGGCAGTAGCGCTTGCGACCACTCGAACAACGAGGCGGGCACTCTTAGAGTAATGGTTTAAAAATATTTAAGTACGTTTTTTCCTTAAATTAATGGATGACGGATGAAACCGCGGGAGACAGCTAAATAATTAATCCATAATAACGTTCGTTGTTGAATGCGTTGATAAGATGACAGTCTTACGTCTTGACGTTATTGTCTCTTAGCGTAGGTAGCGCGTACTCAAAACACCTGGGCTACCTGACAATGTCTCCGTATACGGAGTATTTCAGGATTAAAGTGTAAAGTTTTGTGTACACTGAGGATGGTATGCAAGATGAATAATTTTCTAACAGTGAGCGTATCAGCTTGAAGGTATAGAGTTCGTTGGAAATATGAAGAGCTTAAAGAGGATGACTTTTAATAATGATCTTTGTGCGCTCTCCAAATGGACACAGAATGGAACAGAAGCGGAGGAATAACAAAAAACGTCAATCATACTTAGTATTGGAACTGGACGCAGGCAAAATTGAGTGGGTCTTATTGTGAATAATAGAAAATATTTTAATACAATATAATAATTAAATATTAGTCTTCCACATTGTTTAACATTACTAACCAAAAATAAATAGAGAATTACTTTGAGACTTGCATCAAATTATTGAATTTCTATTTATTTGATTAAAGGAGGGAGATTACTTTTCGTAGTAAATTATTTTCTTTTGCTGTTAACACTAGATTAGGCCAGGCAACACCAATTTATATGGTGCATGCGCGCGCCGTCGTGAGGGCGCTAGTGTATGTTTGAAGAGGAGTATTGGTTCCGCGGCGAGTCGGAGCGCGCGTGTAGAGCCTGTCAAGATCCGTGTGCGCGTGGCGAGTCCGTGTATCTTGCTCAGTGAACCGGCGGGGTGGCCGCGCGGAGCGGAGCGCGGCATGGCGCGGCGGTAGCGGCGCGGATGTGCGCGCGCTCTGAGGCGGTCGAGCTGGAGGTGCTGGGCGCGGAGAGCGGTGAGGCTCGTTTACCACCGCGCCCACTGCGCTTCTCACTCCTCGAACTGCTCGGCAAGTTGGTACGCCGTGACCAGCCCGCCGCGCCGCGCCGCCGCACCAGGCACAACCATCGTTTTCGCACATTCGTATCTTGTGGTCTGTATATACTATTTTGAGAACCTTCCGATACTTGATATAATAATTTAATTCATGATTATTCAATTACAATTATGGTGCATAATATTTCGTTTGGAAAAGCCCAAGTATCAAACTTAATTTCAGTTAATGTTGCAAAGTAACTTAGGCTCTTATTATTTTTAGAGTTGTAGGGTTTATAGGTATAGATGGAGCGTGTTATGGTAGCAAAAAAATAATTTCCTGTAAAATATTGCACAATGGGCAAGGTCGGAGTCGGCGCGCCCCCGCTCGGTCAACGGCCGAGGCGGCGGCGCCGTAGCACTTCGCGTATGACCTAACGTGCTCACTTGTCTTATTGATTAACTGTCAATATTTTGCTTTTTTTTTAATATGCATGAATAGTATTAGAATTATCTAAAATCAGTGTCACTCTCATACTTGATCGGTAATTAAAATACTATTTTGTATAATAGTTTAGTTACGGATTGAAGTTTGCTGTAGTTACATATGTTCAGATCTAGTAACAATACTGAGAGATTTCACAAAATGGATAATAGTTAATGTCAAGTTTGACTCGGTAGTTAACCAGTTCAATGCTGTTTTGCCCGGAATGGATAACGGATTAAGATTAATAACAGTATTATCCAAAGAAGCCGTATAAATAACGTAATATTTGTATAGATGTTCCAATAGATATTTTCTCTTTCTCTTTATCTCTTATATCAATAGTTACCTAAGGAGTACCGAAATATATGAGTTTTTATAAGTAGAAACATTAAAAAACCGTAAATTTGTAGATACGTTGATAAGATTATATAACTTTGAAATAACTATATTTTTCTTTCTTCATTCATCAATTTTAATGTTTACGTATTTCAAAGTAAAATGATATATATTCTTATAGTTAAAGATTGTGGCTTCTAATACTTTTACATTAAATATTTATTCAACATAAGTAATTTTTTCTATATAATGTTTATTGTGGTGCTGGTATTCGAAACGGAAAGTTATTTATATTGCGTAATGTCGAAAATGAATGAAATTCGCATCGCATTTTTGCATAGTAGCATTCAATGAATGAAGCATAAGCGTGGGAGCTCCGAGTGTACTTCGTTCCATCAATCATTTTGCACGGCGCTGCTAAATTTAACAAACAGTTGACTTTTATTAACATCGTCTGTTGTGTTCGATCAACGAAATGCTCCTGATAGCTGCCACGATAGTCTATTGCACGAAAATATAAGTGTGACCTCCATCTCACGAGAAACATCCACGTTCACCCGTAGGTGGCATATTCAAATTTAGGGATGATCGATTTTAGAAAAACATCGATGTTTTGACTGCGATAACATAAACACATCGATGTAAAAAGAATAAAACATCGAAAGGTCAATAATTCTTTAGAGCGCCACCTAGCCTCTTCTATAGAATGTGCCTAAATGATACTCGGACTGCTGATGTAAAAACATCGATGTTTTTCAGCTAAACATCGATGGTTATGAAACATCGATGAATATCGACTATATCCTATTCAAATTATCAAAAATCCAAAATTTCCTCTCTTATGAAGAAATATAGCTATTTTAAAATACTTATGCCAAAACCGATTAGTTCATTGGTATACAACTTTCGTTCGATAGGTATAGTTTCCAAATTCTCATAGATTATAATATTACAATATACACTTATTATTGTCCTGGTGTAATAATATTGTTAAGAGAAATTATTTCTTGTTTATTAATTTATTTGTTATCGGCAAACTGACTCTTCTGAACCGATTTTAAGAAAAATTAAAAATCAACATTATACATAAGTAGCACAGACTATACCATATTACACTACGACTTTACTAGCTTAATGTAAAAATTAAAAAAAATAAAACATGCGTCGCGTCGGTTTAAAACAATTTAAAACTGGAATACCATGAAAACATACAATAAAGTTCTAATCACTAATAACGTATTGCGTAATAAGATGTACTGGGATTATTTTTTTCTTTTTGTTTAATTTACATAAATAATAATAATATACATAAATAATTAGTAGATAAGTAACGTAGTATTTCGAAAAAAAAAAAAAAAATTGCTCCAGTTTTGTATTTGAATAAATTTTATTTTCATATACTGGTTTTATTTACTGGTTTATAAATGATTTTAGATAACGTTACAACGTAAATTAAATAATAAAAAACGTAACATTTCATTTCGGCGGAAGAGTGCGTGACACATTTTGCTTATTTTAGAGCGAGTTAGGTATACGAGTATGTACTATCACAGTCTAAAAATCTATTTTTTTGTACACTGTGGTAGTATTGAGGTGTAAGTTATGTGTGACGTAGTTAATTTAGTGATGTGGGTTCCCGGTTCACGCATATTCTACCAGATCGTTATTTTTATATTAATGTTGCTTTATGTATCCTTCAGTTTAAAAATAGATACCTAATATCTAATTTAAGTACATAAAAATATTTATTGCACGAAATATGTGTATATAAATACACATATTTCGTGTCGGAAGTGTTATTAACCATAAACTGGAGAGCAGATCGATCGTCGTCTCCGCGGCGCCCGCCCCTCCTAGACGCTCTAATAGCTTCGACAATAATAGTAAACCTAAACATTTAAAATCCGCCCTTAACGACCTTTTTATTTTAACTACTAAAGTGGAAGTATTAGTGAAACTTCAAGATACGTTAATACCAAGCATTTCGAGGGATTTAGAATTTGAAACCGGCTGTGTCACCGTTTTATGCGTTTAATTTCCGATCCTTTGAGAAAATCGGGATCAAACCGAAAGTGTGTTAATCTAGTTTCACAGCTTTCCATATAATTTAGATTTTATCGCAATCAATTTAGTAGAAATTGCTTGAAAGAGTTACAAACATCCATCAACCCATCTACATACATACCTATATTAAAAATACGAAAGTAACTATAAATAAGTGACTACTCTAGTATAAAATGGCAATGCCATCAAAAACATGACTTGTAAAAAGAAACCAAGTCTCGCAACTCACTTCTTCTTCCGTAAAAAGTTGTGAGATCCATGTAATACCAAGCCGGCTAATTTATTCAATCCCTACTTAAGGGTTCTTCTGTTTTAAGTTATTACGTTAGTAGCTAACCTCACAACATCGTATAGTGATCATATCAATATTAAAAATCTTTGATGTTTTAAATAAATAGACTGACTTGGCAATTTATATCTATTCTTTAATATCAATAACGTATTTTCTTAAATCCTTCGCTCGGTCTAATGAGCTTTTCTTATTTTTGTAGATATTCTTCCTCTTTTTCTTTTCCGATACGATACAGATATATTATTTGATTGTCATGTCATACATATTGTGATCTCAAGTTGACAATTTTAAATACTTGACAAGAGAGATGAATGAAGTATGTTTAGTCGGAAACAGTGTTGTCAGATTTCTGTCGATTTTTTAACCTAAACTTCCATAAAAATAAACTTTTAAAAAATATTTAAAAAGGTGGATGTATACTTATCTACGTACGTAAAAAGTTATATTTATAATAAGACGATGCGCAGAGTTAATGGTTGGTGCGCGCCATCTGTAATCAGACCCTGAAAACCTACTAAAACAAAGTACTCGTCAAGACGAATCAATGGAGCCGAAACTCGATGGGAATGCGTCGTTTCATTACAGAGTTCCTATGACCACCTTCTAGCTACATCATCAAACCCTGGTTACCATTGAAAGACAAACTACTCGTCTAGAGGATTCAAACGAGCCCGAACTCGATGAGGCTGTTTCGTTTCATTGCGAAGTTCTTATGACTGCGTTCCAACTCCATTATCAGATTAGAGCCTGGTAACTATCTAAAAATAAAGTACACGTCAAGACAAATCAAACGAGCCAAAATTCGATGGGGTTTCGACGTTTCATTACAGAGTTCCTATGATCACCTTCCAGCTGAATCATCAGACCCTGGTTATCTTTGAAAGACAAACTACTCGTCAAGACAATTCAATCGAGCCCGAACTCGATGGGGTTGCGTCGTTTCATTACAGAGTTCCTATGATCACCTTTTAGCTCCATCACCAGACCCTGGTTACCATTAAAGACAAACTACTCGTCAAGATGATCCAAACGAGCCCGAACTCGATGATGTTTTGTCGTTTCATGGCGAAGTTCCTTTGCCTGCCTTCTAGCTCCATCAACAGATCAGATCCTGGTAGCCATCTAAAAATTAAGTACTCATCAAGACGAATCAACGAGCCTAAATTCGTTGGGGTTGCGTCGTTTCATTACAGAGTTCCTATGACCACCTTCCAGCTCCATCATCAGACCCTGGTTAGCATTGGAAGATAAATTACTCGTCAAGACGATTCAAACGAGCCCGAACTCGATGAGGTTGTGTCGTTTTATTGCAAAGTTCCTATTGCCACCTCTCAGCTCCATCATCAGATCAGACCCTGGTAACCGTCTTGAAACAAAATACTTGTCAAGCCGAATTAAACGAGCTGAAACTCGATGGGGTTACATCGTTTCATTACTGACTTCCTTTGACCACCTTTTAGCTACACCATCAGACCCTGGTTACCATTGAAAGATAAACTACTGGTCAAGAGAATTCAAACGAGCCTGAACTCGATGAGGTTGTTTAGTTTCATTGCGAAGTTCCTATGGCACCATGTAATCATAATATTGCATTGTCACATGATTTACTATTATTTTGGATCAAATTTAATTTGCAAGATATGATGACAAATATCGAGACAGGTGAAACAAAATAAAAGCTTGTAAAAAGTGAGTTAACATATCCAGCGCAATGAAGTAAGTTAGCGCAATTGCGCGGCGCCTACTACTTAGCTTTATGTTGTCGGTTTTTTGTCACAGAGTGCACGCGCATCGTATAAAAATTTACTCTCATCAAGAAGTTATAGCTTTAAAATACAAAAGTTATTTTGAGTCCTTATTTTCTATATTTATTTTTATTTATTTAATGTTAATATACATTAATTAACAGTTATTGCTGTTATGACTCACTTAATCAATCAGGTGCATTCTAATAATGACATAATTATATGAACTCAAAAATGATGACTACGCTGGCGAAATAGTGCGCGCTGTTGTATATTAAGCGGGAGATCCCGGGTTCAATCCCCGGCAGAGTAAATTTTCTTTCTCTGATCTGCTTTGGTGGGAGTCTTTGGTAGTGGCTAGTTACCACCCTATCGGCAAAGACGTGCCGCCAAGCGATTGAGCGTTTTGCTACAATGCAGTGTAGAAACCGATTAGAGGGATAGGTTTAATATAGCTGCCAACTGAATAAAATAAAATAACTTACGTACGGGAAGCATGGAAGCCGTGGAGCGGGCAAACTACCTCAGCCAGTCGCGGTTATGATTTATTAGTGCTCTTTAATACTTTGTGTGATTTTGGTACAGCTACATAAGACATGTCCCATTCTTGCTTTTTCATTCCGTTGACCATTTTACAGGTTACCTTTGAAGATAATTATATCTAGGTACCTATCTACACCTATTATTCCACTATATTATACTTGTACAGGTACACTGGTTCATTCACTGCAAATGTAACTTTGTAATCCTATATATTTATATGGGATTACAAAGTTATTTATGCAGTTGGTGTATCTAGAAAACTGGACCGAAATTGCAAAATATTTGAATTTTTCCTTGGTTTATATACTAAACACTAATGGTATTCTAAATTTGAAGCTTCTATGTCTGCTAGAAGTGACTTAGAGTTTTGATGATCGGTCAGTCAGTGAGTGACAAAATTCGAAACTTTGACTAATTATAATTCTTAAACTACAGGTTCAAATTGAATGAAATTTGAAATATACCGTGTTTATACAATGCCTGCTTGGGTATTGTAAATTCAGACTTCTAGTTTTATCCACAACGAAGTTATAGGGGGTCGAAAATGGCCTGAGTTGCTTCGAAAAAAGGATAGTACGGCCGTGCCACTTTTTTTTTTGCTCGACTTGGCGGAGGCACTGCCGTGCCTCCAGATTATACTCTATGCGGTGGGCTAAAATTAGAATGGATGTCAAAATACTCGTAAATCTAATATAAAATAAATATACAATTGTTAGCGTTTATTATTTGGGGCTATTTAGGGTTTATTTAGGGTATTGCTAAAACTCAATTAAATTCGTTTAATATTATTTTAAAATGAAACAACTTACAAACTTTTAAATGCAATTGTTCGAAAGTAAATTCATGTTTAAACCTATGTGATTGCACATTTACCGATAGCAAAATAAATAGTTTAAATAGTCACACTAATGATGAAAAACAACTTTCTAAAAATTTCTAGAAATAAGAAATAAAATTTTACATTAAAACAGAGACGTGTATTGGTGTAGGGCCAAATATATTGGTCACTCTGCATGACTGGAGAAACATGGATATAGTCACTTAATTCGAGAAAATTGAAAAATGAGTGTAATATTTCCATATTTGCATAAATAAAATGATTTAATATATGTCGTTATTGAGATAATGGACTGCCGTTTAGTGTATCCGTCTTTCGCTTTAGTTGTAATGTCTTCGTTAATCTCGTTCCTTCACAGTTGGACACGTTTGAACTTTATTTATACGGTTTTAAACCTCTAATATTATCCGGTTTAAATGCATTCAGTGAGCGAGAGGCGGCATAATGCGCTTTTAATGTAAGCTATATAAAACGATTTATTAAATAGTAACATGATTTCATTGAACCGGCTAATATCCGATATGTTTTTGACGCTTCGTTTTCTATACAAACGAACTTTAAACTTTACTGCTTATACATTATAATGTTCAACTCTATTCTATTTATGCATATTTTGGGCTAAAGATAATTATGCTATATTCATGATGACCAGACACCGAGCGAGATAAATAATTAAAAATTAAATAAAAATCACATAGTCCGATTTTCATTCCTTAGGAATCATTAGTCAAACTGTTCGGGCATTGCAAATAAGGTACCCATTGATGAATAATTGGTCTATAACGTATGTAGACTTTAGTGGATGAAACAGAGAACATTTATACTGCCCGAAAATAACAGACTTGAAATAAAATAGAGATGAGTATTTAATGATGATCAATCATGCCATTTAAATTTAAACAAACTTTATTTTGGAAGATAAAGTATCGTCTTGAATTAGATAATAAACCATTAAATACGTATATTATACATTTGAATCTGTAAGTAAATAAATAACTAGTCGTGTAATAGGTAAAAATAGTTGAAAATTTATTATTTTAACATGAAATGATACGAATCGCGTTGTTCTACTTTAATACGCTTTATGAGTCACACTGATTTCTTTTGTGACTGAAATATTTTTACATCATTCGTTACTCTCATACAATCACGCATTGCATTTTTATAATAATATTCACATATTATAATTGAGTACCTGGATGACCGAGCTTTGCTCGGTTAAATTATATTTAGATATTATTAAATACTAATGAAACATTTTTTTTTTAATGTTAGTTGGATAGGCAAACTGGCAAACGTTCCACCTGATGGTAAGTGGTTGACGTCGCCCATGAACATAAACTAGTTTACCTGGAACTAACCCAGGCAACTCATCTATGTGTTGCCTATCCAAAGACATAAGGTGTTAAAGTCTCGGTGCCAGTAATTACACTGCCTGTCTTGCCCTTCTCTCCGAAACACAGCAAAGCTGTTTCACGGTAGAAATAAGCAAGATGATGGTACCCATGCAGCCATGAGCGCGGCACAGCGCAAAAGTAAACAAAAAACATAAATAATATCTGACTGACATAATAGTAAAATAATAGGAATTGGTTATTTAAATAAAAAATAAAAAGAGCTCTCAATAATAGTTTTTCTCACAAAAAAGAAACTTGAAAAAAAAGGAAAAAAAATCGGTCTGTAGACCTGGATTCGAACCCGGGTTTTCTGGTTTCAAATCCGCCCGATACCCATCCGACCTATTATAAGCTTATTAATGACAGCGTTTACCTTCGTATTCTAATGATATTTTTTTATTGAGTAAAAAAAGGGATAAAACGACATTTTCTAAAAATAAATCCTAGCTAGATCGATTTATTGCCCCCGAAACCCCCTGCATACTAAATTTCATGAAAATCGTTGGAGCCGTTTCCGAGATTCAGATTATATATATATATACAAGAATTGCTCGTTTAAAGATATAAGATTATGAAGAACCATAAGAGTTTTTCTTATAACAGAATTAAATGATAATTGTATGGAAAATAAAAGAAAAACCTTATTGTATTAGCCTGTAACCAACCCACTGCTGAGCGAAGGTCTTGTCTCCATTATAGAAAATAATTCATACGGTAATTCTATAGTCTATATTTATAAAATAACATGTCTAGTCAAGACATGGCAAAATATGGCTAGCTGACAAATTCATTATCGGCCAGTACATAACACACGACATTTGGCCAATAGGAATCTTTTACGAGATATGCTAAGGAAACTAGATATAAAGAAGGGAATTTGAAAATTCTACCCCTAAGCGGGCTAAGCAAAGGACGAAATTTTGCACCAAACTCATCATTTTTGAGGTTAGAAGTAAGAAACTTGACTAGAAATATGATTATAAATAAAAAAATAAATACCTAATTTCGCTTTGTTAGAATTTTCACCTGTAAGGGACTGAAATAGACGAATTACCAGAGCCAGATTTAGGGAAGGGCAAGCGGGGCAACTGCCCCGGGCCCCCACATAAGAAGGGCCCCCACATCCACAAAAGAGGGGCCCCCACATCCGCAAAAGAAAGAGAGCTTCTACAATAGATCCAACCGAGTTGGAGCGGTCCGGAGTTGGGACGACCTTTTTATTTTTAAGAAAAGGAATAGGTGATAACCTTTTTTTTTTATCGGTGACGACTTTTTTTTTAGGAATTTATCCACCTGGAAACGATAATATATTGGCGTGAGATCGCTACTACCTTTTTCTTGTTTTTTTTTATTATTAAAATTTCTTTTTTCGTCGACATTTTTTTTCTGCAAGAAAAAAACAAAACAATTCAATTTCAGATCAAGGGGCCTCCACTCCTCCATTGCCCGGGGCCTCCGTAACTTTAAATCCGGCCCTGCGAATTAAATTTGTTTAGATTACTCTTTTTAGGCGCAAATCTTGTGGTAATTATAAAAAAAGCGATTGTTTATTTCAGATGCTAATAGTATGAGTTGTCTCCTTAATATTCAACTTAATTCTGCCACATTTTACTACAGTATCATAAGAAGGCTCATAACGCTTATCAGTTAAAGTTCTAAATCCAGTATTTGATCACTGATACATGTCGCACCTTTAATAAAACAAAGATGTAACTCAAAATTTGTGGATTTGGAGATTTTACAATAAAACGCGTCTTCGTCGTGTAAAGAATAGGTAGACTTCGACTCCAGCGTTTTAACTATAATATGGAGAAAGATACGCGATTGTTACTCTCTTTTCAATTAACAGGAACTGACAAGTCAGTTCTTATAAAGTGGCGAGATTCAGTGATGCACCGGTAGTGAGCGGAGATTGAAGTGCTGTGGTTTTGAGTAACATCAAATAATTCGGTATTGAATTAAAAGGAAAGTATGGAATATTTTATTATTTAAAAATATAAAGATGATTTTTGTTATACTTCATTCTTTTAGAAAATGCGTTTGATGATGATGTGTAACATTTGGATTTACTTCGGTTACTACCTAAAAAATATTGTTCATCTAATAAGTAATTTTTGCCATAAAGAGATTTAAGTCGGCATTTTTTTTTTCATCACCATTTTACAGCTATTATAGATTTTAACACAGTGTTTTTTCTATTATTCTATAAAACTCTATAGTTTAAACTAATTATATCAATAGTAAAAGTCATGAAGAGCTTTACAAATAATCGGTAATTTTTAATCAAACACAATGCGGAAAAAGTGCTAAACTTCAAACGTCAATTCCCACAAGTTGTTATTTTTGAGTTACATCTTTGTTTTATTAAGGATGCGATGTGTTTCATTTTCTATATTTTGAAAAATTGTCACACAGTGGTATCGCGTGAGAAATCGTAACGAATGCTAGTTAATATGTGGAAATTTACTCAATTGCTTTTGAATAAAATAGAATTTAAATTAGGGTAGTTTTAAAAATATGGAATTACGAAATGCTTTAGCCCCGCACTCTTTAAACTCTCCTAGCAACAAGACTAAACTGACAGCTTTTTGAAGACGTAGACAGTATGTAGTAGTACTAGTTTTCGAAAGATTTTGTATTGGAAACGAAGAGACTTTTATTATTGTGATGCATTGTGTGTAACTAAAATAGTAAAGGGCTTTAAATCATTTTTAAATTGTAAATTATTAAGTTTAATAGGCTTTACATGAAACGATAGAATTATTTAGTAATCAGTATTAGTTCCGCCACCATTTGTGGATAATCGAATTTAAATATGCATTGAAATCATTTTTTTCTTTTTGATATTTTAAAATGGAAATTGTATTTATATATTTCTCCCATGTAGAAAAAATAATTAGTCGTTTTTAATTCCCTCGCAAATTTCACAGGTTATCTCGTACATAAGTTACTGATAGACTTTATCAGCAGGAGGTAAAACAGGCCCTTAGGTCCTTAGGGGCTGTTTTAGCTCAAGTAAAAAAACTAAGTTTTGGATTCACGTGTTGAATACAAAATAAATATAGTCCAGTCATTTAAGCTTAAATTAGGTAAGAATTATATTTTATCATTTTTTTCCTAACCTATCCACTATTTATTCAGTATTAATTTATTTAACAACACTTACCTGCCCATGTAATTGCAGAATTGTTAATGAAAATATAGGAATTATATTTGAATTTTAACCTAATTAATAGTAATAACTTCTTACATGATGAAAAAAAACAACAAATAATTAAACGAATTAATCTTTTTATTAAAAAATATCATTCAATAAATTTATTTTATTGAAAGTAAAAAATGGAATAAAGGGTACAAAAAATACAATTTATAATTTTAATCATCTTCTTCCTCTTCATCGTCGTCTTCTGGCTGCTGGGAAATTTCAAACTGGTCTTCATTATCGTCTTCAACGACATTTGTTTCAAGTTCTTCCTCGATTTCGGGGTCAAGTTTCCATCTTCGTTAATGTCGCTCTGATATGATAGAGCATTGAGACAAACTGGCCCATTACATTGGCCACAAGCTAAAGAGCATTGCAAGCCCGCTTTCCTGCATCTGCATCGCGAACCACAACCACTCTTGCAGTTGCAGAAAATTGTATTTAGCAAATCTTCTGGAGCAGGTGGTAAAATTGTCATGATAGGCTCTAGAAAATCGTTTCGTATTGCCCAACCCCATACTTGGGGTTCCAAATCATGTCCTAACCAAGTTTGAACTTGATAATATACACGATTGAAATGTTGATGAGCAGCTGCACTTGTTGGTGGAATATTTGAAAGCTGCACAGGTTTATTAAGTTTTGTAGACTTGACGTAATGCATATAACGAAGTTAAGTTTTTCTCTTAATTATTTTTAATTTTAGTTAACGGTTATCAGTATTATTAAATAGATTTAGATTTAATGCATGAAGAAAATGATAAAATATAATATAATAGTTAATAAAAGTTGAAAAATATTTATAATCATTGATTTATCGATAGTTCATCAACTATATATGGCGCGTTTTCGACCGGAGACACCGGTTGACCTGAAGTGATGCTGTGACCGCGCGCACTCCGCCCTCTATCTCGAAAACGGTTCACCGTATAAAAAAAAATTTAAACAAAATTTGTAGACAATTTTGTATTCTATAACATTGATAATAAATATAAATAGAAAAAAAAAACCCATAGGAAATGAGGTATTTCCAAAGAAAGCGCAAAAAAACGATTTTTGTGAACTTTGACCTTGAAATTTAATATTGGCTTACACACTACCATATGTAGGTTTTGAGACAACTTTTAGGGTGTCAATATACAAGTATTTACAGACTTACAGCTGGGTATCTCGAATTCCGAGGTGAACTTACTATAATGACTGGACTAATAGTTAAGTTTGATGTAGAAAAAGAAAAATGTATGATAAAATTTTATCCGTTGGATACTATTATACGTCAGATTGCTTTATAGCAGCAACCGGTGAAACATCCACTTAGTTATACAAAGTTTGACGAATAATACGTTTGACGAGTTGACGACAGGTCATAATATACAGGGACTTACGCATTCGATTAGTCACACAATCTTACGTCATTACCATACATTCGAATTCGTCTATGCCGATTCCGTCTACCAATACATAACCTTGACTGGGCCCGTTGTATAGTTGTGAAATTTAATTAGATATTTGTATTTTTCTTAATAGAAAATCTTCAAAATAATTTTAAAGTTAATTATTACTGTAAACATGAATTAAATTTTGGCCTAGCAAGAGGATATTTTGGGTGTTTGCCAATATTTACACTAAGTATGTAGGTATATATGATTATGTATTTGTATATTGGGCATAGGGCTGTCGTCTGTCTTGTTTTCCCGGAATTCTTAGTTGGGAACGCGGCTGGGAGTCATTTTTCAGTGTCTAGGTAAAATATGTATATTTCTTATGTTAATGTTAATGACACTTCTTCATTCTTGGCAGCATACTGTGCATATGCATAAACGTCTTAGAGTAAAAAGTTTCTGAAACTAGATAGTTGAATTTTGAGGTTAATGCAGCCAATCATAAATTATTGCAAAATAATTATATCTATTTACATGTTCAAAGAGATAAATATTTACTTAAAGTCTTAAAAACTTCTGTTATTTTAGTTGGTGTCTTTACTATAGACTTGAAAATAGATTGAAAAATACATAAAAAATACATACGAGGGAAAGTTGATAAAGTTGATGATTGAATTTATCAATTGTATATTTACCAATTTTAAAATTTTTCGTGCCTTCTTGATCACTAGCAATAATTTCGAATTCCAAAAGTCGGCTAAAGTAACACTACCGTAAACTAACAAGCCTTGTGAAATTTACATAAAAATAGTAGATACCGGTAGGACTTTATTATGTTGTCACTACATATTATAAAATAAAGTCCCCTACCACGTCGGTCTGTCTGTTCGTGATAAACTCCAACCACTCATCAATAGATGTGATTCATGAGGAAGGTTTAGTTTTATTATCTGTCAAGGTTTTGTGTAAATTGGTTGAAATATGACTATAATTGTTGGAAATGTAGGAATAAGTAAAGCTGTCTGGGAACTCTTCAAAAAGCTGCCTTATCCTTTTGAGATGTAACAAAATAATGTATGGTGGAATTATTCCTCTTTTATAGATCTATAGAAAAGTCTGTGATAAGATATAATCTATCTTTTAAGGATCGCTTACTATACCCATTGTAACTTTAAACGATTACGTACAATACGGTAATTGGAAATCTATATTGATCGATACAGTATTAATTCTTATCAATTTAAATACATTAGTTACCTTAAGCATTTCATGCACATTATAAGACGCGCTTGATGCGAATGGCGAACCCCATTGCGCCGCGCCCCTCACTGTCGCTAAAAACAATATAGACTACCCCTTTGAAGTCAAATTCACAGGTACACAGTATAGTAACAAATGATAATATTTTCTCTCTTGATTTAACAAGTGTCGACTTTCGTTCGTTGTTGTTAAGTTGTTAGATTTTTAGACATTTTTGTCTACTGCTTCATTGCTATAAATCAGTGTCATGATAAGTAGTAACAGTAATATGTCCTTTTCCTTGTACTTTAATGAACACTTAAAAAAATTTAGCGTTAGGTTAGGGTTTCGGTTCCGGATTCCCGATTCCGGTAATTCCCGGGAAAATGTCCATTCCCGATCCCGGGAAATATCAGTCGGGAATCCCGGGATTGAAAAAGAAATTTAAAATTTATGAAATGCCTTATAATTGAGTTGATAGCATATTATTAAGTGATTTGAAGCAATGGATTAATGGCTGTGAAGATATTTTAACACACTTGCATGGAAACAAGGGAAAAATATACAATTTAGGCCTTGCATATATTCCAGGAAGATGTGGTACAGTAGAAATACAGCAAATATTGAACAAAGTTTTATCAGAGTTTGACATGAGCTTCAAAAGTATATTGCGGGCATTACAACCGATAGGCCAAATGATATGAAAGTATTCGGTCAGGAAAGTCCAGCAAAAATGGTTTTGTGTATGAATCACGCCATCCAAATGGCTGTAATAGACGTAATTTATTGACAGATAGATGACTATGAAACTGATGCAAGTTCAGACTCAGGATCAGACTACTATTTAGAAGATGACTTTTGTGTTACTGATCAGTTGGAAAATGCAGGCAATGTAAGTATTCGACGTGACTTAAAAATTTTCTAAAATAAACTCGGAAGATTATGAAGTAGTATTTTAGAAAAAGTTCGTTGAAAAAGATTAAATTACAAGAATACGTAAATATAGAATTTAAGACTGAAATGTTACTGTGTCTTGAATGAAAACCCGCTGGAATAGTATCGAAGCAATGCTGGAAATGTTGATCAAAATAAAAAAAAATTGTTAAAAAAGCACTAATAGATTTGACTGCCGACCATTATTGGCAAGAGAATTGAAGGCCATTTGCCGAAGAATTAAAAATTAAAAGTTATATTAAATGCCCAAAACGACAATCAAGTCGTCAACAACAGATCAGACTAAACAAAGACTTTCAGCTTTGCGAAACGTCGAAGAAACGTACACTGAATCTCGAGCTTTTGTATAAAGCTCTACTTACTGTTCCCAAAAAGAAAAATTTCCCGATTCCCGGGAATTCCTGGGAATTTCGATCATTTTATCCCGGGAATGAATAAGTGTCGGGAATCCCGAAACCCTACGTTAGGTACACAAAAATATTTTTTTTTTTTTTTTCAATATCTGATTAATTCTAAGATTAATGCGTTAAATTAAACAAACTTTTCAGCTCTATAGTATTAATATAGATATAAATGGTTTTTTTTCAGCATACACCAAGAAAGTATCATTTCTTATTGTAACGTTTACGTAACTTTATCTCATAAACTAACTGCTAAATAGCTTGTAACTCAACTTAGAAACTAAGAGCAGTAATTATGTTCTAGTATTTATTTAGTAGTATTTATACCAGTAGTATTTTATTTTCATATACTAACAACAAAAGGCAACGTGAATTATTATTCTTTAAATTTTTAATGATTTTTGTTTAAGTATCAAGATTATTTAAAAGATGAATAAGCCGTAGTAAGAAGCCTTTGGCTCGTTATATTAATTATTTCTTAAACTATAATAATAGAGCTATTTGTTAAGCTTTTTAACTATACGAGCTACTGGTCCAGAATAGAAAAGACTACATTAAAGCGACTTCAAAAGGAGAACGATATATTCGTTTATTGAATTGTTTATATCCAAATTTAGTCACATTTTAGTCTGAAGAAAATATTTCTGTCTCTAATACTGGGGCCACACTAGCGGGAAATGCCGTTGACTGTGGCGTTGAACGTAGGTGTGGCCACCACTCATCGCGGTAATTTAACAACGGCATTCACGTTGCCGTTGGACGTTGGGCGATAGTTGCGGCCACACTAGCGGGAAACGCCGTTTACTATGGCGATGAACGTAGGTGTAGCCACGACTCACCGGGAAATGCCGTTTACTATGGCGATGAACGTAGGTGTGGCCACGACTCATCTCGATAATTTTACAACGGCATTCACATTGCCGTTGGACGTTGGGCGATAGTTCAAGTGGCGGTACATCAAAGAGATAACCGCGAGAGTTAAGGGGTCTGGCCACCCTGGCGGAACAAAAAATGCACTGTTTTTTTAATTAAATTAATAAATTCGAAACTATGGGCCGGAATATTTTTATTTTTTTACTCAATATCACAAAAGGGCTTCAAAAATAACATTGTAAAATTTTATTTGAAAATATTAAAAAATAAGTGTGTAATAATATAAATTAAGATGCCTGTAACTTGGCCAATTTTGAGTGTTTCGATACGCAACAGGTCTTAAAATGTCCGTTACAGTTCAGGGTTTATTAAAAAAAAATAAAAAAATAAAAATGAAAAAAAATAATTCAGGGTGGCCAGACCCCTTAATACGTTGAAGCGGCCACACAGCACACTACGAACATATGTCATTGTGCACCGTGAGCGCGACGGAATCGCACGTGTTTGTTTTCGATAAATACATACTATGACTATGGAGTGGAGTAACGAAAAAGTAATTACGTTTACGGATTCGAGATTCAAAATTTATAAGAATCGTGCGTCACAAAATGATGCTTAGCGACGAATAACGGAATTATTACCTTTTAAAACAACTAAACCAACAACTTTAACTTTCGGTGAAATAAAGATAATAAAAGATCGAAAAATTATGTAAAAGCCACATTAATTACTTTAATATATTCTTTATTCTTTATTGCACTTAAAAATTGAACAGTAATATAATCACATGTATCATTAATATTATTCCAATTGCCTGAAATATATAATATATAAATAAATGAAATACAGGTAAATACAGAGTATGTTGTTTTATTTTGTAAAGTATAAAAATGTTGTTTCAATTTAATTGAATAGATAATAGTAATAATAGATATAATAACTCTTAATAAAAAATGTTTGTCTGTAAAGTCGGTTATGGACGATAAATAATTTTTACGTGTTGACGTCATAAGAAAACATTGATGATAAATTACATACTTTTATGAACGGAATTGAATTATTTGTTATCACTGAATTATCATTATTTTGTATAACATATATTTATTATATATTATTATTGTTATGCCATCTGCCCATCTGCAAATGCAATATTACTGTCAATCTCAGGTTGTCTGGCAAAACAACAACTGCTTCACTCCACCCGTTCAATAATATTTATAGATATACATAATTAATACTTATTATTATATGTTTCTTATTTAATCTCAGATAGCCGGGAAGTTGATGGCATGCATATGTTCATGATGACTGACCCGTTGGCGCAGTTTACAGTGACCCTGTTTTCTGCTCCAAGGGTTGTGGGTTCGATTCCCGCCCCGAGTCTGGGTGTAATGTATGTGTATTCATATATGTATTATTTATATGTATATTTATTTTAAAAAAATGTATATCAGTCGGCTGTTACCTAAAACACAGGCATTAGGCTGCCTACCTTACAGACGACCGTGTGTGTGTGTGTTAAACATATTTATTTATTTATTATTTATACAAAAAAAATTACACTCATCAAATACAGAGTTGCGCCATCAACGTCTATCTTGTAATCTTGTCTCTAATTTTTAAAAAATTACACTCATCAAATACAGAGTTGCGCCATCAACGTCTATCTTGCTTGAAATTCAAATAACATTAGCGCCAATTTTATCGCCAAGAATGGGCGTTGACGTTGAACTTTCAAGTGTAGCCACTCACTTCATCGCGCTAAAATTATCGGAATGTCTACCGCGATGATAGGCATTGACGTTTCTCGCTAGTGTGGCCCCTGGGTAAGAGTGGAAAATGAAGGGATCAAGAGAATACAGCATGTAATAATTATTTTTATTTGAATGAAACCAACCCTAAAAAGGTTGTGGAAATAATTGTTTCCCTAAGGATAAAAAACGCGGATTGAAGTCGGTTTTTACTGTGAAACAATCTTTGTTTTGTAATTTTGTTGTATTTTAGATTTATTTTTCATCCGAACGAACCGTACCTATATAGATTAAAGTAGGTACTTTCTACGACAATTAAATTATTGTTGTTCAATTGACTTGAAATTTTCAAACGCCGTTATTTTATATAAAGTAATCGAGTTCAGTAAAGTAGAACATATTGCATGTTCCTCGTACTCACTCACAGTCAAGATTGGAGCTCGTGGAAGCCGTGTAACTATGTTTACCTATACTGTGAGCACGCTTTAATTGAATGCATTGTATTTTAATGTGCAATAGTTCTATATGAATTATATTTTATTAACGTCCATGAATAAACGTTATATTTTTTATTGGTATTGTAATGTAGTATGTATTTATATGTATATTATAATGTATTTTATAATGTAGTTTTGCATTACAATTAAAACGTTTAATTTTTTGTATTTTTTTTTAAATATAACTAAAGTATGCACGATTTTATTTGAATACATAGACATATGCAAACAAATTTAAGGAAATATGTGAGTTAGTATTAACGTAACGTAATTTAACATTATGTACGCTTTTTATTTATTCCACGAGGATGTTGAGTTGTATTAGATTACGTTGTGACCTTTTCATCACACATATTATGATACATTAGATCAGGCGATAAACCAAATTTACACGCATTAAGTGAAATAAAGTTAATTTCACTTTTGTATCTTCAACTTGCAATTGAAGTAATTGAGTTAATATTACAGAACCGAAATAGTTATTAGGTATTTACTATTTAGGAGGCCGAATATAGATATTGCTCCCGACCGCCCAGACAGACGTCTGACATATTTCAATTACGTATGAAAAATTAAGCGTACCTACTTATTAATAAGGAGAAAAAAGCTGATTCATAAAATTCAAATAATAATTTCTATAAAAAATTTTTATAATAATTTACATTCGAAAAGTTTTGCTTCCAGAATATTATGTAAAAAGATTTTTCTTTATTCTATTTTTATAAAAAATGCAATTTTCATAAAGTAGCTAACTAAGTAATTCGCTTGAATCGCTTGTGTTCTTTGTTGCAGAGAATGAACGGAGAATCAAAGCCAACAACAGAGAGTACAACGCGCAGTTCCGCTACGCTGTAAGTTAATGTCTTTTAATTATTATTTTATTCTATAGTAAAGTTACTAAAACTTTGAATTTCAAAATATAAACGTATATTTGGAGTTCGAACTATATAATAGACTATATAACTATATAATAGAATATATAATAGACTATATCTTTTTGGCAACTATTCAGCTTATATGTACACGTATAGAATAGGGATTTTCTCAATGAAGTCATCACAAGATTCTTAATAAGTTTTAAAATATTTACATACGTGGGTGTCGGTTGTTTGATTAGTTTCAAACTTATTAATTATTACCTCATTTAATTTATATTTGGATAGGTTTGTTTATTTAAACGCTGAGGTTTGTTATCTTATCCGATTTGTTTCAGAACAATTATATCAAAACGTCGAAGTACTCGATTATCACGTTCCTGCCATTAAACTTGTTGGAGCAGTTCCAACGTCTGGCCAATTTCTACTTCCTGTGTCTGCTGGTGCTGCAGCTGATACCGGCCATATCCTCTCTCACACCGATCACGACTGCGATACCACTGATCGGTGTGCTCGCTCTTACTGCCGTTAAAGACGCTTACGACGACTTTGTAAGTACGACAAATTAAATAAATGTTATTAATGTATTATAACTCTTTTTAAGTGTTTGCCCATGTGACACGTTCGATTGTTTTTTTATTTGCATTATTGCACAGTTGTTTAATTTCATATAAAACAACATTGTTTACATATTTTAAATGTATTTTTTAACATGTAGTTTTATAAGTTGTCAAATTATAACAAAGACTTAATATGAAATACATTTTCCTATACAAAGATTCAGGGTTATCTGTATGACTCATGAAGCTAATGGAGGTTGTAATTCAATTTTGGCTTATCCCATCTCAGAACCTGCTAAATTATTGTATAATATTGTAATAATTGGTATGCGACGACGACTTCAATAACTTTATTTTATGTAGCATGTGTGATGTTCCTTTGGAGTGTCATAGTCCTTATGGACTAAAAACTCCTTAAATAAAGAAAAAAAAAAATGTTTGCAAATTAAAATAATATTTTGTTAGCGTTCCATGGGGAACTAATGTAACATAGTAAGGCTAAGATCATCTGTCCGTGAAAATATTGTATCTTTTGAACCATAATAGGGAGACACTTCTAATTCTTACATCTAATCTTGTACTACTATGGCAGTTATAAAGAAAAACAAAAAATAATAATAATATAGATATAGAAAAGATAATATATAGAGCTGTCGAATTTCAAGACCCTTTTCGAAGCTGAATCTTATTGGTACATGGGTATGTCAGAATGCATAGCATGCATGCGGTTAGCGAGGTCTTTTTTGGACGGCTGACAAGAGTTTTTCGGAGCTACTTGTCGAGCGCCAACAAGGTTTGAGCGTATAACGGCTGGGTGATGCTCACTCTCTTGTACAACTTTGGCGTGCTCACATGGACTCAGACCGAACTCGAAACCCTGGATTCTGTCCAGGGTTTCACGAGAGTTCAGATTTCGCACGACTATGACTCACCATCGCATGCATCATCCGATATCTTCGGCTATGAGTATCCGGAAACGGAAACTCCTCCCACGGAAGTGTGATGTTCAAGGTATATTAAGTGCTAAGTCCATGCATAAGAGGATGAGGGAGGTGAGCATCAGAGTCTACTTTGAAACGAGGAAGGAGAGCGCTATGCATGGTGATGTTATAGTATGTGACAAAGGTTTTACCCACTTACCCCTGGCCAAAAAGGAATGGCGAAGACCGATTGTACTTAGCACCTCTCACCGGGAGACCGTATGGATGGAGAAGGAGCTGCATGGACGGTTTTACAAGGTGCTCCACGCACCTCACATGGATAGTAAGACTTCCGTGCAGTGGCTGCGATTCCCTGACCTCTTTGAGGAAACCGAAAGTTTTATCTGTGCAATGCAGGATCAGCAATGCATAATTGGTTAAGACGAACAACTACCGAAATCACATTCTGAAGGATGGAACTCATGACATTTGCCGACCTTGTTGCGATTCCGATAAGTCACTCAGACATGTGCTTTCGGGTTGTTCAGCGCTTGCTAACACAGTACTTGCGCAGACATAACCAAGGGGCCAAGATTCTCCATCAAGCGTTTGCTCTTATGTACAGTCTTCTGGAACAGAGGATGCTGTATTATCCGGCTCTACTGAGACCTGCCTAACGCCACGGACAGGACGATGCAGGTGAACAAGTCTGATATCGTGGTGAAGGATAGGACTGTTGATAAAAGATAGGAGGAGATAGGAGGAAGGATAGATTGTTGACATGTGGGGTGTAGAGTCCGCTGAAATCATCCCTATCGTGATATCTACCAAAGGTTTGATCCTGGTTAGCTTCGCTCAGCATCTGAGGCAGCTGGGAATCTGTGGCGGTTCGCTCGCAGCTAGGATGCAGTAGGCGGTGTTGTTCGACTCGGCTAGGATTGTCCGCCTATTTTTCAGCCTACAGCCCTAACCCCCGGCCATTTGATCGGCCCATTGCCGGCGCATAATCCTCCACCCACTTATTTTTATCTATGTAAGTTTATGTAAATTTATTATATGCGTTCGGTGGAGTGAAACAAGTATAATAATAATATAAAATATTATAGTATAAATAATAATAATAATAATAATAATAATAATTTATTTTCCAGGGTGATTGTCTGAGCCCACTTTGGTTTTGCTTGTCCTTGAACCCTTTAAGCACTCTGCTGGAGCGTTCGGGGACAGGCTTTCAGTTTCGGAGAGGAGGTACTAAAGTCTCCCACCTTCTCTACATGGATGACCTCAAGCTGCTGGCACCTAATCCTGCACGCCTTATGGAGTTGCTGAAAATCACTACTGAGTTCAGCGGCTCCATCAGGATGCAGCTTGGAGTGGATAAGTGTGCGGTCGTACATGTGGACAGGGGACAGGTGACACAATCGGCTGAAATTAGCCTAGAGCTTTCGAACTTCAAGACCCTTTCCGAAGCTGAATCTTACCGGTATCTGGGCATGTCACAATGCATAGGGGTGCAGGAGGTGGATATGAAACAGGCGGTTTGCGAGGTCTTTTTTGGACGGCTGACAAAAGTTCTTCGGAGCTACTTGTCGGGCGCCAACAAGGTCCGAGCTTATAACGGCTGGGTCATGCCCACTCTCTTGTACACATTTGGCGTGCTCAGATGGACTCAGACCGAACTCGACGCCCTGGACAGAAGAGTCCGCACGACTATGACTTGCCATCGCATGCATCACCCGAAATCGTCGGTCATGAGACTGTACATCCCGCGGAAGTGTGGTGGCCGAGGCCTTTTAAGCGCCAAGTCCATGCATAACCGTGAGGTGTGCAGCCTCAGGGCCTACTTTGAGACGAGGAGGGAGAGCGCTATGCATGGTGAAGTTATAGTATGTGACAAAGGTCTCACCCCGTTATCCCTGGCCAAAGAGGAATGGCGAAGACCGGTTGTACTTAGCACCTCTAACCGGGAGACCGTATGGATGGAGAAGGAGCTGCATGGACGGTTTTACAAGGCGCTCCACGCACCTCACGTGGATGTTAAGGCCTCCGTGCAGTGGCTGCGATTCGGGGACCTCTTTGGGGAAACCGAAGGTTTTGTCTGTGCAATACAGGATCAGGTGGTTAAGACGAACAACTACCGGAAGCACATTCTGAAGGATGGCACTCCCGACTTCTGTAGAGCTTGTCGTCATCCCGGCGAGTCACTCAGACATGTGCTTTCGGGGTGTTCAGCGCTTGCCAACACTGAGTACTTGCACAGACATAATCAAGTGGCCAAAATTCTTCATCAAGAGCTTGCTCTAATGTATTGTCTTCTGGAACAGAGGGTGCCGTACTACCAGTACACACCGGCGCCAGTACTCGAACGCGACGGAGTCCGGCTCTACTGGGACCGGCCTATCGCCACGGACAGGACGATACTGGCGAACAAGCCTGATATCGTGGTGATGGATAGGGCACAGTCGAGGGTGTTTTTAGTGGACATTACCATCCCGCATGACGAGAACCTCGTGAAAGCCGAAACAGAGAAAAAACGTAAATATCTGGATCTGGCGCACGAGATTGTCGACATGTGGGGTGTTGATTCCACTGAAATCATCCCTATCGTTATATCTGCCAACGGTTTGATCCCGGTTAGCCTCGCTCACCATCTGAGGCAGCTGGGTATCCGTGACGGTTCGCTCGCAGCCAGGATGCAGAAGGCGGTATTACTCGACTCGGCTAGGATTGTCCGCCGATTTCTCAGCCTACAGCCCTAACCCCCGGCCGTTTGATCTCCCTGCCGGGGCGTAATCCTCCACCCGCTTATATTTATCTAAGTAAGTTTATGTAAATTTATTATACTCCTTATATAAGTATTGTATTATATTTATTTATATGTGTATATGTATATCTTGAACGGGTGGAGTGTAGTTATTAATAATAAATAATAATAATATAACCGCCGTGTGGTTCCCGGCAGAGCAGAATAGGACCAACCCATCCTCAGCCTAGGGTGTCGTAAAAGGCGACTAAAGGCAACTAAAGCTGCACAACACCAACGCAGCCTCCTCGGAGAGCGTGAGTGCCTCTCCGAGGGAGTAATCTAGCACTCAACTTTTATTTATGGATGGTAAAAGATAAAGGAAAGCGCATAGGGCCGCTGCCTGGGGGGCGCCAGGGCACGTCTGGAGCTGGCGCTGGACGTGGCAGCATGCGGGCCGCCAGCAACCCCCGCCGACCGGTACCACCACCTAGCCGGTCGGTGTATCCACCATCCCCACCAGTTGGCTTGGCGCCGACAGAGTCTTCAGGGACTCAGCATTTGGCGCCCGCCGCTGGTGGAGTACGCCGCATGAGATGGACACAAGACATGAATAGAAATGTCATGCGCGCGTATTATAGGGCTGTAGGAGGGGAAACCGGACGGACTGGCTACCGAGCGGTAATGCACCGCGAGTTCCTGCTGCTCGAGCCAAATCTTACTGTCACGGAGCAAAACCTGGCAGATAGAGCTCGGTACATCCAACGAAAGGGCGTATTCAACGCCGCCGAGCTCGAACGATTACGACGTGAGGCTGCTCCTGAAGTCGAACCCGTGTCGACAGAGCATAACGCACTTGTATCGCAACAGGAAAGCGTTCGTAGCGAAGTGCCTGTGGATGCGATCGATGAAGGAGCAGTCTCCCAAAAAGTAGAGCAGATGAGAGAGATTTTGGAGGAAGCGATTTCCGAGATCCGGAGCACTCCTCTAGAACAGAGACCACGACTTTCTCGTCTTCCTCTTAATGCTGCGACGCGGGGTGCCATTGAGGCAGCTAACAGGCTGCTACCTCCATATTTGGATGGCAGTCTGGGCTTGGATGATACGGGTTCTATTCTCTTTGGTGCCGCTCTAGCGGTACACCGCTTCATTGGAGCCAAAACCCAGGAGCCTGGACGCACTACTAATAATACTAGTGACGTACCAGCCTGGAAGAAGAGAATAGAACGCCGTATCAGCCTGGCCAGGGCTCTCATTGGCAGACTGCAAAGCTTCAGGTCGGGCAACACTAGGCCAAGGATTGTGCGCTCCGTCAGAATAGCTTTTAATGGATTAGGCGTCAGGCTTGACCAGCCTGACATAGCTGAAAAACTGACGGAGCGCATCGACGGCCTGAAGCAAAGAATCGCGGCATGGGGGAAGCGCATTCGTAGGTACTCTGAGAGAGTTGAGCGCTTCCGACAAAATCGCCTCTTCGTGAGTGATCAGAAGAGGTTCTACAGGAAGTTGGAGAACCCGACGCCATGCTCTACTTCCCAAAAACCGAATACCGCTGACCTCGTCGCCTTTTGGCGAAATATATGGTCACGGGAGGTAGAGCATGAGGAGGGCCCTTGGATTGCGGCGGTTCAGGAAGCATGTGCTAGAATCGAACCGATGAACCCAATCGCCATCTCTTCGGAGAACGTAGCTGATGCGGTCCGGCGGGCACCGAACTGGAAGAGTCCGGGGGCCGACGGCCTGCATCACTATTGGCTGAAAGGGTTCTCGGTATGCCATGCGACCTTGGCTCGACAATACCAAGAGGCGATAGAGCGGAAGACGCTTCCGAACCTCTTCACTACTGGGATCACTCACCTAGCTCCTAAGTCCACCAACACCGCGGATCCTACCAACTACCGCCCCATAACGTGTCTGACTTCCATCTACAAGACACTGACATCCGTTCTGAGCTGCAAGATCTCTCGTCATATTGACGAAGTTAACATCTTGTCTGCAGCTCAGAACGGATGCCGTGGAGGCGGCCGCGGCACAAAGGAGCTCCTTATCATTGACTCTGTTGCGGGCCAGCTTGTCAAACGCAACCGTCGGAACTTCTCTGCTGCCTGGATCGACTACAAGAAGGCATTCGACTCGGTGCCTCATTCATGGCTTCTGAGGGTCCTCGAGCTGTACAAGATCGACGGTGCAGTTCGAGACTTCCTCGAAGTATGCATGGGGCAATGGAGTACGATCCTTTGTCTCCAGGGCGAGAGACTGACGGCGGGTGCCGATGACCGAATCCGGATACGAAGAGGTATTTTCCAGGGTGATTGTCTGAGCCCACTTTGGTTTTGCTTGTCCTTGAACCCTTTAAGCACTCTGCTGGAGCGTTCGGGGACAGGCTTTCAGTTTCGGAGAGGAGGTACTAAAGTCTCCCACCTTCTCTACATGGACGATCTCAAGCTGCTGGCACCTAATCCTGCACGCCTTATGGAGTTGCTGAAAATCACTACTGAGTTCAGCGGCTCCATCAGGATGCAGCTTGGAGTGGATAAGTGTGCGGTCGTGCATGTAGACAAGGGACAGGTGACGCAATCGACTGAAATTAGCCTAGAGCTTTCTAACTTCAAGACCCTCTCCGAAGCTGAATCATACCGGTATCTGGGCATGTCACAATGCATAGGGGTGCAGGAGGTGGATATGAAACAGGCGGTTTGCGAGGTCTTTTTTGGACGGCTGACAAAAGTTCTTCGAAGCTACTTGTCGGGCGCCAACAAGGTCCGAGCTTATAACGGCTGGGTCATGCCCACTCTTTTGTACACATTTGGCGTGCTCAGATGGACTCAGACCGAACTCGACGCCCTGGACAGAAGAGTCCGCACGACTATGACTTACCATCGCATGCATCACCCGAAATCGTCGGTCATGAGACTGTACATCCCACGGAAGTGTGGTGGCCGAGGCCTATTAAGCGCCAAGTCCATGCATAACCGGGAGGTGTGCAGCCTCAGGGTCTACTTTGAGACGAGGAGGGAGAGCGCTATGCATGGTGATGTTATAGTATGTGACAAAGGTCTCACCCCGTTATCCCTGGCCAAAGAGGAATGGCGAAGACCGGTTGTACTTAGCACCTCTAACCGGGAGACCGTATGGATGGAGAAGGAGCTGCATGGACGGTTTTACAAGGCGCTCCACGCACCTCACGTGGATGTTAAGGCCTCCGTGCAGTGGCTGCGATTCGGGGACCTCTTTGGGGAAACCGAAGGTTTTGTCTGTGCAATACAGGATCAGGTGGTCAAGACGAACAACTACCGGAAGCACATTCTGAAGGATGGCACTCCCGACTTCTGTCGAGCTTGTCGTCATCCCGGCGAGTCACTCAGACATGTGCTTTCGGGGTGTTCAGCGCTTGCCAACACTGAGTACTTGCACAGACATAACCAAGTGGCCAAAATTCTTCATCAAGAGCTTGCTCTAATGTATTGTCTTCTGGAACAGAGGGTGCCGTACTACCAGTACACACCGGCGCCAGTACTCGAACGCAACGGAGTCCGGCTCTACTGGGACCGGCCTATCGCCACGGACAGGACGATACTGGCGAACAAGCCTGATATCGTGGTGATGGATAGGGCACAGTCGAGGGTGCTTTTAGTGGACATTACCATCCCGCATGACGAGAACCTCGTGAAAGCCGAAACAGAGAAAAAACGTAAATATCTGGATCTGGCGCACGAGATTGTCGACATGTGGGGTGTTGATTCCACTGAAATCATCCCTATCGTTATATCTGCCAACGGTTTGATCCCGGTTAGCCTCGCTCACCATCTGAGGCAGCTGGGTATCCGTGACGGTTCGCTCGCAGCCAGGATGCAGAAGGCGGTATTACTCGACTCGGCTAGGATTGTCCGCCGATTTCTCAGCCTACAGCCCTAACCCCCGGCCGTTTGATCTCCCTGCCGGGGCGTAATCCTCCACCCGCTTATATTTATCTAAGTAAGTTTATGTAAATTTATTATATTCCTTATGTAAGTATTGTATTATATTTATTTATATGTGTATATGTATGTCTTGAGCGGGTGGAGTGTAGCAATTAATATAATAATAAAGCCTTTTATTATTTCTTACAAAAAATCTTAAAGACTAAAAGTAAAACTTTAATCCTATAATATATCCTATAATATATTATATGCTAGTTTGTAAGAACCCCTCCGCGGGTGAAGGCCTCCTCCAAGGAATTCCAGCTTTCGCTGTCCTGAGCTGTTAGCAACCATCCTGAGCCAGCTACTTTTGTGATGTCGTCAGTCCATCTAGTGAGCGGTCTTCCTCTGTGTCGTTTGCCACTTGGGCCTTTCCACCGTGTCACCCTTAAGGTCCAACGCTCATCTGACAGTCTTGCCACATGCCCCGCCCATTTCCATTTTTGCTTTAGAGCGTGTTCTAGTGCGTCGGTAGCTCTGGTTATGCTTCTTATCTCAGTGTGTCTTATTTTGTCAATTTTTCTAATCTTGAGCATACTGCGTTCTAGGCCACGTTGACAAGTTCTAATTTTTCTTTTTATTTTGTCTGTGTATTTTCAAGTCTGGCAGGCATACGTTAGACACGGTATAAGACAGCTCGACATGATTTTAGTTTTAAGTTCGACTGGCATATTGCTTTTGAAAATTTCTTTTAAATTCCAGTATTTGTTCCAAGTATGCTGAATACGCCTTTCAATTTCTGAGTAGTTGTTGTCTTTATCGAAGCTTATTTGTTTACCTAAGTATATATATTTACTCGTATAAATTAATTGTTCACTGTCGACAAATATTGTCTTTTCAGTGGTGTTTGTCATTATCATTGTTTTGGATAGGTTCATCTCCAATCCTACCTTCTTGTTAGCTGAATTCAGTGTTTGTATCATTTGTTGCAATTGCGAGCTTGATTCCGACAGGAGCACCAGGTCGTCAGCAAATCGGAGGTGGCTTAGGTATTTACCCTCAATGAGTATACCACTATCATTCCAGTCCAGTTTCCTTATAATTGACTCAAGGATGGCAACAAACAGCATCGGAGAGATCGGGTCACCCTGTCTCACTCCTCTTTTGATGGGGAAACTTGGGCCGACTCTTTCTAGCTTGACTCTACCCATATTATTGTTATATATGCTTTTCATTACCTGTATGTATCCCCTCGCTACCCCCTGCTCTATTAGTGCTTTCCATATGCTTGAATGCGAGACGGTATCGAAGGCTTTTTTGTAGTCGATGTATGCGATATACAGAGCTCGTCGTTTTTCTCGGTATTTTTCTATCACTAGTTCCAGAGTGTGAATATGGTCTATAGTCGAAAAACTCTTTCTAAATCCTGCTTGCTCTATAGCTTGTTCTGCTTCCAATGTGATACTTATTCTTTGGTTTATTAGAGAGGAGAATAATTTGTATATGCATGGTAGCAGACTTATCGGTCTGTAGTTTACAACATCGCGTGGGTCGCCCTTTTTATAAATAAGTATGATATCCGACTGTGACCACTGAGTCGGTGTATTAGCATTTTCCAAAATGCGATTGAACAATTGAGTTAGCGGTAGGGTCAGTAGTAGGTGGGCTGATTTTATAGACTCGTTGGTAATGTTGTCAGAACCAGGGCTTTTATTGGCTTTAAGACTTCTGTTTCGGAGAAAGGCATGCAACTTATTGGTAATTCGTCTGACTGAAAGTTAATGCTATCGTCGATATTTTCGTGACCTTGAACGTTGTACAATTTTTTGTAGAAGTCTGTTACAATTGCTATAATGTCGTTACGATTATTTAGGGTTTTTCCTTTGATTTCTAATCCGTCAATCCATGTCTTGTTTGTCCTCAACTCATTGTATGCCTTTTTGGAACTTCCTGACTGTGCTAAATTTTTCTCTAGAATTTTTGATCTGTAGTTTGTATAATCGCTTTTAATACGCTTGCCTACTAGCTTGTATAATGCCGAGAGTTCGTTTTTCATTGATCTAGTTTTGTTCGTAGTTTTTTGCAGTAGTTGTCTCCTCTTCAAGAGTGTCAGAGTACGGTCCGATAGAATTTTGTGTCTTGTATTTTTATTTGATGTGCGAGCGGATTGAAAGCCTTCTGTAATGGCACTTATTATTTTGTCATAGTGGGTCTGCACTGTGACAAGTGTCTTGTGTGACTTTGAACTTATGAAGACCTTGTAATAAACCCAAGCAAAGTTTTAATAATGCGTTATTTGTAACAAGAAAGTAAACGCCCTGATATTACTGTGAATTATTAAAAACTAAGTTTTTGCTTAGGTTATGACGGCTGGCCGTGTCGAAGCCTTGCTTGTAGTCCGTGTTTATTTTATTGCCATTATTTTGTATAATATGTTGTTTTTTCAATGTTATATTTTTGTTAATAAAACAATGTATCTTATATTAACGCGAAGCAGTGGAAATTAAGGACAGTTAAAACAAAATTAATATTATAAAAATAAATTATAATTAATATGATTTATTTTAAATTAATTGTTTTTATTTCATATATTATATACAAAAATTTAATTTATTTAATAAACGTTTTCCCATATTATTTCAACTCAGATATTGTAATTATTTTTGCGGATTTTCGAGATTGTTCTTCTGTTATCATATCTACTAAAAGAAATATATTGTAAATTTCTAGAACTTTTTTATGGACGTAATTTTAAGACTACGTGATGTTATTTATTTGATATTACATATATTATTTTCTGAGACTTAATCAATTTATATCGTATAATCGTATTGAAAAGAAATACATACTAACGACGGATATGAGTAACGCAAGATAACGAATAATTACGCGTTATGGGAAAGGTAAACAGTTACGTATATTTATTCAGTATCTATTAACGTGGTAACTTATATACATATACCAAAATTAATCACTTAAACTACAAATTATAATATTAACTAAAACTAGTTCACAATGGGTGTGGCAATGTTTAATTTTTCTTATATTGAATGAATATATTTCGTGTATTGTATATCTATACAATATATATGTATACAATACACGAAAATGTACACGGTATAATTAAAAAAAATACGTACCCTAGTTCTTAAATCAAGATTAATTTATTTTATTTTATTTTAAATAAAGAACTAATAACTAAGGTACATTACACAAAAGTAGAGTATACATAGGATTTTATAAATAAAGTAGTAAGTGTTTATAAATTTTTATATAATATATAAGTTCAATTACATTTTGTACAATTGTAGAAACTATGTGATAACGGTTTTAGCAATAGGTACACTGTATTAGCAAACAATGTTTATATTAAACAGCTGTTGAAATGGAATGTGTATATGAAGCAACTGTATCAGTCTTTAAACGTCTCACTGCTGGACAAAGAAAGACATCTTCTTCATACAGGAGAACGGTTAGATCTTAGTCCACCAGTCTGCTCTGCTGCATGTTGGCAGATTTTTCCCTACCATGAGTAACGATCGCTATAAGTTGTCTATGATAATAACTGGGATCGACAGTTTTACGTGCTCTCCGAGGCACGGTAGGGAGCACCCACAAGGGCATACATCCAGATCGGAAACAAATGTTTGTACAAATACAAATATCTGCCCTGAGCGGGAATCGAACTCTCAACCGCCTGCCTTAAGGCGACTACTCACATCACTAAACCTTATTTAAAAAAAAAAAAACGTTTAAGTATTAACAGGATTAACTAATTACTTAACCCAGTCTTAACATCTCGGACTCAAGCAATTATTCTCGTAAATATCATGGTCACATTCTTTTGCAGCTTACAGTTTGTTAAAACTATTTTATTGATGTGTCGATGTTACTCATTTTTAATATTTTTTTCATTAAAAAAAAAGAAAACTATTCTTATCTCATCGGGGGCATGTTTTAACGGGTCGTGTTAATTACAGCAACGTCATCAGAACGACTCTCAAGTGAACCACAGGAGAGCAAAGACACTGCGTAATGGCAAGCTTGTGGAAGAGAAGTGGGCGTCTGTTCAGGTGGGAGACGTCATCCGGCTGGAGAACGACCAGTTCGTCGCAGCCGACATTCTGCTGCTCAGCAGTTCGGAGCCTAACGGGCTTTGTTACATAGAGACTGCTGAACTAGACGGGTATGTATAAGACGCTTATTTAATTTATTAGCTGTGGTCTTGTCGGTTAATAGGCTTTTTTTCAAATGAAAATAATTATTTTCTTGTCTGTAATTGTTTGCAATTCACGCTTCAATGCCATAACGGACAAGTGACCAATTGGATAAATCATAAAATCGTTCCTAGAAATATTCTTATTGTTAAAACCTTTTGTAATTTGGGGCCTGTTTTACCGGTTGAATATAAAGTTTAATATAATTATCCGACGTATAATGGTGTCCAAAAGATAAAAGTTTTTTTATATGTTTTTTCTATTTCACCATCAAACTCCCTGCTATAGAAAAATGGCCAAAACTGATGAATTTTGGCGATTTTTCGAACCCCCTGATGAACTCGAAAATTAAGCTCGACTCCCTTTTTTTTTTTTTTTTTTTTTTTTTTTTTTTTTTTTTTTTTTTTTTTTTTTTTTTTTTGTCGCAGGGGAATCCATTTACGGATGATATCCAGGATGCCCGGGTCGGCAGTCCTAGACCTATGTCGGACTCGGCACTTTGGGAGTGCAATACCGTACTAAACCCCTGCGGGAGCCTTCAGCCGCTTTAATTGGAGGGTCCCGGATCTGCAGGCAACAGGATCCCTCCAGCGACAGGCTGGCCTCGGCGAAAAGGCCAGACTTCTCCTCCATGGGGACTGTCCGGCTTACCTCTGAACAGTCCCGACGACGCCGTATCTAGCAGGACCGGGTTCCCATCCCGGCCCGACACGGGCACAGGGGCGTTACTGGAGGCGCATTAAGTAGCGCCTCCTACGCACCCCCATTCGTCGCCCGCGGATGGAGGCCACGTCGGCGGCCTCCTCTCTCACCCGCTCGTCGGCCTCCTTCTGGGACATTACTGTCTCGCAGAAGGAGACCATCGCCTTCCAGGACGCGTCGTCGCCGAGCATCGCGATGATAATGCTCGGAAGCGACAAGTCCCCTCCGAGGACCGACGTCAGACTTTGACGCAGCGCCGCCCATCTCGGGCACACCTCGAGGGTGTGCTGGGCGGAGTCCACCGCCGCGCCACAATCGTGACATTCAGTCGTCGGCTCCCTCTGGGCCGTCCGGCACAGGTAGTCACCAAAGCAACCGTGCCCGGTGAGAACCTGCGTCAGACGGAAGGTGAGGGGCTTGCGTTTTCGACGCATCCACCGCTCAAGGACCGGGCGAATGGCAGCCGTTACGCGTGTGCCGTACGGCTGCCCCGCCAGGTCCTCCCCCCACCTCCGCATAAGCGCTTCCTGCCCTATCCGACGCACCCGCAGGATCCCGTCCAACGTAGGGTTCTCACCAAGAGCCCTCCTACCCGAGACGTATGAGTAGGTCTCGGCAAGAACCTCCGCCACGAGCTCCCACGGGGGGTCGCCGGCTAGAGCAGTAGCTGCAGCCCACGATACCGTACGGTACCCCCGAATCACCCTCACCGCGATTGTTCGCTGCGCAGCACGAAGCGCCGCCTTATTTTTCGCGGTGAGGCGATCCGCCCAAACCGGGGCACCGTACGTCGCCATACTCCGGCAGACTCCGGAGTACAGCTGCCTGCAGGCAGCGCTGGGTCCTCCGAGGTTCGGGAGGAGTCTGCCCAGCGCACTCGCCGCCTTCACGACCTTCGGTCCCACCATCGCGAAATGTGGGCCGAAGGTCCACCCTCCGTCCAGGATGAGCCCGAGATATTTCATTTGCGGGCTCATCCTGACTCTCCCCTCTCCGATCTGAAGGGTAGCCCCCGGTGGAGGTCCCTTGCGGCCGGTCCCGCGGAAGAGCAGGGCTTCGGTCTTGTCAATCCTGACATGAAGCCCTAAACTCTCTATGCGGCTGATCACGAGGTCGAGTCCGACCTCGGCCAGCCGCGCCGCCTCCTTGAAATTTCGTCCCCGGGAATAAACGAGGGTGTCATCCGCATAGCAGATGACACCCATCCCGGGGAGAAGACGGCCTCGCAGGACCCAGTCGTACCCGATGTCCCACAGGATCGGACCCAGAACCGATCCCTGCGGGACACCGCAGCCGACTCGCCGCCACTCCACGGACCCCGACCGGTTCTCGAGGCCTACCCTCCGATCAGAGAGGTACGCCTCCAACAGCCTCCTTAGATACGGGGGCACTCCGAAGTATTTTAGTGCCTCCCGTATCACCACGTGCGGAAGACTGTTGAAGGCGTTCGCGATGTCTAACGACACCGCGACCACCACCTCCCTCCCATGTTCCACCTCACCCGTCACCGCCCGTAGGCGTTTGAGGGCGTCGACAGTCGACCGGCGTGCTCGAAACCCGAACTGGGATTCCGACAGTCCGGGTCCCGAGCCCTCCTCCAGGTGCTGAACGAGCCGGGAGGCCACTATCTTCTCCAAGGCCTTCCCAGCTTCGTTCAGCAGCACCACCGGTCGCACTGCCGAAGCTGAGTCCGGGGTCCGCCCTGCCTTAGGAAGTAGGCAGAGCCGACCCTCTTTCCAGGCCCCCGGGAACTGGCCAGACCGCATGCAGCGATCAAACAGCTCCCGGAGGCTGTCGCCGAGGTGCCCGAGAGCAATCGCGAGGACTTTCCCGTGCACCCCGTCTGGACCCGGCGCCCTCTTCTTACCCTGGAGGCGGGTAATCACCACCTCCATTTCAGCCTCTGTGACGGGTGGCGGAACACCATCCTCCTCGTCCGGCGTCTGCCGAGCCATTCTGGGGGGCACGAAGCCCTCGGGTTCGTCGGGAAAGAGTTCCCCGACGATCCTCCCCAGTTGGTCCGGCTGGAGCGTTTCGCTGATGGGGGCCGACTGGGCGCGGAGCTTGTTTCGCGCCCAATTATACGGTCGGCCCCAGGGGTCTCTCTCCAGACCCCCAATTAACTCCAACCAGGCCTCCTCCTTGGCTCGGCATATGGCCTGCCGCAGGATCTTCGTTTTCTCCACGTAGATCCTGCGCAGCCTGTCGTCCCTGTCCACGTCCTGGGGGCGTCGCCGCCTGCTCCGGGTATATTGTCTCCTAGCCCCGTTGCAGGCGGAGCGGAGACCGGCTATCTCAGCCGACCACCAGTAGAGTGCCCGCCGCGAGGATGGACGCTTCGCGGGCGGCATGGCCGCTCTGCAGACAGCAGTGAATGCGTCGCAGAGCCGGCTGGCCGCCTCATCCACCCCAAACTCCGACAGCAGCGGGAGGCTCCAGCGGCCGACGATTGCGGCCTCCTCTGCCAGTTCCCGATCGAGCTTGGAGAATGCCCAACGCGGAAACTGGCTACGCCCCCTGGACGACATTGACGACAATGATGACGCCGGACGGACAAGAGCTGGAGACACCTCGAACCTTATGTATCGATGGTCCGAGAGAGTCTCCACCTCCGTCTCCACCCTCCACCCCTCCACTCTGCGTGCGATGGCCGGCGTGGCAAACGTGACGTCCACCACGGAACCTCCCGACCATCGCACGCACGTCTGGACTGCCCCCACATTGAGCAGGCACAGTCCGGCAGCTAGCGCCCACTCCTCCACCTCCCTCCCTTTTGGGTTCGTAACCGGGTTACCCCAAGCCGTGGACTTGGCGTTGAGATCACCGGCCACGATTACCTGGAGGGAAGCTAGCTGCCCCACCAGCGGCCCCAGAACGTCGAGAAACCGTTCCAGGGCCGCCAGGTCACGGTTCGGGGAGAAGTAGACTCCGACGAAAGCCACCTCTCCCCGAACCGCCGCCACATACCCGCGGCCCCTCGCCTTGACGACGAGGGGGGGACCGGCTCCAGGCCTCACCACGATCGCCACCGAGTCCTCGGTGTCCCCCGCCCAGTGTGGGCTAGGGGGCACGGCGTAAGGCTCGGCGACGATCGCGACGTCAATACTCCACTCCGCCATGGACTGCAGGAGAAGGTCCTGGGCCCCGGCGGAGTGGTTGGCGTTCGCCTGGAGAACGCTGAGATGACCGGGCATCACTCGGCCATATCAGCGTCTGCTGCCTCCACTCGGTTCCCCCCTTGTGACGTTTGCGGGGGGAATTTCCCGCGGGTTGATGGGGGCTTACATGCCATGCCTCCCATCACGTGGCTCGCCGGCCTGCCGGCGTCCGCGCACACCGCGCAATGGGCGGCGGCCGAACACCCGGCGGCTTTGTGGCCTGCCTGACCGCAGCGATAGCACAGAGTGCTGCGGTCAGTGCCACCTGGGCACGCGCCGGCGACGTGCCCCAGTCCCAGGCATCGGAAACAATGCCTAGGACGCGCTTGCAGGAAGTGGACCGTCGCTTTGGTCCACCCCACCGCTATGCTCCCGGCCTGCAGCAGCTTTTTACCTGCCGCCGCCGGGAGTTCAATGTGGGCTGACCTCGGGCCCCTTAGCCCCGTCCGGATGTTCCGCACGAGGACCTGCCCGGGGGAACAGCCCCCTTCCTTCGCCACCGCGATAGCCAGACGCTCCGCGGTGACCGCGTCGCTCAGGCCTGAGATTCTCATCTCCACCTTCTTCTCAGGCCTGAGCACCTCCACTTCCTCCGCTAGGACCTCCTTCAAACGAGCGGCGAGGGCATCGGCCTTCTCGCCGCTCGTGGAGCCAGGCACCTCGATGAGGCGCGCCCCGGTGGCCGATTGGCGGATCCGGAGCGGGCCGATTCCCAGCTCCTTTAGGTCGATACTGCTCTCGGCCTTGAGCAGTGTCGACCCGTACGTGGCCCCCTTGGCCGCTGCCTCCGGCCGTAACTTAATTATTACGGCCGATGAGCGGGGGAGTGCCAGCTTAGGCTTTGTAGCCTCCTTCTTTGCCGGCGGCGCTGAAGCCGCCGGTTTTTCGGTCACCGGGTTCTTCACCGGCGGCACTGAAGCCGTCCGCTTTTTGGCCGCCGTTTTTCGGCGGACGACTTCTGTCCAGCTTGCCGCTGTCTCCTCCTGGGATTTGGCCTCCTCTCTCTCCTTTCCCTGAGGAGCCGATTCTTTTGAAGTGGAGGGACCGAACGCGGTCCACTCCACCTCCTTGCCCTTGCCCTTCCCCTTGCCCTTCCCCTTGCCCTTCCCCTTTCCTTTGCCCGATGGGAGGGCGGGGAACTCCACCGGGTCCACTGTGCTCGTGCTGAGAGTCGCCGCCGCCTGGTCCTTCGCCGCAATGGCAGCCCTAGTGGCTCTTGCCAGCGGCCTGTTGTCCCCAGCCAGTGGGGGGCGGGAAGGAGGGGCTGCCGGGAGCTGGAAAGCCGCCAGGCGATCATCCACGGTGTTGGCGACCATATTTGCAATTTCTTGCATTAGGTCGGCAGTTCCCACCGTGTTCGCGGATTCAGCCGCCTTTTTGCGACTGTTCTCGAACTCCCTTCTGTAGGCCCGCACTTCGTTCCTTACCAGCTCCAGTTCCCGCGCGAGCCGACTGTTGTCGGCCCTCAATCAGCGAACCTCCTCCGATTCAGTGCGGGTCACCAGGGACTCCAGCACCTCCCTGATAGATCCCGCTGCCTTCCTTATTTTGGAGGCATAGCCCCCCCGCAGATTGACCGACTTACCGGTCAGGCTGAGGATCAGGTTTAGGTTGCCCTCCGAAGCCACCCTCAGCTCCTCGGCCCCTCGCTTATCCACATCGTCAATCTCGATGGGAGCTTCCTCCATTTGACCCCCCACCTCCTTCTGCTTTACAAAAGCTCTCTTTTGGAGGACCGCCTCAAACTCGTCCTCCCGGACTCTCTCTACACGCTCTCTTAGAGCCGCTCTGGCGCTAGTAAGGGTGGGCGCCTTGCCCCTCTTGGCCGCTGTCCGGGATCTACCCCCCGTGGTTTCTCCCGTCTCTGTCTCCGAGCCGGAATCCTCCGAGTCCCCGGAGTACAGGCGCTTCCGACCCAGGTCCGATTCGGACAGTGAGGTGATGGAGATGTTCTCCAGAACCTCCATCTCGCCTTCTGGTTGGCCCTGAGAAGGGCCGTTGGGTTGGCCCTGAGAAGGGCCGTTGGGTTGGCCCTGAGAAGGGCCGTTGGGTTGGCCCTGAGAAGGGCCGTTGGGTTGGCCCTGAGAAGGACCGTTGGGTTGGCCCTGAGAAGGGCCGTTAGGTTGGCCCTGAGAAGGGCCTTTGGTAGCTCCACTTTTGCTCCGCGTAAGCATCGCAAAAACCACTTAGTAGTCACACAGACAAAACACTCTAATACACCCAAGTACAGTTTACTGCGTTCGGTCACCTGCCTGCCACCTGCGTTACCGGGGTCAGGTCAGGGTCCAGGGGAGCAATAAACACTCGGGGACTCCCCCAAGCTCGACTCCCTCCCCTAATCTCACGTGTGATTTTTTAAAATGTCTTTTTATAATTTAAATGAGATTATATGTACTCGATTACATTAGATTTATTAAAAATAATAATAATAAACTATTTTCTTATATACATATATTTTTTTAGTTAAGCGTAGTATTTAATATTTTTAAAGATGGAAAAAATATTACGTGATATTTGCCGAAACCACCCTCACCTTTTAGTTTATCTGGCAAATAAAACCGTAATATGCAATCAAAGACTCAATCAGCAACCGCTGAAATAGGCTCTTACTATATTGTACTTTATAGCTATCGTAGATTTTAATCGAATAAAACCTAAATAAGTAAAATATTAAATATTTTTCGTTATTGTGTTGTTGAACGTCACCTAGAAAAAATAAGACGTCGATTCCCCTCACCTATTTAGCGGTCATACACACTACAATTATATTTCACTATTGAACGAACTACGATATAGATGGCGTAAAGTAAACGCTGCGGTTGCCAGAAACGCCGTCATAACATTAGGCACGATATATAAATAACTTAATTTTTTGCGCGGAATTTCACATCAACGTAGCTGACGTCATAGGCTTACCATGTGTCGGCAATCTTACCCCCCCCACCCCAGCCTGGAAATATGAGAAATAAAAATTAAAAAAAATACTAATCGACGTATTTTTAATAGCACTTTCCAAAATTGTTTATTATTAAAATAGCACCCTCCTAGTTTACGAGTAAAAAATTAATAAAGATATTACACGCTACACCATCGATATCATTTGAAATACTTCGAATTTCGTACTTTTTGCACAGTGGAAAAACTGCACCCTACTCGAAACTAATTGCACTATCATTAGAATTTCACAAAATGCAATAGTTTTTGCAGCAAACAAATAAAACGTAATCAGTCTGGGGAAGACCACTGTCAAATAGTTCCTTGTAGAGGGCGCCAACGCCATATATTAAATATTTGTTATTGTTACTGGAAGCTGTCAAACTCCATAGAAAATTAATAAACTTCGCGATTTTTTACGTTTTAATAATAAATGGGTCGGTGTGTGGTTTTCGGGTGTGAAGAAATTGGTTCACATAAATTCTCCTCCCCTAAGAAGAAAATATGAAAGAGCATTGAGAAGAGTGAATTTTAAAGCAATTGATTATTCTAGGTTATATACTAAGCACTTCAAAGTTACAGATTTTGAAACAATTTCTAAGGAAACTGGTATGCATATTATAATAAGATAATGAATAGGTTTAGTAAATATTGTGATAAAACAGCCACAAACCTACTACTGCTACCAACTTGTTACATTAGTACTCACATTATACTTGTATTTATTTTAGATTTCCCAATTCAGCGGAAATTTTTAAAAAATCTGCAATACCAACCCTGTTTTCTTGGAATGGTGCGTCAGGTCAATACATTTCTGCACGAGCTGAACGTTTGGAAAGAAGAAATCATGTGATATGTTCAAATTAGTGTTGAGTACTTTATCCCCTATGGCATACAGCTTAAAGTATAAGATAAGTCAAGTTATCAATATCGCAATTGAAGACCAATTAAGAAAAAAATGTGATTATGAACTATCAAAATTTTTTGGTATTGGTAAAACTTTAGTATCAAATATTTTTATTACCTGGCTTAATTTTACATATGACATGTGGTCACTCATTGATATTTGGCCTGAAAGGAAGTTAATTGACTACTAAATGCCTGTGCAGTTTAAGGCAAACTATGTAAACACTAGAATAATAATAGATGGAACTGAAATTCCAATTACAAAACCTAAAAACCCATCATCACAGCAGGCTACATTCAGTTTCTATAAAAATAAAAATACAATGAAATTCTTAGTATGTGCTACACTCGGGGCGTTGTTTACCTACTGTTCTGAGGGTTATGGTGGCTCAACTTCAGACAGGCAAATGATTGAGAGAAGTAGTTTACTTGAAAAATGTCAACCCAGAGATAGTATTATGGCAGACCGTGGATTTAATGTGCAAGATTTATTTGCAGCAAAAGGCATAGGTATAAATAGTCCCGCCTTTTAAAAAGGAAAGTCTCAAGTAAGTGGTTTAACAGTGAAACGGGATAGACAATTAGCTAGCCAATGAGTTCACACTGAACGTTTAATAGGTCTAAGTAAGACCTTTAACATATTAAAATCGGATTTAAATCCTTATTATGTACCCTAGGGGTAATTTTTTCTCAAATTTTCTTTAATTATATAATGTTATGTAATTTCAGGGAAGGTATTGGAAATAAACAAAGATTATGACACATATATGAGTTTTATTCATAATTTCTATAAATAAACAAATATATATATATATATATATATATATATATATATATATATATATATATATATATATATATATATACTTATAAAAAATAAAATAAAAAAATCTTCTTAAAATAATTTTCATAAAAATTAATCAGGTCTTTCAATATATTATTGATAAATTATTGTTCATCTCTGTTGATAAAAAGTACTTTCATGTCCCTTAAATGTATACATAATTAAATTACAAAATTTATTTATAGTAAAAAAATAGTTAAAAATAATTGTCCTTGAATTTGGTAATAAAAGACACAAGTCTTTTTTAACTCCAATTCACTGTGTGCTATTTATACATAGATAAGGCACAGTAGATTCATTTATAAAATAATTCCTGCTTGCATAGAGACACTTCACCTCAACTATGGTATAAATAATACACATATAAATAAATACATAATACACCCAGACTCAGGGCGGGAATCGACCCCACGACCCTGGAGCAGAAAACAGTTCCACTGCCAACTGAGCCGCGGGCCAGTCAAATTATTATTAGCTCAGATTGATCGAAGGCTCAGTCATTTATTAGCTCCTAATCATTTATTAGTCAAATTTAAAAAACTAATGGAATAGAAAATATTTACTGGAGGGTATTGTGAATTATTAATATACATTATATAAGTTATTTAAATTAAAATAAATAAAATTCAGAATCAAAGATGATGTTAACTCTTTTATGCCTACCCGCATAAAAGTAATAAGAAATATATAAAAGTAATAAGCAATATATAAAAAAGTAATATATATAGTATAAATTGTTTTGGAGAACTCCGTTAATTTAAAGACAATAATAGGTATGTAATATTTTATAATTAATATCAATAACCATATTAAAATTACAGAACCAAAAACTTTTATTTTAACAGTAGGATTAATTACACTTATTCAAATTAAATCTGCAATCAGTCTTAACCTATAACAATCGTTTTATGTGTTATTGCATTCTGCAATAGAATATCATGCTAATTTTTATATTGCATAATTGTTTAGTTGTAAGACTATTCTTATTTTTATGCAAATCATTTCGTACCTCCCATGTATTGTTTAATTTACGACAATAACAAACATAGTGGCCTATTCCTGATGGAATATAAGGAGGTATAAATTCTATTACCCCTAATAAAACAAAAACATTTCCATTTAATGTGATCGTTGTGGGAATTTCTTGTAAATTAGATTTTACATCCCTCAGGCTAGACTTTTGTGATAGAACATAGGCATCATCAGTATCTATTGCCAAGTATTGTCCTATTGATTTTTGAAGAAGAGCACTACTTTTTTTACAGTTATTGCAGTACACGTTCTTGTTATTAAAATATTCTTGAATATCCGATTGTAATGTAGAATACTGATACTTTTGTATTATGTTTATATTTGGTATAGGTATAACAAACTTTTCAACCGCATTGAATTGTTTGCAACTTGTGCAGGTTGTAATATCTTTCATACACTTATAGCTTTTCATCAATCTTATAAACATGTTCTGTATATTTCCCTCACAATCAATTATGCCACTTTTAGGTGTAAAAAACGAATTAAGTATATGTGCTCTACTAGCATACAATGCACTATTAACGCCAGATATGGCATATTCATGAATTATACTTGCATAACAAAGATTTTGGTAGGATAATCTTTTATTTTTATTATTGTCTATATAATCTCTAAATGATTGCACATTACAGTAAGCGTGGCTCAATAATTCTGTAATAGAATCAAAACAACACGTATTTGAAAATGAAATCTTTTTGCCATTTAAAGATCTTGGCAGTAAAAGGTTGCCATTTCGAATAACACTTTTTGTCTTAGCAGTTTTTAATGGCTTCTGAAGTTTTATTAATATTTCAGGGTCAGGTGATACATATGTGCCACGCTTTTGTAATTCTTTATCAACATTTTCACTATCACAAATAACTTTATCATCGTTTATCGAGGAAGTCAATCGAACATTGCTAGAGAAATCAATAAAATGATTACTTGATTGATTTTTATGATGATGATCATCGTTACTTTGTGCAGGTTCCATTGAAGTTCCCATACAAAGCTCTGGCACTGATGTTTCTATTTTTGAGTAATTATGATCATGATTATGTGGTACTGCGAATAATATTTCATTCCCATTCCCCTTAAAATTAATAAAGTTTTCATCTGTTTTATTATATGTAACAATCTCATTTTTTTCAGCGAATAAATCCTCAGTACATCCTGTACCAGTCAATTCTAAAACTTCTTCACTAATGATGGTATCAAAGGCCGTTTGTGACAATTCTGGAATTGCTTCTTCGGTGTACTTATTTTTCCACCTTTCTGTAGCATGGAGATGCTCGTTATCATCTGTATCAAGTTGTTTTTTAAAAACTGCTTCATTTGATGTCAAATTGTTTAAAGCTGATTGAGCGAGTTTGATATCGCTATCAATTTGATGACAAGTTAGTATTAGTAGCTTATCCTCTCTTATCGGACCATTTTCACAAATGGATCCCTTATACTGACTAAAATAGCCTTCTACTCTTGCAGAAGAAGCTACATTACCAGGATTATTAAAATATTGATTCATAACCGATGTCCAGCAAGGGAATTCTTTGCAAAGTTGACAAAGTCTACTCGCAAAATTAGGTAAATAATAATCATTTTCTTTTATCTTAAAATTTAAAATGTCAAATGATTTACGGTTCTCTGTCCTTTTCATTACTTTTTCAATATATCCTGATGTTAAACTATTACTGTCATCAAAAGAGTCTTCGTTTTGCATTACTTTGTTGGTATTTCCTTTTTCTAAGTGTTCAATTTTAAGTGTTACATCTTTATCAAGTTTGTGTGTTTGAATTTTTTCAATCACATAATCTAATGTATTGTCATACATCTCATCGCACACTTTACTATTAGCTAATATAAGAACAGATTCTAAAAATTTTTCAAAATGTTGAAAGTTTTCTATTGTTGTCATGAAACCAGTGCATCTCATGTAAAGATCTTTTACTCTTGGAGCTGATTTTGAAAAGCAAGGCCACTTTGAAACTGCGTGTTGAAGATGTGCTACATTGGTTCTAATATACGTGGATAATTTAAATATTTTGATATTAGAATCTTGCCTTCTTAATAAAATTAACAGACAAAGATCATTGTATGTTGAAAAGGTAACATTATTGAAAGCTATTGATGCAGAGTTTTGAAGAGCCTTTCCCATGTCTGTCACAATCTGTGATGGTACTTTGGCTCCAGATTTTCGCCAATCAGTTAGCCAAAATGTCAAAAAATTTGTATCATTTCTTTCAGAAATGGCCTGAGTTAGTGGAACTATAATATTGTTTACATAAGACACTATAACTGATAAATATACATCACTACTTTCACCACCAGGTCTATTAATTTTGAAAGTGATAGATGCTGTTGCATCAAAACATACGGGATATTGTAAAAGCTTCTGAATTTGATTGTGAACGCTTATTTGTTCAGGAGACCAGAATGTTGTATAAAATCTATCATATCCAATTTCTCTAATAAATTTATTAAACATTGGATCCTGTTTAATTTGTGACAGATTGTCAAAAAGTTTTGATCCAGGTTTGATCCCTAATTCTTCATTCTTAATCTCTTGTGAAGCTTTCTGTAAAACTGTTAATTTATACAGATAAGGTGGTTCACAATCACCATGGTTCATATCAACTTTGGCCAAGTCTCGCTGCCACTGCTTTGGTTTTTTATTTTTCAGATCATTTTTAATCTTATTTCTGTGAGGACCTGCTAATCTCCTTTTGTCAAAATGAGGTATTCCTCGTGTATTTATAGTTTTTACAGTGAATGTAATTGACTCAAAGATTGCTGGTGGTTTATCATCACAACTGATATTAATAATGGCATTGCACATATTACAATATCCTTTAATTTTAATGTACGCATCAATATCATCTATTTGGTGTCTCTTAAAGTTGTACGCACATGGAAGCTTTTCAGCAAGATATATTTTTCTGACCAGAATATCAGGCCATCCAGGTTTTAAAACATGACCCTTTTCACCATTTTTATACAACTTCTCAATTGGACTGATTTCCTCCCATTCATTCAAATCAAACCTTATATTAAATGTGATATTCTTCAGAGATTTCTTTTCTTTTTTCAGTTTAAATTCATCATAATGATCCGAAGAATCACTAGAAACATTGCCATCATGTTCTTTGTCACTAATTATATTATCGTTTGACAAATTCTTGTGCCTTCTATAGTTTGATAATAAATTGCCAATATCTTTTTTCACTTTTATATATAAGTTTAGTGGTTTTATTATGAATAATGGTTGTTTGTGATTTAGGCGATTACATATCTCAAGCCAAACAACATCACTTTTCTTCTTTAAAACCCCATTGTTATAAATATCAAAGTCTATTAGTTCTTCAAATATTTCTTTATAACTAAATGCTGCCTTTGGCCCGACCATTTTTACATTAAATTACTATAGACTTTCTTTATAAAGAACTTTCTTCTATTATATTAATTACTTATTGATTATTTCAAATATGTATAACTATGTATTTTACGTTCATTGATTTATTTGTTTTTAGATTTGCTTTATACCAAAAATATACTGATGAAACACTAAAGAACCAGATTTCAGTTACGAATGGTTACGAAAATAATTAGTAATAGTAAGTAATAAATGTATCTTAGTTTTATGAACATAGATTATGAATTTAAAATTACTCTTGTCGCTTGTGCAAATTTGAAAATTATTCTGTTTTTTCTCAGAAATCGCGGGGATGTTATGAACAGGGATTTCCCTACTATTACAATGTACTCTGTGACAAAGAGTATATAATACTCTGTGATAGGGATTAGGGTTGCCAGATGAGTATAAGCACATATATGCACGGAAGCTGTTTTTACTCTTCCGTGGTATAGTATATGTATGTATGTACATTAGGTAAACTTTTTTTTTAATTTTGCATAAAAATAAAATATACTTGTATTTGTACATGAAAAATTAACAAATTTTCGTTATAATAGAAAGTAAACTAAATTAAAAAAAAAAGTTTCTAAGGTTTATAACCGCAGTCATATTAGATATTTCAAATTGTTTAGTTGAATATCATACTCAAATACAGTTCCCATAAGTTATTGGGTTATGAAGTAAACTAAATTAAAAAAGTAAGTTGTATTTAAGTTCTAGCACTGTGTACATAAAATTGTTTTCTGGATTTTGAATAATGTTACATCTTTCCTCTTTTCACTCTTCAGTACAACAAATGCAATTCAAGGGATGAGCTACACTGTTTCAGTTCATGTAATCGATACCCGAAATTAGAGCAACAACTTCCCAGATAAAAAAATATTAATCAATACTTACGTAGTTTTTTTCTATCATATATTGTTCTTATGTATATAATAGACACTATAATTATGTTTTTTCTTGAATAATTAACTTACAAGATCGATTTCTCAAAAATCGATTTTTTTTTCAAAGTTATATAAGTTGTATTGTACCTAAAATATAAAAATTTATATGGAAAACCACAAAGTCACCACAATAACCGATTAGTTCAGCACATGAAAAAAAATCTATTTAGAATAATATCCTCATTTTATATAAAATATATATTTGAACATACCAACAAACGTTTAGAATAATATAATATAAATTGGTGTTGTTCATAATTGTAAAAATGGTTTTAGCATTAACCTCGCCTTTTGTATACATACATGTTTTTTACATGTTCATCTTTGAATTTTTTTATCAGTTTCTGTTAGAAGGATGTAATATTATTCAAAATCCAGAAAACAATTTTATGTACACAGTGCTAGAACTTAAATACAACTTACTTTTTTTAATTTAGTTTACTTCATAACCCAATACCTAACTTATGGGATCTGTATTTGAGTATGATATTCAACTAAACAATTTGAAATATCTAATGTGACTACGGTATCAAACTTTAGAAATTTTATTATTATTTTTTATTTAGTTTACTTTATAATATAACGAAAATTTGTTAATTTTTCATGTACAAATACAAGTATATTTTATTTTTATGCAAAATTAAAAAAAAAGTTTACCTAATGTACATACATACATATACTATACCACGGAAGAGTAAAAACAGCTTCCGTGCATATATGTGCTTATACTCATCTGGCAACCCTGATCCCTATCACAGAGTATTATATACTCTTTGTCACAGAGTACATTGTAATAGTAGGGAAATCCCTGTTCATAACATCCCCGCGATTTCTGAGAAAAAACAGAATAATTTTCAAATTTGCACAAGCGACAAGAGTAATTTTAAATTCATAATCTATGTTCATAAAACTAAGATACATTTATTACTTACTATTACTAATTATTTTCGTAACCATTCGTAACTGAAATCTGGTTCTTTAGTGTTTCATCAGTATATTTTTGGTATAAAGCAAATCTAAAAACAAATAAATCAATGAACGTAAAATACATAGTTATACATATTTGAAATAATCAATAAGTAATTAATATAATAGAAGAAAGTTCTTTATAAAGAAAGTCTAATTTAATGTAAAAATGGTTGAAACAAAGGCAGCATTTAGTTATAAAGAAATATTTGAAGAACTGATAGACTTTGATATTTACAACAATGGGGTTTTAAAGAAGAAAAGTGATGTTGTTTGGCTTGAAATATATAATCGCCTAAATCACAAACAACCATTATTCATAATAAAACCACTAAACTTATATAATAAAAAAGTGAAAAAAGATATTGGCAATTTATTATCAAACTATAGAAGGCACAAGAATTTGTCAAACGATAATATAATTAGTGACAAAGAACATGATAGCAATGTTTCTAGTGATTCTTCGGATCATTATGATGAATTTAAACTGAAAAAAGAAAAGAAATCTCTGAAGAATATCATCACATTTAATATAAGGTTTGATTTGAATGAATGGGAGGAAATCAGTCCAATTGAGAAGTTGTATAAAAATGGTGAAAAGGGTCATGTTTTAAAACCTGGATGGCCTGATATTCTGTTCAGTAAAATATATCTTGCAGAAAAGCTTCCATGTGCGTACAACTTTAAGAGACACCAAATAGATGATATAACGAGCATCTCCATGCTACAGAAAGGTGGAAAAATAAGTACACCGAAGAAGCAATTCCAGAATTGTCACAAACGGCCTTTGATACCATCATTAGTGAAGAAGTTTTAGAATTGACTGGTACAGGATGTACTGAGGATTTATTCGCTGAAAAAAATGAGATTGTTACATATAATAAAACAGATGAAAACTTTATTAATTTTAAGGGGAATGGGAATGAAATATTATTCGCAGTACCACATAATCATGATCATAATTACTCAAAAATAGAAACATCAGTGCCAGAGCTTTGTATGGGAACTTCAATGGAACCTGCACAAAGTAACGATGATCATCATCATAAAAATCAATCAAGTAATCATTTTATTGATTTCTCTAGCAATGTTCGATTGACTTCCTCGATAAACGATGATAAAGTTATTTGTGATAGTGAAAATGTTGATAAAGAATTACAAAAAAGCGTGGCACATATGTATCACCTGACCCTGAAATATTAATAAAACTTCAGAAGCCATTAAAAACTGCTAAGACAAAAAGTGTTATTCGAAATGGCAACCTTTTACTGCCAAGATCTTTAAATGGCAAAAAGATTTCATTTTCAAATACGTGTTGTTTTGATTCTATTACAGAATTATTGAGCCACGCTTACTGTAATGTGCAATCATTTAGAGATTATATAGACAATAATAAAAATAGAAGATTATCCTACCAAAATCTTTGTTATGCAAGTATAATTCATGAATATGCCATATCTGGTGTTAATAGTGCATTGTATGCTAGTAGAGCACATATACTTAATTCGTTTTTTACACCTAAAAGTGGCATAATTGATTGTGAGGGAAATATACAGAACATGTTTATAAGATTGATGAAAAGCTATAAGTGTATGAAAGATATTACAACCTGCACAAGTTGCAAACAATTCAATGCGGTTGAAAAGTTTGTTATACCTATACCAAATATAAACATAATACAAAAGTATCAGTATTCTACATTACAATCGGATATTCAAGAATATTTTAATAACAAGAACGTGTACTGCAATAACTGTAAAAAAAGTAGTGCTCTTCTTCAAAAATCAATAGGACAATACTTGGCAATAGATACTGATGATGCCTATGTTCTATCACAAAAGTCTAGCCTGAGGGATGTAAAATCTAATTTACAAGAAATTCCCACAACGATCACATTAAATGGAAATGTTTTTGTTTTATTAGGGGTAATAGAATTTATACCTCCTTATATTCCATCAGGAATAGGCCACTATGTTTGTTATTGTCGTAAATTAAACAATACATGGGAGGTACGAAATGATTTGCATAAAAATAAGAATAGTCTTACAACTAAACAATTATGCAATATAAAAATTAGCATGATATTCTATTGCAGAATGCAATAACACATAAAACGATTGTTATAGGTTAAGACTGATTGCAGATTTAATTTGAATAAGTGTAATTAATCCTACTGTTAAAATAAAAGTTTTTGGTTCTGTAATTTTAATATGGTTATTGATATTAATTATAAAATATTACATACCAATTATTGTCTTTAAATTAACGGAGTTCTCCAAAACAATTTATACTATATATTACTTTTTTATATATTGCTTATTACTTTTATATATTTCTTATTACTTTTATGCGGGTAGGCATAAAAGAGTTAACATCATCTTTGATTCTGAATTTTATTTATTTTAATTTAAATAACTTATATAATGTATATTAATAATTCACAATACCCTCCAGTAAATATTTTCTATTCCATTAGTTTTTTAAATTTGACTAATAAATGATTAGGAGCTAATAAATGACTGAGCCTTCGATCAATCTGAGCTAATAATAATTTGACTGGCCCGCGGCTCAGTTGGCAGTGGAACTGTTTTCTGCTCCAGGGTCGTGGGGTCGATTCCCGCCCTGAGTCTGGGTGTATTATGTATTTATTTATATGTGTATTATTTATACCATAGTTGAGGTGAAGTGTCTCTATGCAAGCAGGAATTATTTTATAAATGAATCTACTGTGCCTTATCTATGTATAAATAGCACACAGTGAATTGGAGTTAAAAAAGACTTGTGTCTTTTATTACCAAATTCAAGGACAATTATTTTTAACTATTTTTTTACTATAAATAAATTTTGTAATTTAATTATGTATACATTTAAGGGACATGAAAGTACTTTTTATCAACAGAGATGAACAATAATTTATCAATAATATATTGAAAGACCTGATTAATTTTTATGAAAATTATTTTAAGAAGATTTTTTTATTTTATTTTTTATAAGTATATATATATATATATATATATATATATATATATATATATATATATATATTTGTTTATTTATAGAAATTATGAATAAAACTCATATATGTGTCATAATCTTTGTTTATTTCCAATACCTTCCCTGAAATTACATAACATTATATAATTAAAGAAAATTTGAGAAAAAATTACCCCTAGGGTACATAATAAGGATTTAAATCCGATTTTAATATGTTAAAGGTCTTACTTAGACCTATTAAACGTTCAGTGTGAACTCATTGGCTAGCTAATTGTCTATCCCGTTTCACTGTTAAACCACTTACTTGAGACTTTCCTTTTTAAAAGGCGGGACTATTTATACCTATGCCTTTTGCTGCAAATAAATCTTGCACATTAAATCCACGGTCTGCCATAATACTATCTCTGGGTTGACATTTTTCAAGTAAACTACTTCTCTCAATCATTTGCCTGTCTGAAGTTGAGCCACCATAACCCTCAGAACAGTAGGTAAACAACGCCCCGAGTGTAGCACATACTAAGAATTTCATTGTATTTTTATTTTTATAGAAACTGAATGTAGCCTGCTGTGATGATGGGTTTTTAGGTTTTGTAATTGGAATTTCAGTTCCATCTATTATTATTCTAGTGTTTACATAGTTTGCCTTAAACTGCACAGGCATTTAGTAGTCAATTAACTTCCTTTCAGGCCAAATATCAATGAGTGACCACATGTCATATGTAAAATTAAGCCAGGTAATAAAAATATTTGATACTAAAGTTTTACCAATACCAAAAAATTTTGATAGTTCATAATCACATTTTTTTCTTAATTGGTCTTCAATTGCGATATTGATAACTTGACTTATCTTATACTTTAAGCTGTATGCCATAGGGGATAAAGTACTCAACACTAATTTGAACATATCACATGATTTCTTCTTTCCAAACGTTCAGCTCGTGCAGAAATGTATTGACCTGACGCACCATTCCAAGAAAACAGGGTTGGTATTGCAGATTTTTTAAAAATTTCCGCTGAATTGGGAAATCTAAAATAAATACAAGTATAATGTGAGTACTAATGTAACAAGTTGGTAGCAGTAGTAGGTTTGTGGCTGTTTTATCACAATATTTACTAAACCTATTCATTATCTTATTATAATATGCATACCAGTTTCCTTAGAAATTGTTTCAAAATCTGTAACTTTGAAGTGCTTAGTATATAACCTAGAATAATCAATTGCTTTAAAATTCACTCTTCTCAATGCTCTTTCATATTTTCTTCTTAGGGGAGGAGAATTTATGTGAACCAATTTCTTCACACCCGAAAACCACACACCGACCCATTTATTATTAAAACGTAAAAAATCGCGAAGTTTATTAATTTTCTATGGAGTTTGACAGCTTCCAGTAACAATAACAAATATTTAATATATGGCGTTGGCGCCCTCTACAAGGAACTATTTGACAGTGGTCTTCCCCAGACTGATTACGTTTTATTTGTTTGCTGCAAAAACTATTGCATTTTGTGAAATTCTAATGATAGTGCAATTAGTTTCGAGTAGGGTGCAGTTTTTCCACTGTGCAAAAAGTACGAAATTCGAAGTATTTCAAATGATATCGATGGTGTAGCGTGTAATATCTTTATTAATTTTTTACTCGTAAACTAGGAGGGTGCTATTTTAATAATAAACAATTTTGGAAAGTGCTATTAAAAATACGTCGATTAGTATTTTTTTTAATTTTTATTTCTCATATTTCCAGGCTGGGGTGGGGGGGGTGGCAATCTTTATTTACTATGAAATTTTCGTCATTTAGTCACATTCAGTGTTTTACGAGGCCAGTTCATTTTATTGCTGAACAAAATTTTCTGCAGTTTGCTAAAATTTACTTTTTTTTTTAAAATAAAATATGCTAAATAATACTTTATAAAAATGGAAACCTCGATCTTTATTTAGAGACCAAATCACTGGTTGCGTTCCGAAATATATCGAAAATTCTGGCCACGGTTACTGACATCTTAAATCGACGACAAATTGTATTGCTACTACACAATTTTTGTTGGTCAAATTAAGTTTCAATGTGTCACAATAACCATAATAATGGATTATATTTCGGAACACACCTTGATATATTGCAAGTGGAAATCTATACTCAGATAGCGGTTCAATTTCGATTAAATCTCGGTCAGATCTCTGGATGGTTTAAACTGGAACTTTTCTATTACTGATAGTATAAATGGTCTCATTCTTTCAATTTAGAAAATGAATGGAGAATAACGTTAAAAATAAGAGTATTACGTTACCAAACAGAGATCGATACGAGAAAAAACCGTAATCGGTAATGTAGTGTGTATAGATCCTTATAATTGTGAATAAAGGTTCGTAACAACAAGTCCAAATTTATTAAAACTGGACTCAAATACCAAATATAATTTAAAATAAGTTTTGTTTCAATTACTATAAACATACTTGAACTGTGTTTTCATTTGATTCCTTTGTTTTTGTATTTCGAGATAGATAGAATACAAATTCTAAGATCTTTTCACGTTTGATCTATGGGACAAGTGTGATCTATGAACTAAAGGCAAAAAAACGCCGCTGAATCTCTAGTAGTACCTACGTAGTGACGACCGTTTTGGTGTAGTGGTGCGAGTAGTCGCCTCGACGCCACGCGCCGGCGGTCGTGGGTTCGATTCCCACTCGGGACAGATATTTGTATTTATACAAATATTTATTTCCGGTCTGGATCCGGTTCGGTCCTTGTGGGTCTCACCACCGTGCCGCGGAGAGCACGTATAGCCGTCGGTCTCAATTATTATCATAGACACCTGATAACGATCGTTACTCATGGTAAGGAAATTATCCGCCAACCAGCAGTGGAGCATCGTGTTTGATTAAGCTCCAACCCTTCTTCTATATTGAGAAGAGGCCTTCGCCAGCAGTGGGCGGCTTACAGGCTGATACAGTACAGTACTTATATAAAACAATAGGTACCACATAAATGAAGTAGTAATTTCTACGAGTTTCTCGTTATCGGTAAAAGTTATTACTTGCTCAAATGTTTAGTTAAGCGGGGAATGAATCAAGTGTAATAAATGTCTAAATGTTTATCAAAGCGTCTTAAAATCAGTTAACGCGAGCACTTTAATGTGCCGATAGGTCGAGAGAGAATAGCGAATGGTATGGAGAGTGTTAAGTGTTAAAAATACGTATATTAAATTATTTATGTATATTACGCTAATGAACTATGAAACTACGGAACCGATTTTGATAATCCTGTTGCCATAAAACTTCAATTAATATATTTGAAAAAAAAAAAACCACAACAACTAGCATTAAATCTAAGTTAAGCAAATGTCAAACGCACCTGACGACTGTACCTAATCTATTTGAGGATTTACTTAATTTTTCTTATCTCTATGACTCGTGACCTCATATAGTAATATCATAATGAGTCCTGTTTGTCCAGTAGGTCAAATAACATGTAATTTCCCACCTCCGTTTATTCAATTACATTTATCATAAATGCGCCTTTACATATGGATATATGAGTTTAATTTTTTTATTGTGTTTAATTATTATAATATGACCTGTTACGTATGAACAAAAATGTTAGTGTTTAGTGTAGTTCATCTGTAGTTTTACTGATGATTATTTCTTTTTGCTAATTTAAATTAACAATTACAGTGGACGACCCCCGGTACTCCGACAAACGTTTTGCAGGGCAGTGCCGGACTATTGAATTTGTCGGATTATAGAGTACATACTGCCTAAGACCCCCTATAGTCCGACATGTTTTAAAAACGAGTACCTTGTAATCCGACAAATTACAGTTAATGATAAAATTTTATATGTTATACTCTGAAGTATAAATCATACTTTATTATATAATTATGTCAAATTTAGTAAATTAAACAACACAATAGATAGTACAAATTAACATCATTAATGTTATAGAACTTACAAAAATAATAACTGGCGCGTATAAGTTGTAACCTGCTCAATCATGCATTATTTACATTAGCGAAGACTGTCAAAAAAATATACAATAATAATTAGGTCATGTCGGATTACAGAGAGTGCCGGATTAGACAGGGGCCGGATTACCGGGGGTCTACTGTAAATGATATTTTCGTCTGTTATGGTAACATTTTTTTTTAAATGATATAAATGTTTCATTTTAGAGAGACGAATCTAAAATGTCGTCAGTGCCTTCTAGAGACGGCTGCGATGGGTCAGGATGACGCACAACTTGGTGCCTTCGATGGCGAGATCGTCTGTGAAACGCCCAACAATCTACTTAATAAGTTCGAAGGTATTTAAATTCAGCGTTCTTATATAAAATTGTACCGCTCTCAGAAAGAATCAAAGTGACGTACCTACTATACCTAGTTGTCGTACGTTCGTAAGGTGAGCGAGAGAACCGGAAGCTAACATCCCCCTTCATAGCTCCCTTCCACTTCCCTTCTATTTATTCCTTTAATTAGCAACTTATTGAAAAAAACGCCACATCTTTTAAGTAAGCTACATAACTTCTAAATAACAATGGATTAATGAAACATTTTAATTTATTAAATACCTGTTATATGTCCATTATTCAATTACATAAATTATAACCTTATGAAGTTATAGCACCTAAGATTGTATCAAAGATTTATGGGTTGTTCATATAAGGCACTAGAGACGATATTCGACGTGATAATGCATACACGCAATCACCTTACAGAACCGCGCGCCGCGAGCTGCGGTTTCATAACTAAACTATGATTTTAATGTTAAATTAGATGGTAATTGACGGATCAAATTGGTTTTTGCATTATTACCTTTAAATAGCCTCAATTTGCTTATATGCTGGTTTTTCATAACGAATATAAACACTTTATTTCATTTGTATTTTAAATTAGTTATTTTTAACTCGTGTAAAGAACTAAATTTTGTCAAACTATTTGTTTGCAGTGCGATCATGAGATATGCGAAGTTAAAGATTTTATTATACCTATACCTATTTGTTGTATTTGATTTATACAAAAAAATTAACGACTATATTAGGGAACAATTAACATATCGATATTGTTGATATGTATTTGAGTTTATAAATATATGACTAACTTTTAAATACAAATGTTATATAATACAACACGTCATGTTAAGCTTGTTGTAATCCGCTATTATCTTGCAAACTTAAAGCGACCTTAACACGTTCTTTAAATGTGGAACAGCTAGTCGTTACAAAATTCTTAAGATTATGTAAGACGTTACAAAATAAAAACTTAATTGATTAAAATAAAGGCTTCACATTCAACGGCCCCCAGTACGACGTGAATCGTGTGTCGACGGTTCGGAAACATACACAGAACACACAAGATTAATCGTCCAGACCTCGACAAACATCTGTATGGCCTATACAGATTTTTATCATGTGTGGAGATCGAACCCTCGACCACTAGCGCATTAGCCAGTTGTTGTGTGCCAACGCATTTTCAGAAATAGATAAAACCCATTTGCTTAAATGGGGTTTAATTGTTCTTTTTTTTTTAATTATCTTCTAGTCTTAAAAGCCGTAGGATTAACCACTTTTTTTTTAATACAAAATAGGCGGAGTCAATGCTAAATTCTACCCCAGTCCACCTTACGAAAATGTTATATATTGTCTTATTGGTTATTATGGTTGTTATCATAGACACCTGGTAACGATCGTTACTCATGGTAAGATATTATCCGCCAAACCGCAATGGATCAGCGTAGTGGTGAACACGACCAGCGACACGAACAGCGTAGAGTGATGCGTGTGTGAAGCTTCAACCATTCATCTAGAGAGAGAAGAAGGCTGGGCAAAGAGAGAAGAAGGCTGGGCAAAGAGAGAAGAAGGCTGGGCAAAGGCCGTGGGACCTTTACAGGCTGATTCAGTTCAGTTCATGTTTCTTATTGTATTTTTTTTCTACATAAATGTCAATTCATCGGTGCAGGTACGCTGAGCTGGCGCGACCAGCACTTCTCGCTGGACAACGACAAGATCCTGTTGCGCGGCTGCGTGCTGCGGAACACGTCGTGGTGCTATGGCGTGGTTGTGTTCGCCGGGAAGGACACCAAGCTCATGCAGAACTCCGGCAAGACCAAGTTCAAGCGCACCAGCATAGATAGGCTACTTAATTTTCTTATTATAGGGGTGAGTATGGTTTGAGTTTCTTTTTTACTATTTCGATAAGAAAAAGAGAGATACCTGATAACGATCGTTACTCTTGGTAGAGAAATCTTTCGCCAACCCGCAGTGGAGCAGCAGCGTAGCGGATTAAGCTCCAACCCTTCTTCTATATGGAGAAGAAGCCTTCGCTCAGCAGTTATTACAGGCTGATACATTACAGTACAGTACAGTATTATGTATTTAGTGTATGTATCTTATTATGTGTATATTAAGTGTATGCATTATAATTATGTAATATATTTTTACTGTCATGTTTTATTCTCTGGCACTACTATACCCCGCGGTAACATCATCTTTTCCCATCATGTGTTGAGATCTCTTCTAGAGATAAGTTTACCCTTGCGAACTTCCAATGTATTTAAAAATTGTAAAACTGTTTTAAAGTGCAAGAAATAATATAATAATAAGTTTGTGTTCAACGAGAGTTCTCCCTAATCCAGATAGTGCTGTTCCTGCTGTCGATGTGCGTGTTCTGCACGGTGGCGTGCGGCGTGTGGGAGTGGCTGGTGGGGCGCTACTTCCAGGTGTACCTGCCGTGGGACACGCTCGTGCCCGCCGAGCCGGCGTCCGGCGCCACCGTGATAGCTCTGCTCGTGTTCTTCTCGTACGCGATTGTTATGAACACTGTCGTGCCTATCTCGTTATACGTCTCCGTCGAGGTTAGCTACTTTTTGTTTTTTAAATTTCCGTAAAATAGTATCCTTGGATCATATACTACTGGAGGCAGCTTCCCGTAAAACGAAAGTGTAGACAAGGTTGTAGAGAGAGACAGACATATCGGACTACATGCTATCTCTCTCTAGTCGCACGCGATTGTGTATTGATTTTCTCCCTACATGGCATAAAACATTTCTATTCGGTGAAGCGGTGGGGAGTCAGCTGTGCTGTGACCAATGATACTATGACCTCTATTATGAAAAATATTATAAATAAAATAAACTTAAAAATTAAATAAGGCTAAATTTAATAAGGACAAGAAACAAGTACCGCAAATTCAATATCTAACTAGCACTTGAATGGATTTTTGAGAATGAATTCTAAGTAGAGTATATTTGAGCTCGTTGTCTGACGCTCATTCTTGAATATTATTGTGTCGATAATAGAACTTTTATTACACCGGGGTGGATTGATCGAGCTCGATTCAAAAATAGATTAATGACCATTCGAAAAATCTATTAAGCTTAAGGGTCGTGATTAGACGTTGTTTATAGCTATTGTGACAATTATACTATTGTGTTATTTAGCTACAACTTTTTTTTTCTATTTGTTTTTTTAGGTAATAAGATTTGCGCAGAGTTTTTTAATAAACTGGGATGAAAAAATGTACTATGAAAAGACTGGAACAGCAGCTAAGGCGCGCACAACGACATTAAATGAAGAACTTGGTATGTTTATTCATTTATTTATTTATTTTATATGAAACACCAGCGATATACTGTATAGTCATTAATGATTATTATTACACTGTTGTCTAGTCCGAGTACAGTTAACATTACAGGTGTACACAACATTACAATTTATGTTATATAGAAATGTATTCGTATTAAGTAATGTGTAATTTTTTTATTAATTCAGTTTTTTTTAATTGTTTAACTTTGTTTTCAGGTCAAATCCAGTATATATTCTCTGATAAAACCGGCACCTTAACACAGAATATAATGACGTTTAACAAGTGCTCGATAGCCGGCGTCTGTTACGGTGACGTGGTGGACGAGAATACGGGCGAAGCCATCGAACTCAACGATGTAAGTTACATTACTGTTAATATAATTGAGATTATCGAACACCTTCACGAGTAGACAGGCACTTAATATTTTAGAAGACACAGCGTACTTGCATGTAGGCTGTTGTCGTGATGACCGGCACTATAAATATGAACATGCGAATAGTTTTCGATATTTTGAAAATAGCACGTATAAAATTGAATTTAATTGCATGTTTTGAATTTTTGCGATTCGTAATCGACATTTTGATTGGCGATAAAAATGTTTGTGGCGAACAGCCTTTATATGTAGCCCATTAATGTTTCTCGCCGAGAGACGTGTTTGTGTTTGTCATTTTGTTTGAGTAATGTTAATGTAAACACTATTTTGTTTTCTATGCATTTATCATAAAATCGAAGCAATTTGTCCTTGTTGCTTGCCTACACATTGACATTAAACGTTTATTAAAACTGACACGTGATCCACCTTATTCTGAAAAATATTGTCATCATAATAATGTATTTTTATACACGAATCTACCACCCATCTATATCGATCGTAGTATTTTAGAATTTTTTAGCAAAGGCTTGCATGCACAATATCGCAACGCAAATTATAAGTAACGTGCATTAAATTTTAAAAATAAGTAATATGAGGACAGTGTACATAATTATGTTCATACAAATCGCCGTCCCTCCGTTGGGCGAAACGAATACATCTTACACCATCACACGCTCAAACGTGATCGGATAGGATCATTCGTACCATGGAGTATAGAATAAAAGGAGAACCATCTTGTATGGAGGAATAGTTAAAAAAGTGTCCACGTTTTTTTAGCAAATTATTGTTCGAACCACGGAGTATAAATACCAGGAGTGCGAACGTAATGTTCAACGGCAAGAACGGCATCAAGTTAGGGGACAGTTTAGCCGGTAGGGCGTGCTACGTTTCAACAAGTACTCGTTTAAATACTTACACGGAAGTGAATAAAGCCACTTTTCCTAAATTCTCACTTTCCTTTCGGCCACTTATGCAACATAAATTTGCATAAGTTATTTATATAATAAATAATATTTTAAAAAAAATTAATATTTTATATTTAATTTAATTTATTTTTACAATCACGAGCCAGGTTAGCCAATTTGTATTTACGTGTAATAATAATAATAGTATCGGTACCTGACGAATACTTGCGCCAGTGGCAAAAAAGAGAACTATAATCCGGGTTTATTATTGTATACATAAATAACGTGAAAAATCCTATACCGTTTGCACTCCTGGTATCTATACTCCGTGGTTCGAACACTCACCAAAATAGCGCTAGTTAAGCAAAAGGAAATGATATAAAGTTAGTAGTTATAAACAGAGTGAAGTGTGCTGAGTTGAAAAATTTAGTATTTCTTTTAACTTTTGTAGTTAAGAAATAGTCGACTAAATCAATACTTGTGATTTTTTTTTTTAAATTTTTAATATCTAATTTATTATTGATAATGTTTATACTACATTATGTCTTTTATTGTTTTTAATTTATATGGTTTATTGCGTGTTCAGCCCGTGTTATGTCTGCTTTGTTATTTGGCTCATCCTTTAAGATTAAGCCTTAGCTAATGTGGCGCCACCCTAATTTGATGAATTTCGATGACACTTTTCGTAACAGAAGATGGTACTCCTTTTATTCTATACACCATGATTCGTACGTAACGACACGCGCGGCACTCGCGCGGCACGGTGCGGTACAGTGCGCGGGTGGTAGGGCCGTGTGTGACGCGTGTGTGACGCGAGTGTGACGCGTGTGTGACGCGTGTGTGGCGCAGCACGGGCGGCGGCGCGGCGGCGGCGCGGCGGCGAGCGGGGGCGGGGCGCGCGCGCGCCTGCTGGAGCTGGAGCACGAGCAGGGCCGCAGTACGCCCGGCGCCGAGCCGCACGCGCACGTACGCTCAGCCCTCACCGCCCTCACCGCCTAGCGCTCCCCTCTTGGCTCGTGCGCCTCCCCTCCGCCCCGGCGGCTCGACTCGCGCCGCGTTGACACTTTCTTCGCTTGTTTACACTGCTGGAACCACACCTAGTGGAAATATTTTTATATAATTATATAAAGTCCTGTTGGAAATATTATTTTTAAATTAACTCTTAAAAAGTCTTAAAAAACTCTAAATAAACTCCGATTAAGTCTTATTAACTCAGAAAGACTCTTTAAAAAAGTCCAAATTTTCTGAGAATATATGACTTATTAAGAGTTTAGAAGAGTTATTCACACTTGTCAACACTTATTTTTACTTACTAAGAAATAATAGGACTGAGAATAATATTTCCATCAGAGAGTATTAGTCGAGTAGCGGCAAATTTTGTAAGTACAACACTCACACCTGCCCAAATGTAATTTACACCCTAGTCGAGTACGATCCATTAGTGACTGACAATTCGACAAAAACGACAGGACCGACAATATGTGAACCAGTTAGCAGTGATGTGTAATTGATGGAGGGAGGGTATTTATTATAGCTTTATTAAATTACTTATTTAGTCCATAATTTTTTTTATTCGGGCATGTTTACTTACTAAATTACTTGGAACCTACACATTCAAGTTTGTAGCCTAATGCGAACAAGGCTTAAGAATATAATATATATTATACGTCCAAAAAAGTTGTTAGAGCGTTTTGACGTGATAGGTGTCCACTATACCTTGTACAATTTAGCTTGATCTTTTTGACAGATGTAAATTTTTTTGATTGACATAACTTTGCAATAACGAACATATTATTTTCTTAATTTAATGATTTTAAAAATTATAAAAACATTTAATAAATATCGATTACAAAAAATCATTATTAAAGATCATTTTTAAGTTATTGTTACGAACGGGGGTCCTTTTGATTGGGGTTTCTTTGGCTAGTGGTTGGGATCTCTTTAGCTGGTATAACTCTTTTTAGAAAAATAAGATTTAAAAAAAATGAATTCTAATTTGAACTACGCGTTCCATTGTTCCATCGACTGGCCATATAAGCCGAACGTCGGGAACACTCGGGGTCAGTAGTGTGGAGTAAAGTCAAGAGGAAAGAAGAGGTTAAAGGATGAAGTTAAGAGGAAGCAAGACTACCTGCCCGTAACATTATTATTGTTGAATTTAAGTTTTTGTTTTGAACTTTTGTTAAACATGCCTAAAACGGCGAAAAAAACTGTACTCAACAGTGAAATGCGTGAGTTTGTAATTCGCTTACGCGATTATTTTGAGCGTGAGTCACAAAATGGGGGACCATTATTGCCATTGTCTCAAGTGCGGCAACGTGTAGCTGACGCTTTGCTGATTGCATTAGCTACTGTGACACGAATCTCTACGGAAAAATATGGTAAAGAAGGTAACGAGGAGAATAAACTGTCGTCTCCTAATAAAAAACGTAGGCGTATCCAACCTATCGTCAATTTTGACGATTTTCAATGTGCGGCCATACGGAACCACATTTATGGTTATTATTCAAGAAAAGAATTGCCCACACTTGACAAGTTGCTGGTGACACTAAGAGAAGTTCATTTATATGACGGCGGTCGAACCTCGCTGTCAAAACTACTGCGTAGAATTGGATTTCATTACCAAAAATCCAACAACCGCAGGATTCTTATGGAAAGGAATGACATTGCCCTCAAACGAGTTGATTTCTTAAGAAAAGTCAAAAATATTACCGATTGGGAAAAAGTTGTAGTTTTAGATGAAACTTGGTTGAATGCCAATCACACTGTTAAAAAAACATGGAACGATGGTACTGCCCAATCGTCTACAAAAGTACCAGAAGGAACAGGGGAGAGACTGATAATTTGCCACGCAGGTACTGCCCAAGGTTTTGTGCCAAACTGTTTACTGGCATTTAAATCCAAAAAAAGGAATGAGTATCACGAAGAGATGAACTTCGAAACGTTTTCGAAATGGTTATATAAAATGATGGACAACCTGGATGGTCCTCATATAATAATAATGGATAATGCATCCTATCATTCCACGCAATTTGACAAGGCTCCGACGATGGCAAACAAAAAAGCTGATATAATAAAGTGGCTTATAAACAAGGGCGTAAATGCCGACATGACAATGCTCAAGTACGAACTGCTTGGCCTGGTGGCCACACACAAACCGAGGGAGCCAGTATATTTACTGGACGAAGCAGCAAAGCAACGCGGTCACACAGTGATCAGATTGCCGCCCTATCATTGTCAATATAATGCCATAGAGCTAATATGGGCACAAATCAAAGGTCAGTAAAAAAAAACTTTTTTCTTGATAAATTCTTTAACATCTATTTCATTAATAGTATTATTTTAACAATCACTTATTTCATTCACAGGAAATGTAGCACTTACTAATACATCTCCTCCCTTCACCGCAAACAAAATGCTCCGCTTATTGGAAGAAGCTTGTGGTCAAGTGACCGCTGAAAACTGGGCGAATGTAGTACGACACGTCAAAGAAGTAATATTATCGGACTGGATGCGCGACGTCCACTTCGACAATTTTATTGAACACGAAATAATAATTGAAGTTCGAGATGATGACACAAGCTCCGACGACTCTGGTGATTATTATCTTGGCTGTGCTCCTCTTCCTCAATAAAAACTGTTTTAAAGATAAAACTATTTTATTTTTCAACCTTAATTTTTACATACAGGATTATTTTTGGACCTCCCGTCAAATTTAAATAGGTGGTTCAGAACATGAAACTAAACAACTTTTCCAAAGAAACATGGGACGAAAAGTGAAAAAAAATTCGACCCTCCCATAGAAAACTGCTCGATCACGTGGTCGATTTCGTATGGAGGGTCTCATTTTGAGGTCCAAAAATAACCCTGTAATATTAATGTAAGTTAATATAGTACTTATTATGAATATTGACCTACCGTCGCTTATCTACCCAATGTTTTATATGTCTAGTGCAATAAAGAATTTCACAAATAATACACCACATACATATATTATATATTACATATACATATATTTAAAAAACGTTATTTTTTGGACTACTAGATATTTTCTGTTTCCCATCACTAGCCCATCTGTAAAAAATCAAGCTAACTACGAAAATTTTAAAACTTTTTATTGCTTTAAAGTAAAATTTAAATAGGAACACTGAAAATAATAGACGCTTGTACAATGTTACAACGGTCGAAACAAAAATCCAACCCACCGACGTAACATTGTACAAGCGTCTATTATTTTCAGTGTTCTTATTTAAATTTTACTTTTGAAGCAATAAAAAGTCCTAAAATTTTCGGATAACGCTTGAATCTTTAGGGACTTTTGTGTTATATGTATTTTTTTAATATTTTTACGATTTTTAAAATAATTTAAAATTTGAAAATAATATGTTCGTCATTGCAAAGTTATGTCGAACAGAAAATTTACATGTGTCAAAAAGATCAAGCTAAATTGTACAGGGTATAGAGGTAAAACACTAAAGGTGGAACCACTAGAGGCTACTTCACTTAGGTACACTCATGCGTCCGAGTCATATAAGTTAACTCGCTCTGAAAGTGATGAGTCGATCAGAGATTGTGTCAACGCGGCTGCAGGGAGCTTTTTAAAAAGGTCGGTTTGCACGAGTCAAGATTCTATATGCGATTCGGCTTGATCTCTTCGTAGTATAATGTGTCGGAGTCGTATTATTAAACTTTAATTTCTTCCGCTAACGCTAACGATAATGACACTAAATAAAATAGCCCTATTGATCTTTCAGTACACACGCTATAACATGCTTAAAATCTTAATTTTTTTTTCTTGTATACTAATAAATATTGAGTATCAGGAGGAACCATGTTGTAGACTTATTCTCTACGGTATCTGTCTTAAACAAGTAACCTCTTAAATCTTCTAGAAGTAAAACAAAATACACTAATATTTTCATCAAATAATCGATCGATGTCGCAATTAATACTGTGCTAACCATTATATGACTAACTGCACATATTCTCTGCTTGTATACGATTAACTCATTGACATACTTCACAGGTTGCATGGTATTACAATTCACATAATTATTGTTGTATTGCATGATTTTGCATGACTGTCTGGTTATGGTTTTGTTTCAATTTATTTATATTCCTTTTGTAAAATCCACATAAAATATTTATTACCAAAATTGTTTATACTCGTACAATATCAATCAATATTTATTTTTTTCTAATTGTCTAGTTTTGTGTTAGATATATATTAAAAAAAATATGTTCAATTTTCTCGTTCTCCAAATTGATTTAAAGCAATCCCTACCTTTTTATTATAAATGTGAAATGTAAGTTTGTTTGTTACGCTTTCACGCGAAAACCACTTAACCGATCATCATGAAACTTTGTACACGTAGAGTACAACTTTAGAAGTAACATAGGATATATTTTTTTTTTTTGGTTGCGATAACCGACATCCACGCGGTCGAAGCCGCGGGCAGAAGCTAATAAATAAATAAATGTAAAACAATAAAGTAATCGTCCGCGCTCGATATATCGCAGAATACAGAGCCGCTCGACTTCTCCGACAACCCGGAGTACGAGCCCGAGTTCAAGTTCTTCGACTCGAAGCTGCTGAAGGCGGTGCGGCAGGGCGACCGGCACGTGTACGACTTCTTCCGGCTGCTGGCGCTCTGTCACACCGTCATGCCCGAGCAGAAGAACGGCCGCCTCGAGTACCAGGTGCTGACTTCCGACCTCTGACCTCACGGTCTCTCTTTGTTTTGAAATAGCCAATTAACCAGCGGTTTTCCCGCTCGGGACAGATATTTGTATTTGTACAGATATTTGTTTCCGGTCTGGGTGTATGTCCTTGTGGGTTTCCCCACCGTGCCTCAGAGAGCACGTAAAGTCGGTCTCAATTGTTATCATAGACACCTGATAACGATCGTTACCTATTATAGGGAAATTATCCCCTAACCCGCAGTGGAGCAGCGTGGTGGAATGAGCTCCAACCCTTCTATAAAAAAAGGCCTTCGCTCAGCAGTGGGTGATTTACAGGCTGATACAGTACAGTACCAGAAAAGAATGCGTTGCTGTTTAAAAGCGGATGTAAAAGAGATACAAAACGCTGTTGTAGTAGTTACTTCATGCCGATTTCAGAAGAGTCTGGTAAAACCACACCCTAGTTACCAGTAGAGCCAGCCAATAACTGGCTCTATCACAATATAATTTAACCAAAATTTGTAAAAATTCTCCAAAACACCCACAAGCAGATAATCATCCTTAACTCTTACATGTCTTCTATGTGTATTAGTTTTAACAACCCGCGTCATAAAATTTTGTAATTTGTAATTGATAAGTTATAATATCGAACACGTGCTGAGTTTAAAACGATCCCAGTTTTAAATTCATGTTTGATTGTGGAAGAGCATATCGTGAAGATACATCAACACCTCAGTAGTTGACGTGCAAGTTCCGTATTTCATACTGGGTAACTAGAAAATATTATAATACTTAGTCGATAAAGATGTGTGGACTTAGTGGCGCTGTATTTTGTATTTGTATTTATGATATTACTAATTTTGTACTAAAACACAGTTTATATATTATTTTAAAAAGAGTAACTGCGGAGTTTCATGCCGATTCTTCTCTGCAGAATCTACATTCCGAATCGGTGGTAGTACTTTTACAAAAAATAATCACCAAAGTTTTTAATTTGTAAAATGGCGATTCGAAGGTGCTCGTGGGGCGGCGATTCGAAGGTGCTCGTAGGGTCTATTTGAATAAAGTTGTTTTTGATATATTATGTAACGAATCTTAATAAAAAATGTTATTTTGATTAAACAAAAATAGTGTAATATGAAAACGATACGTTGAAATTATAACGGAAGACAGTATTTATTGATGATTTTTATAGGCACAATCACCGGACGAGGCGGCGCTAGTGTCGGCAGCGAGGAATTTTGGTTTTGTGTTCAGAGAACGGTCGCCCAACACGATTACTATAGAAGTTATGGGTAAAACAGAGGTAACATATAACTTTGAAGATATGGAATAATGTTTATTATCATGCACTCAATTTAACATCGATACTTGTTTGTTTCAGGTGTATGAGTTGTTATGTATATTAGATTTTAATAATGTTAGAAAAAGAATGTCCGTGATATTGAAGAAGGATGGTGAAATTAGGTTATATACTAAAGGTGCTGATAATGTTATATACGACAGATTAAAACGTAACAACCAGGAGGAAGTGAAATCCAAAACACAAGAGCATTTAAATGTGAGTACATTCAAATGTTTCTGCACGTTAATCTTACACGTTAATTGGATTTTATTTTTTAGATCTGAAAAAAGTCGGTATTGTCTAACTTCACGTAAAAACTTCCTAATTTCTCATTTAGTCGGTTTCGTTTTCGCGGACCGGACTATAGCTAAGACTAACTAGAAGTGATACACACACACACAGTTACGGGCCCCCGTAACGGTAACATACGGTAACGTACGGTTAACATATCTACAACAATTAGAATTTTACGGCATTTCCTGCCTTGCACGATCACTACGGAACCAGTTGCCACCCACGGTATTTCCGAACCGATACCACTTAGTGACCTTCAAGAAAAGAGCATACTCTTATTTAAAAGGCCGGCAACGCACCTGCTAATTCTTTGATGTAGCGGGTGTCTATGGATGTCGCTTTAACTTACCACCAAGCGAACCGACTGTCCGTTTGCCCTCTCTTCCATCAAATATATATGTATATATATATATATATATATGTGACGCTTCGGCCTTACCAATAATGGAATCAGAAGAAAAATAAAGTTACTTCAGAAGCTTCTAATAGCTCGGATGGGAATCGGGCGGATTCGAAATCGAAAGTTACTTCAGACTTGGCTCCGGCCTTTTGTTATACCGGAATGAAATTTACAAATTTAGACTAGTCTGTATGGACTATAGTCCTCTACCTTTCCCTATTGGGGATAAATTTTAAAACAAGAATATTGGTGTGACAGAAATTCGCGGGCGAGGGCCTGCGCACGCTGGCGCTGGCGTGGCGGCCGCTGGAGGAGCGCGGGTTCGCGGAGTGGAAGCGGCGCCACCAGGCCGCCGCGCTGGCGCTGCGCGACCGCGACGAGCGCCTCGACGCCATCTACGAGGAGATCGAGACCGACCTCATCCTCATGGGCGAGTCGACTGCTCTCTATTTACTGAACTGAACCACATGACTAAAGAAACGGAACAGAGACAAAGCCGCTAAGGAGCAAGCAAAATTGATACCTATTTTGGTAGGGTTGGCACAGGAGGGATAAAATTATTGTTCATACACACTGTACAGTAAACTATATTTACACTTTTATATTAAACCACTATTAAAATATATTAAATTATAATTATTGAATTATAATTAACATTATTAAATGAAAACACGACCCGCGACGTATACTGCAGCCCCTAAGCTTGAGTACTCTCCGAGCCGTTACAGTCCGCTCTCTCTCCGCACGTTACGGAGCGCGAGCGCTCACGCGCACGCGCGCCTCGCGCTCGTAGTAGTGCACGTATCGTAGCGTGCTTGTATCAAGCTTTGTCTCTGTTTCGTTTCTTTAGTCATGTGGTTCAGTTCATTACTCATGTGACTGAACTGAACTGAATCAGCCTTTAACGTCTCACTGCTGGGCAAACGCCTCTCCTCCATATAGGAGATGGGTAATTGTGGGTTGGCAGATAAGTGCCCTACCATGAATAACGATTGTTATCAAATGTTTATAATAACAACCGGGACCGCCAGCTTTACGTGCTCTCCGAAGCACGGTGGGGAGACCCACAAGAATATACAGACCGGAAACAAATATTTATACAAATATAAATATCTGCTCTAAGCGGGAATCGAACCCACGACCGCCGGCGTTGAGGCGTCTACTCGCACCACAACACCAGAACGGTCGTCTAAGTCCGTATTTACTAGCTGACCCGAAATACGTCGCTTTGTCCAGATATTAATAAACAGGGCTCTTTTGAGTTAGTTTCTTCAAGTTATTCCAACTTATTGATAATCTTCCTAATATAATTTAAATCATTTTTTTACCTTACACACACTAATAATAATAAATAATAAATTTTTATTCATTTTCTTTACATTTAACATAATAAACAAGGTTGAGTGCCTCCTATTAAGTCAGTAAAGACCTGTATCAGGAGGCCTCGCTCTTCCACCTTAACCACAACAGTATATAAATGTAATACGAAAACAAAAAACACAAAAAATGATTTCTCAGAACATACAAAACTAAGAATTAAGGAGATATAAAATTGTTGTCCGTTCCTGATGTAGACGACTTAATGCCTGTGTTTTAAGTGACCACCGACTGATATACCTATAAATATTATTGTCGAATCGAACCCACAACCCTGAAGCGGAAAGCGGGGCGACTGCCAACTACGCTATGCCAACTACACCAGCGGTCAAGTCGTTTTAATTGTCAAAGTAGAAAAAAATTTCAATTCCAATAAAGAAAAAGCTGATGCCGGTTCTTAATAGAAAGGCGAAGCGAAAGCCAGAAAGTATATAAATATAACTATATATATTGTTTGACTTATATATGTCATAGTACAAGTGTAACTTCTGCAGGCTAGGAACGTGAAGTTATGAAGGTTTCTTAATATGACCCAAATGCTCAAAAAGAAGCATTTATAAGGTAGAGATGGTCGCATCCATTTATTCATTTGCAGATGGCAGATAATATTTTATTATCTGTGTATAAACATATATTAGCGCGGGTGTAACCTCGCGGATGAGTTAGTGTAATTGTAACCTATTAGAATAATAATTTGCGTTTTATTCCTCGTAGGTGTAACAGCGATAGAAGATAAGTTGCAAGATGGAGTACCAGAAACAATAGCAAATCTAAGCATGGCAGGAATTAAGATATGGGTTCTGACTGGCGACAAACAAGGTAATAATCTATTATGATGATCATAATGGATAATAAATGACAAACTATTTTTCTTTAAACTGATATTTCATCTTTTAAGGATGTAAACGATTATATTATATATTGCGCAATATATAAATACAAAGTGCTATATAACTGACTGGACTAATCTCAGCTGAAGTAAACCAGTAACTTCAGGTTAAGTAGTAACTTAAACAATTGCTAAGGTGTCTCGATGTAGTGTAGTGTAGTATAGGAGTGTGCAATAATTATCGATAATTTGTAACTACTCGATAATTTTGCATTCGATAATTATCGAGTGGTACCGATATATGTGATCCGATAATTATCGATAATTTTATAATATAACCATCGCAAAGTATCGATAACTGTTCATTCGATAATTATTATCGATAACACGATACGATAATTATCGATAGTAAAGTTATCGATTATTTTTTCCGATGAACAACCCCAGTGTAGTATAATAATGTCGGCGCTGCCCCTCAGAGACGGCGATCAACATCGGCTACTCGTGCCAGCTGCTGACCGACGACATGGCGGAGGTGTTCGTGATCGACGGCGCGGCGCACGACGACGTCGAGCGGCAGCTCGCCAAGTGCCGCGACTCCATCCGCGTCGTCAACACCTTCCTGCCGCACGGTGCGTACCAGCAGACGTCGGCGCGTCGGCGCGTCTTTATGTCGTCCCGTTGGCGAACGTTATTGCTTGATTTTTTCGCTCCGTTTTAAGAAGTAGAGGATGACCTTTATTTTACTCTTATTGACCACCTATTATTCTCATTTACCACTTTTTTAAATTAATTTTTTACTCGTCTTAATGTCGTAGCCGACTTATCCAAATAGCTCTTAAACTATATTGAAAGAAAAGTAAAGATAAATGCAATATCCTTTTTTTAATTAGAATCATTTATAAATTTATGATGTATATTATTAATATCTTATGGTTTCGATATAATTACAAAAAAATTTTATCACAATGTAAGAGAAAAATTATTGCGACACGATGTGATACGAAGTACTGAAAATATTATGTAGCCATTGTATCTATTATATGTTCCACGTTGTCGCGTTCAAGACAAGATATAGTGCAAACGTGTCTATTGCGCTACATTACGCATCGGAACTCCTTCATATTCTCAGTTCAATGAGCATAGTATCCTTGGTTACAATAGATCAAATAACGTTGCCGTATAAGAAGTAGGAAATGTCACGTGATATTTGTAGGAATGAATTTATTGGTGTCATATTTCATTGCCTCGTTTGTTTGTGGTTCTCGTCTCGATCATCGCATAAAAAACCTGCCTGAACTAAATTGAACTGAACTGAAATAGCCTGTAATGGTCTTACTTATTGGCGAAGGCCTTCTCTTTATAAAGGAAAAGAGTTGGTCCTTAATCCACCAAGCCGCTACTCTACGAAAAATAATTTCCCTACTACTAGTAGCGATCGTTATTAGCTGTCTATATTAACAACCGGGATCAATGGCATTACGTGCCCTCCGAGACACGATGGGGAGATCGACAAGGACATAGACTACAAACAAATCTTGTTATAAATAGAAATATCTACCCTGAGCGGGAATCGCAAACGTGACCGTCGGAGTCAAGACAACCTGTCGTACCACTAAACCTGAATGGTTGTCAAATCTGTTCATATTTATGTTACTAAAATAAATAAATATGTTTTACATACACACAAGGTCGTCTGTTGCTAATGTAGGCAACTTAATGCCTGTGTTTTAAGTAACAGCCAACTGATATACTTTTTTCTTGTAATAAATATATATATATAAATATAAATAAATATATATTTTTTCCTACCTCCGCCGAAAGTTCGATTTTCGTCCATGTGAAGCAGGGGAAAAAGTATTACTTTTGTCCCAAACCCAATCCTTCGGCCTAGGTAGGAAAAAAAAGTATGTGTAACAAAAGTACGAAATCCTTTCCATTTTTGCCATACGAGCCGAATGCGAATCGATTTCACATACGGGACAGAAAGTAGTATTTTCGTCCCTTGTGACACAATATACTATTACACCTAGACTCGGGCCGGGAATCGAAACCACAACCCTGGAGCAGAAAGCAGTGTCACTGCCAACTGCGCCAACGGGTCAGTCAAAGCATGTAATGTATGGTGGTTGGTGGCAGGCACGTCGGAGGCGAACGGCGGCGCGGCGTCGCGGCCGTCGCCGGGCCGAGCCGCCAACGTGCAGCTGAACGCGCCCGCCGTATCCGTCGTCACATTTAGGTGGGAACATAACTCTCTCCCACACAGGTACCGCCTCCCCCTAGCCGCCTCTACTGCTACCGTGTGCTGGTGACGTTGCTGACTTCATGCCGTGCTCGCATTTAGCCTACCCCGCATTTAAGTTTATGTTCCGTTTTGTCTCGACCTCGTAAGGCCCCGTGTACCATATGAATACATATTCAACATGGTCATTCAAGTCCAACTAAATATTTCAAGTTTAATAATTATGACCCACGGTTGTCATCCAACAACATATCCGAATTTCGTTCGTAATTTTGAAAATACATGCCTCAATTCACGTTACTCTGGTGAACGCGATTTGTTAGTCTTAGGTGTTAAATTATATTTCGTCATTAAACCAATCACAGACGATCTGGCTAGTTCGCTTAACTGACGACAATGGCAGGTCGACAAAAACGTAGTTAGTTGAAATACATTCTAACGATTAGTCGTCGTGGGCCTACCTGCTATAATATTTATATTGTCAGACAACAACATTGGGCGATAACTTCTTCTATTTAAATCGTGGGCCTTACGAGGTTAAAATAACTCGATCTGTGCATAACACTAAAATACTCTTCTACCTAAGAGGTGGCGACCCCTGCCATTACCTTGAGGTGGGAACAAAACGATTACTTGAAATCGCGCATTTATAATCTGCCTGCCTTTACGTTTAAAAAATTCTATTTTAATATCGAATGTTTTGAGTGATGCTAAAACTCACCTCAGAAATATGTACATATATATAAACGCTATTTTAAAGTTTTTATATAAACGCTAATTTAAAGTTTTTAAGATTTTGTTTAAAAGTATGCAAAAGACAAGTCGTTTAAGTTGGACTACGAAAGATAGCAATAGAACTATCCCTACTATCGGTACTTAAAATTTAATAAATGGGGTTCCATTCGCATTCACGTGCTAATTAAAATTTTCATATACCTCTTTTCAATTCTTGCACGGAATCCGTCAGACTTTCTTCTTCTTTAAATCTAACGACAACTAAATTTACTAAAATGACACCAATCACACTATTTCATAACATCTCACATTACACAATAATTTATTATTAATCCCCTTGTACAGTGCGTTCAACGAAAGGAGATACCAGGCTAAACAATGCCCATCATCGACGGCGGAACACAAAATATAGTCTATCTCTATCTATCTTCTTTGTTTGCTATTTGCTGCACGGCTCTTGACTAAGGACGGGCAAGGTCAAACGAGACTATAGACGGGTTTGAAAACATTCGGACAGCCCTTTGATTTTGTAGTTATTTATTTTATTCCGTGTCTAAAGCGCTCGGGGTGATACATAAATTTCGTTCGTTCTCTGTTATTTCCTGTTATTATTTTCGTTAATTATTGTTATCTGTTACTGGTTTGATAGTTATAGTTGCGATTTGTTGTATAAGTTGTTGTTTTTGTTATTTGTTGCTGTTATATCTAGTTTTAATAAATTTGTGTAAGTAAAAAAGGTTACAAAAACCTGCATATGCGAATGACCTAGCAGTTGGTTTGCTTACGTCTGGTATCTTCTTTCGTTGAACGCACTTTAGTATAGTTACTTCCATCTGCCGCTGGCAAACGATAATAGGTATACCTAGAGAATGTATTTATATTTTACTCCTGTAAACGACGTTTACCCTTTGTGAGCATGCTATTGCTAATTTGCCATTAAATGTTTGTGTGCTGATTTTTGATAAAGTTAAAGTATAAGATAAATACTTTTCAAACACTTAAATTATGTTTTACTATTTTATTAAATGAACAACTTGATTAGTAAATTTATATTACATTTATCTATTAACTTTGTGACATTGTATCACCAGTATTATTTTGTACATTTGTTTATTTAGGAACTTTATTATTATTATAAGTATAATTGTTTAAAGAGATATATTAGTATACTAGCATCCGCCCGCGGCTTCGCCCGCATGGGTGTATTGATAAATAAAACACAATTTTTTTTTAATAAAAAGTACGACTAAGAATATGTGTACAAAGTTTCATGATGATCGGTTTAGAGGAATGGATACCTGAGGGACTTTTGAAAAATAGATATTTGAATAAAATGTTCCTATCTCGCTCCCCCAGACCTATCCACAAACAGCAAGAAAAGGAAAACTGCAGAACTGACCTTTTTAGGTATATAATTATTGACCAAAACAGCATTTTGTAGTCGACTATTTCCTCCCCAAAATATGCCAATTTTTTTTTTCTTTATGTAATTAAAAGAAACCTTCAGCTATGCCCCTATGTTCTCGTTTTTTTTGTAAATATGCGTATTTTTTTTTGAATAAGTGTCTGAAAATGTATAAAAAATTAGGCAATATTTCTAGTTTTTGAAGACTCCTACTCCCTATGATAATAAGAATATGAAAAAAACCAAGACAGGGGCATGATCATGGCAGTTAAAGGTTTTATGTTACAAAAATATTTGATCTGGTGTCATTATCCAGGGAGGAAACAGTCGACTACATTTGGAGAAAGAGCCGGTATCCTTTCCTCTTAAGTAGTTTTCGCGCGAAAGCATAACAAACAAACTTACATTTATACTTATAATATAGGATATTAGTGTATGTATGTATGTAAGCGAGTGCACGTTACAGTAACGAGTACGCGTCGGGCGGAGTCGCGCACGCGCCGGACGCGCACGAACACGCCGACGACAACAACGGGTTCGCGATCGTCGTCAACGGACACTCGCTGGTGCACTGCTTGCATCCGAAACTAGAGGAAAAGTTCGTACTATTTCGATTTAGATGTCCTTTTTAATCCGTACTGTACTGCATCAGTCTGTAAACAACTCGCTGCTGAGCGAAGGACTCTTCTCCATATAGAAGTAAGGAGCTTAATCCACCACGTTGCTCCACTGCGGGTTGGCGGATAATATCCCTACTATGAGTAACGACCATTACCAGGTGTCCATGATAAGATTTGGGACCGACGACCTTACGTGCTCTCCGAGGCACGGTGGGGAAACCCACAAGGAACATACACCCAGACTGGAAACAAATATTTCCACAAGTACAAATATCTGCCACGAGCGGAAATCGAACCCGCGAGCGCCGGCGTTGAGGCAACTACTCACACCACTACACAAGAACGGTCGTCACTATACCAGAAGGTCGTCCTTTTTAATCGCTTTGCTTTATTGTTTTCGGTCGATATATATATATATATTTTTTTTTTTAATCACAATAATGGATTTTTGACCCTTATTTATACCGCGTCAGCAACTCATTTTTATACTTATATTTTCAGATTCCTCGACGTAGTCCTGTATTGTCGATCGGTAATTTGCTGTAGAGTGACGCCATTACAAAAAGCGATGGTTGTCGAGCTCATTAAGAAAAGCAGGAAAGCGGTCACGTTAGCGATAGGCGATGGTGCTAATGATGTTTCTATGATAAAAGGTATTTGTGTTTTTTTTTTGGATAATGATATTGATTTTCGATTAAATATTCATTATCGTTTAATAGTACGAGTACAGCATCAGACATAATTAAGGTTATCACTGAATACTGGCTCTGAAGCTTAATGTTTAATGCTAAATAGAAGTCCTAAATTGGCTATCATACGTATTTTTGTGTATGTACTGTATACAGTACTATATCATCTTGAAAATAACCTACTGCTGAGCGAAGGCCTCTTCTCCATATAGAAGAAGGGTTGGGGCTTAATCCATCACGCTGCTCCACTGCGGGTTGGCAGATAATTTCCCTACCATAGAGTAACGATCGTTATCAGGTGTCTATGATAACAACCGGGACCGACGGCTTTATGTGTTTTCCGAGGCACGCTGGGGAGACCCACAAGGACATACACCCAGACCGGAAACAAATATTTGTACAAATACAAATCCGAGCGGCAATCGAATCCGCGACCGTCGGCGCGCGGTATTGAGGCAACTACTCGAAACACTGGTGTAGTAAGTAGAACGGTCGTCTATTATACTAACGGTCGTATATATTTGTGTATATATAACAAAATACTATTTGACAATATTGCAATGAAGCGAAACGTTCCAGCGGCGCACATAGGCGTGGGCATCTCGGGCCAGGAGGGCATGCAGGCCGTGCTGGCGTCGGACTACTCCATCGCGCAGTTCCGCTTCCTGCAGCGCCTGCTGCTGGTGCACGGCCGCTGGTCCTACTACCGCATGTGCAAGTTCCTGCGATACTTCTTCTACAAGAACTTTGCCTTCACCGTGTGCCACTTCTGGTTCGCGTTCTTCTGTGGTTTCAGTGCCCAAGTGAGTGTATCGTCTTTGTTTAATTATATACGTTTTCGTTATAATAGTGTTATAATATTAATATGAATATAAAACAAACTATAGTGTCCCTCTCCCTCAGACCTAGCGTGACACTAACACATTAAAACAGCATTTCTAATATTGTAAATTTTAAATACTTTTCATAAAAGCAATACTCATGAAAAAAGATATACCTCAACCTTATAATCAATACTAGTTGCGCTCTTGGGTTTTGCTTTTATAATTGTTGTATAAAAAGTAGCTTATATGTTTATATGAGACTTTAGCTCTCTACACAGAGTTCTATTGCATCAGTATCGACCTCTATACATCTATGCATCTTCATAAATTTACGCCTTTATGACATAGTAATCATACTAATAATAAAAATTATAAATGCGAAAGTAAGTTTGTTTGTTACGCTTTCACGCGAAAACTACTTAATCGATCATCATGAAACTTTGTACACATAATCTTGGAGTTTATTATAAGTAACATAGGATAATTATTTTTTTTGGTCACGATAACATCCACGCGGGCGAAGCTGCGGTTGGAAGCTAGTAATGCATAATTTACATACAAACACAAGAAATAGCAAGGCCAAGAAGCGTACAGTAGTCGCTGTAACTCCCGCAGACGGTGTTCGACGAGATGTTCATCTCGGTGTACAACCTGTTCTACACGTCGCTGCCGGTGCTGGCGCTGGGCGTGTTCGAGCAGGACGTGTCGGACGCCACTTCGCTGCAGTTCCCCAAGCTGTACGCGCCGGGACACACCAGCCAGCTCTTCAACAAGACCGAGTTCATCAAGTCCACGCTGCACGGCTGCTTCACGTCGCTCGTGCTGTTCCTCATACCGTACGGTGAGCGGAACCACTCGAACCGTTCTTGACGACTTCTTTATTATGCTATGGGTGCTAATAATGATACTACTACTACTACTACTATATCAGCCTGTAAACCATCCACTGCTGAGCGAAGGCCTATTCTCCATATAGAAGAAGGGTTGGGGCTTAATCCACCACGCTGCTCCACTGCGGGTTGGCGGGTAATTTCCTTACCATGTGTAACGATCGTTATCAGGTGTCTATGATAACAACCGGGATCGACGACTTTACGTGCTCTTCGAGGCAAGGTGGGGAGACACAAGGACATACACCCAGACCCGAAACAAATATTTGTTCAATATCTGTCCCGAACGGGTTCGAACCCGCGAAGGCCGGTGCACGGTGTTGAGGCAACTACTCGCACCATTACATCAGAACGGTCGAATATTGATACTATAAATAGTTAATTTAAAATAATCAAAACAAAACAAAAAAAAAAAAATAGAAATATACAATAAATGTTCAAAACAAAATAAAGATAACATGATAGTAAACAAATTTGTCGACGACAGTAACGAGGATCCTCGCAGTACTGACCCACGAAACTATATTTTGCTAATTAAATATTTTCCTTTGAAGCAAAATGTGTGATTTTTTGAAACATTTGTTGAAAATATCTTATTTTACTTTAATAATTTTACCACAATATTAACTTTATAGGTACTTACAAAGACGGATTGGCGCCAGATGGCAAGATACTATCGGATCACATGCTCTTAGGGAGTGTGGTGGCTACGATATTGATAATTGACAATACGACACAGGTGAGGTTTTTTACATTTCACTACCGCTAGATCATAGATTAAAAACGTTGATCAGTCGACTGAATATAAAAGAGAAAAAAAAAAACAAGCTTTAATAAATGTTTTTAATTATTATATTATATATATGTATTGCAGATCGCACTAGACACGACATACTGGACAGTATTCAACCATATCACAATTTGGGGCTCGTTGGTGTCCTACTTCGTGCTGGACTACTTCTACAACTACGTGATCCGCGGCCCTTACGTGGGCTCACTCACCGTGGCGCTCACGCAGGCCACCTTCTGGTTCACCGCCGTGCTCACCGTGAGTCTCCTCGCTATACTTATCATTATACTCAGCTATTGTCCATTAGTGCTAAGAGTAGTAAAGTTTTCATTGTCCGTCAGCCTAGTCTCGTCTACATTAATGCTTACATTAAATATTAATCAACGGATGATCTCATTGGCAATATTCAGAATTATTTAAATATCCGCTTGGAGTGACGAATGCAGCCTCACATAGTACCGAATCGTATCCATTTGTACTCGACGAACTAACGACACGGCATCGAGTTGACGTCGCCGCCTGCCGCAGATGATGATCCTGATGGTGCCGGTGGTGGCGTGGCGGCTGGCGTGGTCGCGGCGGCGGCCCACGCTGGCGGAGCGGCTGCGCGCGCGCACGCGCTGGCGCCGCGCCGCCGCCGCCCCCGCGCCGCGCACGCCCTCCGCGCGCCGCGCGCGCCGCTCCGTGCGCTCGGGCTACGCCTTCGCGCACCAGGAGGGCTTCGGCCGCCTCATCACGTCCGGCAAGATCATGCGCCGCATCCCGCACGCGGACGCCGCGCTGTCGGCGCTGGCCTCGCTGCCGGGCAAGTTCCACCCGCGCGCCTCCACGCCGCCGCCCTCGCCGCCCTCGGCCTCGCCCTCCGCCTCGCACTCGCACTCGGCCTCGCCGCCCTCGCCCCGCGCGCCGCGGCAGGACCTCGACTCGGTCGACTTATGAGCGGACGGGAGTCCGGAGCGGTCGGACCGAGCGAGCGGGCCCGGGCGGAGCCGGACGAGCCGCCGGCGAGCCCCGTGACGGACGCCTTCGTCGTTAGGTGTTCTTTACTGAAAAAGAAAAGACGAGACGTGTACGATATAGGATCGAGAGTAATGTTTGTAAATAGTAAAGTGTTACAAACGAACCATAATTTTTAATAGACGGCATACTGTCGTCGCAACTCGTATTGTGATAATGTTAATAGATTTAAAAATTCGTATTATATATATTATTGCCTATATTAAATTATATTTGTTGATCGAGAGTATATATTGATAGATATTTATTATGGTACATAATAAGATTACTCTTTTATATCGAAAAAGCGTAGTTTTCTCCCGATGTTCCTTTGTACGTGTAAATTATATAGTTCCGGTTGTACGAGCATGACCCATCGATTAGATTTTTTTTAGCTCATCGTCGCATCGAACTGGCAAAATGATATCAGAATTTGTTACCGAAAATTAATTTTCTTTCTTATGACATAAGGTAAAATTAGAAACTCTTCTTTCCACTTAGTATTTTATTTATTACTTATGAAAGTTTTCTTTTTTTAATGCTTTTAATTGTTGTCTGTGTCGGAGACCTTAGTAAAATGTGCATTTAAATTTATGTCAATATAGTAAGCAGTTAAAATGAACACGAAAATTTGAAGTTTGTTGAAAATTTTAAATTTCATCAATTATACTTTTTTTAATTTTTGTGTCATATATTGGAATAGATTTTCAGAGAAGACAATGATAACTTTTATTGGTATATTTATTGTACTAACTTTAAGGCATATTTTAATTAATTATTTTGGAATCTAAAACTAAAATAATATTAAAACAACACAATAAATCGTGGTTTTCTTCATTTTAACTGCATACAATATACATTTGCTTTGGTATCAATTTTTTAATAAAAAAATTACACTCTTTTACTTATTTTTATTTATACCTTACCTACGTGCTTACAGTACCTCTAGTACGAGTTGACTGCGACAGCGAGAATAACGTAAGCTCACAACGTAAATACTCTGAGGAGAATCATTTCTTAGTACGAGTTGCATTTTGGAGCTACGTATTTACCGAGCCCGTTCCGATTTAATTACGCATCTTCGACAGACCCCGAACGCTATAACCCGGTTTGAGGCTCGGCGCTCAAAAGGTTAAATTTATGTAATCTATAACTTTCGTCTCTCTTACACCTAAGAAAAAGAGTGAGACAAATAACATTCCGCCGTTTGTAAGATATTTGACATATTGACAAAGTTTTTTTAATGCGGGTTTTAGACCGACAACTAAGCTATTCAGAAGCTAAGCGAAGCTAGCTTAGCAAAACCAAGATAAACTAAAAATATGTCCCGTGAACACCAAGAACTAAACGAAGTGTTGCGAAGTTCAGTTCGACGGACGTTGCGGGGGTGCGGGGTAGGCGAGAGGACTTAGCTTAGGTCGCGTAGCTGCGCATCGGCATACACAACTAACTTAGCTTCGCATATTTTAATTAGCTCACATAGCTTTATTTGCATAGTTTGCAGTCTGCACACAAGTAAGAAAAACTGTGTAAGCTATGCGAGCTAAGCTAATCTAACTTATCTTAGCTCTTGGTCTGCAACCCGCTTAATTGTAGCGCCCCAAGCGGTTACGGAGCAAACTAATAAACTAAGGCATCGTACACACCAACGTATTGTCCGTCGCCGATTGTGAGTATGCTCACTGTCAGCCTCAGTGTGAACGTGTGTACTCAGTTTGCAGCACGTTCTCACCTAGCCGACGATACGCTATAGCGTATAGTGCGTGACCTGTGCGAATACGCCTGTGTACGCTCACACTGAGCGGCCGACTATTCTATACCTATATAAGTCACATAATTTGAAGTAGCTCGAAGCGCCGGCAAGGCGTTGCGATTTAATACGCTGTTGCGTTCGGCAACGTAGCCAATCCGCATTCGCCGTGCGCAGACGCGTAATACAATCAGCCACCGTAAAGTCAGCGACAACGCACTACGTAATTTTAACCGACCGGTTCGGTGTGAACGAGAAGTTGAATATATATGGAAAAACAATAAACTGCGTAACGCGCGCTCACAGTCAGCGACCGACAATACGTTTGGTATGAACAATCCCTTAGTATGAGATTTTTTTTATTGGTCGTTCGGTATTTACCGCGTAAACGGTTTTTTCCTAGTACGAGTTGCACATTTGACAGTTCTAACAACGTAAATTTGTTTGTTACGTAATATTTTGGTAGTTAAGTAACTCACTGACGAAGTATTAGTGAGAGCTTTAACGTGTCTATAATAAATAAATGTTATTGATGCACTGAGTAATTTCAATTGTAATAAGACGTGTTGCTGTGAGTAAGTGACTGTGGACGATAAATAATTTAATTCTGTGGTTGCTTCTTCTATCTTTTAAGGAAATTATTTATTTAAGGAAATAATAATAATTGTGTAGTGATAAAGATTTCGATATAAGAATCTGAAAGAAGGAAAAAAAGAAATCGTTAAAATGGATCGGTATTCTAATTCTTCTCGTGTTTACATATGGCGTACCCCAAGGCTCAATATCAGGACTTAGGGACCTTCAAGAAAAGAGCATACACCCATTTAAAAGGCCGGCAACGCACCTGCTAATCCTCTTATTTGGCGGGTGTCTATGGATGTCGCGTAAACTTACCACCAGGTGAACCGGCTGTCCGTTTGCCCCCTCTGACATAAAAAGGTCCTCTCATTCCTTATATACATAAACAATATCAGCCACCTTGGACTTAAAGGTGACATAGCTATACATTGATGACGCCAGCCATTTTTATTTCGGACACACTATGGAAGCTATCCTACATTATGCTCAAAATAATTTAAATATATTAAACTAATGGTTCCAGGTTAACTTGTTTAAAATAATGCTAATAAAACAAACTTCGTTATTTCTGCGGCAAGAAAATTCATATATATATATATATATATATATATATATATATATATATATATATATATATATATATATATATATATATATATATATATATATATATATATATATATATATATATATATAGTTAAAAATTAATAAAAATATGAATGTTTTATTATGTATAATAAATTACCAACGGATATAACGAATTCTAAAAACAATATTTGTTATATAAATGTAACTTCGCAATATATTAAATCTAAGTACGCTTACTTTGTCACTTCCGAGCGATTGTGTTTTAATTATATTATTCTGACTGACCCGTTGGCGCAGTTTGCAGTGACCCTGTTTTCTGCTCAAAAGGTTGTGGGTTCGATTCCCGCCCCGAGTCTGGGTGTAATATATGTTTATTTATATATGTATTATTTTTATATGTATTATTTATATGTATATTTATTTAAAAAAAATGTATATCAGTCGGCTGCTACTAAAACACAGGCATTAAGTTGCCTACCTTAGGAACAGACGACCGTGTGTGTGTGTTAAACATATTTATTATTATTTATTTATTTATTATATTATTATATTGTGCAGTTGTAGCCATATTTGTATACAGGCTGAATGCTGAATTCCTATCAATATTTAAAGAGCACACTCGGTACATGATTCTCATTCGAATTATGTAAAAATATAACATAAATATTAATAAACTTCTAAGTAAAGTTACCCATCAGATGTCTCATTATTTACGCGTCGTCTGGACACCCTAATAGCTAGCTGCGCTATCGACAGATTCTAGCAGCTGCGCTATCTATTATTCTTTGAGAAATAAATTTCTTGAAACGAGAGAAGACTCTGTCATTAAGAACATGACAACGCTGAGTTAGTTGATGAAGCATTAAAAAAAATCGACGTTCTCTTAATTAATGTGTAGTTTGAAAATTTATCCAATCTTTTAGATACATTAAGGGAGGATAAAAAAGGTTTACATTTTTTTTGGGCATTTTATTTTTATTTCTAAATCAAGAACCCTTAAAAAATATTGTGTCAATTTTTTAGAAGAATCGAAGATAAATTGGGCAAGTTACATCGGTTTGAGTGACCGCGCATCGTAAACAACTCCGCGCACCTTAGTCACCCTGACCGGCCCGAGCGGCAGTTGTTACCTGGCGGCCGCTGTTTCGCATTCTGTGAAATCCCCCTACCTTTCCCTATAGAAATTTGAACCACTGATATATTTTAGCCACTGAACTGCCCAAGTTTAAGTACTAGTTGACATGAGTTTTCATCATATACAGGTTGACATGGCCTTGGAAGCTAAATTGCCCATGCCCCATGTCAACTACTAGTGAGGTAGTGACACGCGTTTTAGTACGCAAACTGCACGTAACGCAACACATTCGCGCTCGAATGCTTTATAAAAAGTGAAATAATGTCATCTTTGTAGCTCTAAGGCTAATTTGTATTATTTACCTCGCTTCTGCATCCTCTATTAATATATACATACATTTTTTTTAAATAATAAATGTCTAGTTTTTTTTATTTACAAAAATTACGTTTTTAACTTCAAAATGTTCCCAAAAATCGTAAAAATTGCCCTTTTTCGCCCGAATTAACGTTACCTTCCCCTTAACGTCACTATATTTTCCACGAGTTTATCATGGGTATGTTCCGATATACACTGTGACCACTGTAAGGTGTGACGTCAATTCAATATACTGCGAAGCCTAATTCCTATATTCCTTTAAAGCCTATATTCCTTTTTAGTTTGCTGTACTGTGCTCTACTGGTTCCTGTTTAAAACGGAATGCAGTCCAGTATACTATCATTCTCAATTTTTTACACTGTTATCAAATTAGAATATATATAATATCATACCGGGTGTATTTGGAACGCTTGAAAAAACGAAGAGGTATGATAGTGTTGGCATTACCTGACATGATGCAAGTGAAAAAAACGCGAAAGGAATTTTTTTTTTCTTGCCTCTTTTCATAACTTTCTTCGGCATAATCCGGTTTGGGAAAAATAATGAAACAGAAATTTGAAGATAATGCTTTAAAACAAAGGTGTTTTAAGAAAATCTGCAGTGTATTTAATTAAATACTACATCGTTACGTACGTTACGTTTACGTTCAAGCGCGCCAACGGCTGATAGAGTTCAACGCGGCGGCGCGAGGTTAACGTAATCGCGCACCACTCGCGCTCTCGCGTCTCCGCTTGCGTCTCCGGTGCGATTTATCACTTTAGTTGTTCATCGTTTTAGTTTTTACGAATAAATTCAATAACAACTTTCCCATTTTTTGTAATTATTCTTATTTGTTATGAGTGTACATGTTACGCCCAAAAACCCGAAAACGCTCATTAAGCGAAAAATAAAGCCCCAACGCGTTGTGGACACTATAAAACACACGAAACACAGAACATAAAAATTATGCAAACGACCACAACGCGTTATGGACTTTCTGTATGGTGGTTTGTTTTTTTCGCTCAATAAGTCTTTTTGGTGTTTGAGCGTAACATACAAACTGCACGCTGAACAATAAACACTGGTTCTTATACATTTTCATATGAACTTCATTAACATTCATAAAAAATATCTTTACGTAGTACTACAAAAAGAATAAATTAATAAATACAAACACTGTTTTCTAATATTTACGCGAATTTCACTCATTATAATGAAAAATCTTTTACGGATTTTACTTTGTAGGTACATACTGGTAGTAATAACAAGTTTACCTATTTGCACGGCCGCGGCGGCCTTTTGTAAAGACATATGCCGCCTTTGCCAAATGCCGACTTCCACGAATTCCACTGCACGCGCGCCCGTGTCGCTGTAAAGGCCCGTTTACGTTTGCTATTTTTTTATACGTTTTTAGCATGCTCATTCAAATCATACTAAAAAAGCACGTATTTAGCAAAAGTGAATGTGCTATGCTTTTTAGCACGCTAGGTGTGTCGTCTTTATGTGTGTTTTTGAAAAAGTAGTAAGTGGACACGGGAACAAATAAATTACTAACAGAATACGAAAAACATGCGTGCTTGTGGGATGCGTGCAGTGAAACTTATAAAAACAAAATCCTTATAATAGATAATGCATATGCAAACATTGAATATAATAAATTTAATTTAATTTTCGACTTGCGATGCGAATGCTTTCGTCGCTTTTTTTGAGACAACTTGTGATGAAGAAAGCATAGCAAATGTACATCGACAACTTTATTTAGCACTTTTTTAGTTTAGAATCCAAATAACAAAAAATAAAAAATAATGCTAAATAGCACTGAATGCTTAGCAAGTGTAAACGGAGCCCTATATTCGCAAATCACGTGTCGCACTCGCAGTCGGTGGTAGTCGGTTCGAGGTTCCGTTGAATGTTGGACGCGAATTTAATTCTCGTAATATTGTTTCGTATTTGTTATTATTATTTTATTTGTACTTTTGAAGGTGTGAAGGACGTTTTGTGTTTATTTATGTCAACAGGCGGAACCTTCATTTGTGGTCAGATGAAAATCCACACGCCTACCAGGTAATAATAGGGCATCAAACCAGATGATCTGTGAACGTGTGGGCTGGAATATTTAATAACCAGGTACTGAGACCAGTATTCTTGCCGGAGCGATTAAATCGACCACGTTATCTCGAGTTTATAAATGACCATACTGAAACAATTTTAGACAATATTCCACTGTCAGAGTATCGGATAACGTGGTTCCAGCATGACGGTGCACCGCCACACGTCGTTAGATCAGTAAGAGAGCGTCTAACGGAGTTGTTAGGCGATTGCTGGATTGGCAGACTAGGGCCTCACGCCTGGCCGCCTCGTTCACTTGATCTAACCCCATTAGATTTTTTTTGCGGGGTCACGTAAAGGAAAGGATGTTCGATCGGGAGTGTGATACCGTCATCAAAATGCGTGATCGGATTTGCAGTGTTTTTGCCAAGTTTCGTAGTCGATCCCTCTTTAATGCCCGGACTTCACGAAGAGACCCATAGACGAGCCCAGATTTGCATACATAGGAATGGAGCACAATTTGAACCCCACCTCATTCGAACCCGAAGGATGTAAACAGGTAAGTGGTTCTGTACTTTACGCTCCGCCCGCGGCGCCGCCCGCTAGTCGCCCGTCTCGCGGTCAACGACAGTTCACAGCGTGTATGCATACATGGCGGGTTCGCAAAATAGATAAGTCCTAAAATGTTCTTAAAAAACGTTTCTGAGATTAATGGTTATATGCATTATATAGTATATACAGTGCCGGATTAGCCTATAAGCTATTTAAGCAATTGCTTAGGGCATCCCGTTTTGGGGGGCACCAGAGACGACCTATATATATATATATATATATATATAAATCTGAATCTCGGAAATGGCTCCAACGATTTTCATGAAATTTAGTATGCAGGGGGTTTCGGGGGCGATAAATCGATCTAGCTGGGATTTATTTTTAGAAAATGTCGCTTAATCCCTTTTTTACGCAATTGAAAAATCTCATTAGAATACGAAGATAAATTTCGCTGTCATTCATAAGCTTATAATAGCTCGAAAGGAAATCGGGCAGATTCGAAATAAGAAAACCCGTGTTCGAATCCAGGTGTCTACAGACCAATTTTTTTTTTTCTTTTTTTTTTCAAGTTTCTTCTTTTGTGAGAAAAAACTATTATTTAGAGCTCTTTTTATTTTTTATTTAAATAACCAGTTCCTATTATTTTACTACTATGTCGGTAAGATCGAAAATATTATTTATGTTTCATCCGTATGTTATGTATCTAAATATAATGTGAGCAAAGCTCGGTCATCCAGGTACTCGAATCTAATATGATTAAAACGTTAGACTGAAAAAATATTTACCACGAATTTAATGTCCGAAAAAATTGCAATTCGCATTTAATAAATTAATAAAAATGTTTTTGTTTCTAATAATAATTAATTAATTACTCTATAGCATATAAGCGGATCAACAGACAGATTTGGAAATCTTTGACGCATGATATGCGTGTGTTTTAATATAAAACGTATTAAAGATACGATAGAGCGGAATCGGGGCTCCAAAGTATTCTCAAGGGGTTCATCTGTTGATCAAAGCTATTTGTCGACGCTGAAAACTGAGGATGAAGGTACAGCGTTGACCAGAGCTGAGATATTGAGAGAGGTCGAGAAGTTTTTCGGACAGTTGTATACCTCGGTCAATCAATCTGTTTGCAGTTCGGCTGGAGATCCAAGGGCAGAGATTACCCGACATTATTCCGAAGATGTCCCGGACATCAACATGCATGAGATTAGTATGGCTCTGGGACAGCTTAAAAACACCGGCGCCGGGTTAGGACGGTATTACGTCTGAGCTTCTGAAAGCGGGTGGAACACCGGTACTTAAAGTTTTAGAGGTTCTGTAATGCCATCTTGCTCGAGGGCGTAACCCTGGAACGGAAGCGTGCTAATGCTCTTCTTTAAGAAGGGTGACAATAACACCTTGTTGAAGAATTACAGGTCCATTTCGATTCTGAGCCACGTTTATAAGCTGTTCTCTAGGGTGATTATGAAATGTCTGACGGGCAAGTTTGATGACTTCGGAAGGCTGGACCTTCCGAACAAGCCGGTTTCCGAAAGAGCTATAGTACCATAGACTACATACATACGCTGTGGCAGATTATAGAGAAAACCGATGAGTATAATCGGCCATTGTGCTTGGCGTTTGTGGATTAGGTACTCACCTTCGATTTGCTGACGATAACGTGCTTATGGTGGAATCCCTGGGATACCTCGATATTATACTCAGTGATTCCGACGGGTGGGCCTTAAAATGAATATGGACATCTTGTCCAATTGACAAAAATCATGTCGAATGTCCATGTCGTGCCCACTCTGATATCGGTTGGAGATTCTACTCTCGAAGTTGTTGACGAGTACATCTACCTAGGACAAAATGTCCAACTTGGTAGGTCTAACTTCGAGAGCGAGAGGTCAATCGTCAAATCCAGCTCGGATGGACAGCGTTCGGGAAGTTAAAAAACGTCTTTTTATCCGTCATACCTCAGTGCCTGAAGTCTAAAGTCTTCGATCAATGTGTGTTACCAGTGATGACATACAGATCTGAGACGTGGTCACTGACTTTGGGCATTTTAAACAAGCTTCAAGTCGCACAGCGTGCAATGGAGAGGGCTATGCTCAGTATTTCTCCGCGAGATTGAAACAGAACTGATGAGATCCGCAGCCGAACGAAGGTTGCCGACATAGACCAACGGATTTGTAAGCTGCGGCAGTGGGCAGCGCACATAGCTCGTAGAACTGACGGCCGATGGAGCAGAAAGGTTCTCAAGTGGAGACCATGTACAGGCAAACGCAGCGTCGGACGGCCGTCCGCGAGATGGACAGACGACTTGAGGAAAGTCGCTGGAAGTGACAGCGAAGGTGAGGCCGACGTTCAGCAGTGGACATCCAATGGCCGATATTGATGATGATGATGATGAATTAGTCTATTCCTACTCTACCTATATATCTTTTTCGTCCTTCATATATATCCTATTATATACATAATTATTATGGGGAGCCCGTTGGCGTAGTTTGTAGTGACCCTGCCGGGGGTCGTGTTTTCGATTCCCATCAACGGTCAAATATGACGAAAACATATGTTGGCTGTGTAAAATGTCGGCGGCCGGTCTAGAAATATAGCCTAATTTTAGGACAACATGTGAAATCATGTTGTGTCGACCCCACCTAGCATAAGGGCAAAAGGAACAACACATACATATTCTACCTACGATACGTATTCACTTTTTTTTTCAATTAATTCTTTGTAGTTCACTTAAGGATATGGGGGCCCACAGGGGAAGATTGCTTAGGGCATCAAGTTACCTTAATCCGGCACTGAGTATATAAATAGTATATTATTAGGTTTAAATCTTTTAAAGCGTTCCAAATACATCCGGTATATACGTTTTGTATTCAACAAAAAAAAAAAATAAATATTGTTGAAATTTTGAATATTATTATTAATTAATAATAATAACAAACATTCGCGCCGTTACATTTTTTGATTACGTGATCAATGTACTGAGAGCATCTTTCCTCAAAAGCGTCAGTGCTCATAGTACAAAAATAGCGGCGATTTATGGCGTCATACAATTCTCTATGGTACTGAAGCAGTGTATTGGCAGTCCATAAAGGAACGAATTTTTCAGCTACACAAAGTTAGCACCCCATGGAAGGATTTTTGAAATCAAAATGACTTTAATCGATAGGTCTACGTTAGGTCTGTATAGGTCCACCAAAATTTTTGTTAGGTCGCCTATTTTTTTTAATAAATATTTTTAATAAATAAGTCTATTTTTTCAACAAAAAAAAAAAAAAGACCTAACAACCTATCAATAATAGGTTATTAGGTCTTTTTTTAGGTTGTTAGGTTTTTTTTTTTTTTTTTTGTTGAAAAAATAGACCTATTTATTAAAAATATTTATTAAAAAAAATAGGCGACCTAACAAAAATTTTGGTGGACCTATACAGACCTAACGTAGACCTATCGATTAAAGTCATTTTGATTTCAAAAATCCTTCAGAGGGGTGCTAACTTTGCGTAGCCGAATTTTTCACCAGTGAGAGCATTGAACACTGCTCGCAATGTACATTGGAACACAGCCCATATGTGCCAATTGTCACTGTCAATGTCAAGTTAACTGACATTTAAAAATAACCGAATTAAAATTGTCTTCGCTTGTTGTTCGCGTATTATGTTTAGAGCACAGGTTTAGAGTGGCTTAGAGGTTATAAAAGGTTTTTATTAGAATATAAGACATTTTAAAAATGAGCGTAGCTTTTCAGGTAGTACCGTGGTATAACATACAAGAATGGCAGCAAGTTTATGACAAAATATACGCACAACCTTCACTTGCTACAAAACAAGAAGCTCTTAATCATTTATTAGTTTGGAAAGCCAGATGTCCTTCTTTGCTTTCTGGCATTGAATCCACATTAACTTTACTTGAAGTTCATGTACAAGATTTAACTAATAACACTGAAATATGTAGTGATCATTTATTACGATTAGCTTACTCATCAGCGCTAATGCGATTTGTAAATCATATGCTCGATACAGACACGGCAAAAGGTCTTACTTTATTCCAAGCCGCAAAAAATTCAGGTATTCCTGATTGGATTATAGAACTACGACACGACACAGCCCATAGTGATCGACTACCGCCTCTAGATTTATTGCGCGAAGCTACCCTTACCAGCTTAGAATGGCTTCAAAAAAGTTATTGGGATAAACATAAGGAAAATATAGATAACTTAGTAGTTGGAAAATTGCAAGATAATAGTGATATAGAAGATAAAATTTCAGCTCTAATCAATTTTTGTATTTCTCTAAGCATTTGCTCTCATCCAAAATGCAATATAAAACATGTATCTGATATAACAGATTGCACATTAAGAGAGTCATTAATAAATGATGCTGGGGACTTATTCGATAATGGTATCGATTTTACTAATTTAAGATTAGTGTCTATTAATTATCTTATTGAAACAATGAATTCAAAGTGTAAAAAACTAGCGAGGAATGAGCTAGCTTCAACATTTGTAAACAAAGTATTGTTGGCTGATGACTCTTTATTTTTATCAATAGAATTACACAGTTTATTAGATAATTATAATTCTGATTGCATTAAATGCCTTTGTAAACAGTATGTACAATGTTTTGAAGTGCTTTTAAGTTTTCTTCACTCAAATGATTTATTGCTAAACTTTGTATTAGAGTTAATAACATTGACGCACACAAAAAATGATAGAAAGGGTAGACTGGGTGCACAATGGGTGTCCATTATTTTAAAAGCTTGGAAGAGAAATCAAATATTTATGGAGAAATTATATGAGTAAGTAACTTAACAATGTTCTACTGTAACTTTGTATCGCTTAAATTAGAGTTTCTATCAGTATGGAAACTAAATTTTACAAAGTAAGAACTTATTAATTAAATGATTTGTTTTTTGAATTAATTTGGAACATCAAAAACGAGATTTCTTTTTTGTATGCAATATTAGTAGTGCCCTGCAGTATTATCATCTCTCACTACCATGGATAGACCGGTAGAGATCTTTTTCAGAAATAAGTTTGCCCTTGCCGACTTCCATATTAATCTTAAATTGTAAAAATGTTTTAAACTGCAATAAAGAATATAATTGGACATATTATAGTTTCTCCTTCATTGAATTTTTATTAAGGTAGTTCTCAAATTTATTATTATTTTTTAACTACTGCTACTAGTCTTAAGCATTATAGCTTCTTGTTTTATAGCACAGTTTCCGACTAACGAAAAAAATAAAAATATAAAAAAATAATAATAATTCAATTGTCCCATAAATCCCAAGCTTAGTTTGTTTTAATCCTTTAAAAAGTTACTAACTACTACGACTACTACCACTAGGACTACTACTTACTACTAATATTACTATGACTACTTTATTATTTGGAGAAGATAAAAAAAAATTGTAGACTAATTTATGATATTATAGGTCAAGGTATCTTTTATATTACAAAATGACAAAAAAAAATACCAAGGGATCGGCGGGGGTGGTGGTACAAATAAGTACCGGTCTTCTGTTGTGGTATATATGACTACCACCAGTTCCATTTAAAATATAAATTCTCTTTATTTATTCTATTAATACTAATTCTCTTTATTACCTATAATTTACAAAATATTTTAGGTATGATAAGTTACAAAATATTTGGAACAAAGTGGAATGTCACAGTCTTGAGAAATTAATTATCTTTGTATTCTAATTTTATTTTCAGCACACCTTTTATATCTTTTTCCAGTTGTTCCCTCTCTGAAAGATGTAAAGAAACATTTTCCAGTCTGTCTTTTAGATGGCTTCTCTTTGACAGACTGATTTGACTTGTTTTTGTTTATAAGACTATGTGGTATCGATGTAAACCAAATTAAACCTGATTAAAAGCATTTAGTCTGGTAAAACATTTACTGGTACATATGGTGTACCATGAGTCTTGAAAGGGTTAAGAAACAATCACTACGCTCATTATCATTAATGAGCCATACTTTAAGAAACAATCACTACACTCATTATCATTAATGAGCCATACTGTGAAGGTTTATAGCCTGTCTATGCCTTATGAGTTTAGTGTATTCAATACACAAATGTCTTAGTTTTATATTTTTAGTTTAGATATCTACAACTAGTTTATAATTATGACTCCTAGATAAGATTATCTTTAAAAATCGTGTTACCACTATTAATAATTTAAGTGTATTAATAATACATGATAATAATTCAAAATAACTTTTAATTTCAGATCAGATATACAGGATTTAAGTGTAAAAGATAAAAAAGATTTATACTCCCTGTTCTACCATTGGTTTCCAAATAAGAAAAAATCTCTACTTATAGATTTACGCAAACCTGTACCAAAGAACATCACTGATATAAAGTTTATTCAGCCAATTATATCAACATACAATCCTAATTTAACATATTTCATTCAAGATTTACTTGTTTTGGTTCAACCTCGTCTTCCTAAATCTGCAATAAATAAAATATGCAGATTGGCTAAAATAATTACATCTCCAGAAGTGTTTCCAGTTGTGTCTTCAAAAATATACACAGTGGAAGATATTAAGACTAAAGATGTGTCTGATGTATCAAATACAGTAAATGAGAATGAAGTGTTAGAAATTAATACAAAAGAAATTGAAAATACCATTGCAGAAACAGGTCATCAAAAATTTGGCATTTGGCAAATTTCTACTGGAAGTCATGCATGGTCCACATGTCCTATAGGACAACTGCCGTGGCAGCTGAGTAAGCAGGTTCAGGCAATGGATATTTAAAATTAAATAAAACAGAATTATCCACAGCAATTGTTTATTTTTTACCATAATTTGTATACACTTTAATATTTTGGTTACATTTTATTAAAATCATTATATTGACACATTACAGGACCCCTAAATCAAAACGATTAATATACATATCATTAATATATTACACATTACCTTGTTAGATTAGAAAAAAATCTTTACAGTCATTATGGAGACATTTAAAAAAATATGAAAAGTATTGTATTGGTCCTTAGAATATAAATACACAAATAAAATTCAAATTTACTGTATTAAATCAAATCACTGCCTTTTTTATTAACAAATTACGAAATATCAAATTAATATCTTATCAAAAATTGTTTGACATAAGTTACCAAGATACCAATACACGTTTGACAAAAAATATTTTTAATTGCAATTTGTAACAAGTTGTTTGCTTATAAAAAGATAAAACTTGTGTTTAACAAATCAATTTAGGCACCAATTCCAACTATTCAACACCATGAATCGTAAAACATTCTAAATGTTAATCAACTTAAATTTGTATAATAATATAATAGTAACTAAATTGTTAGGCTAATAATTATTTACAAAAATTTTACAAGGAAATTTTTATTTTATCTACATGGACTTGTAATTTTATTAATCCTAAGATGGAGTCACAATGCACATTTATCAAAAACCTACAACAATATAAGCTATAAGTTTCTGATCTTCCATAAAACATTTCAAAGGTATATTATATATAAAATATTGTTTTAGAGATTTTTGAAGTGGTTAACCAATACTTAAATCTAGACATCTGTAATATACATAATATGTTAAGATAGTTAACATTTAGTAAATACAACATTTTCTAAACATTTATAGACATGAACTGCTGCTTGCTGAAAGCAAAGAAGTTGAAGGCACAGAAAGTACATTAAGAGTACTGTGACACAACCCCCAATAAAAGATAAACTTATTTAAATATAAGATAAGGTTTTCGGCAATTTGCAAAATACTTTAAATTAAGTAGAATTATTTATAATGTTTTTACAAATCTGATATACCTCAAAAGGTTTTAATAATATGTGAGATTCAAATAATACATATAAAAATAAAAATAATAATAAATTATACTTTTTGTTATAATGAGTTTTTAGATTACACAATATCAAGTCGTAACTTAATGCTACAAATATGTTTTATGCAGATAAAGTTACATGTCACAGAGATATTCGTTGTTTGAATCGTAAGTATAAATATAATAACTAATTAAAAGCAGATAAAACTTTTGTGACTTAACAATAAATTCAATAGCTTAACAATAGACAGTCTTTTAGATTATGAAACGAATAAAATATAAGCAAGGTACAATCGGTAACACTAACAGATATACCATGCATAAAATTAATATTAAATGTTCCTAACATTTAATTTATAGAAAAACCGTATATACACTAGCTTTCATGGAATACTTTTTGAGGTCTTTCAAAAAATAGTTCTTTTTTTCTATCGTGTTTGTCATCTCTTATTTCCAACTTTAAAGTTTGGCAGACATTCTCTTAAGCTTCTAGTAGTAAATTATGTGTAAAATAATTGAATTATGAATAATTTAATTAAGAATGTTTGTTGAGAATGTTTTAGAATAATTAATAAAAATGCACCATGGATATCTGACACGCTGATATATATCATAAAAGTCAGCTCATCATTCATCTGCTTGAGTAAAACTTATTTCTTAGAATTTATTTGTTAAAAATGCTTAGTGATTTTACAACGTATTGATTGTTTGATAATAATATTTTCGTCAACATTATTTAACATACATAAAACAACAATTAAGTTCAATCATTCATATTTAATTATCGCAGATTTTTGCATAATAATGTGTGTTCAAAAATCTTGAACTAAAATCTATTTAAGTAAATCATCATTTTCCGTACTTATTTTGTACATTACAAACTTATATGCAAATCTTTTTAACATCATAAATGCGTTTTTGCACTTTTACTAATTCAACTAATTTTCTAACTGATTTTAAAACTAAACAGTCAATATTAAATTCCTATTATTTTTGTTACAAAGTAATTGTTAAAAATGGAATCTTTTTAAATGTAAAAACTTAAAATGGTTCGTTAAAATGTTTTAAAATTAGAGTATTGTATATTGATATAATAAAATACTACATTACGTATTTAATATTAATGATCGCATAAGAAAGTGTCTCATTATAGCGTAAGCATGTTTTTATTGTTTGTTGGTATCCTTTGATCATATGCATGTCGTTTGTTTTTGAAATCAGATTAAAAGAAAACTATGTAAATATATTTTAAAATGATATTGAAATAAAATATTATAATAAATTCGTTACATTTAAAAGATATTATATATTTTATCAAACCTGTTTTGTTTACTTTTTCTTCCATTAGAATAAACGTTAGTGTGTTTGAAAAATTACACATAATATTTTATAGATATTATGTATCATGGCAAGATATAAATAATAATTACTATAAATTGAATTGTTTTTTTTTTGCTTTTTTTAGTTTGTCAACAACGTATATCGGTATTGCTAAAAAAAATCACGGCTATTAAAGCAAACCTGACGACGCAATAGTTTCTACAAGTAACACGTCAGAAACAGGGCTGGATGGGCTGCTATTGGGAGACTTCTAGGTAGTATAATTCTCGGTTACTCACTCCCTTTGTCTATAGATAGCATTTAATAAACTAAATACAAACCGAGGTACAAAAAAGCGTTGGCAGTAAACTGTCGAGCCTATTAGCTAAAAATAAAGCAAATTGTAATAAACGCGCTGCCATCGTTCAATCGATTGTTAGATAACTTACATATTACGTAAGATACAATTAATCGCTTGCTAATTGTTAGATACACTTTTTTTCTTTTTTGTCACTAGTGCCAAAACCAATATGGCAGCGTTACAATATATTGCTTAACGGAGGCATTTATTGAATTGCAATTTGACAGCAATTATTGCACAATTCTTGCTATCGCTCGGCAACTACAAATTACGTAAAGGTACGTAAGATGAGAAATATTTTCAATGTGTATATAGTATACGTACATCATATAATATTCACACCATGATGGGGTCGTCCGAGGAGAGTTGTCGGTGCAGGAGCCGCTGCGAGCGCAGCGAAGACGCGCCGGTGCTGACGTCATCGGTGCTGCCGAACTCGCCGTCGTGGTCTGTGGTCGATAGCAAATCGTCGTCTGATGTCGCCCTGGATTTTTTTTAAATATCGAATATTTTACAACGAACGGGCAACTGATAAACCAATTTACAATTTGATACTCTATGTTTTGTAAATATAAATAAATAAGTAGAAGAGAAATCTAATTACGATATAATTGAAAAAGGTTCCCGTCTTGCATATGCATATACAGTGGACCCCCGGTAATCCGGCTCCTGTCTAATCCGGCATTCCCTATAATCCGAAATTTTTTGACAGTCTTCGCTAATGTAGATAATGCATGATTGAACTGGTTACAAACTTTACGCGCCAGATATTATTTTTTGTAAGCTCTATAACATTATTGACGTTAATTTGTACTTTCTATTGTGTTAATTTACAAAATTTTACATAGATAATGAAGTATGATTTGTACTTCAGAGTATAACATATAAAATCTTATCATTGGATCTGTAATTGGTCGGATTACAAGGTACTCGTTTGTAAAAAATTTCGGACTATAGGGGGGTCTGAGATCGCGACTCATAGACATAGTGATCGTTTCATTCATTCACGCACGGGTCAAGATCAAGACTCAATATTGCTTAGGTACCACCGTGGGTATTACTTCACGAATATCTTTAGGGTTAGGTAGGTATCTAGCCTCTACAGTAGACATAACTGATACGTACTTATGGTTAGATGTAGAACAAATATATCTTTTTAAAGAAAATTAAAATGTTTATTAATTAAATTACAAAAAAGGCATTAAGGGCCGATTTCGCCAACGTCGTATAAATCTTATTCCCGGAATAAGTTGTCAATTAGTCGCGAGTAAGCCCATTTTACGTTTCACCAACATTTAACCTAGGGATAAATTCTCTATACTAGAGTAAAATCTTATACCGCCGATTTCGGCCGAGTAAACCTTTATTCGTAGATTAGTAGTGTCATTGTCTCTGTTACTGTGTATAGCATTGACTATAAACTTAAAAATGGCACGTCGTTTGATTGCATTATACGAAACCGATAGTGATGACGATGATATTTGTTTACCTCGCCCACGATGGTTTAAGGAAAGGGCTAATTATTTTTTAGACTTAGACGACCACGATTTTGTGTTAAGATTTCATTTATCAAAGTAGGCAGCATGGACTTTACCGGCAAAAATCGAGCATCATTTGGAGTGTGTTCTAATCAATAATTTATGTTAAATATATACATTAAAATATTTCATATTTATTGCATTCCATAATTACAATGTTACAATAAATGGTACTCAATTATTATTATAGATTATATAAAACAATATTATAGATTTTTTTATACCAAATAAACAACTTCAAAACAACAAAACCAAACTAAAAAGTGCACACAGAATCACTGTCAAGTTAACGTATTATCCGAACAAATAAAAGAATATGCAGCGCTATTGTGCAAGTATACGTCAAACTGTCTATTTTACTTGGGTGCATTACGCATTCATTCAATCTTTCGGTCAACTTCACAGAGTAACTATGCGAGAGTAAGATATCTATAGACTAACGTGGTGAAACAAAATTGAAGTTAACCATAGAATAAATCGACAGAGTAAAGTTATACTGGGATAGCTACTCTAGTGTAAATTTGGTGTTGGTGAAATCGGCCCTAAATGATATTATTTAAACCGCCTCCAAATTTAAGCAAAAACAATATAAAATGTAAACATCCACACAAACAACACAAAAACATACATCCGGTAAATTACGCGTGAGCGACTAGTCTTCGCAAGTCATGCGTCACAGGTCACGGCGTAATGAATTCGAATTCGAAAACCAATCTATCAATCGTATCACGACCCACGAGTTCCACGGCTCACGACCTATATTGCATTACTTGATGTATGACTCACGAGCTACATATACCAATACCCGCGCGAATATATCACTTACAAGTTAGTGTAATACTAGTTGGACTCGTGAAATTGTACATTGTCTCTTTCACTCATATGCAAAACTGTGGTTTTGAAATAAAAACTACGTAGAGCGTGCATCTTAAAGTAATTGAAGTACGGCGGCGGCGGGCGTCGTCGATCAAAAATGATCGAGTTGTTTGTACGGCCGTGATCGAGTCACTCGCTCGCGGGTTGTGATCGAATCAAAGTGATTCGATCGATTGCGATTGACACAGGTCTAATATACACAGGATTTCACAGAATTGGTGGATTAACCTCCACACATTCCGTCTTACTTATAAAAATCTCGTTAAGTAATATTTAGCCACCGTTTAGTTAATCAACTCATAAGCTATAAATCAAGGATTAACTTTTGTTTACTTATAAACATTGACTAGCTGTTACTTAGTTAAGAAACGAACAAAGAACGATACATAGATGGTTGGCACAGATTATAGCCAAAATAATCGATTAGATAGAGAAATTGAATGAACGAAATTGTTAAAAATTATATTCAAGCGACATCTATTAACATTATAGAGAAAACTCTAGCTCGATATTCTAGTGATTCACTACTAGTGACCTCTATTGACAGTTAGGAACTTGGATCAATATTCTAATTTCTAATCATTTTTATTTTGATGGGTAATAGTCGGATCCTCAATTACAAAATTCAACAAAGCTTATTAAATATTAAATTAATAAATTTACTTAAGATATAACCTAATTTAAATTATGTTATTATAATTAAAATTAGGTACCTAAATATCTGTATTAAACAGACAGATAACGCTCATTTAGTATATATTAATTTTTATATAGAGGAAATTTCATTCTAAATCTCTTCTTACTAACAAACAAACGCAAGTAAGTAGATCAGACGTCGCAATAGAACAGCTGATTTATGTGAAATCCGCCATCTTGCCGCTCAACGAGGGTTAAACTATGTCTCGGCAGGGTTTAATTTTGACAGCGATTTACGCATTACTTAACGACTTCTTAACGCTAAATAGTGTTTATGAGTGAGGTTTTTGCTGATCAGTTGTTAAGCAATGGATTAAATATTAAGAAACGTTTATGAGTAAGACCGGTTAAGTATAGACGGCGAACTGTTTGGGATACATTTTATTTTGGTGTGGGAACCCAACTCCTCCCCTCTCTCTCATACGCACGTGCAGTTTTATCGACCAATTCTGAGAAATCCTGTATATCTTTAAAATGGAATGAATTAGAGGGGTAGAAAGATCAGAAATAATCTAGTCAGCATAATCATTCTATGTAAATAAATCGCGATCTACATTGATAATTTATTTGGTTATTTTTAATAGTTTGACCAAATTTTATAAAAGGATAGATCTAATATTTTTACGATAACATTCCTGGAGCTCCTAAAGTTTCACTTAACTACCTACTTTCACAGACAGACAAACAGACGCGATGGAGGACTTTGTTTTATAATATTATGAAGTGATTCTCATTTAGCAGATATGTCATAGTGGATATAGCAAGTGAGCACTGTATGGTCTCGGATACAAATTACAATGCTTAATTTGCTTTCTAAACTTATCCCTTACTCAAAGTTTTGAGAAAATCTGCATTAATATAACAGAACAGCGTGGCAGATTAATTTTAATCCCTTCTTAGACGACCTTTCCCTAGTGAGACACTGACAGGCCAATACAGGAATAGTATCGCATACCTTGAGAAACCATTAGGTAATTACTAACTTTTGGTATACTTCCTGTTTTGATTTTTAATTTACTATTGTACTAATTTTGATTTCACTTAGTCTTTTAGTGGAAACTTTATTGGCTTGAAAATTTGTTTAGAATCGTTTATTTATATGTAGTGATTGTATGCTGTATGTTTCCCAAAGATAAATAAATAAAATAAATAAATAAATAAATAAATAAATACCTGATGAGGGTAGGCAGGTTGATGGTGAGGTTCCGTTTCTCCTTCTCGATCTCGTGAATGTGTCCCTCCAGGATCTGCTCCTCCTGGCGCGGCGCGAGGCTGCGAGCGCGGATGATGGTCAGGCGGTTGGTCGCCGTTTCGGAGGCCCTATCCAGAGTCGCGATATCGTCCAGCGTGCCGCGTGTCTAACGGTGGTATGAAGATATTCAGCACACATATTACGATAGATTGTAGAATTGATTTTGATTATGTACTTAAAGTCCACTTCATTTAAGGACGCTATCACATTTTTCCACAAATATCAGTGATTTTCAGGTACCATTTTAATTAATTAGGAGTCACACTGCGAGGATATCTTGGTTTCAAATGAAAGATAATTTATTCATCTCCAGAGTAACACCATAAAAAATCTATAGCCCCATACACATTTTTTACACAAATTTGTTTTAACCATCACAGTAATCGCAAAAAATTAAAAAAAGAGGGGTCTGAATAGGAACCAATATAGCTAAATAAACTGCACTAAGAAAAATAAATATACTAAGAAATTGTTGCTTATTTAGTCCTCTGTACGAATAGCTAAATATATTAAATAAAAATAAATAATATTTCCATTTATGAGAAAAATAAGAAACGCTCTCAAATTTCTTCATACAATTTTTACTCCTGAACAATCGTCGTTCGTCATTCTGCGCCCAAACGCGCTCGTGGAAAGCACGGGTGTATCGCTTCAGCGCAATTAATAATTACGTAAAAAAGGGCGTGCCTTGTGTATACTGTGCTTGAACGAAATTGATACTTTTTCGGACCGAAATAAAATAATTGTCTTTGCGATGCATTTGGTTTATATTAAAAAATAAAATAAAAGGAACAACATAACAATCTTCGCAATCTGTTGTCTTTACACTGCTTTTTTTTTAATATTTTATAATTACTATTGTACAAAGTTTTTAAATAGTAGTTTTAAATAGATAACCGAATTTATGCTTTTGTCCTCTATTGGTATCTATTCTATTGTAATCTATTGTCTTAGAGTATTAGAAAGTAAATGAATAATAATAATAATAATAAATTAATTTATTACGCAATACTCAACTTCGCAACACTCTTTGTTACCTTTTTTTTAATTTTTTTTTTTCGCTGGGAAATGCATTTACGTATCCCGGCGCCCGGGGCGACGGGTATGTGGGACTCGCTGACACGGCAGAACGTGCCAGAATACCGCACTAAAACCCAGCGGTGCCCTCATCGTCGTAGTGGGGCGCTACGGGATCGCTTTCGCGTGCAACCGTGACGCCCCGACGGTTGGCCCACCTATGCGGACCGCCTTCGCCTATAGAGCGCTCGCGGGCACTGTGAGCGCTCTATTGCCCTGGTGGCGAGTGGAAGGATGTGGTGCCCTCTCCCACTCTATTGCGGAGGGTGGAGGAGTGCGTATTGACGTCTCCTCCTCCCTGGTCGTCTTCTGCGGAGCGAGTCAGCGTGTGCGGCTGCTTCCCGCTCTCGCTCCGCGGCCTCCTTCAGTGCCATGACCTCCTCACAATATGAGGTCACGGCCGTATACGTGGTGGCACAATATGAGGTGACAGCGAGAGGTCTCCACCTATCACTGCCACCAGGGCCCTGCGCTGGGGTTCCCAAGCGACGCATTCCTCCAGGATGTGACGCGCCGAGTCGATTGGCGCGCCACACTCGTGGCAGGCAGGGGTGGCTTCTCGCCTAGCGATTTGGTGCAGGTACTTACCGAAGCAACCGTGCCCGGTAAGCACCTGCGACAGCCGGAACGTAAGCACCCCATGCCGCCTGTTGACCCAGCGACGAAGGTGAGGACGTATAGCGTCCACCGTCACTGAGCCCGCCGCTGGGGACCCCAGATCCTCCTTCCACCATTGGATCAGTGCTCTCTGAGCTAGAGCCCTGATCCTGCCGACTTGGTCCACACTTGGACGTTCGCCATTCGCTCTCTGCCCGGACCGGAACTGGTACACCTTCGCGAGCACCTCCGCCTGGAGTTCCCAGGGCGGATCGCCCGCGAGAAGTGATGCCGCCGTCCAGGACACCGTACGGTATCCCCGTATCACCCTTACCGCTATGACCCTCTGGGGTCTCCTCAGGAGAGCCTTGTTATGAGCGCTAAGGGCGTCGACCCATAACGGAGCACCGTACAGTGCCATGCTCCGCACTATACCGGCGTATAAGCGCCGGCAAGGGGAGTCCGGTCCACCTACGTTGTGGAGGAGTCGTCCCAACGCAGCGGCGGCGTTCTGCAGCCTCGGAGCGAGCTGGTCGAAGTATGGACCAAAACTCCATCGCCCGTCCAGGGTTAGGCCCAGGTATCTCATCTGAGCCCGAACCTCCACCTCCGTTCCCTGGACGGCAATCCGCGCACCTCGGGGGGGGGGGGGGCCTCTGCGTGGGCCATGGAATAGGAGGGCCTCTGTCTTGGATATAGAGATCCTCAGGCCCAGCATCTCGATACGGTCGACCGTTATCGTTGTGCCGGCTTCTGCTAAGCGGGCCGCCTCTTCGAAGCTCCTCGCCCGGGCCGTGAGCAAAGTGTCGTCAGCATAACAGATGACCCTCAGCCCGGGCGGTAGAGGTGCCCGCAGCAGCCAGTCGAAGCCGACGTTCCACAGAGTTGGTCCCAGGACGGAGCCCTGTGGAACGCCGCAGCCAACGCGACGTCGATAGAGTCGACCGTCGCCCCCCTCCCACAGGACCTCTCTCTCCTGAAGGTACGCCTACAACAGCCTCTGGAGATAGTGGGGCACTTCATGGAACTTCAGTGCCTCCACAATCGAACACTCTTTGTTACCTACTCCTACTCCTACTCCTACCTCCTACTCCTTTATTACCTAATTATCTACGTAAAATATAAGATGTTTAAATTATATATAACTTGTATGTGGTTCTGAATTATTAAAAATAAAGCGTATTATTATCTATTATATTTTATTGTATAGAGGGGCGAACGAGTAGTAGATTTTTTTTTTTTGTGACGCAGGGGAATCCATTTACGGATGATATCCAGGACGCCCGGGTCGGCAATCCTAGACCTATGTCGGACTCGGCACTTTGGGAGTGCAATACCGTACTAAACCCCTGCGGGAGCCTTCAGCCGCTTTAATTGGAGGGTCCCGGATCTGCAGGCAACAGGATCCCTCCAGCGACAGGCTGGCCTCGGCGAAAAGGCCAGACTTCTCCTCCATGGGGACTGTCCGGCTCACCTCTGAACAGTCCCGACGACGCCGTGTCTAGCAGGACCGGGTTCCCATCCCGACCCGACACGGGCACAAGGGCGTTACTGGAGGCGCATTAAGTAGCGCCTCCTACGCATTCCCATTCGTCGCCCGTGGATGGAGGCCACGTCGGCGGCCTCCTCTCTCCTCCGCTCGTCGGCCTCCTTCTGGGACATTACTGTCTCGCAGAAGGAGACCATCGCCTTCCAGGACTCGTCGTCGCCGAGCATCGCGGTGAACGAGTAGTAGATACCCTGACGCCTCTAGACATCCTCATAAGGGGCCATTCATTTATTACGTAAGATTTTTTTTTGCTACAAATTTTGCTAGTTTTCGACCCTCTACCCCCTATTAGAAGAAAAAATAAGAATAGGCCAACCCCCTCTCCCCTGTTAAATATTTATTACGTAAGAATCAAAAGTAAAAAAAAATCAATAAATGTTGGTTTGGTGTTAATAAATGTTTAAAAAGGCCCTCGCCAGATAAGCCGGGATAAAATGCCCCCAAAGCAATCGGGCTAATTTTTTTTTCTGAAATACCTTATACTGTGGACAACATCTCAGCCCAGTTTCAACTCTGAAATATCACACGTTTTTGAGTAAAAAAAAAAAGTTTTTTTTTTTTAAATCCATTTTTCTCCGAATCTACTTGACAATATTTAAAAAAATGTTTATGGATTTTAAGATATCACTAACTAGTATTCCTAGAAAAATTCGCTCGAATATCGGGTAAGTTGGTCATAGGTAAAAATGCAATTATATTTAAAAAAAAAATTTTTTAAAGCCAAAAACGTATGGTACACCTTAGTTTTTTTTTTCACGAATTACTCTAATATTGATCTACAACATATATTTTTTTAAGATTTTTAAAAATATTAGACGATAGTTAAAAAAAATTAAATATAAAAAAAAAAAAAAATTTGCCTTAAATTCCTTAAGTAGGTATGTTGTGGTGGTGTAGGTATGTAGTCATGTAATTTTTTTATACATTATCTCTTCGTCTCAGTTTACAAAATATATTTTTTTCATACTTTAAAAAAATATTAGATGATTGCAAGGATCATTAAACTTGTTTTTTAATCAATTTTTTCAAGTTGTTTGTACTTAATTTTTTTCTTCTAGAGTCATTATTTATTGCTCTGCTCTTGAATAATTATTTTATACATAAGGTAAAGGACCCAGTTATTGAAACTGAAAAAAATAAAATGTTCTCAAAAAATCAATTATCTTAAAAATAATTCAAAAAATTTATTTATTAATGTATTTTTTTTTATTAAAATAAAATTGCAAGTGTCAATAACTAGGCCAATATCAATAACTGGGTCTTTTACCTTTTATTTAACAATATATTTATAATATAATATAATAGTAATGTTATGTCTACCGAGACATTAACTTGTAATAATTTGAAGTATTTGTTTTAAATGATTTTTTTTTTTACATTCGTTAAGTGTGTAAAATCACCTTATGACGAAATAAATATTTTCATTTCATTTCATTTCATTTCAATATTAAATCTTTCAAACAACGAAATTCCAAAAATTCTTGTTACTCGAAAAATTGTGCCAGATTGAATTTTCCCGTCTCTGCTTGCAATGCTACCTGCCAGGCAAACTCATCAGCTCACTTTGTGAATCATTTACTTACTTCAGGTTTGTCAGCTTGTTAAGTCTTCAAAAGTTTTCAGTGGCGTCTAATATGATTTATGTCAATCACTCTGCAATTGTTTTGAATGTTTAGGCAAAAATAATACTTCTCTCCACTATAAATATATCCACAAATTGTTATATAATATTGTAATTACGAACTTTATTATTATTATTATTTTTATTATTTTAGCAATTATTTATCATTTATCATATGGCCGATACCTTTCAAAAATTCCTAGACCTGCATAAAAATTGAGTCGTTCATTCAACACAGAAAGTATTACTTTTGTAATCCATGAAGATAGTGATGATGATAATTAATTGATTGTTTATTTATTATTGTTGTTTAAAAGATTTAATATTGTTAAATATATGTATAAAATAATTATTCAAGAGCAGAGCAATAAATAATGACTCTAGAAGAAAAAAATTAAGTACAAACAAGTTGAAAAAATTGATTAAAAAACAAGTTTAATGATCCTTGCAATCATCTAATATTTTTTTAAAGTATGAAAAAAATATATTTTGTAAACTGAGACGAAGAGATAATGTATAAAAAAATTACATGACTGTACCTACTTAAGGAATTTAAGGCAAAATTTTTTTTTTTATATTTAATTTTTTTTAACTATCGTCTAATATTTTTAAAAATCTTAAAAAAATATATGTTGTAGATCAATATTAGAGTAATTCGTGAAAAAAAAAACTAAGGTGTACCATACGTTTTTGGCTTAAAAAAAATTTTTTTTAAAATATGATTGCATTTTTACCTATGACCAACTTACCCGATTATCGAGCGAATTTTTCTAGGAATACTAGTTAGTGATATCTTAAAACCCATAAACATTTTTTTAAATATTGTCAAGTAGATTCGGAGAAAAATGGATTTCAAAAAAAAAAAACTTTTTTTTTTACTCAAAAACGCGTGATATTTCAGAGTTGAAACTGGGCTGAGATGTTGTCCACAGTATAAGGTATTTCAGAAAAAAAAATTAGCCCGATTGCTTTGGGGGCATTTTTTCCCGGCTTATCTGGCAAGGGCCTTTGTTTAATGTTTATTTTTCAAAGTAACAATTTTTAGAAGTGTTTATTTGTTTTAATTATTCATCTTTACCTACAATAAAAGAAGTCCATGCAAAAGTCAAAACCCACTCGGAAAGTGGATCTGCCATTGAAAAATCTCTAATCCGAAGAACATCCGAGAGAACATCGGCACTCGTGCGTTTGCCCTCGTTTTTTCAAAGAATAATTTTAACTTTGCGCATTTTTGTGATCTTACGTAAGAACTATCGAGACTCCCTCCCACCCCCTTGTAAGAGAAAATAAGACATGGTCGACCCCCCTCCCCCCTAAATCGTGTTACGTTATAAATGAATGACTCCTAAATCATCAATTTATGATCTTTGAGGGCGTCGGAACAATCTGCCCTCAGAATATTCCACCCGTGCCCCTCTCTGCGATACCTTTAAAAACGGTGGGGTAAGTTAAATACTTACTATAGTCGGATCGCGGAGCACGAAGAATTTTGTACATTGACCTTTTACTACGGTCAATGTACAAAATTCTTCCTGCTTCGCGATCCGACTATAGTTAAATACTTTTACTTAATCAATACCAGTAAAATTAAAAATTAATACTTTCAAGTACCAAGATTAGTTACGTCAGTATAAAATCGAGCGTAAAGCGGTTTCAATGTGTGCGTGTACGCGTTATGTTATTGTGTTGCGATTTAGATACCTAAACTTAAGCGAGCTCAAAATGTAATAGCGTCCTTAATGTACATTAGGTTAGGATTCATTACAAAGTAAACAACTTTAAGATCTACAATTGGCTATGACGCAGAATATTAAATTTATGGTTTCTTATGATGTAATATAAAAATAAATTGAAGTGAATTAAAATTTGTAATTAAAGATTACTGCTGTATAAATAAAACTTAACGTCTCGTGTGGTTACACCAGCGTTTATGGTTTGTGTGACTCGTTCTTATAAATTGTGATCTAAAAGTAATATAGTTTATCCGGGGGTCGACGGCAAAAAATATGTCGGTGAAAATATTTTCGATGACGAGGCAGTAAGCGAACACGTTGACATTGTGACGACTGGTCTGGTGTAGTGGTGTGAGTCGTCGCCTCAAACCACGCATCGGCAGTCGCGGGTTCGATTCCCACTCGGAACACATATTTGAATTTTACAAATATTTGTTTCGGGTCTGGATGTATGTCATTGTGGGTCTCCCCACCGTACCTCCGAGTACGTAAAGCCGTCGGTCCTGGTTGTTATCATAGACACCTAATAACGCGTGGTAGGGAAATTATCCGCAAACCCGCAGTGGAGCAGCGTGGTGGATTAAGCTCCAACCCTTCTTCTATATGGAGAAGAGGTCTTCGCTCAGCAGTGCGTTGTTTACAGGCTGATACAGTACAGTACAGTAAGCGCACACGCGCGGCACATCGGCACACCGCAGCGGTGCTGACCTCTGACACTATAGCTTGAGCATATACTACTGGAGGCAGCTTCCCATCGGCCGAAAGTGAAGATGAGGTTGTAGAGAGAGAGACAGACATAACGAACTACATGCTATCTCTCTAGTCGCACGCGATTGGCTGTTGATTTTCTCCCTTCATGGCATAAACCATTTCTATAGGGGAGTCAGCTGTACTGTGACCAATCGCGTGCGACTAGAGAGATATAGCATGTAGTCCGATATGTCTGTCTCACTCTACAAGCTCGCCTACACTTTCGCGCTACGGGAGGCTGCCTCCAGTAGTATATGGTCGAGGCTGCCTAGCGTATATATGACATATCATCCGCGGTACCGACCGTGCTCATCTTGTCCATGAGGATGGCCTCGAGGCAGGCGGTCTGGCGCGCGATGTCGTGCAGCGAGTCCTGCGCCGGCTGCACCTTGTGCGTGCGCAGGATGCACGGCGCGAACACGATCGCGAGCGCGTTCGGGCCCATTCTGCGACATCATACTAATATTATAAATGCGAAACTTACTTTGTTTGTTCCGCTTTCACGCGAAAACTACTTGACCGATCATCATGAAATTTTGTACACATATTGAGAGACATGGAGGTATTAGAAGTAACATAGGATACTTTTTTTGGTCGCGATAACCGACATCCACGCGGGCGAAGCCACGGGTAGAAGTTAGTGAGATATATTTGAGATATATTCAAAGTCAAAGTCAAAATATTTTATTCAGCATAAAATTATTACAATTATTTACTGAACGTCATAAGTCTACCACCAGTTCGGAAAGAAGAAGCCTCTGACCTGAGAAGAACTGGCGAAAGAAACTCAGCGGGACTAATATTTTTTTTAACGTAATGGTTTTTTTTTTTTTTCAAAGTTAAATGGTTAAATATTTATTACAGAAATTTTACAATATTATACATATTTACAATTCAAAACATAAAATATATATTTACAAACAGTTTTGGTATATCAAAGTATATTGAAATTGACAATATTTCTCTTATAAGTTGAAATAGCCTGGAGACGATCACATCATTCCCAAGGCGTACTGTCTTCTAGAAAATCGTTGACAGAATAATATCCTTTGGTACACAAACGTTCTTTCACAAATTTTTTAAATTTGGTAATAGAAACTTTTTGAACGTTTTCTGGGATCCTGTTGTATAAGCGTATACATTGTCCATAAAAAGAATTACTGACTCGGCGTAAGCGAGTTACAGGCATTACAAGTTTATGTTTGTTCCTAGTATTAATGCTAATTCGTGTATATTTTTATGGACATACATAACATTTTCGTACACATATTGAGAAGCAACAGTCAATATTTTTATTTCTTAACATAACACACCATACATGTCATTTTGTCGACCTACTTATTAGAATTTCCTTCAGGAAATTGTAAATTTTAATTCAGGTCCGCTACAAGCATGTTTCATTTTTATTATTTTTATTATAATTACAGATTAATGATAAATTATAGACGTCTTTATAGATTTTAAATGCTTTAAAATTTATAGTTACTGTTCCACTACTGTGAGTCACGCCGTAATGTTTTTACAGCTTATATCACTACTAGATACTGTAGCTTTCTATTGGCGGACATTTAAGAACTCAGATTGTTCTTTTAGAGATTATCAATTAAAAAAAAAAAACAAACAAATCTTTCCTCTTTATAATATTAAAGAAGTAACTACTGTACTGAAAGTAGAACATCACTTACCTATTGTGATTTTCTCCTAAAGCTACCCTCGCCAAGTGAAATATCAGTCTTTCAACTAAATCATAGTTTGGTTTAGGCAGTTTCTTCAATATTGTAAAAATACTGGACACCCGCTCCTAGAAAATAAATAATGTAAAATAAATATAAGGCATAAATATATTGATTATTCTAAAGACATAACGTATCATGGCGTTTGTAATATCATAAAAACAATACTAATTCTTTTGACAAAATCTTTTTTTTGAACCATGAAAATTATCAAGGCATATCTAAATTATACCAGTGAGTTTTTCAATGGGGAGAATACTCTTAAGTGAAAAAGTATTTAGTTAAATTTGATAATAGCTGAAATTAAATTAATAAATATTGGAATTTCTTAGTGCTCTAACTATCTGACAAGTTGATGTTCAAATTTGTTTCTCAGAACATTGTTACAAAAAGTTATTTCAATAGAGAAATAGTCTTCTTAAAATATGATAGCTTATTGTATTATTTATGGGTAAATAAATTCACAACCTTGTGATGTATAATGGAATATAAATATCATTCACCGGTGATGCTTCAAAGGCCGCTAGCGCCAACAGTTATACACATTTTTTAAAAATAGTTTGATCTCATTTTGAATTTACTTTAATTTTTTTTTTTTTTTGTTTAATTATAAATATAAAGGTACATGTGCTACTTACTAGCATGCTTATTAGCATGCTTATAGTCTAGTTGACGAATGTTAAAGCTATTTTTAAAAAATAAGCCCCTTATTTAAAATTATTTGTTAATAACTTTTGCAGTTTTTGCAAGCGGAACTTCATTTTTTATTTTTTAAAAAATCATCCAGATGCCATTCGAATCGAATGACACCTCAATCTAAATTTTCGGAGACTGCTGACAAAAGTTGACCAAAATAGAACTTTTTAACGAATGGCATCTAGATGATTTTTGGAAAACATGAAGTTCCGCTTGCAAAAATTATTAACAAATAACTTAAAAAAAGGGGTTTAGTTTTTAAAAACAGCTTTAACATTTGTCGACTAGACTATATGCTGCTAATAAGCAAGCATAGTCAACAAGTGCCATTGGTCGATTACAGTATAAACATGCTACAAACATGCTACTAAACATGCTAGGAAATAGCATGTGTACCTGTACCTTAAAAGAAATAAAATAAGAAAAGAAAAGAATAAATATAAAAGTTATAGTAATTTTCGGGTGTGAAAATGTATGAACCGTACCTGCAGACGACGACCGTTCTGGTGTAGTGGTGCGAGTAGTCGCCTATCAGCCGCGCGCCGACGGTCGCGGGTTCGATTCCCGCTCGGTACAGATATTTGTTTCCGGTCTGTGTGTATAACTTTGTGGTCTCCGCACCGTGCCCCGCAGAGCACGTAAAGCCGTCGGTCCCGGTTGTTATCATAGACAGCTGATAACGATCGTTACTCATGGTAGGGAAACTATCCGACAACCCTCAGCGGAGCAGCGTTGTTGATCAAGCTCCAACCCTTCTTTTATATGGCAAGAGGCCTTCCATCAGCAGTATTTACAGGCTGATACAATACGGTCAAGGACAGTACCTGCCGGTCGGAGATCTCGGCGGCGAGTATGAAGTCGTCGTAGAGGTCGAAGGTGAGCAGCGGCTCGGGCAGCTCGCGGAAGAAGGTCTTGAGCACGGAGGCGCGCACGTGCACGGCGTACGCGTCCAGCCGCTCCACGCCCTCCTCGGGCCGCTCGTCCAGCAGCCGCCGCAGCTCGCGCACCTGCCGCACAAGCACTCTCAGCGGGCCGCCCGTCACCCGCCCCGCGCCCCGCGCCCCGCGCCCCGCCCGCCACGGGACCCAGACCGGAGAGACAAGAGACCACGACGAGTTATATCATTGCTCGTCTCGGCTGTGTTGTCTCTGTCTCTCTTGTCGCGGCCGTAAACCGCCACCATAAGTCCGTAGACTTATTATAGACTACTATTACCTTTAAAATATTACATTTAATGCAAATATCGAGATTTGTCTACAATAATGGAGCATGTTCAATCGTACATGAGGAAGTTCCTTGTGGAAAATAAATTAATATTACTATACTTTTTTGAAAATAAGAAATATTGCGTCAAAATATTTAGCACTAGCGGCCCGCCCCGGCTTCGCACGGGTATTTAAAGAATATTTTATGTAAAATTTGAAGTAGATTGGACCAAGGAACTAAGTTGTCCCATACAAACTTTGCGCCCTTTTTTTGCCCCCTTAGGGGTAGAATTTCGTAAAATCCGTTCTTAGCTGACCTTACCTCGGCATAACGGTGTAACTAACACGATTTTCTTTATATATGTATATATAGATTACAACTTAAATAGCTATAACCATCCAACTTTGTACAATCAACTAACAAATAACGACCAAATATTTTAACAACAAATAAACAATCAACACCGTAGTACCCTAAGGTATTAAATGCAAAAAAGAAAAACGTTATTTTAAATACGGGCGAGGGTCATTCTTTTGGCCGAAGTTTTGGACAGCGCGATTCAAAAAATTATATTACGTATTCTGCGCCATCTATCTTATAATGGTAAAATATCGTTTTTATATTTAGTGACATTTAACATAATTTAACATAAATTGAAAATGATGTTTATCTAAAATATTAAAACGATTTCTAATCCTATCCGACATATTTAGTAAATTTTTAAGTTTAACAAAATAATAACTCCAAAATAAGTTTTGTGAGTTTTCAAGATTCCTTAGACCAGATGGCGTTGGCGGCGTAGGTACCTATTTCTATTTTCTTAATCTTTTTTTGGTTAATTATTATTATTATGATGTATGAGACAGTAATTTGTTTTTATTTGTTGATTTGTTATCTTCAATATGAGAAGTCTTCTTTTTTTTTTTTGTTTTTTGTCAAATCAATTGAAAACTTCAATGATATTTTAGTCAGTGCTTAATGTATTTATTTTTATATTCTATTCAATTTCATGTTTAATATTTGTTATTGTTATTATGATTCCTGTTTAATTTTATCAATTCAATTTCATTTTATCTAATTATTATATTCATTCATATCATTCTATTTAATTTTTTATATCAATTCAATTGTTGACTGTAAAAAACACCATAATGAGTTGAATTTGTAAGTAATGTTGTGTTTAGTTATAATAGGGCTTCAGTGTTAAATAAGATTCTTCCATTTATATTGTATTGCTTATCTACCCGTAGCCTGTAACTATTCCTATTGAATAAAAAATAAAATAAAATAAATGTAATTACAATGAAACAAAAACTAAATGTTACTGTGAGTTATGTATGATTTTTATGTATTAAAGTTATTTACATTGGGTTTGTACTTTTTACGTGATACGCGCACAGAAAAAGCTTATAAGAGATGGCGCTGATTGAAATTAAATCCCGCTATTAAAATTTATTCTTGATGATATATAGTGTATTAATAAAACGTAGGTTTTAACAGATTTATTATAAGATATATATAATAGATTTATTCTTAGCATTTTCTTGCTTTAAAATTATATTTTTATTAAAATCCGATTGTCACAAAACGACTTCAATACTTTCAATATCCTGGTAGTGGTATTAAAAAAGGTAGTAAGTCAAAAAAGAACCTATCTAATACCGTTACGAACTACGACATTACCTTCCTTTTCAGTCACTCTATTCAAATGTACCTTAGAACTGAGTCCACTCTTCCTATAAAGACCTTCGGTGTACAGTCCAGTCATTTCAATAGTAGTAATGAGTCTATCGACCACGATTGGTATGTTGCCCTCTCCAGTAGGCAGCTCGCTTAAAGGAATACCAAACACCTGAAAAAATATATACATACGCCAATATAATTCAAATGTATTTAAACATATATATAAAAAATTTTCTATTTATACTGTTCTTTTATATTTACGAGAATTTTACTCATTCCGAATAATTCGGACACCCACCACCTCAGTCCCCCGAGATCATGGACGCTGTAAAGGGTCCGAAACGTCGGGAAATAATTAAAAATATTGTTAAACTGTAAAATTTTAAATAAACGCGATAAAATCCGATATAGACTTTCAATTAATTGTCTATTTATGATAATCGATTGGCTTGCACAAATTTTTACATTGTAATTTAAAGTTGCATAATCTGACTTGAAATAAACACTTCAATAACGCAAGTTTTTTTTTTTTTAAATACAATATACATTAACATCCAACCGCTAGACAAATAACCCTTCTACTCATAAAATCTCGAGACTATTGTTTTAAAACAAGCAAACATTCCAGTTTTAATATCAAAAAACATATCATGATGGTATGTATCAAAAAAGTATAATAGGGGATCGGACAGTAATCAGATTAAAATGTAAAATGTGGTTAAATTAAATAAATATACTATTTTACGATTATTTACCGAATAATTATTTAATATAATTCATTTAAATATTTTTAAATGAAGAAATAATATGTTGTTATTTTCAATATTTTTAAACAGTACTGAAACACCAATCACAGTGCGTGACGTCATCTGTGGACAATCATTGACTGCGTGGGTACTATCTACTTAGTTTACTCAGTTATTTCCATAATTTTGTTGAAATTATAAAAGTTGCTAAAAGATAATTGATAAATTAGGATACGGTAATCGATTTAAAAGCTGTCACGTGGTGTTTAACCAGTTTTTTTTTATAATGAAAACAGGATTTACGAAAGCCGACAATCGAAATCTTCCCAGAGTGAATACGTTTCTGATTTGCAATTTCTTTGCTAGTAATTCAGACTTTTGTGACAAAATTTGTGTTTTGAAATGTGAAAACTTCTGTATTACTATTATAAATATATATTAATATATTATTTGCCATAAATACCTAGGTACTTGAAAAAATACCTCCTTGAAAAATAACCTCTAATATTGCACAATATATGTATTGTACCTACTGTACTGTACTAGCCTCTAAACCTTGGTTGGAGCTTAATCCACCACGCCGCACCATTGTAGGTTGGCGAATAATATACTACTATGAGTAACGATCGCTATCAGGTGTATATGATAACAACCGGGACCGACGGCTTTACGTGCTCTCCGAGACACGGTGAGGAGAACAACAAGAACATACACCCAGACAGGAAACAAATCGTCATAGTCGTAGAATAGTGACGGATCTTGCAGATTTGAAACTTTGCAGGGCAGACGTTTCAAACAGTTATGTTGTTGTTGTTGTATATTTGAAATATCTGCCCTGTGTGGTTTTGAATTTGTGGGATTCGTCGCTATTCTACGACTATGACGAAACACCAGCAAAAACATACAACAACAACAACATAGTTGTTTGAAATGTCTGCCCTGTAAAGTTTTAAATTTGTAAGATCCGTCACTATTCTACGACTATGACGAAATATTTGTACAAATTCAATTATCTGTCCCGAGCGGGAATCGAACCCGCGATCGCCGGCGTGGGGTGTTGAGGCGACTACTCGCACCACTACACAAGAACGGTCGTCGCAAATAGAATACTGTCAACACTATATCACATTGTTTAGTGTTACAAAAAAAAATTACAAAAAGAAAAAGTCTATAATAGTAGTTGACCGTAGAGAGAAAACAATATAATATATTTACTAAAAATTAATTTAAGCAAATTTCATTCTATTTATTTGTAGTAATTAATGTATATTTACGTGAAAATAATCTTCACAAAAGTAAATTGGTGCATTCATTTCGTTGCATTTTCTACTCGCTAAGTCTAACCATTTTTTTCGTTTATCTGCTTTTCTTGGCTCATCAAATGAATATTTTATTTAGAGTACTTTTTGATGTGTTCGTACATTGAGGTACTGCACACCAACGATATTTTTTGCGTTCCATAAGAACAAATAAAAAATCTACTCCACGAAACAAAACTTCTTTGTTTGTTTTGTTATAGCCCCAGATGACGTCACGCGCTCTCAGATGATATAGCGTGGCGTTTTGGCGGGATTTTTAAACAGACAATATTAAAACATGATTTTGAGTACTTAAACGGCTATAAAAAAATAAAGTTTTATTTTTTATGGGAATAAGTATCCATAAAGATTAATTTAAAACACTTTCTGAAAATTTGTCCGATCCCCTATTGTTTAGGTAAGCACTCTACAGATATCTCGTCTTTTCTTACCATCAGCCTAGATCGTCATCAAGCGAAAGCTTATTTTGTTTAAAAAATAAAATATTTTCACATTAAAATTTATGAATTCCTATAATATTATAAATGTGAATGTAAGTCTGTTCTATTTTCACGAAGCCGTGGGCGTAAGCGAGTAATAGATAATTCACATATAAACACAAGAAATAGCAAGACCAAGAAGTGTACAGTAGTCGCTGTAATCGATCATCATGAAACTTTGTACACATATTCATGGAGGTATTAGAAGTAACATAGGATACTTTTTATAAATAAATAAAAAATTACGAAAGATAAAACAATTTTTTGTCACAAAATCTCAAAATCTAGTTACTTTAACACCATCTAGCATTCCTGTAATTGGTTCATTTCTATTGTAATGATTTCTGATACTTATTTAATGGCTTCAATGCGAGCGAAGCCGCGGGTAAAAGCTAGTGTAATATAGAGCTGAGTGTTGAATTAATTATTTTTACCTTCCCCCGCTTGAGCACGCCGAACTGTTCGCGGCCGCCCGCGTCCACGGCGCCGACGATGGACGCCGACGGCGTCCCGGAGTCCTTGCGGCACTGCGTCGACACCTGATCAATTATTGAAGTTATACTTCTTTTTGCGCGTTAGGGAAAAATGATGAGAGTAAATTTTTAAGATGCGCGCGCACACCGTCACAAAAAACCGACACCCTGAAGTTGAATAATTATGAACGTATGAATTGCCAACGTCCATACCACGTTGAATACACTGGTTTTCGTCCGATCACCAAAGTTAAGGAACGTCGGGCGCGGTTAGTACTTGGATGGGTGACCGCCTGTGAACACCGCGTGACTTCGGCTTTTTTTGAAGTTAGCTAGTCAACATTTTAATATAATTCCTTACGTGCGTACATAAGTACACACATTTTTTTTTGACGTGATATGGTTTCTAAATCGATGAACGCCGACTGCACGCACAAAAAACCATGACTCATTGTCACGTTCCGCAAGTGAGAGCGCGGAACAAGCGATAGAGGCATGATCGGCCTAAGCGTTCGGCTTGTGATGCATCTATCCCTTTCACTCCATCGGCAGATGAGTCCGAGTAGAAGAGAAAAAAATATTTAAATTAACGAATGCAAATAAATGTTAATTTATAGAAAATATTGTAATTTTCAATTGACTCATTCTTTGTATTATACAAAATAATGATAATTCAGTGATAATAATTCAATTACATTGATGTATGCCATTTTTCATCAATGTTTTCTTATGACAATATCACGTAAATTTATCGTCCGTAAACCGATTTTACAGACAAGATTTTTTTTAATAAAGAAGTATACTATGGCATAGAATATCGGCGGTAAATAGCAACTATACCTTGTCCAAGGAATTTATATACAAACTGGAATGCTCACGTGCACTCAAAAAACGTTCCTTAACCATTTTCAGATTCAAGGCAAAACTCGTAAGAAAGAGACAAAACACCAGTTGTCAACGAAATGCTCGGAACAATTTTTCACTTTACATGTTGGTAAGAAATGTCAACCTTATGACGTTTATTTCAAGGTGCATATTTGAATATACAAGTTTACTAAGTGAGCGTTCTAGTTATGATATAAATTCTTTGACCTTGTCCAACCGTTTATTTTCTTTTTGACAGCTTACGTCTATAAATTACAGATTTTTTTTCTCGGAATAATGTACTACAGTAATGTCGTATTTTATTGACGGGTAGTAAAGTGCCCTGTGCATAACAAACAACCATAGACTATAAAACAGTTACAACATATATCGATCGATATATCGATCATATGACAAAAATAATTTAAGTTCATTTAAGTATTGTTTCTGTAAAATTAATTTAAAAAAAAAAGGAATAAAAATAGTATCTATGATTCCAAGATTGATTATTTGCAAGGAATTAAGTCGAAATCTTGAAATTTAAGTTCAAACCAAGAGTAAAGAACAATAACTCCGTTCATTCATTTATTGATTTTTTTACGGCTGCTTAAAAATGTAACTATGCACGTGTTATTAATATTTCAAATCGAATCGGTAACGTCACTATTGTCGAAATTTCATGAACTGTCAAAAAGAAAATTAACTAATGGACAAAGTATATAATTATATCTATATAATTGATTATTGTAAGCAGACTGAAAAAGCCGGAAGTAACCTTTACATCTTACAGCCCGCAATAACTTTTTGGCATCTTTGATATTACAGTTAGAAAGAAACAGCTGTGACAGGTGGATGTACAGACAGCATAGTGCCAGTAAATACTGTCCAATTTTATACATTTGTTATAGAAGAACAGTTACAGTAAAACTTATCGTCGTACCTTCATATAGCACTTTTTATGTGAAGCGAGCTTGCAGGTCTGGCAGATGAGAGAGCGCTCAATGGGCCACATGAAGAATGTCTTGCATATCTCGCACTCCGTAGGTATATTGATCATAGACAAGATGAATGTGTGTCCCTTGTACTGGATCGGGTCGTCCACCTGAAACCGTAGGGATAACTGACCGGACGAATAAGTTATGCATGCACTAGTGTACTTTTATTAGTATTAAGCTAATCGTGAAACTACTTTTAAAACATTTGTGTACAATTAATTTTAGTTAACAATAAATCAAAAATATTAGTATATCTACATTTACAATATAACTAAGTTCTAATATATTACTATGCGATTGTAGGTAATCTAAGTTGTAAGTGTAGCTGTGAAAAAAAAAAAAAACAAATTAAAATAATGCATAAAAACCATGAAATACTTACTTTTCTCTTCTTATCCTTTTTTCTTTTCGTTCTAGCCTTGTCCGTCTCGTGTTGACTCATAAACTCGTCCATGAAACCTCTGAACGCATTGACGCCCATCGTTATGGAAAGCGTGGACCCTTCTCTGGCACAAACAGTTTCCATCACGTGTAAGAAGTTGCCGATCAAATCTTTGTATTTAAGCGCTGACCCTCGCGTTTCTACTACACTGTAAGTGGCCACTAGATTATCTTTGAACTCTCTCAGTGCATGTTTAAATACTCTATCCACCTGTTAAGAAAAATGTGATATGTAATGTTTATTATATAAAATATTTATCTATCGAATTGTACGAATAGCGCATAACTTACTTCCGACTGTTTTTCATTCTCAGATGCATCCATAAGATATATTTTCTTTGTGATGAAGTTTTGCATCGCCTGTAGTTCCGTCGCGTCCGATATGATCTTGTCCGTTCTGTCCATGAACTCCGAGGTACCGGTCAAACTGAAGTTAGAACTGACTGAACCTTTCGACTGGTCCGTCGTTAAGCTTAATGGGGAGTCTTTATTAAGTATTATTCGTTTTCTGTTTTTATGTCGTCCTCGGGATGCAACTGTTACGGGACTGGGACAGGGCATTGTGATCACTCCCTTGTTCTGTATACACTTTGTGTGGTACAATTGCTTGCAATCGATGCATCGTTGTCCCTGAGTGACGAATGCGTCAATAGCTTGATGGCAGTATACACATTTGTCGCCTTTCGCAAATCTTGTACCTTTCCGAAATCTGAAAAATTTATTATTAATTTGGTTACATCTTATTCTCTACAGATGGAAATTAGAACTGCATTTAACTGCTTTATTGATGCTGCATTGAACTTATTGCATCAAAAACTTAAGAAAGAAAGTTGACAGCGATAAAGCTAAAGGTATGTTAAAATTTAATTTTACAACATTATCAACGAATTATCAACGAAAACAATAAAACACAATTTCCACACGAAATTTTGAAATTTATGGAATCATGTATGAGGTCATGCTGTCATAACTATAGGAATAGCTCATATTATATAGAATTGAAAAAAGGCGAAGTGCGACTCAGACTCACATACTCGTACAAAGGATCTCCGTCAAAGAATTATCTTTGATTTTGATCTTTAGCTTATTTTTATTATTGCAAGAAATTTGAAGAGTGTACCCATCGCGGTTCCAAAGATACACCCCCGAGATAGACGAACGGTCGGTCGTCTCGTTGGCGCGCTGTGCATACCATAATATGAAAAGTATATACTATCTGTTCGCAGAAACTTTGCCGATGGCCTCGTGACGTCACGCGTCGATAATCAGTAGGGTTGGAAAAAAAGGTCACATAAAGGTAAATTATTATTGTATATATTTTGCATCAAACTAATAAAAAATAGTCTTGGTCGAATTATAAATTTAATATAAAGTGTAATTTTAAATAGTAAATAAAAAACGCTGTTGTTATTATGTAGATGATGTATTTTTATGTATTTTTTTATGTATACATATGTTTTTTATGTAACAACGAAAACATATAACAAAAAAAAAGGAAAACCTAAGAATACAACAATGAATTAATCCGGAGCGAAAGCAAAAAATTACACGTACGTATCGGCTGCGTAGCTAGCGGTACCTATCAGACGAGCGAGGGACTCGGTCATCTCCAGTGGGAGGGGTAGTCATCGGCAAACCTTCTGCGCGTGAGTAATATATTATATAAAGGGATCTGATGACGCGTTGGCGCAGTGGTCACAGTAACTGGCTTATGCGCTAGCGGTCGCGGTTTCGATCCCCGCACATGACAAATATCTGTATAGGCCATACGAACGTTTGTTGTGGTCATAGGATAAACATCCTATTGGGGGCCGCTGAGTGTGAGCCGTTTATTATATATATAATCATTATAATAATAATTATATTATATTATTATTATTATCGTGTATCGTGTACGGACCTGTGTCCGGCGATCCCGAACAGTCCGTTCCCGGTGTGCCCGATGTAGTCGGGCGGCGGCGCGCGCGGCTCGGGCGCGGGGTCGGAGTTGCGCCGGCGCAGCGCCTCGCCGCCCGCCGCCTCGCCGCACCTGCGGGCCCGGAACTGTACATTTAGCGGGACTCATCGAAAACGGTTCAGTAGTGTGCTGAATCGTTTTCGATGAGTTATCGAAATAAAACGTTTCGATAAAAATGTAAAAGTTAAAAACACAATTCGATTTATGACACGTAGGGAAAGCTCAAGAAAAACAGGTTTTATAGTAACTTCTAAAATCTTAATTATAATGAAATAATGTATCCAAGCTTTATGTTAAGAAATGTTATGTAAAGATATCATTACCCTAAAAATACTATTTAATACGTTATAGTTTCGTCGTCGTGCGGTGCCGTCAGTGCGCACTGCGCACGGGCACTAAGCGCTAGGGCCTACCGTTTGATGTCGAGGTGGTCAGCGGGCAGCGCCGGCAGCGCGGCGAGTGCCGGCAGCGCGGACAGCGGCACGGCGTCGGGCGGCACGCGGCGCGGGGAGCGGCGCGCGGCGCGCACCGGCGGCGCGGGCGGCGCGGGCGGCGCGAGCGGCGCGAGCTGCGCCTCCGCCCGCGTCGGCACGCAAGCTGCCGGGCACGATACTATGTTACACTACTACGACTCCGAAGCTGAGCCAAAAGGAGGATTCTAAGCACACGAAATCATATAGTTTAAGCAAGTACAAAACTTCGAATAAAAGTTTGATGTATATTGGGGTACGATTCTGATTCATTTTCATTGGTTAACCAGTGGCTTTTTATTCCGTTGCGATTAGATTATCACTGTAACACAAAGCTCGTACATTTATAAATTAAAAAATGCCGATAAGAGTTATCTGTCAATAGAGTCGTGTTGGAATCGTAGTAAGGTGGAATCATATTTATGTATACCAAAACTGTCAAAAATAAGTGGATTAGCCCATCGTAACTTTTTTATTTTTTTAAATATAAATAAATATGTTTAACACACACACACACACGGCCGTCTGTTCATAATGTAGATAACTTAATGCCTGTGTTTTAGGTAACAGCCGACTGATATACATTTTTTTTTTAAATAAATATACCTACATATAATAATAATACATATATAAATAAACATATATTACACCCAGACTCGGGGCGGGAATCGAAACCGCAACCCTTGGAGCAGAAAACAGGGTCACTGCAAACTGCGCCAACGGGTCAGTCATTTACCGAACCTTCGATCCTAGTGTTATAAAAAAATGTATACGTTACACGGGAGGGAAGTGTTACATCGCAACCCCGAATTTTATACCCGCAAAGATGCGGGTTGTAATGTAACACTTCCCTCCCTAGTGACGTACTATACTATAGTCATGCTGTCTGTCAGTCTGCAATGTTTGTGATGTCCCAAATAATTATATTTTTACTTTACTTTTCACTTTAACTATGAATGAAAATCGTTTACGAGTCAGTGGTAGGTTACCGGTGTCGGCGTCGGCATCGGCGCGCGCGGGCGCGCAGTCGCGCAGGTCGCGGTCGCGCGGGTCGCGGTCGCGCGGGTCGCGGCGCACGGGCGGCAGGCTGTGCAGCGCGCGCGCCGGCGGCTCCAGCGTCGTGCTCGACAGGCTGCGCTGGTACACTTGCGGGGACGTCCGTCTGCAATGCGACACGCGTTATTAATATTATATACCTATCTCTCTGTGCGTGGAACCGATGGCCGTAGACGAGCGTTCTGGTGTAATGGTGCGAGTAGTTTCTCGACGCCGAGCGCCGACGGTCGCGGGTTCGATTCCCGCTCGGGACAGTTATTTGTATTTCTGCAAATATTTGTATTTAGTCTGGCAAATCATAGACACCCGATAAATATCGTTACTCATGGTAGGGAAATTATCCGCCAACCTGCAGTGGAGCAGCGTAGTGGATCGAGATCAGCGAGCTCAAACCCTTCTAAATGGAGAAGAGGCCTTCGCTCAGCAGTGGGTTTTTTACAGGCAGATACAGTACAGATGTCCTTATACCTTTTTTCTCTTTGCGACAATTTGGGTTTTAATCCTGTGCCGACAGAAACCAACTATACTATATACGCTTCTAGGTACTGGGTCGCCATTCCAGAACCTTAAGACCATTGAGGTCTTGGACTATTACATCAGTAAATAATTGTAATAATTTTATGCTGAATAAAATATTTTGACTTTGACTTTGACTTTTGACTTTGAACTATGTTCATTCGCTCACTACCACTTCAGGTTTGTTGTTGAGTTATGTCGGTTATTCCAGTTTTTCTACAGATTATATTTCTGATTCGAAAATAGAATACCTCTTTCTTTTGCCCACTGAGTGTTCCCGCGCTTTCTTAAGAGACCCATAACAGACGAAAAGCAACACGCACATTTGATATTCTGGCACCGAGGAATCTCTGACAAGAAGACATATATAAAACAGAAGCTAGTAGATAGGTAGTTGTAAGCAACGAGCGTTGGAACACACCTGGAACCACTCTTAGTGGTGTCGGAGCTCTCTGCCGGGCTCCAGTCGCCCACCTGCCGCAGATACTCTTCGCTGCTGCTGGCGATCGACTCCGCCAACTCGCGCTCACGAATCTACAACAGTTACATATTTGATCATTGTTTAAGAAATTTTAGGAAGACTTAGTCTGTGTACACTCGATAAAATCATATAAATCCATACTAATATTCTGTATTAATATTCTGTTTTTGTTTTTTTTTTTTTTGTTTTTTTTATCCTTTATGGGTAACCAAGCGTACGATTCGCTCAATGGTAAGTTATTACCGCAGTCTTTGAACATTTAAAATATCAGGAACATTACAAACGCGTTGCCGATCCTATACACATTCCTTTTGAAGAACCCCATACTATAGTCCCGGTTCTAATTCTTGATCCCCTTCAAAGTAGACGGACACTAACCCTAGTCTAAGCTGGTCGGCCTTTACGAAGACTGCGGCCACGTTTTCGGTGACAATTTGGGGGTCATGGATTACTTCCACACTATCGCCGAACACAATGATTGCAGCCTTTACTGGCTTCTGGCGGCCTAGGGTGCACTGGATGATTTTTGTGTTGTCTGTTGTCTCATTTCGCCCATTCTACCGATATATGGTTCCATGGACAAGGGCAAAAGAGATCCCCTTTTCTGAAGCTACTTGGAAGAGTTCAGCCGTTGCCAGCTTAGAGCGCTGCAGGTTTACCTGTATAAATCGTAAACCGTAGCCCGTTTTGCCCGTCACTCTGTAAGGGATCACCACTTTGGCCTCCGAGTCACCCTTAGCAGTACTGAACCCTCGACCGGGCTATGTTGTCCCATTTCTGCCTTTCCTGGCACTCTGTGCTATACGCCGTGTGTGCCAGGTCCGAGCCACCTCTTTTGGCTCTGGAACAATTCACGCAGTGGGGTATTTCATTATTTGCTCTCGAGGGACAGTCTCTCCCCGTGTGCTCGCCTCCACAGTAACTGCACACATTCTCTTTTTCTTTGCACAGTGCCTTCGTATGGCCGTAGCCTAGACATTTCATGCACTGGACTAGGGGAGACTGATCCTCTACCTCTGATCTTTTGGGCCTGCGTGAATCTTTTCCAGACCTCCGGTGGTCTCCAAGACAGGGTGGCATTCGTGCGGATTTCGGGCGCGGCTTCAGAAAAGCGCACCTTCATTCGAAGCCCTGTCCTGTCCACTCCATCGAGGATATGGCCGTTTTGTGCCTTGATGTGTTCGATTATCTCCTCGTTGGAGTAGCACAACAGCACTCCTCGCACGCAGACCAAGGGGTCTTGGTTCGAGGGCTCCCGCACTGTCAATTCCTTATTCGTTTGGACCTGACCTCTAATTTTTACCATATCCTCTTTTGTCGCGCACTTCATTACCACCTTTTGGTCGCGCGCCTTCCTAACCTTCTCCACTCTTGCCCCGGACTTCCCAGGTCTAGCGTTGTCCTAATTTTTGTTAAGACGTTTTCGCTGGTCTCCTTGGGGTTTCGGGACGAAATTATAAGTGTGTGATTTGGTTGGTGTTGATTTTTAGGTCTAGGCTTGGCTGCGACTTGAGCGAAGGTGTATGAGTTCGTCTTGGGGGTGAGTTTGGTAACCCCCTCCTTTATTGTGTCCAAGGTCTGTCTCACCTCTTGGACCGCCATTTCTGTTTTTATTGATGGCATGACTGGGGAGGCAGTGGTTTTATTAGCCTCCCTCATTGTGCGCAACTCCGAGGACACGATCTCCAGTTTTTCTGTAATAATTTTCAGTTCTGGGGTCAGGTCCGTTTGTGCTGAGTGCTGTAAGTCTTGTATGTGTGTTTCTTGTAGTTTGGTTATATAATCTATTTTGTTATTTATTTGTTGAAATTCGTTTGTCTATTCGTTGTCATGACCATTCACGAGGCGCAGGGTCAGACGAGCGAGGAGGTCATCGTCATCCAGACAAGGGCAAAGAGACTAAAAATACACGACAGCGTCTCGCATGCGGTGGTCGCGGTAAGTAGGCACACCAAAACCTGCGTCTACTACGCCGACGACAGGGACGACGCAATCGGCCGATTCGTGGGGAGAGCGTCGGAAGCCTCAACCAAAGAGATCCTCGAGCACACCCTCAAGATGGCGATTCACCATAGAGATACCGCCATCATTGAGGATGTGCTCGCACAGCTAGGAGCCGGTGTCGAAAAGATCATACCATGAGTATGCAAGAAGAGAAGAGCATTGTGGTTGGTGAATAATTAGAAATAGTTAATACTTATATTGCATGTAAAGAGAATTGAAAAAAAAAAAAAAAAAAAAAAAGAAAAAAAAAGTAGAATTAAGTTGTAGAATTAAATTGTAAAATCAAGTTGTAGAATTAAGTGGTAGAAATAAGTGTTAGCATTAAGTGGTCAATGTGGACTCATGTTTCCAGAACTAGAGATCCTAAGTATAGTTCATAGGTATTCAAATAATGATAAAATATAGTCTGCTGATGTAATAATGCCTGTGTAACAATTTATAAAATCAGTAAAAAATGGTACGGGCGTCTGTAAGCTCGTAGAGGAAAATTAATAAAAAAAAAAAAAAAAAAAAAAAAAATACTATAGTCCCGAGAGCAAGCCTCGGTAGGGAGTTTATTTCACTACAAGATCGTTTGCAAGATGAAGTTCCTCCGAAATCGATCATTCGAGTTATATATGCAACAAATTTCTACTGTTAAGCTTCAAAAGTGTGATAAAAAAACTTTAAATAAACCAACATGCATACTTTGAAATTTGTTAAAGTACCAAATATAAACATACCTTGTTCTTTTCAGCCATAAGATAGTTTTGATCTATCCTTAACCACAGGAGTTCATTGGCCAGATCTTCTGCCGTGATTTTGTTTGGCCACGCGACTATACCTTGAGGATACTTGCTGGAATTTACATTCCAGCTATCCTCTGGTGACGATTCGTTAGTCTCTTGACTAATCAAGCTGTAATATGATACAAAATATTATTACTTTATTATTTTGAACACATAGATAACAATATCTAGAAGGGAGTGCATTTTGTTTTGCTCAGAATATTTTCTTCAAATTTAAACAAATTGAATATTATATTTTAAAGTGTTTCTACAAACCTTGGATTTGATTGTTTAAGTGGCAGTTCTGTTATATTTTGAGTTTTAGAAATTCTCTTTTTATGGTAAGTTTGGGCACTGGAACTCTCTAATAAGTTGTCTCGTTTTTTCTCTAAGCTGTAAAAAGATAATAATAATTTTTTATAAATTAAAATATATATATATATATATTATATTTTGACATAATAGTATACATGATGTATTGTTCTAAATTTTATTATTTTATTTTACCTCACTAATGGCAGTGATTGGGTCGCTCGCAGCTGTCTCGTCTTCTCAGCCTCTTCTTGTATCAGCATGTTCCTGTAATATCATGCAAAATTTTAAGGAACGATCTAAGACCTGTAAGTTAGATAAAAAAAGAACTATATTTATAATTATGTACGTGCACGATAAGAGCATCGGGAATAAAGTTCATCGAGGAACACTCACAGTTGTATGTCAATAATGTTCTTGAGTTGCTCGATACTGTGCTGTTTACTCTCGAAGACCTCGTCAGAGTCGGGCGCGATCGTCGATCTATTCTCATGCTGTCAACACAAATACGAACCACGAATAGTATGTACGGATGTGTCCCACAACACTTTGTCGTCGATTATAATGAATTAGAGGGTTACAGGAATCGCGGTAAATGGTAAGTTAGTAAGCATAAAATCAACATCAAATATTATAATCGGGAGATATGATCGCACCGTGCGCGCGGGCGGGAGGTGCGGGAGGTGCGGGAGGCGCGTGCGCAGGGCGGGCAGCGCGCGCCGCAGCAGCGCGCCGCGCGCCGCCGCCTGGAAGAGCACGACGGCGCGGCGCAGGCGCACGAACCAGCGCCGCACGCGCCGCCCGCGAAACCACGCCTGCACGCGCAGCGCCGCCTCCTGCCGCAGCACCAGCCACTGCCTGCAACGAGCGCGCGTTACACTGTATCAGCCTGTAAACCACCCACTGCTGAGCGAAGGCCTCTTCTCCGTATAGAAGAAAGGTTGGAGCTTAATCCATCACGCCTTCGCACAGCAGGGGGACGTTTACAGGCTAGTCCAGTTTAATTCAGTTCAGCAGATGCCCATTAGTTAAAATATAATTAGAATATTATTTTAAAAACAACCTGACATAAATTTACATTTATTTTTAACGATATACTTTTAAAGCAAAGAAAACGCAACTACGAATGCGAATTACAAGAACGAACTAATGATTCGATTTTAAGTTTTGTTGAATGATCATTCATCATGATACTCCTGAGTCGGGAACCTTCACGCATTAAACGCGCGCTCTTAATTAAATTTATACCAATAGTATTTCTCGACCATTTTTTTTTTAACATACACGGTCGTCTACTCCTAAGGTTTACGTAACAGTCGACTGATATACGTACTTTTTTTGTAAATATACATATACATACATAATATACAAATATTACACCCAGACTCGGGGTGGGAATTGAACCCACGACTCTGGAGCGGAAAGCAGGGCCACTGCCAACTGAGCCAACAGGCTAGTCAAATTTATTCCATTATCGGTTTTGGTAATACCTGCAGTATCCCTGTATGACGAGCGACGCGCGACGCAGCGCTAGGAAACGCCGTCGTTCGAGTACGGCGCGGAACCAACGCTGAATGGTAATAATCGAGGCCATGATTTGTTGATGTAAACGGTATTCTAACTTCGTCTGTTCGCTCTCCCGCATAAAGATTTTTGTTGCACCTGCAAAATTTTAAAATAATATTTGAGGTGTCTTATCCCATAAAATAATAACTAAATATGTATTGTAGAATTAAAAAAAATTAACTGTGCAGCGACACATAGTAGAAGTGTAACTTTAATAGACAAGTGGCAAAAAGAATCTCAATGGACAAGTGGAAAAAGAATCGCAACAAAATTTATACTTGAAGTTTTACGGGCAGATTGTTTTGCGTGTCACCAATTACTATCGTTTGAGACGAAATAAGTAACAAAATTTTCACCTGGCTCCCGGACCATAACGCTTTTTCGTGACAAAAAAATCCTAAAACCCCCCATCAATATAGAAGTTTCACTTCAAAAATTCAGCTCACCTAACTGATAATTATCCCTGTCCAAATTTAACGTAGCGAGGAAGTGTCGGACGTCCGCTTGCGAGCTCAACAATCCTTTCGGTAAGAGGATTCTGTACAGTTGTATAAACTCTTCGTACGTGAGACGCACGTTGTATCCCGCTTGTCTGATCCGAACCGTTTCTAGCATGCCAGTGTACCGCAGTTGTCGTTGTACCGTCTCTTCGTCGAACACATTTGGCACTTTATCACTATTTGATTTTATACATCTGCCAAAAATAAATATGAATTAGTTGACACTGATGAAAAATTTCATTCCGTATCACGTATATCAAACTTGTTATGTATATAAAACTGGTTACATTATTTAAGTGGAGAGAATGATAGGCAAGATGACACAGTGGATCTTCACCAAAAGTTCAAATTCATGTTAGTATTGCTAAATTTTAAAATATATTTGAGACAGTAAAGTAAAAATCTTAAGGCACCCTGCATGTCTCCAGAAACATTCTTATAAATTTATCCGATAAACCGACGCAGCGTTAAGGATTAAGCAAAAATTCAGCTAAATACCTATTATTTAGATGAGTTGTTAAAAGCTTTTATTCAGTAGTGAGACCAGAGCCGGAGTGAGAGGTGTAAAGGCCTCGGAGCAAAAAAGGAGTGGAGGCCCATTGGCGTCAAATTATATATACATAATTATATATGAATTTGAAGTTTTTTTTTTCCAAAGTCTCTATTGTGGGGCCCCCTATTTTCTGGAGGCCCCGGGGCTGCAGCCCCAGATTCCCCTCCCCTAAATCCGGCCCTGAGTGAGACACTTATAGAATAGTACAGAAAAGTGCGGTTAGTTACCTAATGAAGAACGGATTGGCCTGGTTGAGCGTCTCCATGAGCGCGGCGAGCGAGTGCTGGAACTGCGCGGCCACGGTGAGCGGCTGCTTGCGCTTGCCGGCCGGCGCCGTGCGGCCCGCCAGCGTCTTCACGCTCTGCAGGTTCTTGAGGCCCTTCTTGGCGCGCTCCCGGGGCCTGAACGACTTGTTCTTCCTGCAGATCGAAAAACGTTAGAGAATCCTAAACGTTCTGGAGTCTAATCCCCACCACCAAAAAAAAAGAACATTCATGCGGCAAAACCCATTAATCGAAATATTTTTGAATCATATAAGCTCTATTAATATAAAATATTAAAAAATACAAATGTATTTGAACTATATACACATTCTACTAAGGATAAATTAAACCGAGTACCACAATAAATTCCCTGTAAAACCGTTTATTAAAAGAAAGTATGCGGAAAATTATAAACAATAATACCATCACCGGAAACGGTCGAACCGACCGTATTGTTGTAATTCATCAAACAAAATCATTGAAATAATACAGAAAGAAAAATAAAACGATCTTTCATCCAAACGGATTAAAGTAATACCCACGATATCTCTAAATACCGATAAATCATGCGCACGTATGGATGATGCTAATGATTTTAACGAAAAGTATATAAACGTTCCGGTCGAGAGTCGAGATCGGCCTATACTCGAGATTGTTTGATGAACGCAAGAGCGAGAGGGAGCGAGAGAGCGGAGAGCGGAGGGCGGAGCGCGGTCGCGAGAGCGGAGAGCGGAGAGCGGAGAGCGGCAAGCGGCAAGCGGCAAGCGTGCGCACGTACATGACGATGAGGCTGGCGCGCTGCAGCACGTCCGCGTCGTCGAAGCGCTCGTCGCGCTCGAGGCGGCGCGTGCGCGTCTCGGCGAGCCTGTAAGGTTTGCCGCGCGTCGCCTCGCGCGCCCGCGGCCGGCTGCGCGCAGGGACCGAGGCGCGCTCGCGTTAGTACTCTGCGGCTCGCGCCCGGCTGCGCGCCACGGGGTTCTCGTGGGCTAGGCTGCGCTTAGCTGTGTGGCCGCGTGTGGCCGCGTGTGGCCGTGCCGGCGCCGCGTGGACGCGATCGTATACACGTTACTCGCGTTTACCGTTTTTTGACCCAACGGAGACGCATAAAATTTGACGATCGCGCGAAAACTCGAAACGATCTCACTTCACTTATTGAGATACGATTACATAAGTCTTTCAAAACGACTAAACGCAGCCTAGATAACGTAATATTAAAGAGAAAAAAGTCGAGAGAAAAATATGAAATACAAAAAAAAAAAAACATTAATATCCATGCGTAAAGTGCACATAGAACTGAAAGCATGCCATAAACGGTGACTTACGCAATGCGGTTGATTGCGAGATTGATTGACGATACTGTCACCAGTTGGCTGAGCAACAAGACATTTCATTACGTCACATTACGGTATTAGCAAAGCTTATAGGTAACATAGTAATACGAAATTCGAGGTATAATTATTAAACATTTGAAAATTGTTCATATAAATCGTTATCATGCGTCTTACATGTTAATAGAACATATTTTTGCACTTCAAAGTCGGTTAACTGGAGACAGAAGCATATATTTATTTTACTGTTGATGCAATTTCGACACGATAAGGAAAGATCGGTTTCAATTTAGCATTAGTGTTGATGCTCACCTGATAATACTGTCATTCGGCGCGTGTATAGACGCTCTTTGTACCCTTGAAGCTCCCTCAACTCTATTTACCCGGTGTCTCCTGCCAGCTTCTAGGAAGGCAAAATATCCCCTGCGGAAAAGTTTTATTAGAATATCACTCTTTTATTAAACAAATAATGACAATTTATAAACAACCTAAGGTTGTGCAAAGCGAATGAAAACTTACCTGAAAAAAGCTCGTACAATAGCCCATCGGAAAACTGCAACTGGATCTACACCTACTAATTCCCGTACGAATGCCAAGGAAGAATTCTTTAACACGCTTACGATGTCCTGCCGCATTAGGTCTAAATTCTTCTCACGCATTGCCGTCACCTTAACATTTTGTAATTCGGATGATTAAATCTCTTATTACAAATCAAATATAGAAATCTTAAATCTAGCGACACAATGTTAGTTTATGTTTGACATGGATTGTGTTCTAAGTTTACCTGATATTTTACCCTTCCGGCGTAATGTCGAACTACGAACGCCGGTTCCCGTCGCTGGGGTTTTTCATAAAAGGGATTATCTTCGTGCACGGAATTAAATTTCTGCAGGAGAGTTTCATTCGTCGCCCATGGGAAACTGTAATGATTGAATAATTATTAGAATAAGAAACTTTGTCTTGACGTTATAAAGGTGTACTACGCTATGTTTACAAGCTAAGCTTCAAACAACATCTTAAAAATTTCCTGTCAGGATCTTATGCGAGAACTAAAGTTTTTTGTTAAAAATTATTGAAAAAAAATCTGCTCAGTTAAATTTAAAATTTATACTCATATAATATATATATTTTTAGAAAATGTGTAAAAACGGCCTATTTACTAATATATAAATAAGTTCCATGGCTCGCTATAAATAATGATTAAACATTATAAATAATAAAATTAAACATTTCTCTCACAACCTTACTAGAAGTTTTTGTGTCAGGAGCCCCAAATGACACATATGAAAAATTTGTCTTTTTTGCATTGAAACTATCTCCAAAATCAATATAGTAGCGATAGCTGGAACTAATATTTCAGTTGATAGATTTTACAGCAGTTGATAGACATTACAGCAGCATTATAAAGTAGATTTGCCGTAGGTATTCAACTAGTAGTGTAACTCACTTGCACTGGTCGTCCAGCAGACACAACAGCCCGCCCGGCTTGCCCTCGATGAGCTGCAGACAGCCCGTGTTGTCGGAGAAGCCGATATCAGTCCAGCGGATGCCCTCACGCCGGTACTCCTCTTGCTCGTACTTGAACACGTGCTGGTTGAAGTAGTACTGTAGGTGCTCGTTCGCATAATTGATGCAGAGCTGCTCGAAGCTGTTACTCGGACCAAAGTCCTCGAAGCCGAATATGTCGAGGACGCCTGAGGGGATATTGCGTTTTTATTGAAGATTAGCTTCTGCCCGCGGCTTCGCCCGCGTTGATGTCGGTTATCGCGACCAAAAAAAAAGTATCCTTTGTTACTTTTAATACCTCCAAGAATATGTGTACAAAGTTTCATGATGATCGGTTAAGTAGTTTTCGCGTGAAAGCGTAACAAATAAACTCACATATATAATATTAGTATGATTGCTGCTTATAAGGGTATATAATGTTAAGTGGCTGATTAGATAGATGTTGTCATCAGAATTTTATAAATATTTTTTATTTTATTATTATAACTTTTTTAGTTTTGCTTTTGATCATCTTTTTGGACTATCAATAACGATGTTAAATAAATAGACATTCTTTCATTCAGTTATTTTTAATGTTGCGCGAACCCACGAACACCATTTGATTATTTTATATTTGAAAGATGTTCTACAAATTGTAAATCAATAAAAAAATTAATTACCATTAGATCATACCATACCATATGATAGACTTTCATATATATATATTTTTTCCTACCTCCACCGAAAGTTCGATTTTCGTGCCTGTGAAACAGGACAAGTGACTTTTTCCCCCCTTTACAGGGACAAAAATCGAACTTTCGGTACAGGTAGGAAAAAAGTGACACTTTTTCCCTCGCTTCACAGGGACAAAACCCGATCTTTCGGCCTAGGTAGGAAAAAAAAGTATGCCCTCGCCTTCCGCTCGGGTGGTAATGTCAAATGCGGGACAGAAAGTAGTACTTACGTCCCTTGTGACACAATATACTATTATATATATAATATTTACCTATACTATGTCCTTGGTGTTCCCTAAGCGTATCTTTTTTTGAGAGCAACGCATGATTAACCTGCATCACTATCCAGTCAAACAGAGCACCATAGAGACATTTCGCCATCGCGTCTCTTGTGGCAATTGCTTCTGGCAACCTAGAACATAATAATGTTTTTTTTTTCATTAAATCTTTAAAAAATAATCAACCAATACTAATCGTTACCGAAAAGAGATTATTGCTTTTAATGTATTGAGATTAAATGACCTGACTACCATACATATCGTTTAACCGATACAAAAAAGAATGTGCTTTTGTGTATATGTCATATTATGTATATGTCATACTGAAACATTTTAGTACAAGTCGTATCTATATAGGTCAATGTAATTAGGATATCGGAGATGGTCCCCTTTAACAAGATTTGAGGGAAACCATATTTAGTCAATAAGCAACAGCTGCCAAGAAAAGAGTTAAATTTCATAAAGATTTGTAAAATGATGTACATTTTGTTATCTTAATAACTTAAATTGATTTTGTTATTGTCAATAGTCAACATTATTAAAAAAATAAATTAGAAAACAGCATAATAATACCCATGTTGGTGATGTAAGCATAAGGATACTAATTAGAATCTGCATGTAAAAGTAAAAAAAAAAATTGTTATTTTTCTTCATATTATATTGTGAATTGTACATTCAGCCCTTTCATTTATGTGAAACTATTTGTAGATGCCTGATGAAGATCTAATATAGGATCGAAACGTCGCATGAATTTACAATTGGTATTTTGATTGGCACCTAATGTGCACTTCCCTACAACTCCAATAATATTATCTCTAAAACTGTTCAAAGAGTTTTGTTATTCGACGTTCTGGGACTACAAACTCTGTGGATACTGGATACACACTGTCTGTACTACTTCGATGTCATAGTGTCAGCGTATGAATGGCCTATTTTCCTTGTAATCTCATTAGGATACCATGTGTCTATTAATCATAACAGATATTCACACATACCTATAATTAATAACGAGCGTTTCTCCGGAAGCTCTAGCTCGTTTAGATGTTAGTGCTGCAAGCAAAGTCTCTTGTTTGACTCGTAACAGTGATGATATGAGTGACACAACTTCTGGATTCCGCACACCCACTGCCTCGTCGTGATGGTATGACTTTCTTTGCGGTTGGAATTCAACATTGCCTGTTACAAAATCACAAACAAGATATTTTCAGAATAATGAGATAATTTATTGTTCACCATTTTGCATTCGTTTGTATTAGAGTGACTGTCCATTGAAGCGGAGAAATATTAACATATAGGATTGCAAAAAAATCTCCCTTCCGCTGCAGTGAACAAGAACTATTGGTTAATATTTCTCCGCTCCGCGGCCTCACTCCGCTTCAACAGACAGGCACCTTTATGGCACTGACCAACCCGCTGCCGGGCAAAGACCGCTTGCATAATTGCGATTTCCAAAAATTTGCTAATGCTACAATATCGAAATTTTAGCTAATAATGAATAACGAATTCTCAAATGCTTTTTAACAAATTTTACTGACTTGCTACCTTTACATAGCTCTAAAAACGGTCAAAGGATTGATGATATTATTATATTTATGCTAACGTTGGGTCAAACGTTTAGAATGAATTAACTATGGTTTATTATACAAGTTTTCACCTCATTTTATAATATTTTTTATTCTAAGTTCTACTGGGCATAACATAAACATTAACTTTAAATTGTATTTTATCTAAATTATAATAATATTAAATAACAAATAAGAATAAGTAAATATTTATATCTATACTAATATAATAAAGCTGAAAAGTTTGTTTGTTTGTTTGAACGCGCTAATCTCAGGAACTACTGGTTCGAATTGAAAAATTATTTTTGTTTTGGATAGCCCGAGGAAGGCTATAGGTTATATAACATCACGCTACGACCAATAGGGACGGAGCAATAATAAGAAATGTTACAAAACCGGGAAAAAATAATCTTTTTTTGAGAGCTTCCGTTGCGTCCTTTATTATTTCTCTTCTTGAAACATTCTTTAACTATAGTTCACTTTTAAAGTAAATATAACATCACTCTTTTACTGAGAATTTTCTAAAAATAAAAAAGCTCAATAATACGTTAATTGACCCAGGAATCCAACCTGAGACCCCTTGCTCGGCAGTAACGCTTGCGAACACTCTACCAACGAGGCCTACTCTTAAAGTAATTTTTTTAAAATATTTAAATACGTTTTTCCTTCAAATTAACGCGGGTGAAACCGCGGGGCACAGCTAGTTATTTTATAAATTGCGACCTATACTTCACGTTACGTGAATTGAGAGACATTTTATAGGGATGTGTATAGGTATCGTCGAGTAGTCGGTAAAGCCGATTTATTCGAACATATTTGTAGTCGGCGACAAAGGTCTGGCAGTCCAAGGTCTGCATTCCGACTAAGACTCCTCCACTTTGCCCGGTCTTTTGCATCATTCGGGGTTAGGACATTAGCTTCGCATATCCTGCTTCACGACATCCAGCCATCGCTTCCTTGGACGCCCGGGAGTTCTAGTTCCAGGGACAAACATATTCAAGGCACCTTCTTCCGACGTAGTTCTGACCGGCGCGCGACATAACCATACGCCGCTCAAACGCTGCTCTTAAAGCTTATCTGTTATGTAACGGACCCTGGGACTTCCTTGGATGAAGGTGTTGTGTACGCCATCAACCGCATTAAGCCACAATCATATCTACCTCAGCATCTTCATCTGCGTGACGTGAAGCTCATGAGTGTACCGAGACAGCGCTGGGTAATACTCGCTTCTGTATAAAAGGACGGGTTGGACGATGCTCTAATACACTTGTCTCTTGAGCTTGAGCGGTATACCTCCTGTCATTTTGACCCAAGAAGCGCTTATCCGAGCTTGGACATCGTGATCGATACTCCAGAACTCGTGCAAGACGGATCCAAGATAAACCTGAAGTTTTACAACTTAATGGCTGGTTCAGACCCTATTTGAATCATTCTAGAGTCCGGGACTCCTGCAAGCCATGTACTCGGTCTTAACCACATTTAGCTTGAGAAAGCCGTTTTCAAGTGTACCCTTTCACAAGTCCACCCTATGCTTCCACTCCAACCGACTCTCGTGAACGAGCGCTGTCATCGGCATACATCAGCCATGGAGGCTGGTCCTGGATGCATGTCGTGATAGCATCTAAAGTGCGTTCAACGAGACAAGATACCAAACGTAAACAATGCCGACGGAACATTAAAATATCGTCTATCTTTTTCTATCTTGTTTGTTTTCTATCCGCCGAGAGCCGTGCAGGCACGGCTCTCGGCTAAGGACGGGCAAAGATCAACGACTATTGCGGGTTCGAAAACATTCGCGCGGCCTTTTGATTTCGGAGTTTTTTATTTATTTTTATTTCATTCCGTTCGTGAAGCGCTCGGGGTGATACATAAATTTTGTTCATTCTCTTTTATTTCCTGTTATTATTTTCGTTAATTATTCTTATTTGTTACTAGTTTTAGTTATAGTTGTTATTTGTTGCATTAGTTGCTGTTTTTGTTATTTGTTGCTGTTATATCTAGTTTTAAAAAAATTGTTTTAATAAAAAAGATTACAAAACCCTGCATAGGCGAATGACCTGACAGTTGGTTTGTTAACGTTTGGTATCTTGTCTCGTTGAACGCACTTTAGTACTGCATTTATATATTCCTTATGATAATTATATTCTTTATAGTACTGACAAATTTATATCGCCCAAAATAAACTTTTAATGAAACGCGATATTTGGCTGGCAGGGCTCTTTGACGAGCTACACTAAGGAAACTGTATAAGGAAATTTGAAAATTGGGTTGATGACAAATATTAAAAATGAATAAAATATTATGATTTATTAATTAAGTATAGTCAAAATCCTATAACTTATTGGGAAGACTCAGTGTAACTTATATTGTACCTAATAATATTTCATGAATAAAGATATATTTATTATTAAAAAAAAAGTATTATTGTTGGGACTTTTTTTTTTAAATACGTGCTTGTTTAAATTTCAGAGGGATTAAATAAGAAATATTTATGAGATGTCTGCTATTTTTGAAACTATAGAATTATAAAATTTATATTTAGGATTATTAAAAATTATCTAACATGTTTCAAGGTTTGCAAGGTTTGCTTTTAATTAGAAATAAATAAATAGGCATTTCAGCATGGTAGAGGTGGTGAAGTGACCAGATAGTTTCCTTTAGTTGGTGAAGTAATAGGGCATTAAAATTTTGTATGAGAGCTCTGTTACTTTTGCAGGTGATTGAAGTGAAAAAAAGGGCTTTAAACTAAAAAAAAACAAAAAAATTCTTTTGATGGCATGTAATAAGAAATTTTTGGTTATTTTTAATAGAAACTTTATCCTCTCTGATAAATAATTGTACTTAATAAAACGCGTTTTGACGTGTATATATATATACGAGTATGAAAAATATTTGCATAGGCCATACAGATGCTTGTAGTGGTCTGGGCGTTTGTGTTGTGTGTTTCCAGACCCCAATACAGGATTCACATCCTACTGAGGGGCCATAGAGTGTAAAGCCTTTATTATTATTTATATATATTATAAATTTAAATATAACTTAAGAGTCAATCAAACAATCAAAATAAACCTAAGTACTTACTAGAAAATTACAAAATTCTATGCAAATGGATTTATATGTTTTTTGATTTGGTAGATTTACTTTATTTTATTTTATAATAAACAGTATAATTTTAATAACTTGTAATAAAAATATTGTCAGTAAAAAAAAAACTTCACATTCATCACAACTAAATATACAATGTACAAGCAATATTTTTATATGAGTTGTAGTGAAAACCTGGATTTGTCATGGTTTCAATAATTTAAATCAAACATAAATAAAGGTCAATTAACTTTCTGATAAAAAAAATATCTTATCATAATATTTGAATATTTGGATTCGCAGTTTGAAAACTTTCATAAGTATTTATCATATATTTTATCATAAAATTAAATTATTGATTTCATAACTTAAATAAAGATATCTCCAAGAATATTATGAAAGCTAATATTGTGCAATAGACACATTTCTTATACAATTATTTTATCACATTTGAAATGAGGACTTACCCAGGAGGAGAACTGCAGAGAGAACAGCAAACAACCGTCGCTGCTTGTCCAGTGTGAAACCAACCATGTCCATGGATTGTTTGAGTCTTGAGAATTCATACTGTTCATCAACACCAGGCACTACACTACAACCAGTCTTTGACAAATAATTATACTTGTCCACACTTAGTAGGTGCAACTGCTCCTTTTCTTGCTCAGAAGCACCGGCCAAAAGATAATAAAACACATGATAGTTCCTTTCGTTTCGACCTTGACTACATATTCTAGATTTTTCCAAAAGATATTTCTGTACAACAGCACCATGAACCATACCATTTTCCTTGTAATTCACTTGAATAAATTTCCCAAAACGACTTGAATTATTGTTGTGGGCCGTTTTTGCGTTACCGAAAGCTTCTAACACTGGTCCGGCACTTAATATTGTCTGTTCTACCCCACTACCATGAGATCCTTTCTGACTTAGCGCAGTGAGATGATGGAGAAGAAAATTTGTACTCTCCGTTTTCCCTGAACCACTTTCACCACTTATCACTATACATTGATTCGTTCGTTCTCGTAGCATACAGTGGTATGCCGCGTCGGCAACTGCGAATATGTGAGGAGGAAGACTTGACCCTATTCGCTTGTTTTGATACAACTTTACATACTTTGGATTATATATCGGATAGAACTTGAAAGGATTGAGGGCTATTAATATGGATCCGACGTATGTGTAGATATATCCGGCGGCGAATCGGGCTCTCAGGTTATCCAGCAGGGTCTGTTCGTTTAGTTCGGGCAACTGGCACAGGTCCGGATACTCTCGATCCTTCGGTTGATACAGAAACCTCTGAAAGTAGTCCTTTATAAGTTGCGGGTCCACGGAGAAGTTTTCCATCCATGGTTCGTCTGGAATCTTTTCCCGCAGGTAGAACCTGTCGGACAAAAAACATTATTAAAATATAATTAAACATAATATATATACACAATATTGTCGCAAGATTTTACATTTGGAACATTTAATTATTTTACCAAAAGGCACTTTGAGAATTCATGTTTACAGCGAGTAGTAAATTTTTTAGTTTCAATTTGTTTGGCAGGATGGTTGTTATCACACCGCGGCGGCGGCAGGAAGAGTGACTCACGAACACCAACAATATTCCCAACCACTGTCGTAATACGGCCCTTTATTAAATCAAGTAGTTTAAAATACGCTATTTAACAGACACAGCGGTTTTTAATAGCTGATATTTTAAAATAATAATAATTATGATCGCAATATTTAACACGCAACTCCCTACAAGCGAAGTCCTATATTAAAAGGAATATCAAGGATATAGTTAAGAGCAAAATCAAACAGAAGTTAATAATTATACATGAATCACTTGAAAATTATTATAAAGACCATTGTAGTCTAAAAATAGTTGTCCAGTGACAGGATAATTTAATGAAGCAGTAAATATTAATAATACTCGTCTACGTAACATTCGTAAATAAATTACAGCACAAAGTTGAAAGTATATATATGTATATAAATAGAAAGAAATTGTGTAAATACAATGCCTGTCAGTAATTTTTAATTAATTGTTCTTAAGATATTTTTACGTATACAATTAACTAGTATAGTGAATACTAATTGATATAAAACTTACATTCTAATAAATAAAAGTTTCGACGTTTATGTAAATACGTAAAAAAAGTTTTACTTGGTTTTTCCTGTACATTAATTTTATAAAAACAAATTAACATGATTTTAATAACTACTAAAATATTTAAACATTATAAAAGTAATACAAATATTTAGGATGTAAGCGTAGTTTTACGATTACGATACGAGAGATTTCTACTTGGAAACACTTTCAGATTGCATATATTGTTACATATTTTTGTAAACTTTTATGAAAAACGTATTTTACAAAAAATAAAGTTTATTATATGCAATGAAATATTTAAATTGAACAGCCAACGGATTTATGTTCTATTTTGCTTTTGTTGGAAGCAAATTATTTAAATCAATAGATTCACATATATTAAATTATTGTTAAAGAAAAACAACGTAGGTCGCATGCGGACGTATTACGAGCGGAAAAAGCGCTTCCCGAGTCATCACCGGTAGGATATTGAATATTTTAAAATAACTGATTTTCTGTACAAAAAGTCTTTGAAAGTCTTTAAATAAATTTTAACTTTATTCGCAATGACAGATCGTTAAAGATTTATAATAAGTTTAATAAGACAAAATTTCAATATAAAATATTATATATATATTCCTTATAAAATTATCCTCTTTATAATATATTATATAGACTTAATAATAAATAATAATAATCAACGACACATAATTATATATAAAACTAAAGAAACTAAGAAAACTAAGGTAACTTCATAACGTGATCGAGTCTATTATAAGAAAAGATACCATTCACATATTGAATGTAAATAAATATGTTAGCAAGGTTATACCTGTAACGCTGTACTGCGATAATTACACAGCGGACCGGCCACTGTGCATTGTTGCTAATTAAGTCGTACAGGAAAATATTTACGATTAGATAAATTCATTAAATACCGAACGTTTGTACGTTTGTTTATGTAATCTTTTAACGAGAAAATTATTTGTTTTTTACGTTCGATGAGTCACTCACATTTTTTTTCGGAAGGAAGTCCACAAGGATATCGATAAAGCACAGTCTTGCAGTCTAGTCGTCAAACACGTAATAAAAATTCCAAATAAATGAACTACAACAAACGTGAATAATCTCTCTCTTGACATATTTGCGATTAAAAAATATTAGTCAGTTCTTTGTGAGGTAATGTCAGTCGTCGCCGCCGAGGCGATGTTTGTTTTCAAAGCATGACTGGAAATAAATGCCAATGTGCCGGCAGATGTTCTAGTTATGGAACGTGGAATATTTTCAGGCCAATATAATTTATATAAACAGTTCATATAAAAGACAAATTTATTAATGTTTCCAGAATATATCGCATACCTGTAATATTGTCCCGAGGTGTTGTTAGGCCACAGCATCATAACTGCGACGGGCGACTCGTTCGGTCCGAGTCGCCTCTCTTTACACTCACCGCTGACCATGTCACCCACCACCTGTGTTTGTTAAATTTGTGATTTAAATTCTGTATAAATATGACCTCATAATTCTAAGCGTTTAAAAAACGTCAATATCTATTCCAACTATTATAATAAACGAGAAAGTTTTGGATTAACGTTTGGTACGCTTTTACGCGAAAATTACTGAACCGATTGAAATGAAATTTTAAAAAAAAAGTAACTGGAGATTCAGAATAAGACATAGACATTTTTAAAAACATTCGCACGTGATCGGAAGTTTCGTGGATATAAATGCAAGACGTAACTAGTACTAAAATAATAACTAAATGTCCGTCTCCCAGTGACTTCCCCGATTTTTAATTCGTATACTTTTTCAAGTTTAATGCTTCACTCCTTTACTTCACTTAAAAGTCTTAGTGTATTATGTAGCCTTGATGGCTCTAAGACTGGATCAGGCACAGGGTACGGTGTATTCTCTGAAGATCTCAACATACAAATAGCCGCTCCTCTGGGTGCTCACAACACCGTCTATCAGGCGGAGTGTATGGGTATCATAGCAGCGGCCTCAGCTACTCTTGCTCGAAAGGTAAAGAACTATTCCATCCGAATCCTCTCGGACAGCAGATCAGTGCTACAAGCTCTTCAAAGTCATTCTATCACCTCAAGATTTATCTACAACTGTCACCAATCCCTGATGGAGGTATGTAATAACAACAACAACGTAACTCTTCAGTGGATCAAAGGTCACAGTGGCTCCCGTGGGAACGATGCCGCTGATGAACTGGCTAGAAGAGGTTCGGAGATGGCTGCGATTGGACCAGAACCAATTGTCTCCCTTCCCTCAGGATGGCCTACATCAGTCATTCGGTTCACACACTAAGGAGCTACATAACATATACTGTTCGAAGGTGAGTGGATGCAGACAAGCGAAGGAGGCTCTACCGCGCATAGACCGGAGACTATCCCGTAAGCTGATAAAACTCACACGCCCAAGATTACGTAGAATAACTCATATTATTATGGGCCATGGCCCATTTAACAAACATCTGTTTAATCTAGGTATTACCGACAGCCCCCTGTGCAGAGCCTGCCTGGAGGCAGAAGAGACGGCCACCCACATTGTTCTGGAGTGCACGGGCGTGACCACCTACCGGGCCAAACATCTGGGGTCACCAAAGACTCTCCCCGAAATCATTGGTGACACCAAAGGTTTGATAAATTTCTTACAGGAGTTAGGGTGGCAAGACTAGCTGCCCACTCCCACACGCAAAATAGGCGCACAGTGACGTCGAGTTGCGGAAACAAGCCCGTCATTACTTATCACTTATCACTTTATGTAGCCTTTCTTAAAAAAAAAAAAAAAAACTAGATACTATGTAACATGAAAAGATTTTTTTCAAATCAGATCGAGATACTATGGTTAATGTGTATAAATTGTCAAAATAAACAGCTTTATAATTATGGATATCATATATTGGCTTTTAAATGTTACAACATTTCTAGTCTAGATTTTTGACATTACTTTTAAAGGAAATAAAGTTTGTTTTATTGTAAAATATTATTTAAACTGTAGACCATCTTATGAAGTACTATCTTTTTTTTTTAAAATACACTAAACACTGCTCACTGCTCATTATTGAAACTTTGTTGTATAATTTTGCTGTAAAAAAGTAAGTAAAAAAATCTAGAAAAACTTGAGTAACCAAATGAATATTTAATTTCAAAATACATTTAAGGTTGAAAATATATGCAAAAAGTGGTTCCTAAATCCAATTTAAAAGAATATTAAATCCAATAATAAGTCATTTAAAACAAATACAATATTATATTATTTCCTTTGTCAGGAAGTTAAGTTTGCATGGAATTCACACAAGCAGCTTCTAATAATGCAGCAAAAAATTAATTGATGATATTTATCATCGGTGACTAATCTTGTCTTACGTTGAGATTGTATAACAATTGTTTCTAGTAAAACGTTTATATGGTCATTTTGATTAAAAAAATCACACAAATAACCTCTTCTTGGATGAACCACAGTCTGAACACTTTAATTTTAATAATATAATAAGTTTCTTGCTTATATTAATACATGAATATATGTTTGAGGAAGTTAATTGTTAAATTAAGAATTTAAACATTCGCATAATAATTTCAAACTAAATTAATTTTAAGCACAACAAAATATCATTCTGGCTACTTCTTTAATTTTGATTTTTCAATGGTATTTTAATAATTGACAGATATCTTTTATGTATAATAGTAAAATAATTGTTTATTTACACAAAAAAAATATGGAATCTAAAGAAACAAATTGGACTTAAAATCTTTTTTATTAAACAGCCTGTTAACCGACTTAGGAAATTTAAATTAAAAACCACAATATATTAAAAACTAAAATATGTCACTCTAATCACTTCAAGCATCTATGAGTCAATGGACTGAAGCATCAAGTAAAATTGCTAAACAATCTAACCAGTACAAAAATTAATAAAAGGATACCTATATAGACATAAATAATTTTATAGACTTTTTAATGAATTAATTAGATTTAGATCAAGTCTAAATTAACTTCTTAATTTAGACTTGATGCCTGAAAGTGTAAATTTTAGATATATTTGAAGTTATTTACACGGTATCTCCTCACTTAAAATTAGTCACACTTTTACTGAAAATTATTTTTAAGGACAAAACATTTTAAATATATCATATTCGATGTGTATATAAGATGAGTAGATGACAAAAATATATATATCAATCAAATTTGCATTCAATGTCATAAAAGTAAATTAATATACATACCTCTGCCAATTCATAAGGGCCTCCGGACCCATCATTTAAATTAAGTTTATCAGCGATACAACAAACTATCTCTTCGGAGCTTGTTTGCTTGGAGGCTTCAACTGACAAAGCCTCATATTGTGCAGAGAGTGCTCCTACAAAAACCTATAAAACAAATATTTTTGAGGTTTTAAAATATATTGATAAAAACACTTGACATTTTATTTATTGCATTGATTATATTAAGAAAATCATCTATATGTGGTAAAATTTCTTATATATTTCTAATAGTAAACAAAATACTAATAGATGACAAAATATTAAGATTTAAAACTGCTAAGTTTTCTCTCTATCTGTCTAAAATTTAATAGTCTTCTTTATAAGTAAGTCATAACTTCATTTGTGTAAGTCATAACTTCTTTTGTGTAAACCATAATTATCAATTTTATATAAGGGTCAAATCTAATTGTATAGTAATAAATGGAAATGTCTCCTCATCATATAATCAATCAGTGACTTATATCTATTAAGAGAAAAATTTAAGGGTATACTTTAGAATGTACCCACACATTAAAATTAATTTAAAAAAATGTTTAATCTTTAAATATTTAGCTGTTTAATATAATTGAAAGTAAGTTTATAAGAAAGAGTTATTCTCTTTCTTATAAACTACAAAGTAAATGTCTACTCGAAGGCATCTAAAATTTGCCGATAATTTAATTATCTATTTCATTAAATAAAAATAATGTTCATTGCTAATATCAAAAAAACTTTTAATAAGGTTTATTTCTGTATTTAATATATTACATTTCTTGCTTATAATATAAAAAAAATCATATTGTTGTAATATTATATTTATATATTATGTTAACTTTACTCATTTCAAAGTAATGATAAAAAGATGACCAAAGGTCAATTTAAAAGTATAACTATCTATAAAGTAAGCCAAAAAGAACACCAATAGCAACATAACATTGTTATTTGAGTTATTTTGAATGTATAACCATTATAGCTAAGAGTCTATTACATATTTGACGTTTTCGTTATTAAGAACAGTCAAGAGATTATCAGATAAATCTATTTGTTGATCTAATAGTGTTGAGGTAAAAAACTGACCTGCACAATATATCTATGATTTTCAGCATGAGCCATCCTGCTTCATTGTATACACTTTTAATATATTAGTAAAGAACTTAATCTCATTTTGGTACACCACACACTTTGTTATGTCTTAAAAAATCGCAATTAACATTTTTGTATTTCCAATACTGATGAATGACTAAATATATCCTTTTTGTTTTTATTTTTTTTATTTTAAGATAACACGAGTTATCGTCGTCGAGTCAACGATGTTTGCAAAAATCCTGTATTAAGTACGAGTGTGACCCCCCGAGAGCTGCACGGGTTGTAGTCAACCGTGACAAGATCACTATTATTGTCATGTCCATATAGCTAGTTGTTTGTCCTTTATAGTGAATTCCTGACTTTAGCCGGTGTGCAGCAGATTTTCATAAATACAGATTTTGATTTGAAAACAATTTACAAGGAAGAGAAATCTCAGATGTGGGTCACATGCTGATTAAATTGAAATTACCCAGCTTGTTGCTTTCTTAACGTATTGACATTTTTCACTCAAGTCAATTAATCACTAAAAATGCTGTCTTCTTCTCTTTATTTTTGATATCTTTTACGATAATGCAAACTAACAATGTAACTACACAAAATCGCAACGAAGTCGGTGTATTCAACAACCTGTTATTTGTCATATACCATTCTCGCTTACGCACCACGTAATCGCACCAGATGCACAATTACTTTATTATTATATTTAAAATCGGATACAATTTCTTACAGGCTCTTTCAGGTTTTAAAACATATTTCAATTTACTAAATAGTATATAGAAATTGAACCACCATTTTTATTTGTATGTAGAGTTGAATTGAATCGTGTTTCTATTGATAACTTAACGCTGGCAAGAATATTTATCTTTCTTAATAAAGACATCGCACTTGCTTGCAACATTATTTGGTCGTATAATACACAAGCATAGAGTAGTCTATAACTTTTACCATAAACGTTTTGTACTTTAGTTTATTTAAAAAGCCAACGATATCTGAAAATGCAGCCATATAATTGTTTTCTTTTGAACTTTTTTATAAATATTAGTACAAGTTATAAATAGTATTTTTGTTTGTTACTTTAATAAATTTGTTATATCACATTTAACAATATGAACGAGAAAACGAGCCTTATACTTGATACTACTTACAATTATCAAACGGAAAAACAGGTTAAATATTTTTATTTTTATTTTTACAAAGTTGACCTTGTACAAAGAGAATGGGTTTAAATGATTTGCTTAGATTTATATTATGCTTATTTTAAATTAAACCTCTTTCGGTTAAATTAAAAAACTTATGTCATTGTGTAGAAAACTAAACTTAGTGTCCTCTGCTGGTGCACTAGGAAAATTAATTAATGTTCCAATTAAGCTATTAGCACACATCAGCATTGTGCGCCACTGAGTCGCATTATGCTCTGTAATTGGAAAACAGGGATCATCATGATAAAGAATAACGTGAAATAAAATGACTGTCAGGAGTAAGATCGTTATATTTTACTTATATAAAATAAATTTAGGTTTGACTCAATATCACGGTTGCATGCGAAAGCGATCCCGCGGCCCCACTACGACGATTAGGGCACCGCTGAGTTTTAGTGGGTATTCCGGCTCCGCAGTCAGCGAGTCCCACATACCCGTCGCTTTTACAGCGGCGGGATGCGTAAATGCATTTCCCAGCGTTAAAAAAAAAGGTTTGACTCAATACAGTTTGAAAGAGAATGCTATATTTAAAAATAAATATTTTGTCACTCCTATTGTCTTTACTTGATACTAGTTTAGTTTAGGTACTTAAAATGTATGTATAAAAAATACATGAACGAATCGTATCGAAAAGCAAGTTGTTAGTGGATAATTCTGACTACTTTCTTATGTCTGTGCTAATACTCACCGCTACCAAAACTACTACAATCAAGTATGACGTTTCTAAGGAATTCTCCAGGCCGATTACATGCTCGATAAGTAAGATATTTAAAAAATGTATTAAACCACTTCTAACTTTCTAAAACGCTTCTCAAGCATATATATGATATATAAGATGCTTGGGAGAAATCACTGAAAGTAACTGGTGTATTCTGTGATTTATCAATGGCATTGGATTGTGTAGAACATGAAACCTTATTACGTAAATTTAAATATTATGGTGTTAATGGCAAAGCTCTTGAACTCATTGCTAACCTATCTTCAATAAATAAAGCAATGTCTTCTGGATCTATGCTAATTTTGACGACGTAAACAGTGATTATAACGAATACAAGACTGATTTAAGACAAACAACTTGGTTTTCAACGCTAAAAAAATCAAATGTTGTGTTTGTTTTACCTTTTTTTTTGTTTTGTCGGAAAAAATGTACCTGAACGCACACACCGTCATCTGGGACAACGGGATAGTGTGAGGCCCTCACCGCTGACGGTAGTAGTAATCACAGCGAAAGTAGCTGTGTCTGTCTGTTTTATTTTCATATCAAATCCGATAAGAAATTGTTCTTACTGAATTTTGGTGCAGAGATAAATCGGACCTTAAGAAGCTCTATTTTTTAGAAAACCCAAGCGGTCAGGAGCTGGCTTGATATGAAACAAGAGAATCGTTTAGAATTATTAAGAAGATCCTGGAGTGACAAGAGAGATTGGAGAAGTCTCTAAAGAAAATCTGTTTGGAGTCGTGAGAGACCGGAAGCGGAAATCAAAGTTCAGAAAAGGCAGGCCCTGGAAGCTAAGCTCTCGCAAATAAAGAATTCTACGATCAGTCTCGATATCCAGTTGGACAGAATAAAGAGATAAATCGAAGAGGCCAGCATCCTTGTGGCCGAACCCAGGTCCCCAGCTCAATAGGATGTCCCAACTTTCTAGGCCCCGCGAGAAATGATCGGGGCCACACCAATATTGTAATAAACATGAATAAAAAAATAACACCACCACCAAAAGACCTGACTCCCAAACTGGACACACTAACCGAAAATAAATGGAAATCATATCCTTAGAGCTTTACAAAGTTAGGAACAGCGGCCAAAAATCAATTCACCCCCGAAATTGTCCTTAGCGACAGAACTAGCGATACAGGAGATGAAGCAGACTTTGACTTCAATAAAAAGGGGTTGATATACCACCGTGGATTCAAGCACTTTTGCTTTAGCCAAAGCTCCCACAACAATATAATATCTCACCCTGATAATATCGTCCAAAGATCAAAAAGACATCAGCGATAATATTAACAGCAAGATCAGGGTCACCCTGGACTTCAAAAAAACCGGTGCTTGAGTGGATAGGATCCGCAAGGCCCGAGAGCAAAAGGTGATCCTCAAATGCGCAAGGAAAGAGGACATGGCGCTGGATAAGGGTCAAGTCCAGTCAAACAGAGAACTTTCTATTAGACCATCGGAATCCCCTTGAAAGCGTGTTGGAAGTCTTGTTGTTTTTCAACAACGATAAAATAAGGCAGACTTACTTTACTTACTTTACTAGGTTAGTGAGGCAGACTAAGAATGAGGGTTCTAAGTCTGCCTCACTAACCTAGAACTGGTCCCCGAGGTGTGAAAGCGTTTCACATAGGCGAAGAAAATGTATTTAAGGACACTCTAGTGATTCACCATGGATACCTATCTGATTCACCACGGACACAGTCACTGCGGTGGTTAGCAGAATGGAAAGAACTGCCCTTAGAAAAAAAACGGGCCCCCAAAATGCGTAAACTGCACACGAAAAAAGAAGGACTGACACAATGCTTACAATGCGACAGAGAGGTAAAAGCGGGACTTCATAGTGAGGTCTTTTCGGTTTAAGGTGGTTTCGATATTGCTAAAGATTGGTTGGACTAGCGATCAGGATGATACTTATAGAAGCGAACCTGCACCGCTCAAAGCTAGCTATAGATAACCTATTCAAGTGATGCAAGGCAAAGGTGTCTCAGTTGCAGTTACCAGAAAACCTCAAGTCAAACAGTGCACCCTAAATTGCCAAAAGCTTGTAAAAAACGCAATTATAGTCTTCGACTACTGCCTGGAAATCTCTTGCAATCTCTAAAAGACTCTGAGTCTTATCATTAATAAAAAACTCTGAAAAATGGTGCGAAATTCTGATAAAGTCAAATATTGCCAGAAAATTCGGAATTACAGAAGTAATAAAGGGAATATTTCCATAAAGGAAGACTTCAGTAGCACTTCTTTGAATTAAAAAGAAACGTTACCGCCCAACATCGAGGGTGCCTTCGATAACGCATGGTGATCAGCCCTTAAAAAGTAGAAAAAAAATTGCCCGAGAAACTTATATGCCTTAGTGTCAACTATGTCAGAGCGTTAAGTGAGAAGGATACCACGAAGGGTTGCATCCAAGGATCAATTGGTGGACCGATCTTTTGGAACCTAATCTTGGACTCGCTCAACCTGCCTGACAAGCCTGATATCGTGGCGATGGATAGGACATGGTCGAGGGTGTTTTTAGTGAACATAACCATCCCGCACGACGAGAACCTCGTGAAATCGTCCCTTTCGTAATATCTACTAACGGTTTAATCACAGTAAGCCTCGCTCACCCTCTGAGGCAGCTGGGGATCTGTGACGGGTCACTCGCAGCCAGGGTACAGAATGCGATATTGTTCGACTCGGCTAGGATTGTCCGCCGGTTTCTCAATTTACAGCCCTAACCCGCGGCCGTTTGATCTCCCTGCCAGGGCGTAATCCCCCACTCGTTTATATTTATCTATGTAAGCTTATGTAAATTTATTATATGACTTATATAGTAAGTATTTATTATATTTATTATATGTATCTATATATGGAACGAGTGGAGTGAAACCGTTAAAATAATAATAACAACAAACGCGGAAAATCGTATACGTCGGCCGACACGGCAGCACGTCCTCGACTATACTCAAAAAATTAAAAATGTATAGATACAAAAAATAATAATAACATACTAGTAACAAAAAAAAAACATCAGAGTCGGACCATCAGGTCCTGGCTTTTCCAGACAGTCATTGGACTGCTGATCTGAATCTGATCTGTAGGAAATTGCTTGATATCATAAAAAAAGGTACAGGCAGATGCTGTTTTGTATAATAAAAAGGCTCTCCCTAAAACCATAGCATGTAGTACCCGTCTTATCTATTTTTCACTATCAAAGCGTAATCTCATTTATTCATTGTAACTAAACATGCAATCTTAAAAATTACCTAAAAGATTTGTTAATAAAACTGAAAAGGATTCATGTTTGTTTATGGAGTGTGGATACGAAGAAAGGGGTCCGAAAATTGGGATAAGGTGGTTAAAAGTTAAAGTTAAAGGCATACAATTATATATTAAAATTAATGGTTAGTAAAAAGTATATACAGTTAAAGAAGGTTGAAAGCTGCAGATTGGCGTCTTCTTGTCTTTCTTACATTTAATCAGCTGGTTGATGCTTAAATAGACATCCTTCAGGTTTGAATAATTCATGTCTAGCCAAAAGTGGCACATGGACCTTTGATGGCTCTCATGGTGCTTCACCAATGTGCTATAGGTAGGTATGTGTCTATAGAAAATTTAAAGATTATTTTATTTCGACTACTACAGCTTTACTTTGTGGATTCTTTCTCTTCTCTACTTCCAAGACTGCATTTTTATTTTCATTGGAATTTTAGAATTTAGAATTAATAAATATATATTTTATTTTATTTCATGTCAGTCTAACATATTTTTTTACATAATCCAGTCATTATGTCGGAAAAAACGTGTTAGAAATGCATTTCAACCGAAAAGGCTCAATTTTGAATGTTACAAGGGGACAGTCTAGAAAAGCTTAACTTAAAATTGTCGACTAAGATTTCTTATGTGCATTTTCCGCCATCTTGAATAAAGTCTTAAATTCTTTTTTTTTTATAATCACTCGTTCAACGTTGAGATACGAAAATTTTTATTCAATACTTTTTTGTTCTTTTAAACACGACTGCGACAGAAGGAGGGTTATGTTTTTCGAGTGTATGTATGTATGTATGTAGTACCTGGATGACCTGGATGATGTTAAATTATATTTAGATACATTACATACTGATGAAACAAATAATATTTTCGATCTTACCGACATAATAGTAAAACAATAACAACTGGTTATTTAAATAAAAAATAAAAAGAGCTCTCAATAATAGTTTTTCTCACAAAAAAAGAAACTTGAAAAAAAAAAGGAAAAAAATTGGTCTGTAGACACCGGGATTCCAACCCGGATTTTCTGAATTTGAATCCGACCGATTCCTATTGGAGCTATTTTAAGCTTAAGAATGACAGCGAAATTTACCTTCGTATTCTAATGATATTTTTTAATTGCGTAAAAAAAGGGATAAAACGACATTTTCCTAAAAAAATCCTAGCTAGATCGATTTATCGCCCCCGAAACCCCCTGCATACTGAATTTCATGAAAATCGTTGGAGCCGTTTCCGAGATTCAGATTATATATAATATATAGGTATATAATTATATATACAAGAATTGCTCGTTTAAGGACGCTATCACATTTTTCCACAAATATCAGTGATTTTCAGGTACCATTTTAATTAATTAGGAGTCACACTGCGAGGATATCTTTGTTTCAAATGAAAGATAATATATTCATCTCCAGAGTAACACCATAAAAAATCTATAGCCCCATACACATTTTTTACACAAATTCGTTTTAACCATCACAGTAATCGCAAAAAATTAAAAAAAGAGGGGCCTGAATAGGAACCAATATAGCTAAATAAACTGCACTAAGAAAAATAAATATACTAAGAAATTGTTGCTTATTTAGTCCTCTGTACGAATAGCTAAATATATTAAATAAAAATAAATAATATTTCCATTTATGAGAAAAATAAGAAACGCTCTCAAATTTCTTCATACAATTTTTACTCCTGAACAATCGTCGTTCGTCATTCTGCGCCCAAACGCGCTCGTGGAAGCACGGGTGTATCGCTTCAGCGCAATTAATAATTACGTTAAAAAGGGCGTGCCTTGTGTATACTGTGCTTGAACGAAATTGATACTTTTTCGGACCGAAATAAAATAATTGTCTTTGCGATGCATTTGGTTTATATTAAAAAATAAAATATAAGGAACAACATAACAATCTTCGCAATCTGTTGTCTTTACACTGCTTTTTTTATATATTTTATAATTACTATTGTACAAAGTTTTTAAATAGTAGTTTTAAATAGATAACCGAATTTATGCTTTTGTCCTCTATTGGTTTCTATTCTATTCTATTCTATTGTAATCTATTGTCTTAGAGTATTAGAAAGTAAATTAATAATAATAATAATAATTTATTACGCAATACTCAACTTCGCAACACTCTTTTTTACCTTTTTTTTTTAATTTTTTTTTTCGCTGGGAAATGCATTTACGTATCCCGGCGCCCGAGGGCGACGGGTATGTGGGACTCGCTGACACGGCAGAACGTGCCAGAATACCGCACTAAAACCCAGCGGTGCCCTCATCGTCGTAGTGGGGCGCTACGGGATCGCTTTCGCATGCAACCGTGACGCCCCGACGATTGGCCCACCTATGCGGACCGCCTTCGCCTATAGAGCGCTCGCGGGCACTGTGAGCGCTCTATTGCCCTGGTGGCGAGTGGAAGGATGTGGTGCCCTCTCCCACTCTATTGCGGAGGGTGGAGGAGTGCGTATTGACGTCTCCTCCTCCCTGGTCGTCTTCTGCGGAGCGAGTCAGCGTGTGCGGCTGCTTCCCGCTCTCGCTCCGCGGCCTCCTTCAGTGCCATGACCTCCTCACAATATGAGGTCACGGCCGTATACGTGGTGGCACAATATGAGGTGACAGCGAGAGGTCTCCACCTATCACTGCCACCAGGGCCCTGCGCTGGGGTTCCCAAGCGACGCATTCCTCCAGGATGTGACGCGCCGAGTCGATTGGCGCGCCACACTCGTGGCAGGCAGGGGTGGCTTCTCGCCTAGCGATTTGGTGCAGGTACTTACCGAAGCAACCGTGCCCGGTAAGCACCTGCGACAGCCGGAACGTAAGCACCCCATGCCGCCTGTTGACCCAGCGACGAAGGTGAGGACGTATAGCGTCCACCGTCACTGAGCCCGCCGCTGGGGACCCCAGATCCTCCTTCCACCATTGGATCAGTGCTCTCTGAGCTAGAGCCCTGATCCTGCCGACTTGGTCCACACTTGGACGTTCGCCATTCGCTCTCTGCCCGGACCGGAACTGGTACACCTTCGCGAGCACCTCCGCCTGGAGTTCCCAGGGCGGATCGCCCGCGAGAAGTGATGCCGCCGTCCAGGACACCGTACGGTATCCCCGTATCACCCTTACCGCTATGACCCTCTGGGGTCTCCTTAGGAGAGCCTTGTTATGAGCGCTAAGGGCGTCGACCCATAAGGGAGCACCGTACAGTGCCATGCTCCGCACTATACCGGCGTATAAGCGCCGGCAAGGGGAGTCCGGTCCGCCTACGTTGTGGAGGAGTCGTCCCAACGCAGCGGCGGCGTTCTGCAGCCTCGGAGCGAGCTGGTCGAAGTATGGACCAAAACTCCATCGCCCGTCCAGGGTTAGGCCCAGGTATCTCATCTGAGCCCGAACCTCCACCTCCGTTCCCTGGACGGCGATCCACGCACCTCGGGGGGGGGGGCCTCTGCGTGGGCCATGGAATAGGAGGGCCTCTGTCTTGGATATAGAGATCCTCAGGCCCAGCATCTCGATACGGTCGACCGTTATCGTTGTGCCGGCTTCTGCTAAGCGGGCCGCCTCTTCGAAGCTCCTCGCCCGGGCCGTGAGCAAGGTGTCGTCAGCATAACAGATGACCCTCAGCCCGGGCGGTAGAGGTGCCCGCAGCAGCCAGTCGAAGCCGACGTTCCACAGAGTTGGTCCCAGGATGGAGTCCTGTGGAACGCCGCAGCCAACGCGACGTCGATAGAGTCGACCGTCGCCTCCCTCCCAGAGGACCTCTCTCTCCTGAAGGTACGCCTACAACAGCCTCTGGAGATAGTGGGGCACTTCATGGAACTTCAGTGCCTCCACAATCGAACACTCTTTGTTACCTACTCCTACTCCTACTCCTACCTCCTACTCCTTTATTACCTAATTATCTACGTAAAATATAAGATGTTTAAATTATATATAACTTGTATGTGGTTCTGAATTATTAAAAATAAAGCGTATTATTATCTATTATATTTTATTGTATAGAGGGGCGAACGAGTAGTAGATACCCTGACGCCTTTAGACATCCTCATAAGGGGCCATTCATTTATTACGTAAGATTTTTTTTTGCTACAAATTTTGCTAGTTTTCGACCCTCTCCCCCCTATTATAAGAAAAAATAAGAATAGGCCAACCCCCTCTCCCCTGTTAAATATTTATTACGTAAGAATCAAAAGTAAAAAAAAATCAATAAATGTTGGTTTGGTGTTAATAAATGTTTAAAAATTTGTTTAATGTTTATTTTTCAAAGTAACAATTTTTAGAAGTGTTTATTTGTTTTAATTATTCATCTTTACCTACAATAAAAGAAGTCCATGCAAAAGTCAAAACCCACTCGGAAAGTGGATCTGCCATTGAAAAATCTCTAATCCGAAGAACATCCGAGAGAACATCGGCACTCGTGCGTTTGCCCTCGTTTTTTCAAAGAATAATTTTAACTTTGCGCATTTTTGTGATCTTACGTAAGAACTATCGAGACTCCCTCCCACCCCCTTGTAAGAGAAAATAAGACATGGTCGACCCCCGTCCCCCCTAAATCGTGTTACGTTATAAATGAATGACTCCTAAATCATCAATTTATGATCTTTGAGGGCGTCGGAACAATCTGCCCTCAGAATATTCCACCCGTGCCCCTCTCTGCGATACCTTTAAAAACGGTGGGGTAAGTTAAATACTTACTATAGTCGGATCGCGGAGCACGAAGAATTTTGTACATTGACCTTTTACTACGGTCAATGTACAATATTCTTCCTGCTTCGCGATCCGACTATAGTTAAATACTTTTACTTAATCAATACCAGTAAAATTAAAAGTTAATACTTTCAAGTACCAAGATTAGTTACGTCAGTATAAAATCGAGCGTAAAGCGGTTTCAATGTGTGCGTGTACGCGTTATGTTATTGTGTTGCGATTTAGATACCTAAACTTAAGCGAGCTCAAAATGTAATAGCGTCCTTAAATATATGTCCATTTCTTTGGCACGCCCTACAGCCCAAACGGCTGGACGGTTTTTGACATATGTGGTGTCGTTGGATTTGTCTAAATTGTAGTAGTGACATAGGCTATATAAATTTTTGAAATGGCGCCTGCAAATGGCGGAATGAGGGGGGGGAGTGGAATTTTTTTTATTACTGTAGCAATATGGGTATCAAATGAAAGCTAGTAAATTGTTTTATTCTTTTTAGTTTATAATAAGAGTATTTTACGCAGTCGGGTTTTTTGATTTTTTAAATTAATTTATTTATGATCTACAATTATCGGATCGGTTAGTATCCGCTACCCTGCGGACGCGCCCAGTAGAAGGTCCAGCAACTCCTGTGGGACAATAGCATAACCTAATCCATGTGCTTATAGCATAGTCTAGCTTCTTTACTGTAGCAAATTATATTCAGCCACTCAGTTAATCGACATTTATAGGTAGTTACCTGGTTAGTTCTTTTCTCTTCTAGGCATGAATGCCTTGAGGGCATTGTTCACTGAAACTGGGCCATTTAATTAAACAGCTCTTTAAACTAATTGTCTTGGCTTGGATGGCCAAATCCGAATCAATAGGGAAAACCAAAATACTGAAAGGATAATCGAGGTCGATTTTAATAAATACTCATTGAACTTGTAAATTAATTTTATGAGAAAGAAATCGAAACCGTTGATATAAAAAAAAATTACGTGTATTATACATACGTGTATGTATACACTGTTCGATTGTATTAGTAAAATGAAAAAAAAAAATTTTTTTTAGACATTGAACCGCTTTATTAAAATCAATATATATCATTTGCGATATTTTATAATATCAGCTGCGATAATCTAATTTTAAATGTGCATTTACTTAGTCGAATCATAATGTCATAGTTGCTATTAATTGGAGAACGATAAAAATTAAAAATGAGTCCTTTCTGTAAGTAAAACTAACATTAGGTACTTTCTAGTAGCGTAGTAGGTACTCTTAGGTAAAAATTGTTCAAAAGACAACATCTGATTAAAAAATAATAATAACAATAACTTGCGTACCCATAATGGAATTAATCAGTTGAAATTATTTTTGAACACTATACTAAGAGATTATGACATTGTATTAAGTTGAAAAAAAAAACAGTTTGAAAAACGTCAAAGGCTCAAGTACCTAAAAATATAATAAACTTTAAGCAATATTGTTTCGGGTAATAATGAAAAATGTTACATTAATATTTTTATTATTATAAAAGCTACTTACGACAGCCACGAATCAAAATTTTGTATTTTTTTTGACCCACCCGAATAAACAGTATATTACTTTTCTAGTAGGTACATACCTAACATGTTATTATAATTACCTACATAATGCTGCTATCAGTGTTATTTTTGTTTTTTTAGCAATAACTTAGTAAAGCTTAGCTTATTTTTAGGAAGTGTTATTTAACATATAGATATTATTAGTACTAGTAAATCACATAAATAAAAAACAAATAAAAATTAGGTAGATTTTTGTAGGTAGTAAAGTACACTTAAGTACAATGTAAAGTCAATCATTATTTTATTATTCTTGCTTATCTAAAAACTAAGTAACAAAACAATATGTTTTTGTTATTATATTCATAGTTGAATAGTACAAAGTACAAGATATCCCCATCCATTATAAAGATAATAAAAATAAAACAAACAACTAGCTGACTAATCGGAGAATTACTTTAAAAACCATGCACAGCAGTGGTCGAGATTCATACATTCGGCATAATTTATTTGCTACACAATTGTCATAATTATAACATAAAATTAAGTAACTTGATCAATTCTAAACTATTTTTAAATAAATATATAATTATCTACTAAAAAACATAATTTTTAGGCTTCCATCTATCTACATGTCACTTTGATTTATAACAACTTCATGCTTTTACCTATATACACCTATATATAACAAAACTTACGAAATTATCGTACTTAGTAGGTATGTTTCGAAATCCTATTATTATATATTACCTAATAAGCTTAAAAAATGCTTATTAACTTCTTAGAAACAACTTTAACACAGAGAAAATTTCGAGATTTTCAAGCTTTTAGTCTCAAAAATAACTCATTTTAATATTATTCACTTAATCAAAAGAATAAGAACGCGCCCGCGCGGTGTATGATCTTTTAGCACAAATGTATTGAAATCACATATTTTCACATCAGTCTTCTAGTTTTATAAGATTGGGCAGATGCTCGCTTGGCAGCGGCGATGGCTGCAGCAGCGCGGCGAGCGTGCACGCGGCCGTGTTTTGCGAGATGGTCCGAGCGGGCAAATCTCTTACTACATTCAATGCACCGGTAAGGTTTGTCGCCTGAATGGCTTCGACGGTGGCGCGCTAACTCGTCCGATCGCGCAAAACGCCAACTGCAGCCCCCCCATGTACACCGATAAGGCTTCTCACCACTGTGCCGACGTAAATGCGCGCGAACGTGCGACGCTTTTGCATACAATTTACCGCACTCTTTCACCGGACATCGGAACGCACCAAGTTCTGGACAGAATGTTGGCTCTCCCCACGTTTGTTTACTTTCTGTTGTAAAACATCGCACTTTTTCACACGTTTTGTTTGAGTTATTGGGCGAGTACTGAATGTCCTGCACACAGGTTGACTCCAAATCTATTCCGAGAACAGATAGTCTACCTAGAGCAGAGTCACTGTCGACGTCTGTAGTATTTGGACTCGAATGCATCACATCATTTGATTTATCGCTCGTCAATGCTTCAAGAAGATAATCGTCTAAATCTATATTTTTGTCCAAATCATCGAAATCGAAAAGTATATTTGAGCTATCTTCAAATATAGAAGTATCTCCGTTAGAGTCATTTAAACCGTGAACGAATGTATCGCAATGAAAATTTATGTCATTAAGTTGCCAATCATTAATTTCAGGATTAAGGTTTGACGGTAATTCAAAATTAATAAGACTCTCTGCCGGAGAATACTCAAACATGAGCTGGTCTCCAAATCCGTCATTCAGCAGGCTGCCACTTTCGCGGTACATTTTGAATCTAAAAAGAAACAGAAAATAAATAAAGTTTATTGTTTCCTAAATGTCAAAAAATAAAAATGTGTCGTACTTACACGTTTTATATCGATCACAATATTTATCCGTTATAATTATTTTATTAGAAAAATATTATAATCAAGGCGCAGACAGGCGCATGCGGTGCGTCCTGTGGCTAGAGTGAGTGATCGCACCCGCTCCGGACAACGCCACGGACGCGCGATAACAGCGATCGACGATTATCGGGCAGCCTGCGCCAGCGGGAATACTATAACTGGCAGTCGCCGCATACGACACGGGATCTGCGTTAAACATTTTACCCTATAGCACTGCTAATCCCTGTCATATTAATGTTAATAAACTACAAAGTTGCATCTTAATACACATCATTGTTAAAGAGCTTATCTCCGTATAAACGTTTCGTTAAAATAAAAACATAAAACATTTTATTTTAATTTAAAAAAGCTGTTTACAGAACATAACGATAATATGCGGATCATTCGCTTTCATTCTTATCTTTTGTTTGCCCGACCTACCCGACAGTTCTTTTACCTACGATAATAGATTTAATTACATATTAGTGCAAATGTGTGTACATAGAATTTTAATGAAAAGAAAAAATAAAGTTGATCGGATCCAAATTATTAAAATTGTCGTTGCAGTTTTTTTACTTAAATAACAATATGTTTTTTACAGTCGATTTAGAAAACCAAACATTCTATGAAGATTCTTAGCACTAGGAACATAGTACATATTACTTCAATGACTACGAATTTAATACTAAATAAAGAAGTAAGTAATTAGATCTTCAAGTATTGTTCACTAGAAATGTGTTTAGATTAAGTTTGAACTCGTCAAATAAAATCACAACGGAAATTCCGCGATTGAAGCGGAATTGATAGTATTTTTGCAATGCTTACATCCCCTGATAACCAGCGATAACATTCTTCGGAAGTGATGATGAACAATGAAATAACAACAACTAACCCCTGCGTAATAAATAAAGAATATCGTTTATTTTTAATACAAAGACACAAATATAGTAGAAGGACCATGTTCTTATTAGATCATATTACATATACATACTATGTATGTAACGTCAAAAAGATAAATCATAATTAATTAAAAAAAAAAAAGTTACTAGTGAAGATTGTCGTTTTGCTATAAATAGTAAACATAAAAGATGTATTTAAGTAATAACAAATTCATACAATATTATTATTGCTTACAAAATCTAGTTGATTTGATCACAGTCTGTTCTGTCATTTCTAACAACTAGTTAGTGCGGCGAGGGCGCTATCGTGTGCCGGTGGCTGGCACTGCCGGCATCTGGTCGCGTGTCGCACCTCTTCTCAACTTACATCGCAGACTTTGATATTTATGCACTCAAACTGTTATCTGAGCAATTGTATCATTAAAAAATTCCTTAGTTCTTTAATCACCGCGTTTGCTTAATATTAAACAGAAGCGTAGTAATACTTAGAAATTGAATTAAGTATTAGATATTTCAATATTTTAATCAGTTTTTTCACCTTTACATCTGAGATATACCGGATGTCCCATTTTAATCTTACACCGAACTTTTCTCGAGCGAATGTTCGTGCGTACGCGGTTTACGGTGCAGTGGCTCGAATCTTCAGTATCGTCGGCTGGGAGGTAGTAAGCAGACGCCCAGTCATATTTATCCAACGATCGCAGTGCCCCAGTAGTGGACACCTGGCTAAAAAAAGTTGGAAAATATAATAAAATTAAAAAAAAAAAAAACAACACACGTGCTCCTCCGCGTACGCACGAACATGCGGTACATACATGCATACATCCTGGATATCTCTTAAATAGTTGGAAATGATGTTCCCACTTGAAAATTATGAACTTTATCGAAAAAATATTGAAACAAAAGTTTTTAGTTTTGAACTGACAAATTTTTCGGAAATAAAAAAAGTTACGTTTCCGTTTAAAAAAAATGTAACGCCGCCATTTTGGATTTTGGCTCCAAAAAATAATTGTTTCAAATGTCCCCTTCAACCCCTAAAAGTTTTGTTCCAACCAATATAGGTAAGGTCCCAGCAATATTTTCCAGGAAAAGTTGGATGTAAGATTAAAATGGGACATCCGGTATAGCCATTATTAATTATCATCTTTAATTATACAAGTAGAAATATTTAAATACTTTACTTCTCTGTTATTTAACATTTTAACTTATAAGGAATTATTCCGAAGCATTTGTGATAAATCGGCACGTAGCACACGTGTTCACATGCGGTGCAGGTAAATTGATAAGTTTAGCGTCACGATTCCAAGATGCAAGTTACATAATAAAATCAATGATCTAACTCGTGGTACCGTTTACCTAGCCGTATAGAACATAATACACAATATGACGTATGTAGTGACCTATGTTTGTATGAAGGCGATAACGTCCGGTGGCTGGCAGTACCAGCGTCTGTTCATTGGATACATTACGTGGTGGCATTGCTCGTATTGTTGTTTTCTTACAACAATAATGGAAAATACCTTAACAGTTAACATGTAAAATAATTAAAGTACCGCTAAGTTTTTGTTTCTTGTGTTACTATACACAAGAAAAATGCCTACATACCTAATTGTTTAAATTATATAAAGAGTGGCAGTAGGTAAGTACCTGTGAAGTGAAATGAAATATGATAGTTTATATTTTACTGTGACTTATTGGTCAGTAAAAGTAAAAGGCTTTTGCGCTATCGTTTGCGGGTTTGACCTCCTAGTCCGGGCGCTGGGATTTATGTTGTTGGTTTGTCTATATGTGGCGTTCATTTATTATTTATTTACCTTGAACTTCACAAAACAGATATTTACCTAAACTTCAAAAGCTTTGTAGAGTCTAATATGTTCTGGAGAGAACCGTGTATTGTATATGTTATTAATGATATAATATGAATTGGAGAACAATAAATAAATTTAGGAACAACAATTCGTAAACAAAACTGACCTACTTAACAAACATCAATATAATTAAGAATAATTATTATAATTGATTATAATAATTTATTTGACACCATAAGACACATAATTTTTTATTATTTTAAAGTAAAACAATATTTATATATTTATTTATTTATTTATTATTACTTTATTGCACAATACATTAAAGAATTGTACAAAAGGGCTTAATGCTAAAATAAAAGCATTCTCTACCAGCCAACCTTAGGATGTACAAGAGCAGAAGTTAGTAAGTGTGTAAAATTGAGGATTGATAAAATTCACTTTAAAAAAGGCAACGTTAGTAACAATCGTTATATAAATACACGATCAATTAATACATATATATACGTATATAAATACATAAACACATAAACAGATAGGTACAAACATCCAAACATACATATATACACACATACATATATACATACATATATAATAATTAAGCTGAAGACAATTATCAAAACACAATTACACAGTATTTATTGAGTTCACTAAATTAGGTTAAATTTTGGCTAAAAAGAATTACTTATCTCTTAAATATGTCATTAATATATAGGTAAAGAACACAATATAAATAACAATTTAAAATAATATTTTCATACCTACATACCTATATCTATTTTCGGATGTATTTTTGCGTAGTTATCGGTATCTAATACGAGATCCTGGATATGAAGGCTAAATTTTAAAATTGTTTATGTCAAAATGTCATGGGATAAACACAGTGCCGGATTTAGGGGAGGGCAAGCGGGGCAACTGCCCCAGGCCTCCACAAAAGAGGGGCCCCCACATCCACAAAAGAGGGGCCCCCACATCCGCAAAAGAGGGGCTTCCACAATACAGCTAAGGCAATCGAGTTGGAGCGGTCCGGAGTCGGGACGACTCTTGTTTTTTTTAGGAGTAGGAATAGGTGATGACCTTTTTTTTTCGGAATATGTCCACCCGGCAACGATAATTATTATCGGTGTGAGATTGTGATGACCTTTTTTTTTTCTTTTCGTAATCATTTTTTTCTGCAAGAAAGAAAACCAATTTCAGATCAAGGGGCCTCCACTCCTCTACTGCCCCGGGCCCCCACAACTCTAAATCCAGCCCTAGATAAACATTCGAGTAGAAGTTGTCTTCAGAAACAGTACAGTAGGCGCGCGAGTTCATGTCCATCCTGAGGAATGCGGTAGTTCTGTGACCTATCATAATGTCGATATCGATAATCTCATTTGGTCAACCATAATATCTATTCCATATTTATTGCAACTTTAAGTAAGTAAATATTTATTTCTTTATTTATTTTTATTTAATACTTTATTACACACGTTATTAAATAATAGCATTGAAGAAAAAAAATTTACAGTAAATGTGCAATGGCGGCCTTATCATGCTTATGTATTATAAAAGTTTTTTTCTATTTGAAATTGGTGAAGGCGAAGTACTCATGGTTTCGTAAAAAAAAAACAATACAATAGCGGTCAATAGTTTTTAGTATCGACAAGCACGCGTCACCGTCAACGGACAACACTCGATTTCGGACGAATTCGGCGAGGTGGGTGAAGGCGGGGCGCGCTGCTCCCGCCCTTTACCTCAGGCCCCGATGGACATGAACTCGCGCGCGTACTGTAGGTACCTCATTTTATTAAAAAATTCAGGGCATTAAAATTGGCCAAGTAGCCAGGGCCCGATCTAAGGGGGGGCAAACCGGGCAATTGCCCGGAGCGGCGAAATTGAGCGGCGGCGCCGCGCGTCGGCGACGAAAATTTGAAAGATGGTTAAAAAAAAAACACACCACTACACAAAAGTTATTAGAACATAATTTATTACTATTGACATGACTAAAATTTCACATCACATTTTAGTAGATTAAAAAAATAAAATGTGGTCACACTGCGTCCTTCAAGCTGTGCATGTTTTGCACGATGGTGCACACAGCACGGCCGTACGCGGTCGCGCGGACGCAAACGGACAGCAAGATGGATGGTGCGCACAGGCCTTTAGTTTCGTGGGGTTTGCAACACTGGCAACACATGTATGATGTAAGATTTTATGTGATTATTATATTAAGTACTTCTGTAAGTCTTAAGTTTTTCAATTTATTTTTTAATAAACATCTTAAAACACAACTTATTTTGTTTTAATAATATCGGTAGGGAAAATTTGTCTTTTTATAGGTTAAAATTACACCATCTATGAAATAACGTAAAGGCGGCAAATATTGTTTTGCCCGGAGCGGCGAAACAGCTGGATCGGGCCCTGCAAGTAGCAGATCGGATAGATCTGATTCACAATCTATTTTTTAAGAGCAAGATAAAAACTTTGATATAATAACACAATGAACATTTACAATTATAGCATTATATACATATTAGCATGTCTTACAATTAGTATTAGAACCGCGATATATCGCTATTAGAACCCGTAATACATAGATATAAATAATGGCTATTAACACGAAAGTTAACAAGTAAATCTAAAATTTTGATTTATTAATATATTTTTTTAATCAATTATTTATAAAAATAATAGTTTATAATAGAGTATAAAAATGTATACTTATCGTAACGTTTTGTGTGTTGAGTGTCAGAGATATAATGTGCATTCTTAGGGAACCTTGAGAGAAATTCTGAGACTTGTAGGTAGTTATATCATCCAATAATTTTATTTTACCTAATAGTAATCAAAAAGCATTTCTTAATAGTAAGAGAGACGTTAGCCTAGGAGTGGTACATTTACTGACTGTTTCAGTTTAATTCAGTTCAGAATATTATCAAGATAAGCGAAGAAAACTCACTAATCTACCGACGGAGAATACATATTCTGGGAAACCACAACCTAAAAATACTATCGTGATTAGACCCGTAACCCGCAACTATGAAAAACATTAGAACGTTTATCGCATAGCAGCGATAAAATACTCGTACGCAAACACATAATGTGTGTAAAAAAATTATGACATCAATACTTTTATCAATGGAAATCCAGTGTCCAATTTCGTTATTGGCTATACAAAAAATGAGTGTTCTGGTTTTAGGAATTATAAATTACCATATTTCACAGGCTATTTATCTATGGGGTATCTGTGGCATAGCTTTGTAAAGAATACAATGACTACGTTGATTGATGTATCGATTTAGGTTCAGAACAATAACACGTAGACAGACAAAATATAATATCACACCGTGTGTAGTATTTATATGCGATTTGATCTTTTTAGGAGCCTAGGATTTAATATAGACATAGGATAAACATAATACTTCTCTACGTGCGTTATAATACCTAATGAATACTTCCTAAAAAACGAAATTAATGATTTTTTAAATGATTTGAATGGAGGAAAGATTCATGCCCTCTGGAGGGCTTAGATTCATAATTGGACCGGATAGGTGGCGTTTCAACTGGGTCTTAGGTTTTTTTTTGGCAGGACAACATCTATCGAGTCCGCTACTTTACAATATGTTTAAATCAGTAGGTAATATACTTACGCCGAGTTGCACGAAATAAATTTTACGAAATAAATTTTAAATTTAAGTGTTTATTAAACTAATTTAATCACAAGAATCGTGATTATCTGTTGCACGAAACCTACATCTGATTAAGTTAACAAAAAAATTTAGTTTAATTAAAGACCTATCTAACGGATGATTAATTCCAACAGCTTTAAATTAATCATGAGATCAACTAATTTTTAGATTAGTCAAGGTCATTTATTTCAACAAAAAGCAGACACTGAAAGCCATTAAATGCGATGATTTTATTTGTTTTTTACGGTTCCTTACGTAAACAAAATATTGAGCCCTTATGGGATCAATCACATAGCCGTTATTACGTTTTACAATTATTATTTTTTTAAGTAGCGTTATATTTAATATACTATATTAGATTATATTATGTATCATGTATATTATCATGAATTACTTACATATTATTTTATTGTCTACTAAGGGCCCACACCGGCTGCGCCCGGGGTATGTATATGATTCGCTCCAAGTCTGTTTATTAAAAGGATCACGCGCGCGTTATCGTTCAGCTTAAGGAAGACGGTGCGACGATGCGGCGCACACGCAACAAATTATATACCTAAACCATCCTCAAGAATCAGTCTATCTAGTAGTGAAAACCGCATGAAAATCCGTGCAGTAGTTTTTGAGTTTATTGCGAACAGACAGACAGACAGACAGACGCGATGGAGGACTTTGTTTTATAATATACAGTGGTAGTGATAGTGATGATATATAAAAATATATATATCGGCATATATTTTTATTATTTGATGAAATTTTGTAAAAGTCTCGGACTCGCGAGAAAAAACATGACGTAACATGTAGATATATTATAATTATATTATCATTCACTTTTTAATTATAATGAAAAAATAACTGTGAATTCGTAAATAAAAAGTATTTTTGAAGATAAATTTGGTTTTCACTATATTAGATAATTCGCACATCGGCAAGAACAGAGTCACAACACAAAAAAATACGAAATTGAGATAAGTATGCCATAAGAAAGGCAATTTCGAACTTTATCTGCTAAAAAATCTTCATAATTATAGTGCGATTCCTCGCCGAGATATTTCATTTAATACCCTTTTTCACTGAGCCACTTTTCCACCTTTTGTAGCGTAAACAGTGTCACATCACAGTTGATACAAAACGTACGTGCATCTAGTGTGTGTAGTACTGTCATAACCTGTATAACGACCCTATTACGGTAAGTAATTTTCATATATTTACTTTGATTTCTTGAAAAAGATAGTCCCATCATGTGAAATGACCATATTTTTGAGTTATTCTCACTAAGTATTTTAAAATTAGAGAATAGAACTATCACATCATGTAAAATGACACTGTTCTTGCTTTAATGTTGGTTGATATCGAGTTATTATAAGGGTAGAACTGAAAAAGGTTAGGTAAAAAGGTTAGGTGAAAAAGGTTTAATATTAGGTCTCTCCTTCTGCTTTAAGTGTTTATTAATTTATCTTAGGACGCATTACAATTACTGTTACAACTATGCTTTTTTTACTTTATTAGGACAAAATGAAGCGGAATTAAAGAAGAGCGGATTTCATGATTGATTTAGTTTTACGCGACGGCATTAGCCTGGATGAATCTGAAACTTCTAAAGAAAATATCAACAATACCAACACACCTGATATTGACGATGGTAAATGACAGTATTTTTTTTTCAAATACGACGAATACGACGAATTCGACGTACTTACAAAGTTTTACTTTATAAAATAAAATAAAATTTTTTATTTAAATTACAAGGGGCTTACTTAAGAATATTAATGTTCTCTTCACATCAATTTCAGCACTTGCATCTACAAGTTTAAAAAAAAAAATTACAAAATTTTAATTTAGATGACACAGTACTCAAAGATGAAGATTCAATTAATGAGGATGGTATGTGTAAGTATATGATTTCATCGAGGATAGTGATGATAGCGTCAAAGATCCCGTTTTTTTTATTAGTCGTGGTATGCTCAGAAGAAGATTTTTGTGTAATAGTCAGGATGAAGAAGCAGGGCCGGCCTAAGGCAAAAATTGCAAGTGTGCAAGCTGACATCTTATGCCCATGTGAAAACATTATCAAGTTTTATTATCCTGTGTCGGAAGTGTACACATAAACAAAAGCCGCCAGGCTTATTCCTAAAAAAAGGTCGTCTAAGATCTACCATCGATATTTACTCGATGTTTAACCTTGTAGCCTATCCGAATTTCTAAAAAAAAATTGTACTTCCGAGATCAACCATCGAATGTAGCCTACCCGAATACCTAAAAAATATGCCCTCCCAAAACGCTCGAGTGTGCAACTGCATACTTCGCACACCCTTAGGCCGGCCCTGTGAAGAAGTAACTGGTAACTTGCGTAATTTTTCACTTCTAGGCTAGGTTAAGTTCACACAAATTATGCCATAATTATAATTTTATTATGATTGTGTAAACAATTTTCTAATTTTCATAATAGTTTTCTAGGGGAGAGATTATCTAATGTCTGTATATTTTTATATCGAAAGTTTTGTACCTTTACGTTTCTAATGTAACTAATAGTAATTTCTTACTAAGAAACCTACAAAGATATTTAATATTACCTGCTTAATTTTAAAAAACAATAAATATTATTATCTAACAAAAGTGTTTCATTTCATGAAATCTTTCATAATTTTGTCGACAAAAGAGACACATTAGAGGAATTTAAAAGTAAAATATTAATATAAAATAGAAAAAATATCTTTAGATTTTAATTTCCATGAAAATATAATAGAGCATTAAATTTCTTCTTAAATATATTTTTAGTTCTCCGATATGCTCTCTCAGAAAATTTTTAATGGAACTATAAGTTCTAAAAATAAGAAAATCGTGATTTCCCAAAAACTACGTTTATTGTGTTATGACACTCTCGTTGCCGATGTGCGAATTATGAAGGTAAAAAGAAACTTATTCAGGATGACATGACAGCAAACTGCAAACAAATGTCAACACATTCGTTTTTTCAATTTTTTTAAACTCGAAAGTGCTATGGTGTTTTTCCGATTTTTGTCGATTTCAAAAGATGACTTGGTTTGTTTTTACGGTTTCCGATTATTCTCTTTTGTTTTGGCATCGTGTTAATTGGTTTTCTCCGACAACCACTTGATAATGAAGATGGGATACAAAGTGAATCATTATTTTATTATTATAGTAAACGAAGAAAAAATAATGATTAAATTGTTTGAAGTTAAAATGTTTTTATCTTGGTACAATAAAGCCGTAGATTAAAAAAAATGGTTTTTTTTCCATATTTTTTTAAGTAGTAATGCATGAATGCTATACCCAAGCTATACGTACCAAGTTATACATTTTCCGTTTTATAAATATGTGTTATAATTATGTTATATTGTACTTTGGCAGGTAGTCAATATATTTTATATATATCAGGCTTTAAACTCTATACGCGACATTCAAGTTACTCTATGGCAAGGAGAGATTAACAAAAAGAACACTTGCAAACTACTGGACAGACGTCCAGTAGTTTTTGCATGAAAGCCGGACAACAGACAGACAGATAGACAGACAAAAATTTCAAAATAAATTATAGCCTATATGTTGCCGAGGACTAATAGCTATATAACAAAAAAGTTTCATCAAAATCCGTCCCGTAGTTTTTGCGTTAAACCCGGACAACAGACAGAATTCATAATTTTTGTTTGCTTTGTGTTACTTGTATGAAGACCCCTAGGGGTATTTTTTTTAAAGTTTTTATTCAATGTACAGAATTGAACTGTTCTAGTTTTATTATATGTACCTAAACATAATATAGATATCTAATAATAATAATGTAATAATAACGCATGCTTTCGGCTTCTCAACGCTTAGGTTATAGGCACTCTCTGGTCATTTAAAAGGTGTAGATATATGTTAAAAATTTTTTTTTTGAATTAGTTGCAATTTCCAGGTGTGATTTCTTGGCTATAGTATTTAGAGTTTTAGCGCATCATTAATTATACATATATATCTTATATCATTATTCATCATTAATTATACATATATAAACATTATTCACTGGTTAAATTTCTCTAATTTTTTTTTCCAGACGACTTGACGAAGAAAGTGCAGATGAGGTATAGAATGGAATGCGCTTACCTAGAAAATGTCTATTAACATTTTTTTAAAGGTAAGAATAATATCAATAAGGTGGTTATAAGTAGCTGAAGATACTGCTGCTGATACTGCGTATACTGACAAGGCACACCTTAGTCATTTCTATCATAAACGTGAATGCTAAGCTTTTCATGCGAGGAGCTTATCGAGAGTGTAAAGATGCTGAAGATGATGTGAATGAGAACCAAGATTACGACGTTCCTCAGCACACTATTTAAAATATAACCTGTAAGAAATCATTATTTTAAGCTGAACGATTTCGCCTGTATTAGCGATTTGCTTTCTATATTTCTGCGGGCGCAGTGGTAAATCGAGTCTATTGTAATATATAATTAATAGCAGTACGTACGCCATGTTACCAGCTGTTTGGAGTGAGATAATGCATTCATTTTGCGAAACATGGCGAGCTTTTTCTTACCCGTTTTTGCCTTAAACTCGATTGAATCTTCAAAATTAAGATAGGAAAAGAGCTCAACGCCTAAGAGCATCAGGTAATCTCTAATCATAACAAATACAGCTCGAAAAGTCTCAAAAGAGAGCCAAGAGCTTCTTTTAACAGTGACCAGATACAATTCTTTCTAAGAAGCGTTAAACTTGACTAAGTTCGTGTCACCATAGTTAACACATTTTTAAGAGTTAACACGTTGCGTCAAAGTATATCTTGCTTCATGGATCTTAGCATTGACTCTGGTTAAATGTATGTCCGAACAATTCTGTTATCTGTGTACCCATAGTTACCCGTTAAAGATACCATGCCAAACCAGGAAAAAATTCTTGAAGATATCAAGTGCTTCACCGTGTTTCTCGAAGGCCTCGCTCATATATCAGTGATCGCCACAAAAGTCACTTTAGTCTAAGTTTGCTAGGAATGTATTATTAACAAAACTTTCCATTCTTTTAGAAATATTGGACGCGATAGAAATCGGACTTTAACTGTACCGGTCCACACAACCTCCCTTCTTACAGTGTTTCAAGATTTCGGCGATGGAGCATATTTCTGGAGGAATAGTGTAGGTGTGATCTGGGCCAGTGATCTTAGTAACATCAAGAAGGAGGTAGGATACATCATGATGTGCATATAGAGGAGCTAGGATTCTCTCTTCTTCTGTTGCTATGACCTCAAGTCTATAAGCTTTCTGCAGTGATGGTAACGGTAGATGTTCATTTCAACCGACTTCGCAACAGATCAAAAAATTCTTATTCCATTAGAGTAGGTGGTGAGCTTGAACTAAACTGAAGTGAATCAGCCTGTAAGCGTCCTGCCTGGCAAAGCCCTATTTTTTATTTAGGAAAACGGTTAGAGCTTAATCCACCATACTGCTCAACTGCGGGTTGTCGGATAATTTCCCTATCACGAGTAATGATCGCTATCAGGTGTCTCTGACAACCGGGACCGACGGATTTACGTGCTCCCCGAGGCATGGTAGAGAGACCCACAATGACATACACCCAGACCGGAAACAAATATTTGTATAAATACAAATTATCATAACTTTATAAATATGGTTGTATTAATGTTAATTTATAAATTCGGTTAGTTTGTAACGTCCATTTAAATTACCCAAAACCGTCGAATTTCACTTTCGCTTCATATTTTTCTGTCAATTTATTATTTACAGCACATTATTAGGAATTTTTTGGATATTAAAATAAAAAACATCTACATCAAAACCAACAATTTTTAAAATTTTTGTGTGTATGGTCCGGCGAATCTTGAAACAGCTTGACCGATGTTGACTGAACTTTTACTGACAGATTGCTGATTTTATAAGAAGTTAATAAATTTGTAAAATAAAACGAGATATGTATAATTTGCGCATATTTTTTCTTTAATATGAGCATTTTACAACAATATTGAAACGAAATCATCATTTTGAGATCTGCTGCCAACATACACTACGAGAGCTCAACAAATAAACATAAACCGCGCACACTAATCTATATAAACAAGTCGCATAAGTACATACAGGCTTCCCAATATATTCTATACATACACTAAAGCTATATCACCACTTGCAACGCCACGTTCGCAGAACGTCCGCGATCACTAGTCACACGCCACTTTGATCTGTTTTGTTCGCTTGTTCGCTTGTCTGAGTCTCAGTTTATAGTTCGTTAGTTCTACACTAGTAGATCACTTCGTACACTGTGGCTTTCTTGTCGCCCGATCCCGTCACTATGTATTTGTCGTCCGACGAGATGTCGCAACTGAGCACCGATGATGATTCCTTCGACTGGAAACAGATAGGATGATTAGTATAAATTTCATTACTTTGGCAGTATATTAAGATATACTGTTTAAAAGATAGTATAGACATATCATATAAGAATTTACAGTGTAACTAGTACTGCTATTAATACATTAGATTGAAGTATTTTAAGTCAATGTCTTTTTTAATTAGCTCAAGTTCGATACAGAATAAAAATAAATAAAATAAAAACTCAATTTTTATATTTAAAAATCTACTGAAGGGAATTTATAAATTACCTCTCTATTTTGGAAAATAGTCAATAAAGTGACGGTCATGAGTTCGATCGTATTTTGTTTTAAACATTTGTCTGATAATTTGTTTATTGTTATCTGGAACATGATATCCTAGGGCATGTGGCAGGCATAGTATAGATAAGACTATGGACTATTGACGTTGTGGAAGTAGACCAAGTCAGAGATAGACGATGGATACTTTTTCCAAAAGGGTTTTGAATAAGAATTAATTGTTCTAACATTAAATAGCATATAAAGAAGATTATGATTAACACATAGCAGGTGAATTCGGAATATAAACATGATACTATAATGTATTAAAAGGCAGTCGATTTGTTTGTTTGATCAAACGCATCGATGTTTATGTTCCTTTCTTCGTAAATAAAAATCGTAGCCTGATATCTAATATATACATATAATAGTCATAATATGCTCGACTTCAGGCTTTTTAACACAAAACTATATTATAAATTGGGACCCGTAATGGAATCAGAAGAAAAATGAAGTTACTTCAGACTTGGCTCCGGCCTTTTTTTATAACAGAATGAAATTTACAAATTTAGACTAGGCTGTATGAACTAGTCCTTTGCCTTTCCTTATTGGAGATAAATTAAAAAAAAACATTGGGACCCGTAAATCCCGGGATCACTCCGAGGTCGCTCACCTGGAATATGCTCGCGCCGTAGGGCGTGCGCCAGGCGTTGAGCAGGTTGTCCTTGCCGGTGGACACGAACCACTTGCCGCAGCTGGCGAAGCGCAGCGACAGCACGCACGACTCGTGTAGGTGCAGCTGGTACTTGTCCGGCTTCACCGCGTGCAGCACCTCCACGTTGCTGTTCTCCATGCCCACCGCCAGCCACTCGCCTGATGATTAGCATATTCAATTTAGAATGACGAATTAAAAAATTAAGCGCGTTCATTAAAAAAAAACGCTATTAATCTAATTTTCAATTTTTTTTTTAAGTTATACTTCTTTTGGCACGTTTGGAAAAAATTATGAGAGTTAAATTTTTACGATGCGCATGCACACCGACGGCCAAAAAGCGATATGATGAAATTAGTTGATAGCTGTCACTCAAGTTTCCGTGAAAACATTTATGTATATTAGTGGAGATAAAAAAAAAATATATTAATTCATAAATACACATCTGTGTATGTGATTTTTAATTACATAAGGTGGTGAATGATACGCCATTGTAAAAATTCGTGATAAAAGTGACTTTTATCTTAAAAAAAAAACTTTTTAAATGCATTTATAGATTTGAGGTTAATTGTCGGTATGTATTCTTTTTATTTGTTTATAAATTATTATAATTGCATCATTTTTTGAAAAAGAATTCATTCTACTCTTACTAGGTATCTCACTTTTATTAATTTATCACTTCTTTTACAAACAAAGAGTTACTGAATGAAATCTTTAGTTATTTTTGTTGTTATTCGCCAAAGAAGTATAACTTCTTACGTGCGTGCATAAGTACACACACACATATTTTTTTCTCGACATAATATGTTAATAGGTAAACTGTTTTTGCAAGCTTTTTGCGAATTTTATGCAGACATTTATTTTTCCTCTACTAGCCTCTACTTGCTTGTAAGCCTAAATAATAATTTGGCATCGCTTTAAAGAATAATCGCAATAAAAGAGAAGAAAATGAGATATTTAATTTTATTTTAATAACGTGCAACAAACTACGTCGATAGTAATAATTATGTTATTGACTTTGGAATGGTAATTTCTAAACCACTACTATTATGGGTACATTTATGCATATTATTGAAATATTGGTATAAGTTTTACCTGTTGGGCAATATCCTAATGAGAATATCTGTGAACTAAAATCATGTTGCTGTAATTGCCTTCCTTCTCTTAAATCCCAGGATCTGGAATAAAAAACATATTCGAATTAGTATATAAAAATATTAAATAGTCCTAGCATTATCAAATCGTCACACTTATTACTGATACTCGTATAATATTAGATATTAATATTCTTTTATAAATACATTTATTGTTTAACTGAACTTGAATTCGCGAACGTACGGTTACAATTCATGTGTTATAATCCATTGACCCATTTCCGCTTTCAATAGGGACATATAGAATTAATAAATATTTCTGTACATACCTGACGGTATTGTCGAGGCCGCCGGTCCAGAGTTTGGTTCCGTCCGCGGATATGTCGATACATGATGCACCGTCTGTGTGTCCCTGGAACTGTCGAACTAACGTCTGGTTGTGTAGGTCCCAAACCGCAATGTTACCGTCCGAACAGCAGCTGAAGCACACCTGTAAACATTATGATATTTAAGACCTTCACCCACTAACGTCGCAGGTCCGTAATGGACCCGGACCCTATACCGCCTGGTTTTCACACAAGAGCAGAAGGTGCTGGTAGGCCAGGGATATGCTACCGGAGAAGGGTTGAGCGTCATAATTATTCACGAGACACAGGGTCAGACGAGCGAGTAGGTCATCGTCTTCCAGACAAGGCCAAAGAGACTAAAAACACACGACAGCGTCTCGCATGCAGTTGTCGCGGTAAGTAGGCACACTAAGAATAAAATTGTGTCTACAATGCCGACGATAAGGACAAAGCAATCGGCCGATTCGTGGGTAGGGCACCGGAGGCCACATCCAAAGAGATCCTCGAACACACCCTCAAGATGGCGACTCACCATAGAGATACCGCCGTCATTGAGGATGTGCTCGCACAGTTAGGAGTCGGTGCCGACAAGGGCAGACTATGATTATGCAAGACCAGAAGAACACTGTGGTTGGTGAGTAATAACAAATAGTAAGAATAATAAGAGAGAATAAGTAAAAATAAGAATACTTTACTGTAAGACATATATACTAAGATAGACCAGATAACAAAGCATTTATTAATGAATGTAAAGAGAAATGCGAAAAAAAATACACATCAAAAAATTATAATACACAGACACATAAAAAAAAAGAAAAAAAAAACATTCTTTCATTCATTAAAGTATTCATTCAGTTATTGCTATATTATAGGACATTTATTTATTGATTCATTAGGACATAACGACGACACATTTATGTCCGATATTATGGTTATTTGTAGTTACAAAAAATTAATCAATACTAATAATGCTTTGTCCCTGAAGTTGTGTATACTCTATAGTAATTTTAAACCTATTTGTGTTTAACTTACAACTAAAAAAATAATAATAATAGAGCTACAGGCTAAGAAAAAATGATTTACTACCGGCTTATATCTGCAACGTTGTCTGAGTAGAATAATACTTTTGAGTAGCGTATTTCTTTTATTTAAAATTTTCATTTGTCGAGGTATGCACCTACCTGAATATTAATGATGACACTTATTGACTATGGTACATAAGTGTGCCCAAACATGACACAACACTGCTCTATGATATACCTGCTCTATATATGTTTATGATTGTCTCCATTTATCCATAAATATTTTTAAAATAATTATAATACAATACAATAGCGTTTGTCTAGTGTGCATGACTGCACGTCCCTCAGATGCTTGCAGGTCTCATACTGCGCGTACGCGGCGTGCGCGTAAAGTTTATCCTGGTATAGTATCAGAAAGGACCGAATTTAGGGAAGGGCGACCGGGGCAACTGCCCCGGGACTCCACAAAAGAGGGGCTCCCACAATAAAGATATCGGATTATTGTTATGAATATCGGTGTGGGATCGCAACGATCTTTTTTTTTTCGTGTCCACTTACTACACAGGACAGTAACAGGAAAGTAATCGGTATTGTCATCAGATAATTATTAGGACCAAGGGGCCTGCACTCCTTTTTTGCCCCGAGGCCTCTAAATCCGGCCCTGCTATCAAAGAAAGGCTTCAAAGTGCGAATGTTACCTTCGAGTCGGGGCTGATGGCGAGAGCGTAGCAGGCGGGCGCAGACGACGTGAGCTCGGCTTTGATGCGCGGCGTGGGAGACGCGAGGTCCCAGATCGACAGATTGGATGCCTCGCCGCCCACGATCAGTGTGCGCCCGTCCGGCAACAGTTTTACCGACCGTATGTAGTTGTCCCTTTGCTGGAACACGAACAATAACATAAAACTTGATCCGATCATATCGTTTTGGATAAAGCGTTGATGATTTAATCGACTACAGCCCGTTCATATAACATTCTCGGAGATCACCCAGAGAATTTTTCTTTTCACACACTGGAGTTAGTCAACTGCTTATGCGAAAAAAAAGTAAGCGTGCAGCAGTCCTTCAGATTAGTTTAATATTTCAGTTAGAGTGCATTAAAAATTTCGAAAAATTAAATTTTCATTTCTCTCCGAGGTAGAATACAAGAATGGACTCTAAGTCGTTCAAAGTTTAGTTATTCGAAAGCAAGCTCGTAATATAAATGAATCGCCGACAGTTACCCACTCACCAGGCAATCCAGCTGACTGACGGGCGCCTTGCTGGGCTGACTGATGTCCCACACCTTGACGCAACCCTTGCCGCCGGTGTAGACGTACTTAGTGGGCGACGACACTGTGACGGCACAGACCACCTCGCCGTGCGCCAGCGCCGACACCTGCCGCGCGTGTCTCGGTATGCCGGGTCCCATCAGCGCGTCCGGCGGGAACGGAACCGGCTGCATCTGGCCCTCCGCCGACACGTGGAATGAGTACGCTCTGAAATAGAAACCGAAATATTCTAAATATTGTCATATTTTACCGTTATCATTTTATGAACCGAGACGGTCTAGTAAATTAATTCACGTGTTATCTCCAAACGGTCGTAATCACAAGTCTAGCTCGGATTTGAAATCGCGACATCGGGCACCGCTGAGTTCTCAACCCTTAAATTTATTTTAAATCATCTCTTGCAGACGTCCGTGATAACGTATGACGTGGTTTAACAGTGACGAAAAATATCGTGAGGAAACCTGCAAGTTTCGTAAGAAATTCTGGGACATGTAGGTATAATCGCCTACTTAGCAGTGAGTGGACCAGCATAGCGGATTAAGCTTGCCCTGCAGTGGGACGTACACAGAATATTACAGTACAATATATACAATTTATCTTCGCAAGGATCACACTTCTAGAATTATTTAACTAATATATAATATATATATATATATATATATTAGTTAAATCATCAATCATATATATTAGTTAATCATATTATGTTAAAGTAAATATGTTTGAATTGGAATGAATGACACTTACGGCTTTCCACCAGGTATAGGCGCAAGCGCAGCCGGCCCGATGGGTGGACGCAACGGCTCGTACGCCAGCGCAGCCCGCGCCGAGTAGCCCGCGAGCCCGTACGCGTCGTGCGCGCCGTTGCCGAGGTATGGGTACTGCAGCGCCGGGGGCTTCACCGCGGCCTTCAGCGGCGCCCCCGCCGCGCCCACCCCGCTTGCTCCCGACGTTGGAGTCACGGGCTTCGAAATAGGCGTACTCGGCTTCTCATCTAATTTTTTTGCTGAGGGTGTTGATGCGTTACTTGACGTTCCAGATCTGTAATTTAAAAATAAACGAATATTTAAATATTTTATGCGACAGAAGAAATTGGGAATCAATTAAGTATAATATACTTTAACGTTTTTATTATGTAGATATGTTGCAAAAACTTGATATGTGCTTAATAATTTGCAAATTTAATCACCTATTAGAATATAGTCCATTAGAATGTATTGAGGTTAACATATTCCATACATTTTGATACAAAAATGAGCAAAGTGTGTTTTATTTCATTATCATTTAATGAGGATGCCATACAAATGATGTATTTCGATTGCGGTATTCGCGATATATTTGAACAATTACATTTAACTAGACTTTTTAGACATTTAACTATGACTGCATCATTACATTTATTGTACTTAATTTGTTTTAAATTATCTTATTTTTTATTTTTTACAAAAACCCTTATATTTTTACATTTCTAAAATAAAATGTCGCATAGGCTAAGCCGATCTTTTGTTTAATTAAACAGATCATAATAAACTCATAATACGTCGTAAGTATACCCTACTTTAGTGAGTCCCTCGAGACGAAGCTGAACCACGTAACCATAAGTTTCGAAGATTATCATAAGCTATCCACCAGGCTCGTCTAACTTGTCATCGTAGCACACTAGCACGCCGCATTGTAATTGATTCATAGAAGGAGATTAACTTTTGACTGTTCAATCGTCGCGGGCGCGTTGACCTTCCGTAACTAATGTAACGGATAGTTTACAAACTATGGCTTCCCTTAAATGGATGGAGCGATTATCATGAATTTATTGTGCACAACATCGGACTAAGGCGCGACTGGCCTCGATACATGTTTGTTAAAGAGATTATCGAACGCTATAAATGTTTTACGACTCTTTGTAATGATTCTGTACGAATGATAAACTTTATGGGTAATTGAACAGCGATCGCGTTTTGTTTTCGTCTGTTTTACATCAAAACTTCTAATGTGTGTTTTAATACTCATATAATTCAATAATGTTTTTTCGGAACTGAGAAGAGGTAGTGTGATCGTTACCTCGGACTGTGAGGTGGGTGTTCTTTCTTAGGTTGCAATTTGTCAAGACCGTTTTCCCGAGGAGATGGCGCACCATTGTGCGGAGACGTAGGTTCTTCGCTTGCGTCATCTACTACCAATTCCTGTTAATATAAAAAAAAAAATATTTCTTATAAGGCCGATGTTTACACAAAATACATAATACAGTGTTCGTCAAATGAAATTAAATTTAAAATAATATTTTTGTTAAAAAAATAGTGTACTTACATGTCCCATATCTTTTTCTTCTTTTTTAAGTTTTTTATGGTCTGGTTCTGCTGGACTTCTAGTTCTATACTTTTCTCTTTCACCGGGCGATATTGAATTTCTCTACGACAAAGAAAATAAATCAATTAATACAAATCGTAGAATGTTTCAATATAATATGCATGTGGTATCTGGCCCTGTTGATACAGCAAATAAGAGTAGGTAAACATAATCAAAACGTTTACGAGCGAGCTTGCGTATGTATAGCAATCAATCGATCATTGTTCGCAAATAAATCGGCACGCAGCGATGCGAACGCTACAGTCAATATCAATATCAAAACACGCTGAGGCAGAACAAACTGACCGCATGATTAGCTCCGGGAGTGGTCATCGCCCCCCTCGCGGCGCGCCGGGGACTGGGGCCGGGCGGATGCTACATTCGAATGAGTGCGCAAATACGAACTAATGAAATAATCATATACGTGTCGAACGACCGTCGCGCTTGCTGATTTGGCCCGTGTTGACATTGCGATACGAAATATATTCGTGGATGTGCACAAATACACTTCAGCCTCAGTATGGTTTCACGCAACAATTAAATGGATTATCAACGTTCACTCGAGTGCTCGCGGCGATTTGTGTTGAATGTTATTGTGAGAAGTGTAGCATTAACTTTTGCGTTACGCCGCGAGAGACATCATTAAGACCTATTTCAAGTCACGTAATATTATTGATAAATTTTATGAACCTATTGTATACTTTTAAACAATAACGATGATATTCATTAGTTTTATTTTTTTTTGACATGATAACGTTTTGTACGTGTAACGTTCCGCGAGCGAGAGCGTGAAACAAGCGATAGAGAGGCACGATCGAGGCACGATCTATCTCTCTACAACTCCATCGACAAATGCGTCCGAGTAGAAGAGAAAAATATTTGAATTAAAGAGTGCAAACAAATGTTAATTTATATATATATATATATATATATATATATATATATATATATATATATATATATATATATATATATATATATATATTATAAAAAATGTAATTTTCAATTAACTCCTTCTATTCAGTGCTAATAAATCAATTCAATTCATAAAAGTATGCAATTTTTCATCAATGTTTTCGTATGACGTTATCACTTAAAATTATCGTCCGTAAACCGACTCTACAGACAACCATTTTTTTAGAGTAGAATTAGTAGTTGCGTTTCATTAGATTCTAATAATTAATCAGTCTTTTAAATGATATTACTTATAGTTAATAATCTTTAAAGAAACGTATAGTTATGGGTAGAGGAGACAGGGTTCAGGCCAGGAGGGGTATAATGGGGACTAATTTTACGAGGTACTAAGTTCGAGGATAGTGGTAAGTTGTTAATTTGCTCGCCACGCCGTCAACCTGTCGCCGCCCGCTGTGACTTACAGCTCTCTCGTACACAGGCAATATCGCTTTATGTTCAGATTCAAGTTTATTTGTGCCCGGGTCGCCGCATTAGGAATCACGTCAGCCATTGAGCTCGTTTTATTGTACATTTTACATTTCATTCGCCAAGTAAAATTTAAACCTGACAAAACATTTACTTACTCTCAGTACGTAGGTTATAAACTGAGCTATAAAGACAACATTATAGGTACACTGTTGATTGAGCTTATTCGTTTTTGTTTGAAACATAAATTTGTTTGATTACTTACACAGCGATTATAGAGGTAATATATTTATTGTAAGTAGACGATTTCGTATTTTAAAAATAACAAAGTCCATAACATTTAATATCAAATTTCAAGTAGGTGACTCTATCGAGAAACCCACGGTGCGGGCCATAAAACGAGGTGAGGATTCGATTGAATGTATTTTATGTTACCCCTACGAGCCATTCACCCTGGGGTAAAGCTCTTGTGTGTAATCGTTAATTTAATAGACTCTGCGATCGGCTGGCATTATTACATAAATGTGTAATATCTCTGGCCATTTGGCGGATGGATCGGTACTCCGAGAGTAGTTCGGCTTTGTCGTAACGTTTATTGTTTCTATGTCCAATATATAAAATAAAATAGTAACTATTAAGCATCTGGAACGGAGCAAACTTTTGGAACCTTAAATATTGCACGCCTCACAACGCGCGAGCGTGTGGGCGTGTTTTACTCTCGACATGCCGCTATGTGACGATTTTATAAACATACAATGTCTGGAAATTACACAGTATTGTTACGAAATGTACTTTTGTTTTAGTAAATAAAGCAAACAGAACTAATTTATACTTTAAGATTGTATAGGACGACCGTAGAAAAAGCAATCGAGTCGGATATGGTCGGGGCAGTGCGGTATGAATATCGCCGCAGCTATACAAGGCGCTACAAGATCCGATAACACGACTTATCGGCTACCGTTCGCTCCGTGGAGGACGCAGGTCACGTCCTCTTGTCGGGCGAGACACATGTGTCGCGGAGGAGAGCGGGCGGGGATCGGTCTGACGTAACATATAAAGTGGCAACACACAAGCGCGCTGTTAACGCCGCCCGGGCTTATTGTCTGCGGTCACGCGACGAGCCGTTTAGCCGCGCACGCCGCGCCGCCCGGTTAACCGGAAGGGGGGCGGTTAACCGGACGCTTGGGGGCGAAAGCGGGGGAAATAGATAAATAGACCGCCCACCGCTCGGAAATGTACGGATTGAGTTCGGACTATATTTCAGGAATAATAGTTTTGAAAAGTTACTCGATTTTCTACCGTCGTCACGGCAGACGTACCCAAGTCTTAACATATTTATTTACTGACACAATTTAAACCGGAATTCATTACTATTTCGTTTAATATAATCGTAAATCAAACATTAGGAGTTGGTACTACTGTTTGTCGAACGTAGTTTGCGTGTAATGAAGTAGTCGCTACCTGAACTTTGTAAAGCAATCATTTGAATGGTATAATATTAGTTAGTCGGAAGCGAGTTACAAAAAAATTAATCGTCAGCGATCGCGTAAGCCGCGGTGCGCAGCGCGACTTTAAAATTAACTTCACCGGTTCATTCGTATACATAAATAATGAAGGAATTTCTGAATACACATTAAACTCCTATAAAGAATACATTAGCATAAATTTATGGTAGCCAGTCGGCATTTCGAGCGTGTTTTTACGTGACTCGTAAAGTTTATAGTCGCGAGTGGTGGATTGCGTTTACTGCGCTCGCTATCGGTTTATGGCCGACCCCAAATAACCAAATTGTCTGATGCTCATCGGTGAACTGACGTGTTCGGTGTTCGCCACCCACCCAGTGCGCATCGTCACATGCTGTTCTTACTATCTTTAGTGTTGAACATCTAAAACATTAATATGGCATTCCGTTACAGTGATTATATTGACGGTTTTGTGGGTACTTGTCTATACCTACTTGTGTTGATGTATTGGTAAAATTTACATTTATTAGTCATATTTCAGTAATTTTAACCATCAATTTACTTGAATAATAGAGTCGATTGTTTGTTCGACATAGGACGTAATAGTTGGTTTAGATTTAGAATAAACTAGGACGTATAACTATAAAGACCTACTACTACTAGCGGTTATACCTACTTGGACAAAATACGAGCAGATTGACGTGAACTCGAATTTGGTCTGTAACACGCATATCATATTATGTATATAATTTATTCATACTTTTTTTATTTCTTTTATAAAAAACTTGTCAAATTCCACATTACAAATGTAAAAATGAATTTATGGCATTCAACGAACTTTTTAATTTTGTTAAATAAATATTCATGCCAAAGTACCTAGTCGCCATGATAACACAAAATAAATTCAGTGGAAGCCGTCGATAAGTAATCTCATTCTACCCTACACCATTTCAAAAGTAATTAGCGCAATTAACAGAAGGGGCCGGGCGAGGACCGCGGGGAGCGATCGCTTTCACGCACGCAAACAAATGTCACGTGGCACGGCAGCGCCTTAATTAAAACGATAATTGAGTTGACTTGCGAAACTCATCCGCCATTTCGAAATTCTGAGAGGAAATTCATGGAACTCCCCTCGAAACTACGAAGCCCTTAAGTGTCGACGACTTTAATTTTGTGTTAGCATCTACTTTGCGGTCGCGACTCAAATTTTAATACGGTGCGCGCGGCCTCGCTTTGTTAAAATTACTTTAATAAATTACCTCGAATCGAGTTACGGCGCCGTGTTGCGAGTTAACTCGTTCGGAAAATGGGTACTAAAGAAGTAAATCATCTAAATCTCGGTAACGGCGACTCTCATTTAATCAAGCGATTAAATTTATATTAAATATAAAACATAAATATTTGCTTTTATGAAAGTATCGAGGTACCTTATGTATGTCTTTTAAATGTTTTATATCAGTTTATTATGTCATCGAAAAGAAACAATAAAAATGAATTAGTTATTTTTACACGTTGAATTTAGTATCATATGCTCATGTTAAATAAATTTAATTCATTTAATTCGGTGTGAAAATGAACCAGGTATTTTCACGGTTTTTTCTTATCATAAATGTTATGCATAATATGTTTTACTAATACTACGACTCCAGCGTCTGCGACGTCCACGCTTTTTAATTTAATGTATCGAATCTTAATATTTGAAAAATTTATTTTGAATTACTTTCTAATTTGGAGAAAAAATGCAATCCTATGGGTATATCCGATTTACTTTTATTAAGGACGCGAATTAGATATACGAGTATACTAAATCATAATTAAAAATATATACATATATTGAAAACGATTCTGATTTTAATGACAATATTTGAATGAGGTATCTAGCTACTTCTTGAGAAAACCAAATATTTGTTACCAATTTTCATTACTCATATTCGGAAAGTAAAAATTTCAAAATATTTATTGTTGGAATAAAAAACAATCGTAATAGGGTGAGAACAAAAGTTAATATATTTTTATTTAATATATAATAATCTGTCAGCATATCACGACCGTGTGTTGACAAATGCCAGCTCATTTAACCGTGATCTTTAGGAGAGAGGGCGCGTCAATCCCCTAAGATTCCATCGTCTGCAATATGTGCGTCGACACTCCCGCTACGACTTAATACCGGGGATAAACAATTCGTTCCACATCTAACGATTCACCTCCACGACGGAATAATAGATTGAAAAATTAATTTGTCAGGGTGACAGACCATTTAAAATACGACTATATTTTAAAAAATAAAAATTAGGCAACTGAGTTTTCGTTTTTTTTTAAAATGTTTTTAGTTGAAATACTGTGTCGTAATTTCATTTATACAGCATCATTGATTTAGGAATTTATAAATTTAATTAAAAGCTTTACTTTTTTGTTAACATTAAAACACAACGCTAACCTACTTACTTAATCTGACAAAGCTATAGCACTAAAATGTTAGTTCGATATTTGGTAGCTAATTAAGAGCTATAAAAGTCTTTTATTAAAGCACGACTTGTAACGATAAAATAATGTATCATAAAAGCGAAGCATACAGGCGGTCAAACCACTAGGTCATTGTTAAAGGACGCGGATTATTCCTCTGTTATTTAAATGAGAGCTCTCTTGCCACCCGTCAATAAAACATTAAACACGTAACAAGTTTATGCGCAGCGACAACCCTAGCGGATTCCGCCACTTCGTTAATCCGGGGCGGGGGCAGCCCTAAATTAGGGTCGAGACAAGCCTTAATCCCCCGCTCGGCGCGACGGGGGATTTATATTGTTATTGCTCCGCGTCCGGAATTATACGAGGGTTGAGGGACTAATGAAAGGGGAAATTTAATTCCTAATGATTCTCGTCTTAGCCCGTAACGAGGAAACTCGAAAAAGGGCTGCGAGTCGCACTCTTTTTATGACGAATCGTTTTAGGCGAACCGGATGTTCGTTTCGATTCATCGCCTCTACCCGACGTTTAAGTCTGTTTTCGTTAATGTGATGACCGATGTCGGCGTTCCGCTCCGATCGCGTGAAAGTTAAGTTAGGAATGAGATTACAAATTTATTCATGAAACATTTTCAATGCTCGAACACGGCTGCGAGCGCCCGAAGCATATGTAAATGTGTGATAAGCACGAAGGGAGTGACGCCGGGTGCATAGGAGGCGAACGGCGAAGAGGCGGCGGCGGCGGTGAGGCAGCAGCGGTGCGGCGTTGCGGTGCGCTGCGAGTGTTCCAAGTACACGGACAAGTCGTGTAGAGGCAATATGGGACATACCGCACGCCTGCCGCATTGTTAAACACGCCGGCGACTACCGCAGAACTGTACACTCGCACAGTTTCCACTACACGCCGATCGCTTTCGTCTCTCTCGTCTATGTCATATTGTTGGACTAATATCATCGAATGCTAAGGCCGAGGTCGCAAACCGAAACGGAATATGGTTCCACACTTACTCGCTGCTAAACGATTACGATAAAATCTCAAAATTATGACTCGATATTGTAAAAATCCCATATACTTATAAAAAATTATTTATTTAAATATTATTTTTTACACGTACAGACATTTAGATATACAAAACAATTTTTTAAATATTAAAAAGCAATAATAAGTATTGAAAATCTTTTTATTTCTTTGAACTTATAATACATACTATGAGTTATAATATAGGTATGGAGCGATAATCATCAACGCGCTTAAGACCATGCCGATCGGCTATTTCAGCAATAAGTACGTAGGTAGGTACTTTAAGTATTTTTTATTTTTTTGCTCACTTTTATTATATCGAATTTTTTTATTTAATAAATGTATCTGGTAAAACTTTTATATTCGTTTAAGTGAGTAAATTCACAGTTCATAAAATAATAAAACAAGTACTGCACATACATATAAATCGCGCTCTACTACACGAGCTGTAAGTACGGAGCACGCGTCCGCCGCCCTTCCGCCCATTACGCTGCCAACTAATTGAGATAAATTATGAAGACGTGAGCCGAGCCGAGAGCTATCGCGCCCGACTAACTGCTAATTACTTGCAGCGATTTCAATTATCCGGATGTTCTTTTCTGTTTATTTGTTTATCGAATACTTGTTATTGTAAATGGATCTTCGGGAGGCGTAGTTAGAGGAATTGTACATATCTAATAAGTGAATATACATACTCGTATGTGCATAAGTGTGAGTGGATACGGGTAGCAGTATGCGTTATATTATCTCAACGGCGAGGTGGTCGCTACGATGCAGGACCTCACACGTAGCGCTGTAGGGCATAGTGCCGGCCAGGCGGCCACAACCGCAAGTCCGCAACACGGAGAGTACGGCGTGAACGTTTGAGCTCAGAGCACGCTCATTACTCTTGTGGTCTACTGCTATCCACACTGTTCTAGACGTGTCTTTATCGTTTGATTGTTCTTTATTTATTAATTTTGCTACTAACGGCGAGTTGCACGAAACAAATTTTAAATTTAAGTGCTTATTAAACTAATTTAATCACAAGAATCGTGATTATCTGTTGCATGAAACCCACATCTGATTAAGTTAACAAAAAAAATTAGTTTAATTAAAGACCTATCTAACGGATGATTAATTCCAACAGCTTTAAATTAATCATAAGATCAACTAATTTTAAGATTAATTGCAACTTAACTAACGGAAAGTTAGCGACGGTTTCGTGCAACTCGCCGTAAGATTACTATCCATAGGTACCTGTGTCACAGTCAGTTCCCAGACGTCTAAACTATTGAATAAATGTAAATTTGTAAGATGGTGCGTGACTGTCTTTATAAATGTTATGTTAAAGAGTGTCTTCGTAAATATATGCATTTTTGTTTCCGTTTCCTGACACTCGTGGCGCTCTTCTTCTTCCTTTGTTACGTGTCAAGCGCTAGTTCTCGAAATAAAATATCGTGTTCTTTTAGAAATCTAACCTGACTTTCATTGAAATATTGCCGAAATCCAATATAAACAGCTCATCATATTTCATGTTTTTATTAAATTAAAAAACATAAGACAAGAACATAATGTAGAATGAATAAAGAATTAATAGTTGAGCTACAAATGGCAAAAATAGGTACATATATAAAAAAATCAATTTAAAATAACACGCATAACCGTCGGATCACATTTGAAAATATGTAAATGATTTTCCATTTACATTGATTTGTGTATGAATAAGTATGCGGTATGAAAAGTTTTAAATAAAATAATGCTCTTTTTTAGTGAAAGTAATAGGCGTCCGCATATTGGATATTTCAGTGGGAATATTGAATGGGTATTGGGTGGGTGGGTGTGCGGGCGTGTTACGCCGTTACGACTACGGTCGGCCGACTGTGCAACAATGAATTGATAAGCCATGATTGCATTTACAAATGGAATTTTAGCGCGAAAAGTCGGACTTACCGTTGCGTGTTTCCAATTACAAGTGTTTCATTTAAACGATATTGAATCGAATTAATTTTTAACTGCGAGCTTTCAAGGTTATTAATTGTATGTCTTATTAAAATTTCCATATCGCAGTGATTTTATTTACTTTCATTTCATAAATCAGAATAGGGGATCGGACAGTGATCAGATTAAAATCTAAAATGTGCTTAAATAAAATAAATATACTGTTTTACGATTATTTACCTAATAATAATTTAATATAATTCATGTAAATATTTTTAAATGAAGAAATAAAATGTTGTTATTTTCAATATTTTCAAACTGTACTGAAACACCAATCACAGTGCGTGACGTCATCTGTGGACAATCATTGACTGCGTGGGTACTATCTACTTAGTTTACTCAGTTATTTTCATAATCTTGTTGAAATTATAAAAGTTGCTAAAAGATTATTGATAAATTAGGATACGGTAATCGATTTAAAAGCTGTCACGTGGTGTTTAACCAGTTTCTTATAATGAAAACAGGATTTACGAAAGCCGACAATCGAAATCTTCCCAGAGTGAATACGTTTCTGATTTGCAATTTCTTTGCAAGTAATTCAGACTTTTGTGACAAAACTTGTGTTTTAAAATGTGAAAACTTCTGTATTACTATTATAAATATATAATAATATATTATTTGCCATAATTACCTAGGTACTTGAAAAAATACCTCCTTGAAAAATAACCTCTAATATTACACAATATATGTATTGTACCTATTGTACTGTACTAGCCTGTAAACCACCCACTGCTGAGCGAAGGCCTCTTCTCCATATAGACAAAGGGTTGGAGCTTAATCCACCACGCCGCTCCATTGTAGGTTGGCGAATAATATACTACTATGAGTAACGATCGCTATCAGGTGTATATGATAACAACCGGGACCAACGGCTTTACGTGCTCTCCGAGACACGATGGGGAGAACCACAAGGACATACACCCAGACCGGAAACAAATATTTGTACAAATACAATTACCTCCCCGAGCGGGAATCGAACCCGCGACCGCCGACGCGGGATGTTGAGGCGACTACTCGCACCACTACACCAGAACGGTCGTCGCAAGTAGAATACTGTCAACACTATATCACATTCTTTAGTGTTACAAAAAAAAATACAAAAAAAAAAATCTATAATAGTAGTTGACCGTAGAGAGAAAACAATATAATATATTTACTAAAAATTAATTTAAGCAAATTTCATTACATTTGTTTGTAGTAATTAATGTATATTTACCTCAAAATGATCTTCACAAAAGTAAATTGGTGAAATTCATTTCGTTGCATTTTTTACTCGCTAAGTCTAAAAATTTTTTTTTCGTTTATCTGCTTTTCTTGGCATATAAAATGAATATTTTATTTGGAGTACTTTTTGATGTGTTCGTACGTTAAGGTACTGCACACCAACGATATTTTTTGCGTTCCATAAGAACAAATAAAAAATCTACTCCACGAAACAAAACTTCTCGTGAACTTATGCTCATGCAGCTGTTTTGTTATAACCGCAGATGACGTCACGCGCTCTCAGATGATATAGCGTGGCGTTTTGGCGGGATTTTTAAACAGACAATATTAAAACATGATTTTAAGTACCTAAACGGCTATAAAAAAATAAAGTTTTATTTTCTATGGGAATAAGTATCCATAAAGATTAATTTAAAACACTTTTTGAAAATTTGTCCGATCCCCTATTGATAGGTACATTTAATAAAGAAAAAATCGACTTGTATAGCTATTAATAGATATAAACAGCTTTTAGTGTAGTAACAACAAATGTGTAGGTACTACTTATTAATAATTATAAACGAGTAAAACAACATTAAGTACAATACAAGTATGTCAAAATGCATATATTTATCAAAGTTTCAACATGAAGTCGAATTTGCATTAAAAATTTGAATTTCTGTAAACTTTGAAACGTGTAAAATAAAATGTAGCGATATTTTTATGTAGGAAGCGACAAAGGTGCAGAGGAATGTAATATTCAATTTCGTGACGTGAGAGCGGAGGCTGGCGGGCGGCAGTAGGCAGGTATTGTTGTAAGAGTCGCGGTGGGCGCGATTCGATCAAGCCTGCATAAATCGATGCGATACGCCCGATCGGAACAAAAGCCGCAGCTGAGACGAGCGCTATCCTGATACTGTGTCATTATGTTCAGCTTTTACTGAGTAATTAGAATTTACAATACTATTCAACGCCTCAATCATTCGTGGGGTCGGAAAAGTAAGTGTGATTTCACTTTTACCTTATATATTATAAAAAATAAAAGAAAACTAGATTAATCATAGAACAATCTATTAAATAATACATAGTTTAAAACAAACATTCTTTATATTGTTTTAAACTAACGCGATCACTATTCATATTCAAATCTATATTTGTACGGGTGCTTACCGCGTTTATAATTTTGTTGACTTCTCTATATTTCGGCAATGTTTCAATCGCCATGATCACACAAACATTCTTTATATAGGAGAAACTTTGGAGCCTCATCCGCGATGTTACCTACTTGACTGCGAGTTGGCGGATAATTACCCTACCAAGAGTGATGACCATTATAAGGCATTTATGATAACCGTAACCAACGCCATGCATGTACTGCTCTGTACTGTATCAGCCTGTAAACAACCCACTGCTGAGCGAAGGCCTCTTCTCCATATAGAAGAAGGGTTGGAGCTTAATTTACCACGCAGCTCCACTACGGATATTTCCCTACCATGAGTAACGATCGTTATCAGGTGTCTATGATATCGAACGGGACCGACGGTTTTGCGTATTCTCCAAGGCACTCTGGAGACCCACAAGAACATACAGCCAGACCGGAAACAAATATTTGTACAAATACAAATATCTGTCCTGAGCGGGAATTGAACCCGCGACCGCCGGCGCGCAGTTTGAGGCGACTACTACACCAGAACGGTCGTCACGCCATACATGCTACAATACAAATACTCAGACCAGAAACCAATATTTGTATAAATTCTGATATACGCTCCGAGTGGGAATCGAACCCGCGATCGTCAACTATCGTCATCACTGCGCCAGAATAGTTATAACAATCAAAAATATTATGAGATTCAAATAAACATTGTCATTCTTATGTTAGACAGATGTTTAAAAATAAAAATTGCATTAGGTAGCTAAGAAAATAAAAACACCATATTATGTCGTAAGCTAATTCAAACCACAACTTGTTCAACAGAACATAAATCGTTTTTATCAATTAAAAGCCCGCTTACACTTTGTTTTTAATCTCAAGAGAAAAAAATAAAACACAGCGGAGACTTCTATCGCGCAATCTGTTTCACTTTAGGGCGTCTTAATAATTACAAGTGGCCATTCTTTCCAATTAAGGGAAGTCTCGAGCGATAAATTGCGAGGGTTGTCACTGCAGCGCGGGTGGAGCGCACGGCCCTGTTTTACGAGGACGAGTGCCGACCGCGCGTAAACAACCCTGCTGTCGTGTCACCAGTGTAAAATATCTTTATTGTATAATTTAATTGAAATTAACTAGTCACACGACATTTTATCATTAAAAAAAAGGTTTTGTTGGCCAACGTTGCGCAATCCCTATTTAATTCATAGTTACATTCATAAATAGAACAATAGATGTAGGTACTTTTATATACGGAAAAAATACGTGAATTTAAAGTGTTCGAATTTTTGTGGGCATCTATTAAGCAGAGACATCGAAGAGAATGCTAAACAAGGCAGAGCCCTCGCCCTATGAGTTTTCCACTCGAAGTGGTGAAAACAGGGCGGTTGGGGTGACGGGGGCGGTATTCAGAGTAGCTTTGATAAGGTAAGGAGGATGAAGAGGCGAGATGTGCGGCGTAATGAACCGGCTTCGAGCAGTTTTTGTGCGGTTTGGGCGCTAAATTGAATATTAGGCGCAATTCAACAGCGAATAAACGGGCGGCAAAATAAATCCGCGGTTATTATATTACCGAAATGAGATCGCGAGGACGGTTCGAGAGGTTCGTTCAATTTCGTGTCGGTGTAAATTGGCAGTCATAATCCCCGTTATATCGTGAAAACGTAAGTAGCTCTCGCAACTGCGAGTGCCTACGCAATTAGTGTGAGCTTTAAATATTCAAATATGAGAAACAGTTTTGCAGTTGATTTTTTAAAATTTCTTGGTGTGACTACAAGAAACAAACAAACTTATGTCTGTTTTTAAAAATAACAAGACTTTTTTCATAAATCCAGGGCATTGTATAAAACAGTTCGAGCGGTATGCGGTGTTGTCAAATAAATACACGACTCAGTCGCAACAGTGTAGCGCCTTCGTGATTTGCAGTAAAAACATTCGGACAAACTAACGAGGTACGAACAAGGAGAGTAACACGAAACCCCCGGCTCGCACGTCGAAACCGAAGCCAAGACGGTTTATGTAAACTTTATTAAGGCGTGCACTCGCCCGGCACCCCCTGGACCCCTCGCTTCGAATTGTAAGACGCGTCGGTGCATTACTCAGCTCGCCGAGTGTTTGAACAGATCGACGGCTCCGTGAACAGACTGCTAACAACGACTACTACGTATCGGTTTCACACAACACCGTCTCATATAACCATGAGCGAATTTGCTGGAATAAGTTACATAACTACTTTTTTTTGTTGTAAAGAATGTTCGTCTTTTCGAACATAATTTACTTCATTTCTTACCAACAGAACTAATTACCAAAAGATATTTTGGAGAGTTAACGTGATTGAAATACTAATTGAAATAATGACGCAGAGTTTGTGTAGATAAAGCAAAAGTGACATTAGGTACGCCGCGCAGGATCTACTATAATTTCGCATGTATTCGCTCGCTGTAGCGACTACCTAGTAGCGGCTGCATAGCTCGGCGGTGAAGCGCCGGCGAGCAGCAGTGTGGCACATCTGTGCGGTGCGCCGCGTTCAGCGAGATCGAGGGAGCCGCCACCCACCACCCCTACCACCGTTTCCACTACCGCCGCGCTAGCACGATAGCCGACATTCGCAACACCTCGCGAACGACGCACTCGGTCGCTAGCTCACTTTAATATAGGGTTGAAAATGATATTCATATTTTTTCACAATTTTCGCAAAAAAATTCCTTACAATTTAGTTTTCTAACTTTTTTTTTAACTACCATTATCTCCATAAAACTCTTCAACTTGGAATTTATGCCGGTCATAGTACGGTCTCAACTCTTGTCAAAGTTATTGACAATATTAGCTTAGCCATGGACAATAAAATCAGAGTCGGGGTACACTCAATGCGGCAGCGTCTTATTTGTATTTCTCTTCTTTATTTCCTTTAATTCGACAACATAATGTACTTTTCTCTATACCCAGGTAGTGACCAGATTTATCCCCACACAACACATTAAGGTTTATAAAGTAGGTAAACGGTTAACGGAATCAACAGTGATATATATAATATTTTAAATTAGAGGCTAGGGGTAAATCTCACGTTATAGTTACTAGCAGAACAGAAATTGAAAGGGTTGCCCACTTAATATTCTCTTTTAAGAGTGCATCGTTTAAGACCTTAGTGTGCACTTAGACCTTACTTTACCATTCTTTTTTATCTTTTTATCATGGTCCAGTAGCATAAAAAATAAAATAAAAAGAAAAACTTTACTGCTCTCTCCAGCGACTCAAAGTCTGTTCTGCCTATTTCTAACAAAATAATGTTAGCAACTATCTCATTCAGCAAATGTATACTACCTAAATCTAATCTAATCTACAAAGGAACGTAAAAATCTTGAGATACTACAAAATTTGAATATTCGGTTTATATGCCGTCTAAGTGGCTTCCTATACGTTTTCACCGTACCTACCTGTTTCTGTTACTGTGCGGTATTTAATACAAAGGCTTGAATACTTCTTATATTTATTATTAGTCTATATTATTGTATACGTGTACTATGTCTAATTAGTAGTATGCAAAAATTTGACCCTATATTAGTTAATTGTAAGTATAACTATAGCACCGTTTCGTTAGTTATTTCTAGTTTTGATTGAGTTTGGCTGTAAGAAATGGCTGATTAGTCATGAGATTCTTGTCTAGCTTTTGGTCATTGTTTAGTATCTTTAGTGTACAATAAACGAAGATGAAAATAAAAATAAAATAATTTATTTTAATAATATATCGATTTTAATTTTTAAAAAAATTCAGAGACCTTAAGTATTGCTTAAATTTTATTTGTCAGTTATTTAAGATATGTATCATATAACAAAGTGTCGCGCGACTTCTTGTTCTGTAATAAAGCTGTATCTACATTTTAGAATAATGAAAATGTGTTATCAATAATACCTACTGATAAAGTAAAATGACATATTTATACCATAAGTATCGTTTAATTTAGCGGAACGCAGCAGGCGAGATACAGCCCTGGCGGGGTGTGCCACTTGCACCACCCACTTGTTTCAGTCAGGGCCGTGTTATGAAATCAACGCGTTCGAGCACAACACTCCTCTCTACGTTCGCATTCCCAAATGGAAAAAGCAGAACGTGGAGTACACCTCTACGAGAATTTTTCAAAGCGAAATTTTGTTTGAAATTTTAACAACTTCAACTTTGTGAAATTGGAATTCTGTTGGTACTCACATGCCGTTCCTCTGCTGAACTGATACCTGCGAACAAGGAGCGCGATGTTAGAACGAATACAACTTTTGTTGTTTACATTTTTAAAAGCATTTTATGTACAACGCTTTTATTTACTTATAAATAAAAATGTAAAAGATCGTAGCTAATTATAAAATAACAGCAATGTGTAATAAAAATAAGTAGAGATGATAAATGGTTGTTATAATTTTATTGTTCATTAAAATTTAATTAATCGAAATCCGTATAAGTTTATAATGAGTTTTAATGTGTGCCAATTAAACTGTAATAAAGAATTGTGTCACAAAAACGTTGTAAGTAAATAATAATTACAAAATAAGGACGATTATTATTCTTTCGGTTCGTTTGTATAAATACTATGATCGGCAGGTGAGGCGGAAATAAATATTACCAGTGCGCTGTCGGCGTGTCACGCAACTCCACGAGGTGTAATTTAATTTGCGCTACAAGCATTTGAAAGGCTTTTAAAACATTCAATATATAAGAAAAATTGTTTCTTTTTTATTTTATTTTCATTTGTACAAAAAGTAATTGTTAATTTATTAAAACAGAGCCGAGAAGTTTGCCTAGTTAAGTACGTATTTATTAAATCGTGACAAATCGAATAAAAATACAATGACGCAATTAATATTAATACGACTAATCATCGACTGAAGTCATACTTAGCCCATTAAAAAATATAAGTATATATATAACACATGTTAACTAAAACAAAAAAAAATATTCAAAATTTATTATAATAATTATTTTGAAAAACACCTATCATTAAGTCGTAATATTCTCATAATGCAGTACATATATATATTTTCGCTATGCTTTATTTAGCCTTATCCATTTTGCTCGGCTGAGCTACAGACGCGTATGGAAATAGACAGCAAGGCAATTGCAATATCAAATGATAGCACAACTATACCCCTAACGTACGCCGAGATTATGCAGCACACACGTCACAATAATTTAGCACTAACGCAAGCGAGGCCGTGCCTACGACCGACGAGACGAATTACACTTAGATCCTACTATCTATAATTTATTGCACGCTGCCACGAACGAATTCGAATCAACTAATTGTAAGACAAGATTTTATTTATTTTCTCACAACAATATTGTAAACATGACATTCGATAGGTACACAATAATATGAGCACTAATATTGTGGGAGACTGGTGCCTGAGCTAGTCTCGAGGCCTGTGTTTCAGGACAACAGGTAAATCAACTAAGAGTACCTTTAATGTGAGTATACACATTATTAGCCGTTTCGTCAAGAATTGAATACAAATTACATTTTAATCCATATGCACGTGGTCGTGCATTTTATACTATATACATATTCATAAGGTAAAGTAACTAATATACATGAAGGAAATTATCAAAAACGAATCAAACTCAAGAACGTTTGCTTAACAATGAACGCTAATTCTACCGAGTATACACGTTCATACATACACATGCGTATGTTAATATAGATCATCAAAGCCATTATCTTCTATCGGTTAATTCGTCTAAGTTGTGAGCAATAACCGGCCCAATATGTTTGTGATTATGTGCATACATTGCATACATATTAGGTTGTTAATACATAGCATAGGGCGCGGCAGTGCATGAATTGCTTCAATTAATTTAAATGCAATAGCCTCAATTATTGGCCGTATACTCGCTATCTATGGATACACGCAAATTTGGAATGCGCGCATGAAACATACCGCAACAATAGGCAAGCGATACTCCATGTGAAATTAATCAAATGATTACGGATACCTTTATAATCTATAGTAGTATAAATAAAATAAATAAATAATAGAATTTGTCAAATTTAACAATGTCGATAACTTAGTCGCGTGTGTAACAGTACTGTAGAACGTATCTACAAAATAGTGTAAATTTTGATGAATAACTAAATAGATTTTGGAGTAAATCTATCGATATGATATTAGACTATCGATAGTATTTTAATATATACATACAATAGATAGATGTATATAAATAATTAGAATTAATTTATTTCATTGCATGAACGTTAAAGCCAGTTAAAACGTAGGTGCTCGAGCGCTCAGTCCGCGGTGAGCGGTGCGACGCGGGTGTACACTCAAGTCACCCGCAAAATTACGTTACTAATTGACTAAAACACGCGACGCTCACACCAGCAAGGAATAATTAATTGGGCGCGGGCAAGGTGCGGGGCGCCGGGTGAAGGGCGGAGGGGCCATCTGTACGGTAACTCTTACATCAGTATACCGATAATGGCACAAATTAGCCAGGGAAGTGGCAGGCGGAGAACGGGTGGGGTGGCTGGGGGGGCACTAAGCCGGAACATCCCGGAGCGCAGATTACCGCTTGCTTTTGTAATTAACCGGAGCGACGGGCGGCTTCCAAATCCATTTCTGTGTTACATTTTCATTTGCGGCGCCCTCTTGTTCCCGGCTCGCACGAAGTATTCATTTAATGTTCGAACCTACTTTTTTGTTTGCCGAAGCTAAAATTGTTTAGTCAACTATTTAAATATCGAGTTCAAAGTGACAACGACACCGAAAAAACAAGTGTTTTATGTACTCTGTCAATTTATCCGTCTATTTATATGCCCTAAACAAATATTCCGATAGGTAGGCACAAATTCTTAGAAGTGACTTATTCATACTCGGAAAGCAATATCGGAGAGCCATAGCCGTCAGCGATCCGAAAACACGCAAACAGCGGGTTCAAAAAGCCTCTCGTAGGTGGTAAATATTGAAACAGAAGTGGGATCGGAGATGTCTGCCGTGGTAGCGGGGCAGCCGGGGGGTGGGGGGCTCTAAGTCTCCAGTGAGAGGCGCATGGCAAACAAGACGAGCATCACAAATACACGACAGCTCTTAAAATATTCATCTTACGTATTGATCCATTATGATATGACACTTCAACGGTTCTTAGGCAAATACCTATATAAATTACATAATAACCGACACAACTAAAAAATAAAACATTTGGTACGCGTGATGAAATCAAAATGACGGCTATTAAATCATTTTATGAACCTAAAGTCAAACGCTATCGTTAGATATTCATATATAAAGCCACGTTATAATTTAAATATAGGTACCTAACTAGGTAAAGGATTTTTAAGAAGGTGAAATAAAATTGAATATTTAAACCAGCGGTTTGCAACTTCTTACCCCTTCTACTTTCTTATTTAAAATAATAAATATCGTTCACCACAACAACAAACATAAAAATTTTAATTTAAATCAAATGGTAATTGTGGTATCACTGATTGAAATAACAACATAACAACATTAAAGATTTTTTTATAACTTTCAAACTCAAATACTTTTGCTTTAATAACACGTAGAATTTATTTAAGTTATAAATTATATTCAAGAACATTCAAGGCTAATTATTTAAAAACTTCCAAAGTATGAATTATTTTACCAATATAGTATTCGTACCTATTCACCCCGTTTTACGGATATTATTTCATCCTCGACAGATTAGGTTGGTAGTATTGAATTATTATTTTTCGTATATGAATCGTATCTCTTAGTGCAATTTTCCTTAAGTGACAAGCCGCTGATTTAAACTGAAGCCACTAGTGTGAAATTATACTGTTTTCTTTCTTACCGTTGCCCTTATCGTCCGGTCTGTGAATATCTGGAGGTTTCGCTAGCACAGATAAGGGATGATGAGGCACGCCGAGGCCCAGAAGGCCCGCGGGCGGCAGCGCACCTTGACCCAGCAAGGGCAGCGGCGGCGCCCCGTGTGCAGGTAGGTGAGCCGCGTGCATCTGCTGAAGCAGCCGAGGTAGGTCTGGCCTTTGTTGCTAGAAACAATATTACTTCATTAGTAATCATACTAGTATTCATTTAAGTAAGATGTCAGGGAACTTTATTTTCATTGCAAATTTTCTTGTGTAACACGGCATTATTGACATTTCCATTAAAGTATATCTGATGATCATAGGATCACATAGGATATAGATCCTGAATATTTCCTATGGCTTACATAAACAATTTTATACTTTAACATAAACTAATCTACAAAGTTCACGTTGATAAATTTTTATTTTATTTATATAAACGTGAGTAAAAATAGAATTTTTATTAACATTATTAATTCTTTTATCTGCCTTTAAATAACCGATATAATGTATAAAACTTAACTGTAGATAAGTATGTAAGTGAATAAAGTGCAACACATTTTAGTCGTGGCTGTCTACGGTCAAAGTGAATTGATGTGTCACCGCAGAACGCCGTGCATTTTTAAAACAGAGCCGAGGCAAATTAAAAAGTCCTCCATGGACCCCCGGCACCGCGGTATTTTTAAATTTAAATGAGAGCTTCGCCGCCGCCGGCGACGACTGTGCGAAATTGATTACTCCTTCTCCATTATTCCCCTTTTTCCCGCGCTTCCCGTTTCTATCTCGTCACGTTTAACTTTATTATTATATGGTCCGGGCAGGTTCGCCTGCGCTGCGAGTAATCTCCTCCGCGAATCGCTTCCGCTCCCTCGTGCGTCGGTTCACTTCGAAAAGCACAATTTTTTTTCGTTCCGGTGGTCACGATCTTTTATTTAGCCGCCGAAAATTAATTGGTTTTTTGCTGAGGGTGGAACATATTTTTTATTGGCCGCTCATGGGCCTGATTTATTGTGTGTCAAAAGGTGGCGAGCGCCACTTAGCTGAAGTACGTTTTTACCGGGAATATTTTAATTAAAATTAGTTTTAGAGAAGCTTTTATTTTGCGGATACTTACATAAGTTAAAGTTTGTTCATCTTATAAACACTTAACATAAAATACAAATAGTTTTATTTTTGTTACATAAATGGAACTACATAAAGTTCATTTATATTTTAGATAAAACAACCTATATACATAGGTATAGTAGTAGTTAGTAGCATTTAAAATAATTATTTAGAAATTTTAGGATATAAAGTAGGTACAGTTAGTGATAAATAAGATAAAATCAAGCAATTTTATTTTTAGCGAAATATGAAGTTGATGTAATCAGGAGGTACGAGGTGAAGCTAAGAGCATCTACTTCAAGTTTAAAGGTGTTGCTTCTGAAAGCCGGGTGGGAAACCAGAGAAATCTAAACAAAGCCAAGGCGCGTCGAAACGGCTTGCATGACACGACCCGAGCTATTGAGACTCACGCCTCGCGCCTCACGCTCAGCGTCGCCCACTTCCACCCTCGCCATCTCCACTTCACTCGCTTGTTATTATGAATGACAATAATGTGGCGTTCATATCTCACCGCCATATTTTTTTCGAAGTGCATTTTACTTTAGAAGTGATTAAATACCGGCAGGTCTCGAGGGATCGAAACTCGTTACCCCTAACGACTTCGCCATCCGTTTACTTATCTCGCCGCCAACTTTCGGTGTTTATATTAACTACAAATTAAAATTTACTTGTTTCGGTTATGACAACAAGGGGAGGAGATTATTTTTCAATATAATTTAAGGATTTTTAGAATTAAGAAAAGATAAAAGTTTTATTATAGAATTTAGAATAGAATTAAATGAATCTGGTTATAGAGATTTCGTCGCATACAAAACGTAGTGTTCAGATTACTAATGATTATAATAGCTAAATAAAGTCATTTGATGTAAATTTTTAATTAAAAAAAAAATTAAATCCGCAAAGCCACGTCTAGTAATAATAATCATAATGAATATAGTGCATGCAGTAAACGCGTTGCGTGGAAAGCTTTTGTCGTGAAAAAATGCTTCTACTCGTTTGGGTTTTCACGGCACATTTACTCTGTCTATACGCCCGCGAATAATCCTCCATTTATAAATGGATGATGTTCGCCGAGCGTGGATTTTTACGCTAAATATTTCCCTTCGCATCAAACCTCGCTCGAAATATTTCAACAATAAACATTAACACACGTTAGGTAGATTATGTTAAATGCTTCTGTTCTAAACCGAGTTTCGCTACGTTTTATGATTTGTTTAAACGTTTTATTGCACTTGTTTTAGTGATATTGTGTTCAAATATTTGTTCAATGTTAGGTGTAGAACATTTTGTTTATTTTGTAGTTACTTTCACGTCCGCATATAAAAATCAGAGAGAAATATTTTAAACAAATTATTAAAATAATAAAAAAGAATTTACTAGCTAAACTTAACAAAACCTATGTTCAGAAATCCAAGTTATACTTGTAAAGCGTCTTATAAATTGGTTTTGAAAGCTCATTCATTTTCTCGGATTAAAACATAACCTGTTGAGATTAAATGCCTTTTTTCTTAATACCTACTTCTAGTTATACGAAATTGAATGCCTGGAAGTTTTATTAAAGATATTTATTGCTTTAAAATATCTACTCGATACAAAACTGTATCTTATACAAAAATATCATTTACATACGTCGAGACCACGCAGATAAATAGCTACCTCATGTGATTAATCTTAATTTCATTTGTAATTACGAAGCCATTAGTGACGAACAAGTTCGTTGTAATCTATAATATTAACCTACAATCAGTTAACTTTAACAGCAACGAGAGGAGTTTCTTAGAGCGCATAAATTAATTTAAGAGCAGTTATTAAAAATTTGCCAACGCATTAGAGCTGCTTAAAGGTAACAATAATAATTAACTAGATAAAAATATATTAAAAAATATTAAAAGATAATTTTACATAGTTTATTGTTGTTTGGACCTGTTCAAATAAAAAAATTAAATGTGTGTTTTTTAAATCAATAATCGCATAAAATATAAATGACAAAAGAAAAAATTATTAAAAAAAACTACGAAATAGCCGGATAAAACAAATCTTTAAAAAGTATTTTCATCACGCTCGGTGAAAGAAAATGAAATAAAATAACTTTATAAAAACGAATTGTAAGGTCGTAAGTTAGCGGGCTGTACGTCGGAGTTGATCAAATTATAAACGTTTGTAGTCGTTTACAGAATGGTGTAAGCTACAGAGAGGGTAAGGGTGTGGGGCAGCGGGCGAGCACGCACCATTAGACGCGAGTGAGCCCGAGGCGCAGGCACGCGACGCCAACACTTGTTACAACATCAGCTTTCAACATAATTGCGTCTAATCACACACATATACCCGAATGCGGGATCGAATAAATCCAAGGCGTTGTATTACACGTCGGTGGATTCGTGAGTAGGTATTATCTGGCTTGTTACTCTGTTACTATTTTGAATATTCTAGAAGATATAGATACGGCTTTTTATTACATGGTATAGGTAGTTGTTGTAAAATCTTAATACAATAAAGTTTGTTTATATTTTTTTATATTTGTATGGGTTTCATTTTTTATTACCTACCTACCTATTCTTGTATATTAAAAAGGAAGTCTATATAAGTATAAAGAGCAAAAAAAAATAGGCATCTAATTAACTTTTATTGAGATATTAGAATATATTATATTACGTAGATGACCGAATGATTAATAATGTCGATAAAAGATCCCTACGGTTATGTTTTATTTACTTGTATTTCAAACTTTCTCCAACAAAGTTATTCCAGAGCGTCAATAGCGCAAAGTTAATGGGCACAAGAAACGCCGAACGGATGCAATGCAATATTTATCACCCGCCGCGAACGTGCCTAGGAAAAAATGACAAATTCATGTTTCCCACCCGCCCCGGCCGCTCCTCGCTCCGCGCCCCTCGCCCTGATTTATGTCCGTCGTAATTTTTATCGGAGTGCGGGACCAAGCGCGCGACGTAAACTAGATAGAAATGTTTTCACAACTTGCATGTTTATAAAGCCATTGACGGGGAAACAGATACGGTCTATTTACACAATGAGCACACTTGTTTGTTCACATATCTCTTTAAATAATATTGCGTAACGACGCATTATATACTTGCTTTGTCTATATACCTGATTATGACGCCAAAGAAGCTTATCCATTACTCATTAAATAATAATTAATGCGCGATGAATACTCACTCTAATAGTGAAAATTCTAATCGGATTCGACGCACGTATCTATGACAAGAGGTCGCACGTCTCGCCGATCTCTTGGAGTTACGTGAATATTTTTTTAATGTGAACAATTGTGTCATAGGTGAGCATGAGAAGGAGATTGCATCGAAAAGCTATTACATTGGCGGAGGGCGACAGCCACCCCTTCGATTCGACGACGCGGAATAAAATCAGAACGGGAATAGATGAGCTCTCAAAATATGTCGTCAAAGACGGTATACGCTTTATCTATTGTAACAGAATTTACGGACGTTAAAGCTATTCAGGGGTAATATTTCCTATATACGATATTCTCTAGATATTATAAGAGAAGAATGCGAAACGAGTTTGTAAAAGTGTACAATAATTATATTAAAATTCGAAAAATATTAAAAGTAATGCTAAACGTCAGATAAACAAAACAAGTCGTTTCATCGAGGCACTCAAACTGGTAAGTGATTTTAATAGAAGAGCAAACAGTCCCCAATTTGAGAAGTATTCCCTCTTCACAAATCGGCGCTCGACGGAATGGTCGCAAATCAGACGAGGAGGGCGAGGGCGTCCTCAAGGGAGAGCCCCTTTGATCCCTAGCTGACCCGAAAATAAAAAAAGGTTCGTAATAAAAAAGGACCGACATACGGAAGGTGGCGCCGCTTTTTTATTTAAATTAGAGTGTTTTATAGGGGGAGAGCGATATTGCGTTTTGCCGGTTTCTCAGGGGCCGTTCGACAATCTATAGAAAAATGTATAAATATACTCTTTTGCAAAAAAAACGGGCACTTAAGTAAAGAACTATTTTATAGTTACTATTAGTTTGTTTGACAATTTAAGGTATTGTTATCCTCAGAATTTTATAAATTAATTAGGAAGGAATAGTTTTCATCAGTTTTATCATAACATTTTAATTAAATTATTAAGAAATAATGTTTAAGCTCAAAACACTATGATTGTACCTGCTCGCTATATAAAAATGAAACGCGTTAATTTCTTTGTTTTTCTTGAATACATTAAAAGCAGATAAAAGTTTAGTATTGAGTGTGACCCCCTCTTGCTGAAATCACAGCTCACATTCGTCTGGGCATGCTAGTGAGTATATCTTTTATGGTTTCTTGGGGAATACGTTCCTACTCCGCGGTAATCACATTCTTTAGCTCTCTGATGGTCTGCGGAGCCGGCTGCACTGATCTCACTCGTCGCTTCAGAACGTCCCAGACATGCTCTATAGGATTGAGGTCCGGACTTCTAGCTGGCCAGTCCAAACGACGAATTCCGACTTCTAGCATATACGCATCCACACCGCCAGACCGGTGGGCGCGAGCGTTGTCGTCCATAAAAATTGAGTTTTCGCCAAGAGCGGTTAAAGCGGGCTGTGCATAAGGAATTAGAACTTCCGTTATGTATCGGTGTCCAGTCAGTGTACCGTTTTCGATGAAGACTAACTCCGTACGATCCATAGAATTTATTCCTGCCCAAAACATAACAGAGCCCCCTCCATAAGGTGTGATTTCTTCAAAACATGCCTCTGCAAAGCGTTCTCCTCGTCTACGTAGCACTCGCCGACGTCGGTCTTCACCATGCAGAGATATCCTGGCTTCATCGGAGAACAATACCCTATCCCAGTCTTCATGAGTCCATGACACACAATTTCGAGCGAAGCTAAGCCTGGCAACTAGATGTCCACGGAGTAATTTAGGGCCGCGTGCCGGGCGATGACTGTGTATATTAGCAGCGAGAAGCCTCCTCCTGACCGTCCATAGACTAATTTGCACATTTCTTACTTCTTCGAGGGCGTTCTTGAGGTCCACATAAGAAGATTTGCGATTTCTCAACGCTTGACTAACTAGAAAACGATCATCCCGTGGTTCGGTACATGTCTTTCTGCCAGAACCAGGCCTTCTCTTGACGGAACCGGTCTCTTGATAGCGCTGCCAGGTCCTTTGAACTGTCGACCGACTCACATTTAGCCTCTGAGCCACGAAGCATTGACTGCAACCTTCTTCAAGCAGCGCAATAATTTTGCTCGCTTTTATCACTTTATCTACCATTTTCGAGATTGCTAAACAGCAATAACAATACTTTTAAATGTCAAGGACACCAGATAATTTAATAAAAATTGACAAAAAGTTAATTAGAGTCGATATTAACTATAGGGAATTCGCGCCACAAAATGTAGTTAAAAGTTATTTTCTTTGAAAACCAGGCTCAGTCAAAAATTTGAATTTGGAATGTACTCTTATAAACGTTATGGCACTTTTATAACTGGCCAGTAACATGTTCAAATGATTAAAACCTTTTTGGTATTTTATTTTTTTCAGCCAGGAAGAAAATCGAAACCGCCCGTTTTTTTTGCAAATGAGTGTATATAGGTAAATTCTTAAGTCTCGAGGACGATGAACTCGCACTTATCTCAAAGTCATCGATCAATTCGCAAACATTAAAACATAATACTAGACATAAACATATTTTATAGAGACGAAAAGTTTGTACAGTAAATAGATTGTTTTACACCATACCCACTTGAAATAATTGACTAGTATTCACAAGTTGTTTAGAACGTGTTAAATAATTCATGAAATTGTTGATTCACGACCAAAAGTTACAAATCACACTCCGGTGATGATATAGGTAATCTTCTAAAGTGATATTTTCGCCAACTATTTGACTGATAATATAGCGTTGCCTAATGACGTTAATTTTTAAAATAGCTTAAAGTATAAATCAGTGTCTGGCAAAGGTGGAAACATTGTCGTCAGTATGCGAACTCTAAGAGTACTAATCGAGTTGGCTCGGCGCCCAGGACTCGAGATTAACAAGAGTCTATCGGCCGCACTCCGATGAGAGACGAGTGAGTTTCACCGCTTTATTTTCGAACTCATTATCGTTGAAGTGATTTATTTTGGAAGTCGTCGCCGTAAACCTTGCGCTCGTCTCTCGCTTTACACATCACGAGATTAGGTCGGTCTAATGACTTGGCATCCGACTGTGAAAATGTCTATTGAAATAATAGACGGCAATGAATTTCGCTCTGTTCTACTCAATAGCTAAAACACAATAGTAGTGTTGTAAAATTAGGTGAGGATACATTTAAAACACAAATTTTACCTCGACTTACGAAATGTTTTTGATACCTACGTGACAACATTTTGTTTATTTTTCACAAGTAATATATTACATTTATATTATATTTCCACGAGATTTTAACACATATTTTGAATGTGTAAAACATGATAATTTTCATATATTAACAAACAAAAAAACGCTGTCAACATGTAAGAATCAGGGACACTATTACTACTTACTTAATTAATTGAAATGTATTGTACAGTGAACATAGAATAATTCAACTCGGTGGCAATTTTATTAATTCGACGTTGTTGGCTCGCGGCCAAGTCGAGTGGCGCGGCTTAGATCGTTTAACCCTAGAGTAGGCGCGTCTTTCCGCAAAACGTCAGTGGGCGCGTTGAGCATTTTGCCGCTCATTTTCTTTGACAGTTTTTAAGTAGGAACACTACAGTTTAATTTATTTATTTTCTCAGAATTTAAGTAAAACACAAATAAGGAATGACAAATCAAAATATTTATTGAATTTTGTTTAAGGAACTTTAGTTTACAATCGACTTCAGAAAATTTAACTTTTTTTATTTACTTTTTTAAATTATCCTACTATAATGTTTATAAAAAAAGGAAAGAATAACAAAATTAAATATTTTCTAAATCTACAGAATATGCTTTAGCGAAACAGTCTTCACATAAGTATCTGCAATATTCATTGCACAGTAATTTTGAGTATCTGCAACACCCTTTTTTGTGCATCTATTTTTCTTTGATGGACATAAAATGCTGCATTTACCTTCCTTCTTTGAAGATGATGATTTTTCTATAGGAACTAAGCGAGCAATTTGGTTCCTCAGAGAAATATTGAAGGTGTCTACAGAAGACCTTGCGGTCATATATGGCTTAACCAGGACTATCCCAATTTCTTTCAAATACTGTTGGCGTAGCCAGTTAAGTTTCCAGTTATTGACTTTGTAAATTATTTGGTTATTTGTACCGGCAATATTCACCATCGAAAAAAAAACCTCATTGGCCTATGAGTCATTCTACTAACAGAGTTCTCTTTTTTCATTTGGACCACGACATTAACACCACCTTTGGTTTCACTATAAAATGTAATAATTTTAGGCTTTACAGTAGGTCCGGTGTTTTCTCGTCGATTCTATCATTCTCATGAAAAATTGATAATAGTAATACTACCTTTTTTGCTTCTTGTTTGGAACATAAGACAGAAAAACTTTCTTCTCGCCAAACCCAAACATCGAAGATGGTTTCTTTCGATTAAAGATCAAGTGTCAGGTGTGATCAAGTGTCAAGTGTTCAGAAAACAAGGTGTAATTTCTTTTTTATTTTTATGTAGTTCCAACGATGCTCGTTTTATGATCAGTTAGCAGCTGATCTTAAACCGTAAATAATATATAGCACAATTTTTACCTACGTGGGTAGGCGCGCAATGAGCAAATTGCCGCTGAACGACTCTTGGTGATAACAATCTCCTTCTCAAGCAGTCCTCCGCGCACTGATGGCGTCCAAGTTTTCGGTACGGGTTACGAACGAATGTGGGGGCAGGTACTAAGAAGCGCAAAGTTGACGTGCAATAGTTTTAAGAATTATTAACGTTTTTTTGCAGAGGGCGGCAAAATGCTCATAGCGCGCCCACTCTAGGGTTAATTAACGACCGTCGAACTTGCGACCTGTTGAAAGCCGCGTGCCTTACAAAATGAACTTCTTTCATATTCTTACTAAATTACTTTAACAAATAAATTATTATATTCCGTATTATCAGAATTTGTTTTTTACTTTTTGCGACGCGTATCTATAAAGTTTAATACTTAATATTTTTACATGCGGATGTATTACCATAGACAATAATTTCGAAAAAACACGTACAATTATCACAAATAACAATCACATCAATTTTAATGAAAAATCTGCCAATATAATAGTGGTAGACATCAATTCCCTCATTAAAATCAATAGGCACAATAAGTTTAATGTTAACGAGTGGTTGTGAAGACGGCGACAGGAGGCATGAACTGTTTGGACAGTTGCCACGATCAGCGCACTGACTATAGAGCGCAATGTGGCGATCGCATTGCTGAACATTCCGTGGCATATTTAAACAGTTGTAGCACTTTAGAGTTGTGCAAACAAGACACGTGTTATTTGATTCATATTTGAGCAAAATATTACGAACTATTAATATAATAATACTTCTTAACTCGCGATCGTACGTAATGCAAGGTCACTTCTCACGACACGAACACATTCGTATAACGCAAGGTTAAGCTTGTTGACATTTTTTTTATTATTATTTATCATTGGAATTTTACGCATCAAAAAATAATGTGTTAATCATATGTCCAAATAATTTATCATATAAGTAAACTTCCTAACAATATAGAAGTTAATTATTACGATATTATTTTTATACAAACTGGAAAAAAATGCCTAATGTAATAAAGGAATATAACTTCGTTTAAACACTCTTTCTTTTAAACTTAACAGCCGTGTGAATGACGCATTTTTATTATAAAAGATAATTATGATATATTTCTATTTTATTTAATAAGTGTATTACAATTAGGTATTTTATTCTTAAATTGATTATTCTTGTTTAATGGATATTTCCCACCAATTAACTATAGATATATACCAACCTACATCATTAAATCATGACTTTCAATTCAGTTCAGAAATAGCACAGTCGAAAGCAAGCCCATGTCATGATGGAGATTATAGAGACATATCTGTATGACTGGTTTAAAATAAAAATTAGATTTGTTTACTTTCCGTATTGATATTTCTGCTCATTTTTTTTGTCGAATGATAGAATCGATGTCTGTTGGTATCGAAAGCACGGTATATAAATAATGATTTGAGATTATATTCTCTAAAAGCGACTTTTATAGGTAATCATAGGAAACAATTGTTTACATTTGATACTTGTGAAGTGTACTTGTTAATAAGTAGTAAAGATTGCTACAATGCTTACCCCAATTATGGCATTGAGTTCAGTCATGGTGACCTGCTTCGCGCGCTCTACCGCCGACGCCACTTGCTGCTGGTGTTCTTGTGAGAGGAAAGGCAATATTTGCGCTATTATAGCGTTTAATCTCTTCGCAATCTCCGTCTGCAACACAAACACGTGGGTGAATGAATATATTACTCACTAGCAAACTAATTTTAATACATGATTGCCAAGTAAGGAATTTTTTTATTACACTATTAAAGTAAAAAGTTAAAAAGAAATAACGAATATAATTATCAATTCATATTTATGAATGAATCGAACATTAACATTCAATAAAGATGGGGTAATCAATTATTACCCGACCGCTAAAATCGGAACGCGTTTTACATACAAATAGATATTCGAAAATGTTTCCACATTCCATCGCGAGCACCGACGCGCGACGACTCGATTCGATAATAGTGTATTATAATTGTAGCCGATAAGTTGGCCGGCTCCGGCTAACAAATAAAATTAACACTATAAACAATATGCATGCGGTCAAATGAAATGATAAATCGTCGTGTTACCCGAGCCGTTCGTTTATTGGCTTCGTTCGTATTTTCCGTTTAAATGCACATTAATTTTATTCACAGATTCGCAGTGAATCGAGAACGAATTAACATAATGAACCTTTTGAAAGTGGTTTTACAACATGACACCTTATATGAACATTTTTATTGTTTGTTTTGTTATACAAATTTGTTTTTTTTCCTTGTTTGTTATACGGTTCTAAATTTATTAATATTATCTTAATCTTTCCAAAACCAATGGAAAAGTATTTACATTTACGATATCCAATTTTATATTTACGTAGGTGGCTACTTATTTTCTTTTGCTGCATTACACAAGTAAAGACAAACAAAATTACATGATCACTGCTACTAGCAAAAAGAGTAAGAATAATTATATATTTTACTGTCAAATAGAATGCTTTTATAACTATTAAACACTCAAATGATTTTATTTATTTTGATTTCTAACAAATGAGCTCTAGTTGAAACTCTAGAATTCCTAGAATGTATCCATTGAAATTATTGCAAAAAATTAAAAGAATTAAAATAGTTTTACTGGAGTGTAACAAATAGTTTAATCGATAACTATACAGTGTTATGCATTAAATAGACTTATTATAAATAATTTTATACTTAAGACTTATTAAAAATAATATTATAATAATTAATTTACAAATGTTTAACTGGAAAAACTAGAAGCCGGCTTAATCATATGATTGTATAGCTTATAAAAATAAGAAATAAAAAAAAATAAAAAACTTTAAAAACTAGGAAATTTAACTCATGCACGATTTTAATCTTGTTTGTATATATGGTATAGGATATGGTATATGGTAGGTATAGGCGTATGCTATACGTAGTAGGTAAATAGGTAGGTAGTTAGGGGTAGTAAGGTAGGTAGGTAGTCGGCGAGTCTGTAGACCGCAGTGAGCCGCGCCGCACGCCGCCACAAATTGCACTTTCATTCCACGCTAAATGGACTGTTTGTCGCGACCCGTGCTCCTGGTAATTTATACCTCGCTTTGCTTTACTTTATTGTGGCAACTGTACATTCGTTCAGTTACTTTGTTTTTTAAGAATATTAACATATTTTACAATAACAGCTACGGAAATTATTTACAATCGCGGCTTTTGCGAAAAATGGCTCCAATTTTTTTTCTCTGAAATATTGTAGTTAAAAATGGTATTCCATATAAAATTAAGGAGGGGGAAGTCACAAAACTTCACGAAAACCTCATAAACAACGCGCTTTATGTTACTCTCCGAGGCATGGTGTGGACAAGGACAACCAGAAACAAATATTTGTACAAAAATACAAATATCTGCCCCGAGCGAGAATCGAACCTGCAATCGTGTTAAGGCGACTACTCACTCTTTGTCTTGATTGTCTTCTCATATTGATCTGAATTCTGAGCTTATGACAAATTGAGATCCTCAATCAATTACATAATTTGCTCCATTGTCTATTAAATATTGTTTCTCTGATCTCTATTTCTGGTACTTCGACATTCACATAAACCATATTTTCAGCTATCAATTCGAAATGTCGAGAAGTCTCTTTGATAAAAAATATGCATTTAGATTATATTTTTTTATCAATTAAATATAGATAACATAACAATTTATATTTTTGTTATTATCTACAAACAACAGCTACTAAATCAAAAAATAATGTTCAAAAAACATTGACATCGTAATAAGTACGAGAACGGTTACTTACTTACTCAAAATGTAAATAAATGTATTGTCGGTTGTATAACACGGGCAACTGACGCGAACAAGCCGCGACGCGCCCGAATTACCGCAAATTACATTACATCCGAGCGCGTCGCGTCGCGCCTCTCCGCGTACCGATCGACCGACACGACACCGCGTGTATCGACGCAGAAAACATCTAGGCACCGGCTCTACTATTACATTCGTGTTATAAAGGTTTATCAATTAATAGTTGTTGGTTCTATCAGTTTTGGTGTTTTCAAGTATTTGAGTTAGTTTAGTATTTAATGTATTTTTTTTATTAAAAATTAATTTTTTTTATTAAAAAGTAAAAGTAATTTTTTTATTAGATTCAATAAATTCTATAAATCTAAATTAGGTGTTTTTTATCTTATTTTTTTACCTAAATAACAATAAATATATTTACAATTACCAAGTTAGAGATTCATTTTTATGACACAAATGTACCTAATAGAGTCGGCCACCACTCACCTCAATGTTTTTTTCTTTTCAATTTTATTTTAAGCACTACTCTAAATTGCTATCATGATTGTGAGTAGTTTGTAGTTTATTCTACACCCATATTATAGGTTTAGTTTAAAAGTTGTGCTGTTATTGGTATCGTAGCGTATATATTTCTCATGAATGGACATATAATATCTAATATTTGATAATAATATGTAACTTGCGATATTATAAACAACTGGCAATAAAAACATCGTAATTATAAATATAAAAAAATCTTCTTAAATATAATAACAATTAATTATTGTACCTTTCTTTTTCAATATATCCAATAGTGGTTTTTAAAATGTATACATTTTACAAGGTACGTTTTTTAATTGATTAATTAAACATTCCATTCGCAACGCAAAAAGCGAGATAAACGTATATAACATGTTTTATTGCAATTTTTACTTATCCGGTTTTAATAAAAATACTTTATTAAAAAACTTTTCATAACTTCTCATATTTTAGAAATAGTTTTTCTTACAGTTCATACAAATGAAAAACTAAGTACAGATATATATATACCTATCTTACTCTATAACTCTCGAACAACAGCTGCGCACAGCGCGGGAATAAAAAAGATCGTACAAAAGGGCCGCAAAATACGTACTTTTGCGGGCTCTCCACAAAAGATATAGTAAGGTTTGTCATTAAGGAGTTCATCCCCGCGCGAGAAATAAAAGAGGTACGTGGGGAAGGGAGGCCGGGATGAAAGAGACACGGGAGGAGGGCGCACTAATGGCTCCGACACTCATCCGCTAATGCCGCGGGTGACTTCTCTTTTTGCACGATTTTCACGTGGTTTAGTCGGTCGAGCTTTTAATCTAGAGTTGCAACTTGCGGTGACGCTCCATTTGTTCACGGATCTATATCCACATCAGTACATACGTATAGATTGAATATATACCTATATGAGCTCTTCTCTATTACGTATACAATATAATTGATAAATTAACATCTCACAGCTTAGGTTATTTAATATATATGTATGTATTAGTATATTAATATACATATACATTATATATACTAGTGATTAGAATTTTCTTAAGAACAAATACAACAATTTCTTAAGAATAAATATATCTATTAATTGTATATCGTATTGAATCGATTTTATCTAAATTATTTTGTAAGTGTAAGAATTCCTTATGCAAGTTGTAGGGGTCTTTAGGGACAAGAGCGTGGCAGCTGGGCTTGCGATGCGACTCGGTTCGTGCGACGCCGAGTGCATGTACAAGGCGCTGTGCGGATTTGCGCGGCGCTGATATGACTTAAATGCAGGTCTCGCTCGCGGTTGCACACCGCAATTCATTGTCTCAGCTCAAGTCAGCTTACTCGGAATACCTCGCGACGAGCCCGAGAGCAACGCGCTTAAGCGACAGCGGATTAAAAAATGTTTGCGTTATGTTGAAAATTAGTAGGAGGGAATGTAGGTAGTAATTAGAGATTTTTCAGTTTCAGTTTATTTCGTCGTGAGCTAAACAGTCACTTTTACGTAGATAATTATGTATTATTACTTGATATGTACATATATAGTTAAACATTCAAGAATTTTAGATTATATAAAGATAATTTTATTAATAATGTTAATATTTTTAAGCAAAAAAATACCGTACGTAATGTAAAATAATTTAAGAGCCAGTTAACGTCTTATAAGTAGGCAAAAGTCTCTTCTATGAAAAATGAAGCGTTTGATGAAAAAACAGCCAGTCTACGCGTCTGGTGTCCATTCACGTGTTCTATTTACTGGGTCAACGCGGCTCTATACTTACCTATTGTAACAAAAATTATCACCTGTTCTTTGTAATACTCAGAAAACGCATCTATCTTATTAGATGTATTTTGAAACAAAAATAAACTTTTGCTGAAGGAAAAAGAAGCGTACATAACCTATGTCTTAAATTAATATTCACATTTATGGATATGCCTAGTTCTGCTGAGTGTCTCATTTCTAAGCCGTGTTAAACTACGAATATTACAAAAAATCTTCACGTACGTAGTTACGTAAACACGTATCCATTATGTGGGTACAAATTAGATGTTTGTTAATTACAAGCGACAAACGTTTAAGCATGGCTACCTTTCAATTAGGTCGAATAAATTGTCAAACACTTTTGTATGGTACCACATTTTTTATGTGGATTTAAGGTATTTAAGATATTATAAACATGTTGGTAATTAAAATTAGGTACTTCTGTCCAATTTTGAACAATATACTTTAAAACAATTAAATAGAAAACGTTTTAAGTTTATTTTATTTGGCATTTAAGTCCGGGCGATAGAGTAACGATAAAGAAACAACGCAAACGGTCATTATTTTTGACAGATTTAAGTAGGTGTAAGTTGGCAGTAAGTTGGTGAGTTACTCTACTCTAGGCGAGCACTCCGCGCGATGAACTCTTACCGCGATTGTGTTCGCAAAATAACCAAACGATCGCAGACGCGGTCGCGGTCGCCTCCACTGCGGTTTCGACCTTCATTAATGGCTGCCAACTCTTTTATGAATTATTAATGCATGCCGCGTTCGGCTTATCTCACCCGCAGCGCTCTTGCTAAGTTTCCACTTTATTAAACAAAACAGTCGCGCTTAGAGGCTCTATTGTATTGAAAGCGACATAGCTATTACGACAGGGCTATAAATAATTCTCAGACGAAATGGCATTCGAATCGATAAATAATTACAGTAGACAGAGGCCGACATTATCATCTATTCGTATCGTATTCGCAGAGCAATAATTGTTTAATAGAGCCTGCCGCAGAACATTAGCGTCTCGCACATCGATAATGCAGTCCTATGCCTACTGCCTACTCGTCGGTCTACAGTCGTTTCTCGTCGGGATAGTTGAATAGTTTGTAATTAATTCACCATAAATTACTAAAAAAAAAATCGTTAGTTATTCACTTTAGTATCCGTTCTATGTATTTATTATTCGTCGTTAATAATCGATGTCTGAGCGAGGGTCAAAACGTGACATTAATATTCATTAAAACAAATGGATAAAATAATTATGCGGCAAAACAAGTCGATTCGAGATAATATAGAGAGGGTGACTGGTGCGGTGCGAGAGACATCGTTATCTTGATATCGAGAGCATTGACTATATCGAGTAGGTACTCTCGCTCGCTACTCGTAACAGCAGCCGGCAGCTTCGCCTCGTAATCAGATTGTAATTGCGCGAACGACGAAAAAACGGGACTGCAAAAAGTACTGGCTATCAAATAATGACTTTATAAATAACAGAACAGTTCCTATATAATAAAATGATTCGATGTCGATATTTTTTTCATAAATAAATAAATTAAAATAATTAAAACACGTGTCGTCTCTATTAAAGTAGGTTCCGAAAACATTAAAACGTATTGCTATTAATCGTTTGTTAAGTACCTACATATTATAATTAAGAAGATTGAATCATTGAAGGGGAAATAGAACCGTCATTATCATTAATTTAAAAGCCATTTACTTAGAAAGATAACAGAATATAAATTTTATTAAAATGTTATTTCCATAATGTTCGATTGGGCACATAAATGTTCGTAATTGACATATCGATCGGACAGCGAGTAATATTCCGGCGGCTGGTATTCACAATTGGATGTCTCTGTGTTCGGCGTGTTGACTCTCATGTTTCTTGGCAAACAAAGAGCCAGCTTCCTAGCTACCCTTGTTTGTTTAGGCCCATGCCGAACGTTTACTGCCCTTTGTGTATCCTGCGTCTCCTGCCTCTCGCTAAAGCGTGAAGCCTTTTTGACTCGGCACTTTTTTCAAGAGCGCTTATAATCGCGTGTGAAACGAGGACTCGCCTAATTGTTTGCGATCGTGTCTAATCTAAAGTGTAAAGATATGAATAAAAATACCTATTTTATAAAATAATTTAAAGGTATTAAGTTTAATCTGTTAAAAGATAGATATCAAATAGGTTTTTATATTAAACATTTTAAGGAAAATCCTTATAATTTCGTTGTCTTGCTCTTTCTGTACTTCTTAAGTTTGATAAATCAGAATAAATCTCTAAGTTAAATGTGACTTGGTTTTTCACACTTAAAAGTTTAAGCCTCGAACAAAAAAGTTCTTAACCTCCGGTTAATATGAAATTTCTTTAACATTTTAACCTATTTTAAGCGCGCTTGGGAATTATGAATCTTCAAAGTTCTTAACAATGTACTTCATTGTATTTTAATCTTTAAGTTCGAAAGAAAAGAATTAGACGGAAGCAATAATCAATAACTTCGAAATGATGCTTCTAGTAATGTAAATATCTAATAATATAATTATTCACATTTTTAGAAATAAAAGTTATAAAAAAATATATTTTTAAAGATTTAATTATTGAAACTAAACGTGTAGGTTCTGTTGTATCTCTTTTTTACAACTTAATTTATTGCTAGCTTTCTAAGCATTTGTATAATACCATAGAAATATTAAGAACAGGAGAACTGGCATGGGGGCGTGTCCGCGTAGACGCAACTTGCCCAAAATGCTCACATATCGCTTAAATGGCCGTCACTGCTAATCAGTGTTATTTCGACCGCGAGCGAGAAAACAACTAACAATCCCGTCTTATTCACCGGTGGGAGGGATGCGCTGTGCCGCGCTCCCGGCTGCATGGGTACCATCATCTTGCTTATTTCTCCCGTGAAACAGCTTTGCTGTGTTTCGGAGAGAAGGGCAAGACAGGCAGTGTAATTACTGGCACCGAGACTAACACCTTATGTCTCTGGATAGGCAACACATAGATGAGTTGCCTGGGCTAGTTCCAGGTAAACTAGTTTATGTTCATGGGCGACGTTAACCACTTACCATCAGGTGGAACGTCTGTCAGTTTGCCTATTCACTTAACGTTAAAAAAAAAAAGTTATTCAGTGGTTTTTTGTAAGAATAGAAGTAAAATTAAACATTTAACAAGTCATGGAATCAGTTACTACACGTAAATATTACTTTTTTACTAAATATCTTTGTATAATACGCAGTATTTTTTCTTTATTTCACCCTTTTTCATTGTTCTTTCTATAGGTAGATACTCATTGTTTATTTCATTTTTAAAATGGTTAGTTCGAACATAACTTTAAAACTGGAAAGTATTGAAATAAATTATAAAGATAAAAAATAAATATGACAGAAATAGGAAGATAGAAGAATTGCCCAATAGATAAGTCTCGATAACAATGAATTCCATAAACAAATCCATCACGAGGGTATACTACGTGAAACTTTTTGTCGGCATTAACGAGCCGCCTCGGCTAATGACTGCGCGTTTCTACCGCCTTGCGAGTTGTGAGAACATTGTGTACCGGCACAATGGGGCGCCGACACAATACAACTACAAGTCTATTTTAGTAGTGCTATACCGGCAATTAGTGTAGTTAATTCAGAGTTTAAGTTATACAACCATTCGACGCTCCGCCGCTTTCTATGCAAATGAGAATATATATAAATAACAGTTTATACTATCTAAAGCGATACAAAACATTTTTAAAAGTATCACTCGTAATAATATAAATTGTGGATAATTTCGTATGAAAATTTTGCAGAGTAACGTAGTAGCATATTAACATCGGTTCGATAGCGCTTACATTAATCGATATCTTACGATTTCGTCTCTGTCCGGTTGTCAGATAGCGTCGATATCAAGGATTTAGTATAAAATTGATTGGATTGATTACAACAAATCGGAACAATTTCATATGATAAATAAATACGATACATAATGTATTATGCGATCAGCGTTTGAATGATAAAATGCTCGATAAGGACACGTTAGCTTAAGATAAGCCTCACTATAATCTCCTATTTATAAAGAAAACTTGTTCATTTTGTCTGTCACGTTACAGTCTTAATCATTATATTATATTTAAGGAATATAATTATACTTATTATATTTAAGGAATCGGTAATCTAGTGACATTAGGCAAGGAATTTTTTTTAAAAGTTTTAATCACTGAGGCAAAGAATGTTACATATAATTTAGTTACTATTCATATTTATTCAAAGTTAAAAAAACAATGTTATCAATGCCATCAGTTAACGGTCATTATAAGTATCAATAGCATAATACTCATGAAATGGTATCAGTTAGCTAGTATCTGGTTCGTTTATAACGACGAAGTTTGTCCGCTGCACGATGCGAGGAGATTGAGGCGTGTTTGTTTTCACTTGCAGCGCTGTTTGTCGGCTCGTACTGCAGCGAACAAATATTGTGCTACCCGGAACGCGGCGTATCCGGCCTCGCTACGTAATGAATGCGAATTGTTAATTTAAGATACAACCGCTATAATACGTTTGCAGCTTTCAACCTGCACCTATGAATATGGATCACATGTTATTTGTCGATTTGTGTGTTTGTTTCTTTATTTGCGACCTGTTTGCATGTTGGTGATTAATATTTTATTATTAAACTAGCAAACCCGACGAACTCCGTTTCGCCACCAGATGGCTTCGTTTTTTGTAACATTTCGTTTGGGGATTAAACCACCATGCAAAACCATATTGGTTTATAGTACATGCTATGTCCCTGTTTTACTGCTTTTCTGTTGAAAATTTTCCTGAATTTTGTATGCTATAAACCTCACGGAGCCCGAGACCTTTCCAACGAATGCAAAAGCGTGGAAATCGGTTCGTGCGTCCTGGAATTATAGCGTCAGGAAGGAAAACCCGACTTATTTTTATATTATAGATTACTAATTCAAGTTTTCGACCGTTCTGATGTACTGGTGTAAGTAGTCGCCTCAACATCAGCGGTCGCGAGTTCGATTCCCGCTTGGGGCCGATATTTGTATTTATACAAATAGGTATTTGTTCCCGGTCTGAGTGTATGACCTTGTGGGTCTCTACCGTGCTTCGGAGTGCACGTAAAGCCGTCAGTCCCGTATTGTTATAAACACCTGATAGCGATCGTTACTCATGAGTCATGATAGAGAAAATGATCTGACAACCCGCAGCTGAGCAGAGACCTTTTCCCAGCAGTGGGACGTTTAGAGGCTAATCCAGTTCAATCATTTCTTTGAAATTTGATTACTATTTAAAATGAAATAAAAAAAAATACTTTAACTGAATTTTTTGCTTGAAGACTATTTAAATTTTTACATTGAAATTGATATAATTTTATGATTAAGTAATACAAAGATAAAAAAAGAAAAAGAAACTAATTAATCATAAGTAAATTAATTACAAAATGTCTGCCATAAACTGGGTGTAAATGAAACAAATATTTGATGATAACGTGTACGCTGAGTATAACGGTCGCACGAGGGCGGTGACGGAGGGGAAGTCCGGGGTGAGTTGGCATATTTACTCGCTGTGTTTGCGCAGGCTGTTTGGACGCCCAGCGATGCTTATTGTACGCGCTGTTTCGACCTACGCTCAATATTATTGATTCTATAAGACAACTTCGTAAGAAATATAATACTTAGATATCGAGTTATATTTAGCTGCATTCACTAAACAAAACAATATTGTATTTATGATGTAAAATGGTTTCAATAAGTAACAAAAATTTCTTTGCGCTTAATAAGATTTCGTAATATAAATAATATAATATAATTAAGATTTAAATTTCCTAATTATCTCGTCGACGACGCATGATAATTTTAAAATGTCAATGTGTTCACACGTATTAATGATTATATTATGTGGCAAAATCTTTATGGGATAAGTAATTTGCATAAATATTTGCACTTGAAAGAATATATATTATATCTCGTTATGCAACAATGTATTAAATGTATAAATAAATTAATAAATTAACTAAAGTATTTATGTAAGTCATTTTTAAATTAATTAACGAGTTATTAGTTATTACTTAACGGCATTGTCAAATAAATATTGAGGAAAACTTTAGTGCCAACCATATTTATAATTTTTTGTAACTGAATTATTTATATGTAACTGATAAGAAAAAATAAAAAAAATCCTTTTCAGTATTTAAATTCACGATTTACGAATACTGAATACAAAGTGTATATTCGAAGCGGCGGCGTGGATTGGGCGACCGCGACCGCAACCGCAGCGCTGCGGACAGCCGCGGCCGACCCACCCTCGCCTCCCCTCTAAGCTCCACTTGTCTTTACATATACACGCTGCGATAAAGACACGGCCGCGTTCAATTGTTACTACAAATTGCTGAATATAAATACTCAATTAGTTCTTAATACATCTAATATTTACCAATATAAAAAATTTTGTTAATGCCTTACAACATATTTATTTACCCGTACCTACTATAAAATTTATTTTGGGAATTGCAGAGTAGATTGGGCAACCGCGACCGCAACCACAGCGCTGCGGACAACTACGTCTATCCCACCTCAAGCTGCCCAGTTAAACTCAACAGTCGACTTGTCTTTACATACAACGACAAAAACTAAGTCCTATTTGATTATAGTAATATGTATATTAATTATAATAATAAATACCTATATACTGAATCGAATGTACATAAAATATTTGAAGGATTATTTGCAATTAGCTATACAAAGCGAATAAAATATTTTTATCAACTCAATTTCCTTCTTTATATGTAAAACAAGCCTAGTAGGTAATTAAAGTAGCTTAATATCCCAAGATACAGAGACTAAACTAAGCAATTGTAAGAACTGAGAGAAACTATCAAACTTAGTGTTACCAAAAATACTAGATATCGAAGCAAATAGATAAAATGGTATAATGAAGCTAGGCCATTAATATTTTAAAGATATTTAACGATACATTAATGCGAGAATGAGAACGGCCGTCAGTTGCTTCTATATCCATTAAGCTACACGTATATACGGGTCCTGGTAAACATAATCCGTCCGCGTAGCTATTAACACGTCACAAACAAAACCAATGTTTTAGCTTTAATGAATCATTATCAAACACGCCGTGCTACATGCGGCGACTGTCGTGCTAGCATGTACATGTTTACGACACATGATGCTGCACCAACTATCAGGATTATTGCACCTTATATTATACATTGTATACTTCGAGTTTGATCAATACACCTAATTAATATTAAAATGTGAGTTTGTATTTCAATATTATAAGTAAACGTTGCCATTTATAGTTTTAGATGTTTGAGACAGTATAATACAGACAAAACTTTTATTTTATTTTTCCTTTTAGGTATTATTAATTTGAAATACTAATAATTTATATTAAAGTTAGAAAAAAAGTCAACTGTACTGCAACAACCTAAAATATGCATTCCTTTTCTGTAAAGGAAGAGGGATGGAGCTTTATCCGCCACGCTACTCAAGTACGTTGTTGGTTGGCGTTTATACATGTCTAATAATTTTTGGAACATACAGTTTTCTTCACGAGGTTTTGCTCCACCAAAAAGCACGATATAAATTTAAAGATAAATTAGTTGAATGTTCAGCAGTGCTAGCAGCGAATTAAACCTGTTACAACATGGTGTCGATTCAAGTTTTCAAGACAACAATATACGTTTGATTTAACATGAAAAAGCTTTGAAAAATCTCATTATTGACTTCTTATACAACGTTAACGGTTAACATTTACTGGCTGGAAATTACGCGCACTAAGGATAGATATCCGATAGCTGCAAGTGCAGGAAATAAGTGTTCATGTACAACATGTTAATGTTTATCGGTATTATTCAAAGTTATAGGTGACCGGGAACCTATATGAGTTAATTAAATTTACTAAAATTAAATACATTATAGAGGATAAAAATATGTGTACAAAATTAACAACACTATCATTATATTTGTACAAATTCATCTGATCAGGATTATTGTTATTTTTGTATTTAATAAAAAATTAAAATGGAATACTTCAATATACTTTGCTTGATAATAATTTATGCATTTTTATGTACCTACACAACCTTGTTTTTATTTACAGCATGTATTTTTGATATAATAAAATTTGTTATACTGATCTTAGAAATTTATTAGAACAATTAAAAAACCCAAATTGGTAATAATATTTGAATACGAAAATAAATATTAAAGATACTCTGATAAGACGATTTTTATGTGACACTTTTAAATCGAAGCGATAAGATCGCTCATTATGAATTCGTAATAAAAAATATATCTTTTAAACCGGAATCCGTCATACGTACTTCGAATTGGACTCGACTCGAGTGCCGTTATTACACCGACAGCATTTTTAATTGTATAATTATCGTAAGCCACGTCGGCTGCCTATTAATAATTCAACACGCCTCGCACGCAATTACTGTTAAATAAACATATCCTTTTTAATTAGCTTGTCAATAGATACCTTTTTATTACAAAATGCTAAATAAAACATATTTTTCGTTCTTTAATTATAACGTGATTCGCTATGAACGATAGTACATACCATACAATTACTTGATATAGTGAAGCGCTTCAACATCGTCGATGAGAAGTGTAGGAGCGAGTCATCGTCGTATAGAATTTAAAACTTTGTTTTCAGTATAATTACACTTCGCCCCCGACCCCTTTTAAAAGTGTGTTGTAGTACAACGTTCAGATTGTGTGGGATTCAGCCATCAATAGCTCTGCGGGCCGCCACCCTCTTTATTTGTACGTGTCCTTCCCCCGTTTGAATTGTTTCACTATTTGCGACGACTACCCGAACCCATCGCCACACAACTGTTTTACTCCTTTCATGATATGTAGATGATGTTTAATGACACGGGCGGCGGCGGCGGCGGCGGGTTCCACGAGAATATTGGTATGTTCGACGTCTTACACATAAATTATGTTTAAGCATGCAGAGCAGTACCTCTTACGCCAGCTCTTGAAATTCTCATAAAGCCTGGCTGCATTTTTACGAAGTATCACGGTGAATGGTAAATGAGTGAGTCATGGGCGTGTGGTTTACGAGTGGAATAGAAATCGTCTGTTTTAAATGAAGAGTCAAGGAGCGAACAAGGCGTCCATTATTCATGAGTGCCGTTTCACGCCCGACTACCGCCAGACCACGGCCGCGCGCCCTGTGAGTGAGGCGGTATCGCAAACTGTTTCGAAATCAATACGTGTCTCAATCAGTGCAATTAAGGCGGCCCCGAAGCGGAGGCCGTATTTGGTGTAATTAGTTTCACACCATATGCGTCGCTGCCGGCGAGGGGCGTAAACGAAAAAGAATATATGCTAGATTAACGTTAACATGTTCAATGCCCGTCGCTTGGGCATTGAGCAGGCTTCTATGTAACGCACCTACATGCTATTTATCACTAACGACATTATTTATCAACATATTAATAAGATTACCTAAATTTTTTAAATCGCTAATCCTTTAATCTTTCTGATAACGTAACAAAAACCTTAGACTTATAATTACTTACATTATAATTACGACTGTTTTAACGGAGTAATCAATTAAACTGATTGTGAGAGCAGATTATATTTAGGAATTTATTAAATCCCGGGGGATACGTACGCCCTATTTTTTCACATGGCGCACAATGCACCGCCGGTGTCATTATAGGGTCCGAATTTGAAAACACAATTAGACTTAATACCGAGGTGATTGTTGTCGAGTAAGGGTCGCAAGCGAGGGGTTACGTTAAATCCTTTAATTTGGCTCCCCTATCAAATAATAAAGCGAAGGGCAGCGAGCTCGGAGCGAACGATATCGCGTTTAGTGGTTTTATTGCAAGCGCCATCTGCCGCGCGACGCACTCCGTAGATGGAGAGATAATTTCACTTTTACAGCGAGGGGCGACGGAGCGTTCATTGTGAGTTGTTGCGTTCATTTAGACAATTCACAACGCGGTATCCGCTTGTAGATATAGCGAGATAGCGCACCCATTATTACACGGGACCCTTAACGACGAACTATGTATGTTACTGGGGCCACACTAGCGGGAAATGCCGTTGACTGTGGCGTTGAACGTAGGTGTGGCCACCACTCATCGCGATAATTTAACAACGGCATTCACGTTGCCGTTGGACGTTGGGCGATAGTTGCGGCCACACTAGCGGGAAACGCCGTTTACTATGGCGATGAACGTAGGTGTAGCCACGACTCACCGAGAAATGCCGTTTACTATGGCGATGAACGTAGGTGTGGCCACGACTCATCGCGATAATTTTACAACGGCATTCACATTGCCGTTGGACGTTGGGCGATAGTTCAAGTGGCGGTACATCAAAGAGATAACCGCGAGAGTTAAGGGGTCTGGCCACCCTGGCGGAACAAAAAATGCATTGTTTTTTTAATTAAATTAATAAATTCGAAACTATGGGCCGGAATATTTTTATTTTTTTACTCAATATCACAAAAGGGCTTCAAAAATAACATTGTAAAATTTTATTTGAAAATATTAAAAAATAAGTGTGTAATAATATAAATTAAGATGCCTGTAACTTGGCCAATTTTGAGTGTTTCGATACGCAACAGGTCTTAAAATGTCCGTTACAGTTCAGGGGTTATTAAAAAAAATAAAAAAATAAAAATGAAAAAAAATAATCCAGGGTGGCCAGACCCCTTAATACGTTGAAGCGGCCACACAGCACACTACGTACATATGTCATTGTGCACCGTGAGCGCGACGGAATCGCACGTGTTTGTTTTCGATAAATACATACTATGACTATGGAGTAGAGTAACGAAAAAGTAATTACGTTTACGGATTCGAGATTCAAAATTTATAAGAATCGTGCGTCACAAAATGATGCTTAGCGACGAATAACGGAATTATTACCTTTTAAAACAACTTAACCAACAACTTTAACTTTCGGTGAAATAAAGATAATAAAAGATCGAAAAATTATGTAAAAGCTACATTAATTACTTTAATATATTCTTTATTCTTTATTGCACTTAAAAATTGAACAGTAATATAATCACATGTATCATTAATATTATTCCAATTGCCTGAAATATATAATATATAAATAAATGAAAGACACAGGTAAATACAAAGTATGTTGTTTTATTTTGTAAAGTATAAAAATGTTGTTTCAATTTAATTGAATAGATAATAGTAATAATAGATATAATAACTCTTAATAAAAAATGTTTGTCTGTAAAGTCGGTTTACGGACGATAAATAATTTTTACGTGTTGACGTCATAAGAAAACATTGATGATAAATTACATACTTTTATGAACGGAATTGAATTATTTGTTATCACTGAATTATCATTATTTTGTATAACATATATTTATTATATATTATTATTGTTATGCCATCTGCCCATCTGCAAATGCAATATTACTGTCAATCTCAGGTCGTCTGGCAAAACAACAACTGCTTCACACCACCCGTTCAATAATATTTATAGATATACATAATTAATACTTATTATTATATGTTTCTTATTTAATCTCAGATAGCCGGGAAGTTGATGGCATGCATATGTTCATGATGACTGACCCGTTGGCGCAGTTTAAAGTGACCGTGTTTTCTGCTCCAAGGGTTGTGGGTTCGATTCCCGCCCCGAGTCTGGGTGTAATGTATGTGTATTATTTATATGTATATTTATTTTTAAAAAATGTATATCAGTCGGCTGTTACCTAAAACACAGGCATTAGGTTGCCTACCTTACAGACGACCGTGTGTGTGTGTGTTAAACATATTTATTTATTTATTAAGGTAAAGTCGCCAAATAACGTCCCCTTTTTGTAAAAACCAAATTTTTAAAATAATATACCAAGTGAAGTAATAAATAAAACATCAGAGTTAAGTTGAAACATTTATTTATTATTTTGAACAGTCAAAAACTTCTTAACTGCGTTACTTTTTCTACAAAAATGACTTTAACAAAAAACTAGAAATTCTGAGAATATTTTTTTAGGCGCCTTATTACGTCCCGGGGACGATATTGAGATCACAATAATCATTACGTAACAAATAAATAGTTTAAACTAGCTGTGCCCCGCGGTTTCACCCGCGTTAATTTGAGGGGAAAAACGTACTTAAATATTTTTAAGCAATTACTCTAAGAGTAGGTGCCCGCCTGGTTGGAGCGTTAGCATCGAGTGGTCTCAAGCGTTACTGCCGAGCAAGGGATCTCAAATTTGATTCCTGGGTCGGTCAACGTATTATTGAGTTTTATTTAATTTTCGAAAATTCTCAGTAAAAGAGTGATGTTATATTTACTTTAAAAGTGGAACTATAGTTAAAAAATGTCTCGAGAAGAGAAATAATAAAGAACGTAACGGACGGATGGGAACAGACGATTAGTTTTTCCCGTTTTTGTTAAATTCTTATTATTGCTCAGCCCCTTTTGGTCGTAGCGTGATGTTATATAGCCTATAGCCTTCCTTGGTAAATGGGCTATCCAACAAAAAAGTATTTTTCAATCCGAACCAGTAGTTCCAGAGATTAGCGCGTTAAAACAAACAAACTGTTCAGCTTTATAATATTAATATAGATACATAATGCCGTTTGTGTTCTTGGTGTAGACCTTGTGGGTTTCAAAGTAACGGAGGAATCATTTACAATAAATGTTGTGCTGCTTGAACTGGTTGAAAGAGGAGCATTTGACGAGTCTATGATAATGTTTTCATTGAGTGGGAATATTTCTGTTTTTCGAAAGCCATTTACAGCTGTATCAATTTTACATATTTTGCATCTTATGCATTCCTAAATATTTATCCAAGTTGTTAGTGAGTAACAATCCGCCCTGGGTGATTTGTTAACCAATTTTCTACTTCTTGGGCATAAAAAGTTTTTAAGGGAAATATGAATTTAGTTCGGACAGCTTCAACGGCTTTTTTCATTTCTTCAGAATCTCATAGCTTTCTCCTCGGTATCTAAAACTAAAAAAATTAAACATAAAACAGTCAAAAAAGTACGCCTAACGACAAATATTTTAGTGACCTAAATACCATCCCGGGGGCGATATTAGGCTCATGTGAGGGGACGATATTAAGAATTTGTCAAGTTTGTGGATATCATCCATTAAACCAAAAGTACATGTCATAGCCTTAATAAAATTTCAATCAATTTAAATCTAAGAAATAGCACCAAATTTTGTCAAACATTTCATTACAATAACTCAAATAAATCCATATTTAAACAGTACTCATATTATTATAATTAAAAACTCACCTTGTACAGTTTCTTCTTTTGTTAAATATCTTGCGCCAGGAGCAACGTTTCACAGTCAAACTTTCACAATGGCTGACTGACATAACCAACTTTAGATTTGACATATTAAAACTAAATGGTATTATTTAGAAAAAGATATACCAATGGGGACGAAATTAAGCTTGGGGACGGAATTTGGCGACTTTACCTTATTTATACAAAAAAAAAATTACACTCATCAAATACAGAGTTGCGCCGTCAACGTCTATCTTGCTTGAAATTCAAATAACATTAGCGCCAATTTTATCGCCAAGAATGGGCGTTGACGTTGAACTTTCAAGTGTAGCCACTCACTTCATCGCGCTAAAATTATCGGAATGTCTACCGCGATGATAGGCATTGACGTTTCCCGCTAGTGTGGCCCCGGGGTGTGTGGATGTGAACTCCGTTATAATTTGATGCGGCACCCGGCGCGCTACAGTGCACTCGAAATCATCTTTGATGTTTAAAATAATAAATGTTGTACAATTATGTTTACCTACAGCTACCGATTTTAACTTCATCAGAATTTATTGTATTTTATATTATATATTTCTTTTACATAACTTCTACTTTTTAATCTACAAGATAAAATTTCATAAGACTATCTACATAATAAAAAGATTTAGATGACATTAGTTAATCGTTTAGATTAGCAAGTCAAATAATATATATATATATATGAATGTGAATATTTCGTAAATGGAGTTTTTAATCTTAATTTTGGCTTTCACCAAAAATATTTTTTTAACGTTATTCTCATTATATAAAAATTTCTTTTTGAATGTAAAATTTGCATTATTTAAACTTAAAAACTTACCTTTCACCATACGATTATCGATAAATAAATAAAAGAAGCTAATACGAATAAAATTTAGTAGTTAGTAAGCTGCAGCATAACAACAGTATTGTAAAACAAATAGGATTAGGGACATCTCGAGCGGCGGGCCCCTGTTGTTTCATTATAAATAGTAGCTAAGCGGATCGGGCACGTGCAATGTTTTTATCAACGAGAGCCGTGTGGCACGGACGCCCTAATGCAAGGGTAAACAATCCTCCGCCCCGCATATGAATAATTTCGCATTAAGGGCGAGGGAACGTCGGCGTGGAGTCGCAATAGAGCGTAAATTATTAAATTATGCCGACGAGCTCAATTTTTCTTTTTGTTTTCGCCCGTTTAGTATGTCGGTCAGTGATTCGAGATTTACCGAGTTAATGCTATTACAAAAGTTCACTATCAATTTCTTATATTTATAAGACTTTATTTTGTATCCAGACTCATGTTTGTATCGCTGTAACAAAAAGTTATGTTCATTTCGAGCAGTGAAGGGTTCACGAACAGATATTTTAAAACAAACGCGTACCAGATATGGAGAAAATATTATGTGCACTGGAGCGCGTATCGTAGGGATGTCAACGCTCGTAAAACACGACAAGTATTTTATCGATATCCTGTGGAGCGTTGAGAACATTGCACATTGCGCAACCCTATTGTTTCGCTGTCGACACTCGTGACACTTTATGAAATCACTCCGGCGTTATGAATTTATTGCTCTTCAACTATTGACTTCCATTTGAAGCTCTCATCTCGCCATATGGTAATTTAGTAGAAGGCGTGCTCAGTTCGGATTAACATTGGATTAATCAGAGTTATGAAATTATTATGTTTTAACAATTAAAATTAGTATTTGCTTAAAGTTACGTTAAAAAAAACGTAAGCGTTTACGTAAGTGCGCACGGTATGTACGTAAACGTTTAACAATAAACCTACAAGTAATTGTTGATTCGGATTGTCTGGAAAAAATGGCAATCTAACTATAAGACCGCCCCTTGTGCTACACAAGTTGTAACTGTCTTAATTGTCTGTAATATAATAATACGAAAAAAAAAAATAAGTTACCTAAACCTACCTGCATTTTTTTAAATAAAATATATTCTTAATACTTGTAGTGTCTGATTAAATATAGACGGAAATAATTATAATAATCGAAAATGTTAAATGTGTTCGGGCGTAAATAATAGGTAGAGTAAGAGAACAATACGACTCCGTGTCGATACAGCCACACAAAGACGAAACAATCAATTCACGACGTAAGTAGGTGTAATTCGGCACGGTCCGACTGCGGTCCGGCCCCACGACTAACAAAAGAAAATCTAAGCAATTAGTCGTCGCCAGAAAGAGCGGAAAACGCGCGTTAGGCGCGGTCACGCCGACCGACACGATGCGGTCACGACGCAATCCATTCGGACGAGAAAAATTCGACCTTATCGACTTTCCTATTTCTTTTAATATCACCGTAAAAACAGAACGATAACGGCCTTGAATATTTAGCGTAATTAAATTACACGTAGGTACCTATAGCATTAAATAACGCATTTGTATGATTCGAAATAGATATTCCAAACACAATATCTTGCTTATTGAGCGGTTAAACGTCACGCGACGATGGCGATAAAAATGAGCATGAAGTTTGATAAAAAGTAAAACATCGCTCGCCGTTCAACACCGTTCAACACTACGGTGTGATATCTATGGATAGTAAAAGGGGTGCGTTTCTGGTCGCCGCTCGACCGAGCGTGTTAAGTGCTAATGTAATAATCCATTACAATGAAGCGATGCACTGTGCTGCGCCGTGTACGCTAAATAGCGCATTCAAGCATCGAGCCAGCGAGCCATCTGTCCGCCGCAGCGCAAACAATACGACCCTTCTAAATCACCCTCGCTGCTTGTTTGCCAGTACCTAAACAAACATAGTTTCATGCCGTTCCAACTTTGAATCATTTATGAAGAAACTTGTAATTTCATTATCAGTTACGTTTGTTTAATCCGATTTCGAATGAAAGTAGACGACTGTAGGAAACTTCTAGCATATTTGTCATTCACGAGATTTATTACGTGAGAAAATTTTCAGAATACTGGACTAGTTTATATTAAGTTAGTGTATGTGTGTGTCATAAATTTATTTTTTTCCGCTTTAAGACGTGTTAAGGTGGGGTTGTTATTAATAAAATAGGGGATCGAGTATGGCAACTGATGGTTCTATGAGGGTAAAATCAACAGATTACTACAGAACCCCCATCAATTCTCCCCACAGCGCAAGGAACCCCCGTAGCACAAAAGTAATAACTATTCGTTAAAATAGCTATTGATGCCCTGCGGTTAGGGTTGTCAAGTACACTATTGAAAAATTGAATTTATGAATTGAAGTTTACTTCGTTTGTTAGGGTTCGTATAAGCTTTTGTAAATAAATAAAAGCACAATTAATATTATCAAACGTATATAAATATGTGAATTAAGATACTTTTGCATAGAATAATTATACTATTTAAACATAAAGATATCGATTTTTTAATACTGTACTTATAAAGCAAATAAAAAAAATTATGATAAGTAATATGAACATTTCTAAAAGCTCTAAAAAGTTTTCACTGCCAAGTTTACGAAGAGACATAACATTAAAAAAAAAAAAACGTTACGTGTAATCCAATAACTTATTCAGGTGAGCGGTATAAATAATCGCATTGCATTGACAGTTTCAATATAATTCGAAATGAAATCGTAGCAGACTTATCAGACCGGTAAGTTTATTTCGCACGGCCAATATTAGTGAATGAAGAGAGTCGTAAATCTTAAAGGATGTAAACAAAGAAGGCTATAAATTAAAAAGCGAAGTGTAAACAAAACGGTCTGACCAAGTCCCCAGCCTCCCCCGACGCCTGCCCCCGGCCGCGGGCTGCTATCAAACAACATTTACCTAACAAGCGCGCACAGCAATAACACTTTTTTCTTTCAATTTTACAACATTCATTTTCCCCGTGCGCCACTTCGTTCGGTCGCTAATAAAATATCGCTAGTTTTCGCCTTCATCATACCGTTTCATTTTAAATATTAAATACAACGTGTCGGAATGTGGAAACATATTTTACTTTTTATTTCTTTGTTTATGTGGAATTATGTTAGCTATCGATTTTATTTCTAGTTAAAATAATTTCTATTTAATAAATGTAAAATGCGTTCGAAAACGAATATGATAAAAATAGATTAAATGAAGTGTAACGTACCTGTTTGTGCATTTCCACATTGAGTCCATACGACATTTCATAGTACTGAAACATAAACGACACAGATTAAGGAGATCAATTACATTAGTCCGTTGAAACAATGTTTATGTGACACAGAAAGCTTTTGGCAGGGATTAGCTTCCTCGAATAATTTGAGGCGAATGACTAAACATCCGCAATGGCATATTCTGGATCGACGCCAGAAGTGTTTCCGACACATAAAAACGCTCGCGAAAATTTCCTCCAGAGCGTATTAAAATAAATTGCAAGCGATTTGGCAACACTTAATCGTGATTCATATCGGACCGGAACGACCGCGCGGGGATTAAGGACTGCCAAATATCTATTCGGTTTTGTTGTTAAATGTTGTTGCCACAGTGCCACTTATATTTTTTAACAGACGCGATGTCTGAAATCGATCTTAATAGCGATTGCACATGGTTTCATTCTCATGTTATATTTTTTACTGTATTGAGTTATGAGTGTTTAGTATAATCAAGGAAAACGCTCTTAAACAGCGTTTTCCTTGATTTATAATAGTACAGGCATAAATAATAATTAATCTATATTAAGTATTGCAATTTCGCATGATATTGGAATTTTAATTTTACTTAACATGCTACTCAACTCCATTTAGTACATATATATATTGACATTTAAGAAATAAAATTTTAATGCGACATAATTCAAAAACTAATAATAATTATAATTTCAGCCATCAATTCAGAAACAATAAAATCATTTTAGTTGGCTCCAAATATTTAAGGCTTCCCAGGAGTTATTTATTAGAATTAGTATTAATTACTTGTTTTCGAAAATAATGTCTTAAAACATACCGAAGGGCTCTACATTTTGTAGGCTCGCAAAATCGAGATTGCTCTTCCCTAATATATATATGATGAAGTCAAAAAGCTAACTAAATAAAAAGAAGATATCAAAATGAATAATAAACATTTAAAAACAAATTGATATGAATTCGTGTCATACGACGTAATATTACGAATTCCTGTAACATGTACATAATGTTAACAATTTACGCGTAATAATAGATACACAACAAGCGTAATTTATCAAAACGGCCGGTCTTGACAAGTGAGTGTACACGCTACACATTATATTCACGTCGACGATTATCTCTAAATAACAGGGGGCACTAAATGTACTGTCGATGCCAATAACTCGCCGTGGACATGATACGCGTCGTACGCCGTACGCCATACGCGCCATGCGGGCGTCGAACAAAAGATATACTTTATTGATTGTGCGTGCACACTCGAACAGAACATGATAATCATCTAACGGCTCGTTAAAAACAAACATCGATTATTATTTTAATACGTCTCTATCGAACGACCAGCGGACGAATTAATCTATTTCTTAATACTCACCATAACATAATGCCTTTGTATTTCGATTTTTTCACTAGCCAGTTTCTCGCATTCTAATTTTAAACTGAAACAATAGACAATGAAAGTGAAATTTCATAGAGTGAATCTTTTATTATATTAGTACGAAATAATTACAATTTTGTAAATTTTAGCTCAACTATTTGTTTAATATAACGTCTATTGATAAACACTACATTTGTTAATAGCACAATATTGAATGTATTTAATAATAAACACAATATTTGTTAATTGAAATGGCTCGAAAGTAGAGGCTCAATAAATCAAAGCTAACATTATATTTTAAGAGCACTCCATATTATACAACGAGATAAGCGGTTTTATAACAAACAGCTTGTTTTTATATAGCCGCTATCGTCAGTAATAGGTCAAACTTGTAAAAAGCTTTATCAATGCTCGACTGCTCTACTTCACCGCTCTAGAGTTTAAGACATGCTTCAGTAACTCGACATTATAAAACCCATAAATCTATTAGTATTGGAAGTATTCGTTACGATTCATATATTTTATCGGAAAACGATCTTTATGGGTTAATTTAAACAGATAATGAACAAAAAAAAAAGAATAAATTTCTACCTTTACCTGTGTAACCAACAGATTTTTAAAGTTAACAGTAAAGGGTCATAAAGGGTCTGCTTGTAAAAGGGACTACTTAGCTCACAAAGGGACTGATAGGGGATGATTCACTGATACTCAGCGACAGGAGAAATCCCGGATGAGCCCTTTTTAGCTGATTTACTTTTATATTTTTTTTCAATTTGTAGGTACATGTAATATACCTACTTGTGTTTCGTACAACTTTGTAATTTTTTTACGTGTTTTTTTTTTTGGAGTTTACTCCTTAAGAATCGATTTTCATATATAAGGCGCCCGGTATGAGAAAAATATGAGAGGTAAAATCTACTGATGAATGACCTCGTTACTTTTTTGGTGCGGGTGCACCTACGGTGCGCAACTTTCTAATTTGGTTGTGATTGTATTAAGGTGGACATGCATAGGTCGACTTTCATACATTTTTATTTTTGATTATTCTTGAAATGTATACATTTTTTTAAACATTTAATTTGTTTTATCATTTCTTTAGAGCTTTTTATATGAGCAATGTTCATGTCAGGCAAATATTTACATTGTTTATAATATAAAATCCGATTAGTTATAATAAATGTATATAAAATGAATAAATATATATTTATATATGTATATTATTTTCATTAATTTGTTAATTTACCCTTTCATATGGTATTAATCTTATTTTCAGTTGGATAAACTCTTTTTGCGTATGTTTAGACAATCGTACTTAAGGAGTAAACTCCAGTCGTGCGTCGGAGCTGACACACACAATTTTTTTTTTTTTTGTGACTATAGGTGGTTTACAAGCGTACTAATAAAAATCCCTACTTCGCAAATCCTTTCTAAGTTTCAACTGTAATAGCTACCTATATCATTGCAGTTAAATTGGTTACTTGTCATTCTTAAAAAAAATCACACCTAATCTTACCTATCTACTTCTTACAAAAAAAAAAAATAATAATACAGTATCGGTGTTTAAAATGAATAATTATAATTTACGATAAATAATTCGGTATTAATGCATTTTTAATTATTTTTCATATGACCTACTTAACTACGTAATCGGTAATTAAATCCTTTTTTAATTACAGCATATCGATATCAAAATTTTTTCGTCGTATTTTTAATATAAGTAAACAAAATCGTAAAAAGTGCCATTAGGTCGTAATGTTTAAAGATAATAAAATACAAATATTGACATTAAATGAAATATATTTACGTTTAGTCGTTCACTTCGCCGTTTTTATCACAATATTGAATTCATGTTTACAAAATAAATTACAATAATATTAAAGTAATACTCACTTGTGATATTGAGCCTGAAGGAAGTTGAATTCCTCTTTGATTCGGTCGCATGATTCACCGACCGTGAATTTGATAGGTTGTCCGGGTTGCGGTGGACCCTGCGGGATAATGTTATTGTTACTATCGATGCAGATAAAAAGCAGGTATCTTTTTTATATATACAGATAGATCTTATTCTTATTATAGTAGTTTTTTGTTCATGGAATTTACGACGCAAAAACGAATCACACAGTAGGTAAACTAAAATAAATCGATAAAAATAAAATTTAATTGATTTTTATTATATCCTGTCGTTGAATCGTTTTTGCTAAGTTATAAAAAAAAGCCTATATCTATTATAGGCAATATATTAATATATGAATTAAAGCGTATAAATTATAAACCAGACGCGTATTAATTTACATGTGTGTATGTTATACTTATTGCTCGAATGGCTAATAAACTTTTATACCACCATATGCTAGTTTAATACAAAGATGAATAGACGTTAAACAATAATAAAAACATTGAAATGCACGAGCGGAATTGCAAATACACGATGAGCAGAGTAATACATAAGTCGTCAATCTGAACTTCGCAACAAAAACGTTCCTATCACGAAACAAAAATTACACGCATCCCAAATTACCATAATACAAATTATCCTTTAATGACCATAATTCGGTGTGAGGCTCGATTAATGAAAAAAACAACAAATCCGACCGCTCGCCTCTTAACACAAAAATAAAATACGAACACGCAAGCACCTAATAATAAAGTAAAAAAAATAAAATAAAAAAGCAACTCCATAATAAGAAGCAGGAAAATAAAAATAAAGCGAGGGACACAACAACACACGGAGGCCGGGCGGCAAAAAATAAATAACCGTCGCTCGCCGGCGCGCGAGGAACAAACGGACTTTAAAAATAATAAAAGGAGCGTAAATAAAAGCGTAAAAGGAACTGGCGCGGCGTGTAGACGTTGTAAATGGAGCTGCGGACAATCGGCTCGGGAAAAATGTGGCCGGAATTTAGTGAATGTGACCATGAGATAGTGCGGTCGCCCTGCCGCGCTCGCGACACTTAATAACGTAATGTTCACCGCAACCGCAAGTAAATCCACCGAGTGCATAGTTTACTGCGTCTCGGAATTTATAATACTAACATAAATTACAAGCTTACGACATCACTCAAGTGGTTTTCCTTTTAGAAATATTCTTTTCAACTGGAAATTATTGAGTGAACTTAAAAGTTACCATTAAAATTTTTCATATATACTACATAAACGTACCTACTGAGATAATTATACGTATAGAGTTTACGATTAAGAGTTAGGATCTTATTATAATAAAAGCAAAATGTCAGTCTCGGTAGCCGTTCCAAAGACAAAAAAGGTAGGTATGCATGATACATGGCGACTCGCCGGTGTTCATGATTTTGTACACACTCATGCATGCTGACAAGATTACTTAGTTTCTCTTAAATTAAATCAAGATGTTATCTTTATTTATACTGGCAACATATGTTTATTTAATAAACTAAAAATATACATATTTACAACTAATTATAGCACGTTGTATATTTTTTATTAATACGTGTGTCGCTAAGCTTTACCCGAGGTCATTATTTTACTTCGTGTTATCATTCAACAAATAACTCACGTTCATTAAAAATTGTGCCGTAGTTTAAAATATTTGGTTTGTTTACTCTGTACGGTGGTGTCGAATGATTTTGTTTAAACATATTTCACTGACACTATTTTATTATTACTAGACAATAGTTTAGATATTATAGTACATATTAAATAGCATGCAGGTAAATGTATTATGGCTACGTTAAATAGATACCGGTTAGCCACAATTTTACCGTCCGATATGTCAATTTATGATATACAATACCAAATAAATTGGCGATTTAAAGTAATTAACATTTGATTAATTATTTCGTAATTAGTTTTAAATAAATTACTGCTATATCAAATTAATTTGAAATCAAATTTTCAATAATTAATTAATAGGTACATTTTAAAATATCGCATCGCAACAGGAGACATTCCGTCGAATATTTCTGAAGGCAGTAAGAAATAGTACATCCATCGAATCACTTACAATATTTAATAGTCCCTAAATTTGATCGCCCTATCTTTAAATCGATCACAAAAAATGTTGACAATAATAGACTGAGTAAACGTTCCCCTCGAGAAAAAAGATTCTCATAAATTATCGCCGAAAAGGTCAAATTAAAATACAATGAAGAGTTTTTGAGTGGCAGTATTGTGCGGAGGGCCGGCCGCCCGGATGAAAGGCCCGCATCCAGCGTCGCTCACAAAAACAAAACTTAAACAGAATGCGTTTAAACGGATATAAAAAGAAATACGTGTTCTTATTTCAAATTATTGAATACGTCTGTCTGCCCACGTCTACCTGTTCGCCCGGAGAGGACTTCTTTTGTTGGAATTTTAAATTCGAATGAACTGAATGAATTCAACCGAAATTTTATCCGTAAAAATTTGTTGAGACGCGTTTTATCTTTTTTTATTAGTTTAGAATATAATAAATATACGTGAATTTCTTTACGATGTTTCTATTGATTTGGACGTCTATAAAAAGTCGAAATATGATGTAATCTAAAGCTTTATTGTTTTGATATGTTTGTTATGTATTCATTGGATTGATATTCGAAAAAAAAAGAAACTGCTCCACCAATTATAATTTATCTACAAATAAATGTTGATTTGCGTAATTATCCATAAATCGAGAGAGTCACGCAACGAACGGTACAGCGCTACACGCGGATTCATCATCACCGTCACGAACTTAGTTATCATCCCCGAATTCTCAGAAACTGATAAATATATCGATGTCAAGTGTTTATTAGTGTTATTAGATGGCAACTACGAAAAGCATACATATGTAGGTTCAGCAGCATTGTAAACAACTAAGCACTATTCACACTTACAGAGCAAACAGGCTTAAACAAATATTTAAACTCGGAGATTGGTTTTGAAACGTTATGGTCCGACGTCACAAGGTAAGCTATTCTGAACCTTGGACCGAGCTCTTTAAAGTTGAAGAAATAATAGACCATAATCATTGTCGGACATATAAAATTGAAGTCTAACATGGTAGCGCAGCGATCGGAAAGCTGAATTTAGTTTCTGAGAAACAGCGCCAGCGCTCACCGGGTCATCGGAGACTGACGACTCGGTTACAAGAGTGATACCTGCCTCGCTGTTAAATATTCATGTTTTGAGTACCGATATGAAATGATAGAATATATTTAATGACACGACGATTTAAATATGAATATCAGGGGCGTGCGCTCCTTGTAGGCAGAAATGCAGTGCTTTACTTGCCATTTACAGATATTGTAATAAAACGTTCGTACAATTTAGATGACTTTAATTGATAGTAAATAAATGAATAAACAAAATATAATAACTTAAAAACGCCTAATATTTTATAAATAGCACCTATTTGCAAGCACACAAACATTATCTTTGCCATGCGTTTGGCGACAGGCAAGCGGCGCTGCAAAATATTGTACTTAATCAACCAAGTCATGCCGTCGCGTCCCGCAGGAGATTTGTTCGCATGTGTGTAGAAATTTTGGTGTCCGTACACAGTTCGCAAACGCACACACCTATGAATATCGAAAGCCGTACCAGCCGCGACTCCTGCGGCAGGCTATAGTCTAAGATCACTATTAAAAAATCATATATGTAATATTTTTATTAATATTTATATATTATATTATTAATATTTATATATTATATAAATAATTATAAAAAAAATGTATGTAAATTTGAAGTATTTTTCATACTTCAAGTCTATTGTTAAAAAATATATATATTTTCTTGATATTGCAAAATTAAAACACAAATATTTTTTTTATAATTAATTAAAAATATCCTGTCCAGGATTATTCCAGTAAACCCATTTTTAATACATTTTTTAATATACTAAATTTATTATAAAATAGGTCTCAGTCTATTATATCACACCGGTGAAGGTCGACTTAGGTTCGGATCTTAGACTACTACGAAAGTTCGGCCGCTGTCGGGAGTATTCGGAAATGTTAGTTACCTATAATCCGAGTAACCAATGTAATGTTTAATTGTGTTTCGTGGGGGCCATTTTGCTTTTTTTATGTGATAAGCATTGTTTACTATTTTATTTGCGCCAGTATATTTATAGTTTTCTTAGAAGATTTTTCATTTTAACATTTGAAAGTGTGTACATTTAACAGTTTATTACTGAGTTTCTATAATAATTGTAGTGATTTGCTTTTACTAGTGCGTGTTTTGTTTGTTTTTAAATGTTATTTGATTGTAAGGTTTGTGTTGAAAATGTGTGTTTATTAAAAATTAAAAATAACAAGTTCTCACAAATTGTCATTCAGTGAAAAGATTCAAATTGTGTCTAAAGGTAGGTACAACAATTAAACCAGCAAAAAAAGGAATGTAACTCGAAAGTTTCATGTTATATAACTATAATATAATATTAATAAAAATGTTAATAAAATAAAAGTTATGAAACGTACAACTAGCTGTGTGGTTGTGTACACACGATTAAATTATATTGTTTTCCTTGCAAATTGTTTAGTAATTCTAGTACAGTGTGGACTGATTCGGGATATTCAGATTTAAATTTCTATTCCGCGGCAAAGAAGCATGATCATACAGAAAAACATCTGATCCAACAGGGATCCTTCGCGTGGCTGTGGCTATGCTAAAAATCTATAAAAGAATAAGTTTTTGTGACCGAGTACTCCGCCGCATACCCAGTGTCATAATCCTGTGCACGCCGCTGATGAATATTAATTATATGTATATCATGACTTATACGAATAATTTTGTTTTAATTTAACAATTTATGTGTTTAACATATGTTTTATCTGATTTCTGATTTTTTTTATTTAAAGTTAAATAAGCCCCGCTATTCACAAGGATAATAAGTATATGGTAAAATATGTGCGTACGGTTTTAGCGATCACTCAAAATTTCCGTATTCCGGATGTTAATCTACATACATGTGAAGACTGAGCAAATGATGGCGCGTTGATTACAGTGGACACTGTTAGCATACTCCAAATGTGGTGTTTATGCGAACTGATAAGGACGTTATCAGAACAAATGTGCTGAATTAGTTCAGAGCATTGACTCTGATCCTTATCGCCAGCTTGTTCCGCAATTCCTGAGATACGATTGACATTTAGATTAGATTCACATTTAGTGAAAGTATATCACAGAAAAATTTACTGGGGTTAACTATTAGACCATGGATAACTATTAAGTATCAATATTAGTTAAGTAGAACTAACATTGCCAAAATTAAGTCGTTACCTTGACGTTATTCAAATCGAAAACCGATTTCGATACCTAATATATTTATAACTTCAATACACATTTTACATAATATTTAAATGTAATCTGAAACGTGATAGAATACTAAAGAAATCGGTATACAGATGACTTGCTTTTATAAAGCGACTCCACAAAAAACAAGTAAATAAAGCTGTTATTCGTGAAGACGTGAAAACGCGAGACGCCATCATTTGTTCGTAGCGGTAATTCCGTAAGTCAAATATTGACCGAGCGAGAGAGTACCTAGGACGCGACACGGATTTTAAGCAAACATACAAATAGGCATTTACACCCCCCCCCCCCTCACCGCTCCGGCTCAACTATATACCACTCATAAAAGCGAAGTCGTAAAAGAGTAAAAGCCTTCTGTCATACGTAATACAGTTAACGCTACGAATTCTAAGTATCTGTAAACTTTTCTATAGAAATCGTTTACAGTTTAACGGTTTTGTTACTTAAACTGAAATTGAAAATGTAGCGCAAAAAATATAAAAAAGAAAAAAAAACAGGACTTTATATAATATATTAGGTTGAAGTGCTCAAAATGAAATTTACGTTGAAACGTTAATAATCAAATTATTTAAATGTTAAGTCACATAATAAAAATTACCTACATTTTAGGTGATAGGTATGTATTATCAAAATAAGTTTTACAAGGACTTGTTATTGAGAAAATTGACAAGGAGTTTAACGAGTAAACTTTGCTCACAGGCTTATTATAATGGGTACCTATTCTGTTCTGTATATATTATTAATATATAATATAATATATATACATATATACACTTTATGATTAAAAAGTGTATAAAATTCATTCAATTAAATTGTATACGAATGCCGTCAGAAGCATCGAGAGATGTCAAATGGAACATTTAATGTTTTTTAAAGTTATTTTTAATTTCTAAGGTGAAACTTTCCGTTCAAAAATTGGCAATATGTCTTTCAATCATTTTCTGCCGGTTAAACTATGTCATACTATGTAAATTTGATAATAACACAATTATATTATGGTAACGTTGAGGAATATGAACCTGGGATGCCTAAAGGTTATTAACTATCGAGAGCATGTGATTTAAAATTTTCAATTTTCGGCTACTCATAATATTAATAATTTTATACTACGGGTTGTTGTTCTACATCAAAGATACATAAATATATATTTTATGGTTCATCATTCATCATAATCTTCGATCATAATTATTGATCGAAGATCATAATCCATTAGAAATTGCTAAATTCTTAACAGTGAATTTTATTTTGTTATTTTGTTTTATATAAATATTTTTTCTACCTCCGAGATCCCGGTGTCATTGTCTCTCAGTTCCGAAATCCCCGTAAAGTAACGGTCGGGATTATATATCCTAGGTACCTTAGCTCAAGCTAGGTACCATCGAGTTTATTTGACGGTCGAAAAGATGGTGGTCAGAAAAACTTTTAACATCCACAGATGATGACAAAATCATTTTTTGCTTTTTAAATATGTTTATCTTCGATAAAATGTTTTTTTATTATTATATTAAAGATAAATTATTTCATAATAAAATAGGGACTTTATACCAACTATTGTTTTATATTTACTAATTACAGACAGACAAGTCAATCAAAGTTAATTTTAATGTTTGTGATTATAAAAATAATTGTGTACTTTATCTAAAAGTAGCACGTCACATGTTAAGTATTATAAAAGTTTACAGGCAATTACACAGGTAATTGAGTGTGGCCGTCAGCGTTCCAACAGCGGACCGGCCGCAGCGGGGGGCGCGTTTGTTTGTACCCTTGCTTCTTTTTATTATTACTAGTTTCGAACAGTTATTAGAAACAAAACTTTTTTGTGTTTAGTCTAATTTCTCTTAACTGAATGGATAAACTCGAATTATTAAACGTTCCCATGCAAATAATGGAGACCGTTAAACATGAACGGTACATTACGGCGTGACAGACTTTCTTTAGGCTTTCACACCGTAAGCGATTTATCATAACAATGCAACACAATAATGGAAGTCAGGTTGATTATCTCGACAATGATTTATGTAAGTATATGCGGCTCACCGGATGCCTAGCGGCCGCCACGGCAGCGGCGGCTGCGGCGGCGTTCATTGCGCCCGCGCTAGGATACATCCCCACGTCAAACACACGCGGTCATCGTCTACAGCACACAGAAATGATACAGGACACAGCACTCACTTCACTAAAGCCACAAGCTTAACACTAATACGCGCGCAAACCTTGTAGTAAGTCACACGCGACTCGAACCCGGAGCAGAGACGACACACGTCCGTCCCGAACGAACAACGAAAATGAACTAAGCGAGCGGCGGTGGGGGGCTGCTTCGTCTCCCCGGTACCACACCTCCTCGGCCACCCTTCGCATGCCGTTGCCATACATATTTTCTCCACTTGAATTTTTCGTCGACTATCTTTATGTTTGAGGAATACTTAGGCGAATCGGAGATATGCGCTCTAATAGATGCGTATTATTTGGGAATTCTCTAGTGGCTTTGAGAGAATACGGCAATGTAAAGCTAGAGCTGTTTCGCAACTCGCATTAGATGTTCAATTTGTATAAACATTGTTATTAAAGGTGATGCATAAAATAACTTTTAATGCGAAAGTAGAGACAGACGGCTTCTTTTCTTTCAAGTCACGCAGAAAACTTGCAACAGAATAGATGAGTCGGCAGTTGGCGACGACTGGAATAGGACGAAGTTTGACAGATATCTACTTTAGCGAAAGTTTAGAGTAGATAGGTATCCGAGAAACAAGGACAGATGTACACCCACTTAGCTTTATTGTTTTCAGCGAAGTTAAATAATAGGGCAATTTATGTCAGGTCTGGCAAGAAAAGAAAGTCGAGATAGGTGGAGTTACTGGGACACTTTGAGATTACGGACACACCTTAAGTGTGTCACTGGGCTTAAGGGTGTGCGGAGGCGTGCAAGAAATATTATGAGCTTATTTTCTGTGACATGGAATTCGCTCGGTTAACCAATTGTTTTTGATATTGTAAAGGATTTATTATTGTATTATTGAATAAAAATCGTATCATTTATAATCTTACTTTTTATCTATTTTTGAAGAAACAACTACGAGTATTTCGTAGGTATATCTTTCTCTGAAAAATAACTACTATTATTTAAATGACCATAGTACAGATAAAGATAGGTAGGTACCCGTAAGCACCGGCAGGTAGCAAATTTTAATGAATTACTGGTAATGACAAGCTTAAAAACATTTCATTCTATTCATTGCTTAAAATTTACGATAGCAAAAACGATAACAATAAAAAGAGTAATTAAAACACCGTTATTTTCGTCTACTCGGTAGGTAGTGCCTATTCATAATACATAATATAGGTAACAATTATTAGCATAAAGGGAAAATTACCGTTATCTTGTACGTAAAGTCTAACAAAATCAACGACAAAAAATGCTGCGGAGTTGAATTTTAAATTTGTTTATTTTATATGATTAAATTAGTCATTATTATCATTAGGTGATAATCGGCTACCTCTGCACGATGCCAATGACTAACATTGCAATAGACTCGAACGTAATCGCAAACAAACCGCAGTGAATAACACGTACTTTGTATTTGTATTTTGTGTGTGTATGTGTGTGTGTTTAATAAAATAATTGACTCGCTGACACTTGAATATAAGCCGATTGAGTGCGTAATATTTACTCACTAAGGAGACATATTATATGATTTTAAGTTTATTTAATGATTTTTTTTTAAGAAAATAGATTTCATATTTTATATTATTAGGTAGTTATCAAGTAGGTACCTTAATTGATATCTACCTAATAATATAACAAATGAAAATATGTAGGTACCCAACGATAATATAGAGAGACCATCATTGTAGGTACCTATCTATTGGTATCAGACTTAAAAGCTTAAAGTATTAGCAACTTAATTTATTTTTGTATATTTCATTATAAGCGAGATAATTCTAAGTATTCTAGGTAAAAAAATAAGCGATATATTTATTTTATTAAAAAAATATTAAGTATTAGGTAGGTATAGTCGTTTCAATTTAACATAAAATTTAAATGAGTATTACCTAATTAAACTTATAACATTCCAATTGTTTCTTGTTTAAAATGTTTGCATAATTTGTTACAGCAATAAATAGGTACACACCACTCTTTAGTAGTTTCGCCTATGGGAATTATTTATGAGTGTTATAAAAGTATTCGTATGTCCCGTAATTTACGTAGCGCTTACAAAGTGGGAAGTAACGAGCCTTGACAGAAACCTTCTCTCCTTAATACTCATCTCGACTTTGTTGCTTTTTTTATTCTCTTACCTAATTCTTCAATCCTTTTTGTTCAGTGAAGATAATATGTTGCGCCCACAGAAGTGTGGGACACGAGCGACTCCTTGACAATGGACGCGCTGTATTTTATGGCTTTTATCTTCTGTTTATACTCTTCTATTTTTACATTTTGTTTTCGTTTTTATTTCGCCCCACTAAGCTTCTCGATTACAGCGTTATAAAAAAAAAAAACAATAATCGTTAGTTCGTTCTTAAAGCGTAACTTCACAATGTGGTCTCCTAAAATAAAGTTTATAGTGTTTTCCCGTGGAATGGCTCCCTCGAGGAGCGCGACGGCGGCGGTTCGCCGTCGTCACGATACCAAATAAACAGCAATCAAGCGATATCGCGGGACGTCACCGAGTCGCACCCTAAGCACTATTTTATCGCCTCTGTCCAATGACAAGCGATTTCTTTTATCTATCTATACCACCCGTAGGTAATTGATCTGAAATGTCATATTGAGGTAAGTTCAATAGGCAATTAGGTACTTCTAGTTAGCAATTTGTTAGTAGGTACCCACCTGCTTAGTACCTATAGGTACCTACCGACCTATAAGTACGTAAACGTACCTAACGTCGGAGATTTTAAAAAATTGTCAAGGTCATAGGACAGTATAGGTATCAGATACCGCATACTAATATTGAAAAACATAAATAATTATAACCTGCGATAGCTAAAGGCAAAGGTGAATCAGAAGTTGAACAGGTTGTCATTATCTTTTCGTTATCACAGAGCGATCAAAGATCAGTCGCTTCATTACGACAATGTAAACAGACGATTAATTGGCAAGTCAGCGGTCAGTGCAACAGATAATGCGACATCGCGCCCGACGTGTCGCGCTCACCGCTCGCCGCACACTTAGGACCGCAATACCCCATGGATATATTTTATCATTAATCGCATTTTTATGTTTATTTGCTTCGTTTATTCTAAAACAACTAATACCTACTACGAAAAGGAATGACCTTAAAGTATGCTGTGAATAATATCTTTGATAGGTAGACTGTAAGGTACTGTTAAAATGTAAAACGAATCTCGAATGCGTTACCTACTTATCAACGGGTGGCCTAATAAATAACTGTTTTTATTGTTGATTTTATTTTATGAGAAATGTTTATTTTTAGCAGAAAAGGCAAGTACAATGTACCTACATATAATATATAGATAAAAAGGATATTATATATACATATAATATCCTTTTTATCTTTAATTTGTCAGATAATGTTTTATTTGAGAACAAAAATGAATGTCTCACGGTAGCAAGATTTCGTCGTGATATTTAGATGACGGGCTTCCAGCGCACACTTGCACGGCGCAAACAAAACGAGCTGCATTATTAACCGGCGCGAACAATTAGTTGTATAACCCGGCCATTGTGCCAGCGTCAGCCTTTGAAACCGTCCCGCGATTCCCAGAAGGCACAGATTCCATTCAATTCTTCTTAAAGCTTTTTTTTTTATTTGCGAATTAATGCTTAATGGCCGTTGAGATTATTTGACATAGAAAACTAACTTTAAAGATAATTTCTATAAAACTCGACCGTGCCGCTTGTAGAATGATTAGGCCCGATCCACATTACAGTGCTGGTCTCGGTTCGTTCTCGGTCCGATCTCAATCCGGTAAAATATTTTGTATGACGAATCGTTGCTGGAGCGTGACTTGATCGGACCTTGACTGGCACGGATAGTATGAATACTCTCATTGTTTCTTGTGTAACAATATTTTACCGGATCGAGATCGGACCGAGAACGAACCGAGACCAGCACTGTAGTGTGGATCCGGCCTTATTATGTGAGAATTTAAACACATTTCGAGATTAATGATTTGTTAAAAGTGTATCGTTATTGTCCAGCAATGGGCTATATTACTATATATGTATAGGTAGGTCTTGATATATTGCTTAGATTTTATCTTACGGATTTCGTAATTACAATTGCTTGATTAGTGCTTTTGTAAATCAGAGTTAGATCGGAGCGAATGGTGTTTTTGATTAGCGTACTATTTAAATGACTGTAGCTATTAGTCGAAGCGTTTTACTAAGAATTATTTTATCGGATACCGATATTTATTGACTATTATATTGATTAGGTTTTAAATTAAAATCCAATGAGCAAACAATAATATTATCTAATAAATACTTTCTCAAATAGATAGACACGTAATACAATTAACAAGAGTATGAAAAGAAAGATCCGTAGGTACTTAAGTAATGTAAGTTAAACGGACTAAAATAACAGACAAATAAATAAGCCTATTCATAATTACGTGACGCAACATACAATACCAAACTATCAGCCTAATTTCAACAAACATAATATCTATTTAAATAACGTTGAACTAGTAAAGGCATTTCAATTAGGCGTACCTTATCATTTATGATGTTTACCATATAAGACGTAGACTTGAACTCTAGGCAAATTATAAAGCGTGATTAAACAAAAGTAGTTTATAAATCAACGCATTTTAAATTGATTGCTATGGGTCCAGCGTAATGTTAAACTTGCGTTGGCGTGATTGCCACTCGGCCGTTATTAGATACGACACATTGCTTATAATGACTTATAAAACTTGCTACGAAAAAGTATAATTAGTAAATAATTATCGTTTGTTAACAGGTTAATAAACATTACACCAATTAAGTATACGTTCGATATTGATACATTAGCGGCGGTCTCTCACGTCTATTTTGAAATACCCGTGTCAGTAGAAAATGATATCTTAAACTTTTTAAATTATGAAGATGTGTCAACAAATAAACTAGCTTATAGTTAACACTTGGATTATAATCACGAATAGAGACAATAATTTAATTAGGCGCTTAAAGTTAAATTATCAAAAAAATTCTTATCTAAGATAATAAACAATTTTATTACACGATAATTACGCGGGCACGTCACTAAATATATTAATTGCGAACGAGGTTATTACCAGGGCGTCAGTCGTAAAGCATGTAGGTTGATAATTTCTTGGCGCGGTACCTATTTATTAATTTAACATTGTAATTGCATATCCGACATTTGTGACCCGCCGTGGGCGTACAGATTTAAAAACCGTTGCTAATTTCGAATAATAATATATTTGTACCTAATACTTGATAATAATTATTATAATTTATTTGGAGTTTTCGTTTGTTTTCTTTATTAATTATTTTTAATGGTTAAAGCCAAATAATTCAGCGTTTGATATATTTGAATAACATATTATTAAAATACCTGTACCTACCTACCTACCTAGGTATTATTTTATCAAGATTGGTTTTAAGTTTCATAGGAGTGTCTGACTAACTTGACGTGCTAATTTACTGTAATTTAAAACACCGCATCGAGTAGTACGAGTGAAGTAGCGTGGGTGCGCTAGTGTGTAAATCATAATACAGAGTGCTGTGTATATGTAGATGTAAATCGTAATACAGAGTACATACACTGTTTAGTGTAGTTTAGAGTGGTGTGGTGTGGTGTGGTGTACACTGCACAGTGAGTATAATAATGTTCGTGAAGGAATGCTATTTTAATGACCGCGGCATTGTTCGGCGGCGTGCGTCATCGTAGTTTAAGAGCTGCCCAACTATTTCACTTGATTCTCTCCTCTCGGCTCGGTTAACTAGGCGATTGTTCGATTTCGTCCACTCTCTCGATCGTAGTTTGCGCGCTAAATTTTTGCGGAGATTGATTTATTATTTGTATTGTGACAGCCCCGTAACCGACACTTACGTGTTTATTATATTAAAGCACCGCTAAATGAGTTATGACACACAATTGAAAACGAATTGTAAAATTGGTTAAGTAAGTAGGTCTTAAGTATTTAAAGTGGATATTTTGTAAGCGTTTCGTCATTGTTTATACCTATATAAACATATCAGTTCTCCAAAAATATGTGAGATGGTTTATCAATTTAAAATATAAATACAACGCACGTGCGAGCATATTGCAATTTCCATCGCGGTATAATGTGACCGCTGTGAGGTGCGAAACGAAGCCAGGCGAGCAAGTATGAGCAGCACCTAGCGGTAGGTATAATTAATTTTTTAGACAAGACGCCTGTGTGTTGAATATGTAGTGATTGCGGCTACCGGACAAGCATACTTTATCGGATGTCGGTCGATACAATACGCCTACGTCGATAGCTATCTTGCGTTCCAGCGCCGTCGTTCGCTTTTATTTCCTTTTGGACAGGTTTTTACCTTAGTCTTTTCTTCCACGAACACGAGTGTCGTGTGGATACCGTTTTAGTTTCTGTAGCATAATAGAAATGACAATTTTTATGACCAGTAGGTACTCGTAGTCTCAATTTTGTTCGGAGCCTGGTACCCACCTAAGTAGGTACTTTAGATAAAATGCTGTACGTTTAATAACAGAGTGATATCCGTATAGAGTATAATAGTGCAGTGAACGTGAGCCACCCAACGAGCGGTGTTGTTAGGAGTCGGAGGAGCAGGAAGTGCGAGCGCGCGTCGTGAGCCGCGACCCGCGACCTGCGACGTGCCATTAGCGCCGCGCATTCAATAATAATGAACGAGCCGCACCAAAATATCCCCTGTTTACACCCACTCGTTCGCTCGATCCGCCGCCGCACCGACCGACCGCATTTTATTTTTTCGCTGTCGCACATTTCGCCGTCATAGCTATTTCCACTCGAGGCATTATACTCGCGTACGTGTGTGAGTCGGTCCACGTGGACCGCTCCGTCGTCGTCGAGCGAAATCCGTCGAATACGCTCCTCCGATTGGCCAAAACGCTCGAATCGCTTATTAAAGGCGGAGTTACACGCGATTCGGCGTCGCCATTGGCTCGAGCGCTACACGGTGACGTTCCTATTGGAGGAGGTGATTTTTATAAGCGCGGCAGTCCACGTGGACTCGTTTATCTATTCAGACGCCGGCGGCGCGGTCGCGGGGGGAGGCCGGGGGGTATACGGGCAATCAGTAAAGGCGGGAGGAATACGGCCATATTTATAAGAGCTGCGGGGATGCAATCACGAAGCGGCGCGGGGTTCGGCGGGCGTCCGGGGGGGGAGGCGGCGGCCATTTTGAGGGCAGCTCTTTTTATTCGTTTTTCGCGCGGGGTGCGTCGGCGACGGGAGCGCGGCGTGCGCTAATTGCGGGGGTAATGAGGGCGCTCCACTCGACTCGCTCACTCTATTAAACTCGCTCGCTATCGACTGCCTTATTGATTTGTCCTTAATCGAACCGCGGCGGAGCGTTGAGACACGGCTCGGCGTAATGTAAACAAAGCGCCTCGACCGCCTCGACCGCCTCGGCCGCGGCACCACTACATCCGCGCAAATTGAATTGCAATGATCGGGAGCAGCGGCCACCGCAATCACTATCGACACCGACGCAACACCGGTACAACACTAGCTACACGACTACACGCTGCCCGCTGCTCCGACTGCCCCGACTGCTCCTACAGCTCTGAGCCTGTTAGAAAGCTATTTTAACGCGTTGTAAGGACGTCGTATCCCGCATACCCGAATAAAAAAAACGTTCGAATCGTTTAGTTTTTATTTGACTTCGAACTATAATTTACTGGAAGGAAACTGATCTATCAAATTATCCATTTTTTTATTTTTTTTATTTTAGGTTAAATTCCAGAGTAATTGTTCAAGTTTATTAGTGCCATTACTATACGATGAATTACAAGTTTACAACTATCTAATAATGAATCTTATCTCCTTGCTTGTACTCAATTGGTTAACGCAAGTCGGCACGCTTAATTAATCTGTAGAAACCTTATGGGTACCATCATGAAAAATAATTTATTTTTGTTAGGTATAAACTGTCTCTTGAAAAAGGAAAACTTAGTAGATGCCTATAGTGGGTTAGGTAATAGGTACTTACTAAACTATAGAGATAGTCTTACTATACTTAGAGAAGTAGGTACTCTATCAAAAAGCTAGTTGAAATTGTAACAAAACATAGTTATTAACATTACTAGAAGAAAAGAAAAAGTAGAATATGAAACATATATCCTTAGCATATCTAATTTTAATAGGTAAATAACTGATAAATATCCGACCGGGCCGACGTTTAATTTATGCTAAATACCCATTTTTAGTGATCAACTTTAAATTATGTTACTGCCTAAGTTACAAAGTAAACGTTATTCTAATTAAAATTAGACATATTTTTAATGGACGAGAGACTTTTGTTCATTTAAGTACCTGCTTCCTCTAAAACTGTAATTATTATTATAGTATTATATTATTATCATTAATAATGAGATAAGATCATTTTTTAAGCTTAAACAAATTATGCGTAGTTGTATATTTTCGCGTACTTCCCCAAACAAAAACTAAAGCGAGCAGGCGTCCTTTAGTTTTAATTTACCGACGATGTTATTGTTTGCTCAAAGTATGTTCGGTTTTTGTTCGAATATCTCTAGACACTCGAGTAGATAGAGCTTACGATTTTTTTTTTTAACTCAGTCAACGGCCTTGACACAGACATGCGAGCGTTGAGCGCCGTATCTGATTGAAGATCAGATAATTGAGAGCAATGTGACATTAAGATCAGTTTATAAGCGTTATATGTTAAACATTCAGTTTTTAGTGCAGAACAGATATAGTCATACCTATAATTAGTTTTATTTATTTTTAATTCAATAATAATTTGATGGTTAATGGTAATTTTTATTGTAGGTTGTTTATATCTATAACCAAATGTCATATGAGTTTAAAAAATTTAGAGAGGTAGCTACCTGTTATATCTGTCTAGTTATCTAGTAGATAAAAAAAAGAACTAACAGGTATAGAAGTTATCCGATCTAATTATTACTTATTTACTCATTGAACTGAAACCTATTGTCATAATGGATTAATTTAATTAACTAACTCCTAAAGAAATAATCATGTAGGTACCTACAGGTAAACCTAGACGCCTTTCCTTTATTCTTCAAAGTCGATTAAATGACTGAACAACGTGTAGCCGTGTACAAGTTATATAGAAGCGTGAAAGGCGCAATATGAGCCCGCATATTAAGCGGGCGAATGCATGCGAATGGTTAAAGGGCTCGTCGGCTCGGCATGCGGCGCACATGCGGTCCAACGCATGCGAATAATAAATGCATGCCGAGCTACGAGTCCTACGAGTGGCTAGTGGTACGAGTAGTGTGGGGCATGTGAATAACAAGACGCATGCTAAATGAGAACGGTTTCAAGAACGCATGATATCGTGGTGACTCGCTATTTCGCCTGGTATTCTTATGATACGTACGTAGGTACCTAAGTATGTCTGCATATTTATTCTAATTCAACATGCATATAAACTTCGAATACGAATTGTGACAAACCTGTTATTTTTCATTTTTAATTAATTTTTTCTTCATCAGTTATATTAACATTCCTATAAAACAGTTTCTTATTAAAAAAAAGATAAATCATTAAAATTCACATGGGTATATGATTATTTATAGTTATAGTACTTGTATAAATAGACTTTGTATACATATTTTACAGATACCTAGCTATAGGTAGATAGGTATAACAGAAAAACTTTAAATAATTTTCTTAAAGTTGGAAGAGATAAGTATACAAATTCCTACCTAGTATCTACTTTAATAATTTTTATCCTGATACATATCTTTATTTATCCACATGTAACTTTAATTAAAAAAAAATATTAGAAAGTACGTAACCACCAACTTAAGATTTTTTGCTTACAATCATGGAGTATAAGATTCTAAGGTAAACCATGTTCTTGTTACGAAAAGTGACGTCGAAATTCATCAAATTAGGGTGGCATTAGCATGAGGGTAAATCTTAAAGGAAGTGCCAAATAACGAAGCAGTCATAACACGGACTGAACACGTAATACACAATATAAATTAACAACTATTTTAACACTATTGAAAGCCTTTAATTCAAATGAATTAAACGTGTTTTATTTCGTGTGTGTAAATATAAGAATTTCAAATTCTTACAAGTGTTTCTTTGAACGCTAGCACCACGGCCATATTATTTTTTTAGCTATGCTTTTTATTAAATGTCCGGTGAGTTTTAATCCGTATAAAATTTTGACACTTTTAAAGTCTGTTGACTTGTGTATCTTATACGTGAACGTTCGTGACATTGGCGAAATTATCAATCCATATGAATGAATGCATGAAATGAATGAATGACTACGTGAACATTATTATGATTATTAAGTAGTTATAGTTACTCAATTTTAAAAGAAAAATATTTTCAATCGAACAGGTAGTTTCTGAGGTTAGCGCTTTGATAAACAAATAAGTAGACTTTTCGGCTTTATAATATTGACTATAGGTAGGCGTAAACTACCTACCTGTTATCTGTTTACTTGTTTAGATAGCTAAAAATAAATGTTCAAGATATTTCATACAATATGTTTGTAACTATTTAGTCAGGTAGACCTAATTATAATATGAGTTATCATTTTACCGAAGCCGGAGTTGATTATTTTCTGTAGATAGATTACGATGATAAAATGATTTTGTTAGAGCTTGTTTCAGATAACGAAATTTTTATTATCTAGGTACGTACCTATCATACCTACCAAATCATTATTTTCTAATTTACTACCTAACTACCTATTAGTTACATATATTTTTTTTTTATTTTTTTTTTTTAATATATTTTACTGACCCGTTAGCGAAGTTGCTATAGTGACCCTGTTTTCCGCTCCTCTGTTGTGGGTTAGATTCTCGACCTAAGTCTATACATATAGGATGTGAGCTTATGCCGTGTTAAACTTTTATTTATCAAATCTTTGGTTTACGTTATTCTACCACCGACAATTATTATATCGAAGGTACTCGAAAATGTGTATTTTTTCAGATGAACGGTTCTCAAAGAAAATGTTCGATCTGGTATTCATCCATCTATCAATCTGTAGGTACCTAATCTAGATCTTAGCAACAATATTGCTTAACCTAAAGCATAAGATAATATTAATTTCAGTAGAATCTATTTGATCGTTCAACTAATAAATAATTAATAATAGATAAGTTTAATATTTCATTTTGTAATTTTACAAGATTAGTTACTAAGAGAAAATAATAATAATACTTACGTACCTACTTGAAATTCAAATTTATTTTAAAAAAATGTTTGATAAATATTTATTTTTGTATCATTCCGTTTATTTTTTTCATTTCATATATATTACCTTTCAAATAAATTAATCAACTTTTAAATCATAAAGTTACTATGCCTTCCTATCTTTTTAAGTAAAATATATACCTAGTTTTCCCACCAGAATTATTTTGTTTACGGAACGATCTATTTACAGCTAAGTCTATAACCACTAACATTCCGTACTAATCACTACAAAGCGCACCGTGGGCGCAACTGTGTCAATTGTGAACAATTGTGCCGTGTCATTGTCCCGACGTCACGCCGCGGTTCATTGTTTCTTTTTCTTGTTTACCCACTCGTTTATACTCCTATACCCGATTGATATTTACAATAAAGCCTCTCTATAGTATAGTCTAGTTGCATGTAGGTACATGATCTTGGAGCGTGTCAATATATTTTAATCATTCTATTATTGTGTCTGAACAATAGGTATTCATCAACACATGTAAGGAAATTTTTGAAATTTGTTTGCATGATTGACTGAATCGTTTTTTAAACCAGATTCATAATTAGGCATATAACCGTTAGACAACGTAATTTTTTGTCTTGTTATCGTGAAGAAATTAGTCAATTTAACTATTCAAATTCGATACAAACGAATTCATCGACACTGCTTAGATAGGTATAACGTGTAGGTAATAGTTTTAACAGTGTTCGTGTACCTATTAGGCCTCGTCATGTTTACGATCTACTCCACCAATATCAATAAATTCGGAAACGTTATAAATGTTACGAGTATGATGCGTGTTACCAAGATTAGCCAGCAAAGCATTTAATATTTATAGACATCGAGCTGATAAGATTAATGTTGAAGCTGAATTAATATTGAAATCATAAAGTACGAATAACTCTGAACACATCATTCGTTTAACCTACTCGCTAATAATTTCGTATGTAACAATCGGGGTCTAATTTCAATTCAAGCTAAGCGAACATAATAATATTTCTCCACAGTTCCACAGTCAAGTGTAACAATTCGACTCATTCATCATAGGCAGAGAATAGGGAAGCGAGACCAGCGAGAGTTTAAGACTTGTGAGCAGCGACAATGGAACGAGACGTGGCTGACGAACGATATGAAATTTCATTAACGAGGGTCGGCGGTTCGGCGCGCACCACTCCACAAGACGGCGGGCAAACAGCGCGCGTGAACCCACGAATAATTCACACGCGAGCCCTACAAATAACGCTGCGACCCCGCGCTCCGCTACCCGCCCACCGTTACCCGCAAACTGAGTTATTTATCGCCCTCTCCGCCCTCGCTACGGGGACAGGAAATACCCGCACGTATTTTTACTAGCCGCTGAGCAGAGCACGAAACCTAGCGACATCTCTCGGGGGGCGATAGCAAGAAGAAGAGTCGTCTTAACAGACGGCGTTTTATTCGAAAACTTTATACAAGTGGACACTGGACAGTCCTAAGCACTTTTGAATCATCAATTTACAAATTATTTTTTGTTGTGCTTAAACCAACCACCTGTTCGGAACGTACATAGTTTCTTTTGAGAAAATCGGCAAAATTCAATTGTCTTTTAAAATCTATTCTGTTCATTTTTGGTAAATTGCGTTTTCGACGTGAACCTGCTAGAAAACCAAGGCAGAACATGCTATTTAGGTAGGTACATGGTTTTTTTATTATTGAAGTAATCCTGTATAGTAGGTACTTAATAAACTTTGTCTACTAACGATTTAATGTTAACGTAACACTTCTTCGACTGTGAGCGTTGGTCTGAAATACGGCTGCACTAGGAGGAGCTATTAGAATGCGAAGGAAGTGCATGATAGGGCGGAAGTGAGCATTCCTTGGATGCTGGCGACGACAAACAACTGGCAAAGAATGACGGAGTATGTGAATGTTCAATGTGGTCCTGCAGGAAAAGAAGAAGGAGGAAGAGTAAGAACCGGAGGACATGCCGTGATCAAACCGGCAGGCGGAGTACCTACCAACACCACGAAGTAATTCTAACGCGGTTCCGGGGTGTTGGTTATTGGCTACTTAAGAGAGAGATGAGGGTTTTAGTGCGTAAAAATTCCACACTACCTGCCAACAACATCTGGCAAGTGTCTTTTTGAAGACTCTCTCTCTCACCCAAAAAAAAAAAAAATATCAACTAACTTTACAAAGACAAGATGGTGTTACAAGCTCGTTTTAGTTTCATGTAATTGAATAATGTTTTTCACTGTTTTTAGCAAAGCTGTTATTGTTTTTGGGTTCATTCCGTCCGTTTGTGACTTTATCTTTTGGACCGTAATATATGCTTGAAAATTTCGCAGAACTTGTATTGCTACTGCTGCTATAACAACAAATCTACAAGTAAACAAGTTTAAAGATACAGGCAATACGCGAAACGCATAGTTTGTAGCTTGATCTCAAAATATATGACAGTATAATAGTGTAGGTACTTTTTTGCGAAATATTCACTACCTATCGAACCTAAATCGCACTTCCGGTCTTTAAAAAATAAAATATCAGATATATTGTACTTATTAATATGTTAGGTAGTATAAATATACAGGTAAATATATCCCGAAGATAGTCAAGTATCTACAACTATAATTGATATTAGGTACTCGAGTTGTCTTTTTGTAGTATAAATATTGTTTCAATGTCAGAACATTTATTTAAAACCAAAACATCGTAAGCATTAAGCTTCCACCCACGGCTTCGCCCGCGCGGATGTCGGTTATCGCGACCAAAAAAAAGTATCCTATGCTACTTCTAATACCTCCAAGAATATGTGCACAAAGTTTCATGATGATCGGTTTAGCAGTTAGCGTGAAAGCGTAACATTGATTACATTTAACAATTTTACAACATTTAACATTGATACAACAGGAATTGTACTAATCGTACCTATGTAGTAATAAAAAAAAATCTGACTGAGTAAGCTGCTGAACTGTGACTTCCGGCAAGAGATGATGAATGCGGATACCATTGTAGTTTCGAATAAAGAGCTCTAGGTACCTGAGAAAACTGTAATATTGATAATATAAAGTATGTCATTATCGGGGCTTAAATCTCGAATGTTAGTACTAGTCACTTTTTTATCTATCAACGAGTGCGTTCAACGGTGCGGCTACATTGTACCTCTTATGTTAAATGACTACCTTAATAGACGTGTGTCATTATAACACATACGAGAAATCGTAGATAGTAATATAATAGCGTGAAACGTGTTTCTCAATAACATTCGCACTTCGAAACCCGAGTGTCGAACTCGTTTAGACATTTTAATAAGCAGTTAAATTAATGTTCTAATTATTTATCGAACTTCAAAACTGAGGATGTTACTAATTAAGGAAATTATTTACTGAACACTAAAAAAATCAATGAAAGTAACTACCTGTCTACTTATATTTAATTATCTACGTGTTCTTTTTAATAGCTCTATTTGTTTTAATAGAGACTTAATTTTTCGGTACATGTTTGTAACGAGAATGAGGTGTGATGTAGTTAGGTAGCACCTAGTTAATTACTACGTTTGACGACCATTTTGGTGTAATGGTGCGGGTAGTCGCCTCAAAAGCGCGCGTCGTCGGTCGCGGGTTCGATCCCGCTCGGGGCAGATATTTGTATTTGTACAAATATTTGTTTTTGTGTGTATATCCTTGTGGGTCTCCCCACCGTGCCTCGGAGAGTACGCAAAGCCGTCAGTACCGGTTATTATCATAAACACCTGATAATGATCGTTACTCATGGAGAGATTATCCGCCAACCCATAGTGGAGCGTGGTAGATTAAGCTCCAATCCTTCGTCTATATGGAGAAGAGGCCTCCGCTAAGCAGTGGGTTGTTTAAAGGCTAATACAGTAGTTAGTTACTATTAAATTTACAAGCTATTTAATATTCACAACATGATTTACATAAAAAGAAATACCACGACTTATAATGATAATAATTATTGTAAGCTAGTCAGTAATTAGGTGATTCTGATAAGAGATGACTTGTGAAACTGGATATTTCTTCTCACGTTTTTTTTATTTTGTAGCCATTAAAATATGTATGTAGGTATGTATATGTAGATAAAAAAGTTTTAATAGCTCTGTTGACAGGACATATAGTATTGAGAGCTATTCAGTGTATGTATGTCTAAATTGTATTTTCTATGAACTGGTTGTCGACAAGGTAGAGCAGGCAAGAGTCCGGCTATGGTACGTGACTACACCTGGGAGCGTCCATGGAACACTTTCCCATAACTGACCGCAGGACACGATGATTGAAGTTAGCTATTTGATATGATTATGATGTACAATATTTTATGAGATGTAAGTACCTAAATTGATAATTGAAAAAAAAAACAAACAATTGATTATGGCGAATATTTACTACCTGAATTTCCTTGTAAGTTCGATTATTGTTTAAATGTATTAAGGTAAAACTATACCTACTAATTAGATTTTATCAGTAAGTAATAGATATAATAAACTTTTAGCAGTAAAATGAGTGTTAAGATTAGGTAGGTACCTATTTAATTTATATATATGTGCATTAAACATTTTAATAAACAAACGTGTTTGCAAAGCTATTACTTTCTAATCATGAGAACCCAGTACAATAATACTAAGCGTTTGAACATAATGGACTTTATTCTACCCATAAATTGGTTGAACCTGCGCCCACAGTAAAGTTTGGCTCACGTTTATTACACGCGCAGATGTAACTTACAATTACATACCTATTAATCTTTTATATTAACTGTAGTTAAAAACTTCTCGATCAATGAATCTATACAATCTTTTTATTAAAATACATTTTTTTTTTTAATATAACAGTATTTTCTATTTCAAAAAGTGTGAGATCTTTTCAGTAAGAAATTAGATGTTTTTTTCTATTTGAAAATAAGTCAATCTACTATTTCATAATATTTTTGAATAAATAAATTTCCTAAGACAACCAGCCCAATAACACATTACCTTTCTTAGAACCTGTTAAAGTTTATATGTATAAAAAGTCGAGTGTCTAGAGATAATAGGCAAGTATGGGACTGCAACTATGTCAATTGTAAGCAATTGTCGCCCGAGCCTTATTGTTTCGAGCCGTTGACGAGCGAGGAGCTACGACGGCTCGACGGGCCAACAATTGAGTTGTTTGTTCAATTTATAAAGCCAACTTCTTCACAAAGCATCTGAGTTACATGCGCCTAATGACGCATGGAGAACTCTTATCCTTGTTATAGAAGTCGTAAACTTTACTGCCATATTGCCGCTGAACTATTACGTCATGCGCGATAAATGAATCCACATAAGCAAACTGGAAAAGTAACAATTATAAAATATTCCCGACGATCGTTCCAATCTTTAATGCCCATATTGAAACTAAAAAAAAGGAAAATATTTGCGAACGAAAAAATATGTAGGTACCTACCTACTACCAAAATTAAGATGTTATTTAAGCACTTAAATCGAAATAATATTGACATATTGATTGATTTTTATTTAAAATTCTTCCTTGAATAAATATTCATAGCGGGGTACATCAAGAAAACAATATTTGCAAAACAAACCGAGACCGTCGGAGACATGTGCAGTGCACTCTATGCGCGGTGAGTAATAGCTGAACAAAGTCTGGAGTTACTGCAAAACTACGTAATGTCAGCTCAGCGTTTCTGAGCGAAGATGATTTACTTTAGCAATAAAACACACAAACTGTTATACTTTTGTTCGAACTTCTGCCCCGAGAACACGAAATCTAACAATAATAAGATCGAAAATAACTCAACACTAAAACATCAGTGAGAGTTTCAACGTAATAACAACTTTCTTATATAGTTTTGTTTCATGGATTCGTACGTGTTTGTTAGTAACTTTGGACACAGCTTATATAGACTTGATTTTTATGAAAATTGCAACATGAGTACCTAATCCCTATCGCATTTTAAATCGGAACATAATATGTATTTACTAATATGAGCCAGTCTCGGCTGCATATATTTATAAGGTAGTGCAGGTATCTAGACTAGACTCTCTCAATTTTTTTTAAGTAAATATTTATAAGTAAGAATAAAATAATGCATTGTGTAGGCATGATGGTAAAAAAGGTACGGCTTAATTAATGTTTTCAAACTACTCGGCACGATGTGAGTCATTGTATAAGTTCAGAAGCTGTAATATCACTATTTGCGGTTAACACGAGTTGTTTTGCGTGTCAATTAGTGGGTTTAATTTAATAAATGTGCGCCCAACGGAAATACATTTAGAGATTATGCGAAGGTTAACTGTAGTAGAAAATTTAGTAATAGGTACCTATTTTGTGCTTAATGCGATAGGAATCGCTGGATCGTATTCAGTAGGTATGTAGGTTAAGTGGCGCGCGTTAAGGTTATCGAAACAATCGTAATAAATTAAAAACAAAATCCGTGCTCCCGGTGTAGAGTGGCGAGCGGCGAGGGCGTCGGAGCGCGGTAGCGGCTCACCCCCATTTTTTGCGGGTAGGTAACGCGCTCGGTGACACCTCGCGCGGGTCAAGTGCGGGCACGGTGGAGGCGAGAGGGGAGCGCTAATTCCGTGCGCGTGACCGCACCCCTGCGCGCCCGCTCCCTTCCGACGTCATCCTCGTTTTCCCGCCGGATTTGCGTTCATGCAGTAAAATAAAAAGGGCGATTTGGCGCCCTCCATCGCCGTTGCCCGATTAGCGGCGCCCGGGGAAATTAAAAGTATTTTATTCCAGCATTTATTCCCTTTTTGTTTGTGTTGAATAATGTGAGCGTCGTGCGGTGTGTCCGACACGCGCGCCTACGTATGACGGATGGAGCATATTGATAGCCATGTAGGTACGTTATCGGGAGATGTTCACTCTTCCATGGCGGGTTACCGAGTATGTTATAAAGTTGACACCATTGATTTTGATTATTCAATTTGTTTGAATATAAAAAAAAAAAAAACATTTTTTATATGTATTAAGATATTTTAGAAACATAGATGTTGTATTTGTAATTTGTATTATGTTTTTATAACCTTGTTACTAGTCGTATTCAGTACTTTTAATAAGTATACTAATTTTAATAAGTATTAAGTAAATAAATAAAAATGTTATATACGTGTTTGTATACGAATTTGATTTCATAATAAAAAAGCATTTGTTTCGATCGATAAGTTTATTAAATTGTAATTCAAGTTGAATAAATTTATTATTATTATTGCTTTACATACCCATACTACTCTGCATATATACAGCCCCTTAATCTCGGATTCGAGCAAGAAATTAAGTTCATTAGTTTGCGTATTGCACCCCTGTAGCCCCCTAACTCTCCGAGGGACGTTGGCACTGATTTTTCTCATTTATCCGCGCCACTTCGTCGGATCAAATTCAGATAGATACCATTAACAACGTTTCACTTTCCGTCAAATTATATTAAAGTAGGAAAGTATTTAGTTTCGGCTTGTCTCTCGCTCCCATCGCGGTACTGGCGGACAACACTCGTAAGAAATATTTTACATTAAATATTGACTAATTAAATGAGTAGGACTTACCTATAGGAAATTAATTTTTATTTATAATTTCGATAGGTTTACAGGGTACATATTTGTTTGATGTTTTAATATAATACTAGCTCGCAAGAAAACAACGTTATATTCGTAAAAAAAAAAATGTTTGTTTTCTTTTATTTATTACCTTAATGTAATATGATAAGTCATTTAAATACTAAACAATAGAAACGTGTCACGTATACGTTCACAATTAATTTTTGTATGTCATTTAGAGAACATTCCTCACGGAGGGGTCAGATGTGATTTTACACAGGAAAGGACTGCCGCATGTGTTCAAACAAACGCCCTTCGTGTATTTTTGCATCGCTCGAACAAATAACAGAGATTACCTACTTGCGCGCACGTTTGTTTAATATTCTAAGTATATTTACAAATTGGTAGGTATAAGTATAGAATTTCTCGTGTTTACTATACTTATGTACATTCGTTGCGTAAGTATTCGTATTTTATTTTATGACTCTCTAAATATTACAATACCAATATTATAATACTTTTAGGTAAATAGATACCTAATTAATTAGAAAAGACATTTACTCACCTTAAGTAAGTATATATGTCGCATAAAATACTTACCTATATATTCAGTTAATAAGCATTAAGCACCTAGTAAGTATATATAAATAAGTAAATGGTGATATACCTAGCTACTAGGTAGGTACTTCGGTACCCTACCGACACTAGAATAATCTTGATTAGCTACGAAAAACCATATTACAAAAAAATCAGGTTTATTATCTTTAAGATAATCTTACCAAGGCAGGTACGGGGTACCTAAGTACCTACCTACCTCATGCCTATCTAATAATAGCGCAAAAATTGCAAAGTTGATGTAGGTAGGTAGTTAAACGTTTACATTTTACAAATTTTTATTAAGAGTTATCAGTTACAGCACCAAAAGTTGCATAGTTTAAAGTTGCTGCAACTCTTCTTTATAAAAATCGACATTAACTTGGTTATTGGCGTTTGTCAGTTGCGGACAGAAATAGAAACCCGTTCGCTCAGAACCTAAAGAAACAAATTTTTTGAAAATCTGACATTAGCTATCGAGGTCGGTAGCTAGCATAAAATTAATCTTTTGCTGTCGTAATAAAACGCTTAAATAAAGTAGGTACTCGCGTAATTGTATTTGCTACCCGTACTTACGAAGAGGTCGTGAATATTAAAAGAGTCGTGAGTCAAAGGACTCAGAGGTAAAATCTGACGCCGTTTAACGAGTTTAATAAGCAAATAGAGCGCAGTGTCACGGCTGGCCCTTTAGAAACGTCACGTGAGCAGGGGCGCCCTAATATTTCCGTCGCTACCCCAACGATCCCTTTCATTGAATCAAAAATACCTATAATCACGATCTAGTCGACGTGTTCAAAGGACCCCACTTTATTACCGCTCGTTTGTTATTTTTTCTCCTTAAAGAAGTTAAATTGTTTTTATAAAAGTATAAGCTTTTTCCCCTGTTTTTTTTTTTCTTTAATATAAGTGTCTTAAGTCATATAACGTAATAGAGTAGCCACAAGACCAAGCTACCTATACGTATTTACGAGGTTTACGTATCTAATTCGTTTAATATTTATAAATTCCTAGTAGAATATTATTAACAGTAAGTTGAGAAGTATAGGATGGACCTTCGACAGTAGGTACAAATTTTTATGACATTTGTACAATTCGATATGTAGATAAAAGGAGATCTAAGACGTGGGTACATTTTATTCTTACTAAGCAAATGTTTTAGTTAGTGTATGAGTGGATCGGTGTTTATTTTCACGGTGATCCGCCGCGCCGGTAAGACGCCCACATCGAACAAACAAAAAGCGTAATATTGCAACAGCAATATATTGCAAACATCGAACGGCACGCCGTGGCCACATGCACCTCGCATCGCTATGAAAACGCCGTGCCTCAGCACAACAGTTGACTCGGAACAGCCATACACACACGTACCGTATACGCTGAACTTACTACAATAAAGGCGGGTGAGCGCAGCGGGGTGGGCAGGGGGAGCGTTGTGACGAGACGATGCAGTTTGCACCGCGGCCTCTTCCAACCTTCATCAACTTGCGCCCGTGTTCTTGGGAATCGTTTTAAATTCAAGAGCCGCAGAGCACTTTGCGAGCGACATCTGCCTTATTTACAAGCCTTACGTACGAAAATGACATCGGTAGGATGCCATAAGTCATTTCGAAAACGACCGCGTAGACACGATCGCGAAACTTGAAACCCTAGGCGAACCACGGAAAGTTGAGAATTGTATAAATAATTCAAAAACAGCAGGCGACCTGGGTGTGAGTGCGGAGGTGAGAAATACATTAGTGGTACCGTTTTCCATTGGTCGTTGCTCCTGTGTTGATATTAAGCAGTCCACGTGGACTGTTCCGCGGTTGCTTGTCTCGTTTTTTTCGGCGGGTGGCTCGCTATCCATCCCATTCTAATCTACAACGAAACGTGGAATGTCATGTCCGGAGTCGTTCAGAAAGTCGTGAGCGTGCATCGTGCTTCGAACTTCGACCGTATCGCTAAAGGTATTATGTTTAAGCATGTGGACTTTAGAATTTAGTTCGAAAAACGCCATCTTATGGTTTATATTTCTATGAAGCTGTTTCGTGTTTATTATTTTTTGAGCAGCGAATATTGATAAGCATTTTTAAGTCAATTAAGGTTGTAAGCTAAAAGCGGTTGTTGCTACATTTAAATTATCGTCCGGCATTCAAATAACGCCATTTTTTCGTGTCGGCACGATTTTATTTATAGTTATGTTTTATGGTGAATATAATAATGCAGTGTGGGCGATATGATACGTCCCATATCGAATTCAAATATAGGGTACGTTTTATTATGGTTCAATAAAGTAACATCCATGGATAAAATAATTTTAAGCTTTTAAATTTTATAAATAAATAAATATTAACCAACAATCACACCACGTTAACCTAGCCCCGTGCTAAGTTCGTAAGAACTTGTGTTACAGGTACTAGGAACGGAAATAAAATATAAATCCATGATCCGGTGCAGACCTCTATATGTATTCATCATATAAATTATCTTTACTTGGCGGGATTCGAATCCGCGACCACTGCGTAAAGTGACCAGTTGCATGACCACTCGACCAGCCGGTGGCGAATTTTAAAATTTTATCAATATTATGTAATAGGTGAAAGTAATTAAAATTCATCTAGTTATTAAAATAACGACACATTTGCTTAACCCCTTACTGCATGATTTTTTATTTGTTAGTAAAAAAAATATATGTGGTAGAAAATATCAAATAAAGAGACACGTGTTTCAGCATTTTTAAGTTTATTGAAAAAAAATAAGAAAAATAACAGTTTTCCAGTTTGGTACATATTTGGCACAAAAAGCATAAATCACAAATAATTATAATTTCAACTTTTAAAATTCCTAATCATAAATCGCAACAGAAATCACATTTTATGTTGTATGAAACAGCAAAAAACAATTTATTTTGTCGTTGAGACATAGGCTAACTTTACATTTTCGGCACTCGACATGTGACCTGCCATTACAATCTAGTACCTTACAGCGCTGTCTAGTAGTCCAGATGGGCAAATGGTCTATTTTATCTAGCCTTACATCTATAGACGGCATAATAACAATATGCCCTCTTAGTCTTTTTGCTTCTATAGCGTTTGCTTCAATCCGCTGGGACCTTATAGCCCGGAATACGGTTGGCTTTGATTGTGCCTAAAGGTAAAATCGCCTTCTTATTTAAGTAAATCAAAAGCGGCAATGATGTGTAACAGTTATCAAAAAATATCTTATAGTTAGCTCCTTCAGGTATCATTCTTGAAAGACGAACAACAACATCACTACAATTACTAATTTTTGGCAAATTACTGTCAGACTCTACAAGACCTTGAGCTCCAGTATAAATTTCGAAATCGTAACTAAATCCGGAGCTGCCACTAAGCACAAAGTTTTTGTAGCCCCATTTGTGAAGTTTTTTGGGGTTATATTGTCGCATAGATGATCGGCTCTTGGTTGGTATAATTTCTCCATCAACAGCCATGTATTCTTCTTTGGGAATTGTCAAAAGCCTCTGCCTTAAGTTGTCCAAAAACGGTTGAATTTTATGAAGGGGGTTGTGTCCTGTCTGGCCTTTCGGTATTTGCAAAGTATTGTCATTAAAATGAATAAAGCATTTAATTTCTCCGAAACAATTACAGGACATTACTGTACTGATCTTCGAGTGCCCCAGGTTCTCGTTCCAATAACATCTCGTTGATGGTAATTGTAATATTGACATGAAAAGGCATATACCAATAAACTGTTCCAGCTCTTTTATAGAAATATGACAAATCCTTTCAGGTCTTTTTTCGGCAGCATATTTGTTGGTTTCTTCATAAATATATTTAAAAATATCATCGGTAAAAAAATATTTAAAGATTTGAAAGGGTGTCTCCAAAGCTCTAACATTTGCAGGCAAAGCCACATCTCCAGTAAACTGCAATTCGGACTCAGCTCTTTCTAAAAATCCGTCCCTCCATTGAGGTATTTCAGCCCTAGAAGCCCTAGTTGAAGATGAAGTCAATTGAGACAAAAGTATGTCATCGTCTGGTTCAGAGTCAGATTCGTCAGATTCTGGAATGAGTAGGGGTGGCAGGTGACGGCCTCTGTTCCTCCGAAGTTCGTCATCTGATAAGTCTTCGTCCGTACTGTCATCTGGATAATCCTTAATTATAGTATGTATACCTCGGTAAAATCGACGTGGGTCCATTGTTATCAAACTTTCTATAACAATATTTATACATAAAACCAACTGGATTTCTCTGATCTATATAGTAACCATTATTCGATAATCTAATAAACACTTGTCGAAAGTGCATATTGGTACAAATAAGGTACAGTAGAATAAGAATATTTTTGCATATTGTGACAAATTTGATCCATACCATTAACAGTACATAAATATTACTATGTCTACCTAAAACAATAAAACTTACCTTATAAATAATTTTTAGATGTTATTCTTCCGTATAATAAATATTTTTTTGCAATAACACGAAGTTTTACATTTATTTTATAATTTTGAAGTTAGAGAATACGCGTCGAACCAGTCACAGCTTGATCGCCAAGTTCGGTTAATGATTTAGTTCAAAGAAGTTGCTAGTAGATGGCATTGATTTATATATAACGAATATTTAATGGAACTTTTTTGACAAGCTATGCACAAAACGATAGAAAATATGAAATGTTAAAAAATATTGCTGATGTTATGGTTTGGTACAAATGTGGTACGCAATGCGGTAAAGGGTTAATAACGGGTTTTAATAATAGGCACATTTTATATTGTCATTAAAAATACCTATGTGTGTTATGAAAACAAGTAGATAACGTTTAATGCGAATTATTATGTACCTATTTAAAGATATAATATAATCATATTTTTTTAAAATATTCAGTGTAATAAAAAAAAATCGCTTTTTAATTCAAAGTTGCGTCTTCTGATCATTTAAGGTTTACTTTGAAATCTTGCACCATCTAGTTAATTTTATTTAAAAAAACGAAAGGCATAGGCGCAACATGGGTTCATTTTTAAATCACGTTTTTCATATTGCTCGGTGTTGCCATCTATTTTTGTATTTTAAAAACATTATCACGCCATCTGTTGATAAATTTCTTAAAGAGATACCTCGACCGTGATCTGTACTTAAGGTGGACATGCATAGGTCGACTTTCATACATTTTTATTTTTGATTATTCTTGAAATGTATACATTTTTTTAAACATTTAATTTGTTTTATTATTTCTTTAGAGCTTTTTATATGGGCAATGTTCAAGTCAGGCAAATATTTACATTGTTTATAGTATAAAATCGGCATTCAAAAAGTGACAGATTTACGTATGTGTGAGTTCTGAAGTTTACATTAGCATTGATAGATGTCGCCCGTGTCGCCCAAATAATCATAGACGTATTATAGGGTCACGGAAGTTAGCCCCCCAAAAAATTTTTTTTTTTATTTTTCCAATTTTCGTTTGCCTATATCGTTTGTTCGTCGTTTGTTCTTGATTGTTCGTTATAAACAATCGTTTGTTCGTTAATCGTTTATTTATAAAAAAATATTAAAAATATGCCTTTAAGTTAGCCCCCCCTACTCCAATTTCTAATTTTTTTAGTTATTAGTAGGCTCTAAATATTTATAAATGTTTGTTCTTTTATAAAACACGTTTGTTCTATCGATATAATGTCTATTTTTTGTTTAATTAACAATTTTTATTTTGCATGATAACCGTCCAGAAACACTTGTGTTGCGCATGCGTCCGTTTGACGTCTAAGCGGTTTATTTAAAAATCACAATCACAATAAATAAACTTAAAACAAGTTATCTGGATATTAAATTTAATCTTTTAAAAACATAATTATTTAAAATTAGTAAACAACTAAACAACATAACTGCGAAAGACCAAGTAACAAGATTTGTGAAAATAATGAGTTTTAAATGTTTATCATTGGTGTCTTGTGTCTGAATGCAATAATAGAAGTGTAAAAACGACACAAAAATTATGGATCCATTGCTAAGTGATATTAAAATGAGAAACACTTGGTTGAAACTGGCAAGAAGAGATCAAACATCATTAAATAAATAAATAAACATTGTCTACAAAGACTAGACTGTATTTCTGTGAAGACCACTTTGATATAAGTATGCGTTATAAATGGTATATTAACTATCAAATAAACAAAAGAAAACCTTATGTTTATATTACAAACAAAATGCCATATTTTGTAATGTATTTATAGGTTACGATATGTAGTGAGTTGAAAGCTTCATAAATATTTTATTCTACATTTTAGCTAGAAAATGATATGGAAAATTATACAGAGTATAAGATCATGGGTTCTGTTAAACAAATTCAGATCAAACCGAACTGTGTAACATCCAGATTTGATTACCAAGCAAACAAGAAACACGAGTCCACTTCAAGTGAACCTCAGCATGCCTTTATTAAATCAATCTAAGATCTAGATCAAACAATCTAGATCTAAATCAAAATTAATTAAAAGGCAAAGAATATCTACAATTAAGGAGAATGAAGAGACCATACAAAATGAGAATTATGTTATAACATTACCGTCATGTAGTCCAGGTAATTTTTTAATTTTGTAGTTTATGCAGTTGTAATAAATTATCAATAGTATCACTGGGATTATATATTATATTAATCATATTTTACTATTATTATCAGATTTTTTGACACTTGAAATTAAGAAGTGAGACAATAAAGCAGTCCAAGTAGTACAAAAGCAGGAATATAAAGCAATTCAAGTCCGTCGGATGACACACTACAGAAGTAGAAATATGCAGACTAGTATAAAAAAAGAAGACAGCATGATGTCACCTTTCAAGACAACTGTGTGTGCCTACTGCAACATCATCCTTAAAATTATCTCAGGGAAGAATGAGTACTCTATGTGTATCTATTCTTACAGCCACTAAAAGGGTACTGATTTTTTTTTGAAGATAAATATGAGAGTGATGAGTTATGCACACCATCAATAGCAGGTTCGATGGTAGATTACAATTCCACTTCATACAAACTATCTAGTCAATCAAAAACTACTTCTGATGCTAACTCTCAAGAGGAATTGGAAAAAAGATGTAAAAGTAATTCTACTGAGTACTTTGTCTAAGATAAAAAGTAAGCCTCAATTATATATTGGTCTACTAAAGGAACTCTATTTTCTGATAGATTTGATTGGAAAACAAACCAATCTTTCGCAACAAAATATTTTATTAATAAAATTATATAGAACATTTGCACAACTCGCTGATTATTTTGATATATAGGTGACTTGAGCTAGCAATGTAAGTTTCAACACAATGCCAGAAATTGTGAATTTACTTTCACCCTTTATTAAAAAGTTTTCAACTAATACACTCAAGAAGTACCTATCTATTGCTTTTAGGCATAAATATAATAAAGTTACAAGTATGATAGACTGCTTAGACATTGAAATCCAATGTATTGTCTGTATGATCTGATGGTCTCTTAAATTTTGTCTCTACTGGATATGCAGGAAGGACAAAGGATGTGAACTTCGTTCAACATAGCAAATTTTTAGATAGTTTGCCATCTAATGCTTGTATTTTAGCTGACAGAGGGTTTGAGCACCTTGAACATTTTTATCATCATAGTATTTTTTTTGAACATCATAGTGAAAATTGTATCAAAATAAATCCAGTGGTTTTGAAGGATTAAATGAATACTTGCACTATATACTACTATTATATTATAATAAAAAATATAACCAATATTAAGTATGGTTTTATTATTTCCATGGTGCACTGTATAAAAGATGATTTTGGTCAACACATGGCCGAATTGATTTGAAGATTTGGTCAACATAGCCACCATAATAGATGTTAGTGATATAGTAATAGATGTGCATTTTTCAAAAGTGCATGTGCAAAATATGTGAATACATAGACACTATATACAGGATCTACTGTACTGCTCTCTTGGTATCAATTCAGCTTTTAATATTACTCAAAAAGTAAAAGTAAAATTAATTCAATAAAACAATTATTTTCATTATAAAATTGATGTATTGTAAAAATCTACCTTATAGGTTACAATGTCACAAACAATAACTTTTACATATTATAAGAAATTATCAGTTATTCATATAATAACACGAAAAGTATATTTTCAGTGGTTTTTAAACTTTAACGCTTTTATATAAAATTGGAAAAATGTTATTCTTCCAAAAATCAACTACACTATTTAATAACTTCATGACATATTCATGTTCATATTCAACAGGAATTATAGTGACTCGATTATTTAACACAAAAATAACTTTTATACAAATATATGGTTTTCTTTAGCACAATATTTTTGATTTGAACTTGCACAAAATATTTCTTTGACATTGTACCATTCTTATCTATACAGTTTTGTGCAGTTTTTTCACTAGACGGACGCTTAATGTAGTCTTGTTATTAAGCCAGCAACCATTGGGAATGACTGAGAAATATATAGACCACATTTTTCTATCTTCATTCCTATTTTCTTTTTCACTGTTATCCTTACTTTGTCTTCCAGTTTTTTACCTCTTGATATTGCTGGAGTTTCTGGAATTTTTGCACCAAAAATCATAGCAACAAGAGTACTATCCACAGTTTTGCACTCACTCAATTTATAGCATTTCGAGGCTGTGCTTCTGCCATATCTTAGTTGATGCCACAAACCACTTTAATGATAATCTCTAGTTCTACTCTCTAGGAATGATATGGTTTTTTGATTGAATACATGTAAGATTTGTGTTAAAAAAATGTCAGTTTTCGTCGTTGTATTTAACTGTTAGATGATGCAGTGATAACGTTGACTTGATGTCAATGTCAAAACCGGTTTCATGCTTTAAAAACTGGTATTTGTCGATTTTTCTTTTTTTTGCATTCTACAACAATTTTATTTAACACTCTGCTGTCTGGAACCATCTACTTTGGTTTTCTTTTAGAGATTTCTTTTACACCCAAAATTTTTATTGACGAGCCAATATTTTCTGACAAGGGGCAATCGTGGCACTTGATACTAGTCACAGTCTCTTCCTTTTCATTCACAATAAGTGTCACCGCATAGGGCTTGGGAAGCACTTTTGTTCCAGGCATATATATTTTGAACCCGCTTGAGCTGCATATAGCCTATTGCGTCGTCCCCGTAAGATTCCCTTCACGACCTGACGACAAAAAATAAGTAAGGTTCGATTCTAAATAGTAAATATAGGTATTATCGTGTTGTGTATTGTTATTGTTCTTATTGTTAGAAAAAACTTGATACGATAGTTACTTACATTGCTGTTTTAATATTTCTCAGTTCGGCAGAACAGAAATCTTGGTTGGATGCAATAATTTCGCTACCATCAACGTATTTATCATTAGCAGATTTTGTACTTTGTGCTTTCACAAAATCATCTTCGATGATGCGATTTTAATAAAATCGAGGATAAAAGTCCACAAACGATACAAAAAATTGTAATAATTATCTTGTAAAATTTCAAAACAAACTCGGAGCACGTCAAAAACCTAAATCCAATATGGCGAATGACATTGACGTTTTTAATCAATTTTAATTTTTTTTTTGGGATTTTATGACCTGGTATCTACAACCTTTAGGTCAATAATCAATTTTAAATATTTGAAAAACAGATAAAAAAGAATTTTTAAAACTTATTACTTTTTTTTACGTATGAATAGACATGTATTTTATTATTTACTCTAAATATTATGTAATTTTATATCATATTTTATAACTAACACGCGATTCCAATCAGTATTCGTTTTATAGTACACGTATAGCAAAGAGTATATAAATAGAATATGTAAACACTAAGTCTCAAATTAACATCTATTGTTTAACATTAGTTAATTCATTAATATAATATTGATTATGGATCATGACTTAAGCAGTAAAGTAAAAACATGTTTTCTTAAACATGTCTTCAAATTTAAATGTTTAAATTAAAGGAGTAATTGAAAGTAACAGTAACAGTTTTGACTTTAACCCTTTGACCGCCAAGCGCAGCGCATGGAAAGTGAGCCCTCCACGCCAAGCATTTTTTTAAATATTAAATAGCTACAAAATGCTAGTGATGAGACTTTCACAAATATCGATAAATATTTATCACTCCTGCTGTAATAGATTTTCCATATATAGGTGTTAAATTTATATATAGGCATTAAATTTATAAAATAAATCGACTGTCCCTACGTATACCATCGAAACTGAAAAAAGGTACTTTACAGGAGAGCACTTTTAAGTTAATTTTGTGTACAAAATTATCATTTATTTGTTAAGTATCGATATTATACTCATGAAAAATGTGGTTTCATATGTATTTTTTAGCTTATTCTCTTTTTTTGTATGAAAACATATACATATAAAAAGGAGTTTCTTAGTGCAATAAAAAAATCGCAAATTTTCAGTTTCGATACTGTACGTAGGGACAGTCGAAATGTTGCAATAGTAGCATTAATTAAGTTTCATAAATGAAATAACCGAATTAACAAACTTCACCAAAACACGTTTTTATCGAACCAAGCCCATCCCTAAAATGAAAGTGACGTCAATACTTGTCGCTTAAAAGCGTCAATGGCGTATGGTTTCAAAGAAAATATGGTTATTTTAGGGATGTGGTAATGATTAAACACAATAATATATAAAATATAATAAACACATTTAATAGTAACTATACGGAAAGTCACGAAATATCATTTTCTCCACGGCATCTTATCCTATTTATGATTTGCCCATAGCATAATCTTTCTTCTGGCCTGATTTTTTCCGTCCGTGTAGTTACTATTAAATGTGTTTATTATATTTTATATATTATTGTGTTTAATCATTACCACATCCCTAAAATAACCATATTTTCTTTGAAACCATACGCCATTGACGCTTTTAAGCGACAAGTATTGACGTCACTTTCATTTTAGGGATGGGCTTGGTTCGATAAAAACGTGTTTTGGTGAAGTTTGTTAATTCGGTTATTTCATTTATGAAACTTAATTAATGCTACTATTGCAACATTTCGACTGTCCCTACGTACAGTATCGAAACTGAAAATTTGCGATTTTTTTATTGCACTAAGAAACTCCTTTTTATATGTATATGTTTTCATACAAAAAAAGAGAATAAGCTAAAAAATACATATGAAACCACATTTTTCATGAGTATAATATCGATACTTAACAAATAAATGATAATTTTGTACACAAAATTAACTTAAAAGTGCTCTCCTGTAAAGTACCTTTTTTCAGTTTCGATGGTATACGTAGGGACAGTCGATTTATTTTATAAATTTAATGCCTATATATAAATTTAACACCTATATATGGAAAATCTATTACAGCAGGAGTGATAAATATTTATCGATATTTGTGAAAGTCTCATCACTAGCATTTTGTAGCTATTTAATATTTAAAAAAATGCTTGGCGTGGAGGGCTCACTTTCCATGCGCTGCGCTTGGCGGTCAAAGGGTTAAAGTCAAAACTGTTACTGTTACTTTCAATTACTCCTTTAATTTAAACATTTAAATTTGAAGACATGTTTAAGAAAACATGTTTTTACTTTACTGCTTAAGTCATGATCCATAATCAATATTATATTAATGAATTAACTAATGTTAAACAATAGATGTTAATTTGAGACTTAGTGTTTACATATTCTATTTATATACTCTTTGCTATACGTGTACTATAAAACGAATACTGATTGGAATCGCGTGTTAGTTATAAAATATGATATAAAATTACATAATATTTAGAGTAAATAATAAAATACATGTCTATTCATACGTAAAAAAAAGTAATAAGTTTTAAAAATTCTTTTTTATCTGTTTTTCAAATATTTAAAATTGATTATTGACCTAAAGGTTGTAGATACCAGGTCATAAAATCCCAAAAAAAAAATTAAAATTGATTAAAAACGTCAATGTCATTCGCCATATTGGATTTAGGTTTTTGACGTGCTCCGAGTTTGTTTTGAAATTTTACAAGATAATTATTACAATTTTTTGTATCGTTTGTGGACTTTTATCCTCGATTTTATTAAAATCGCATCATCGAAGATGATTTTGTGAAAGCACAAAGTACAAAATCTGCTAATGATAAATACGTTGATGGTAGCGAAATTATTGCATCCAACCAAGATTTCTGTTCTGCCGAACTGAGAAATATTAAAACAGCAATGTAAGTAACTATCGTATCAAGTTTTTTCTAACAATAAGAACAATAACAATACACAACACGATAATACCTATATTTACTATTTAGAATCGAACCTTACTTATTTTTTGTCGTCAGGTCGTGAAGGGAATCTTACGGGGACGACGCAATAGGCTATATGCAGCTCAAGCGGGTTCAAAATATATATGCCTGGAACAAAAGTGCTTCCCAAGCCCTATGCGGTGACACTTATTGTGAATGAAAAGGAAGAGACTGTGACTAGTATCAAGTGCCACGATTGCCCCTTGTCAGAAAATATTGGCTCGTCAATAAAAATTTTGGGTGTAAAAGAAATCTCTAAAAGAAAACCAAAGTAGATGGTTCCAGACAGCAGAGTGTTAAATAAAATTGTTGTAGAATGCAAAAAAAAGAAAAATCGACAAATACCAGTTTTTAAAGCATGAAACCGATTTTGACATTGACATCAAGTCAACGTTATCACTGCATCATCTAACAGTTAAATACAACGACGAAAACTGACATTTTTTTAACACAAATCTTACATGTATTCAATCAAAAAACCATATCATTCCTAGAGAGTAGAACTAGAGATTATCATTAAAGTGGTTTGTGGCATCAACTAAGATATGGCAGAAGCACAGCCTCGAAATGCTATAAATTGAGTGAGTGCAAAACTGTGGATAGTACTCTTGTTGCTATGATTTTTGGTGCAAAAATTCCAGAAACTCCAGCAATATCAAGAGGTAAAAAACTGGAAGACAAAGTAAGGATAACAGTGAAAAAGAAAATAGGAATGAAGATAGAAAAATGTGGTCTATATATTTCTCAGTCATTCCCAATGGTTGCTGGCTTAATAACAAGACTACATTAAGCGTCCGTCTAGTGAAAAAACTGCACAAAACTGTATAGATAAGAATGGTACAATGTCAAAGAAATATTTTGTGCAAGTTCAAATCAAAAATATTGTGCTAAAGAAAACCATATATTTGTATAAAAGTTATTTTTGTGTTAAATAATCGAGTCACTATAATTCCTGTTGAATATGAACATGAATATGTCATGAAGTTATTAAATAGTGTAGTTGATTTTTGGAAGAATAACATTTTTCCAATTTTATATAAAAGCGTTAAAGTTTAAAAACCACTGAAAATATACTTTTCGTGTTATTATATGAATAACTGATAATTTCTTATAATATGTAAAAGTTATTGTTTGTGACATTGTAACCTATGAGGTAGATTTTTACAATACATCAATTTTATAATGAAAATAATTGTTTTATTGAATTAATTTTACTTTTACTTTTTGAGTAATATTAAAAGCTGAATTGATACCAAGAGAGCAGTACAGTAGATCCTGTATATAGTGTCTATGTATTCACATATTTTGCACATGCACTTTTGAAAAATGCACATCTATTACTATATCACTAACATCTATTATGGTGGCTATGTTGACCAAATCTTCAAATCAATTCGGCCATGTGTTGACCAAAATCATCTTTTATACAGTGCACCATGGAAATAATAAAACCATACTTAATATTGGTTATATTTTTTATTATAATATAATAGTAGTATATAGTGCAAGTATTCATTTAATCCTTCAAAACCACTGGATTTATTTTGATACAATTTTCACTATGATGTTCAAAAAAAATACTATGATGATAAAAATGTTCAAGGTGCTCAAACCCTCTGTCAGCTAAAATACAAGCATTAGATGGCAAACTATCTAAAAATTTGCTATGTTGAACGAAGTTCACATCCTTTGTCCTTCCTGCATATCCAGTAGAGACAAAATTTAAGAGACCATCAGATCATACAGACAATACATTGGATTTCAATGTCTAAGCAGTCTATCATACTTGTAACTTTATTATATTTATGCCTAAAAGCAATAGATAGGTACTTCTTGAGTGTATTAGTTGAAAACTTTTTAATAAAGGGTGAAAGTAAATTCACAATTTCTGGCATTGTGTTGAAACTTACATTGCTAGCTCAAGTCACCTATATATCAAAATAATCAGCGAGTTGTGCAAATGTTCTATATAATTTTATTAATAAAATATTTTGTTGCGAAAGATTGGTTTGTTTTCCAATCAAATCTATCAGAAAATAGAGTTCCTTTAGTAGACCAATATATAATTGAGGCTTACTTTTTATCTTAGACAAAGTACTCAGTAGAATTACTTTTACATCTTTTTTCCAATTCCTCTTGAGAGTTAGCATCAGAAGTAGTTTTTGATTGACTAGATAGTTTGTATGAAGTGGAATTGTAATCTACCATCGAACCTGCTATTGATGGTGTGCATAACTCATCACTCTCATATTTATCTTCAAAAAAAAATCAGTACCCTTTTAGTGGCTGTAAGAATAGATACACATAGAGTACTCATTCTTCCCTGAGATAATTTTAAGGATGATGTTGCAGTAGGCACACACAGTTGTCTTGAAAGGTGACATCATGCTGTCTTCTTTTTTTATACTAGTCTGCATATTTCTACTTCTGTAGTGTGTCATCCGACGGACTTGAATTGCTTTATATTCCTGCTTTTGTACTACTTGGACTGCTTTATTGTCTCACTTCTTAATTTCAAGTGTCAAAAAATCTGATAATAATAGTAAAATATGATTAATATAATATATAATCCCAGTGATACTATTGATAATTTATTACAACTGCATAAACTACAAAATTAAAAAATTACCTGGACTACATGACGGTAATGTTATAACATAATTCTCATTTTGTATGGTCTCTTCATTCTCCTTAATTGTAGATATTCTTTGCCTTTTAATTAATTTTGATTTAGATCTAGATTGTTTGATCTAGATCTTAGATTGATTTAATAAAGGCATGCTGAGGTTCACTTGAAGTGGACTCGTGTTTCTTGTTTGCTTGGTAATCAAATCTGGATGTTACACAGTTCGGTTTGATCTGAATTTGTTTAACAGAACCCATGATCTTATACTCTGTATAATTTTCCATATCATTTTCTAGCTAAAATGTAGAATAAAATATTTATGAAGCTTTCAACTCACTACATATCGTAACCTATAAATACATTACAAAATATGGCATTTTGTTTGTAATATAAACATAAGGTTTTCTTTTGTTTATTTGATAGTTAATATACCATTTATAACGCATACTTATATCAAAGTGGTCTTCACAGAAATACAGTCTAGTCTTTGTAGACAATGTTTATTTATTTATTTAATGATGTTTGATCTCTTCTTGCCAGTTTCAACCAAGTGTTTCTCATTTTAATATCACTTAGCAATGGATCCATAATTTTTGTGTCGTTTTTACACTTCTATTATTGCATTCAGACACAAGACACCAATGATAAACATTTAAAACTCATTATTTTCACAAATCTTGTTACTTGGTCTTTCGCAGTTATGTTGTTTAGTTGTTTACTAATTTTAAATAATTATGTTTTTAAAAGATTAAATTTAATATCCAGATAACTTGTTTTAAGTTTATTTATTGTGATTGTGATTTTTAAATAAACCGCTTAGACGTCAAACGGACGCATGCGCAACACAAGTGTTTCTGGACGGTTATCATGCAAAATAAAAATTGTTAATTAAACAAAAAATAGACATTATATCGATAGAACAAACGTGTTTTATAAAAGAACAAACATTTATAAATATTTAGAGCCTACTAATAACTAAAAAAATTAGAAATTGGAGTAGGGGGGGCTAACTTAAAGGCATATTTTTAATATTTTTTTATAAATAAACGATTAACGAACAAACGATTGTTTATAACGAACAATCAAGAACAAACGACGAACAAACGATATAGGCAAACGAAAATTGGAAAAATAAAAAAAAAATTTTTTTGGGGGGCTAACTTCAGTGACCCCGTATTATAACTCTATGCAAATAATGCGTCGAAAATAATTTTTTTGCGCCACCTATCGTTAAAGTGTAAAAGTACTTCGCTATTACATGATATGATGATATAAATTTTATAGGAAAAGGTAAGGTTCATAGGTATCTTATAAGAGGATTGTGAAATCACATTCAAATTTCAAAATTATCAAATGGTTTGATAAGGTTTAAATTAATTTAAACTTTTTAATGGTAGGTATTATTTAAATGTGACCTTACTCTGCAAATATGACTCAATTCAGAAATTAAGTTTTATATTTATTTTATCGTTATTTATTAGATATCGTTATTTTTTATTATATATACATATTTAATATCTGTATGACCAAGCTTTGTTCAGTATTTTTTTTTTGCAATTTACTTATCAAATATAATTATTTAGATACGATTAAATAGTGATGAAATATGAGTAACTACCTAATATTTTTCGAGCTTACCGATATAATAATAATAATATATATATATATATATATATATATATATATATATATATGAACTGGTTATTGAAATAAAAAATAAAAAGATCTCCGAATAATAGTTTTTCTCACAAAAGAAGCAACTTGATAAAAAAGGGGGAAAAAACTGAACTGGAGACAGGTGAATTCGAACCAGGGTCGCCCGAGTCGCCTTGAGTAGAGACCATCCCGCCTGAGCTATCGTTACCTAATAATTAATGGCGAATATTACATTCCTATTCTAATTATAGGAGTTTTTAATTGCATGAAAACAAATAAGACGACATTTTCTAAAAATGGATCCAAGCTAAATCGATTCACCCCGGAAACGCTCTGCACACTAAACGGGTTGGCGGATAATTTCCCTACCATGACCATGAGTAACGATCGTTATTAGAGATGTTCCGACTAGTCGGCGACTAGTCGGTTAAGCCGACTATCCGGCCACTTTTGTAGTCGGCGATTAGTCGGCGACTATCCGGCAAAGAGCGCCGACTATCCGGCTTAAAATTTGTATGTATTTTATCAATAAAATGTATATACTTCAGAGGAATTAAATTAATAATTACCTTGATTGTTAAATGATATTTTTATTTTAGAATTAGTTTAATACATTTTGAAATATAAAGAATTTTTCCTTTGGTCTTTAAAATCTCTAAAGTCTCTTAAATTACTTATTGTAAAAAATTATCTATGATAATGATCAAACAAAATTACTATTATTATTAACAAACAAAACAATATAATATCTTGTTATTCTTAAACATTTATAAATATTTCTTTTTATTTTTGAATAAAAGACTAGATTTTAACAGACTAATAGTATTAAACCAAGACATGTACCTACATGACGTACCTAATGTACAAAAAATTCGAAACACCGATAGCTTGTATCCAACAATGTACCTAGCCAGGGTGAAGACTTTGTCATGCTCCAAGTCGAACCTACTCTTCAAAACATTGTCCAGCAAGACTTTCATTTACATGGTTTCTTGGTTTTCTTCAATGTACATTTCTTCATATTTCTGTTACGTTTTCAAATGAGGTATTACTTCAGACACCAAAAAGCAACTTGTACTTATAATATTCGTAATCGCTTCAAATGGCTTCAGCAATTCAATGCTTTTTACGAGTACTTCCCACTCTTCAGTAGACAAATTTTTAAAATTAACCGATGTTTCAACCAAGTTAAAGAAACAACCTACTTTGCCGCCGCCGAAACCATTATCGGCTTAGCCGACTAGTCGGCCGACTAGTCGGCGTCTTCACAACCGACTAGTCGGCTAGTCGGCTAGTCGGCCAAAGTTATAGTCGGCACATCTCTAATCGTTATCAAGTATCTATGATAACAACTGGAACTGACGGCTTTACGTGCTTTCCGAGGCACGGTGGGAGACCCACAAGGACATACACCTAGACCGGAAAATATTTGTACAAATACAAATATCTGTCCCGAACAGGAATCGAACCCGCGACGAATCGAATGAATCCAATCCATATGCTAGATATATACGTGTGTAATATTATTGAAACTGTAAAATAATCAAATAAATGACAATCTATTAGAGCTTTCAAACATAATATGTATATGTATTTTTGTCCTTACATTTCTCCGAAAATATGCGACCGCTCATTTTACTGGCTTACATTTATTTCAACATAGGGAACAAGTTTCATTAAAATAGTTTTAATAGTTTTTAAGATTTGGACAAGTGTTCGTTGTGTTGGATAGTCCATTTACAGAGGAAGGCTATAGGCTATATAACATCACGCTACGACCAATAGTAGCTGAGCATTCATAAGAAACATTACAAAAACGGGAAAAACATTATTTTTTGAGAGATTCCGTTACGTAAGCTGCGCAAACAGTTAAAGTTATGCAAAAATTATGTACAACGGAATTGATTAACATTAAAAGTTCAAAAAAAAAAGTCCGCGACAGCATATATCTATCTCTTGAGGTTGACTCAATATAACCATTTTTATAGTAATCAAGTATGTTCTAAAATAATGTGTTATTTGCGAAGGTGGTTTTATAGACATGATATAAATCCTTATCCAAATAAATCTTCATCACAAATATGCCTTTTTGAACGAAATTGTCCTTAACATCATTTGATTTCAATGAATTATCTTAGAAGATATCATAGTTTTAAAATAACTCCGCAACGAAATAATGATCATAAAAAATTAAAAGGTGATTTTATTGCATTTGTATTAGCCAGGCATAATCCTTAGGAATACAAAAATACTTCATCAACGAGGCAACTATATGAAAATAAACTTTGTCTTTTATAGCATTTAATTTGAACGCATAATTTAGAAGATAATGTAAAATCATATGAAACTATGTAGTCACGCCGCGCGCAGACACAAGTCGCCTGAGTTATCGTTTGCTGTAACAATTAATGAAGCACATGGGCAAACATTCAAACATATACCTAGAAATCGATTTATGTCAAGACTTCTTTTCACGCGGAGAACTATAATATGTTGCCTAATCGAGATCAGGTTGCGGAGAAAACCAGTATTTTCTTCTCCTTGGTTGGTTAATATTGGTTTTAAAATATTTAAGTACGTTTTTCCTTCACATTAACGCGGGTGAAACCGCGGGGCACAGCTATATTAGTAAATAAAAAACGCTGTTGTTATTGTGTAGATTATTACTGTACTGTATTGTATCTGCCTGTAAACAATCCACTGCTGAGCGAAGGCCTCTTCTCCATAAAGAATAAGGGTTGGAGCTTAATCCACCACGCTGCTCCACTGCGGGTTGGCGGATAATTACCATGAGTAACGATCGTTATCAAGTGTCTATGATAACAACCGGAACTGACGGCTTTACGTGCTATCCGAGGCACGGTGGGAGACCCACAAGGACATACACCCAGACCGGAAACAAATATTTGTACCAATACAAATATCTGTCACGAGCGGGAATAAAACCCGCGACCGTCGGCGCGCGACGCAGCGACTACTCGCACCACTACACCAGAATGGTCGTATATAAATTATTATATGATTTATATGTAAATAAATTAATATATAATAAATGAATTAAATGAAGACGTATAATAATAGTTTAAAATTAAAATCCATTAATCAGACATAACTGAATACACATTCAGTAAGTAAAACTTGTAAAAACAACAAAGAATTAATTCGGAGCGAAACTGCGAAAGTAAAACATTACACGTGCGTATCGGCTGCGTTGCTACCTATCGATACCGAATAGACGAGCGCGGGACGCGGTATGAAGCGGGAGGAGTATTATTATATCCGAACTAAATTTAAAAAAATACGAAGCAAAACGAGACAGTTTTTGTATCAGTGCCATCTAGTTCAATTTTATAGTAAACAATTCGTGATTTATGTAAGAACCACAGAATTTGGATAAGAAACCTGGTGTCAGTGTGTGCGTGAGTGTTGCGTATATACAGTAATCGATATGACAGATATTATTTAAAGACTATTTGACTAAATGGCTCCGTTTTAAAGTAAACTAATAATGTGATAAAATAATAGGCATTGATATAGTGGCGCAATTTTTATTATTTTTAAAATCTGTGCATAGCAACATTGCGAAAATATCAAAAACCTGTCGAAAGCCCGAACAGCGCCATCTAGCGGGAATATGTCCATGAGGAGACGTTGTAATGACCCTTAACATTTTAAGATTTTTGATTTATCTGTGGCATGGAATTATTATGTACTGTGTACAATGTGTGTTGTACCTATAGTACATAATAATTCCATGATCTGTGGGTTGTATAATTTTTCAATATTGACAGTTGACGACGTTGACGTTTTTGTCAACTTAAAACTTTCAAATTGGTTTCAACTTTCAAGTATACAGCCTATACTTGATAATTTGTAAAATTAACATTATTATAAAATAATTTATAGTAATGTAACCTTTCTATAATTAATACAATTTTTTATATTTTGTTGTGTGATAAAGGTAAATGTGTATATTAATTTATAATTTTTATAAAATCCATTTAATATAATAAAACTATATAATTTTTTATTTTAATAACTTATTTATATTAGATACTTTAAAGAATGACTTCAAATAAAAATTTCATAAACCTTCGCCATTAATTTTTCAATTTAACTTCTGTTATTACCTATTCCAGGTTAATAAATAATGGCTCCTAAAGTAATTTTATTATTTAGCGGAAAAAGAAAATGTGGGAAAGACTTTATAACAGATAATTTAAAACTGAGGTAAAGTAGTTTATTATTAAACACTTTTTATAAACTTATATAATACCTGCATTCAAAGTGAGGTACAGGCAATGAATTTATATCATAACTGGAATACTCATTTAATAAAATTGTATATTCAAATATACACCTTGAAATAACCATAAGGTTGAAATTTGTTTCCAACATATAAAGTGAAAAATCGTTCCGAGCATTTCATTGACTACTGAGAAATTGTCTCTTTAAATAAAGAATCGATAATAAAAGTATTTAAAAAATTATTTGAAGAAGAAAAAAGAAGCTAGAGGAGATAAATATTAAATCGTAATTTATATGTCAGTATAGTTAATTACATAAGTTTGCATGGAAATGTCTAGTTTCTTAATAAACAATTTTGATGAAATTTAGTATAAAATGAATCATTTGGTAGTGATATATTTTTAGTAACAATTCAAATTCATGGTAGTATGTGTCTTCTCTACACCCATCAACCGACAATCATTCTGGTGTAGTAGTACAAATTTGTTTCTGGTCTTGGTGTATGTCCTTGTGGGTCTTCGCACCATGCCTCAGAGACCACGTAAAGCTGTTGGACCAGGTTTTTATTACAGCTACTTAATAGCAACCGCTCTTCTTTATGGAGAAGAGGTCTTTGCCCAGCAGAGGGTTGTTTGCAGGCTGATTCAGTTCAGTTAGAAATATGTAGTATATTTTGGTGAAGATGGTACATTTTATTATTATCATTAGTGTACAAATCAATTAAACGATAAATTCTACTTTTAAATAAATTAAAAAAAAATTCTTTAAGGTTGGACAATGTGTGTGAGATTATAAAAATATCTCAACCTATTAAAAGTCACTGGGCTACAGAGAAGAATTTGAATTTGAATGAGTTACTAAGTGACAGTGAATATAAGGAACGATACAGGCTCGATATGATCAAATGGAGTGATGAGATGCGGGAAAAAGATTATGGATGCTTTTGTAAAGCGGCTTGTAAAAATGGTATGTTAATTTTTATTTATTACTAAAGTTTGTTTTAGTGTGTGAAAATGCTTATCTAAATATTTACTGGACCACTTGTAGAAGTTCTACTGATAATAGAAATTTTGTTGATTGAGGAAGCCTTTAATATTTTTTATTCTGTTTTTTACATAGTGTTTGTTGTTATAGTGACAACAGAAATAAATTATCTGTTACAATTTCAACTGTCTATCATGGCTCATGAGATACAGCTATTATTGTATATTAAAGTAAATGATTTATTTGTCAATTCCAGCTGCAGACAAACCTATATGGATTGTAAGTGATATTCGACGTAAAACTGACGTCCAATGGTTTAAAGAGAATTATGGACCAATTGTAAAGACAATAAGATTAGTGGCTGATGAAGAAACAAGAATAGAGAGAGGGTTCCAGTTTAAAAATGGTGTTGATGATATCACGTCAGAATGTGGCTTAGATGATTATAATGAATGGGATCTTATTATTGATAATGGAAAAGATAGAGAGTCTTTAGATACCCAGTTAAATAATATTATGACATTAATAGGTACTTTATAACTGTAATGGTTCCTTTTATTCTGTTATTCGGTTGTGGCTTATATACAGGTAACCTGGTGGTAGTATTTTTAGAGTCTAATTAATAATTATATACATATAACTTATTATGAATACATGAAAAGACTGAGTCATTTATAATGTTAAATAAATAACAAATTGCATTTTAATATCTTTTATATATAATGTTAAATAAATAACAAATTGCATTATAATATCTCAAATTGCATTGCTGGATGGCTACTAAGTTGATTTTAACCTGTTCATGGCCTTAAGCAATTTAGAATAATTTAGTCAATTTTATTAAAACTAGTTAGTGCTTACTACGTCACGCAGCGCATCTACAAGTATGTTCAACTACCATTATAGTGCGGCCGCGAAATGTAGTTCGTGCCCCCGGTTGTAACTTGAATTCCGTATAAATAAATTTTTATAAATCAATGTTTGAGTCTTACAATTAGAATATGTACAAATATTCATATTTATTTTTATATGTGTACCAATTTTTATAATTTTTTTTAATTAAAGTTTTATTAATATATTTTACATAAGAACTGCTTTCCGCCTATCTCCTTACGGGTGACGCTGAAAATCGGCGTTGAAGAGTCTTGATTATCCAATAAATGCTAAGCATCATCCAAATCAATGCTCCCATCAATGCGCCGCTATGCAGATTGCCGTTTTCTTTCTTTTTTTCATTTTATTTATTTTATTTTTAATTTATTATTATTGTTTTTATGTGGGTAGGTTTACCTATTTTTTTTTTCTTTTTAAAATTATTGTGTTTTATTTTAGTTGCATATTATTATCATAGTTTCCAATTAAATTTTTAGTACCATCTACATCGTTATATTTGAATGGAGTTGTTAATGTTGTAATTTTGCCTTGTCTTTAAGTTGTCTGTATATCGATGTATGTATGTGAGTGTGAATAGGTACATGTTTATTATTAATATTAAAATAGACAAGAAGTATTTATTTCATTCTTAAAATATAAGTCATTATAAAAAAATATAAAATGGAAGAACAGGATACGGGGAAATTATCTATTTCGTAATAAAAAAATAGCAGTGATTAAAAGAATTCAAATGAGTAAAAGTGTATTTAAAAAAAAAATATCCAAAGTTAATGGATGTGGAAAATAATTGTTCCTTTATTATTAATCACATTCTCTACTCGTTGCTCCACAGCTTCCAGACTTTTACTCTTTTTTTTTTCTTTTCTACTCTTTACATTAGCCTTAAAATAATAATTCCCATTATTTATCTCGAGCTCTAATACCTATTTCATCAATCTTTTAAATATGTTTTTTTCTATCTATTCCTTTACAGTTTTTTGTGAAAAGATGCTCCAATCATTCCTTTACCAAAAAAAACTCGAATCTTTCTTTATTCTGATTATAAAGACTAATGTACATTGTTTCATTTTTATTAAAAGTGTTTGAGAGTCCTATTTGCAAATACATGACTTTTTGACGTGATAACGTCTTGTAAATCGATGAATGCCGGCTGGACGCACGAAAAAGCATGACTCATTGTCACGTTCTACGAGCGAGAGCGCGAAACAAACGATAGGGAGGCACGATTGGCCTAAGCGTTCGGCTTTTGATGCACATTGGAGGATCTTAAATATCACACATGTATATAAGTTGTAATTAAATTGTTAATAGCACATTGTTACTTGTAATTAATCTGTATAATTTAAGTAAAAAATATTTGAATTAACGAATGCAAATAAATGTTAATTTATGGAAAAAAATTGTAATTAATTGAATTAACTCATTCTTTGTATTATATCAAATAATGATAACTCAGTGATAATAATCCAATTCAATTCATAAAAGTATGCAATTTTTTTCTTATGACGTTATCACGAAAAAATATCGTCCGTCAATCTTTCATTAATTTCGTTCCGTCAATCTTTGCCAGTCTAGTTATCTCCTTCCAGTCTCTCCTTTTACTAATTCTTGACCATGCTGACACGTGTTTCCTAAAGATTGAGAAGTTTATGTTACAAAAAAAGGGTTGTCTGTAAAGTCGGTATACGGACGATAATTTTTACGTGATAACGTCATAAGAAAACATTGATAAAAAGTTGCATAATTTTATGAATGGAATTGAATTATTATCACTGAATTATCATTATTTTGTATAGTTGATATAATAATATATATATACATTCCCTTGCACTGAGTTAACTTGTCATTAAAACATAAATATTTTTAAAAATCTGGTTATAAATCATAAAATTTTGATTTTCGAATATTACTTACAGTTTTTGCAAAGGATTGAGTGTCAATAAGATGGGTGTTTTTTCCCCTGAACAATTTTGAATTTTTATAGATATTTATATAAGCCACAGGTAATTAATTGTATTTAATATAAAAGCTAAATAAAGTTAAATACTTTGATATGTAATACAAGAAATCAGGGCCGGCCTAAAGCGAAGATTGCAAGTGTGCAAGACTGACATCTTACGCCCCTATGAAAACATTATCGAGTTTTAATATCCATAATTATCCTGTGTCGAATGTGTACACAAAAATAAAAGCCGCCAGGCTAAACGTATGCCTAAAAAAAAAGTCATCTAAAATCCACCATCGATGTTTACTCGATTACTCGTGTAGCCTATCCGAATTCCTAAAAAAAAGGTCGTTCGAGATCAACCATCAACTGTAGCCTATCCGAATACCTAAAAAATATGCCCTCCCAAAAATCTCAAGTGTGCGGCTGCATACTTCGCACACCCTTAGGCCGGCCCTGCAAGAAATAATCAAGTTTAATAAAGAAGTTAAGTTTAATAACTTAAAGTTAGCAAAACAAATTAGATTATCATTAACCACTTATGAAAATTGTAAAAATATATTAAATAAAAGCAGTTTACTTTTTATACGATCGTAATTATTTGAAACGTTATGATAACTAAAAAGTTATTAGGACAATAACTTTTTAGTCAAAATTGTAATATAACCTATTATTACTGCACTCGCCGACCGATGCTACTTTTTTAATAATCAAAGAACAAATATATGAGATTATATCGCTAATAGAATTCTTAAAATGCAAGAATTAATTACCTTTGTTGCTGCAATTGTTGTTGTAATAAACTATGGAAACCATATTAACGTCATTAACTTCACTATTTGACGTTACTTCAATATTGACAAAACAGAGACTGCGTGCGTTTGCAGCCATTTGCCGCTGTCTCTTCTACTCGGACGCGTCATAAGTTAGGCCGACCGCCGATCGTGAGCCGAACGCTTAGGCCGAGACGATCGTGCCTCTCTATCGCTTGTTCCGCGCTCTCGCTCACTAATTGTGACAACGACGTCATGTTTTTCGGACATGGGTGCATGTATGTGTAGCTTTCATCAATTTACTAGACGTTATCACGTCAAAAATTCTATGTATTTGGTTTATATTTGGACTTCACAAATATTACTACGAGTACTCTCATATATATCTCTTCTTTATTCTATCCTGTTCAATCCATCCAGTTTATCTTAAAAATACGTTAAGTTTCTTTACGATACCTACTCAAGAACAGCGTTTCCACACGAATCTCCTAATTTAAGGGCCTACATTAAAAAAAGAGAAGGTTTTATACCCTATGCCACTCTTTCATTATATAGACTAGGAATCTAAATTTTTAATATATGTTTTTTTGATCCTGTGTTCTAGTATTTTAAAATAGGAAAACAATTAAATGAATTTTTTGGATAGAAAATATAATTAAAATAACCTCTAAAATTTTACATTTTTCAATGCCACAGCTAAGCATTTCTAAGTCAATGGAAGTTGATTTAAAAAATAGAAGGTAGTTGTATCGAAGTTTACTGAATTCAGTTTTTTATTTCATGACATAGTTTATTTTTTAGATAAATGTGTTTTGGCACTTAAGTTGTTTTATTTCGAGTTTACGCTCAATAAAGCCATCTCTTGTTTTGCGTATAAACGGAAATTATCTATTTCGTTATAAAAAATAGCAATGATTTAAAGAACTCCGCAGATAACTCTGATGTGTAGTGGGAATATCTGGGTCTCGCGAGTTAAAAGTTGTTGCTCCGCGTCTTTAAACGCCTTTAAGAATCTAAAAAAGTGGTATAGAATGCACGAAATATAGTGTATTATATATTAAAAGTTGTGCGAAAGTGAGCTTTATAAGGTGGTGAAAACCGTTTTTCAAAATTCGGAAACTCCGTTTTTTAATTTACGAAAAACTGAAAATTGACACTAAAATTTTTTGACGGTAAACGCTGCAAAATCTAAAGCGGTGACATATACTTTTCTTAGTGTCATTAGATGCGGCTTGTTGAGCTTTACTAAACGAGCCCAAGCTCAAAAATTTTCCGCGCAAGCGTGCGGAAATATAAAGGAAAATCTAGTGACCACGTGGACACGTGGTCTAAGATCCAGAGGTGTGATAGGGACGCAGGGTATTCCATTCGGCGGAGAACGTCAGGAGCAACTCAACGACGCATCAAATACCATTTTCTGGTGAGAGTATAAAAACGTTATTTTTTTTATCAAAATTCTAAATTATTTATCTCAAAAAGAAAATCGATACCACCTCCGTATTTTTTTATGTATTTTGTAGAACTTAAATGCATCTAACATTGTACCAAATTTCAGATTTTTTAGCTAAAGATTTTTGGAGTTATAAATTTTAAAATTTTAGGGTGTGCAACCCTTTTTTGAATCTCTCCACAACCCCTTATTAAAAATTGTATATAGTATATTTGGTAACATATAATTTTTAGTAGAATTTTTATTGTCTTTTTTTTAGCGTTTTTTGTTTACTTTATTGTTAAAATTGTGTGTTTATTCACCTCTAAAAAATCCCGGGTGGCTGCTAAAAATGTTTTGTATAAAAAGTTGTAAAGGGCTCATCAAACCCTTTAAAACGATCCCAAACTCGACGAGATTCGAGCTGGTATAGCCGATTTAGCAAAAGTGTAGTTTCTTGGCGTCCATATTGATCGTCAAAAATAAATTGTGTAATTATAACTTTCGAACGGAAAATCGCAGAAACCAGCGGTTTTCAATAAATTTACCTACAAGACAAGGCTAACGCACTTATGGTGTTAGGAGTTCCCTCAGAGCTAGAGAACAAGTCCCGGACCAGACAGCTGAGATCAGGGCTTAGGCTCAGAGAGCCCTGATCCATTGGTGGAAGGAGGACTTGGAAGTCCCCAGTGGCGGGTTTAGCGACGTCCCCATCTTCGTCCTTGGGTCAGAAGGCGGCAAGGGGTGGTGACCTTCCGGCTCACGCTGATACTTACCGGGCACCGGTGCTTTAGTAAGTACTTGCATCAAAAATCTGAAACGCTCACTTAATAAAATTGTATATTCAAATATGCACCTTGAAAAAACTGACATAAGGTTGACATTTGTTTCCAACATGTAAAGTGAAAAAATTGTTCCGAGCATTTCGTTGACTACTGGTTTTTTGTTTTTTCTTACGAGTTGCCTTGAATCCATGGTAGAAAGAGATGCAATGCCTCTCTTAGGAACGTTTTTTGAGTGCACGTGCGCATTCAAGTTAATATATAAATTCCTTGGGAACGCCTTACCCAGGGACTTAAGGCGTTCTGAATCAGTTGGCATTTTTAAAAATCGTGTCTAACACAATTATTTGAACACATAAGAAAAGTACATATAAACTTACTTATGTTTTATATAGAATTTAAATAGTGTATGTATGTGTTTATGTATGTCTGATTGTATGTATATGAGTATGTATTTACGTATTTATAAAATTCACTGATTTGGAAAATCTCGGAAAATAGACTTTATGCACCGTTTCCACCTTTCCAATTTTCATTTAATCCATCCATAAGATTGCCTGTAAGAGATCACTTTCAGTGATAAGGCCCTTGCACAATTTTCTTTTTTTTATTACTGTGTATCTTATTATTTTGTATTTTTTTTATGCGAGTGCACTAAATTGCTATCTATCTATCTATCTTGCGTATAAACAGGGCCGGCCTAAGGCGAAAATTGCAAGTGTGCAAGACACATCTTATGCTCCTATGAAAATATTATCGACAGTTTTATTATCCATAATTATTCTGTGCCGGAAGTGTACACAAAAACAAAAGCCGCCAGGCTATACGTATTCCTAAGAAAAAAGGTCGTCCGAGTGCTACCATCGATGTTTACTCTTGTAGTCTATACGATTTCCTAAAAAAAAAGGTCGTCCGAGAGCTACCATCGATGTTTACCCTTGTAGCCTATCCGAATTCCTAAAAAAAAGGTCGTACGAGATCCACCATCAATGTTTTCCCTTGTAGCCTATCCGAATTCCTAAAAAAAAGGTCGTCCGAGATCCACAATCGATGTTTTCCCTTGTAGCCTATCCGAAATTCTAAAAAAAAGTCGTCTGAGATCAACCATTGACTGTAGCCTATCCAAATACCTAAAAAATTTGCCCTCCCAAAAAGCTCGAGTGTGCGGCTGCATACTTTGCACACTCCTTAGGACGGCCCTTTTTTTTTTTTAACGCTGGGTAATGCATTTACGCATTCCGCCGCAAAAGCGGCGGATATGTGGGACTCGCTGGCAGCAAAAGCGTGCCAGAATACCCTAACTAAAACCCAGCGGTGCCCTCATCGTCATAGTGGGGCGCCACGGGATGGCTTTCGCATGCGACCGTGACGCCCCGAAAGGCCGGCCCTGCCATGAAGTAATATTTAACATTGAATTTGACTACCGCGTTTGTAGTCGGAAGAATATGTTATATATTGATTATAAAATAAAAAATGGTTGTCTGTAAAGTCGGTTTACAGACGATAATTTTTACGTGATAACGTCATAAGAAAACATAGATGTAGAATTGTATACTTTTATGAATCGAATTGAATTATTATCACATATATAATATGATAGTGTGTATTACTTTACATATATATATGATAGTGTAGTACTTTTTTTATATAGATGATAGTGTGATATTCAAGATTTTCCAATCTGAGTTATTTTGTTAAGAATAGGAATACGATAGGAAAAGTAGGAAATCAAGGGGAGTATTTCAAGTGGTACTCTCTACCAAACAATTGACAAATCACAAAACAGTAGGGGTGTGCGATAATTATCGATAATTCTTAAATACTCGATAATTTTCCATTCGATAATTATCAATAATTATCGATAAGTGTTATTCGATAATTTTGATCCGATAATTATCGATAATTTTTCATTCGATAAATATCGATAACTATCGACCGATAATTATCGATAACTTTCGTCAACTATCGATAATTTTTTTCCGATAATTATCGATAATTTTCGCCAACTATCGATAACTTTTCCTTCGATAATTATCGATAACTGTTCATACGATAATTATCGATAACTATCGATAAAACAATTCGATAATCGTCGATAGTAAAATTATCGATATTTTTTATCGATCAACATCCCTACTTCTACCAAACAATTGACAAATCACAAAACAGTAGGGGTGTGCGATAATTATCGATAATTCTCGATAACTTTCGTCAAATATCGATAATTTTTATCGGATAATTATCGATAATTTTCGCCAACTATCGATAACTTTTCCTTCGATATAATTATCGATAACTGTTCATACGATAATTATCGATAACTATCGATAAAACGATTCGCTAATCATCGATAGTAAAATTATCGATATTTTTTATCGGTGAACATCCCTACTTCTACCAAACAATTGACAAATAAAAAAAAAGGGGGTTGGGTGATAATTATCGATAATTCGTAACTACTCGATAATTTTCCATTCGATAATTATTGATAATTATCGATAAGTGTTATTCGATAATTTTGATCCGATAATTATCGATATTTTTTAATTCGATAATTATCGATAACTATCGACCGATAATTATCGATAACTTTCGTCAACTATCGACAATTTTTATCCGATAATTATCGATAACTGTTGCCAACTATCGATAACTTTTCCTCCGATAATTATCGATAACTATTCATTCCATAACAATCGATAATTATCGATAAAACGATTCGATAATTATCGATAGTAACATTATCGATATTTTTTTCCGATGAACATCCCTACAAAACAGTTCGCGTGTAGATTGCGTAGCGCCACTGTCTCTTTTACTCGAACGCGGTCCGATGGAGTGTAAGACAGAACGCTTAGGCTAATCGTGCCTCTCTATCGCTTGTTCTGCGCTCTCGCTCACTAATTGTGACAATGATGACGTCATCTTCTTCGAACGGGCACCCCTTCATCAATTTACTAGACGTTATCACGTCAAAAATATATTTTCATATGATACGAGTTTTACATATTAATTTCAAATAGAGAGGAATATAAAGAGCACGTTATTATTGACATGATGCCGACGGATTTTTATATTGCAAATGGTGGCCTAACATCTACACCGGTAATGAGTTCAGAACGAATTATTTCATGAACTTAAAAACAAAATATCGCTCTGCAATTATCGGAAACCCCACTTGTTTTTGGTCTTGAAAAATCACAAATCGTCTGAACTTACTAACAATAAGTTTTTTAACCGTACAAGTTTTATAGAACATAAAATTTTCAATTCTTTTAAAAATCATTCCACTTCCGGTAACATTGAGTAAATGGTGACTTTAAAATGAATTATTTCGCAAAGATACCTATTTTTTTAATATTAAATCAATGCAGTATCATTTACTCTATAGTCTATAACATATTTTAAATTCAGACAGCCATCTAAAAATTCATAAAAGTTATACATATCCTTTGTTGCTTAAATTATTACGTAACATTTCCAATACTCCAGTAGTTTGTAGATTAATTTTTTTTTACATATTTTTTATTTAATTTTAATGTCTATTTTTTTAATTATTAGTAATAAGCGCCTGGCAAATATAAAAAAAAATTGCAATTGAGAGTTAATTTTGATTTAAAATAAGAATAAAAATTCAAATATGCACCAAATATACAATAAATATCATGAAAGTCTCTATAGCGTGCCGACTTGACTTGGGTCGGATTGGAATCCGCGACCGTCGATTTCGATCCACGTATTCAATTCACTGGCATCTCGGTTCAATACATCTAAATATAGAAAAATCTCAAGCTAACCTTAAAAAAATGAGAAGCCTGTTTTTGGACGTTATTTTTAAACTTTTTTTTTGTATAATACAAATTATTCTTTTTAACACATCTTTATTTTTTTCCATATTATGTAATCAGTTTATCTTCGAGTTCACGTCATTATCAACTTGATTCAATGATGTTCAAGTTAACTGACGCTATTGCAACTCTTTGACGCTATTGTCCTGTAGGTATGAAGTCATCTAACGTGTTATTTACCCAAGCACTCGTTTGCCATTCTTAATTTTATTGTCTCCTTCCTGTTTTGGCGGCGGACTAATGAAATAATTTGTAACGAATTCTGCATAAGTACCTATGTGTAATTCTACGAAATCTAACCTCTCTCAGTTTTCATGATAATAACAACTAAAAGAACTTATGTAGGTACCATGTTATCGGCGGAATTAGCAACACTGCATTTTTTTTTGTGAAAAAATTATATTTTAGTAATTAAATTTCGAAATATATCACATCGACAAATATATTTTATTACAAAATTTTCTATACCTATGTGTCAAAAAACAAAATTGTGTGTGTCAGCTCCGACGCACGACTGGAGTTTACTCCTTAAGTACGATTTTCTAAACATACGCAAAAAGAGTTTATCCAACTGAAAATAAGATTAATACCATATGAAAGGGTAAATTAACAAATTAATGAAAATAATATACATATATAAATATATATTTATTCATTTTATATACATTTATTATAACTAATCGGCGAAATATTTTACATTAAACTTTTCACAATAGTCAATTTCAGATGTGCACAAATATTTCATTAGGAATGTTGATAAATTATGTAATTATTATTATCTGACAATTATCATCTATTTTTTAAATACATATTATTTTTCAATATTAATTAGAGCAACATTACTTTCGCACCGCACCGTAGGTGCGCGCGCACCGAAAAAGTAACGAGGTCATTCATCAGTAGATTTTACCTCTCATATTTTTCTCATACCGGGCGCCTTATATATGAAAATCGATTCTTAAGGAGTAAACTCCAAAAAAAATTATTCAATTCAACAGAGAACTTTGTATATAGGTGACTCTAGCATAGTTGTTCATAGATAACCGATATATGTTAGTGTAAAATGTATACTTATACGCAATAATACTTTCAAAGTACGAGGTTGCAAGTAAGTATTGACAGCAATATGTTTATTTTTAAGATAAAGTTATGCCTATATAGTCAAATTATGTAAACCAATAAAAAAAAAAGGTAAAATGTTCTTAAATGTAATTAGCCAAGAGGATTATTATTTTAATATATTGGTGTAGTAAGCCTTCAATCCTCACGGTTGCATGCGAAAGCGATCGAGGCGCGATAGTGGCGCCCCACTATGACGATGAGGGCACCGCTGGATTTTTTTTCTCCATACAAAACTAAAATGTCCCAGTGCAGTCTGAGGACAATGATTAATTTTTTACAAAAAAAATATGCTATTAATGTACTTTTTATTTACTAGCGTTGTTAGTATGGGAGCTAATTTAATAAAGAATTTCAAATGAATTTTAGAGAAATAGTACAATTTCTAACTAAATAACTTAATTTGAAAAAATGTCCCTTTTAATCTTCTCGTGTGTTACAATGAATGTGTTACACGGTAACTTTTCTGTTTCTGTAATAGTTCCACTATGATTCATATTATAATTAGGCTAAACTTTAACCTAACATCTATGAAGTCACAGTTTTAATGTCAGCGTTTTAGTTTCGCGGCAAACGACGCGTGATGTGCGGCGTTCGTTTTTGTCATAGAAAAAATTGGATATAAAAAGGTGAATTTTGAAGGTACGTGTTTCTCTTTCGTTATATAAAATTATGAGATTAAATAAATCCTTGTTTAAGTCGTATGTTATGGCTTTATTTCTGAAATATCTTTGAATTTGAGGTCGTTTTAATCAAGTAAAGCCAAGAATCTTCTCGTGTGTTCAGTATAGTGTGTTATGTTGTGTTACGTGTGTGTTACGAAACACACTGGATAATATTAAGCATGGTTCACAACATCTTTACCATGGTAATTTTTCTTTAGTGTATAACTAATTTTAATTAAAATATTTTAATAAATCATGTTGCATTTTATTTAATTTGAGGTATGGATGAACTTAAAATTGAAATAAACAAAAAAGCCCAGGGATAAGGTAAAATATTTATTAAATTATTAAAAAAAATGACCTAACATTTTTAATAAATTATGATAGGTATAGTGTAATCAAGGCCTTACTAATTTCTAGTGTGTTACAATTTTTCCAGTGTGTTGCGTGCATCTCTGTGTGTTATATTTTCTAGTGTGTTATGGTACAATTTTTTTGAGCCCCACCCATATATATATATATATATATATATATATATATATATATATATATATATATAGGCAGGGCTTTTTTGTAGGGGCACGCGGGGGCACGCAGTGCCCCCAAAGGAAATTTCTAAAATATGGAAAATAAAATGAAAGAAATTGAAAAAAAAAAACAATTTCGGTAACCTTTAAAAAAAATTAGGATTGTATATATATAACAAAAAATAAAGTGTAAATAATGTCTGCAATTTGGTGTTGTGCCCCAAAAAGGTGAAAAGCTGGGTTTGAGAACCCAACACTGATTTTCAGTGATACTCTCTTTGCTCGTGACGGGCTGCCACAAACGCCAACATTTTACGTATAGGAAAGATAAAAAAAGAAAAAGAAAAAAAATACTGAAGTAGTTGGAATATGATTTAAATAATAATAAATAAATATTAAGTTTCTACATAAGCTAACCAAATAATAATAATATATAATGACTTCTGTCGAGCTTGTCGTCATCCCGGCGAGTCACTCAGACATGTGCTTTCGGGGTGTTCAACGCTTGCCAACACTGAGTACTTGCACAGACATAACCAAGCGGCCAAGATTCTTCATCAAGAGCTTGCTCTAATGTATTGTCTCCTGGAACAGAGGGTGCCGTACTACCAGTACACACCGGCGCCAGTACTCGAACGCGACGGAGTCCGGCTCTACTGGGACCTGCCTATCGCCACGGACAAGACGATACTGGCGAACAAGCCTGATATCGTGGTGATGGATAGGGCACAGTCGAGGGTGTTTTTAGTGGACATTACCATCCCTCATGACGAGAACCTCGTGAAAGCCGAAACAGAGAAAAAGCGTAAATATCTGGATTTGGCACACGAGATTGTCATGTGGGGTGTTGAATCCGCTGAAATCATCCCTATCGTGATATCTGCCAACGGTTTGATCCCGGTTAGCCTCGCTCACCATCTGAGGCAGCTGGGTATCCGTGACGGTTCGCTCGCAGACAGGATGCAGAAGGCGGTATTACTCGACTCGGCTAGGATTGTCCGCCGATTTCTCAGCCTACAGCCCTAACCCCCGGCCGTTTGATCTCCCTGCCGGGGCGTAATCCTCCACCCGCTTATATTTATCTATGTAAATTTATGTAAATTTATTATATTCCTTATATAAGTATTGTATTATATTATATTTATTTATATGTGTATATGTATATATTGAACGGGTGGAGTGTAGCAATAAGATATATAATGAAACAATCAGATAATATATATATATATATATAGAATGACTGGTGAGTTACTATCAATATTTAAGTGGAATATTATTGAAGTGAAACTTCTTTATCGGGGTTGGAAAGATTTTTTCGTTACGCGCCATCTTGCGTTACGCGCCATCTTGTTCTTGATTATTGCGTATTTCAGTCGTTTTTCAATAAACACATGCGCAAGGAAGATTCCGAGTGGTAGTAGATGAAATCCTATATATATAAATAAATAGTTTAACTAAATAAATCAAATATCAAATTTTGAATGCTATAAAATATGGCTCTCGCAGGGTTTTGAACTTGCAGCTCTCGAACGATATATACGAAATTCAATTCGCGTTGGCAACCACCGCGCTAGCAATCTCTAAGATTCTTGAGTGAAATTAAGTATCACTATATAGAAGTTTGCAGTTATTGTATGATGTATTCTATAGTGAGTAGATAATTCGAATATAAATATGTCCGAACGCAAACACAGGACTCATATAATCACGATCGTATAAAAAGTAAACTGTTTTTATTATAAGTTTCACTTCTTACGAGTGTACGCTAGTACACGCAATTTAAATTTTTCTAATTATTTACGCGTCGTCTGGACACCCTAGCAGCTAGCTGCATTTTCGACACAAAATAGGAAGTTTAGCTACGTCCAAACGCCGCCACGTGTTAACAGGGTAGCAGGATAAACAAGCGTGATCCAGTCCCCCTTAATACATTAATCCTGGCTTAGGATAGGCAAAAATACTAACAATAAGATATTTTACTCGTTTAAGCAACAAATTTGTTGACTAGGTAAATATTGTGAACTTTGGCAATTTTTAGGTGTGAATAAGCGGTACAGTACAACACCTGTGCACGTGCCGCCGGCATGACTGTGAAAGTGTCAACGCTTCATTTATTTGAATTAAAATTTATGAAAATTTGGTCAAAATTGTATCAAAAACACGCGCAAAGAGCAATAACACAAGGATTCCCCCCCCTCTCCTACCCTCCTCCTTTTTTCTGAAAATATAGTACGTTGTCTATGGCATCTATTAGCGTAATAGTTGTTTTGTGATGTTTTTGAAACCCTGACTGCATCTTCTTGCAAATTCCAACAAATTGACGGATTACAAAAATATTTTAGCATTTGAGTAAGGTGAGGGACAAACACTAAGTGGTCTGTTCTTGGACTTTGCTTATGTAACCTACTGTTTTAGGACATTTAAATAGCAAGTAGATATTTTTATCTGCTTTAATAGTTTTAATTTTTTTTAATTGTAAAAAATGCGTACCTATGCGTACCTTTTTCCTTTCACTTGTGATAACTTAATTAATTAAAATATATTTAAAAGTAAAGAAGAACGCTTAAGGAATATAATTTCATTTTTCTCTGCTATGTTTTCATTACTCAAGATTAAGTTGAAAAATGTATTATACCTACTAATAGTGTCGTAAAAGATAACTCATTTTTAGTAGATATTCTTTAAATATACGTATTTCATAAAAAAATATTATCATGTTTCGGATATATACAACTTTAAGCGTTGAAATACTGCAAACGATTTTAAATATAAAAGGTTATATATAAAGACTGAAGATGTTAACCTTGATTTATATAAAAGCTTGCAAGACAAAAAGTTTCTGCGCTGAACAGTAACCTTCATTCTATAGACTTATTTTACTTCATGCTAAGATGAGCTTTCCCTGAACCTTCAGCGTCTACGCTGTAATATCAATTGCGGGTAGTGGTCGGTATGCGAGGACGGGCGTTGCGGTGCGGTAGGCGCCATCGGGCGGGCGGGCGCCATGCACCTAGGAACTTTTAGTATCTTTCCTAAAACTACCGCTTTTGCGGATAGAGGGAGACGGAGCTAGCGCACATCGTTTCTCGAGCCTCGTTCCTCGGAAAAGTCGACTGTATGTGACGATCTCAGAGACCGATACGGATTCGCAGAACCGCGGTGTGCGAGGTCGCCTACCTACGACACGTCCTCGTATTCGTAGACCTACGGGTGGAGGGTATCGATGCGGTTGCGCGCGCAGGCTCCCGCGTCCCTCGCGTTCGATTTTCCTGTCCGGGCGACAGTGGCGGCGCGTTGCATAACCGTGCGACGGCACTCCGCGCGCGATACCGCTCCGAGCGCCCGCCGCGAGCGCGTCACACGCGCAAACACGCGCAACGTCGCGCCCTTTACGTAACGCGCGACCATCGCGCGCGCTCTCGCGACTCATCAACGCTCACCCGAAAGGATAAGGTTTGGAGTGATACACAATAAGTGTGCTTCGTTTTGGCTTTCTACGCTTCTGGCTTATATTCGGAGGAGACGGAGCGGCGGGCCGACGGTGGGCCGGTAGGTGTCGCAGTGCGCGCTCTTCTTTGTTCGGGTGCGTGGTGACGACGGTGGCGGTGGCGGTGGTGGCTAGCGTGATGAATAATTGATGCGGAGGCTGGCCGGTGGCCGCTATCGACCACGCTCGCGTGACTCGCGCGTATTAGCCGCGGCAAGGACGCCGCGCTGGCTGCGGTACTGCTCCGCCGCCGCCGCCGCCGTCGTCGCTGTCCGCCTCGCACGCTCTTCCCGACACTATTATGTTATATGTTATCGATTCCTATTGTTATTTTTGTAACACTACTACAATACGTTCTTTCAGGTTTTAATTTAATTCGCCTACGTAAGGTAAGATATTATACGATTTGTTATATGTTTTCGATAAAATATATAATCCACGTGTTAAATACTCATACAAATTTTGCTCGAATCAGATCACAATCAGATCACATATATTTACTTGTAGTATCTCGTCACTCCATCAAATTGCTCATAATATAACAAACCTTCGATTTTAGTCACTCTTTATCATAAAGTGTCTGAATAATAAAAGGGGTCAATATGATTCCAAGGTGACTTATTTTGTATGGTTACGTAAATGCTAGAGATTTTATAAGAAAACTCTAGACTACATTATATAATTGGAACTTTAAGCTAAAATTGAGTTTCAATTAAGTATAAATAACTAACAAGGTAATTTATATTGAAATTAAATCGTTATTTATTTTACATTAACCTGTTTTATTAATGAACTACTGAGGACTGGCTGAAATGGCAGTCGCTTCAATTTTTCGTAGCTCTCGTAGCAAATACGTAGCAGTCTCGTAACCTATTTTATTTTACGAATCCTAAAATGTAAGTATATTTATTATTGCGTAATTATTCAAAGCAATAGCTTTTATTATTAGCAATAATTTATATTATGCTTAAAAGTTTATAATAAAAGTAGTTAAAAGGTTATTGCGCAGGTATGTCGCAAAGTAAACATTTGCTTCACGTCGTATATAGTGGTATGTTATAATTCAAACTTACGACATGTACAACAATGTATTTTGTTTCTAAAAATATATATATCTAAATTCTGTAGTTACTCTTTATTATTAAGAGCGTTAACGACAAGCGCGCGATGTCAAGTTTAGGTAATTCAGTGCAATTATTACTCACACAAAGGTAATTTCACTGTGTGCGTAGCGTATAGTCAAACAAACTAATTTTGATACTTTCGAATCTAAAAAATAATAATATTAGTGTGCACAGATGACGATAGTGATTTATCAAGACCTAATACATCTTATATTAAATTCGTTTTTATGTAGTATTTTCTTGCGTTTACGCGTTGACTATTTATAATAAAATTGTGGCTTCAAAACTCGAATTTATTTACAGCACTTGTTCTTTACAGAAAATATATAAAATAGCCTATGTTGCTTAGAGGAGAAGTATTTCAAGTCTAGCTAGCTTACAAACAATGAGAGAAATTATTAAGGGTAAATATAATTTTCAGCATTCTGCATCTATTCTGCATAAGCTCCCTATACACACATATATACAATATTTGCTCGTTTAAAGGTATAGTACCTGGATGACCGAGCTTTGCTCGGTTAAATTATATTTAGATACTTTGAAACATAAATTATATTTTCGATATTACCAACATAATAATAAAATAATAGGAACTGGTTATTTAAAGTACAAAAATAAAAATAGTTCTCAGTAATAGTTTTTCTTACAAAAGAAGACACTTGAAAAAAAAATTGGTCTATAGACACCTGGATTCGAACCAGGGTCTTCTGATTTTGAATCCGCCTATCCGAGCCATTATAAAATTATCAATGACAGCGAAATTTACCTTTGTTTCCTAATAACATTTTTTAAAATAAATCCTAGCTAGACCGATTTATAGCCCCCGAAAGCCCCTACTAAAATTCATGAAAATCTTTGGAGCCGTTTCCGAGATTCAGATTATATTATATATATGTATATAAGAATTGTTCGTCTAAAGATATAATATAAAATAGTATAATATTGTAGAATCGAATATGATAGTTCATATTTTACGTGTTAGCTTAGTAATATTAATAATGAAAAAACAACGATAGTCAATAGTCAATACAGTATTTATTACAAATAATACACACAACATTTTTTTTTATTTTTAAATACATACACTCATTTGCAAAAAAAACGGGCGGTTTCGATTTTCTTCCTGGCTGAAAAAAATAAAATACCAAAAAGGTTTTAATCATTTGAACATGTTACTGGCCAGTTATAAAAGTGCCATAATGTTTATAAGAGTACATTCCAAATTCAAATTTTTGACTGAGCCTGGTTTTCAAAGAAAATAACTTTTAACTACATTTTGTGGCGCGAATTCCCTATAGTTAATATCGACTCTAATTAACTTTTTGTCAATTTTTATTAAATTATCTGGTGTCCTTGACATTTAAAAGTATTGTTATTGCTGTTTAGCAATCTCGAAAATGGTAGATAAAGTGATAAAAGCGAGCAAAATTATTGCGCTGCTTGAAGAAGGTTGCAGTCAATGCTTCGTGGCTCAGAGGCTAAATGTGAGTCGGTCGACAGTTCAAAGGACCTGGCAGCGCTATCAAGAGACCGGTTCCGTCAAGAGAAGGCCTGGTTCTGGCAGAAAGACATGTACCGAACCACGGGATGATCGTTTTCTAGTTAGTCAAGCGTTGAGAAATCGCAAATCTTCTTATGTGGACCTCAAGAACACCCTCGAAGAAGTAAGAAATGTGCATGGCGAAAACTCAATTTTTATGGACGACAACGCTCGCGCCCACCGGTCTGGCGGTGTGGATGCGTATATGCTAGAAGTCGGAATTCGTCATTTGGACTGGCCAGCTAGAAGTCCGGACCTCAATCCCATAGAGCATGTCTGGGACGTTCTGAAGCGACGAGTGAGATCAGTGCAGCCGGCTCCGCAGACCATCAGAGAGCTGTTTTCTGCAGCTAACTGCCACCATGTAGCTATTTCATCGTGACATTTTTCGTAAGTTAGTTGGGTGATAGTTGGTAAATCTATGGAAGCTAACAATTCATTTAAATTCGATTTTCCTGATCCGATCATTAAGGCTCCTGTCACAGCACCTTGATTGACGTCCATTTTTGCAGCGCTACTTTGAGTAGAAAACAATTGAAACTGCATATTACACATGTTACATAAAAACGTAAATGACGATTTCAGACTGTCCTTGCGCTCTTTAATAATATTTAAATTACTAAAAGTACAGCCTGTTGCCGTATTGTGGTTATTAAGTGTTTTAATTTGATCTATAAAAAACTGAATATCAATTATTCTTCGACCTTCAATAACCACGCTGGTTTCGAGCGGAACCTCAGCTTCGAGAATCTGAAAAATAAAACATTTATCTTAACTGCTACTAATATATTACATATGATAAAATAGTGAAAACAGTGTAATCTGACTTCGGGTGTGTAACTGAAGTTTACACACCCGAGGTGCTCAAATGACCGTGTAACAGTAATATGTATATATATTACCAAGTCAGACGCTTCTATAGTTTGGGATAATGCCGATGATTCTGGGCTGATGCTGCTTTGGGAAGACGAAGTTAAGTCCTAAAAAAAACTTAGATGTAATGCCATACATAGGTAAATATGAAATTGTTAGAAATACGTTGTTGAGTGCTTTACCTTTACTTCTTTTTGGATTTTCACATCTTCCGTGCTCTCATAATTAATATTTTTTTCATTACAATGCCTGAACATAAAATTAAAAAAATAAAATATGATTTTATAAATAAAAATGAAAAATAAAAAATAAAACGTTTTATTTGTTACAAAGATTAGGTTACATGGGAATTCCAAGGACCCCTGTATACTAGGTTGGTGACCCGTATTACTGGGTGCCCCGCACATCCACCGCGATACACTTAGGTATATTTAACAAATAAAGCAAAGTTAACTTATTATAATATAATAATAAATGTAGTATGTATATTGTGTGTAAGTGTGTATGTGTGTGTGTGTGTGTGTGTGTGTGTGTGTGTGTGTGTGTGTGTGTGTGTGTATGTGCGTATGTGTCGTATATGCATGTACGTGCGTGTGTGTTGTGATGTATGATTTTTATTATATATATATATATAATAAAAATCATATATATTACCACTTTGTTGGTGTGATTAATAATAATATGTATTCTCTATCAAATTACAGCTTTCTAGTACTAAAAGTCTCTGAGCTAAGCCACGGTCAGACAAACAGAGAGCGAAAATACAAGGGTTCCTTGTTTAACTACAAAACCCTAAACCATTTTATTAAACAAGCTTTTACTTAAATGCATAATAGAAGAAAACAAACTTTACATCAAATTCACCAATTTAATACATTACACAAATACATAAATAAAAGCTTGTAAATAAAACTTCGAGGTAAATAAAACTAGTTCGAGGAAATAATTTTATTACGATTTCGACGTTAATCGCATAAGAAAAAAATGTAGTTGAACAGTAGAAATAGCTCTAGAAGGAAGCAAGTTAGTAAACGGGGACCTTACATAGCAAATAAAATTCTATTAAAAATATTATTTATACCAACCTTTTAGCCCTAGCTTTAGCTAAAACCTCTTGATTTATATTCTTCCTTTTTCGCGATAAAACTAGTTTTGTTTTTTTTATTTTATTCCCCATGGCATCTGAAAAACATTTTGTTGTTTCGAAAACTATTGTTGCCATTCAACATAAATAAAAAAAAATTAAATATATTACTTACCAAAAAAAAAGATCGTTAGGTCGCACTATACAGTTATAAACTCACTCGTCGCCAAGGGTCAGGAGAGGTCACGCGTAGAGAACCGAGCGACACGTCCACACTTTGAAAGCCTTTGCGGCAGACTGATTTTAAAATATTTACGCGCACAGTTTTATACTAGTTTTAAAAAATTTGTAATAAATTAAATAAAATTCAATAAATTTAATACTATTTTGCATGTTCTAAAGAATATATTCTTCTATTACAATACACTTTTCGTTGTAAATTTTAGTAAGATTTATTGGAGGAAATGATGAATTTAGCAACCGCTTTTCCTTGTTAATTTTCAGTTTGTTTATTGTTTGATTTATTATGTTACGAGTTGAAAATAAAAAAAACCTCTCTCAGTTTTCTGCACAAGGGTCTAAACAATCAAATAACATTACTTGTTTGTAAATTTTATTAGTGATTTCGGATATTTTTAGCTTCGAAATGACCACTGTAAACGGAATTTAGAAAACATTGTTCGTGTATCTGGTTAGAATTCACGAATAGTCTATTAATATACAAATGTTCTCTGTCAACTTTTTAGATCGATATATTTTCTACAATAATTAGTAAATCACACTTTCGTTAGATACGTCTATGACGAGATAAATTGTTTTGAAAAGTACGCTTTTCGGGCCAAGCAGCCGAAATCGGCGTTAACGCTCTTAAGTCATATTTATTTAAATAAATTGTATTAAAATATAAGTAATTTAATATAAAGAATTGGTAGTTCTTACTTGTTACGTATTACGTATTTGAATGTAAAGAGATAGTAGATATTCTACTTTTTAGTTCTTATGCCTTGTCAGTTTAGCAAGATAGCTTTCCACTTAAAAGTCCTAACACTGACTAGTTGGCTGATCGAAAGATTCATAACGAAAGTTAGTACTGAGAAAAGATTTTTGTCAACTTTTAATAGTAAGATAAGAATGAAATAAATATTTATATGGAAATTTCATAGATAATTTATAAATTTTTTATTAGTAATTTAAAACCTAAAATAAATAATATTAATACAAGCTTGAGTTTTTAAAGAGAAACTTAATAGTTTAAAATAACTTAATAAGTTTAAATATAGGCTTTAACTAATAAACTGCAACTTTTAGCTTCACAGGTTGCTAATAGAAATATCTGACAGATAAGGTGGAGTTTGATGATGAATAAAAAAATATATATCAGAAAATTTTATCTATTGGATACTGTTATACGTCAGATATTTATTATCAACCTTATATTTTCCTTATAGTTTTTTTTTTAATATGTTTAACACACACACAAGGTCGTCTGTTCCTAAGGTAACTTAATGCCTGTATGTTAGGTATATATGGAAACTAAGTAAAATTAAATATCTCTCTTTCGTTTACGTAGTAAAACAAAAAGCTAAAGAAGCACTTAAAATATATGTTTGCTTTGACAATTATTTAAATTATGATAAAAATTCATTTAGTAAATATATTTATAAAAAAAAATGTTATCTTTATCGATGAGTAACAACAATCGTATAATTAAATAAATTAATAAACTCAAGAAATGTCTCAGCTTTATTGAAACATAAATAACGTAGTCAAATTAACGCAGATATAAAAAAGCAAAATACAATTTATATTTTTAACATAGAAACTATACTTTTTTAGAAGTTAAAAAAAAAAGTTTTTTCTAGAGAAATCGATATTACTTACCTAATTTATTTTACGTCACTTATAAAACTAACTTGTGTTAAAAAGCCTACAAAATGTATGACCGCAAACCAAACACGACAATAACTGTCTTATGGTACGACGTATAACATTGATATTTATTATTGCAACTTCTACATATGACAGTTGCTATATAGTAATTTAATAATTCCAGTCGTTGACATTGGCAATAGTCTATCCTATTCATACAAGCAAAAGTCATTAAGCAAAGTATTTAATTAATTGAATTGTTTGCCTTTGACTATCTGCCTCTAACAATGTAGTTGTATAATGTACAAGTAGGTATTCATGCAATTTACCTAATATGTAGAGTGAAAACATTTTTGAAAGGCCTAATATTCTTTTTTACATTATGAATACACTATTTTTAAACAAAATTCAAAATACGTTATTTTAAAATAATATCAATTATTATTATAATATTAAAAACTTACATCGTTCTGGATTAAGAATTAGGTATAATGTAAGAATCAGTTAGATTTTCAACTGTAATGGGACTGCTTGATAAAATATATATAATACTCAATTAACTGCTTTAGAAGAGCATAATATATTCTGACAAATAGGTATATTGTGTCTTATGATTATGAAACTTTTGCAAGTTTTAAATTTGCAATCTTATTAAGGGGTATACGCACTTCATCGATGTTTGTGAGTTTAATAGTTTCCATATTTTAAACGTTTTCTATAATATTTCTATAACGTTTTTTATAAATTATGAATTAGATATCAGGAGATAATTAAAATTAAAAAAAAAAAAAAAAAATTGTGTGTGTCAGCTCCGCACGACTGGAGTTTACTCCTTAAGTACGATTGTCTAAACATACGCAAAAAGAGTTTATCCAACTGAAAATAAGATTAATACCATATGAAAGGGTAAATTAACAAATTAATGAAAATAATATACATATATAAATATATATTTATTCATTTTATATACATTTATTATAACTAATCGGCGAAATATTTTACATTAAACTTTTCACAATAGTCAATTTCAGATGTGCACAAATATTTCATTAGGAATGTTGATAAATTATGTAATTATTATTATCTGACAATTATCATTTATTTTTTAAATATTATTTTTCAATATTAATTAGAGCAACTTTACTTTCGCACCGCACCGTAGGTGCGCGCGCACCGAAAAAGTAACGAGGTAATTCATCAGTAGGTTTTACCTCTCATATTTTTCTCATACCGGGCGCCTTATATATGAAAATCGATTCTTAAGGAGTAAACTCCAATAAAACAGAAATAATGGAAAAAAAGGAAATGAAATGTGTTGAAATAAGCAAGAAATATTTGGCGATTTATTTTATAAAGAATCTAACGCTTCTTCTTGCTCAATTTATCTATATGTATGTACTTATAAAATTAATTAATCGAATAAAACAATTTAATATTTTTTCTTTTAAGAAATTTATCTCATAGACTGACTTCATGTAAATGATCGAAATTCGACATTATTATGAAGTAATAAATAATTAGTCAAAAAACTCTTGTAGTTCCAGTGCAGTATTGGGACTAGTGTTTTTCAGATTGTGTTCGTAATCACAACGCAAGTATGTGTAGGACGAAATGAAATCCTCAATACTTGTTACTTTTTATTATAGAAAATGACATCTTGAGTAATCGTTAATAGAAATAAATATAAGCGTGCGATCATAAGAGTAGCAGCTATGACAGACAAATTAGGGCGAGCTTATTGAACATAATTTTCGTCTTGTCAAAATTTATATCGAGACCGATCAATCGAGAAGACTCGTTCAGGTCGCCCAGCATCCGGCCTAGTTCCTCCAATGTATCAAACGCAAAGATGATATCGTCGGCGAAACGAAGGTGTGAGACGTATTCGCCATTGACATTTATTCCTCGTCCACTCCATTTCAAACTCTTAAAGACATCTTCCATCGCGTTGGTAAACAGTTTCGGGGAAAAAGAAAAGATTACATTTAAAAAAATATCATCAACCATTATCATTTCTAAATTGTTGCAATGAGTAATAATATTGACATTTTAAATTCTTTCTTTAACATAATTATGACAGGTAAGAGAAATTTATTGATTCAAAGCTATATTTACAAGTACCTTAGTAGCAGCAGCCTTAGTGGATGTTGGGCCTTCTAATATGAATGTAAAACCTTCCAAATTAATTTTATTTGTTTTATATTGCTCAATATAAGTGTCTTTCTCACTTTTATACTAGTACTATACTCCTATAATTCGATAAATAAGAATCTTCCTAATATCTTCTAAAGTGTTACATCGCAATCATGAGCGCAGATCATGTATGTAAGTGTGTGACTGACTGTCTGTGAGTGAGCGACAGATGCTGCGGACATCTGCCGTGGCGCGTGCGCAATACGCTTATTCTTGATACTTGTCTCAATTGTACTAAAAACTTCTTTAAGAAAATAATAAAAATTACCTAAAGCTTCACGCCGTGAAGTCCAAAATAAAAGTTCTTTAGACGCGACTCTAATATCTGTTTGAGATGACTCTAATACCCTTTTTGCAAAGTGGAAGCAACACCAAACAACATACTTGGAATACTGACAACATTATATTTGTTTGTCTGTATTACAAACATAACGTATACGTAACACAAAAAGAATGGTCTTTTCAAAGTTTTACTCACCCACCGTGAACGGTGAAAAAGTGAAACATGTACATATATTGAATAACATAAATTATAAACGTTATGTTTCACCCCCTCAGAAATTTTAAAAGTACGCTGAACGCTTTGCCAAAAGCCCAAATAATAACGTTTTTTTAAAATTATTAATCACATCATTTGCCCTCATAAATGACACTAATAATGGCATGTGTTAAATACAAGCGTTTAGATCTCATTTCCTCCCGGAAGGGTGAAATTACCAAAAAAAGGTGAAACATCGGTTCGAGTATTCTCATTCGAACTGTCATAAATCTAGCTTCAAAAATTTTAGAGCTTTATACAAACTGTCCATTTATTATCGTCCATTATTAATCCTTTTTAACTCGGAAAAGCACGTAAATATTTATTTTTAATTTGAAGCTCAAAAATGATATACCATTCTTTTCGCCTAAAATTGGAAGTGCCATACAACTTGCATTACCCATTTCACGCTATTAAGGGCTAAAATTGCTAAAACACTGAAAAAAGTGTTTCAACACGTGTTTATTTACTTTGAATTAAAAGTTAAAAAAACTTCTATACTTTTAGCCTAAAAAATAGCAAAACTCGCATACGAATTTTTATCTCTCATTCACTCCTTTCAGGGTAAAGTTTCCAATAACGTAGATAACGTGTTTATTTTTTTGTCATCATAAACATGAGTAAAATAAAGTTTCATACTTCTAACTTTAAAAATAATAAACTTTCATCTTCCTAGGGAAGGAATATTCAAAAACCTTTTTAGTTATGGGGTGTGTGTGGTTACTTTATAAAAGAACTCTACTCACCAATTTTTTTATATTTAGCTGTCTTCGGTCAATCAGCTATTTATTCACTCAGAACATGTTATTTTGTAGGTATAGATACTCCTATAATGCGGTAAGTTACTATGAACGAGACAAATTATTTAAACGTTAACCTTTTATGCACGATCTCAATGCTTATCTCAAATGTGATTATCTAATTTAAGCTTTGTTGAGCGATAGTACCTATTAATTTGGTTACAGAGAACTATTCCTGTATAATTACTTTTATCGATTATCTCGCTTCCGCTGCTGTAACCACAGAGATGAACTGTTGAGAGCACCCATGTAAAACAAACCCGATCAAAACTAATTAAATTCACGGAGGTAATATGTACGTTTTATTTCACAATAATGCTTCAACACAAGATTCTTTGTTGTTTACATACTAATAGATAATTAGGTCTTTCAAACTTATTTTTTTTATATATATATATCATACATACATATTAATATTATTTGTAACAAGTCAACGTATATAAATAACTATATCTTATATTTAAGGAACACGAAATTAACTAATTTCTAATTAGTAATTTCTAAAGGAGTCAAAGGACTAAATTATTTTTTATAAAAATAAGAAAATAATATAACGTTCAGGCAAACTACGAGTACTTATAATAAATTAATATAACTATTTAAATTTAATAAAATTAAGAACACAAACAGCGGGCAATTAAAAAGACATTTAAGTGAGCAAAATTAACACATAAAATATTTATTTTTTATTATCTGTAAAATAATTTAATTTTTTTTTTTTAGAATTTATGTGAGATTTTTGATTATATTCCTCCTCCCCCCCCAGTTCAAATGAAATTTAATAACAATTTATTAGACCCCTCTCGCCATTTTGAGCCCACGTAATTAATGAATACCGCATTATGTTATATCCTAATGTAAAAATTATAGAGTTAATAATGTAATGGCATTGTTGTATAAGCGTGTATAATATTAATAAGGAATTAGGTATACGATCACATACTCGTAATTCTATTGATCAGTTGTACGATAACTGAGGCAGTGTACTTTTCGTTTTAAATGTTTAACGTCTGACAGATGCATTCATAATAATCCAGTAGGATTATTATGCACTGAACCGAATTGAACTGAATCAGCTTATGAACAAATCACTGCTGGGCAAAGATTTCTTCTCTTTATAGAAGAAGTATTGAAGCTTAAACCAACACGTTGCTCTAATGCGGTTGGCCAGATAATTTCCCTACCATGAGTAACGATCGTTATTAGATGTCTGTGTAAGTAACCGGGATCGATGACTTTACTTCCTCTCCGAGTTACGGTGGAGAGACTCACAAGGACATACACCCATAAAAAAATATTAATACAAATATAAATATAATAATATATATCTGTTCCGAGCGGGAATCGATCATCTACTCCACCAGGACCGTTGTCAACGGATTTATATTAATTAAAAAAAATGTTGTAATTTAAAATGCTAACATCACCTTGATCGATAAAAAGATGGCCTTAAAACGATCAAAGATACATAAAGTTATAAATACATTAAAGTTAAATTTTAAGAGCATGATTTTTAAAATCTTATGTAAAATCAAGATCACGCCAGTGTCACCTCGATCTCAAGCTGACCTGAGTTGTCGCTTTTGATGGGCGATCAAGTGCCGCACACCGCAAGCTTGGATGTCGGATGAGACAAGATAAGGGCTCGATCGATACCGTGACGTTACGCCCAGCCCTAGCGTGATAATATTAACATTAAGTTTTTTTCGAAACATTTCGTTTATTTTAGTTGTTTTAATATTTTTTCAAAGGCAGAAAAATGCAAGTTTTATTTGAATTTTTATTTTTTACAAGTTATGGTAAGCTCAGGCTCGACCTTGCTACGTTATTATAATTCCACTTGGAACAATTATGTTCCTGTATATTAAGTACTTTTGTATTTTCCTAGTCATGCAACTTACATATATAGAAATATCTAATTAGTCCGACATCGTCTGGTTTTATACGGGCGATTCGTGTATTTTAAAATTATATAACCAATATCCCTGGTAAGCATGTCACACTCTACGAACATTTACAGGAGATATTTGCCAAAATTTGAAATACTCTTGAAGCCATCATCTTAAAGCAAAACTGTTAAAAAGTTTTCAAAGATTTTAAAATATTTTTTCAATAAAGTATAACAAGATATGTCAGTTACTTTTGTCATATAAAATTATAATTGCACATAGAACATAGAACTGTTGTAACTACCTTGACTACAATAATAAAATTATAACGAAGAACGAAATAGATATTTCAACTTATATCAAATATTTCAAATACATGTAATTGTAAGTTCTGTAAACCCTAATATTTGGTATTAAGGTCAACTTAATATACCTACACAGACGCGAGGTAGCGCCTACCATCTGTTACTCCATAAAATATGAAGCTTATCAAACACTTCAACGAGGTTAACATCGTCATGTCAACATTTGTTTATTACGCGAGAATCACTTTTTTTAAGTGCTGTAAATATACAGGTATAAATAATATTACTAGACAACTCATGCGGTTTTTCTTGCGTTAAATTTCGATACTTTTAAAATAAAAAACGTTTATGGATACTGTGCTAATTCTGTGTGTCAGTCTTTATATTAATGTTAATTATGGTAATGTTTTTATTAGTCTATGTATGTATGTTTGTTCTTACCCGACTGCCGGAGGATAATGTTTTTATTAGTCTATGTATGTATGTTTGTTCTTACCCGACTGCCGGAGGATAATGTTTTTATTAGTCTATGTATGTATGTTTGTTCTTACCCGACTGCCGGAGGGTAATGTTTTTATTAGTCTATGTATGTATGTTTGTTCTTACCCGACTGCCGGAGGATAATGTTTTTATTAGTCTATGTATGTATGTTTGTTCTTACCCGACTGCCGGAGGGTAATGTTTTTATTAGTCTATGTATGTATGTTTGTTCTTACCCGACTGCCGGAGGATAATGTTTTTATTAGTCTATGTATGTATGTTTGTTCTTACCCGACTGCCGGAGGATAATGTTTTTATTAGTCTATGTATGTATGTTTGTTCTTACCCGACTGCCGGAGGATAATGTTTTTATTAGTCTATGTATGTATGTTTGTTCTTACCCGACTGCCGGAGGATAATGTTTTTATTAGTCTATGTATGTATGTTTGTTCTTACCCGACTGCCGGAGGATAATGTTTTTATTAGTCTATGTATGTATGTTTGTTCTTACCCGACTGCCGGAGGATAATGTTTTTATTAGTCTATGTATGTATGTTTGTTTCTATGTGGCGTTATAGAGACCAAATGCGTGGACCGTGGCGTGGACCGATTTTGATAATTCATACATCAATCAATTCGTCTTAACCTTGCGAGTGTCACTAAAGACATGACAATAATCAAAATTCACCACAGTGACAACCAGACGCCATATTCTTTAAATGAAACAAAAAAAAGTCGATGAACTACGTCAAGTAGGGTATCGTTGAATAGGTATTCAAAAATAATTTTTAGGTTCCTTCCATCATTCTTCATTTTAAGTAACAGTTTAGGATATATAACAATTTAAAATTGCTTAAACAACCATTCTTGCCACTTTTCATACATAAAAGAGGTACTTATGTATTTTATGAATGTCGTTATTATGCTATTATTATGCGGTGATAGTAGCAGTGATAGTCTAGTACTAGTCGTATGACCGAAGACTGCGAAAGCAGCGTTGCAGATCAATTTGCTTAAAATTGGACTGAAGAAAAACTTTGCCTCTAATATTATGAGGGTGCACTTTGTAAGTTAAAAAAATAAATAAGTCGTGGTAAGAAAAAGGGTATGTCATTTGTCCATGAGATAGAACAAGATTCTAATTAAAGACAAAGGCTAAGTCAATAATAGATGGACAGATGGTCGACAGTTAAGGAAGTAGTAAGAAGAATATCTTATAGATTTTTAAATAATTTACTTTGTCTTTTGGACTGTAAAGAATTCCCAGAAGATTTTTTATATGGTTTATAACAATTTATAAAAAAAAGATATTCAAGAGTGGATAGTAAAAGTGATAATGAGCAACAAACTAAGGTGGCAGGGATACTACTGCGGAGAAAAATACCCACACCACCGTCGATATCATGCTGGGGAGTAACCGTGCAGTGGCTACGATTCAGGGACCTCTTTGAGGAAACCCGAAGGTTTTGTCTGTGCAATTTAGAATCAGGTGGTTAAGACGAACAACTACCGAAAGCACATTCTGAAGGATGGCACTGTCGACTTCTGCCGAGCTTGTCGTCATCCCGGCGAGTCACTCAGACATGTGCTTTCGGGGTGTTCAGTGCTTGCCAACATTAAGTACTTACACAGACATAACCAGGCAGCCAAGATTCTCCATCAAGAGCTTGCTCTTATGTACGGTCTCCTGGAACAGAGGATGCTGTATTATCAGTACACACCGGTGTCAATACTCGAACGCGACGGAGTCCGGCTCTACTGAGACCTGCATATCGCCACGGACAGGACGATGCAGGCGAACAAGCCTGATATCGTGGTGGTAGATAGGGCACGGTCAAGGGTGTTTTTAGTGTACATTACCCTTTGTTTGATCGCAGTTAGCCTCGTTCACCATCTGAAGCAGCTGGGGATCCGTGACGGTTCGCTCCCAGCCAAAAAAGTGTAAAATAACTTTTTTTTTATAAAAAATAAAAACATAAAACCCGACTTCGTAAAAACTAAAAAATATATGAAATAAAAAAAAAATAACTTAAATAAAATAATCCTAGTAGTTAAGAATGTTGTAAAAATAATACTGATCAACTATACCATTGAAATAGTTTTATAATCGTCACACAAATAAACAATTCTCTGCAAAATAGAAGGATTTACAGTCGGGACCCATCCTACAACTGTAAAATTTAAATGGGTTTTTAATTTAATGTATTTTTTAGTTTTTTTACGCAGTCGGGTTTTTTGTTTTTTTATTTAAAAAAAAATATTATTTCTTTATTATTTTTACAAAAATTGGTAGTGGTAAAAGTCCAATTTTGTTGAGAGGTGACCCTAAGTACATAAAATATGTAGTAACAAGGTGCATCGCTCACATCTTTTTATTGCAGGGTCCATGTATAAATTTCTGTTTATACCAGGACCCTGCAAGGCCCTTATTCGAACTACGATAGTTTATGAAAAAAATAAAAAAGTAGTATTAATTCACTAAGAATGCTTAAATTGTCTTTTTTTTAAATTTGTTATTATATTTTAGTACTTATTTAGTTAAAATAGAATTAAATACGTGGTAATAAATACGACATTGTGTGATGTTGATGGTTTTAGACATTTCTATATATTTAGGTAAAGGTAAAAAATACCGTTACATATATTTATGTAGAAAACCAAGTATATAAACATTATTTATATTATAAATATTCCTTATATAAACTTCTCTTTGAGCCTAATTTTCGTAAGATGTGAGGGCTTCCAGTAACATTCTTTTGTTTGTATGGATATCGAATTACTTTTCTCATTATTCAGTCACTGCGGACACGTTGATCATTCTATATAGTGAGACACGTTGATCAGCCTATATACAAGATCTTATTGCTAGTCACAAGACAGTTTAGTTAGAATCAATCCTTATTATTTATCTTACCTGGTAAGGTAAGGTTCAAATGGCTAATATACAAAAATTTATGCGGTCTCCATAAAAATTTGCTCTTATTTTTACACATAAATTTTAACAAACATTACAAGAAAAAGAGAATATTCGATTTGATTGAATATTCTAAATTCTTTTATACTTACTTGAAACAGATTTAAAAGGACAGATTAGTCTCCTTCTTATTAAAATTCAGTTGCAATTATATGATCCATTAGAAATTAGGGAATTTCATTAACTAGTGTTTGTATTCAGAAAGTATCATTTGGAAACTTGGAGACAATTAAGATCATGAGGCTAGGGATAACTAGCAATACAGCTGATTTTACAGTAATTTAAATCTTAATATATACACTTCTATTTGGATTTTGGACTGAATCTTATCTTTATATTGCGAAGCTTCACGTCTTTGTAAAAATATCTCATATCTATAAATGTCAGTGGTATTGAAAGTATTATATAAATATAAATATTTGATACGCGAATTTTGAAACTTTTTGTATCATATTTCCTTTAATTTTTCTCTAATTTTGAGTTTGAAATTTTTTTTCCTCATTAGTAACTAATATTGGATATTTCGATAAATGTTAGTAAATTTATATACAAAAAAAACTTGAAAAAAAAACAAGCGTTTAATAATAATGATTTTTTTTTCCAAACTTGTTATACACTATTTAACGTTTACGTTAACGTTTAAATTATGATCTACCTGTAGGTATCACGTATCACGACACCTATTGTTAGTCTTGTAACATGAAGATATAAATCAAGCCTAATGAACGGTTAACTGAAACCAAATCTCCGTAATCAGGTAACGCACAAAAAAAATCTACCTTATTAATACCCGACTGCGCCAGAAGGAGGGTAATGTTTTTCGAGAGTATGTATGTATGTATAATTGTTTGTATCGCTCTGCAGCCTGAACGGATCGATGGATTTTAGCCTGAGAGGTGTCACTAGATTCGTATTTACAGACACGATTACGAGAGTGACACTGTGTATATAAAAAAAATAAATAATAATAATTTCATTTCCAAATTACACCGAAACGCAATCGGGATTTTTAGTTTTTTAAATTACTTTGACTTGTTTATATACCGTATTTATTTCACATGTTATCCTAATTCGTTTTATATCATTTTTATAATGATAGAGTACAACAGACAATCAGAGAAAGCCAGGCAAAGTCAGAAAATGTATTTGGTACCTGCAACAGAAGTTATAGAGAACAACTCGAATGGTCAAAATGACTGTGAGATAAAATATATAATACATTAAAAAAAAACTAGCCAAGTGCAAGTCGGACTCGCGCACGAAGGGTTCCGAACCATTATCTATAAAAACGGCAAAAAAATCATGTCTGTTGTATAGGAGTCCCCCTTGTATATATTTTTTTTAATTTAATTATTTATTTTTAAAATGAATATATAACTAAATATTCTGTTAATGTTGCTGTTATAAATATCGAGCAAAAACGAGCAAAAAAATCATGTTTGTTGTATGGGAGCCCACTATAAATATTTTTAATTCTATTTTTTAGTATTTGTTGCTATAACGGCAACAGAAATACATAATCTGTGATTTTTTTTTACTGTATAACTATCACGGTTCGTGATGTACAGCCTGGTGACAGACGGACAGACGGATAGCGGAGTCTTATTAATAAGTATTATTAGGATCCCGTTTTACTCTACCCCTACCCTAAAACCCTAAAAATAACCCTAAAAATATTAAAATAATGTGAAAACGATATTATTTTTGTAAAATTTGTTATTCGTAAGAAGATAATCTATCTATATAAAATCTATATATATATATATATATATATATATATATATATATATATATATATATATATATATATATATATATATATATATATATATATAGGAGACTTTCTATAGATATAGTCACTCACCACGATATCACTGGAACTATGAGACCTAAAAACTTTAAATTTGGTAGGAATATTCCTTTTGCCGAGTAGAGGTCAGCTAAGAACGGATTTTACGAAATTATACCTCTAAGGGGATAAAAAAGGAAGGCAAAGTTTGTATGGGACAACGTGATTCCTTGGTCAATCTACTTCAAATTTTGCATAAATATTCTTTAACAGAATTGATTGAAGACGTATTTCGTATTTTATCGAAATTCATTCTCTAACGGGGTTAAAAGGGGGTAGAAAGTTATTTTGATATAAATACTCTTGAGTGCTTTTGATTTAAATTACATTTTATTTTGACACATGTTTGACAACTCAATCCGCCTATTTATAATATATTTTCCAGTATTGACGTAGGTGTAGATGATAAAAAATATAAATTTATAATTTTTGAAATTTTAGATAAATACCAGTGCGAAGCCGGGGCGGGCCGCTAGTTTTTTATAAATAAATCTTATTGAAAAGCTGTTATCTATACTCCACATATATTTCTATATCATTGTACGCTTAACTCCATAAGATACATTTCATTTCCATTACTTTGATTTAAAGTGCCACGTTGATTAGAAATACTATAGCTAACATGCTAGAAAAGTAAGACATGATGATACTAACTAATGCCGCAGCGGGTAAGTTATAAGATTGCACTTCTTTTAACTTTGCCTATAAACGAGTATTATAAATATTTTTAGTTTTTTATTTACTTTTTTAGTAAAGGCGGAGCTAAAGTATCAGTCAATACGTATTCAAATATAGGCTTAGGTTTAAAGAGTTTTATTATCAACAAAGACAGATATTGTCACTTATGTGATAACATTAAACTTAAGTAGTTACGTATAATACATCGTCGTTGCCATTATATGCACTATTATTATGAAGGCATATTTAAAAATTTACACATAAAAACAAAACAAAAAAAAATAAGTACAATTTTGTTGAATTTTGTCCCACCTCGGCCAATCATCAAACATACGAGTAAGTGTATTCGTTCGTTCGTATATAATAGAATACCCGTTTTTAGGGTCCCATAGCCAAACGGCAAAAAACGGAACCCTTATGGATTCGTCATGTCTATCTATTTGTCTGTCTGTCCGTATGTCACAGCCACTTTTTTCCGAAACTATAAGATCTATACTGTTGAAACTTGGTAAGTAGATGTATTCTGTGAACCGCATTTAGATTTTCACACGAAAATAGAAAAAAAAAAAACAATAAATTTTGGGGGTTCTCCATACTTAGAACTGAAACATAATTTTATTTTTTTCATCAAACCCATACGTGTGGGGTTATCTATGGATAGGTCTTCAAAAATGATATTGAGGTTTTTAATATCAGTTTTTTCTAAACTGAATAGTTTGCGCGAGAGACACTTCCAAAATAGTAAAATGTGTCCCCCTTTAACTTCCAAAATAAGAGAGTAGTAAAACTAAAAAAAATATATGATTTACATTACTATGCAAACTTCCACCGAAAATTGGTTTGAACGAGATCTAGTAAGTAGTTTTTTTTAATACGTCATAAATCGTAAACCGCAATTCACCTTTCATTCAATCAACTCAAATATAAAAAAACAAGAACTTTTATATGATGTTACTTGCTGCTAAGGAACCCTTCATGGTCGAGTCCGACTCGCACTTTGCCGCTTTTTTTGTTAAATTATAACAATAATTCTTTCGTTGCTCTACAGATAGCAACCGGAAAAACTCAATAGAACAATGTATCCTAACCATATTTGGCATAATTAGAATTATCATGGTACCTACATTGTATAGACATTTAATGATTTTAATGTTAGTAAGTATTTGACGTAAGTATAAGTTGTACTACTTGTCTAGTCGTATGTTACTCGTATTTATGGTCTTGATAGTCAAAAGCATATTTCAGAGACTCGGTATCTCAAAGTATCTGTTAATAGCAATTACGTACATTGTTTTGAATAGATACTTACGCGATACTTTTATTAAAAAATAGAACAATAAATGTAATTCACTTAGTTTTTTGGTGTGGTGTTTTCCATTATTATGGATTCATTTATTTTTTTCATTCTTTTGGGAACTACGTTGACAGACAATATAACGATCATAAATTTTATTTAACTATGTGTATTATTATATTAAATAATAAAAAACGTTTTCACCGACATAAAAATCGATTTAAAAAAAATTTTTAAACACATGATAAAGAGACACAACAGTAAGTCACTGTTCAATTAGGAACCAGAAGTACGTTCTTATAAAAAATTTGTATTATTAGCAAAATTTTTCTCAATAAAGATTTGGTATATTATATACCTATATTAAAGCCGATACATTTTTTTTTTATTGTAAAAAATTAAAATATAAAATACATTTCAGTTTCGCATATATTTGTTGTTATTATTTATCACAGATTTTGGTTTACATTTATTTCCTAATATTGTTTTTTTTTTTTTTTTTAATTTATTATTCAAGTTTCTGTAAATGTTAACTTTGTGATTCTTCCAATCGTTTTGACCTATACTGAGACCAAGAATAGTTATATTGTGAATTATTAATTTTCTAATTTTTATTTTATATAATAATACAAAGTAGTATTCTACATATATATATTTGTATTAAACATATTCTTGGTAGTCTAGAACACTTGAAAATTGGCTTTGGCAACTCGGATTTGATTACGTGACTGTCTATGATTTAGGTATTTTTATTCGAATATAGATTAATGTATTCAATAAGTATAAATTTGCCTATAAAATTCATTTGAAACTTAAATGTACCGGAGTAAATACTAAGATCTGTACTTTCGCCAGCCGGTAGTATACATAAGAAAAAGGTTTTTTTTCATGTGAGAAGAGGCCTGTACACAGCAGTGAGACACTTTCAGGCTGTTACAATACAGAACCCTAGACACATGCACTATCGATAAGTAAATTTTGAATATACTAAGTGAATAGTGAAAAATTTGACAATCCTATGGCAATGATATAAAGCGGCATTTTACGAGACTTCCAACACGTTGATAACCGTGTCTTTACGCTATGTTGGAACAATATGTATAAGCATTAAAAGTATTAAATTCCTTTTCTAGCAATATTTTATATCGTATAATATATGAACCATATTTTTCATCCTTTTATTTATTCATGTAACAGTAGGACAGTTACTGTTTTAGTAGATTCCGTAAAATTTAGTTGTTTACAAAATAATACTGGAAATAAAGTCCTTAAGCCATAAAATGTCACGCACTCGCGTCACGTCCCGTTATTGTAGATAGTAAAAACACCTAAAAACACAAGCGACTAATTCATACTGTCTCATTAATGTTACGGGACGTACCTAAATGCTATGGTAATGGATTAAAGAGCATTTAATTAATATTAATTGCAAGCTTGCGTTGACTGGTTTTCTAGGAAAAATGCGGAATTTTAATTTAGTCGGGTAATACGCGTAGTACGTACGCATAGTCCCGCAGTGGCGCCTGAAACTTGGAACCTTGAACTGGCACCCCCAACCCACTCAGTGCCGCGCACCCCCTTCCCATCCCCGGCCTCGAAAAACTCTCCTTATGTTTTTCTTTATCAGACTGAACGTTAAAATAACAATTCTTCAAATACTTTTAATTTAATTTAATTTAATTATTTATTTTAAGTTTTATTGTAGATATCCTAAAATTAAATATATTTTAACGTATCAATAGTTATTGATTCCAGCACTAAAGTTTTTTTTTTGTTTTTTTTTTTTTTGGTTCAGGAAATTATCACTGATTTTACACTATGTAAAGTATGTACATACTGTTACTCATACTTCAAAAAGTTAATTAATTTTTTTTTAAATAATTGTACAAAAACCTTTTTGATGAAATTAGGATGTAGAGTTGTAGACTGTAAAAAATTCACTCGATTTATAATAAAAATATAGAATATTCTATGTTCTATAATGATAAAATATTTTATCTGTCAAATAAAAATTGTCCATACTCATATCTGCCGTAGAATATACAAAACCTATTATCTCTTACTCTTTAACTGCATTTTAACGTTCATATTTCGATACAATACACAAAGTTGGGACGAGGATATTAAACAAGTGCAATGTATTGCAACTAATTACAATAGTAGTTTCGTCATGTAGTGAACGGTTAATTAGAAAAATCACGTTCTAGGAACTTCCCCGTGTTGCGGCGAGTTAGTTGTCAGTGTGGCTGGCACGGATCGTAACTGGGTCACCGATGTAGGCGAGTGTACACCGGCCTGCGGACCGACTGATTAGTATCACCTTTTGATTTTGCATCCACGGTTATTCACACAACCAGTAGGAAATTTTTAAGAAAATACTTTGAGTAGTTAATAATAAATATGCTACTTTACATAATTAGCTATACGTTTACATCTGGTCGATTGATTCAATATAATAAGCTTTAAGCAAGTTTTTTCTTCTTTTTTTTTAAGAAAACTTCATCTAAAATGCTTTTGTTTATTGTAGTTCTGTTTTATGCAACTCTAAAAATACATTTTATATATTTTCTGAACTTATTAATTGATGGACCATTTGCTCAAAAAGTATATCAACATTAAGTTTAAGTTTGTCGCGTTGTTCTTTCTATTCGATATATCTGATTAATACAACAACAATTTTAAAATACGACATTAACAAAAATCTCTAATAAAAACAAAACATCTGCATTGCAGATAGCTTTGATGTCGAATGATTCAAAAGAAAGAAAAATGTTTGTATTAAAATAAAAATTTCATACGTTCTTTGCTTGTAATACTTTAATAATACTCGTGTATGTTCCATTATCCGAAAGTCAGTGGATAACTTGATTGAAATTTTTATAATTTATTATAATTGTGAAGATAAAACGAATCGATTGTATTCAAGGATCTGCTTACAAAGTGATTGCTGTTTACTGCAAGAAGTTGTATCTTATTTTATATCATAGTGGTATTATAGATAGAGTAGGGAAGACATAGGTACGGCTGCCTGTAAGCAGAAATGTCCAACGGTTAATAACGGTCCATATAAAAGTTCTTGTAGTTCGTTGTAACTTGAATCGATATTTTAATAACAGTGTATTATTTTATAAAAAAAATAAAATAAAATAAAACTACTTACTGGATCTCGTTCAAACCAATTTTTGGTGGAAGTTTGCATAGTATTATACATCATATATATTTTTTAGTTTTATCATTCTCTTTAGAAGTTACAGGGGGACACATTTTACCACTTTGGAAGTGTCTCGCGCAAACTATTCAGCTTAGAAAAAAATGATTTCTGAATGATGGTTTTTTATACTTACTATAATCCCCTATTTCACACCCTTAGAGATAGAGTTTTCAAGTACCCCTTATTTTTATGTGGATGCATTAATAAGAGCCCCACAGGCTAAATGTCACGTGTCTATAGATTCAAAAGTAGGCTCGGCGATCTAATCAGTTCAACAGAAAATTTTACACCCTCTTGTACATTTTTTATATTTTTCACTCTTGTACGTATATTGTTTTTTAAATTTCTTAATCTTGATACATAAAATTAAAAATTTCTTAAATATGTCAGTTTGGATGATTTACGATATTCACGTGTGTAAAATACTGAAGTGATATTTTTTACGGTATTACGAAGCATAAGCAGAAAACTGACTGCAAAGACAGTCTACTGTTGAATGAGAATGAGAAACGTCAGAAAACTCTGGTCTTAAAAATTATATGATAGATATATACATATATACCAGTAACGAGCGAGCTTTTCATAAATTGACATTTTTTTCCTTTTTAAAATAACATTGACTATCAATGAAACAAGGGCGCTGAATATGGTACGGCATTGATCGGGCAATGTCAGCATCTGTTCATTCTTTACAATACCGACGAATCAATGCCGAGGGCTCTGCTGTAGGCTTTGTATAGATTTTATGTTCGTGAAATAATGCCAAGAGTAATGCTTCAACTTATTAGTGCATTGCATGTTTATTTTACTCTTATAATGGACTAGGAAAGCAAAAATAAGGAGGTAAGTCAGAAGTACTTTGTCTGTGTCCTAGTGACCTAAAAATTAAATTTAAACGTTACATGGTGTGTGATTTATAATAAATTATATTGATAACAAATATAAAGCGTTGACGTGTATATACTCGTAAACGAGACTCATGCCAACTTTGTATCGCTGATTTTTTTGTGAGAAAGAAATTATATTTATGAGTGTAGCAAAATTAATTTTTTTTTTGTATTTGAAAGAGTTCAAAATCTAAAGAATATTAAGTTTGTATCTTACTATAAAAATATTTTTTGAGAGTTATATTCATTTGAATTTAGCAGTCGAAAATATAACACGAGACCCATGAAAAATTCATAATTTTTTTCTGCCGAAATAAATAACTAGAAAGACGTTAACTGGTTGTACCATAAGAAGATTCTGTTTTAATTCATTTGCCTGTAAACTTGTTAAAAACACGCTTTGACGTCTTTTCCTGAACATAGTGTTAAAATATTACAAGGTATTGCATTAGGAGGTCGGAATATGATAATTAGATATTAAGATCACATTACAAGGATCTAATGCTCAAGGGATCTTCACTATACACTGTGTATATAAATTTTCTAACATTTTTGTAATCTTCATCGACAAATAATTCTATTATTGTAATGTATTTTTCGCTTTTATCGTACTTTTTAAAAATATTAGCTGAGAAATAACATAAGATGCGTTTAAAAATTTCCATAGTTGGACCTCATGACGGTGTCAGTCATGAATCCATCTTTTCATACCTCTTTACATATATATATATATATATATATATATATATATATATATATATATATATATTTATATATATATATATATATATATATATATATATATATATATATATATATATATATATACATATATGTACATTTATATGTAGAGACAGAGAGAGAGGGTCTTAACTTACAACTTACTTCCTGACAAATTGATACGGACCCTAGTTCGTTTTATTAAAAATAAGATCAGTATTCTATTTATATATTAATCTCACTTGCAACTATCTTAGATATATATCGCCGATAAGATTTAGCTTTGTATATGGTCTTGAAGTTTGACAACTCTAGGCTAAGCTTCTCCCAAAACGCCAAACGCGAAATAAATGATTATCACTAACCCTGCAATAAAATGCTGTTGCTTATTGGAACTAACAGAAAAATTAGAGTTAGAAGTGGATTTCACGAGTTCCGTTTTAACTTCGTCATAAACTGTCACCTTTTGTTCTTCAGCTGTTTTATCTAATTTTTTTTAACGCTCGACAAGTCTTCAACAGGCTCCTGTGTTTTGAATGAAACTCAATATCTGTCAATGAAAACCCGACGTCCCTTAAGATCTTTAAAGTTTTGCGCAAGGTTAAGGTTTTATAAGGTTTTGGGTAAGATTTTAATGTTTCGAATGATGAGCCTGTTATTGTCTACCTGCGCTATCTGTCGCGTCGTCGTTAAATGTGAAACTTGTCCAATAGACAGATTTCTTATAAACACTTTCAAGCCCATGATCTGCTCGATGGTGTATTTGATAAGGTCGATATCAATGTTATGCAAATAAAGACTACTATTTAGAGATCTTAGTTTATAAATTATTTTTGGTTTATATCTTGTATATTTTTATATTTCGTTTCTCTTAAAATCGTAGTAAATCTGTATTGACTCTTTAATTTTTTAATTCTTTTCTATCTTTTTATCTAAAAAATAGTACGCATTAAAAATAAAATTCATATTTTTATTATAGGTTGAAGAAAAACAAATAGAAACAAATATAGGGGCCTAACTTAGGGGCACTAAATTTTTGTCAAAATTTATAACAGATTGTTTCTAATAAATGTAACAGAATTTCTTTAGAATCTTCAAGCCCTCTTTTTGCCCTCTTAAAGGTAAAATTGAAACAAAAAAAATCTTAGCCTCAACTCGATATGTTATAAGACTTTTAAATTACTTTAAAGACAAAAAGGTTGTTTTGTTATTTTTAGTTATTACTTTTTTTAGTGCAGAAGGTGTTTTATAATATGCTTTTTTTTACATATAAAACGTTTTTGATTTTTTTATACACCTAATAAAATAGGCGCTTTTTATTATTGATAAGCAAAGCTGACCAAATAAATCAAATACTGAAAAGTAACTGTCAAAATTAGTTACCTGATACTAGTAGAATATTGAAATCAGCGGAACGCAGTTTTCTTGAAACTGTAATTGAACCTCACTCAACCGCAATTTCCAAACACGGTATTATAAAATATCGCTATTTGATGATAAGATAATTTTGAATTAGGTAATGTTATTTTTATGAGTCCTGGCTTGATTATAATTTTTATAATATACTAGCGGCCCGCCCCGGCTTCGCACGGGTATTAACTAAAATTTAAAAATTATAAATTTATATTTTTTATCACCTACACCTGCGTCGATACTGGAAACTATTTTATAATAGACGGATTGAGTGACAGATTTATTATATCTATATATGTAATAGATAGTACGGATGAAACATTTGAACTGTTTTTTTTATTAATTATTTTCTCATTGATGAATACCATATTTTAATAAGTATTATTCCCGACGAAGACAAATCCAAAAACACAAAAATCATAAAAATCGTTCCACTCGTTCTCGAATTATAAACGGTGTAATTAACACGACTTTATATATATAGATTACAACTTAAATAGCTATAACCATCCAACTTTGTACAATCAACAAACAAATAACGACCAAATATTTTAAATTTTAACAACAAACAAACAATCAAGACCGTAGTACCCTAAAGTATTTAATTAAATGCAAAAAAGAAAAACAGTTTTCTAAATACGGGCGAGTGTCATTCTTTTGGCCGAAGTTTTGGTCAGCGCGATTCAGAAAATTATCTGCGCCATCTATCGTATAAAGGTAGAATATCGTTTTTATATTTAGTGACATTTAACATAATTAATATTTAACATATTAGTATATTAATTTTTTCAACATACTTTAATTATTGATACGTCCTTAATTGTACATATTTACAATTCAAAACTTAAAATAATTATTTACAAACAGTTTTGGTATAAATCATGTCCGCGTGGAATGGTGCCAAGAATACTAGCAGCATTTCTCCGTTGAATCGCAATTCCGATTCTTTGGGCAATAAATGCGCCAGCCCTCTTGTCACCAGTGGAGGCTATGAGTCGTGGGGTTAATTCTTTTAGAAAATTTTTAGCACTGCTACTCCAAGGTCCAAGTGTTTCGACTGCAAACGGCACAAAAACATAACTTTGGATAAGTGACGAATATTTGTGCCGTTTAGTCATAGTATATTAATTGAAAATGATGTTTATCTAAAATATTAAAACGATTTCTATTCCTATCCGACATATTTACTAAACTTTTAAGTTTAACAAAATAATAACTCAAAAATAAGTTTTGTGAGTTTTTAAGATTCGTTAGACCAGATGGCGTCTATGTCGCGTCTAGGCGTATTTCTATTTTCTTAAATATTTATTTTTAAATTTAATTACAATGAAACAAAAACTAAATTATACTGTGAGCTATGTTTAATTTTTATATATTAAAGTTATTTACATTGGTTTTGTACTTTTTACGTGATACGTGCACAGAGAAAAACACGATAAGAGATGGCGCTGATCGAAATAAAAGCGCGCTATTAAAATTTATTCTTGATGATATATATAGTGTATTAATGAAACGGAGGTTTTAACAGATTTATTATTAGTATATAGATATAGATTATGATTTTGTAAAAGAAACATTAGGTTTCGCAATTAACATCATTCGTTCCTATGATAGTTATAGCACAAAGCCAAGTCAATGATTCTAAAAGATAAAACATACTATACTATGTATGTAACTATGTACTACATTACTTTACTGTAGTAGAAAGCCAGATATTTCAATGTTTTTTACAGTTTCATCATTTTTTTTCCATACAAATTAAATGAGTTCGTGAAAAAAGTTAGTAAGGTAGAAGCATAAAGTGTATCTAAGGGGTGACATGATTCTAGTTTGTTAGGTCTTTGTATTGAAGGTAAAGGGCACTCTTCCGTCATTGCACCAAGCTGTAGCACTTAATGCTAGGTATAGCATAGGTGACATGGGCCACAGGCGGCCGCGGCCATTGAAATGCTTATCTCTTTCGAATACCCTTTGAAATTTAAACTTTTCATTTGAGTAAGGCAAAAATATAGCGCAAAATCAAAAACATTTCGCGTTCAAAAAATAATGTAACGAGTTAAAAACACTTTTTTACGGTGACGCTTAGACTGATTTGTGTAAACTTCAAAATAAGTACATTAGTGTCACTCATACGTAGTTTACAATAATTTATAGAAAATTTTCTATAGTTTTTTTTTAATTACTATAGCTTGTGTATTAAATCCGTATAATAATGAGGTTAACTTTTTTATGTTTTTGTATTGTATTTATATTCATAAATTTAGCTACTCATGATTGTGATATAAATACGAGTGATTATTGTTACATGATTTATTCTTGTGCGAACAGCCAGAAAATGATGACAATATAGTAGTTAATGAGGTCAGCAATGCTGACGTCGTTGTTTAAAAAAAAATGCATTTCTGTCAATTTGTTATGTTTAATATAAAAAACAAAAACAAAAATAAAAAAACAAATGTAGAAAAGACGATTCGTTTAGAGTTTTAAGGCAACTCTCCTTAAGCCGGTGTGAATAGTAAATGACAGCGATCGATACCACGCCCACGTGTCTATACCAAGCTCTCGCTTTGAGCGAACATCGCAGTAACTAGCTCTTTTTAACGTGGTCGTCAAAGGAACTTAACTCATACTCTGTTTGTATACATACTAAACACCTACTATGGGAATCGGTTTTATGAAAAATCCTTTATTACATAGATTACCTATATACATACCTATAGAAACCTGAGACCCCTTGCTCGGCAGTAACTCTTGCGACCGCTCGACTAACGAGGCGGGTACCTACTCTTAGTGAAATTGTTTAAAAATATTTAAGTCCTTTTTCCCTTCAAATTAACGCAGGTGAGACCGCGGCGCACAGCTAGTATAACATAATCAACAAACATTAAGCTCGCTTTTTGTACAATTCCATATAGTGCTGTGCAATAAAGTATGAATAAATAAATAAGTAAATAAATAACCATCATCTCTTCGTAAGTATACTCGTAACATTTTAAGTAGTGTGTGACACGAAACACAGATTAAACCAGAAACAATTACATTTTTATAAATTTTATACAGTGGTATGAAATTTATAAAAATCTTACGTACTAGTTACATAGATTTTTTTTTAATTATAATTTTTTGTAATTATAGAAGTTCTTTATAATTTTTTTAAAAATAAGTTATAGGTAGGCATATGTAACAGCAGTGTTTGAAATTCACTCGATATGGAATATAATAAGGGAAGAAAATTTTAAGACATTTTGTCGACGATAATAGCTACTTCAATTTAACATTTCGAATTATTTTACCTATATACCGAAATTGATACTAGGTAGGTATTTACACTTTCTGTATGTAACACATTATAACAACACGGAATGTTGGTTTTGTCTAAACATAACGCGTACGCGTAATAAAAATGTTTGAGTGTCTTGTTGTACCACGTGTGTAATTTTTTTTTGTGTTTGATTTGCTTACTAGGGTTTAATCTTCGTATATTTTCTATTTAACCTTAATATTTTTCATCTTAGAATAAAATAAAGTATCGAAAGCTTAATTATATAAACCGCCTTAAAAATTATTAATGATCAAAGGCTAAGTCAAAATATAACGTAAGTAAACTAGTTTAAGCTCTATAAATAAATGTAATATGATTTATCTTTTAATATTACCCACAATACTACTGATGTCAATAAATGTTTAAATGTGGAGCTATTCATGTTTTCTGATCAATATAATCTACCTGAAACAGCTGACTAATGTCTCATGAACGAAATGAATACATAAACTGACAATATTTACTAATTAAATAGTGAATATATTCTAATCAAATTGAATAATGTTTCAATATAAAAGTATGTAAAATTTTAAAACTCAAAGTTTTAACAAAATTTCCTAAGTGATTTTTTTGAAATAATCTGTGACATTTTTATACTATAAACATTGTGCGTAATTGTCCGTATCGTAAAGAAATTAATTAAATTTACTCCGAAATTCATTTTTTCAAACTATAAAATAGTTTTTATATGGCAAAGGAAATATGGTTCAAAAGCGCGTCGCCACTTCATTAGGAACGCGGCAGTCCCTCGACGCGCAAATATAAAAAGTCAGGTAAATACAGAGTTCAACGACATTTCCTCACGATTCATGCAATATTTATTACAGGACTCATAAAAGTAATCTTGAATAATTTTAATATAAAAAAGTGTGATGTCGTGGGACACCATATAGAAACGAAATTCCTTATTACATTAATATTAATTTCAAGTTCTAGTCGAATAATGTGTGTGTGTGTGTGTGTGTAATAAATATACAAAGTACTCTGTGGTATGTAAAGAGTTTAATGTAGTAATATAGTGATCAGATGGTTCCACTTTTGACCACCAGACGGTATAATTATGGAACGATATATTAATAATAGCAAATTGACATAATAATAATAACAGTCATCACGTAGACTATATATAACTAACGACCCGGCCCGGCTTAGCATGGGGTCCTTTGAACAATATATAACAGATGCACAAGTCTCTAGCTGTGAATTATATTTGAGCAGCCAGACTTTAAGTAGTCAACTATAATGTAATAAACATTGTTTCAGCTTGGTGCATCAAAACATGCAAGGCCTTAAGGAATTTGAATTCGAACTATTTTTGAATAGCTATATTAACGTTGATGTAATTTGTATTATCAAACACTGGTTTAAGAAATACCAAATTGTTTTTAATTTTGAAAAGTACCAAGTTGCCAGTTCATTCAGTACGAAGACAGCTATTCATGGTGGCTCCTTAATCATAGTAAAAAGGGACCTAAAATTTAAGGTTCGTAAAGATATTGTGAGCCTTTCCACTGAACGAACTATAGAGTTAGCCTGTGTTGAGTTAACGCATTGTATCATAGTCAGCATCTATAGACCACCCGGCGCATGTTATGAACAATTCGAGCCAGTATTAGAAGAAATAATAACTAAGCTAACTGTAGAATGTAAGAAAGATATTATAGTGTGTGGAGACTTTAATATTAATTTATTAGATAATACTCTACTTAATAAAAGATTCTTGTCTTTGTTCAAATGTTGTAATCTTAATAACCTCTTTCTTGAGCCTACCCGCATAACTAACTCTACAGCCACATGCATTGATAACATCTTTACAGATGGGACTCCATCCTATTCAACTATAATAAACAAATTACCCTCTGATCATTGTGGCCAATTAGTCGGTTTTAATTATAATAAGAAAAAGCAGGTTGGTAAGACTAAAGCGGTCGTTCCAGTGAACATCAAAAGCATGAAGATATTTAAAAATACTATTAAAAACCAAATAGATATACCACCGGTTGGTAGTGTAAGTGAAAAATATGAAGTTTTATTTTGTCACATAAACAAAGTGTTTAAAAATGTATCTACACCAAAAAAAAATCTCTCCTAAGTATTGTAAGTCTTTCAATGATTGGGCGACTCCGCAAATATATAGAAGTAGGCAAAAGTTATACTCGTATGATCTCTTACACGAGAAATCATCTAATACTTATATTGTTTTTTGTGACTATGTTAGAAATTACTCAAAAATATTTAAGCTTATTTGTGCCGCAGCTAAGTCGATAGTCATTACAAACAAGATTAAATTTACTAATGATAAAATTAAAATTACTTGGAACATCATAAATGCTGAAAGTGGAAGAGTTAAAGATCATAATGTTGTCAGTCAAGTGATAACTGACAATCACTCTATTAAATCAGATGAAAAAGTGGCAAAGGCTTTGGAAAATCACTTTGCGAACATTCCACTTTCGACGACTAAAACTCTATCTTAGCCTGAAGTCACTGGATCATTGCTTAAGCAAAATGTAAATGCTTGCAAAGGTGATTTTACGTTCACACCCATAGATGCTAATGACATAATCAAAATATTTAAAACTTTAGATCTTAAGAACACCACAGATCTCTGTTATAATATCTCTGTTAAAATATTCGGTACAATTGTTGACATCATAGCACCCAACCTAGAAATTATATTAAATGAATGTATTACAAGTGGTGAGTTTCCTAATGTTATGAAGCATAGTAAAGTTATACCTTTATTTAAGTCCGAATATCCTAAAGATTCGACAAATTACAAGCCTATTTCTATTCTACCTGCCTGAAGTAAATTATTTGAAAAAGTGATTCTCTGTCAGCTTTTAAATCATTTTACAAGAAATAAGCTTTTACATAACAAACAATTCTTTTTTACTAGAGGACGCTCCACAAATAATGCTGGTGTAAAGCTTTTTATTTAGATAATCGATGCTTAGGAATAGTCGTGGGATGCTTTGGGTGTGTTCTGTCATTTGTCTAAGGTAATTAACTGTGTATAACATTAAACTTTAATCAGGAAACTCACTAGAACATTAAAAATACCCCGCCAAAATTCTGAGTTTTTACCATAGTCATAGAACTCAGAGGGTTGAAATAAATGGTATTATGTCGTATTTGTCTCTTGTTCAGATGAGATCCCACAAGGCTCGATTCTAGGCCCGTTCTTATTTCTAATATACATACATCATGACCTACCATATTTGGTGAAGAATAATCATGAAATTGTATTGTTTGCTTATAATACTGCATTAATATTTAAATTACATAGACAAGAAACAAACTATGAAGACGTAAACAATGCTCTCTATAAAGTAGTACACTGGTTTAGCGTGAATAACTTACTTCTTAATAGTAAAAAATCTAATTGTATTAAATTTTCAGCACCTAATATAAGTCGAATAAAAATAGTAAAGTCGATATGCTACCAGAACTCAATGGAGATAAACTGAATTTAGTTAGTTCAACGGTTTTTCTTGGAATCACTATTGATTCAAAGTTGCAGTGGGGACTCTATATCTGGGTCTCTACATTGGCGGATAAAATGACTTCTGTAGCATACGCGGTTAAAATGATAGGTCTATTAACGGATGTTACACAGATAGATTAGTGTATTTCAGCTACTTCCATAGTATAATGTCCTATGGCATTTTTCTATGGGGCAATACGGCGAATATTAATAGTATTTTCATTCTGCAGAAAAGGGCTATCCGTTATATATATCAAATTAAATGTAAGGAATCCCTGAGGGAGAAGCTTAAAGAGATCAATATCCTGACTTTTGCATTGCAGTATATTTATGAAAATATAATATATTTACGTAAAAATAGGCATTTGTCAGGAACGGTCACAAACTAGCATTTCCTAAATGTCGGTTCCATAAAAAAAGTCGTTCCTTTATTGATATGTCTATTCTAAATTCACAATAAAATATCGGTTGCGGTTCAATCTCTGCCCTTACAGAAGTTTAAAAAAACTATTACGCGAACATTCTGTCGGAAAACTTATTATGACATCAATGAATTTCAAAATGATGAAAAAGCATTGGATTGAATGCAATATAACTCGGCCAGGCTATCAACAGGGACGGCCTAAGGGTGTGCGAAATATGCAGCCGCACAGTCGAGCCTTCTGGGAGGGCATACAATTGGGACATAAAAAGGGGCATAATTTTAGGGGCCTAGTGGCATTTTTCATGTACCTACTAGTGATGACCTGAATGTTTTTATTTTTTATTTTTAGGAATACGTATAGCCTGGAAGTGGTAACATCGGTACGGGGGTCGCGATGACCTTTCTTTTTAGGAATAAGTATAGCATGGCGGCTTAATAAAACTCGATAATGTTTTCCTAAAACATCCTTAATATAAGTCTTGCATACTCGCCATTTTCGCCTTAGGCCGCCCAGCCCTGGCTATCAATATGTACCTTGTCATTATAATTATATAGTTATACAATATTGTGAGCAGGTGCCATGTGGTGATTTCGACATATACGGTTGGCTATGTCATGTTTGTCCTGATCATTTCATGGTCATACTGTGCATTATTTATTTATTTTGTATAATGACGTTAATTTTTTTAAAAGAGTACCGAGAGTTTTGTATTTCCTCCGGCTTATTTTCCCTGTCTGCCAACATTAGGGACATTAGATTAAATTATTTAGTGTAACATTTAATAAAGCCGATGATATAATAGTAATGTTATATGTCTACCGAGACATTGACTTGTATTTATTTTAAATATTTTTTTTTTGACATTCCTTAAGTGTGTAAAATCACCTTATGACGAAATAAATATTTTCATTTCATTTCATTGTATTATTAATTTAGATGAAATAAGGTAAAGAAAAGTTTTGATCTATATTGAATTACCAAGGTAACGAATATACTTATTTGGATAAGGATTAATAGTGATTAGGAGAAATCAGCTTTGCAAATAAAGTAATATTTTTAAATGAATTACTTAAAGATAAAAATGGTTACTATGAGTCAACCTTAAGAGATAGATATATATTATCTCGGACTTTTATTATAGGCCTTTTTATGATATACAATTCCGTAGTACATTATTTTGATGTATCTCATACGGCTTAGCCAGCGTTCGCAATCTAAGCGCGCAAAAAATTATCTTTTTTAACGGCTTTTTTTTAACAAAACATGAAATTTTCTCTATTATACAAATAATTTATTAGAATGTTTTGTATGTACAAACCTTCGGGAATAAATTTTCTAAATAACAATGAAAACTGCATCAAAATCCGTTGCGTAGTTTAAACAAAGAAAGATCACGAACAGACAGAGGCGGAGAGCGACTTTGTTTTATACTATGTAGTGAAAATCTCACTTTACGCATTTTCCTTTTTGCCGGGTAGGGTACCCCTCCGCATCGCCCCAAAAAAAAATATTCGTTCCAAAAAAATTACCAGGAAGTATGGCTTTAATAAGTATGACAATTACTTGGAAAAATGTTGTTTTCGACTCCTTTGGATTCTTCCACAGCTTTAATAGAAACACATTACATTAATTTTGTAGTTGGTTCGAATAAGTAACAATAGATTAGATGCATATCTTTCTGTTAGTACGCTTAGTCACGTAAAAATGAACAAAAAGTATACAGACTGTTATGATACGGATAGTTCCCCGCAACACTCACGATAATAAACGGTATGACTAAGTCTAAAGTCCTGTCCAGAAAGCGTTACCGAGCGTAAAGTGAACCCGCAAATACTGGGGTCATGCATCAGGTTATCTACCGTTGACCGGGTCGGGAATCGATCGGCCCGATCGTGACGAACCCTGCGAAACTACAACAACGGTAAATGCCAACCGCTTTGTACCATTCGTTCAAGCTCTATTTAACTAGGCGTTACAGTATATGAACAAAAGAAATAGTTATAATTTATAGGTCATTAATGTCCGATATCGGAAAAATGTTACTTGCATGGCTATTCAAAGCGGTTCCATATTTAAATGTACATACAAATGTATTATGCTTAAGTCTGAAAGCGGTTAGTTCGAAGTCGCAATAATGTAAGCTGTACATTTAAACTCGAGTCAAGTAGTGCTCGTACCTTTTACACAGTCGCTAGTTCGAATTAATTTGCATGTGTATTCAAGTTCTCATTTGTAATTGTGACTATGTTGACTTTAGTATTTTCGTTCATTACGCTTTGATGTCATTTTGTAAGTCATGACAACTGTGATATCTATACAAACAACTGATAACTGTGATCTATCTATACATATAAAATGCTTTGTCCTGAATGACTAACTGACTGACTGACTGACGGATCAACGCACAGCCTAAACCGCTGATCATAGAGACCTGAAACTTGGAGGGTGTGTTCTTTGTATGACGTAGGCATCCACTAAGAACGGATTTTCCGAAATTCTACCCCTAAGGGGGTGAAAAACGGGGCAAAGTTTGTATGGGACAACATGATTCCGTGGTCCAATCTACTTCAAATTTTGCATAAATATTATTTAACAGAATTGATTTTAAAGTCATGTTTCATATTTTATTGAAATTCATCCCCTAATGGATTAAAAGGGGGTAGAAACTTATTTTCTTCGAAGTTGATATCAATACTCCTTAGTGCTTTTGATTTAAATTTCATTTTATTTTGACACATGTTTGACAACTCAACCCGTCTATTATAAATCTATTAAAAATAAAGTACTTTCCAGTATCGACTCAGGTGTTGGTGATATCTTTTTTTGGATGCTCCTGGTGGAACAGGCAAGACTTTTCTATTAAAATTAATGTTGGCCAAAATGAGAAGCGATCGTGATATCGCCTTAGTGGTCGCATTGTCTGGAATTGCTGCCACGCAGCTGGAAAGATGTAAAACTGCACACTCTGCGTTTAAACTTCCTTTTAATTTGATACAAACCGAAACCCCTTTCTGCAATATACTCAAACAAACGCAAAACGAAATTGTTTGGGATGAGAGTACTATGGCTCATAAAGAGAGTTTTGAAGCCCTAAATAGATCTATACAAGATATTAGGAATAATAATTGTCAAATGGGAGAAGTTATTGTATTGTTAGCAGGCGATTTCCGGCAGACTTTATCCCCAGACTTTGTGCCCAGAGCAAAACGTGAGCGGACGAAGTTAAAGCGTACGTAAAGCATTGACGACCGTTCTGGTGTAGTGGTAGTAGTCGCTTCAACGCCTCTCCTCAATGCCTGTGGTCGCGGGTTTGATTTCCTTTCGGGGCAGGTATTTGTATTTGTGCAAATATTTGTTTAAAGTCTGGGTGTATGTCCTTGTGGGTTTCCCCACCGTGCCTCGGGAAGCACGTAAAGCCGTCGGTCACGGTTGTTATCATGAATACCTGGTAATGATCGTTACTCATCGTAGGCATATTATCCGCCAACCCACAGTGGAACAGCGTGGTGGATTAAGCTCCAACCCTTCTTCTATATGGAGAAGAAGCCTTCGCTCAGCTCAGTGGGTTGTTTACAGACTGATACAGTGCAGTACAGTACAGAAGCATTTGTGCCCTTCAATAATAAAACTGAGCCTTCCGATAAAATTGAGAGTCCATCGGAGGGGAGATGTTACTGCCGGACAGTTCTCAGACCTTTTGCTTAAAATAGAAAATGGTGATTTCCGGGAACTGGATAATAATATATTGTATGAGTGTATATGAATATGTATTTACCATAAACAAAGCTTAAGGTCAAATTCTTAAGGTAGCCGGAGTATACTTGAGGGAAAGCTGTTTCTCCCATTACCAGTTGTATGTGGCATGTTCCATAGTAGCCTGGTGATTCTAGCACCCGAAGGAAAAATAAAAAAATATTGTTTATAAAGAAATACACTGCGGAAGGTGTAGTATTTAGATTTCGTTGTAAAAAGATAATACTCCCATGTAACTTTCTCCAGATCAAAGGCCGAGCTTCGTGTTCATAAAATATAACAAAATTTTATTTTATTTTAAAGTTTATTTAAACTTTAAATCGCTATCTACTCTATAATAAAGATTGTTATATTTTATAAGTATTCAAACATTTTAACATAATAATTTATATGTTGTAACAAAATTAATAAAGTAAGAAACCAATTAAAAATCCTATTAGAGAACCATTTTGGACTTCTCCGCGGACGAAGTCGAGGGCTAAAAGCTAGTGCCAAATAAATTTAAATGAAATAAGAAATAAAAAATAAGAGTTTATTGTAGTGGTGAAGTTATAAATTAATTTATTGTTAAATTATAGAGATTGCGTAGATATTTTAATATCATCGTTTTTAAGTAAAATTACCATAAGCATGTAAATTCCGTGAAAATCATTTTTAGCAAAATATGGAGTGAATAAAATGTGGGAACATGAAAGTAATTATTTCGATTTATTTCATTCGAAGTTTTAAATTCAACATATATTTCATTTTACTTTTTGTTCGGAACTTTTAATATTGAATTTTACTATATATAAATTATAATTCTACCCATTCACATAACGTATTGCAAACTTAAGAACAATGCTAAAAATAAATAAACTTAAAATTTGTTTATATCGTTCAGATATTAATAAATTTTACTAAAAGTAATGTTGCTTTAGAAACTTGGTAATTATAAAAAACACTCATATAAAAACGTTTATTTTATTTTCCGCATCTTAGTTTTATTGTCTTCTTAACTATACCTATATGTAAAAAAAAAATTATAATTTTTATTAAATTTTATCCATTACTTAATTTCGTTCTATTCGTTATGTATTTATGGCCTTTTTAAAAATGTTTTTGCCCTTTATAATTTATTAGTCAAATCGGTTTGTATTACAACTATTTTCATAAATAGCAGTAAGGAAGTCCAACTCCATTTTAGTACTGCTCCTAAGTAAACAAAGCCCCCAGCTTATAAGCAAACAAGGTTTTGATAACCGACAAACGGTGGTACAACAGATTTGATATGGCTAGAATAGAAAAGCGAAAACGACTGTTCTGGTGTAGTGATGCGAGTAGTCGCCTCAATGCCGGCGGTCGACGGTTTGATTTCCGCTCGGGGCAGATATTTGTATTTGTGCAAATATTTGTTTCCAGTCCTCCTACATGGAGGAGAGGCCTTCGCTCAGCAGTGGGTGGTTTACAAGCTGATACAGTTACAGTTATACAGACTTCACCCAACACCAGATTGGTTTAACTCGCAAATAGCTACAGAACAACAAAACTCTTGACTGCAAATAGACTTAGTCTTTTAACGATTACTGGGCACTGGGGTGGGGTGGCGTAGTTCTTCAAAAAGGCTACAATACCTTATTGAAGAATTATAAATCCATAACGCTGCTTAAAATAGTACATGAAATAAAATAAAACTCTCAATGTAAGAAGACAAATGAAACAGTAGTTATAACGTATGTTTATGTTACAAAACTTTAATATCGAAATAGCGAAACGCTAGTTTAGATGTCACAATGTTGAATACGCTTTTGAATTTAATATATTCAAAATAATTTATAGAAATATTTTTCGAAATAACAATTGCACGCCTCATAAGCGAAGCGTTGAGGTGGGTTCCGCTCTCACTTCACACAAAAAGAGTGATATCGTATATTGCATTTGTAAAATAATGTATACACATACATATTAAGAAAAAACACTTTTTTAACACTCATGATACTTTTAATGCCATTTTTGTTATTTAAACTAATTTAAAAAAAATCTATTTAAAAACGTCCGTGTGTTTGTATATGCGGATTCTGTATGTGGTCACGATAACAACTGAAAGAATTAGTGAATCGTGTTCTTTTTTTTTCTTACGCTTCAGTATAGTTAGAACTATCCCTATTTAATTTCATGGTCTAATTCGATGTGGTTTAATTGTTTTTAACAATTTTATTGTTAAAAATGAGATTATGAGGCCTGCGCTTTTGGATTTTCCAAACTATATTACTTTTTGCGTACGTTGTTAAATTTGCGGTAAGAATGAATGAGAGAAAAAATACTATGTTTAATATTTAAAAATACAACACGTTAATTATATAGGTATACAATACAAATTATTTAATGTTTTTCTTTTTAAATTATATTAAATGTTTTTTCAAATAATTTTAGTAATCATTAATAGATTTAATCTAAATAAAACAAAGTTGTTGATTGATTGTGATTTTTATTATAATAAAGATTTTTCTTACACCATAATGGTAGGAAACGAGTGTGCGGTCCGCCTGATGGCGAGCGGTTACCGTAGCCTAACGACGCGACGCCTGCGACATCTAGACTCTAGAACATACTAAGCGCGTTGCCGACACTCATGAGGATATATTATGCCTATATGGCTGTATTTACGATATAGATCTACTAGATATATTTTCAACATAAAAGCTTATTGATATATTTGAAAAATGTAATTTATTTTAGCATCTACTTTAACGCATTGGCCTTACTGTAATGTTAGTGGTAAGATTAAGAATAAATAAATAAATAAATGTTTATTTTATTGGTCTAAATATTTATTAGTTAGGAATACAGTTATAGTCAGTCTCTTTTTCTACTAAGATAATAAATGCATAATATTATTTATTCACAAAATATAGTGACGTTTCTTTTCATTGATAATGTAGCGCTGTTTTAATATTTCAAAATGTTTTATCAAGAGCACGTCTAGAAACATTTTAATATTAAAAATTCTCTTATTGCAGTTGGCGCTAAATTACAGTTTTTACTTTTCAATGAAAATGTGAGCGGCCGTGCTCAAGTGTTCAAAACATGCTCTCGTTAACCGACTTTAATGGCCTGCTTTTTGTTTTAATTATCTGTTGGGACCAATAGTATTTTTTAACTATAAAATTATAAAATAATTAATTTTAAACTATAAAATTATAATATAAATAAATAATTAATAACAAAAACGATTTAAAACATTTATTTATCAAATGATAATTAAGTGATTTAAAAAGTTTGATTATTTTTGGAGCTTGTAAAGATTTTTCATTGAATCCAATTCCAAAACTATTGATAACGTAGATATGTTATTAATGAAATAATAGTAAATAAAGTATCTTAGTGAACTTCATTTGAAATTGAAATGAAAATATTTTAAACGTTTCCATGTATTATTAGGTACGTATCTGAATCTATACGAATCTAATCCATTGTTATGCGTCACGTTCCCATAGCGCTTATAATATATTATTCTGTATGTCAGGGTTCAATCTTGGGTGATATTAAAGGTCGTTGTGTATGTTCAATAGGATCCTATATCGTTTCATAATTTATGATTTTTCTTTACAAATATATTAATTATTTTATGCCTTTAAATATTTTTAGCTTGAAGTTTAATTTATTTTTCTGCGTGCTACGTTCTGAGACAGGGTTGTCATCAAATAAGAAACTGATAGTCCAGAAATCGTAGAACGCTGGACGGTGGAAAGATAAAATCGTTAAGCGGTTATATTAAAAAAAAACCTTGCCTCTTAAATTCAATATTGAACATCTTTGAGATCAAACAATGAAATGTGAGTAACAAAATAATTAAATATAAACTGATTTTCAATTCTTTTCAGAATAGTGCAGATAATAAATTATTGCTAAATTATTAAATCAAATTCTATAACTGCTGGAAAAACTGAAAATCGAGAGAAAAAATTTAAACGCCTGTCTGGGGGATTCTTATGTTTTTGTTTTTATTCAAATGAATGTGTCGCGGTGTAATAATAGTAAAAGAGAGAGAAATAAATATTATACCGACGAACAATAAAGAGAAATAAATAAAACCAATATTAAATGAACAAAACTACAATTTTTATTTTTATATAGTGATATATGTATAAGCAGGCAAGTTACAAAAAGGTTAGAATTATATTAATGAACAATGTTTTTGAGATAGGACTACGTGGTATTAAATTTTAAGAGAACATGAGCACGTGGTTCGATAACTATTCCTGGTTCAGGTCTAAGGGTTAACCAGACGGGCACTTAACTATAGGCTCGTGGAGCATGGATGCCCCCAAGCTGGTCTCCGCCTTGTGCTAGGTGACGGGATGATGTGCGCGCCGGGACACGTGGACTGCGTACCCCGTCCGACGCTCGACGTCTCTCGCCGTAGAACGGTTGTAGGTCACGAAAAAGAACCCGGTTATTGTTGGGGTCCGAGGTTCACCAGCAGAAGTCGCCACGTGGTAAGAGACAGTGACGACTGCTCCGTACGCCTACCAGGACCCCAACAGTTCGCACCCGGCACCGAAGAGACGAGAAAAAGGAAAGATTCTACCGAGCCCGTCCTTTTATAAGGGCCCGAGCGGCTCCTACTCCGATCCCCTCTAACAATTCAGTGGTAAAATGCTACCCGCAATTATAAATGTTACAAATGAAACAAATATTTATATTCGCTTTATTAATTATTAAAAGGCAATAAACAAACAAATGGTACACATTCAGTTTTGTAATTGATTAAACAAAATCAATTCTACACCTAAAATTTTTTTTCTATAGATATTATTCAAATATGGATCGCGCTGTTTCCAACATCTCTTAGGCTTGAACTTAACTTCTTTAGACTTGCTTAATGCTTTTTAATTTGAAAGCAATTATTTTATTTTAAAATTTTCTTTTTAAAGCATACGAGCGCTTTTTGTTATTTTTTTTAAATATTACTTTTACTAACCACCACCATGAACCACATCAGCCGTTGGATGTCCACTGCTGAACGTCGGCCTCCCCCGTCATCTTTGGGGGAGTTTACCAATACTTGTTACGCTTGGTAGTCAGTTTGGCGAGCGCAGTGTGTTGTGGTAGGATATGGTGATGCTCCGTCCGCCGAAACAACCCATCGCGAAGGTGCAATGCCCAAGTGCGCGGGGCGTAACACAAAAGAGAGTGCCCGATGGGGCTGCTGCCAGCGGGCCACGAAGCGACGTACGCGGTACCCGTGGTCGGCCTTGTAAGGGCGGATGAGGGCTCACGGCGGGTTATTTTAGTGGGTGAGGGCCCCACACTATCACGCTGTCTCCCCGGACGACGGGATGTGCGTTCAGGTACATTTTTTTCCCGCCAAAACAAAAAAAAAATATATGGTGACGCTACTACCCATCACCATCCTGGTTCAGGTTGTTCACGTCACTTTGGCCTAAGTCGCCTTTTACGACATCTCGACAAGCAAGAGGTCGAGGGACTATTCTTCTCTGACGGCCACCGCACGGCAAATCCCACATAAAAATATCATTAACAGTTTTTATTATTTATGCATATGCATGATATACTATATACATTAAAACTTAACCATTCAAAATCCGAAAGGCTTCGCCGCAGTCAAGTAAAAAATTAAAACTTATAACAAACATTCTAAAAACTTAAGAATGATTCAGACCCATAAAAATGATTTTATAGAAACTATTTATAGAGTCAATAATTTCGCTACTGAAAAATGTTGACAATGCGAATAAATCGTAATTTTTACCCGACTGCGACAGAAGGAGAGTTATGTTTTTCGAGTGTATGTATGTATGTATGTATGTCCATTTCTTTGGCACGCCCTACAGCCCAAACGGCTGGAGGGTTTTTAACATATGAGGTGTCGTTGGATTTATCTAAATTGTAGTAGTGACATAGGCTAATTTTCAAATGGCGCCCGCAAATGGCGGAATGAGGGGAGGGGGGAGTTGAATTTTTTTTCTTACTGTAGCAATATGGGTATCAAAAGAAAGCTAGTAAATTGTTTTATTCTTTTTAGTTTATAATAAGAGTATTTTACGCAGTCGGGATTTTTTGATTTTTTTAATACAAATATTATTTGCTACCAGTAGTGACATCAGCTCCGTATTGCGTATCACCTTAGATTCATTGCTGTTAAATTTATTGCATGTATATTATTTATTTATGAAATATATCGTAAAGTAAATATATTTTTATATTTTTTCGTCTTAATAATCAAATATGAAATAACAACAAACTGTACAAAATAACTGTATTAGACATTATTTGCAAATAGCGACCTGGCCGGCTACGTTAAGTACGCTTAGCAAAGAAAGATATCGAATGTCACATTTTATACTCAGAATTACAGACAGAAATGCAATTTCAATTTTCAAGTCTGATTTTTATACAAACCTCATCCTAATAATTCAATTCAACGACAATTCTCAAGTCATGATGAATAACAACGGTATAAAAATAATTTTATGTGACATGAACGAGTATGTAACGGCTGCTCTTACTAGAGATAAAACTTACAGTCCATACAATAATTTTATTAATCATTATCGTCACTTGTTTTTTGTTATTATAAAAAACATAAGGTTATTATTGAAAATGAACATAAGTCGTTTTGTAGACTGATGTTAGTAATTTTGTCGCTAACCTTATATTAAACATATAGTGAACCTAAATAAACTAGACGCCCTGAGCGATTTTATCCGCGTTTATGTTTACTTTCCATAGTTTACATATTTATATACGTTGAAGCGTGCTCTATACCTCATGTACTTAGTCAAGCTTTTTAACACAAACAACAATAGATCCTAAAATTAGTACGTTCAAATAAACAACCAAACTATTCCACTTCATAATTTTAGTGTACTACTTAATTATATAAATTTTATTATATTAGTAAATATATTACGTTCTATGCAAGAAAGTTACGTATATAAAATTATTATATACTGTTACTTAAAACACACTACATAGGTATTTTTACTCTCTAAACAGTATAAATGTGAAGCTGTATTCACTACATTTCAGTGAGTTTCGATAACAAGTTAGTGAATATTCACTAATACACATACAAATATTCAATGACCAAATCAGAGGACTCTGATATTCACATATACATAAAGTGAATATTGACTAATTCTGCGTGGTACGATTCTCACATAGATAAAAAGTCAATAATCACTTAAAATTAGTGAAATTCCACTTATTCATGTGTAAAGAGTAGTAAAAATACCTGTGTAGTGTGTGTTTTTAGTAACAGTTTTTAATATTTTTAAAATTATCAACGACAATACACTTATCTAGGAATAAATAATCTAAAATATCTAAGTTTTTATTTACCGCGAGATAAGAATTATTAAGTAAGTAGTAAGTACCTAAGTACTTAAGTATCTTTTAAAAATAACATTAACTTGTAACAATTCGCAATATCTTGTGAATCGTATTGTATGCAAGTGTATGTCAATCGTGTTAATTTTCATAATGCGGCTGAGAAGTTACGGCGTAATAAGCTTTAAAGTAAATACTTAAATCTCCTTTTTCTTCATATTTTAATGTTATTACACACGTAAAAGGCGAAACAGAATAATAATAATAATAATAATACTCTTTATTGCACACCACTAAAAAAGAACAATATTTGTAACGAAAAAAAAAAAGAAAGATGTACAAAGCCGGTCTTATCGCTAGTAGAGCGATCTCTTCCAGACAACCTTTGGGTATAGGACTTGTCATAGTAAAAGCGGTTTAGGTAGTGTACATAGAATTGCTATAAGGTTCAAGCGTTATAATAATAAACGTAAAATAAAGAATAAATAGAGAATGGATATAAAGATGAAAACCGACAAAAAGTATAAAGATTAAATATAAAAAAATTAAGAAATACCGAACAATTACTCATTAAGAAACAGAAATAAATTAATACTACCAAGTGCACGACTTAAACTATACTCATCTAGCACCTATATCCAGTCGATAAAAATATATAATAAACTACCTAAAGAGTTGATTAAAGAAGAATGTGATTATAAATTTATAAATAAAGAAGCTATTAATTAATAAATGTTACTATGATCGAGATTGAATATTTTAATTATAAACAATAACATCACCTACTATATACATATATTAAATATAATTTAATTAATATATTAAATATAATTTAACATATATTAAAAGTAATGTAAATAATTACATTTACCTAACAAACCGCTTCCTCTCTACCTAAATATTTCGTGCCCCTGCGGGATCCATAATTATCCTTTGTATTATTAAAATGAATAAATAATAAATAAATAAATATACAAAACTATTACACTTATTTCACAATATTTACAGATTATAAACACCTATTGATTTTTAATTTAGACTTTAAGATATTTACTTTCCATTACGTATATTCGTATATTAATTAGCGATTTTTAAAAGTAATGATTTATATAATTAATAGGAAGAATCCAAAATTCTAAAACTATATTCTACTGAATCGAAGTGTTCCATTAAATGTATTTTAAAGATTTTTATAAAATGTGTATTTGAGTGTATTCTGTTTCAGTAAAGATCATATACTAAAAAAAAACGCCAAAACATAAAATAAAAACCTATTAATTTACTTGAGTTGGGTAGTCTATTAGTACTAAAATCTGTTTAATTGCTATCAATGGTCATGCGGGTTTAACGTTCGCAAATCTCTTAACAATGATTTATCTTTATAGTAGTATTTGTTCGTTTCTATTTATATCCAAGAAGTTGAGATAAAACAGAATGCACAAAAGAGTAGTTACTTTATTACTCTCAGCATTGAACGCATAGGCAGTTTCTTATGAGGTCATTGGTTATCTCCTTATAATGTGTGTAAAATAAATATCTATTAAAAAAGGAAAAGTAGGGCAACTTTCACAAAAGTACGCAGTCGAGATAAAATAATTTACTTCTTACTCTACGTCTGGCCGTTCCAGACATTTGACGCCGGCCTGTCTGGAAGGACTTGGCTCTCTTTTTAACCAAATTGACATAACTGTTCATCGTTTACATAACATGTGTAAAAATAAATAACAAGCATAGTACGTAATAAAATAAATCTAAGTTGCAAAGATTAATTTAACTATTTTTTAAAATATGAAAAATTATTTAACTCTTAATGATTGACAAGAACTAAACTTGAAATAGATCTTTACAATTGATAGGCGGAGAAGTTGATAGTTCCATTAGTATTTGTAAACTGATGTGTTCCGAAATTAATGAATCGCCAAATTTTAATATAGGTAACGAAAAAAAAAAATTATTTATCATTTCTTGTATTATCATTAAATATCTACATATTTTTCAATGATTAGTTTGTTATTGAAATCCGTGACGCCTCAATTAACCAACTATAAAAAATACACCGTTAAAGTAGAATTTGTTTAGTTTTTAATTCATGACTGATACCTTTTCATTATTGCTCATAAGTTAATTTTTTGATAATAAATCCAAAACACAATAAAAATAACAATTAGTGCTTCCTTTAAATTCTGTTATTCTTACAAATTTCGCATTGAACTACAAATTTTCTCTTTAAATTATTTTTATTTTTATTAATTCAACAGCAATCCAATTCTCCAAACAGTACTTGATTTTTTGCCAAATCTTCAAGAGTAGGAAACTCGGGATCATAATGATTTACTAGAAAATGAATGAACTAATACCATGATATTGATCATGAGATGATGGGGAAGTTTGAAAGTAGCACCCGTGACGGAGAAAATGAGAAGCAGTATGTTAGCATGGTATGGGCATGTAATGAGGAGGGATGAACGATATATTGGTAAAAGAATGTTAAGAATGAATGTCGAAGGACGAAGAGCGATCGGCAGGCCAAAAAAGCGATGGATGGATTGTGTGAAAGAGGACATGAGAAAGAAAGGAGTAAGCGCTGAAGTGACGAATAATAGAGAGGAATGGAAGAAGAAAACATGTTGTGCCGACCCTACATAAGTGGGATAAGGGCACGGGAGATGATGATGATTGATCATGAGATGAATCGGTATTTACCTGATTTAATTCCTCTTTTTTTCACAATTTCAAATTTATTTTCAGAAAAACTTAGATAAAAATAAAAATACTTATTCTGTACTGTGTAGCCCGTGAAATCTCCGTGAAGTTTTACTATATGCAGGCCTTAAGGTACGGTTGGCAGAAAAACAGTTTTTTTTTTTTAAAAAGAACAAAACATCTGTTTTTAACATAAAATAAAATAAAAAAAACATGTTTTAAATAAATATTGATTTTGTTTTTTTTTTTGGCAGCTGTTTAAAATATTGTTTTAAATTCATTATTAAGTATGTATTACTTACTATTAAATCTTTATAAACTGTAACCTATGTGTTAATTTGACGTATAAGCTATATTACTGTAAGGTCTCATCTAAATCCATTCAGTAGTTTTTGCGTGAAAGAGGAGCAAACATCCAAAAAAAAATTCACTAAAATATCCCCAAAGCGGATCCTTTTTATGTCCTGTAATCATTTTTAATTGTTTATCACACATCCTTAGTAAGCTATATACAATATTCTAGTTAAAAACAATTTCTAACGTAATTTCAACAAGAAATGTCCAAAAAACACCATAAACTATCTAAGCTAACTAGCTAACCCACACATGCACACGCACGTCGCACACAATGTGTGTGCGACACTTCACACACTATCAAGTCTCGTCCATCCGTACACAAGACCTGCCCCTTATTTCTATGTTTCGGGAAACCCCGCCAGTAATAGAAATTAGCCCACTTCATAGATAACATCTACAAAAAAAAAGTAGGATACGTTCAATTAATCGCCACACGTAAAAAAAAGGAAAAAAAAAACTTTTATACGTTTAAAAACTGTTTTAAAACACGTTTTAAACACATATATACATTTTTATAAGTGTTTTAAACACTGTTTTAAACAATTGTTTAAAACAATGCCAACCCTGCCTTTATATGATTAATCTAGATAACTACTCATGAACTGTTCCAGGTACATGGTTTGATGTGAAGAATAAAAGAAAACATTTCTTTTATAAATTATATTTTGAATATTCCTTTCCTAAATTCCAACATCTGAGTGAGAATTCCTTCACTTTCTCAAGAAATCCTTCGTAGATGTTACATAAACACAGCTAAAACAATATAAGAGACGGTCTACGCATGCGCGTTGGTTATCAGCAATTGCGGACACTTCGACGGTCGACGTTGCGACGGCTTCGCTCGTATATTTGTTACATCTACACATCAAAATATATTATACATTGTAGCTTCACTTAGGTTGACGTAAAGGGTTAATATAGTTTAGTTAAAAACAATACAATTTAGGGTCACGCGGTTTTCACTTCGTTCAAGATCGAATAGTTAAACAAGTAGGTATCTACTAATACTAAGTATGATATATTATTACTAAATTAAGTCAGTAATACTTACAGCCTGCTCAGATAAAGTGTTTTTCGATATTTAATAATACTGGCTGGACCTTATGAGATGTGTCGAAATAAACATGAACCCGATAATATGATTTTTTTTATCTGCTCGGACACTTATGACGTCACATTAGCACGTTTTACCCGTACACAGCCGAATTATGCGTTTGCTAAATTATATATTCTAATAACAACACCTAAATAAAATACCATCTAATAAGTTCATTAAAAATGACAAAATAAATGCTTTTGTATCAATGATCTTGATAGCGATGCCGTGTTCAAAAGAATAGCTGCGTTTAAAAAGCGATTATAGGAATATTAAAAAGTTTATTTTACTATATCTAGTAAAATTAGATTTAATACAGAATCGAGTCATTAGTTATTGTATAGTTCTATATTAGTGATAAAATCAATATCCGCTAAAAGTATTAATAGACAAAAATAATTACACTAGATTGAACTATTTTCATAAAACATATATCCTTAAAAATATATATACATGTCACCGTATTGTTGTAAACAACAAAATTTTCATATGTAGAATCTAAATCGAAGTCACGTTGTCTTTGTTCACTCGGGTCATACTCATACGTCTTAAAAAGTTTAACAATAGTCAAACCCAGTCCATACCTTTTGTTCGCCAATCAGAAACGTTTCACGGATGTTTGCAATGGATACGTTATATAAGGTAGAAGCTCCTATTACGGCGGTAGTTAAAATCGACTCTAATTACGGCGGTATTTTTATTTTCGTGTTTTATTCTTGTTTGAGTATATTTAAAGTCACTAAAATGGAATTTATTCATTCATAATCTTTTACTTCATTATATATCTGACATTTGCAACTGTAACACAAAGGCAACTTATGAAAATCAATCAGTTTGTGCCACGGCGGAGTTGCGGCAGAATTTCCCATATAAACGCGGAACGATTTGGGTAAGTGTACTCATATTTTTTAACTAAGTTTCTTATACGAACATACAGTTCAACTTGGTGAATATGGCATTTATAACTTTTTTCTATTATTATACTTACTATTCATTCAGGTCTTTTACTATTTCTAACTGATTATATACCTTAAAAACCAAAAACAAAATAGCACGGTAATAGGACACGAAATTCGTAGGTTAATCCTTATACGGCGGTATCATCCGTATTAGGGGAATTACTGCTTTATATTTACTTGCTTATAACTTTCAATATAATAACTTATTTAATGATTTCCAAGTTTAGTTTAAATAATTTTTAATTTCAGAAACTAAAAACCTTTTTCTGCGTTATGTTTTATCTGCTAGAAATCTTATTTAAATATGAAAACTATTGAAAGCAAAATGTCGTTTTCATAGAAAGGTTTAAAAAAGTAGGTGTATTTTAATTGATTAAAAAGTAGTAATTTTGTATAGCTGTTAACTTGAGTCTTACGTATCTTAATCAAAAATTTATTGTATTTCGACTAAGTTACTTACATTTTTTATGATCTAAATTTTGATGGGCCAGAATTAGGATTATAAAAACACGAGAAGTTCTCTTATTACTGAGGTAGGAATTTTCAAGTACCACCGTGATAGGCTCTATGACCTCCTAATACGGTGGATATATCTCTGTAAAAGGAACTTCATAGAATATACATATTATAGATAAATTTTTGATTTTAAATAAATATAAATTTTATTTCTGTTTTTGCAGATAATATGGACAGAAAGAAACGCAAGTCTTATACTAATGATGAGGTGGCACAAGCACTTTTCCAATTCGACAAGGCATGAGAATTTACAAAGCCTGAAAACAATATAATGTGCCCGAGACTACTTTACGGAGCAAACGTATATATGATGAGCTTTATGACAATGGAAAGTGTGGTAAACAGACAGTACTTAACCTAAACGAAGAGCAACAAGTCATTGATTGGATCCATTACCTTGGTAAATGTGGATTTCCAGTGACTAAGGAACAGTTGCTACACACTGTCGCTAAATTAGTTGAAAACTGTACTGAACACTGTACTGTACTTTTTTATATTTATTATAACCATATATAGAAAAATTTTTTTTTGTATTTTTTACAATTTTTTGTAAAAAAAAATACAAATTTTTTTTTTCTTAACTTTGTTATATATGGTTGTTTTTGTAATTTTTTGAAGTTTTCGAAAAAAAATATAACGGTTAATATTATTTGTTAATAACAAATTGTTAAGTTAATAAGCAATTAAATTATTTATGAAAAAAAAAATTTTCTCTGTTATTCCATTGAAAAGGGTAAATGATGATTTTTAAGAATAAAATAATTTCTTAACTAATTTTTTAAACAATTGAAATATAAAAAAAACGATTATAAAATATAAAAAAAAAATATTTAAGAAAAAATTTTTGTTAAAAAAATCACCATTTCACCTATGCTATAAGATAGTAAAATTTTTTTTTTAAAAATCCCAAAATAGTCTATTTTTTTATAAAAAATTTCTTAAAAAATGACGTAAAAATTTTTTTTCCAATTTTAATTAATACCTATATCAAGTGCGAAAACAGCAATAATAATATATTACCAAAAAAAATTTTTTTTGATAACATTTTATAGAAATTTAATTTTTAGTTAGTTTAAAAAAATTATAATTAACAAAATAATTAACTTTAATAAAAAAATTTTGCATAACTTTATTAAGTACCTAAACAAAAAGAGCTCCACGAAGCGAAATATTTTTAGACCAATTACTTAAACTTTTATACCGTAATTTATAAAAACAGAGATTGGAAAAAAATTAGTTAATTAACAATGGTGTAACTTTTTGAAAAATCGACAAAAAAATTTTTTTTCACCGAGGGTTTCTTCGTTCAAGTGTCTAGATTACACTGTAATTTATTCAAATTTTTGAATTGTTATTTAATATTTAAAAAAAAATATTTTAGGTGATATACCGGCTTTTTAGGCGGCGCGCCTATGCCGTAACGCCCTCGCGGAGCTCTAATTCCAGCGTTAAAAAAAATTATAAATAATATAGATAGAGTTCCGGGAGTTGGGACTTTTTTATTGGAAATTTTCTCCTCTTTCAGGATCTTTTTTCAAAATTCCTTAAATATTATTATTTTAAAAGTTAGTAACGAAAAACTAAATACCTTTATTTTTTTTTCTTTTTTTGTTAATAACAATCGCAATTTTTTATGTGCTAATATACCCTTAAAAAACATTTTTCTAGACGTCATTCCGAATCCAATGAGCTATGGCACATATTTTTAGGAGCTTTATTTCTATTTAACACGTTTTTGAACTTATTGACTAGACTATATCCTTAAAAATATATATACATGTCACCGTATTGTTGTAAACAACAAAATTTTCATATGTAGAATCTAAATCGAAGTCACGTTGTCTTTGTTCACTCGGGTCATACTCATACGTCTTAAAAAGTTTAACAATAGTCAAACCCAGTCCATACCTTTTGTTCGCCAATCAGAAACGTTTCACGGATGTTTGCAATGGATACGTTATATACTAACGATGTTTATCGTCAGACATATCCACGAGATTATAGTGACATTTATATTACTTTAACTACAATAATATATAATATGGAAAAACATCTGCAATAAAATGTAGAAAATAGACATAGCACAACCAGCAACTGAAATATAATTTTGTAAAGTTACGTTGCCTTTTATTGGAAACTTAATAAACTTTAAAAAAATGTAGTCCAATTGTTTTTTCAAAAAATGTAGTCTTTAAATATTTCAATATACGAGTAATAAGTACATATAAAATTCCAACGTTGAGGACGCTGTTGAGCAATACCTACATAAAACTTACGTTTTTTTATAAGTACCTATACAAGCTTCAAAGTAAGAAATATCTATACATTTATATTCCGAGAAGGTAAAAAATATACAAAAAGTAACATTTTTTGTAAATGTAATATATTTTTATGTGTTAGATAAATTATGAATCACGAATATTTTCTTCCTAAATAATTAGTTGAGAGTTAAATTTAACATCTGTAGGTATGATGCTTTTATTTACTTTTTAAATGGATTTATCTCGTCATATACATTACCACCAGTACCCAGCAGTTATATTATTATTTGAGTTGTTGTTACTGTACACATTGCCGGCTTCTCTCACAACTAGTAAATAAACTAGTAAATCGTCCTGTAATCTTTGTGTGCCCACGGCCAAGTCAATAAATAGTGCAGAATCGTTTGTAGGTATGCTTCACGTTTTTGATAAAGAAATTTTCGAGTGTGTGAATTTGAGAACTCGAAAGCACGATAGTAATGAATTTTCACATAATCCTTCGCTTCCTTCTTTCCTTAAAAATCTACATACGTATAAATACTATATTCATGAAATTTTTTGGCCATCTCTGGGTCTAAAGGATTACGTCATATAAATTTTATTTCAATACTCAAAAAAATATTTTTCTACGTAGTTAAGCGGTAAAAACCTAGAGAGACTAAAAAATCAGATGATTTTTCATGAGCTATCAACAAAACCCTTAAGGAGAATTCTAATTTTATATTATCTATTTGTTATTTAATATCTATTTTATATTATTATTTTATTTGCTATTTAAATTTAAATTTTATATTTATATTTTATTAGTAATTTTTCGACTTATATAAAATACTAGCTGTATCTGCGACTAGGTTCGCGATTGCAATCACATCATCATTAATCCTATAAGATAATGTCCCTAATTCTCAACTAACAAACCAACAACCTTAAATGACATACGGGATAAAGGTTAAAATATCTGTTGTTTTCAAATCGGATTCCGCGATAATTCATTACCGCGTAATGTAATAATGTAATTCATTACAACTAAGTTCACATTTTGAGTTTCATCCCCAATCCTAAGGGAACTGTTTTGATTTTCGAAATAAAAAAATATTCAGTATCCTAGCTCGTAATATGAACCAAAGTACCCAGTTTCATTTCAATTCATCCAGTAGTCTTGGCGCGGCCAAGATAAAAACAGTATTTATATATATATATATATATATGTATATATATATATATATATAATTTATGTTATACCTATTTTTTTTTCTTTCTTAATAATTTACTATTAATTATTAATTTCTTAAATTAACTCGTAACTAAGCAACGTTTTGTATTGTAAATTATAACAACTAACTAGAAGATAAATTAACATATGATCATATTCTCAGAGAAAAGTAAAGTAGGGCTTTTAGCTCCCCGTGACCTAGTTTTTCGTTACTACGCGATGTATGTCATAGTAAGCACGCTTTTGAGCGTTCTTTAATTTTTAATTAACACTAACTGTTCCTCTTTTTCATAATGATATTTTTATTATAACATCTATTTTTGAAACATTATTTGAAAATAAGCCTATTTCTTTTATAAACTTACGTTTAAAGTCATGAAGTGGTAGAATTATGTCAAATACTTTAGAATTTAACTTGACTCTGAAAACTGTAAGTATATCAACATATATTTTTATCTGTACCACTAATTCTCTAGAGAAGTTTTCGTTCAATTGTCTGATAGTTTCAATAGCGTCATGTTGTGTTAATAATAGACGTTTCATATTCCCATTCCCACTGAAGGCGGAAAATACCAGACTTGTCGCCGCCAACAGAGCTCAATGAAAGCTACAATGAATGTAGTCTCAGGACTCCAGAAATACGCCCTTTCTAAATTTAATGAATCTATGGTATTTATTAGAACTTTTGTAGCTTACTAGAAGAATTTTCATAACATGTAAAGTGAGTTTTTCGTGATCGTTATGTTTTACATATTAATAATGGTACGCGAGGTCGTTGAATCGTTTGAACATCTAGTTCGCTATTGTCAGTCGCAGTCATCATTCGGTTCACAAAAATATTAAATTGGTTGCTTAAAATGAAGTAACAAATGTTTATCGTTGTGATGTGCTTGTGTTATGAATATGTGTTATATACTTCTTGACTTAGTTTCTTGCTAATTGTATTGTAGATAACAATGCAGTTCAGAAATAATAGTATCTAAAGAATTGGAAAGATCATTTTTTTTATTGAAAATAAATGTTTTGCGTTGAAAGAGATATAGAAGTATAGTATAAGTAGTAAGATACTGAAAATAGTTAAATAAATATATGAAATATTTTTAATATAAATGTGTCTGTCACCTTGTTCGGTTATGTTGTCGGTTTAAAAATAATAAATCAAACATTATTTATTTTAAGGTAAAGTGAATGCAGTAAAACAAGTTACCTAAAGTAAGATAATCCGTTTTTGATTCAAATGATATTTTCTTCTTGGTATAGAATGTTTAAAATTTCGCTTTTTACTATAGAACAAACATGAAGGAAATAAATCATTAAAAGTCAAATTGTAAATGTGATACAATTAGGTTTTTTAAGCGAAATAAGTCCTCATCGATATCGCGCTGGCGTTGCGGGATATTAAAGGTCATAAAAATCGTTTTTTTTTCCACGAATATCTTGAGAGGTCAATGAGTGAAATTCTAGGTCAATTAATATTCTTCAAATAAAATTCTTTTAATTTCTTAATTTCTTGTTTGATTATATAATACGCGTTTTTCTCTTATAAGACTTTTTTTTTTAATAATTAAAACTCAAAACAAAATCATCAGTTTAGAATCTATCCATAGCAAACCGTAAAATCGAACCGAACCTGTCCTTTGAACCGAACTAACCTGTATTATTGAACAAAAAATATGAATTAATTTAGGTTATAAGAGTTTTTATTACGTTAGCGGATTGAGTGAAGCGAGATAAAAAAAAAAAATTACTTGTAAGTTTTGTATCAGTTCTCAATTTGACGAGTTTAAACAGATTACAAATAAATAATGTGCCCAATAAGACGGTGCCATATATGCCACTATCGGCCGTGTTTAACATCTATATAGCTATGACACAGCCAGTAATTATCGTACAAATCACATAATTTAGCACTCGATACGATCGAACATAGAGATGTCGAAGTTGTACGATAATGTAACGTGCACAAAATAATTTTGCAAATTTTTTTTTTCATTAAAATGTAATCGAAATGGAAATTTTAAGTACTTAAACGCTCTCTCGTATTTAGTTTCTGAGTTTCTAAACATCTACGTTAGTTTTTTTGATGAGATATAGTGGACATGTACAGGCGTTTTTTTTTTGGTCTCCACTTCAGAGGTAGGATATATATATGATTACCGTCGAAAAGAATCTGTGTGAAAATTTTGTATTTGTACGATATATTGGCACGAAAAACTATAATTTTACGGCCGAAAATACATAATACTGTCAGCAAATAATGCTAACACTGGACACAGCAAACGCTACTATCGTTTTGAGTCGATCTGTATCACAACAACGCATACAGTAAACTTTACAACTAAATAGCTTATTCATATAATGTATTATAAAAAAAGAGTGAAAAATAAGATAATCCTATTTTAAGTGATTTAAAAAATGTTTCCATTTGATCAAATTTCTAGTATATACATACATTTGGTCTCGCAGTTTTTTATACACTCAAGTAATTATATTGTTTCCATGAAATAAAGAATTAAAGGAGCACTATCTTGTATTACAAAAAGTGTCCCCGAAATAAATTTAGAATAAGAATGGTTTTGCTGTACCTACCAGAGGACCGTTTTTAAAGACCGTTTTAAAAGTAGGTACACGTACTTAGATATACAAAAACCAAACGTTATATCGTCCACACGCAATCGTCAAGGCAATCAAAACGATTTGATAATTCGGGCTGAAAGCTCTCGGAGTTTTGGATATGTACGTTAGATGGTCGGAGTGTAGACTTCATCAGGCGAGACCGTTCCAGTTTAACACTGATATTCAATGTGCCTCTAACCAATAGGTGATCACTCCTGGTTTTCACCCTATGGATCACGGATACATCATTGAAAAATATTCAATGATGTATTCGTGATGATCGTCTGGTGGTTATGATGAAGTCTATTTCATCACTAGGGGAACCACCAGGGCTCATCCAGGTCCATTTCTTATGAGGCGGCTTCTGGAAGAAAGAGGTTATCATAAAGAGTCCCTCCTTTTCCAGAAAATCGGCCAGCCTCTGACCCATGGGTCCGCTGTTCCGCTGTTCATATCCAAATTACCCCACTCTCAGCTTATCGTCTCGTCTTTTGCCTATCTTCGAGTTAAAATCCCCCATGACGACATTGAAGTAGGTTTTACTCATGTATGGCTCAGGTGTGCCGAGGTCGGTGGATATATCTTTATGACCTTCATCGAGTATCTTTTAGATACTCTGAGTTTGGTACGCAACCCTGTTCGACACACTTCCAATGGTCACAATGTTGCCAATGAGGGACCTGCGGACAATAAACCCGACAACTCCTTGGGACTGTTGGTCGCCCTCCCAGTAGTAGAACAGGTTACCGGATTTCAGGGTTATCGTCTCCTGTCCTTTTCTTCGGACTTCAGATAAACCCATACTGGGTTTCCCATTTTAACCTGTTCATTTCCTCTTCCAGCTCTACAATTCTTTCATCAGTCCTCAGGGTGCGAATGTTGTCCATTACCAGGGCCAGGTGTCGTCGAGGGTGACAGCGGAATCTCACCCGGAGATTCTTAGCACCCCCTACCCTACCGTTACCCGAGCCGCTGCCGTAGCTGGGAATAGTAGGGAACTGAGGACTGGGAGCCCGAGCTCATTTCTAACTGTCATTTGGGGGGTTTTGCCAATAATCGCCACGCTTGGCATGCGTATTGGCGAGCGCAGTGGTATTTAGGATATCATGACTCTGCTGCCCATCACCGCCCCGGTCGGTGCACAGTAGTTCGCAACACAACAATGGCAAGAAAGTGGTGGTGACTATTTTTCTCTGCCGGTCACCGCACGGCAAATATTGTTAACGTGCAACTAACTTTATAACAGATTGAAGTGAATTTGGTGTGTATGAATTGGCAAAGTGATCTTAAATAAATTCGACACTTAGTAAATCCTCGGGGAATAGGCAGGAATATTGAATAAAAATGCTAAATACATTTTAATGTTAAATGTAAAAAAAGAAGATTTTTTTTTCTAAATAATGTTAAAAAACATAAACGGTTACATACGAGCTTTTATGCTAAAAAATACTGATGACTATATTATTTACTAAATATACTTACATTAAAGTAATCTGTACAATAATATAAACTCAATATAGATATACAGTTAAGTATCTACTTAATCTCTTTTTCATAACCTTAGGTACACCATTGCTTACATATTAATGGAAAAGAAAAAAAAAACACTTTCTTTGGTGTACTATTAATAATATCTTAGCATAGTGATACTAAGCAATATCTACAAATTAGTTTTTTAGCTTCTTCCATGATCTAAATAGCGATTGAAAGGGAAAAATCTTTAAATAATAAATGTCTATCCATATACTTCAATCGATCTGGTGTAGTGGTGCGATATTTACTGCTCTGTTATTTGATTGGTTTAAATTTTAATAGCGCTATATGTTTGATTGCAGGCGCAATTGAAGTGATATCGCAGATGTTGCGCGCGCGCCGAAGTAGAAGAGAGGAGCGCGCGCGTCCTGCACGTGACGCGGCCACCACCCGGCGCGCCCTCTAGACAAAACCCTGCATTATTATACGGTACTTCATATTGCTATATTTATTCTTTTCTTAAACGAACTTCCTTTAATAGTAATTTTCAGTATAAAGAAACGTTACTAATTTCATATTTTTGTCGTAAAAATACAATTTTTAGGTAAATACAGTGTTACACAGTTCGCGATGACTCTAGAGTCAATTAGTCATTTTGGCACAAATTAGAATTTCCGCTGTTGTCATTTTTTGAATTAAATTTTCTTACAAAGAATTGAATTATTTAATGTCTACACCATTAAGTGTACCACTGAATGTCATGTTTCTAAATTACTGTTCTTTATGTACAGGTACTTGTTTCAGGTCGGACATGAAAAATCTCGCTCATTTGCTGGCTGTCCCTATCAGCGAGTACGTGGTGACGTTCATATCTTTAGTAGCCGCGGCCACACTGCTCACAAGGACGACAGGTCGGTCACAGCTAATTCTTAATATCTACTCGTATTATATTTCTAACTTACATTTGGCCATTTCTAATATGACTAAATTACATATTTGTTTTGTTTTGTAACAAGTAATTGCAAAAGCTTAAATACAGAAGACTAATTCAGATATATATTCGAGAAAGAAAGGAATAATACAAAAAAAAAAAAAATAATTTGATAATTGAATTTGAAATTTGAAATTTGAATACTTGTAGTATTCAAATTAAAATTTTCAGATGAATTCATTCGAAACAAAGTGAAATATAATGACTTTACTTGTTGAGAAATCTATATCATTAAAGCAGCTCTCGCAAAGTTGACGAGTGTTGTTTAATGATTTTGTACTGCCGACACAGGAGGGCGCTCCGCCCGTAGGTGGTCGGCGGGAGAACGCGGGCGCAGAGCGTACTGTCGCACGCGCTTTCCCTACCACACACACCCGCCCATTCACTGTTAGCAGGTATATTACATTAATATAAAAATATTTAAAAGTTGTCTATCTAATTTCTACGAAATTATAATAAATTCTTTGAATTTTATTTTCAGTAGGCAGTTTACTCGGGGGGAGTTCGATAGACAATGTCCGAGGACTTGGACTCGATCAGCGAGGAAGAACAAAGCTTGTTCCGACCTTTTACCCGAGAGTCATTGGCCGCTATCGAGGCTCGCATAGCTGAAGAGCATGCCAAGCAAAAGGAACTCGAGAAGAAACGAGCAGAAGGCGAGGTGAGTCTGAAATAAATGTATGCGTCTACTGTGTGTTCTTTGTCACGAAAGTGTATGCTGGTTCAACAATCACTTTACAATTAACGGTATAGACGAATTTTTAGGCTTAAATAATAATATAATACAAGTATAATACAGTAAATATTTGACAACGAATATATAAAACAAGTACCTATATAAGTAATAAACTTAATACAAAGAGCTTTCTATAACATAATAGCTCTGACGGATAATTTTTATTTAAACCATTCCAGACCGATTTGGGGCGGATGAAAAAGAAAAAAGAAGTAAGATTGCTTGCTTGCCCCTTTTACCTTTTTAAGGCTCGTTTTTAGAAAGATTATTTAGCAAGTTATCGCTGGTTCAAAATTCATTTTACAGCGGACATTACAAATTCCGACAAACATTGGCGTGACATCAGACATATTGCGATACCTTGCATTGCATTCTAATTTATTATTGATCACATTTTTGAACACATCGCTTTGTCAATTACTAATTAAATGTTTCGAAATAACTCGCAGCTTAGCTGTTTGAATCATTTAGCCAATTCTTAATGATAAATATTTAGTAGTTAACGAAAAGAAAGCTTATCATGTTTATTTGCATTTTCAGTCTATAAAGGTATTTTCAACCAATTCGTATTTATGAAGATACTGAAATAAAATGCAGAATAACCCAACAATAAGCTACATCCCCTTACTTGCAATAGCTTGAAGCCCCCTTGACTTAGATATAGCAAGATGTTTAGATGACTTTGTAAAATATTAAAAATGAGCCAAATGTTTTAGTGTCTACAACCTTACACCCGAGTTTAATAAATGTGTCACATTCTTCCCGAAGTACCAATTTTGTTTTCTGTCATTACAACAATTAAACCCTTAAATGAAAAAACGTGTAATTATATAGCCCTAATAATTAGCAAATAAATTACACTAGCACATAACATATAACCATTATCATGCAATGCACACGGTTGGCTCATGTCTGCAAAATCATCAGCTGCTGTCATTTAAGTCTAGCATGGTGTTATCACCTAGCTAGTTTAGCGCAAGTATATGAACGATCCCCTATTTTGATACTCGTTATCTGTATTATATAATATATAATTATAAAAAATAATAATTATATAATTATAAAAAAAAAATAAGAATTTTGTGAAATACGTTAAAACTTACTTTTAAAACATTTTATTTGTCGTCTTAATTTTCTCGTTTTGAGTTTACTAAGTATTTCACATATCTGCTAAATACGTTTGTATACATAGATCAATACCGAAAATCTCTTGAGTAATAATGGTTCTTACAATTTGGATTATTTAACTATTCTTAAACAAAACAATATTCATTTTTTACCAATAATAATTTAAATTTATCAATTTCATTGTAATAACATATTTTCATTTCATTATAAGTTAATTATAAACAATATCCTTCTGGCATCGTAAACGGTAACATAATAGAGGGAAACGTTCTGCAAATGCTTCTAGTTTTGCCAAGATCGCATCATGGTTACACAGACAGCAGCAGCACAAAGAGCAATAAGCTTCTAATGCGCTCACGAGCCACGCTCAACTACCGTAATAATACTAGTTGTCTTTAATATAAGTGTTATTCTCAGTAATCAAGCTACAGGGTTCAGAGCTACAGAGAATAACACGATCAGGTACCAACAGTATTGTTACATGATGCCTTGATTTAGTAGTGTAATGTAATTCTTATACTGCCATTAAAATTGTACAACGATTATAATAATATGCAAAGTTTTCTGATCTATAAATATTGAACATACCTACACATACAAATTTAGTTTACATTTAGGTATTGCGAAATGTATGGCAATAATATAAGTAAAATTTGAAGTAAGTACCTCACACACAAATAATAACGACATAAAATTATTAATTTAGTGATTTGTTATAAATACTAACTTGAAACAAAAAGGTATAAAATAAGTGTAAAAGTATACAGCTACTCGTATTTATAATCTGTATATAGGATAGAACGTCGAAAATCTTAACCAAATTATACGTTATGATGAAATGTGTGTGACTTAGGTGCGGTACGACGATGAGGATGAAGACGAGGGTCCCCAACCAGACGCGACCCTGGAGCAGGGCCTACCGCTGCCGGTGCGGATGCAGGGCTCATTCCCCCTCGAGCTCGCCTCCACACCTCTCGAAGACATCGATCCTTTTTATCAGAACCAAACCGTAAGAACAGTATAACGTACTCTTCAAATAAAAAGTTATCAAATGCAATTTTAGTAAAATTAAATTTTTAAATACCATATTCTTGTTTCAGACATTCGTAGTCATAAGCAAGGGTAAAGATATCTTCAGATTTTCGGCGACTAATGCCTTGTGGATACTGGATCCGTTCAATCCCATACGAAGAGTGGCTATATACATATTAGTGCATCCTTTGTTCTCTCTATTTATTATTACCACAATCCTTGTGAATTGTATACTTATGATAATGCCTACCACACCGACTGTCGAAAGTACTGAGTAAGTATACCTTTATATTGAATTTAATTGTTAAGGTTACTAAACGATTAACTATATATAGAATTATAAATTTATATATCATCTAATCATTAGTAGAATGCACGCTAGTTTCAAAATTATTAGTCTTCAGTTAGTTTTCGAATTCTCTAAATGCTCTATAACTTAGTTAATCGGAAGTAAATTTTATATATATTTTATTAGATTATTACGTGCCTAGTTTATTAACATGACAACATAGATATTTAAGAATATAAATGTCTTTGAAAATAGTATTATCTTTTACCTAAACAGATTACTTTAGTTAAACAAAGATTATTGTAAAAAAAATTAGTTTACCTTCCGTTAATAATCAAAACACTCTTTTACCAGAAATAGTGAGTCCTTAATTATTGAACAATAATGGAACTATAAATACTTCACAATGCATTATATAATTATTCATTGCGGACTTCTGTGTGTTATGAAAGTAACGCTTTACGCGAACCTGTCAAGTCGTAGCACACTATGACACATCATTACCCACGACACAGAGATGCAACGTTCCCTTATTATTATTTAGATATCCATCTCTTCTTACAATTTTCTCTTACGACACTACCTTCTATTTACCATGAATTGTAAATACATAGGTATGTATTTCAATATCATTTAGTAATAGTAGTCCAGTAAGCAGGTATTTTTGCCCTACAAAAGGTGGCGTAGAAAATGTTTTAATTTGTTTTGCTTAAGTATAGGCTCCTCATGAAAAATGTAAGTTTTCGACCTTGAAGGGTCACAGCGTTAGCCGCCATCTTGAATTGAAGGACCCAAAATCTGTTTTTTTTTATATACTGCTTCAACAGTTGACTTTAGAACAAATATGTCTATGAGAAGTATAAAGACAATAAAAATTCAAAATTTTTTTTATATATATTTATTATGTACGACTTATAGATAAAAAGTTACAAGAGGGAGAATATCGTATATTTACAAAAAATCATCTGTATTGAAACAACATAATTATTTTTGTTAAATTCTAGATTATTTTTTTTTTTCAAGGTACTGCACTACTTTTTTATAAAATATAACTACTTAAGTAGCTATTTATTATAGAAAAAGTCGTGAAGTAACTTCAAGAAAAATGTAAACCTAGAATTTAACAATTTTAATAAAGTCTCTAAAGCGTTCATTTGACCGCTCTGGTAGGTTTAGTGTTAATATTGAAGTTTTTAAACTAAATGTTTTTAAACTAATTATTTTTAAACCGTTTTGAGGTTCCAGGTAGGTTAACGTCGATAGCTTCATTATCTGCGCTGGCGTTTTCTGTCTCCTTGCATTGCGAAATTTCGTCATTATTATCCCCGGTCTCTATCTCAATTTCTGATGCGTTATCGCATGCCTGGCCACTACAGAATCCACACACAAGAGAACATTTCAATCCAGCTTTTCTGCAGCTATATGCTCTACTGCATGCTTTTTTACAGTTGCAAGATATTATATTTAAAAGTGCCTCGGGCGCCGCTTTCTTAGTTGTCGTTACAGGAATAAGTCCATTATTGATGTCATATTTCCGTACCATGTTTAGACTTGGTGGTATGTCCTAAAAGCATGATATGATGCAGCGTCTTTTGTTGGTCGAAAAGAAGCAAGATTAAATTTACTTTTTACCGACGATTTTATGAATCGTTGATATCGGATTTCTTCTAAGGAATCCTTTTTCATATCGCCACCATACAAAGTAACCAGAAAGCGTTCTCCGGCACCTGTAATTGCTTCTGGTTGAGCAGATTCATTTTTGAAAATGCTAATAATTTCATTAAGTTGTCTGTTCTTCTCGCCAAGAGAAATAAATTTGATTTTCTCTTGATTTAATAGAGATGATGTGGTATCGCAGCCACTAAACGCATGAAGAAAGAGGATGATGGCTGTAGCTTCTTTGTATTTAAAACTATTAGCGGAATAAAGTCTTTCAGCCGTTTTGCCTTTACCTGGTTTTCGCATGAATATATTGCTTTGAGGTGGAGACAACGCGGTCAGCAAAACCAGAAGATCCACGTCTTCAGCAGAAAGGCAACATCTCACTTTCCAGCGTGATATTAGCGAGGTTAAATTGGACTTGTATTTATTTTTTTTCTGAAAATTAAATTTTTAACCGCTTGTAACTTTTTTTCTGTACGACGTACAGAAAAAAATTATACACAAAAAATAATTGAAATTTTGTTATCTTTATACTTCCCATAGACATTTATGTCATAAAGTCAATTTTTGAAGCGTTATGTAAAAAAAAACAAATTGTGGCCCCTTCAATTCAAGATGGCGGCTAACGCTGTGACCCCACGTGGTCGAAAACTTCAATTTTTCATAAGTAGCCTATACTTAAGCAATACAAATTAAAACATTTTCTACGCCACCTTTTGTAAGGCAAAGCCTCTTTTTTGTCCCCACTGATTGGACTATAGGAGTATTTAGTAAATTTTATTATTACCGCAACCTTACCCCTCATGACTTCAAGTTAGATATTTCATTTGATATCAAGCAACTAGAATTGATTTATTGTGACGATTTTGTCTACTTTTTGAGCGGCGTTCCACAATGGAGGTGAATTTTTACAGAGTTATCTTTACCGGCATCTACACCTTTGAATCGGCGGTGAAAGTAATGGCCAGGGGTTTTATACTACAGCCATTCACATACCTTAGAGATGCATGGAATTGGCTTGACTTCGTAGTTATAGCTTTAGCGTGAGTAGTAGACAATTTTAATATATTTATGTAGCAAAATGTTACAACCGTTTAATTGTAGATTTTCTTTCTTATATATCTAAATATTTCTTTAATAGTTTTTATATAGAAGAATATATATATATTTATATATAAATTAGATATTTGTATGTTTAAAATATTTTTATAAACCGATCTATGGGTAGTGATATATGGCAGAGAAACTCGTTTGAAAAGTTCCATCGATCAAAGTGACGTGATATAAACTAGTAAAACGACAGTATTGTGTAGTTAGATATAATTAATCTAGATGTTGTGGTTGTGGGTGTGTGTTGCAGTTATGTGACGATGGGCATAGATCTCGGCAACTTGGCCGCTCTCAGAACCTTCAGAGTTCTCCGAGCGTTGAAGACTGTGGCCATCGTACCGGGTAATTTTATATTTGTATAATATTTGACTTAGCAAAGTTTGGTTTTAAAATATAATTTGTATAAGTGTCTAGAAGTCAAAAGTAGGCAGTAATAAAATGCTTTTATAAGTAGATGTATTAACTTATCACTTCTTAGTAAAAAAAAGAATGGTTTAAAAAGAAATGAAAAGACAAAAAATGTAAGTAAGTATGATGGTTTGTCCTTTTAGCAATTCCAAAATGATATGCAGCATCGAGTGAAATAATTTTATTAGATTTTAAAGTTATAAGTATATTGTTTTAACAATGAAGAAATAAATGCGGTTCACAGGCTTGAAGACTATCGTGGGTGCGGTGATAGAGTCGGTGAAAAATCTTCGAGATGTGATAATATTGACAATGTTTTCATTATCTGTGTTCGCTCTTATGGGTTTGCAAATCTATATGGGGGTTTTGACACAGAAGTGCATAAAAGTCTTTCCGGAAGATGGTAGTTGGGGTAACCTTACTGACGAGAATTGGGAGAGATTTTGTCAAAATGAAAGTGAGTTTCCTATAGAACAAATTTTATTTCTATTTTTCTATTTTGAAATTACAACAAGACGTAATATTTTTTTTGTGTAATTCGTAGCAAATTGGTATGGTGAAGATGGTGATTATCCGCTTTGTGGAAATTCATCGGGAGCTGGGTATGAAATCAAAACTGACAATAATATGCTAATATTAAGTTTAAAATTACGCACAAATGTTAGTGAATATTTCTCTTTTTTCAGAACATGTGAACAAGGCTACGTATGTTTACAAGGCTATGGGCCAAACCCGAACTACGGATATACAAGTTTTGACACATTCGGCTGGGCTTTTCTTTCAGCTTTCCGACTCATGACACAGGACTACTGGGAAAATTTATATCAACTGGTAATATAGCCTTATTAGATCCAAAATAAAAATAATACATCCTGATAATATTGAATATATTAAAAAAAAATAAAGTTGCTAAATATACTAATATAATACTATATGTCTCCGTCTTAGGTGCTGAGGTCAGCGGGTTCGTGGCACGTCTTGTTCTTTGTAGTTATTATTTTCTTGGGCTCATTCTATCTCGTCAACTTGATTTTGGCCATCGTCGCCATGTCATATGATGAGTTGCAAAAGAAGGCCGAAGAAGAAGAACAAGCTGAAGAAGAAGCGCTTAGGGTAGGAACTTGCAGTATTTAAGTCTTAAAAATATATATTTATCTCGAATTGCTCCCGATAAAGCATCGCCGTCACCTCCAAGTTCTAACTCTCCTCTACTCCACTCTATTCTGTCCTTCTACTCCGCTCTACCAATCCGTCTCTTCACCTAACCTACCTACCTAACCTTTGTGTATAATATTGTAAGCTATTTTTCTGTGTGCAATAAAGTTATTTATTATTATTATGTATATTATATAAGGAAGCGAAAGAAAAAGCAGCTGCCAGAGCGGATAAGCAGGAAGCGAGAGAAGCTCACGCTCGCGAGCAAGCGGCCGCGGCAGAGGCGGCGGCGTACGCCGAAGCGCACCCCGCCAAGTCCCCCAGCGACTCGTCCTGTCAGAGCTACGAGCTGTTCGTGAACCAGGAGCGCGGCAACCAGGACGACAATACGCGCGAGCGCATGTCCCTCCGTAGCGACCCCTACCAGGACTCGGTGAGCACTCAGCCAACGCACAAGCCCACCGCCAACGAATCGCACCACGAACCGGCACGTCGACAGAGGAAGGTCAGCATGGTGAGTATACGCGCCTCTCACGCCTTCATCACGCTGCCAATGGTTTATCTCAATTTTTAATTAAAACAATGTTCCTTTATATTTATAATGTCAGTAGATATATGAATTAAGCTTTCAAGTTTTCAATCGAATAAATTATAGAGATTAATTTGAATTTAAGAACAGGTATTCATTGAAGTTAAATTTCGAACAATATTTTTTTTACAAATTACCTCTTAATGAAAGTAAATAAAAAGCATTCAAAATAGCGTACATAATTAAACATTAAAATGGTAGACTCCTTTTTTTTTACAAATACAGTAGTATATAATTATAATTAACTGACGCAACTGTTGGCAGCGAAACACTATCTTTTCAACTTGATTTCATTCCGAATTCACGCTGCTTTTACACTACAAAGATATTCGATTTAAAATAAATTCTTATAACACAATTCAAACATTCATTTTCCATCCTCATTCTCTGTTAGCACTCGATATAAAAAAATTCAAGTTGAAAAGAACAAAAAAATATATTGATATAAGCTTTGATATAATTATTTACTCTCCTTTGAAATTTTCCGCTAGCTTCAAAATTCAGATTTACAACATAACAGAGAATTTTTGTGATAATCTTAATCAAATCAACAAGTAAAAGTCAATAATAATATTTTTGAACTATCATATGGTTAAACTTATTGTAAATTGAAAATCTGAATATTTGTCGTAATCTTAAATTGATTTAACTTTCTTTTATTATTTTTAAACATTGATTCTGTGGATTTATTTGGATATTGGTTTCGAGGCATGCTATTCGTTGAACCTACTATCTCTACAATCACCTTCATTCGTAATCCATCATTTTCTTATTGCTATGTCTGCATCTATTCTAATCATTTTATATTATTACTTAACCAATTTACTATACTTGCAAAAGCGGTTATTTAAAAAATTTGTTTGATTAAAATTATTTAGTCTCTATTAATTTCCTTTAATCACTTACAATAAAGCAACATAAATACAACCAATGCACAAAAGGGGTGTTGATTACGTAAGCATGACTTAGAGTGAATTTTACTGTCAACTTAGCTTTTAGACTAAATCTAGTGCACTTTAGTAAACTTTCGTTTTCGAATACTTCAATCTCCAATATTATTTTTTCAAGTTGTAAATATAAAACTAACTTAAGTATTACCATTTAAATTAAGCCTCTGTCAGACTAAATAAAATAAAAATTAGCCGATAAAGACTATTCGAATAAATACTATTGGAGAAATAGAGTCTATTGTCATGTTAGATTGTTTCTTTCGTAATATTAAATGTTCGAACGGGCTGAGCTGAGACTGAACATATCACCGGTGGAGAGGTAGGTTCGGTCAACATAACTAACTTAACATTTATAGTAACTTATAAGAACTTTTATACAATTCAATAATTCCTCAATTTCGATGAGTGATAGGCGGAGGCTATCTATTTTGAATAAAAAGAACAGTCCTCATGACTATAGATGTAGAAATTAAATAATAGCTATGGTAGGAATTAGTCATATGCAAAAATGCATGAAATTTAACCCCATATTACTTCATGTGTTTATAAACAAAGTTACTTGACTAACCGTTGCTTTTATTTCATCGCCATTGCTTGTCTTCGGTTCCTTGTTTATGTGTATTACAATAAGAGTATTGTAGTTCAAATCAATCGACAAATTTAAAAAGTCGACTAATATGTAACTACAAAACTTTATTGTAAAATCAGTTTTTTCGTTTTCATCTTTTATTTAGTTAGCATTTTCGGTAGTCCTGTTTTTATTAATTCTAGTCACACATTAATTTCACGTTTCGTATTACTTATTTGCAACTTCCTTATACCAAATTGTTCTTATCGGAATCCTTATCCTCTTTTTTGAATGTCTAATTATATTTTGATAGTTTTATTCTCGATATTTACAAATTCACTTTTTCTGTGTATTAAAGGTTCCCCACCCTGAACGCATAAATAAATACGGACAGTTATCATATGGGCCACTGCGCGAAGGCTCACAGGTTTGTCCTTGTAGCCAAATTGGTGTTTGTGTTCCCCTTCCTATCCCTGTGTTTATTTAACTATATATTATTCTCTTTTCCTCTTTTATAAATTAAAGTTTGCGTTCTTAGTGATTTCTATTTACATTGCAGCAATTCATGAATCATTCAAAATATTCTTTGTTAGTCTTAATTATTTCATTTATATCAAATACATTAAACGTCATGCATTGATGCAATTGATTCGGAAGCACTATTATTTGTCCAATCTTCATTGTATTTCTTCCTTATTACTCATTTTCTTAACTGTGCGTTTTTTTTACTATTTGTTTATCGGCACATGAAAGTAAATATTAAGCCATAGGAATGTAAAAGTTTAATCCGTACCCGTTTCGTATACTTCAGAAAAGCTTGAACTAATAAAGCCTCTGCGACCGATACCCGATCAGTACTTGTTCATCTGCATTTTTCATGCTCGATCAGAATTGAGGAACTTTGTACTTGAGTCAATGATTAAAAAAATACTTTAGTATTTCTCGAATCCAAATAAAATACAATTTGATTAAATAACCTTTGTCTTGTTACTAAAAATATTAGTGCAACATATTTTTAAGAACTTTTTCAAGATTCAAAATGACTTTAGGCCTCGTTGTCACTGCCCGGATCACCGTTCAATTTACGCCGAGGATCTCGCGGTTCTCATCAAATGGCTCTTAGGCCAAACGGAAGGAATCGATATCCGCCCGGAGCTGACCGCAAACCACTCGTTCTTTCAACATATTTGGATGCTCAAGAACATCTACCGTATGCCGACGACTCAAATGCCGTAACTCCAATGTCTGAAGAAAACGGTGCTATTATTATACCTGTCTATTACGCAAATTTAGGTAAGCTTAATGCTAAAAATATTTAAGTGATTATAAAATACAAAAAAAAAAAACTACCAGTTTACTGGTATTTAGAGCAATATCTACTTATTCGAAGCCTGGAGAAATATAAAACTTAGGTAAATTTAAACAGATTCTTCCAATTAATTTGTAAAGAAACTTTTGGAACGTTAAAATCTGAAAGAAGATCTGTTTGTTGTAGGTTCAAGACATTCTTCTTATACGTCACATCAGTCTCGGTTGTCGTACACTTCGCACGGGGACCTGTTAGGCGGAAAAGCACAGACGAAAGAGGCGAGGCTAAGAGGACGATCTTCCTCGAGAAACCACAGCGTTACGTCACAGCCTCACGCGTACCCACTGCCTAGACAAGATTCGTCACTTGCATCTAGACCGCTTAGAGAATATGTGAGTAATTAAGAGAGATTCTTGACTAGATAATTTTAACAATATGTTAAGTTGTTGTAAGAAATTGTATTAATAAAAATATATACCTTTCCAGGAAATAAGCACTACTGAATGTACAGATGAGGCTGGCAAAGTGTTGAAACAATCGAACGACAACCCTTTTATAGAATCATCGCAGCAGCCTAAAGTAGTAGATATGAGAGGTAAATAATAACAGTATTTCTAAACAATGAGTTTTCGTACGAGTAACCTGTGCCGAGTCACTAGTATTACATTACTTTACAGATCTCTTCAGATCATATCAGATTTTTCATCTCGGCTCTAGTTTTTTTTTTCGTGTTAATAAATCAATAAAATTGTGTTATAAAAATTCGTATTTTATTTAGAAATTAAAATTATTTATGCATAACTGAACTGAACTACTGCTGGGCAAAGACCTCTTCTCAATGTAAGAGAAGGGTTGGAGCTTCATCCATCACGCTGATCCACTGCGAGTTGGCGGATAATTTCCCTACCATGAGTGACAATCGTCATCATGTGTCTGTGAAAGTAACCGGGTCCGACGGCTTTTCGTGCTATTTTAGGGCTGGTGGGGAAACCCACTAGAATATAATAATATATTTACACAAAAACATACATCAGAACGGTTGTCTTGATTATGTATAACAGAACAATTGAATGTTTTTTTGTGTGATTCCAGATGTAATGGTACTAAATGAAATTATCGAACAAGCTGGCAGACAAAGTAGAGCCAGCGATCAAAACGGTAAGAATAATGAATTGAAATTCAATTCATCAATGTTTTCGTGATTTCTGAAACTCTCTCAGTACTTTGCATATCAAGTTTTTTGTAGATATTCTTTCAATGTGTTTTTTTTCCTTAATAATACCGCTTATATTTACAATAATATTTTTTAAATTATAAGCTTAAAGTGACTATAATAAAACAATATTAATAAATAAAGAATAAAGATATACACATAATCACTTTTACACAGTTTATATTATATAATTATACATGATCTGCATATAACTACACGACACAACAACAAAACACAAAGGTATTTGCTCATTATGCAGCAAAAAGCATAATTGGCAAAATAAACCATTTGTGGATGTCATTTATTAAATATCTTAAAAATATAAAAGCACTCGGAGCACAAGATCCTAACTTCTGAGTAGCACGCACCAAAAACTTACACATATAAAAAAAAAGAAAATATAAAATAAAAAACTGAAGCTTTTTTTAAATAATAAAATGCTTATGCTTTGCTTTTTATTTGTTTAATGAATAGCTAAAGTAGAACACTATATAACTTAGTCAAGTATAATAACATGATGAAAGATATCCATAGAATATTTATGTAGGTACACAAGTTCTCTTTATTTACACTTATACTTTTTTGTGAAGCAGTTTGCAAACGCCGCTCTAAGCTTAACACATAACTTCTATTTTTACAAAACGATGCACTTTTTGCAAAATTATTGATTTTTTTAATAAATCAGATATTTAACAAATTGAATATTTATTAACTTATATGCTTTTTTATCTATCTCAATAACCTATGAAAGCGCAAGCTCTGGTTATGATGTTAGAGATATAGAAACTCTTTTATTTAATAGTTTGATTTTATTGTAATACACGATTGTAGCGATTGTAGCGATCGATAATAATTGCATGTTTATTTATTTTAAATTACCTTCAGTACCTACGATTTACTTTTATTCAATTTAACATAATATCCAACCAAGTCTTTGTAGTATAGATATCACATAGATTGTATTGATAAATCACGATATTCATATTTTTTGACCCTTTAAATATAAATATAGTTTAGAAACATAGTAATATTTGACGCAACATCCCCATCATGTCAGCCAAGTAAGCTTTAATGCGAATTTAAGATAAGCCTCTACATAATTGAATTGTGCGAGCCGCTTACAACGTGGTTTATGGTGTGAGCACAGTAACAGGCACATCGACCAGTTAGCGTCGTGTACGTTACATAGACTTCTTCTTGAAAATCTAAAAACCATTAGGGAAAATTGTTTCTTTGATATAAATGACAGCCATCAAATTCAAAAAATATGAATATTGATATCTAAAAATTAAGTAAAAATTTTCCCTTCAGAACCCATATTATTTACCAAATCACAAGTCCTAGTTTAAAGGAGCTGTTATTGGTTAAAATATAAAAATAATGAGCGAATACTAACAATACTTTCTCTCTCTCTCTCTTTCTTCAACACACAAAACACACGCTCTACGGTAAACGTGACACAACAGTGTCAGTGTACTACTTCCCAACAGCGGAAGACGATGAGGATGGACCCACCTTCAAAGAGAGACTCCTCGAGTGCTTAATGAAAGGAATAGACTTCTTTTGTGTATGGGACTGCTGTTGGTTGTGGTTGGAGTTTCAAAAATACGTGGCTCTACTAGTATTTGACCCGTTCGTAGAACTGTTCATCACGTTATGTATCGTGGTCAACACTTTGTTTATGGCTTTGGACCATCATGACATGGATAAAGATATGGATAAATTTCTCAAGAGTGGAAATTACGTAAGTTTTTCAACAGAATAATTTGTGTTAAATTAGAACGAAAACATCATAATTATATTTATTTCAGTTTTTCACTGCTACCTTTGGCATAGAAGCCATGTTTAAATTAATAGCCATGAGCCCGAAATTTTACTTCCAAGAGGGTTGGAATGTTTTTGATTTCATCATCGTGGCCTTATCGTTATTGGAATTGGGTTTGGAAGGTGTACAGGGTTTGTCAGTGTTACGTTCATTTCGTTTGGTAAGTTCCATTTTAATTTAATTAATTATATTTAATTAATATTAAAATATTTAAATTGTAATTGTTAGTATATAACAACTATATATAACACAAATAGATTCGTAAAAACAAAAATCCTAAAATTACAACGAGAATATATATTCTAATATAATTTTTAATAAAAAGAAAATCTTATATTTATGTAAGTACGTATTCTCACTTTTTATAGTCACAGTTTACCACATGCATCACACACAGGTATATTGACATATATGTATTTATGTGTAATGAAATATTTTCAGCTGCGTGTATTTAAACTGGCTAAGTCTTGGCCGGCGCTAAACCTTATTATATCCATAATGGGTAGGACGGTGGGAGCTTTAGGCAATTTAACCTTTGTTCTTTGCATCATTATATTCATATTTGCGGTGATGGGAATGCAGTTATTTGGGAAAAACTATACAGGTTCTCTTTAAAAAGCAATTTAGCATCTCTAAAGAATTTAGGCTTGATTATTGATTATTCAGCTTCACACTCCCCAGTATTTTCACACAGGGCTTGATTGACCATTACTTTCATAGGGGACCATTTGGTCCCCGCAGTGGCTTTATAACACGGAATATGGCTCCATCACATGAATGGACCTGAGATGAGACACGTTATAAAGCTATTCCACGCAGCTTGTGATTATAAGTTAAGCTTTGCATCAAGTAATATAGAAGTAACATGCAGCTTCGCTTCCCGAGGGTATTTCGATACATCAGGTCGACAACTGATGGGATCTATGTCAGTAATATTAGGCTAAAGAGAACATTTATGTGACTCTTGTGACAGTATAAAGTCACATATCCAAAAACAAATAAATCGAAAAGCTCTCACGTATGAAACTCATAGATAGATATAATAGAGAATAGAATAACATATATCCCACTCATACAGAAATAAGTCAACGCACATTTTTTGATAGGTTACTCAAGCACACATTTGCTAACTCTAGTTTAATTGACCCAGGATTGCTCAAATCATTTCGGAAATAGAAAAATTAAAATATAAACGGAACTATTTGGGCGATTGTCGGTCTTCAGAAAGGTGCCGCAGTAGCATAGGTGAAGCGCCGGTAATCGAGCTTGTGTGACGCCTTGTTTCACAATTTGTACTTGCAGCTTCGAGTATTCAAATTGGCAAAGTCATGGCCGACACTTAATTTACTCATCTCTATAATGGGTAGGACGATGGGTGCCTTGGGCAACCTGACCTTCGTATTGTGCATCATTATTTTCATATTTGCCGTGATGGGTATGCAACTATTCGGGAAAAATTATGTTGGTAAGTCGAATTGGTGGGAGTCTTGCATGTTCGTTGGTGTATGTTAAACGTTAGTGACGCGAATGCCCGCTGAACTTGTCTATGAATCTACTTCAACTTTTGTAGAGTACATGAGTGAAATACACGACTATAATTATCATTTAGGTACATTAGATGAGATTAGATGAGAGGTTTTTCGTAAAATTAGTTAATTTTAACATAATAGTTGCCGTGTTGAAGTAGATTCATAAAGGATCAAGTTATTTGTTAAAGTGTGGATTGCGTCATAAAGTTTCGGTACATATGTCTCTGGTGACATGTTCGACTCCACGCTTTAATTCGGGCTCCGGTCACAGTTAATTGTAACTATTGTGTTGATGTGCGTCACACTCTTGTGCTCATATTGTTAGGTGATTGGCTAAAATCGGTGTAATCTTTCCAAGTGAGCTTTTATTTACTTTTAAGTATATTGTATTAATTCTAAAAGCCCCAAGCAAAGGCGCCTCACTTGTGAGACATTCATTGCCAGCTTTTCTGATACTTTCAACAATACAAAATTAATTATATATCTGCATCTAATTTTCTTCAAATTTTAATCAAAGCCATCAAGCAATATATAGTATCCAACTAACACTTCAATCTTTAAAACTAATTGCTGAGTAGTTTAAAAAATTGCATGTATTTGCTAGAAGTTAATTATCTTCAGCAAAAAATGGGGTTAGTAAAAACCTTGCGAATTATTTATGCATGGTTGTTCTTCTTATTACTTTCCTCCTGTCACTATAAAAACGTTACACACACAGAGATTTTGTTTTTTCTTAATTTTATTTAACAAGGAGGCAATAATTTCTATATATTTAAAAAAATATAGGTTTCAAAAAATAAATCAGAACTCACACTTAAACAAAGAAAAATTGTTGAAAGTTTTACTCCTTGTTAGATAAAATAATTAAATAATTAAAATTGTTAACAAAAAAAAAGAACACGAAATCTCTGCTAATAAGCCAATATTCATTAAAATTGTGTTACTTATTAAATGTTTTACAAAAATTGTTACCCAATTTTTTAAATAATTTTTTTCAATGCGTTAAGCTTAAGTAAAATTATCTACATTTTAATTAAAGATATTTATAAACAAAATTGTAGTAAACATTAAATAAAATATTAATTAATAAAGAAATTTTCTAGTGTACACTTATAAAAATCTTTTTAAATTTAATGCTTGTCACTGAATTATTTACATCTTATATTAATTTTTAGAATCACCTCGATACCTTTTCTCGTTACTAAATAATTATATTCACTGTATGTGCACAGACTATGTAGACCGTTTTCCGGACGGAGACCTTCCCCGATGGAACTTCACCGACTTCATGCACAGTTTCATGATAGTATTTCGAGTACTCTGTGGAGAATGGATAGAAAGCATGTGGGACTGTATGCTCGTTGGAGACGTATCCTGCATACCATTTTTCTTAGCCACCGTTGTCATTGGTAATCTTGTGGTCAGTATTTGCTTTGGTCTGTTTATTACAATAAAATTAATTTTTGTATAGTTGATAAAATTAAATTAATATTTTAAAATAAACACAAATATTCAAAAAGTTTTATGTTTTAGGTTCTCAATCTCTTCTTGGCCCTGTTACTGTCAAACTTCGGTTCTTCGAACTTATCGTCGCCGACAGCTGATCAAGACACAAATAAAATTGCTGAAGCCTTCAACAGAATATCAAGGTTCATAGACTGGGTCAAAAGAAGCGCAGCGGACATACTGAAAATGTTAAAAAATAAACTTACAAATCAAATAGCCATACACGCTCCCGGTAAGATGTGTTTATATTTTAAAAGAGTGTTTTGGCATGTTGTTGTTTGTACTTAAATGTAATAATTTAAAAAGGCGGTTTATGGACGCGAAGCAGTGAAACTTCTTGATGAATAGTTAAAAGAGTGACGAAAACATATCGTTCTGCGACAATAATTTTCATGCGTAATATTTAGATTTATTTAAATGTACAATTGTGTACCTTTGTTCTTGGAGATATATAATAGATAGTAAGAAGTTTCACTCTTGTGACAGCTTGGCTAATTTGTAATTAAATAGGCCATCTCTATAAAAAGGCTGTTAACATTTTTTAAATTAAATATGTCTATTTAGAAGTTGAAAAATTATTTAACGAGTATTTCATTTATGTACTATATCTGTAACATTATAGCATGATTATACAAAAACATAAGATTAAAAAAACATATACAGAGCATGATATTCGTGTGTATCCTCTATCTCTATATATTTTGTGAACACTGTGCGTTGCTTGTCCCCTATAGCATTCAAGTGTAGAGCTACAGACCTTTCGAAATTAGTTTGTGTTGACATAATATTTTTTTTTGTGTATATCATTGTTTACTCGAGTGGCAATCGGTGTTTTGATTTACAGTGAGTACATTTTTTTTTTGCTTTTGTTGTCATATAATTGTAAATTTGTATAATTTCTAATGCTTTATGTGTATTTGCATGTAGATGGAAGTCATGTGTTGATATAATAAGTTTTTGTATTTTAAAATTTATGAAACACTACTTCCAAGTACCAAATGTGTCATTGTTTTCTTTTAATATTTATTTTCACTTTAAAATAAGTCATATAAACTTCAAAATAATGTTATTTTTTCTATTACCGTCGTTTCTTGGTTGATAGATTTTTTCATTCATATTTATTTTCCTCTTTACGAGATCTGTAACTAAGTTGCTCGCCCTGGTCTGATTTCTATGCTTGGGTGCTGCGTCTACGCACGGTGGACAAATGACGCGCGTCATATAGGCTTAAAGGCGGCTTTATGCGGCCGCTGTGTCTCCTCAGAACGGGTGGATAACGAGCTTGAATTAGGAGTCGACCTCGATGATGGGGTTCTATATAAAGACAAAAAATTAAAAGACCAAGTAGAAGTAGCAATCGGCGACGGCATGGAATTCACGATACCGGGTAAAATCTTAATACTCATTCATCATTTCAGATATTTATTATTTAAATATTATGTAACTTTACATTATTCATTAATTTTTAAAGGTGACAATAAGTACAAGAAAGGTAAAATACTAATGAATAATATAAATGCAATAACGGACAACCACACAGACAATAGAATCAATTGTGAATTGAATCATCATGGATATCCCATTCAGGTGCGAATGTTCATTGCTGCTATTACGTACTGGTAGCATATAGAGTAAAGCACTGGATAAAATAAACAATACTTATTTTTAGGATGATGATACGATAAGTCAAAAATCATACGGAAGTCACAAAATTAGATCATTTAAAGATGAAAGTCATAAGGGTTCAGCAGATACAATCGACGGTGAAGAAAAGAAGGACGCTAGTAAAGAAGAATTAGGTTTAGAGGAAGGTAAGGTTATATTTTATATTTAAGTGTTTTTGCAGAAACTGTTCGCTGTAAATATCAAACATAGTCAATACAAAACGAAATGGAAACTTATTATTCTTATGTTTTATTTTACAGAAATGATACAAGAAGAAGACATAGGACCGATAGATCTGGCTAAACTTGATATAAAAGCAGTAGAAGGTGAAATGATTGATGACAGTCCGTCAGATTGTTGTCCAGATCCGTGTTACCAACGCTTTCCCTTTTTGGCTGGAGATGACGAGTCACCTTTCTGGCAGGGATGGGCCATGTTGAGACTGAAAACCTTCCGACTTATTGAAAACACATACTTCGAAACGGCTGTGATAACTATGATTTTACTGAGTAGTTTGGCTTTGGTTTGTTATTTTCCATTTTCACTTTTAAGATCAATATTTGTGAATAATAATTACTAATATTTTCTTGTATTTTTCAGGCTCTGGAAGATGTTCATTTACCGCATCGGCCGATTCTTCAAGATATACTCTATTACATGGATCGAATTTTTACCGTTATATTTTTTATCGAAATGTTGATCAAGTGGCTTGCTCTTGGATTCCAGAAATACTTCACAAACGCCTGGTGTTGGCTTGATTTCATCATTGTCATGGTAAAGGACAATTTTTATGAAGTAAACTTTTTCATTTATGTAACTAAAATGGTTTTAATTGTTGTTTTGGAATATTTATAATATTTAGACTTAAAGTAACGGTCTTCAAGTAATTCTTGAACTAATCAAACTGGATAAGTAAATAATATCAGCTTTAGACATACGTAGAAGGTAAAACAACTACATTTTTATCAGGTGAATATAAAAAATATAATATTCAATAAAATATATTTTCATAAAATGGTTTGTCTACGTAGGTTTCCATAAGAATTTCTAAATATATATTCAGTAATTTTATATGAATCACGAATGGTATCGTTAGTTGTCACTGATAAACCATGGAGCCGTCATGGCGGGTGCAGATGACATCCCAGCATTCCGTTCGATGCGCACTTTGCGTGCTCTGCGACCTCTCCGCGCAGTTTCCAGATGGGAGGGCATGCGCGTGAGTACGCGCACTCAACACCAAGCGATTGGTCGTTTAACAGATGGTTACGTCGTGTTGCCTGTCAAACATAATTGGCAATAATCTTCCTAAATACATATTTAATAAAAATGTAATTTAAAACAATAAACAATGCAGGCAGCGCGACATATGAGCGTGAGCTTTGACTGTTCTATGTCTATTACAGCGAGGGCCAAGACCGGCCTAGCTGTTGCCAGCTCTCGATGTCGTTTTGTTGTATTTGTGGATTTGCTTCTGTCTTACCCTCGACTTAATTACTAAATATAAATACATTCTAATTTTTACTACAGAAATCTCTTAACATGCATGTCACGGTAACCTTCACCTACGCCTCAACTGTGCCGTTTTTGAAAATGTATATTATTAAATTTATTGCATACGTATATAAATAATTGATAAAAATAAAAATGGCACATTTCTGTATTTTGTGCTATCAGTGTACTGAATACAATAATAATAAATACTTGTCAAATAATAAACATATGCCTTTATTCTCGATGTAAATAAAATTGAGAGGTCCAGGAAACTTGGACGTTTCTGAGTCTTCTCAAGCTTTATGTATTTCTGGAATGTAACAAAAATCTTAACTTATGTTTCCAAACTTTTTAATTTACTTTAGTGCTACCTTTTGCTGTCAACAGGTTTGAATGTGGATAGGATAGTCCTTTATCTTCAAGACATTTTATTGTCCTATCATTTTATCGTTGGGATCGTGGGTCTTCACATCTATATCATAGATAAACTCGATTTATATTATTTCCCGGTCATGTATTTTACTCTAAGTTGAGAATGTTACTTTAACGTATTGATATTGTGTATTCTCAAAGTGCTACTATTGATTTTATCAGGTCTCGCTTATAAACTTCGTAGCGGCACTTTGTGGCGCCGGTGGCATTCAGGCGTTCAAAACGATGAGAACGCTTCGCGCCCTTCGACCGCTCAGAGCTATGAGCCGCATGCAGGGCATGAGGGTACGTACCTCTGCCTCGCGAGCTCTACTTCTCTTTCTTATTAACTAACCATCTATCACTACACAATTCGTTCAACACCAACACAACAGTTTCATTATCACAAAATATATAAACGTAGAACATCCATTCAATCTACATCATTTGAAAACAATCTGTTAACAAATATCACTTTTCAAACGCAACCAATTCATTGGCATTATCGAATATTGATTATTAGTAAATCATTTTGAAGTCTTCGGTGGCACCCTTGAATGGCTTAGTATCATCATGACTCGTCACTTCCTCTTTAAAAGCAGTCGGTTTTAAGTCGTCAATATATATCACTATCATGTTTTGGTCTACTATTTCTCTTCGGTTACTTTAATATCTTTAGCGTAGATTTATCCTAGATATTTTAAATGTATTTTAGATAATGCACCTTAGATTAACTTATATCATCAATGGCAAGATTTATTGAAGAATTCCAGCGTGCATGTGATAGATCTTAGTTCCATTCGCGTATTTATTGGATTATTTTTTTGAATTGGTAAGAGAGCTTCGCTTCTTATTTAATATGTGCATGTTCTGTTGTTGGTATTGATGTTACACACGCGCTTAGTCTGCAGGATTGTAAATTAAGTATAGATTCTACTTCATTTATAATTGTTAATGGTAAAAGTATTATTGAAATTTATTGATTAAAGTTAAAAGTGAAAAGCTTCATAAGTATATATTTTATTATTTTAACATGTCATTCTCGATATATAAGTTATTTATTACCAAAATTATCTATTTCACAAGTAATTGCATAGTAGCCAAATAGTCTTATTACTTAAATTTTCTGCTTACGCTATTAACTTTAAAATGTCCTTAAAATACCAATATCTGTACAAGACGGTACCGGTATTAAACATAACAATCTATTGAAATGTTATTAAAAGCATTTAATCTTATTGTAAATCAATATCACTTTAACTAGATTTCTAAGTATACTGTCAAATTCTAGGTGGTAGTGAATGCTCTGGTGCAAGCGATCCCATCCATCTTCAACGTGCTGCTCGTCTGTCTGATATTCTGGCTCATATTCGCTATCATGGGTGTACAACTCTTCGCTGGAAAATATTTTAAGGCCAGTTTAGCAATTTTTTACATAAAACTTCGATGAAAATATATTTATGATCAATACTTTTCCCGTACTTGTTCTAAGTACTAACAATAAGTTTATTAAAATAGATCTGAATAAAAAATACATACATACTTAGACGTATGTGTATTTTTTATTTTGTAAAAAAGTTAAAAATCTCGTTTGTATCTGTTTCTTATATGAGATATCATTCATGTTACTAAACGATATGTTATTTCAATCTCAATTTTTCTCTATCATGAATAGACTAACACTCAACTTTTTTGATGTTAATTAATATTTTTATTCAAATAGTTACAATTACACAGTTTTTATTTTTATTATAGTGCGTCGATATGAACCATACAACTCTGAGCCACGAAATAATACCAGATAAAAATGCTTGTGTCTTAGAAAACTACACCTGGGAAAACTCTCCAATGAACTTTGATCACGTCGGGAAAGCTTATTTGTGTCTATTTCAAGTTGCTACTTTCAAAGGCTGGATTCAAATCATGAACGACGCTATCGATTCACGGGAGGTACTTATAATTACGATGATTTTGATCGGATCAGCTATTGTTGTCACATTGTATTAAAACTAAATTTATGTATTATTACTTTATTAAACATTGTACTTCTTTCAGGTCGGTCGTCAACCCATTCGAGAAACCAACATATACATGTATTTGTATTTCGTGTTCTTCATCATTTTTGGCTCATTTTTCACTCTTAACCTATTCATTGGTGTGATTATTGACAATTTTAATGAACAAAAGAAAAAAGCGGGAGGTAGTCTTGAAATGTTTATGACTGAAGATCAGAAAAAGTATTACAATGCAATGAAGAAAATGGGGTCGAAAAAGCCACTTAAAGCGATTCCTAGACCTAGGGTACATTTGTAATAAATATGTATATTTATACTTTTAACATGTAAGTAAATGTACTTTAACGTTGTTTTTTTTTTCAGTGGCGGCCGCAAGCAATTGTATTTGAAATTGTAACAGATAAGAAATTTGATATGATAATTATGTTGTTTATTGGCCTTAATATGTTAACGATGACTCTCGATCATTACCAACAATCAGAAACCTTTAGTTCTGTATTGGACTATCTTAATATGATATTCATCGTAATATTTAGTTCAGAGTGCCTACTCAAAATCTTCGCCTTACGATACCACTACTTTGTTGAACCATGGAATCTATTCGACTTTGTCGTTGTCATGTTTTCCATTCTTAGTAAGTAGAAATACATATTTTTTCCAATAAAAAGTTGACAATGAATATTTAACATAACAAAATAACGATTAATGTATCCATCCACAGGTTTGGTTTTGAGTGACATTATAGAAAAGTATTTTGTTTCGCCGACTTTACTAAGAGTCGTCAGAGTAGCAAAAGTTGGTAGAGTACTTCGTCTTGTGAAAGGTGCAAAGGGCATACGAACATTACTGTTTGCGTTGGCTATGTCCCTGCCAGCCCTATTCAATATTTGCCTACTACTGTTTCTTGTGATGTTTATCTTCGCAATATTTGGAATGTCATTTTTCATGCACGTTAAAAACAAAGGAGGCCTAGATGATGTGTACAACTTTAAAACATTCGTGCAGAGTATGATTCTTCTATTTCAAGTAAGCATTTCTATAACAGTATTCGATTTTGTTAATTATGAAGTATAAGTGTTTGCCTTATTAATAGCAAAACTATATCATTTGAATAGATGTCAACATCAGCGGGTTGGGATGGTGTATTAGACGGTATTATAAACGAGGAAGAGTGTGATTTACCAGACAACGAACGTGGATCACCAGGCAATTGTGGTTCTGCTACAATCGGTATTACATACCTACTCTCCTACCTAGTGATCTCTTTTCTCATCGTCATCAACATGTACATCGCCGTGATCCTCGAAAACTATTCTCAGGTAAGAGTCAATAAGATGTAATATGATAATGATACCTGTCCCACTGTTACCTACATACGTAATATAGTACTTTAACAGTCCCTTTATCATAGCTTGGAGCTAAATCCGCCACGTTGTTTCACTATATTTACAATGTATAAGGAATATACAGATCTACGAAGTTCTTTTGAAATATGCAGATTTCCTCAAGATGTTCTTCTTTTAACGCCAGTTGTAAGATTAAAGCCCAGATTTGAAACCACGATTGTTTATTATCGAATCATGTGTTATGCCTACTAGCACATCTAGGCAAATACATACAGGAGAGTAGTGACATGACACATGAGATATGAAATTCAATGAATATTAATTTTCAGGCAACCGAGGACGTTCAGGAAGGCCTAACTGATGACGACTACGACATGTACTATGAAATATGGCAGCGGTTCGACCCCGAGGGAACGCAATACATTAGATACGATCAACTATCTGATTTCTTAGACGTTCTCGAACCGCCATTGCAAATCCACAAACCGAATAAATATAAAATTATATCCATGGATATACCTATATGTCGCGGAGACATGATGTTCTGCGTCGATATCCTAGACGCACTCACGAAGGACTTCTTCGCGAGAAAGGGCAACCCAATCGAGGAGCCCGTAGAAGTTGGAAGACCCGACGAAGTGGGCTACGAGCCCGTGTCGTCGACGCTGTGGCGACAGCGCGAGGAGTACTGCGCGCGGCTGATCCAGCACGCGTGGCGGAGGCACCGGCGGGCGCAGTCGCCGGGCAGCGGCTCCGCGGGCGCGGACGGCGGAGCGGGCGGCGCAGAGGCGGAGGGAGCGCCCACGGCCGTGCTGCTGGACGGGGGCGCAGGCGGAGCACACCGAGTGGTGCTGCAGGCGGCGGGTGCGTCGCCGCGTCCGCCCGAGCCCGCGCCGCCGCCCGCGCCCGTCTGACCCGCGCTGGCGCTCGCGCTGCTGCCCGCGCTCGTCGACGAGGCGCCGCTGCCGCTGCCCGCACCGCTGCCCGAGCTCTTGAGCCCACCTAAGCGCACTTAATTATTTTTTACGCTAGATGTTTCGAGTACATAGTGTCGGCGGGCGAGCGACGCGACGCGAGTCGGCGCGAACTTCCGCGCCGCGCCACCTCGCGGACGATAGCCTTGCGCGTGTGGAGACGTGAGCGTTCATCGGAGTGTTTTATATTCGCGTGGCCGAAGCTTGTGAGACGATTTGTTTTGCGACCGATGTTCGCATTTACCGAGTTTATCTTTAGTGAATTACGTTGACGCGTTTATCCCGTTTTCGAAGAGGAACCGTGTATCATTTGGAGAAAATCTTTTTAGCGAGCACGCAGTTTATTTGTCACTAGTAATATAAGATATCGGATAAAGTTGAAAAAACATTAAATGCTTATTTTTGTATTTGACGATTGACACTCTTTCTGTGTAAATGTTCATAAAGCAGATCGCTACGAATAATACGATTGTCTAAATGTAAACAACTGTGAGATATCATTTATCTTCCCCAAATGGTATCCAACAGTCCAGTGTGTTAGTACCGGAGAGCGACGCCGGAGTGACGTTTGCTTGATGAGTACCGCTTCACTCGGCCCCTGTCCACCGCGGTACCGCGCCGCACACCGCTGTCGGCGGACAGGCGCCGCGCTCGACTAATCAATTAAATCAAACTTCATACATACAATTTGATAAATAAAACATCGACACATGTTATGTATTCTTCTATACTTTTATTGCAAATTCGTCTACTGCGTTTGAACGATAGCGTGATTGTATAAAGTACCTTAATGCTTAAGAAAGCAATGGCTGCGCCCATTCATATCAAATTTGTCCATAATAATTTTAATAGTTCCAATTTTTAAGCTTCTTACTATATTTAAACAAGGTCATACCTTTTTAATCGAGATCGGTCGTCTCGGAATTAAAAAGAAAATTATTGCAAAAATGTCTGTGTAAGCTTAACAAAACAGCCGTGTAATTGGTACCAGAGTTCACTTCCGTCCTAATTCAGTATGCATCATAGGAATCGAGCCATTTTACGTAATGCGCACCTTTTCGTAGTTAATGTAATTTCCTTCCCCTGAATTACATTAGCTGCGGCGGCCGAGCGACGCGCGCCTTCCCCCGCGCGCCCTCGTGCCGCCCTACCCCGTCTGTCGCTGCCAGCAGGCTGGCACTGCTTCTATTATAATTCAAGCTGTCTCGCACCTCATTTTAAAGATTGTCGACTACAACACTGTAACATTCTATCTCGCTGTAGGTGCAATACTTTGTCTGTAATCCCGATTGATCGCACCGAATGGGCTATTCGAAAGACATGAAATTAGCAATAAGAAATTATATTAAATACCTAAGAGATCGAACGTCCCTTACCAAGTAAGGTAGATATTATTAAAATATTTTATTTTTCGATTGACATCTCTCTAGATAATGGAAGTAGCGCAATTATGAAGATGTTAGAACTATACCTACCGTAGCGTCGGAGGACTCCGAGCGACGCATCTCTATTGATCGAAATTGTGTTCTGTCAGTTTTGTCTTTTCTAGCACAAGAAAATTTAGGAATCAAAATTTTTGTATATTACCTTTGGAAGTGGTCCATTTTCTACTTCTCTGTACATATTCAGAGCTTATAGCCGGGTGGAGCCCGAACCGCACGACGCAACACATAAAAATCGTGTTACTATTGATATCAGCGAGTTGCGCAGCAATACGTAATAAGCTTAAAGCAATAACGTTAACGTGTGCTCGAATTTCGCTTTTTTTATTATGGGTCATGTCAATGAATAGGTGTGTGTCGGTTGTTTTCAATTCGTTTTTATAAAATGTGAAAATTATGAAAGTGCAAGACAATCTAAACATTTCAAAGGTTTAAGAGTCGGTGTATTTGTAAACTAAGATGAGGCGCTTAACGTTTTGCACCTATTTTGCAATAATAATAATTACGGTTACAGATAATAAATACGTAGATAATTTTATAAAGAGTTACCAGAGTGCGGTGCATGGGCCAGCGAAGTTCCCCGTCGCGAGCGCACGCACCGCGCCGTCCAAGCGCAACCCTTGGTTACTTGATTACTTTAGTTACTCGGTTATCATTGCCATTCGACCTATTCGCGGCTCGTGAAGCGCTGCGTCGCGGTCGCAATCGAGCTGACGGTAGCATAGCGCCAAGGAACGGTTCATGCATTTTAAGGGTTTTAGTTCTCAGATTATACGAAAAATTAACTTTAATTAATTTCCCGTACTCGTGTAACATAACATATAATCTATTCAAGAAAAAAAGATCAGTTTATAATAAAATTTTGATCGCTAGATGTCTGTAAGTAGTTCCTTTATTACTAATATCCGCTATTGTGAGATAGATAGATACGTTAAAATTTAATTTTTGTCGAAACCATTTTGTAGATTAGAAATAAATTGTTATATCAATATAAACGACTGAACAGTTTATCGGCGAATGACTCAAATCTCGGTCACAGTTTGAACCGCTCCGTGACGCTCGAATACTTATATCGTTCTGTTAATTTTCTGGTTATGAAGTTATTGTTTTTGTGGAACAAAATATTTTATCTACTATTAGGCATATTGGCACAAAAAAGTTGTGTTTAATTAAGTTTAGACAATAAGTTACGATATCATTGTATTATTTGTTTAACTAAACTTATGACAAAAAGTGAGTTCAGTTTGCTGAATGATAGAGATTTAATTGAATATTTATTATATATATTGTTGAAGTTTGTACAAAATAAATTAAGTAAACGATAAATATAGAACTTGACTGCTTTACTTAATTGTTTAATTTCTACATAATCACACAATTATCATTATCGTACCCGGCAGAACTTAAAACAGAGAGACATAGAAAGAGATAATCGACTATCTGTATACCTGTATTTTCTTTGCCTTTAATACACTTAATCACTTTCTCTCTCCTTATTGTAGTGTCTTTTTAATATTCTAGTTGTAGGTATAGTTTACAGTAATTCTTGTTTTTTTTTTTTTTTGTAGAGTTACGATTATGAACACATTAATATTTAAAAATAAAATCTGCTTTCACACAAAAGGGCAGCCCTTGATCAAATGTGCCTATAACTCAAAGTCCCTATTTCCCATCCACTCCTCCATCATCGGTGTGAAAATGCCTGGCAGAATGCCCATCTCTACTCGCGCTTCATTACGTACGAAGAGAAACCGGCCTATACCGGCTCGGCCAGTGCTCAAACTCAGGGGCTGCAACACGTCGCGCGTTGTTTTAATTTAATAATTTTATTTATAATTATTAATTATAATTTAATATATTTTAACAGAGTTTTAATATAAAAGTGTACATATAGTTTACTGTACAACGTGTATGAACAATAATTTTATCCTCCTGTGCCAACCCTACCAAAGTTGGTATAAATTTTGCTCGCTCCTTAGAAGCTTTGTCTCTGTTCCGTTTCTTTACTCATGTGGTTTTTAGTGGCGCATACTGTTATACTAGACATATATAAAACTAGATTTTACCCGCGGCTTCACTCGCATTGAAGCCATTAGATAGTATCAGAGATGGAATGCTAGATGGCATTGACATTTTTTTTGACGTTCGTTGAGAGCGAATAAATTTTTTTTTTTTTTTTGAAATCTATGGAAATTTGGTCAAAAATCAAATATCAATTTTTTGTACATAATTCGAATGAGAATCATGTACCGGGTGTTCTCCTTAAATATTGATAGTAATTCACCAGTCAGTCTGTATATTACACCTAGACTTGGGGCCGAAATCGAACACACAACTCTGGAGCAGAAAGCAGGCCTACTGCGAACTGGCCTTTCAAAGTCAATCCAGTTAAGTTGAAAGAAAGATGTTCTGCTTGGCTGTTTTAAATATCACCAAAATATAATTGACGATTTTCAAGTAAGAAGTATAACAGGTTTATATAGGTAAAACTGGCTTTAAATGTAATTGATAAGATGGTTTAAGGGTCTTTATTCGAAAAACAACGCAAGGGAAGCTGTATAATCAAAAACTAAAATAAAGGGCAACCTCGTATAATCAAATAAAATATTTATTAATAATCTAGATTAATCGTAGCACATAAAACCTAAAACCTTCGAAAAATTAGAAATAACCCAAAGGAACACTGAATTTGTTCTATATCACCTATAAAGACGGACCAAAAAAAAATCAAATAGGTCTAACCATTTTCGTGTTTTAACCCGACACTTAATTTTTAAATTAATGTAATTATTTAAGTATCTCTAATGAATATCAAGAATCGAAATGGTCTCTTCGTTATAATAAGTGTACCAAAGATATCATGTAATACTTAAGAAATACGAATAAAAGATCGTTGTCTATTTTTATTTTGTTTTTATTTATAATATAAAAGATTTTTTTTTACATGTCTAAAGACAAACCTATCGTTTCATTAACTAAAATTAAATGTAAATTATAAAAATATATAGCATTTATTTATTTGATTAATCCATTGGTATCAACTAATGACTGCGATTACCAGGACCTGTAAAATAACCAATATCAATTAAGATATATATACATATAGAATATAAACGCGATACTTACTTCGATAAAAATGTTTGTACTATAAATAAAATAAAATCACTCACTCCTACATACCTTCGATTAGTATTCAATATTTTATTTACGTTACGTTAAATTATTTGCAACACAAATTGTTATATTTTACTATAAAAACACAAATCTCTTGCAAAGATTAAGAAATAAGCTAAATCTAAACAGAGATGATTTTTATTCATCTCAACTTGACATTCATTCCGTGTTAAATAATACTTATTCTGATGCGTTCAAATCAAACGGGATTAAAACAAACGATATTAAGTCATTTTGCTTTATAAACAGGAAACTGTTACAACACAATATTCAAACTGTACAAACCAATTATTCATTAAGCTTTACTAGACCTTGTAGGAGAAGGCGCCAACGCATCCCTGCACAGAAAATTTGATTAATAAATCGTTCTTAAATTACTTGCTATAATAAGATTTATCGATAATTGTTTCTTAAATAAAAAAAGTATACATATATATTTGGCATTTATAATATTTAAAATAAAATAGAATATTGTACATGAACATAATAATAGTATTTTTTCCTTCGTGCGGAATTATTTCATACAAAATATACTCTTTTCATTAATAAGTATAGACAGTGGTCTCGAACCTACCGGTTTTTTGGTATTTCTACTGAAATGGGCTCTGTCCTACCGAAGCTACTTTTGACTTGATAGCGTCTAGTAAATCGATGAAAGCCGGCTGTACTTCACGAAGAAGCACGACTCATTGTCACAATCCGCGAGCGAGAGCGCGCAACAAGCGATAGAGAGGCACGATCTGCCAAAGCGTAACGGCGTTCACGTAAAATTATCGTCCGTAAACCGACTTTACAGACTACCAATTTTTTTTTGTCACCGAGTTTATTTTTTTTTTTTTTTCATATACCGATTACGTGTACAAATATATCGATTTCACACTGAGACGTTCGAGACCACTGAGTATAGATGCCAATGCTAATTGTATACCTACTAACTGTAATAACTACCTTTTAATATACCTATTGACTGAATTATGCCAACAAAGCCGAGCCGACTTGAACACAGAATTATTTTGCTAAATATGTAAGTACATAGGTACGTCTAATTGATTAAAAAAAATGTCCTACTTTAAATAATTTTATGCAGTGAAACAAGTTATATGTTTTTAGCACTTTTTTTAAATATAATGATGTTTTATTTTTAAACAAGGATAAAAGGAATGAAAAAGGATAAAGAATACAATTTTCGATGTTACTATTTTTATTTCCGTCTTACTCTTAAGACAAATGTGTCATTGCAAAGACACACATACAAGATGCCCGTCAATACACAAGAGTTGCGAATACGTTATCAATATAAATATTTATACAGCATCTATATATGTACAATGTATGTGTGTCATCGTCCTCCGTGTGCACCGTGAGAGACTGATGGCGGCGGTTCGCGCGCGCGACAGGTGAGACAGAGACAAGAGACCGCGACAAATTATATCATTGGTCGTCTCGGTTCTGTTGTCTCAGTCTCGTCTGTCGCGGTCGCCACCATTATTAAAATGACGACAAATAACGGCGTGAGGGAGGACGCCACGCTATACCGTTCACTATGTGAACACACACCAAGCTTGGAGTTAATTCAATGTAACACGCTTACTGGCAGTGCAAAAGATTAATGCACGATCCGTACCGACTACAAATATATAATCCAATGACAGATATGTAGTGCTAGAATTATTACACAATTAAGCAGAATAGGTACAGATACAGTAACTAAAGTTGGCACGTAACTATTACGTTCCTCGAACTGCATTAGATCGGTATTCAAGCTGTCTCTCTTGTACGCGTTCAATCTTACGAGCGTGACAGAGATAGAGAACGTTTTTAGTTTGAGTGATATTACGAAAATATAGTGTCATGTTTTATTCTTTTGCTTGGACCGTTTTTTTTTTTTTTTTAATATATATATATATATATATATATATATATATTATTTATTTCAAATAAATTATTTTTCTTGTTAAATAAACAGGATATAAAATCATTGCTGAGAACTGTAAACGTGCCAGCTTTAGATAACAAACCTGTACGGCGTTTAAGACCTCCAGAATGATTTACGCGTGAAATTTTATAGGAGCTTTTACAAAGTTAAGAATTTTTCGAAAACAATTTAAGTCGAGATTTATATTCAAAAGTCCGTTCTATAACAATAATCTAGTCGCATAATTAATAATAAGACATTAAAAAGAACAAAACAATGCCAGCGTGTTAGTTTCACGACGGAAAGGTTCGCCAACAAATTAAAAGTATATCGGCCTTCAAGGCATCAAAAAAAAATTAATCACAGAATAAACACACTATATCTTCAACTACCTTAATGTTGAGTAGAAAACAGTATTTTAATAAAAAAAATAGGATTTTTGGTAAAAAATATTTTTTTCGTTCTCTTAACCGATAGTAAATATTAATGATATCGTCCACTAATATATTTAAATTTAGTTATTATCGACAATAGATCAAATGAAGCCAACGTGGTGAATAGCTATTCGCTACCATATTTGGAATACGGCGAAATTCGGTCACAGAAATACATAAAATAAGATTTTAAGTATGGAACAGAATCAAATGATACGAACTGCAAACATTGTAACTCTACCTTGAACTAAAAGAACGTATTTTTTTTGCATTAACTCAAGATACCAAATAATTTATGAAAGAATCCAAAAAAATAAAAATAAACGATTAGAATTTCTTATGTTACATAATTATTTTAAAACTATTTCAGACAGATAAAGTTCCTAATAGTTGCATTGAGACATTTAGCGATTCGAAAGGCAAGTTCATAGACCGAGACATTATGTTACTAGAAGACGGATTGTTAAATTACGGTTAACGTTCAAAGACGCGATTATTTTCTCCAAAACCATTATTTTTTAGATAATTTTGACGAATACGACAGGTAAAAAGTTAATACCGAAATATAAGACCGGCTAGATAGTATTTTTTAATGTAAAATTCCTAGATGACCATGAATAATAAAATGAGTTTCAACTTTTTCTCAAAGAGCAAATTTTTTAATTGGATTTATCTATAATATAATATACGCATTATATTTGAGCATAATGTGTAAACAAGTCTAAATTCCAATTAACAGTCATCACATCCGTTAAAATTATCTTATAAATAAATTCAGAAGAAAACACAATTTACATTGTTACAAGACTTCGTAGCATTTGAAATTAATATTATTCATAATTAAAATAAGCAAATCCAAATTTATTAAGAATTATTAACTATTAATATTCGTTTCAAATATGTAATGATGATATGGTAAACAATTTTTACGAATTTTAACAAAATTATTGAATGTTAGTTCAATTACTAAGATTCATTGGCATCTATTTTTTATGACAAATATATATATGAATTCTTTTACAAATTTTTCAAGTTATCTGTCAAAATAAATACGTAGAAAGTTGTCCAACTACAGTCGGGCCGCTCAAAGAAATAAGAATGCGTTTCTGACACCTGTCAATTCGTCATGACTAGTGATGTACAATAAATAACATCAATAATATTTAGTAACGTTATTTATTGCATTAATTATGCATATTTATTCCATTTAATTTATATGTTGTTATTTTTTATAGGAATTATATTTCAATATATTCAAAAAGTTGACATAAACTTGAAACAGCGTCGTTTGACGTGGTTTGACTTTTAAAAGCTATTGTTTTTATATTTGTGAATTATGTAATTGTAATAATTTTAGTCCAAAATTAATACATTTAATGTTAGTTGGCATAATTATTCGAATTTTAATGTTATCACTCGTTAATAAGGTAAATAAAAGATATTTAAAAATTTTCCGTAAATTGTACGCCAGTTCAAAGTTACATCGCCATTCGATCACGATCTGTCAGAAACGCATTCTTTGAGCGGCCGGACTATAAATAAATATTAGAAGTTATTTCAGTCATCCATACAATCAGCTATGAATCAAACAAAGGAGATCCGAGACTATACATTTACTAAAATAACAACATGAATGTATTAAAATTTTCGTAACCGAATATATTGTTTTTATTTTAAATTTAAATTAAATACCAACATATAAAAAATAATTACGTCATCCTTAACAACGACTAACTAAATTTAAATGGTTAGCCTTTAATATCTCTCATATGGAATCAAGCATACCATATCCTATTTTATTTAATGAAATATATATTGTTACTGTGTATTGATTGCGGCTTCACCTGTATTAAATAGTTAAACATATAATTAAGGTTCTAATATATTTAGTGAAATTAGATCATTTTTTTATCTTTACATTATTATAAACCTCATAATAAGAAATAAAAAATAAAAATGTTATAATAATTTCAATTAAACAGAAAATTTCTTTTTTTATAAATATAACTTTTATAATAATATATATATTATTACCATTAATACAAACGTGTTTCGATCCTTCCTTTTCTATTATATAGTTTAAGTAAACGTTAATACCTCAATAGATACACATGAAAATTAATTCAGCCAGTCATAAAACTGAATTTACATAAAATATTACAAGTTAACGTTACCAAAGTATTAATGACATAATAATTACAGTAACTGTATATTAGATGTACGAATGAGATCGTTATCTACTATTAATGGCAAATAGAAAAAAAAAAAAAACAAACAAATGTTATACACAAAATAGCTAATGCCTTGTCGAAGATGTGAATTAAAAAAAAAGTTATTACTAGCGCAATTGAGTCCATACAAGTTAGCAGATTATTCACTAATACAAAAAAAAAAAAAACTAACATTTCCTAAACTTATAATTCTATCGATCTGCCCATTACGTCTCAATAACTATTCAGAACAAAAATTATGACAATTCACAAAAATAAATATTTTCGTAAAAATTTTTTGAATACATATTTATTTATGTATTATGTCAATTTTGTGGCAGAGAATATTTAAAATCTATAGATTTTTTAAGCTCCAGGCTCATATATACAGTTGTCACAATTTTTGGCATTGTCTATGCTACGTCAGTGATTAGCGTGCGGTCATGTATGGTGAGAGTTGGTGTCCCGAGGCGATCACTTACAATTGTCAATTGTATTACGTTATTTACAAGTGCGACTAAAATAAAACCGATGAAGTTTCAATCGAATCGTCAATGGCAGTTTCGTTTCATTTAAATCTTTCAAGGATTGAAATTTTACATCCATTCATCTAATGACTCCATCAAACAGTATACATTAAAATACAAATAAATTTGAAAAAATGTCGTTTACAACAATCAATCACAATTTATCGATCACGTAAAATTGTCAACTGTAATTTAATAGTCTCGGGCACACTTAAGATAGATATGACAGTCGGACAGAAAGAAGGTGTTTACTCTGTGTAGTCCCAGCAGTCCTTTTCGTATCCCTCGTGTACGTGTTCGAGTAGAACCTTACGCCGACTGTCGCAATATCTGGAAAGTGAACATTTTCATATCTATACTAACATAATAAAGATATATATATTTTCACTAGTTTCTACACGCGGCTTCGCCCGCGTGGATGTCGGTTATCGCGACAATATTTTTTTTTACTTACTTACTTCTAATACCTCGAAAAATATGTGTACAAAGTTTCATGATGATCGGTTAAGTAGTTTTCTCGTGAAAGCGTAACAAACAAACTTACATTTCACATTTATAATATTAGGGAAGGGATAGTATGATGAAGTAGGTAATTTCAGGGATTGGTAGTCTCATTTAATATTGTTTTTAAAGTAAACATTTTACTTGAGGTATGTCACTTGCTATTAAACATTACACCCCAACTCATAGTGGCGAAGAAGTGAATGTAAATCTATAACACTCTCATCAGTAATGAAAATAACATACCCCTTGTTTGGGGCCGTCTTATAAAGGCTATATAATCAATATCTTATCATAACTTACACAGCTTTAAATACTAAGCATGGATGGGTTTTTTTTTTCAGAAACTACTTCACTACATATTATTAAACAAAATCCAGCAAAAAAACTACTGCACGGATTTTCATGCGGTTTTTCCCAATAGATAGTGATTCTTGAGGATGGTTTAGGTACATATATATACCCTGGGCACAGCCGGGGCGGGCCGCTAGTATATAATAAAAGCAAGTTTTTGAGGATAAATATATCGATACTGCCATTTTAATACAGTAATACGCCGCTTTACGCGAGGGATACGTTCCAAAAAAAATCGCGTTAAGTGAAATTCGCGTATATCGGGGTTAACGATTAAACATACATAGTCAAAACTTAATACAAAAAAAAAAATACAAAACATTTGAATACATTAATTCTAAGAACACTTATGGACTATTACATGTTATTTTTACTGAAAAATACATCTATTGTCTTTTGAGTAGTTTTTCTTTTACGTTCTTGTAAAATACGTTCTTAACACCCAACACTGTTGTTAATTGTTTGACACGGTCAAAACACGGTCATCATCATACTCTGCAGTATGTCCAAACCTAAATAAATTTTTGAAAGAGCATTTTGTATTCCGCGACCAAAAAGAAGTCACCACATTAATTTGAAATTCGCGTTATAGTGAAACCGCGTATAACGGGGTCGCGTAAAGTGTTTTATTACTGTGCGTCGTATCCCACATTTGGAAAATTTTTCAGGAGACGATAAAAACGTTTCACGGTCGCAAATGAAAGAAAACTAACTAAAGTGCGTTCAACGAGATAAGATACCAAACGTAAACAAACCAACTGCCAGGTCATTTGTCTATGCAGGGTTTTGTAACCTTTTACTTACACAAATTTATTAAAACTAGATATAACAGCAACAAATAACAAAAACAACAACTAATACAACAAATAAAAATTATAAAACTAGTAACAAATAAGAATAATTAACGAAAATAATAACAGGAAATAACACAGAATGAACAAAATTTATGTATCACCCCGAGCGCTTCACGAACAGAATGAAATTAAAATGAATAAATAACTACGAAATCAAAACGCTGCGCGAACGATTTTAAACTCGCAATAGTCTCGTTGGACATTGCCCGTCCTTAGCCGAGAGCCGTGCAGCAGATAGCAAACAAACAAGATAGAAAGAGATAGACTTTATTTTCATGTTGCGTCGGCATTGTTTACGTTTGGTATCTTGTCTCGTTGAACGCACTTTAGTTTTGATAATTTTTTTAATTATCATGAGGTTTACGACAAATTGGTTTGCTGCTACCTGCTGTGTGTGTACGACATATTAAAACGAGAGAAAGTCTGCTTGTGGGATACGACATATAAAATAATATTTATTAAATAAACAATTCGACCTTTAAAATTTTTACAGAAGCTATACTTACACTATTACCACATATTGTTACAATGATCCATTTTTCAAAAAAAAAAAAAGTGCACATGTCAAACTTTATTGGATACGACGTATTAGAACGGCAGTATCAAAATGCTTATTAATATTTAAAGCAAAATCTTCTGAAATTTTTTAATAAAAACTATTTAAAAAATGTACCTACAACATACAGTACTTATGGAACAAGATATAGTCTATAACTACTGAACTGCCCTATAGTCTATAAACTACTAGTTGACACGAATTTACAACTAACCGCAATAACCGTAAACGCCCGTGTCAAGTACTGGTCGACATGACTATTTAGGCCACGTCAACTACAGGTTGACTAACATATATCACGTTATCACCGGCGGACAATTACGTAACAAAACGCGAGAGGCCTTGGACAGTTGGTAAACTAAAGGTCATTGCCCGGACTCTCAAGCGGATTATTAATATAGTGCATTACATATGTGCAAGGCTAAGATGTGTAAGTACTCTTTTATATTTAAGAGTGATTTTACTCAAATACAACTTATCTCTAAAATCTTTTATTTACCTATATTTGTCTTGCACTTTCTGTTTAATATCAGCGAGGTTCTCACTAGTGATGTCCCTCTCCAGATACTCTGATAATGTTTCAGTGGCTGACTCAAGGTCCCGCTGATTATCTTCGAAGATCACTGACTGGTTGTTCTTGCGCAGGTAGTACGCGAACACGTATGTGTACATCAAAGTTTGTCGACACTGGCAGAGTATGTCCACTGCCTTCTTTAGGAATTGTACCTGTACAAATTATTTTCTTAATTCATGATTCTTCACCATTAAGGCGGCTCATTAATTAGTTTATTATCATAGAACAATTCGACGCAATTTTGTCGCGTGATGATATTAAAGACAAAAATCTTTAGAGTGCTCATATTGAAACATTGAAAGAAAAAGTGGCCATTTTTTATTTTTTATTTTTTTGTCTTAAAAACTTTTGATATAGTGAATTCATTAAAAAAAAAATAAAAATTTTAATAATAATAAGTACGTTAGAAATACATTATTAAATTATTATTGATATTTAATCATCTGCTAAACAAACAGAACATGAAAATTCGTTTTGATCAAGAGTTTTCAGATTGCGACACTTTTCGCGTACTATTAAATATTTTTATGATTTTGTTTCGTGTTACCTCACACAAGACGAATAAAAACGTCTAGAGACAAGTATCCACGACATTTATCACGGGAGGCTATCGATACATTTTTTTTTTACAACTATTTTGGGTAGGGTTGGCACAGAAGGATAAAATTATTATTCATACACACTGTACAGTAAACTATATTTACACTTTTTTTTTATTATTATATTATGGGCTTACTCTCGACCTAAGTCTAGCTCTAGAGCAGAGACGAGGTCGAAGATGGAGCGAGCTCGCCCAAAAGAAGCCTATTCACTCGCGCTTTAAACACATTCGGGTTGTATATGGTGCGTATAAAAAAAGATGATTCGAAACGCTTTGTACGTATAAAGAGTATATCGATCACGTGGGGACGAAAGCACGCGGTACGTCTGTAAGTCCGATGGAAGAAGTGAGATGGGGGTATGAGCTTGTGCAGCTCCAGGGTACACTTCCCAAAGTACAATCTACAAAAGACCGTTAGTCTGGCAACTTTTCTTCGGTGAGCCAGAGTGTGAAGAGACTCTACCAAACTGGCGTTACCGATTAGCCGCTTGGCTCTGCGTTCCACTGAGTCCGGTGTGGCGAGTTGATATTTAGCTGAGCCATCCCACAAGTAACTGTAATATTCCATGCACGGTCGGACTTGAGCTTTATACAGTGTTCGAAGCTGTCCCGGCGTGAAATATCGCTTAACCTTGTTTTTATATATATATTTATATATTTTTTTTGTAAATAAATATGTTTAACATACACACACAGTCGTCTGTTCGTAAGGTAGTAATATTAAAACACTTTTATATAAAAACACTAATAAAATTACATTAAGACACTATTTAAATTATTAAATTATCATCAGGACGGACCTCGATCCAGCTCATGTTGTGCTGCTGCATCTCCTCCATCTTCTCCTTGACGGACGCGTAGAGCTTGGACTCGAAGCGCAGCGACTGCATGTGGTTCATGTAGCGGTTGCAGTAGAACAGGTAGCGCTGCAGTGCGGCGCGCGAACGTTCCTGCGCGTCACGCGCCGCCTTCGCCTCGTCTTCGTCATATCTGCGGTCATTCCATTGACTTATGATGTAAAACCTAGGGATGTTGCGAATGTTCGCATCCGCATCAGCAATCGCGCAGCTTCCGCATCGATTTGAACATCTACATCTGCATCCGCAATAATCGATGCGGATATTAATGCGGATGCAGATGTACCATAAATCGCGACGAGAAAGAAAATATGCAGAACCTGCGACAACCGCGAGCATGTATTGTCCGATAGTAAGTAGTAGTAGATAACGAATATTTCGATAGCGAAGATTCCATTGTGTCATGATGGTCTCACAATGATTTTATTTTGACAGTTGTGTTATTCTTATTATCAAACTCTCAAAATCAAGTAATTGGGAGACCATCGTGACACAATTGAAATAGCAAACACAAACTCAAAATATTTTATTCAGCATAAAATTATTACATTTTTTTACTGAACGTCATGAGTTAGTTGTTTACCAGTTCGGAAAGAAGAAGCCTCTGACCTGAGAAGAACTTGCGAAAGAAACTCAGCGGGACTAATTTTTATTTATCGTAATGGTTTTTTTTTTTTCAAAGTTACTTGATATTAACAATCATTCTATAAGTTGAAATAGCCTGGCGGCGATCACATCATTCCCAAGCAGATGCTAATTCTTATGAAATATTCTAAGATCCGCACCCGCATCCGCGCATGTTAGCCTTCAAATATCCGCCTCCTCATCTTCGTGAAAAAAATATTCATTCGTAACATCCCTAGTAAAAACGCCGCAACTTTAGAATTGTACTCGTAGCGCTATCGACTGGCTATGTCGATAGACGAGTATTGTCACTTTCATTTGAAAAAGTTAGTATTTTTAGAGTTGAATTATATTTGTATGAATTAGTTTAAGTTGTGAAACTTTTTTAAAGAAGTCACAGTGAATTAAATTTCTTGAATAAACAATGAATCACATAAAAAGTGTTTTGTACTAATGTAATGTTTAATAATGCAATTTCAAAGAAGAATTTGGTAAGATTAAGCTGACTGATTTGGACAAAATAAGACACCTATATCTACCTAGTATCGTTTTGGAATGGTAGAATATATCTTTGGCGATATACGTATACTTGGTCCTTTGATTAACGAATATACGAACGGACAGCGACCTCTTAGGGTATATAAACCTAATGGAATTGTGTTTTAAGCAACATCTTAAGACATATTATACATATATATCACTTAATACGTCATAATTGTCGAAATTTAGTTTATATTTTTATATAATATGTATATCGGCGGAAGAAGATGCTGAGATTCCTCGAAGTGTAAGTATTTTTACATATATTTTACATTATTTTATTCACTTATATATTTGTATTATATTTTTATTTGTTAAAAACTATTATTATTTTATTTTTTTAATAATTGTACACTTCCTAACCACTGCTACTATATCGTGTCCTTTGCCCAAAGGTTGTCTGGAAGAAATCGCTGTTTTAATAATAAGAGCCTTTGTACATAGTTTCTATATTTTACTGTGTAAGTTTGGATCATGGTGTGCAATAAAGAATATTATTATTATTAGAATTTCTGTTTACCTGTTGCAATTGTACCAGCTGCTACCATGTGGTTCCCAGGGCCCGAGACATACCCAGCAGAAGTCCGCCTTGCAGTTCTGATTTTTGCAGACCATATGGTTACAGCCACCGTCTTTTTCTATCGTCACATTGCACTTTGGACACTCCTTCGTGTTGGCTGCTATCCAATTTGATGTTTCAGAGTCGTCGTCGCATTTCTGCAAAAAACAATATTTAATAGAAATTCACAACACAATTTACTTTTTATGGTCTTAGAATGTCAGTATCAGTAATATAAATGGCCAAAATTAAGAATAATTAAGAAATAAACGGACATCCCCTATTTTTTAAATACAAAGTACAAAAATGTCTCATTAGTCAACATTAAACTGTCTCTTCTCATACTCTGCTTTTATGTGTTGAACCTGATATTTTATGAACAATCTTAAAGAACAATTATTTTAATAAAATTTTATAATTTTATTTGTAATAAGGAAGTTTAAAACGATGATGGATGTATGAATGGAACAAAATATGTTTGTCTTTTTACATAAAAACTAACTACTGAATCGATTGCTGTCAAATTTGGTATAAAGATAGCTGGAGATTCAGGCTAAAATTTAGGCGATATTTCATTAAGAAATTCCCCAGGATCGATAACGATAACAAGGCTGGCGTAATTTTGAATCGTAAATTGAATGGTAAAGCTAACCTTGATCCACTTCCGGAGCAGGCAGCAGCGGACGGGGTCGTGCCAGTTCTCGCCGCACGCGAAGCAGAAGGTGTGCGCGCAGCGGCAGGTGACGGGCGCGGCTTCCACGTACGCCTCCACCTTGATCGCGTTGCTGCAGTCCGGCGACGGGCACCAGCGGAGCAGCCTGTTGCACTGCACACGACTCGTTAGCCACCGGTTTACACTGACATTTCGCATGCTTATTAATAAACCGAAATAAATCAAAATTTATCGATTCCTACTTTTACTAATAAAATGAACTGACTCAGCACAAAGAATAGGCACAATCTGGCCGCCACGCGAAACTGACGAAAAGGGCCGATTTAATGGAATTACAAACACGACACAATGTTTCCAACAAAGTAGAGGCTTAAAACTTCGACAGCGATTTCCCACAAAAGTGTTTTTTTTTTATTATTTTGGTTTATTAATAAGCGTGCCATTTGACAACTATTTTAAAGTTTTTATTAGTGGTACACTTAGGACTTCGATCTGTCCATGTTTGCCTAAATTTGTCCATTTGGCAACAATCTCTTCTCTTATGACTACGAGTCGGCACTTGTTGCTCGAGTCGAAACTTGCTGGTTTCTTCAAATCGTTATCCTTTACTGCCGAGCATGAGATGAATTTTAGACACAAAATTAGCAGTGCCCGGATGCGAACACGCGACCGTCTGGTATGAACTAGATATCAACTAGGTCGAAATAGAAAATAGAAGCATATTTAAAAAAAAAAATCTTAGATTTTTTTTACCTAAACAGGGTTATAAAAGGATTGTTATTGATAATCTTCTCTATGCTACTATCTGAAATATTTCCTATAAGAATGAGGTCATACTTGGGAATACCCAAAATTCATAACCTGACTTGACTAACATAATATATTAGGTTATTTAAATAATTTATATACATTATAGACATAGGTAAAAAGTAAATTGCTATTTACCTCCACAAAACTATTAGTAATGATGTGCTGATACTTAAGTTTGACGCGCGGGTCACGCACTAGTCGCATGACAGTCGCGTCGTCTACAAGGATGTCACATGCATGCGCTGCACAAGCTATTGTTTGTCCCTGGAAACAAATAAATATAATTTAAACAACTCTACCTTCATAATTTACTATTAACAGGTTTTTATAATGCATAATTAGTGTAGTTTTTAAAAATAAACTTTAAACAATTACAGGCCTGTAAAATTTTTCACATAATAACACAATATGTAGTTTTTTCTATTAGACTGTTTCTTTAAGTTGGTTCTTAAGTTGGATTTATATTCTTTTTTCTAAAAATTATTAGCCAATATTACTCACTAAGCCTTCTTCCATAATTTTAGTGGTCAAGTATTCACACCAGCACTGCGTACAAAATCTATGACCACACTCTAAGCCCGTCATCATCTGTAATTAAATAAAAATGATGTACATTTATACAAAACACACATTGTTTGAATTACAAATCCTTAATGGAAACTTACAGAAGAAGGAAGAATTGAAAAACATATCTCACATTCTTCCGTTCCTGATGTTGATATCCTTCTAGGTAACTGGAACAGTAAAAATATATTAATTTCGTAAATAAATTTAAATATATCTGATAAAGGTTATTAATTCAACATTAAATTTCTCAACGTATCGATATACTTATTTAATAAAAAAAAAAACATTTATTTTTCTAATTATAGCAGTAATAAGATCCAAAAATTTCTTCTTTAAATATATATACTATAATATAGACTATTTAAGGAACTAAATATATATATTAAAAAAAAGGAATTTTCGCATTATATTAGCCTGAGAAAAACAACCTTTAGTTACTGAAATACCTAACAAGAATCACATGGAAAAACCACTGTAATTTAATTTTGTCTTTAAAATATTTGTTAGCCATTATTTGTTTATCAGATACCTTCTAATGGCAATAAACATGGTTATTAATGCATATAACCAGCAGCTATCTAATTCTTACCCTTTCTGCTTTCTTATTTGATTACCTAGTGTGTTGTTTACCAAATCAACAAACATAAAAATTAAATCAAGTGATAATTGTGGTATCACTGATTGAAATAACAACATAACAATACTAAAGAATTTTTTACAACCTTAAAATGCAAATACTTAGTAAGTAGACGTCGAGTTGTGGACACAAGCCCGTGAATACATATACATATAATGCAAATACTTTTGCTTAAATAACATGTAGAATTGATTTAAGTTATGGGCTCATTTTGTCAATGGATGGTGCTTGTTTCAGTACCGTAAAACAGGTGAATAGGGAATGCATAAAATGAGAAATGAAATTCCTAGTGATTTTGACTACATTAAAAAATTTCAAATTTGTATGAATTATTTTAAGAATATAGTATTCAATCCCTTTTACGGTAATTATTACTTTCTCGACAGATTGGTTGGTTGATGTACACTGAGATAGTCGAATAAGAATACTATCACTTAGTACTCTTAGGATTGCTTAGCATTGATTGGCAAGATACTGCATATAACTATGGAAAGTTAATCATTGTATTTGATAAAATTGTATAAAAAATACCTTTGGTCTTTGTATGACAGGTTTCCTAAATGGATTTATAACTCTAGCCTCGGCGAATAACTGGTCCTGATCCCCATCATATAATCTTTCCATTAGCTTTTCCTTGTCCCATTTGAAATGGTTAAGAAGAATGCGAGTTGTTGTTGCTGGAATCTAAAATTTAAATAATAGTGATTAATGTGTTTAAACTGTTTAAATATTATCACTTATTAATATTAACATATTTAGGTTCACTTCATGATCACTACAATAGGACTTCTTAACAACATACAGCAAAGATAAAAAGTTCAAACCTAATATTGCTGTGAAAGATCAACAATACACAAATCTATACTAATATTATAAATCTGAAGAGTTTCTTTGTTTGAATGCGCTAATCTCAGGAACTACTGGTTCGAATTGAAAAATTGGTTGAAACCACGGGGCAGAGCTAGTATGAGATATATTCAAAAACATTTACATTCTATCCTATATTTATCTATACATATAATAGAAAATTTTCTTTTAACTTTTGAAAATACCAAAATATATAACAGCTCTTCCTACAACAACACAACATCAAAAATATGTATTATTAGAATCACTCATTTTTATTTAAATAATAAAGAAAAACCAATATTTAAATTTTGTTGTTGTGTTTATATTAAATAATGCAGAATCACTTAAAACATAATATGATGGCCTAAATAAATACACTACATAACATAAAATTTGCATGACCTACATTAAGAATGCCTTAGCTTTTTAGAATAAAAAAAAATATGAAAGAACAATTTTGTCTTTGTATGACTCATTTTGCTTTTTATGTCAATTGAGGATCTCATTCTTCAACAATAACATTGATTTAAATCTTTTTCAAATTGACCATTAAGATATTATTGACACACAAAAAGCAATGTCAGTTATGATGAATTTTAAGCTGTATTTTACGTTGCATTTATAAAGAATAAAATTACGAAAAACTAAATGTAGTGAAATCAATGAAATAAGCTAATGTACGAGTAACCTCATTCAAGTTATCCATTGTTTACTACTAACATACTGACCTCAACTACTGTGTTCACATCTTTGATGCAATCAACCATGTGTTGGACGATTTCTTCCGTAGATAACACTTCATATGGATATTCTTCGAGTTCCGTTTGTCGTTCTCTTGTACTGTGAGTCTCATCCATGACAAAGTCGACATCGTCTCCGCTCGATTCGTTACCAGAATCCACATCATCCTTTGTGTCATCTTCCGAGTCCATTGTCAAGATAAATTTATTGTTTGCTAAATAATAATGGTACTGACAAAATAATTCTTATGATGAAATAATTACACCTAAGATTTAGGAAAGGTCAACAATGAAGAAAATAGTTCACCCACGGGCTGCCAAAACCTCTGACGTATTGTTAGTGTCTATGACGTCACTCTCTTGACTCTGAACGTATAAATGTCTCTGATTTACAATTGTTGTTTTTTATTTAATTCAATACCTATAATATAAGCAAAGAAACCAAGATTAATCATAAATTATAAGACAAAAAAATCATTATTTGTTAATTTACAAAAGGAACAAATCTTTTAACGATGTGTACATTTATGAATTTTTAGATGGCTGCCTCAATTTGAAATATTTTATAGAGTAAATGATTCTGTATCGATAAATGTAAAGAAATAGGTACCTTTCCAATAATTAAAGTGAAACAAATAATTTTAAAATCACCTTTTACTCAATGTTATTTTTACGTGTATAACATTTATGAATTTTTAGATGGCCGTCTAAATTTGAAATTTTTAATAGAATACCGAGCAGCCCGCCCCGGCTGCGCCTGAGATGTGTACCTAAACCTTCCTCATGAATCGCTCTATCTATTGGTAAAAACCACATGAAAATCCGTGCAGTAGTTTTTGAGTATATCGTGATAATTCTTCATTGATAAATATAAAGAAATACCATACCTGTTTTGAGTCGACTGCACAAGTGCACAGCTAACTGCTAGGGTGTCCAGACGACGCGTAAACAAATAGATAACTGTTGGGTAACTTTATTAATATTTACCTTTACGAAATAATTCATTTTAAAGTCACCATTGACTCGATGTTATTTTTACCGGAAGTGGAATAATTTTTAAAAGAATTGAAAAATTTATGTTCTCATAAAATTTGTACGGTTAAAAAACTTGTTGTTAGTAAGTTTAGACAATTTGCGATTTTTCAAGACCAAAAACAATTGGAGTTTCCGATAATTACAGAGGGATATTTTGTTTTTAAGTTCATGAAATAATTCGTTCTGAACTGTTAGAACGCCATTTGCAATATAAAAATAGGCGGAAGCGTGTCGATAATAACGTGCTCTTTATTTTCCTCTCTATTTTAAATTGATATGTATAACTCGTATCATACGAAAATACATTTTTATTTCATAAACAATATACAGAATGACTGGTGAATTAGACTCAGTATTTAAGGAGAATACTTGGTACATGATTCCCATTCGAATTATGTAAAAAAATAGGTACTTCATTTTTAATCATATTTACATAAATTTCAATTTAAATAAATGAAGTGTGGACACATTTCTAGCCATGCCGGCGGTGCGTGCTGCGTGGTGTTGTATGTACTGTGTCGCTTGCAAAACGTGGCCAAACGCACGTGGCTAATGATTGATAATCCTTGTAAATAAGTATGATTCCATTTTTAAATAGCCGGAAATACCAAGATAGGTAAACAGTTCGCATATTAAGTTTTGTCCAAAGTTCACATCATTTATCTAGTCAACAAATTTGTTGCTTAAACAAGTGAAATATCTTGGTATTATTGGTGGCGGCGTTTGTACGTAGGTAAACTACCGCTAGCCGCGCGATAACTAAATGTACCTACCCTCATCCTGTTTTGAGTCGACTGCACAAGTGCACAGCTAACTGCTAGGGTGTCCAGACGACGCGTAAACAAATAGATAACTGTTGGGTAACTTATTACTTAGAAGTTTATTAATATTTACCTTTTTTTTTACATAATTTGAATGAGAATCATGTACTGAGTATTCTCTTTAAATATTGCTCCTAATTCACCAGTCATACTGTATAACATAATATTCTTACGACTACAAACGCGGTAGTCAAATTCAAATATGTATATTTTTTTTTCAAAAATCTGTTATCTATGCTGTATACAATGTACTACATTTTATTAAGTTTAACCCTTTCGCTATCAGCGTCACATATATGCGAGGAGTCGAGGACCCAATTTTCTTTGCTGGGCCCGTTCACGAATATGTGACGGGTGTGCATGTGTTCATTATCAATTTATGATAACTGTTGTATCAAGTCGTACTGCACGTAGATATATAATTTTATACAACAATTAAATATATGAAAGATGTTATTGGTCTGACGATAATTACAGTTGTTTATAAGATTTGAGCGTTTTTCTCCTAAGACCTGGTAGCGAAAGGATTAAAAATTAATGAGATATTACGTAATTTGACCTTATACACATCCTTAATATCAATTTTTCTTACTAACTTGTAAAATTAAACAAGTATGGAAACTTTGAGCCTGTTTTATCCGTAAATTATAAATCTCATTTATCAATTACGACAATGTGGTCATCGTTAGGGCTTACTATATAATTTAATTATACATTGAACTGATTGGTAAAGTAGAAATATATTGCTACGAATTACTTACTAAATTAAAAATGGTTTATAGGATTTAACCAGTTGTAAATTGTAGCGGTGTAGCCTATGTGTTATTTTGAAGTATAAGCTATATTACTATAAATTTTCATCTAAATCTATTGTTTTTGTGTGAAAGAGTAACAAACATCCAGACAAACTTTCGCAAAAAAACACAAATACATTGCATAATTTCAATTTAAAACAATTTTAAATCTCTCAATGATTAAATCTTAATGTGATTATTATTTATTAGATATGTTTACACAGACCTATTACACAGCAGTTTGGTGGATGTCTTGTAATTATTCTTATGCATAATTCCTCACAGTGGCTACTTCTGCTAGGCACGAAATGAGCTTTAAAGGAAATAAGCACTTAAAATCTTATTGTTAGTAATGCTAGCCTGGATGTAAATCCAATTAATCAAATATCATGTTTTGCAAGACCTCGGACATAGTTTTTAGATAAATATGTTTTAACTATGTAAGTATAAACTATAAAGAAAGTCTTTAATTTTATAGTGTTTTGTATTTCTTACATCAACTTTAACTTGATGACTGGTCCTGTGATAATAAAAAAACACAATATAAAAATACTATTTATTTAAAACTTTCAACAAAGAAGGCACTTACTTTATTTTAATAATAACATGATTACATTATATTATCTAACTCATTTTGAATAGACTCAATTTGTAAAAAAATTGAGTTTAATTCTTGGTGTGTCAATTCAACTTCAGTGACCTCATGTTCACCAAGAAAAGATACATAGGCTTTAGGTACTTTACTTTTCTTATTAAACTCTGAACTTAATTCAGTATTAAGCTTCCATTGCAAGTTTGGGTTACCTTCATATTTATTTGAAGTCGAAGCCAAGTCATTCAGAGTTAATTTAGTTTCATGAGACCAAACTTTTATAAAAAAATTAACTTTTTCTTCATTAAAACCTACATCCAATAAATCACTTTTCAAATCAGCTGGCATAAATATGAATTTAAGCATTCTTTTAAATATGTACATTATAGTTTTAATAGATAAAAGCAATTGCTGATCATTAAGTTTAAATATCTTCTCAAGTTTTCTTCTTTCTTCTTCTGTGAAAATTTCTATGTCTTGATTTTTTAATTTTACTACTATTCTTCTGAGAAACTGTTCAAACTTTGTCTCCTCTAAGTGATTAATTAAATCAATGCCTTTCTTTAAACTGTAAAATATAGTAACATTTTACTAAGATGATTAAAATGAGTTAATGGTTTAATTACCTTTAGAAATTTTGTGAAAAATAAATAGTGTATTCATAAGATAAATATATGATATTTCGAAAATACCTTGGGGATGTTTTAAGCCAGATACATTCCATGTCTCTTGATAAACATTTATACATTAATAGGCATAATAAAGGAGGCACTAATTTTATTAGATTTATGTAACTCTGCGCCCAATATTATTATTTATATGTATATCAACTATTTATATTACTTTTATTACATTTATATTTATAACGAATACAATAACTTAAATTTTAAAATGATTTATTATAATGAATAAATATGAGATAAATAAAGTAGCTATTGTAAGAATGTTACTTGATATATTGTTTGCAAACGTAGTGCATAAAATAAATCCCAAATTATCCAAATAAATTCTCTTTGATTTTTAGTTTGATTTGATTACTTTGTCATTTTGACAGATTAGATGAACGTTGAAAGTTAACACAGATTATGAATATAAAAATTATGAAAATCAACCAAGGAATAAGGGTATGTTCCGATATATGCTGTGACCACTGTAAGGTGTGACGTCAATTCAGTATACTACGAAGCCTTTCCTTTTTTGTTTACTATACTGCTTACTGTTTAAAACGGAATGCAGTCCAGTATACCGTTATCCCCATTTTCAACACAGTTTTCAAATTAAAATGTTTATCATGTACGCGATTTCTTTTTAACAAAAAAAAAAATATATTTGAATGTTGTTGCTTTTAAAACTTTATTTTCGACTGAATTAATTGCATAATAAACGTAAGTATAGATTTTATTAAAAAGAAATATTGGTTTTATTTTTGAATAACAATGTGAATTAATAATAATAACAATAATTAGTGGAAGCTGTCAAATATGAAATGAGGTGGTGTCGTTTCATTGCGAAGTTCTTATGGCCATCAACCATCTAAAAACAAAGTACTCGTCTAGACGAATCAAACGAGCCGAAACTCGATGGGGTTGCAGCGTTTCATTACAGAGTTCCTATGATCACCTTCCAGCTCCATCATTAGACCCTGGTTATCATTGATAGATAAACTACTCGTCAAAACGAAGCAGTCGAGCCCGAACTCGATGAGATAGATAACATTTGTTTTGTGTCGTTTCATTGCGAAGTTCCTATTGCCACCTTCTAGCTCCATCATCAGATCGGACTCTTGTAACCATCTAAAAACAAAGTACTCGTCAAGACGAATCAAACGAGCCGAAACTCGATGAAGGAATGCTTAGTTTTACTATACATTTCTTTCAATTTCTACAGTGTAGGTTACATTTGTTTCAATTTCTTTGTTAAATCTCAAAGGACTTAGGCAGCGTTTTCAATTAAAGCTCCCAGGCGATTAAACTTATTCCGATATTTTCAACCACTTTTCAACAATCATTTTCATATTTCAACAAGTGATGTGCCGTATCGTTAACGGATACGGAACGGAATCCGCGGATACGGATCCGAATACAGATATTTGGTGTCAAGATGCGGATACGGATACGAATACGAATCTTGACTTTCCTTCTCAAAAATATGACAGTGCGAATGATTATTATTATTATTAATTATTGTTATTCAAAAATATCCACAATATTCAAATAAATTTTTTTCTTGTTGAATAGAAAACGTGTACATGATAAATATTTTCATTTGAAAAAAAAAAGGCGTAAAGTGAGGATGATAATAGTAGTCCAGTATACTGCACTGCGTTCCGTTATAAACAGTGACCATTATAGCGCAGTATAGGAAACTAAAAAGGAACGGCTTCGCAGTATACTGAAATGACGTCACACCTCGCAGCACGGTCGTCCTATTCCTCGCAAAGAGTATATATAAGTAATTCCTCGCAGTGCTCCAGTATATATCGGAACACGGCCCTAATTGACAATATTTGTCAAATATCTGTCAAATTAGTGGAAACTGATGGCATGTCGTGGTTACTCTCTGCGTGGAACTTTTGAAGTCGATATTTCATCATGTCGCAAAAAATAGATAGGGTGCCGGAAAATATAGATTTTCCTAAGGAAGAGGAAAAGATCTTAAATTTTTGGAAAGAAATCGACGCTTTTCACACAAGTCTTAATCAATCAAAAAACAAACCCAGGTTCGAATCCTAACCTACACCTTATGGTATATAAAATTAACTTTGAAAAAGCCTAACTCTATTTTGTTAATTTTTCAGATATTCTTTTTATGATGGGCCACCGTTTGCAACAGGACTGCCGCATTATGGCCATATTCTTGCAGGAACAATTAAAGATGTAGTCACCAGATATGCTCATCAGAAAGTAAGTAATAATGTTATACATTGAATCATACATATTAATTAAATAACATATTTAAAGTAATTGATGTAAGTAAACGTTGTTTAAAATCATTAATTAATTAATTTTAAGGGTTTTCATGTGGAGAGGCGATTTGGTTGGGATTGCCATGGGTTGCCTGTAGAATTTGAAATTGACAAAACTCTTGGTATAAAAGGACCTGAAGATGTAGAAAAGATGGGAATTGATAAATATAATGCAGAGTGTCGAAAGATTGTAATGAAATATGCCAGTGAATGGGAGAATATTATGACTCGTGTTGGTCGATGGATAGGTACTTATCTATAAAAAATATATGTTGTTATTATACATTTCTTAAAGTAATTAATTGTTTACAATTTTTTTTATTTTATTTTTACAGATTTTAAGAATGATTATAAGACATTGTATCCTTGGTTTATGGAATCTGTTTGGTGGGTATTCAAAGAACTTTACAATAAAGGCCTTGTCTATCAGGGTGTCAAAGTAATGCCATATTCCACTGCTTGCTCAACACCACTCTCTAATTTTGAAGCTGGACAAAACTACAAAGATGTTGTTGATCCAGCTGTTGTTATTTCATTTCCTACAAATGAAGGATTTGCTTTGCTCGCCTGGACTACCACCCCGTGGACTCTCCCTAGCAACTTAGCACTCTGTGTTAATCCGAAACTTACCTACTTAAAAGTGAAAGAGAAGACAACAGGTAATTGTTATGTTTTACAAGAGAATCGATTTCCAGCTATTTTCAAAAATGTGGATGATTTTGAAATTGTAGAAAAATTCTTAGGTGAAAAGTTGAAAGATGTTAACTATACACCACTTTTTGATTACTTTGTGGAAAAATGCCCTAAGGGTTTTCGTGTGCTTACTGATGGATATGTTACTGATGATTCAGGTACTGGTATCGTACATCAAGCTCCATATTTTGGTGAAGATGATTTTAGAGTGTGTTTAGCTGCAGGTGTTATTACAAGAGATCAAGAAATAATTTGCCCTGTTGATGCCAGTGGCAGATTTGTGGAACCCGTAAAAGATTTTTTGGGACAGCATGTTAAAGATGCAGATAAAAATATCATAACAAATCTTAAGGGGCGTAATAGATTGATTCAAGCTGGGCAGGTCAAACACAGTTACCCATACTGTTGGCGTTCTGAAACCCCTCTCATTTATAAAGCTGTTCCTTCATGGTTTGTTAGGGTAGAGCAAATGAATCAGGATCTTTTGAAGTCTAGTGAAGCTACATATTGGGTACCAGAATATGTAAAAGAAAAACGCTTTGGTAATTGGTTGAAAGATGCTAGAGATTGGGCTATAAGTCGAAACAGGTATTGGGGGACTCCTATTCCTCTTTGGATTTCTGATGACAAGCAAGAAGTCGTATGCATTGGAAGCATTGCAGAACTTAGTGCTTTGACTGGTAAAGAAATAAAAGATCTGCACCGGGAAAGCATTGATCATCTTGAAATACCATCTGCAAGACCTGGACACCCACCTTTAAAAAGAGTACCTGAAGTATTTGATTGTTGGTTTGAATCAGGATCTATGCCTTATGCTCAAAGCCACTACCCATTTGAAAATAAAAAAGAATTTGATGAGATTTTCCCAGCTAATTTCATTGCTGAGGGTATAGATCAAACAAGAGGGTGGTTTTATACACTGATTGTGCTCTCTACAGCTTTGTTTAATAAACCCCCATTCAAAAATTTAATAGCTAATGGCTTAATCTTGGCATCTGATGGTCAAAAAATGTCTAAGAAAAAGAAAAACTATCCAGATCCATTGGAAATAGTAACAAAATATGGAGCTGATGCATTAAGACTCTATCTTGTCAATTCTCCAGTTGTTAAAGCAGAGAATCTTCGATTTAAAGAAGAAGGTGTTAGAGATGTCATCAAAGATGTTTTCTTGCCTTGGTATAATGCTTTCAGGTTTTTAATGCAAAATGTTGAGAGAATTGTTCAAGAAGACAATATAGATTACAAATACAATGAAAATGTCATTAGAGAAAATGTCATGGACAAGTGGATTACTTCTTTCACACAATCATTAATTAATTTTGTGACAAAAGAAATGACAGCCTACAGATTATACACTGTTGTGCCTCGACTGACTAAATTTATTGATCATCTTACTAACTGGTATGTGAGAATGAACAGGAAAAGGTTAAAGGGAGAAAATGGGGTTAAGGATTGTCAAGTAGCACTAGATACATTATTTGGGGTTCTATTTGATATGATTAGGGTGATGGCACCATTTACTCCCTTTTTGACTGAAGTAATGTACAAAACTCTATGTCGACTTTTACCTGGAAGTTCTTTGGAAAGTGTTCACTTTAATATGATACCAGAACCAAGACTTGATTTGGTTGATACAAATATTGAAAGAGCAGTTCAAAGGATGCAAGCTGTAATTGAACTTGGTAGAGTATTACGAGATAGAAAAACTATTCCCATTAAGTATCCTCTGCCGGAAATGATAATAATACATCAGGACCAAACTTACTTAAAAGATATAAAATCATTGCTCACATACGTGCTTGAAGAAATGAATGTAAAGAAAATAGAATTGTCAAGTGACAAAGAAAAATACGGTATTACATTAAGGGTAGAACCAGATTATAAGGTTCTTGGTGCCCGGCTAAAAGGGGACTTTAAAGCCGTGACACAAGCATTGAAAGATTTAAATAACAGTCAATGTGAAAAGCTAATTGCCGATGGTTTCATTGAGTTGGTTGGACAACGTATTGATGTTTCAGAAGTGAGAGTAATATTTCAAGCTAAAGGTAGTGATCAGTATGAAGCACATAGTGATAATGATGTTTTAATTTTGCTTAATGTCACACCTGATCAAGATATGCTGGATGAAGGATTTTCTAGAGAAATAGTGAATCGAGTGCAGAAATTAAGAAAGAAAGCACATTTGGTTCCAACTGATGAGGTTGATGTATATTTTGAAGTAAATAAAACTAGTGATATTTTACGTATTATAAATTCCCATCGTGAATTTATTGAGAATACAGTAAAAGCACCATTGAAAGGAATAGACAAGCTTTTGCCATCCAAACAGCTTATAATTCAAGAAACACAAGAGTTGAAAGGTTCACAATTAAAATTGGTGATAACTTGGAGGAAGGAAGTGGAAATGCCAGTTAATCCTTGGATTAATGTAATCTTGCATGATTTGAAGCCTCGTTTGGGAGCCAGTACCAACCAGGGCAGTATTCTTTTAAAAGATAAAGATAATAAATATATACAGATAGATAATTTGTGTAAAGAAGTGGAAGTTTTATTTGGTCTCTATGGCATGAAATATACTCTGTGGTGTGATGGTGCTGAAGTAAAAAATACTCTTGAGCTAAATGCTAAAACCATTGTTGTTTCACCCTCAAAACCAGCTAATATTAGCTCCCAAAATAGTCCATTTTGCAAATTTGTTAACATTGCTAATGGTAAAAAAGTTGCTACATTCTTTATAGAAAATCCAAAAGGGAAAAAAACGCTTAATGAAGAACAAGCTGCAAAATTTGTTGCAGAATACTTGGGTATAAAACCAACCGATGTGGATAAAAAACTATTTAAATAAGGAAAGCTGTTTCAACATAACTATTTATTGAATGTTTTAGTTTTATGTTACTGTGCAAAAGTGACTTACATAACCTTATTGTCGACTTCAAAATTACTCTCACTAGTCAGTAATGTGATTGGATTCCAGTACCAACTACAGTATTTTACCACCTTACGTGTAGTTTGTATACTAAACGATGCTATTTATTTCAATAAATATTTTTTTTTTACAATGGTATATATTATTTCTGAAACCTTTAACACAAGTCATCATCAAGTTATAATATGTATTCTAAAATTTATGGAAGTAATTTTGTTTACAATTCAGAATCTCGTAAAAAACGTTATTGCTAAGACCTAAACATAATAACTAGAAACATTGCTATCATTTATAAAAATATTCACCTGTCTTTGTTCGTCTGTCCATCGAAAATCGCATCACTGCAAAAGTACTAAGTTTATATAAAAAATACGACAACTAAGCATTGAGAAAACAACTTCCATTTAAACAAAAAAAAAAGTTATAAATTGTAGCCTGTCGATTCCGTTTACGGACGACAATTTTACGTGATAACGTCATAAGAAAGCATTGATGAAAAATGCATACTTTTGTGAATCTTCTACTCGGACGCATTGGCCGAAGGAGTGGAAGAGAGATAGATGCGTCACAACCCCTGCGGAAATTTTTTTCTGAAAAAACTATAAAAAATTTCTACTAACAATAAGTATGAATAATATTGATTTTCTCTTAGAAACTCTGAAAAAGTATTATCGAGTCAAAGAAACATTTTATGTGGTTTAATAAGTCAGAGTATTTGTAAGATTTGGGACTCTGCCAGAATCAGGTAGCCCTGATGTCGAGCTTCAAGAAAATGTATGTCAGGATAGCCAACACTGAAAATTGTGAATATTTTTGTTTTTTCAGGAAAAAAAAAACGTGCTCTTTATTTTCCTCTCTATTTTAAATCAATATGTAAAACTAGTATCATACGAAAATACATTTTTATTTCATAATCAATATATAACATATTCTTCCGACTACAAATGGGGTAGTCAAATTCAATGTTAAATATTTTTTTTATAATATTAATTTTTTTTTTCAAAATTCTGTTGTGTGCTATATACAATTTACTACATTTTATTAAATTTAACACATTCGCTGCCAGCCAATCGGACCCGAGTAGGGCGCTAGGTGCCGTCTACTCGGATCCGAGTATCTCGCACGTTCATTTTCCTTAGGCCAGTTAAAAATTGGCGTCCGTGGATAAAAAAAATGTCATTTCAATGTGCACATTAAGTGCCATAGAAATGAGAATTTTGATTTGAGATTTTGAAAAGAGAAAAGGAAAATGAACGTGCGAGATACTATAATCTGAGTGGACGGCACCTAGCTAATGCACCTAGCCTACTCGGATCCGAGTGGCCGGCAGCGAATGTGTTAAAAATTAATTAGATTACTACGTAATTTGACCTTGCACACATCCTTAATACTAATTTTTCTTACTAACTTGTAAAATGAAACAAGGACGGAAACTTTGAGCCTGTTTTATCTGTAAGTAAATTCCTAAATAAAGTAAGGCGTATAAATCTCATTTATCAATACGACAATGTGGTAATCGCTAGGGCTTACTATATGATTTGTTTAATTATACATTGAACGAATGGCTAAAGTAGAAATATTTTGCTGCGAATTACTTACTAAATTAAAAATGGTTTATAGGATTTAACCAGTTATCATTTTATTGAGACAAATAAAACACTTTGATTAAATTAACCTTTATTTTAAACGTTCTTTCATAAATAAAATAAAATAAGCATTAAATATTATCATATTTTATATTTATGTTTATTATTTTAACACAGATGTAACGCGTGTACATCCTTATATTACTTAAAAAATGATCTATGTAGGCATATTTAACACTGGGCAAGTTGCCAATATTATTGTTGGTATTGTAGATATTTATTTTTATAACAGTTCAATTCAATTGTTTTTTATAAAATAGACACAAGAATTTGAATCTCGCAAAAATGTTATTTTATAAATTGATAGTTAAATATATTTCTTTTTGTAGTTTTTATATTAAGAAAAAATACTATATTCTTTGTTTTGGAACTTATTTTCAAACAATCAAATTAATTGGAAACGGATTGAACTAATAAAAAAAGATTAACATATTGAAGTATTTACATAAGACATTGCAAGGCAGATAAAATTAAAGTAAATCACAATAATTATTATTTGACAAAATGATTTAAGATTGATTGTTATGCACAAACCTAATCAATGACAAGAAAGTTAAAAAATTGTAACATTAACGATGTCTAATTCAAATACTGCATATATTACCTAAAATATAAGAAAAAGTCAATAACAGCTATTTATGCAACTGTTGTATAATAAAAAGGGGTATTAAAACGCGAATGTGGTGTACATCGATGTGATAGGTACTTTTATCACAGGAGGCGAAAAAACCCACATTCGTGTTTTAATATCACTTATTATACAACAGTTGCTAAATAACTATTATTGTTTTTTCTTATTATGAAACTAGATAAATGATTTAGTGATTGTAAGAAAAAAAAATTAGTTCAAATGTTGAAAAATAATTGTTTTAAAAATGTATATTGATACTGATATAATGAAAGTATGAATTCTTCTCTTTGCTAAATTATATATTATAATCTGCTTTTCCAGATGTGGACGAAATTATATACAGATTTCTTAGATACTCCCATTCAGGAAAAGTAAACGAAGTTAGTTTGAGATTGGAATTGGAAGTATATTTAATCATTTGAAACCGAATTCTGTTTTAAGTTTTTTTTTGTTATTTTTAATTCATTCGAATTAACTGCAAGGTTATCGTGCGAATTTTAAAAGATATGATCTAAAATTTTGGTAACTTATTTAAAAAACAAATTTTAAAAGTACATTCTGTACATAACTTTGGCGATTAAATAATATTAACCTAAAATATTACAATTAGTTAACCGATAAAAACAACTAAACTGTCTAACGAAATGTCTTTTGACAGTGTAGGTTTGTGTATTAGGTACAAATATTTATATTGAAAACAGTATGCGTCTTTTAGAACTTCATACATTTACAATATAAGGTGATAAACTATACGATACAGTGCCTAAATAATAATAAATTAATACAAGAAAAATGCTGAAACTAAATATACCATAACTGTGAGTGTATAGTAAGCTAAGTATTTACGTGAATTAGAAATTTTAAATGAAAATCAAAAAAATAAATTACATATAAATCCATGCATTTGTAATAACCAATTTAATAGTAAATAAAAATATTTTATTGGAATAAAATGCCGGCCTGACGCCTGTTTCCAGGTTATATCACATTGCAAACACACATACATGTACAGTTTGTGTAAAAATAGATTTAAAAAATAATATCGCAGCCATCGTTCATTCTGTGATACATAATACTGTCTGTCACAGCGTAATGTTATGTATATCCATTTTATTGCTTCAATTATCATGACTTTATAGTATGTATTGCTTTTAGAAATCAAAGTGGACGTGTAATTTCGAAATCATCACATTCACATAAATAAAAATAAACACTTACACCTACCGATATATGATGTGAGAATCAAAGAGGTTTTTATTATTTTATGTTATAGATAACAATGAACGTTCCGAGAAGTTCGTGGGATGCGAAACCGATAATATGATTATATAAGAGATAAATATATTTAAACATTACACATATCAAGCCACGACAACGAACGTACAGTAAATAGAAGTATATATTTTATTATGCGTCAACAAGTTACAAGTATAAGTAGGTGCACTCGTATAAGCTAAATATCTCGAGGAAATATTTTTAACAAGAAGGCTTCGACCGCGGTCGGAATCATAAGTTTGCAAACATTTATTGCACTCGAAGAGCCGCTCGACTTCATCGGGCGGATTCCACTTTAATAAATTAATCGTATATCTCATCTAGGACGAGGTTAAGATAAAAATAGCGAACATTTCGTACTAGTAATAACTAAAGATTCATAAACATTTGTATTACGCTATAAAATACAACATCGCCTACTCAGTGACTAGTCTAACGGCGTACAATCACGAACCGAACTGCGGAGGACGAACTTTGGGCTCGGCCCGCGGACACCTCGCTCTGTTCATTTCCAAACCTGAAAAGTTAAAGAAAAACCAGTAAAGATTTTCCATCAATAACAAATAGGCGGCATATTATATTCTCTACTTTTTTATTTCGAAACATTATATATTTATAAAGTACTCGGTAACGTTAGACCTCTTTCTCGATTATGGATAGATGGCGGCCGTTTTAGTTACACGGAATAATAAACGTATCATAATTAGAAAGGTTTGAAAGAGAAGACACAAGAGACACGTACACTTACTACGTGACCAATTTTTTACAATTTTCTACATCCCTCCCCCAACCGGTGACCACCCATAGTATTTGCTAAGACACCCTTTCCCCCTCAAATTTTCACGTAGTTATTTATAAATATGTTTTTAAATGATTTTTCGTTAAAAGCCAAGTTAAAAAAGTGTAGTTAGTAGTAGTACTATATAGTAGTGTAGCGTAGTGTTGCTACCTGTGAGTTTAAAAAGCGCTCAACGCTGCGCCAAATTTGAATATAGCTCGAAAAAGCGAGAGATTTCTCTAGAGGAGGAAAACCTAAGACCACTCCCCGGCTCTAGTAACCAAGCGTGGTATTTTTGAAATCCTCCCTCCCCCCGTTGAACGGGTCATGTAATATGGGTACGTTCCCTAATATGAACCGCAAGCCACCGCAGTGTAAGCACATGAGTAAAGAAACGGAAAAGAGACAAACTTTTATATTAAAACACTATTAAATATCATTAAATGAAAACATGACGCGCGACGTGTACTGCAGCCCCTAAGTTTGAGCACTCTCCGAGCCGGTACAGGCCGGTCTCTCTCTTCCGCGAGCTAGTAGTAGTGTAAGCTCTGCCTCTGCTCAGTTTGTTCAGTGGTGCGGTGCAAGGGTGGAGCGTGCGGCGGACGACTCACAACTCACTACGCGTAGTGGTGGTGCAGCGGCGCGTCGCGCTCGGGCAGCTTGCGCACCTTCATGGTGCCGTCCGCGCCGCACGAGAACAGCCGCCCCGCGCCGTCTGCGGGCCGCAATACATAAATAAATTATACTTCATACTATATAATATTATAAATGCGAAAGTAAGTTTGTTTGTTACGCTTTCACGCGAAAACCACTTGACCAATCATCATGAAAATTTAAGCACATATTCTTGGAGGTATTAGAAGTAACATAGGATACTTTTTTTTATCGCGATAACCGACGTCGACGCGGACGAAGCCGCGGGCTAAAGCTAGTAATAAATAAACATCTCACATTATTTCATCTGAATATTCAATATTTTCATCTGAATATTCAACTCAATGTTCAATATTTTCATCTGAATATTCAGTTCAATATTCAATCACAGAAAAACAGTATATTTTTTTTGTATAATTATGTAAGTTATACATTTACATTTAAAATTGAAATATAACATACTTGAGAATTAAGTAATATTATGACGAATCAATTACCTATGTGTATTTGCGTTACACCTTGGCCAATGTTCTTGAAGATAGAGTGTTTTGCATGTTCTCCTGCGAATGTATGCAGCAACTGGTGCGTCGCTAACGAGAAGACCTGAATTCAAAAATTTTAAAATTAGACATTAAAACTCAAACTCACAATCAGACAAATGTGAGTCGGACATCGATTCGAAGTGTTTCAATATTTAACACTGCATAATTGTTAAAATTGAACAGGTTTTAAAAAATCTTGTATAGGGATCCCATTGAATTTTTAACTTAATTATATTTTAATATTTGCCTTTATAAAGATTATAGCAACACATTCTTCAAATTCCATGTATTTCTCCACACTCAGCGTCAAAAAAATCGCACCACTAAAAAATGTACTTCAAACAATTTTAAACCATATTTGGCATTATTAATAAGGATAATGTTGGATATAATTTGAAAGGAAATGAAATGGAGACCACAATTCAATTAATTATTTTTCTTTTATTGGAAGAAAACAAAACACTTGCAATTTTGTTCCGTAAAACAGCCGTTAGTTGCGCTAGCTTTTGGTATAAGGGTAATTAACAAGGTAAGGTAAGGGTAAGGTAAGGGTAATTAACATTTAAGGGTAATATACAGGTTCAATCGGGATCATTCGCTATCCAACCGTTCATGTGGACACACTAGAAGCTCATTCCTAAGAAAAATACCCTTGAAAATGAATACCACCGTTGATGACGCAGCCCAAGTGATTGCACTACTGTAATCAGGCATGTGGTAGTGTGATGTCACTCGGCAACTCAATTTGAGCCGTTTTTCGGTTCGAAGAGTATACCAGTGTTTCCTGGAGACCGGTGGCTACGTTCGAAGGTATGGGTCTGGTAGATATCGCTGCACCTCGGAGAGAGACGACCGATTCATTATATCGACGTCTTTGAGAAATCTTTAATGCTTCTTTAATGAAGAATCGGGAGTATGTCTATGGTTAGACGGAGACTGGGGGACAGGAAAATAGCGGCGCATAGAGAAGCTACGGCTCTAAAATTAACAGCAGAGCATCGGCGAGGCCGCTTGCAATTCTCTCGCGAATACGTCAATTGGACCCTTGAACAATAGAAAGCTGTTCTCTTCTCAGACGAGACGAGAGTGTGCTTTTTCTGCAACGGCAGACGCGAATGAACAGGGGACAGGGTAAACGTTTCGCTCAAGCCTGCATCCAGGAGATGGTGGAATATGGAGGCGGTTCTTTTATGTTCTATTCTTTTATGTATTATCGGCAAAACCGATCTTATTTGCGTCTTCTATTTATATTTTCTATCTATATATTGTCGTCTTATTATTGAGGAATTGGACACTATCACTCAAGAAGAAATTTGAAAATTGGCAAGACCCATGAGCGATCGTATGGAAGCTGTCATCAGGGCCAGAGGGGGTAACACTAGATTTGAGGTTCGTTTTAGGATCATTTCTGTATTTCTTTTTTTTTTTTGGGTAATTAATCTGTTTTAAATTACTTCTTAGTTAAGGATTTTTATTGTTTGATATACTTTTTGTTTTGAGCTCTTTCAGTAAGAGAAAAATAATTAATTGAATTGTTTTTGTACTTTCCATTTCATCGTTTTTTAAATGATATCAAACATTACCCTCATTATTCATGCCAAATAAGGTTTAAAGTTGTTTAAAGTCGATTTTTTGAAAGGTGCGTTATTTGACGCCGAGTGTATTATATCACTGAACTTTTTAATTAACTGCGGCATCAGCCAGACTGAAGAGTTATGTATTTTAAGCAGGTACTTAGATGAGCGAAATTTAATCATAAGTAGATATTTGGGTCGTGAATACCATGAATATGGGTGTACACGCGATGCGCGATACAATATTTTGTAAT